>OZ010786.1:478768060-480154060 GCA_963932465.1 Maratus speciosus
TGAAATTAGTATATTTGACTTCGAAATCTACCTCTGCCTGTAGGCCGGGCCAGCAGGGATTTTTTAAGTGAGCTGTTTGACACTTGGTTATTTTATACAGTAATATTTAATTTGGATGACTATCACAATGAAACTGTTAAAACTATTTAAAAAATCACGTTATTCATGTCTAAGGGAATAGCAACTAATTGTCCTCAAACGTTTTTTTAAGTACAAAAAATATATAAAATGTTTTCAATTCTAAAATAACACGCATATAAGAAAAACTCATAAGGAGAGTTCTCAAAATCAAATACCAACTTTTATGCAGTTGCTTTTATCGTATGTAATGACTTGTTTAAGGATAACCATGACTTAACGAAGATTTTTAAGGGACTTTGCAATTGCAAAATCGAGGCTCAAACGAATAAAATCTCGTTAGTATATAGTTACTTTGAAAATGTTGCTGTGTTGTTCTAAATAGATTCAGCATTTTTTTCAGTAGGATAGATTTTCAAATAAGAATATTCAGTTTTCTTTTTCGCAGCATCGTTTAACATTCTGTTTGGGATTTTTTTAAGGGTCCTCATAGCATTTATTCAAAACCACATAAAATAATGATATATTCATTTATACATAAATGAATACTATTAAAGTACAAATATCGTGTTCCCTCCTTTAACTACACTGTAAAAAAAAAATCTGTAGTTCTACAGATGTAAAGTTACATGCTTACCAAACTTTCATCTGTAACTGTACAAAAAAATCTGGAAATCTACAAAACTAGTTTTTGTAAAGCTACAGAAATCTGTAACTGTACAAATTAATCTGCTAAAATTACAGTAATCTTACTAAAATTTTATCTGCAACCTGGGTTGCAGTTACATGAAAAGTTCTAGGCATCCCAGTTTCCTAAAAAAATTCTAGTAACCTTACAGATTTTTTGATTTTCGGCGCAAAAGTGCGTCTGTTACAGGAATTTTTGTTGTTGCCGTTACATAAAAAGTTTTAGGTATCCCAGTTTCCTTGAAAATCTTTAGTAACTTTACAGATTTTTTTTTACAGTGTATCTCATTGTGCAATTTGAAAATGTAATTAACTTCAAACATTCTGAATTTCAATATTAACATGAAAAAAAAAATCACAAAATTACTTATTGATGTATATACACCATTCAGTAATTTTGTGATTTTTTTTTTCAACTTAATATTGAACTTTCATGGTGTAAATGTTCAGTTCTTTTATTATTCTGAATTTCCTTTATTCAACATTTCGAATATCCACTTATTTAAAATATGTAGTTATTATCGTTCATATATATTATGTTAAGCTTGTTAGCAAAATTTCTTCATAATGTATAAATAGAATGCACTTCAAGAATTGTATAAATTTAAAATTTTGCTACCTATCAGTGCCCGTAGAAATCATGGGACATACAATAGGAGTGCCATTACTAAAATTTCATGTTACAGCATATAACTGCACCAACAAGAATTCCAATTTAAAATTTCAAAATTGACGCAAAACAACTTTACTATACTTTGATTTAATTCACCGTATATCGGTCACTAACGTCTTTTAAAAATCCATAGCCCGCAGCAGAATAACTAATGCAGCAGAATCCGTTTTCACAAGTGCTTTTTTCTTATCATTTGGATTGGTCTTCCTTGAAATTCCTTGAAATTTTGATATTTTGAATTTCTTTTCATACACATTTAAAATCTTCATTTACATAAAATATGTAGTAAATTATCGTTCAAAGATATTACTACTTATTTATTTGCATTCTGACTTTGAAAAGATTGAACAGTATTCAGTTCAAATATTGAATATTTGATATTTTATGATTATTATTAAAATTTGTGGGGGATTTCGCAAGTGACACTTGCATCAGACTGAATGTCCCCGATGCTGTATTCCGCTTCGAGATTAAAAATGTAACGAAGCTGCGTGAAGTGGAAAGGAAGAAAAAGTAAATAGAACGAGAAAGAGTTCGACGGCGCGGGTTTTTTTAAACCCGGGAGAACTCGCTGCATGAGATTTTCTCTCACAGTCGTACTTTTTTAAGACTCTTATTTAAATCATTTTTCATTTTAATTAAAATTTCAAAATGACACAATTATTTTACCTATTTTGTGAATAAAGGTACTAAGCCAACCAAAAACTGTTGATATTATATGAATGTAAAGTAAAAGAAAAGCAATTGGGCATTCTCACTAGCGAGTTCTCCCGGGTTAAAAGAATCAGAATATTTTCGACGAAATGAGATAGAAGATTTAAATGACTTATGGAAATCTTAGAAATATTCAACGACGTTAAATAAATGAAGCCTAAGTTGTTGCTTTAAAGGTAAATATAGATTGAAAAGAGTGCTTTTAACTGTATTTTTGTTTTGTCTTCGTCTTAATAAATGTCAGTGTTCGTCTTAGAAGTGAGTTATGATTTATAAATAGAGTCTCATCCCACAATATTGAATATTTTAATTTTTTTTTTTCTTTTTGCAAATAACGTTATAAGACGAAACGCACTATTTCACCTTGACTCAAACATAAAATATATTATATGAACTTCGCCCTCTTACTTAAAACGCAATTAAAATAATAAAAGATATGTTACAAGTTAAGAAATATACACTGTTAAAAATTTGCAGCATTCTGACAGGTCATTTGACCGTTTTTTTTCCGAAAACGGTTACACAACCGTAATTTTAACACTATTCTGACCATACTATTGGCTATTTTATGGTCAGAATATAGTTAAATTATGGTTATGAAACCGTTTTTTCAAAAACCGGTCGAATGACCTGCCAGAATGCTGCAAAATTTTTAACAGTGTACATTTTATTTAAAACTTCTTAGTATGTGAAATTCGCGAGATACAAAGTCAGAGAGTCAGAATTAAAATTGTGATGCAACTTTAACTTTTAATTTCTGTACTTAAAAGAAATACGTTTCAAAAATTAAAAAAAAGACTCATAATTACTTTATTAATTTTACATTTAATGTAACGTATATCGGCCAAGAACGACTTTCAAAAATCCATATATCACAACAGAATAAAGAATCAACATATTCCGCGTTATTTTTTTTCTTTTAATTGTTTTTGTTGAAATTGTGATATTGGGAATTTCTTTTAATACACACTTCAAATCTCCATTTATTATAATATGTTGTATATTATTGTTGCAATATATCACCGAGCGCTATTTTTTACTCTCTGTTTTTGCAAAAGTTAAATTGAAATCACTTCAAAATTTGATTAAATTAAAAAAATTGCTATTTTTGTTCCGCCCTTGGAGATCGCAGTCAGTATTAAAATTTAAATCCAAATCATTAATACAAATGTAACATTTAATTTCTGTCCTAAGTAGGAATGTGTTTTAAAATTTGAAAAATAAAAAGACGCAAAACCACTTAACTACGTTTTGAATAAATGTACTATATATTGGTCACGAACGTCTTTCAAAAATCCATATCTCGCAAAAGATTAAGCTGAATCAGCCGAATCCACACAATCTGTGTTTTCGCCCCTTTGGTTTGGTCTTTAGTGAAATTTTCCTTTTAGTCATAGGGAAAGCGTGGCGCTAATGTCGTTGGCTCCGACTAAACGTCATTCATATGTAGTAAGCCTGACGTCATCAGTTCAGCTCTAGAAGTAGAACTGCCGAAGTCTTCCTTTGCCAGCCACTATATTTATATTATCGAGTTTTCGGTAATATATCGTATGAATTTTGTTTAAAGAATTTCTTTCATATGAAGTCATACATTTATTTTAACGGAACAAATGTGATTTTTTAAAATAATCTGGATCATTTCAACCGAAAAAAAGACAATTAAAGAAATATGTTAAAAAAGGACAGAAAATTTTGAGAGTTCACAAACCCCGAATAAGAAAATGGTACAGAAGAAAAATATATGCCTATAACATCCTTACTAAAATTATATACTTATCAAAATTTTATACTTAAAAGCAGTAAATGTGCTGCTTCAGAAAAAAAAAATGTTGTGTTATTATTTTTAAATTTGTAAACAATGTATACGTTTTTCTATCAAAATTCATATGTCAATAGAAAGGACTTCCTCTATAGTTTAGAATAGTTATTATTATTATTATTATTATTATTATTATATTTGTGCGCTCTGTTTACATAATTATGAGCATAGATTAACAACATTTTAAACAAAATTTGCTAAAACATTAAATAAATGAAAACATGTGCGTTGAAAATATAGTTAATGCTTTAAGAAAAAAAGGAAAAAAAAGTCCCACATAATAAGGGTTTAAATGTTTTTGGCGCATGGTTTGTTTTACCGTTTCTCATTATGGTTTTGACTGTCTTATCAAAATCTTTGTCAAAAATGTGAGGACATGTGAAAAGTCTGATAAAAACGTCCTTACTATAAATGCAAGTTATTTTTATTCGATAAAAGTTTTTGATTTGCTATTTCTTGCTTTCCTTTAAAATACATTTAAATTTGTATTTAAAAGCAAATATTCGATCTGTACAAGTATAGAAGCGACACATCTTCGCTTGAACTGTTTATATAAATTTGTTATGAAAATATTAACTTTTAAAAATATTATGGCAAATATAAACTATATCAAGATTCTTTCTAAATATTGTTTTTGAACTAGTTTTTAAATTTAAAATTTAAGATTTACCACATTAAATAAAGCTCATAAAGAAATTCTACATTTAACATTTTTAAATATAATTGTTGAAAAAGTGAGAATGAAAATTTTGTTAGTCTAAATATTGCGTGGCCGAGTGGACAAGACACCATGCTGCTAATCGCTTGAGAGCGTAGAAAGCTTGCGGGTTCGACTCGTGTTGGCTCCGTTGCACACACTTTGTGGTGCTCCCGGATGTAAAAATTCTCCGTGTTGTAAATTCCATTGTGCTATCTCGTCTCTCTATATCAACGATGACTTATAAGCGGGCCTTAGAGTCAAGCACACAAGTCTGATGTATGTGTTCACAAAAACCAAAAAAAGCCAAAAACCAAACTAGCCTAAATATTAAGATAAACTATCATTATTTTAATAACGTAATATGACGTTTTAAAATATTTTTTAGAATATCTTAAGGGGACCGGGAAAGCCCTATCTGCGCCATGTTCAATTCACCAACTTTATGAACCTTTTTCTGAGAAATGGAGAAAGATAGAGGTCTAGATATGTTAGAGTAGTTAGAACAACATGCTTTACGTATTACAACATACTATTTTCTTTCTAAATGAAACTTTTTGATAAGATTTCACTACCTAAAATAAATAATTCTCAACAAATCATTAAATACCTGTCTTAAATAAACAATATAACATAATATAAGTATTAAAAAAATCTGAGTTCTTAAGTTTAATAGATATTCAAAAAAAAAAAAAATAATAATAATAACACAATCATGATAAATCCAAGTTTTGAGGTAAAGTCAATTAAAGATTTAAATAGCTATTAAGCTGTGAAGAACTCTTAGAAAGAATGAATGTTTACAACACTTCTTATTTTTTATATACAAACATGTGTGACACACCGTTGGAAAGATAAAAGTTTAAACTATTTAATAAGATAAAAAAGTAAAAATCGATCTTTTCTCCAAATTTCGCTTACCTGGTCCCCTAATTGTGTTTTTTGAGCAGTCAATGCTTTAATATTGCTGAATTACTCCATAGAAGGCTACTTTTAACACTTTCCAACAAAGTGAGTATGCATTCGATTTGACTGTCCGTCTGGCCGTCTGTTGACGCTCTAACTGCCGTAAATATACTCGATTCTCATGCAGTTGACAAACGTTATTAAGAGTCACCAAAGCTTGTTTGGTATTTCGCATGAAGTATGTGGGATTAATAGTTCATTTGCAGGACACTCAAAAGTATTCCTTTATATTATAGTATATGGGGGAAACATCGTTTACAGAGCACAGAAGAACCTCGATTATCCGAAGTAATTGGGACCGACCACCTTTCGGAAAATCGAAATTTTCGGATAATCGAGATTGCTTCAATTTTAAGATTAAGGAGAAATATATGCAAAATTTCTTATTATGGTAACAAGTGCTTAATAAAAATAAAGTAGTAGCAAAATAGAAACAAGAATAAATTACCTGAGCTTTAATTTTGAAATTAAGTACCTTTTAAATATTTCACAAGGGTTTGAAACAATGTTTTGTTTGTCGCAGTTTCGATTGCCTTTGCTTTGAATCTGTATCACGAAGTTTTAAAATATTATTAGTCGGTCTGTATCACAATCTTTCTCCTGTTCCAGCCAAGCCAAACCTTTTACAAAACATTCAAAATCTTCAGAATAGCTTAATTTGTTCCTTTTCTTCGTTCGTTCCATTCCGCAGCTTACGGGAGCTTAAGATAAATTCAAACGAATTCTGAGAAAGGGGATCGAAAATATTTATACGTACTCGTGGCTCGAAAAGGACCACTTGCACACGAAGAATAGGATGGTTAAAAAAAAAAAAAAAAAAAAAAAAAAAAGCTCTTCCAAAATAGATTTTGCACACAAGGAATACGATAGTAAAAAAAAAAAAAAAACCTTTAAAAATGGATTTCGGTTAACCGAGTGTTTCGGTTAAAATAGTTTCGGAGAAAAGAGGTTCTACTGTGTTTAAATGAGATTACGCTATTTCAAATGTATTGAAACTGATATAAATCACTGAATTTCACTACAAGATGATTACGATAGAATCGCGCATTCATAGCATTTATCGTTCATTTACAGGGAGACACAAAATAAATCGGTTACAGTACTAATTTTAAGTAATATTGGCTGAAAATTCATTTTTAAAATTCGGTATGCGTTTTAGAATTTAAATATTTTTTTGCATGTCACTAGTTTTCTATAAATTCTACATCTGATATACAGGGCTGCACAAAAGAATGCACGTACTAGCCTCTTTTTATCGGAAATTGCTCAAGGCCAATTTTCAACTGAGTTATATGTATTTCTAAACTGAACTAAATTCTGGCATGCTTTCAGTTAATACATACAAATCTATATATCATATACAGGGCTGCTCGAAGATTTGTAGATGGGGACTGGTGAATTGGGTTTTGAAATGTGTTATGCGTTTCCATATGGTTGAATTAAACATAATATTTTAACACATTAAACGGTGCAGTTTTGTTACATTATTCGTAATGTGTTGGAAATTATTATGTTTTCTTTCTTTCTTGTTAACTCTAACGTAGGTTTAATTTATTAAAAAATTGTTCACCGCAAAAAGCCTGTTTAAAATGAGGAAACGATTAATTACAAGATATATTTTATTATTTACTAACTGGAAAAACTTGTATTTATTATTGAGTATCAATGCTTATTATTAGGGTTAGTAATTTCACTAGTTAATATTTTATCAAAAACTATTACCTTTTACTCTTCCTTTTTTTTAAGTCCTAAGTTAAATGTATATTTTAATAATTAAAAAATGTAGATAACAGTAAGATCAGTTTGGAAATTTATTTTCTACAGCTCGATACACTGGTTAAAATGTTAATGAATGGTTTAAAATGATGACAAAACGGTTTTACGATTGACACCGTATATCAATGCCATGTCGAAAACAGGTTTTTCACTCTATGAGTACAACTCTGGCAGAAATATTTCCAGATCTAGTTTGATATATGGTTGCTCTACGTTATTGTTTGAAAACAAAAATTTTAAATTTTATAAAAAATATTTTAATACGAGTTTTCTTAGACAAAAATACATTTAAACGTATTTTATAAAGAAAATATATTATTATTATTTTTTTGTTGTTATAGTATTGTAGTTTCATAGCCAGTTGGAATATTTTAGCAAGAGTGGGTTTGGCGAATAATGAACACAAATGTTGTTGTAACTCGCATACAGTTGTAACAATAAAGGGTGTTTGGTGATTTATCACCATACACTCCTTAATTTTGCGTGAATGCGTTTCAAAATATCAGAAATAAAAATTTCTAGCAGTTACCCGTGACGTCGTTCACGTACCATTAAAAAAGATAAGTACTTAATTAAGAAACTCATTTCACTCCTGATAATTAAAAACATATATAACTAACCAAATCTTTATCACATTTTATAGGAGACGATATGGTATTTTCTATATATATATATGGGCCTTAACATACCTCAGTCATAAAAAAAGTGAAATTTTGTGCCAAATAATGTAAATAATTGCGAGAATGAAACGGCAACCAACGAAAAAAATCGTGAAAATTGACGAATCTTTCTTCGCAGAATGAAAAATCTACACAGGGAGAATTCTATTAGAACAGTGTATGTTAGGTGATATTTGGTGTCAAATTCGTATATGTATGCATTGTATCCTATAAGACTACAAAAATCTATTTTAAAAAAAGCATTAAAAATGATTTTTTTTAAATGACAACGTATTTTTACTTTTCTAAAGGTAGAAGAAATTTTCTATCGTTTGATTTACGGCTTGTTTTAAATTTAGGAAATTGCTCTGAGCAGTAAGGAAATGTAGTTTCGTTCCGAATAAATCCACCAAACTATTTTTGAATAAACTATAATTGGTCTCATTATATTTTTCAAGCTGTTTACAAGATCTTTCGCGTCCCCAGTGATTTTTGCCTTCAAAATGTAATTTAGTCTTTTCTTCTATATCTATAGAATTGAATACATTATCAAATTCATCTAAGAAAAAATTTTATGTTTTTGTTCTTTTTATTGTCAAATGCTGACACTAACTTAATGCGCGCATCTATATCTAGCGTCTGAGTCATTTTTTACAAATATCAGTAATCTATCTATACTTTTTCAAAATATCAATTCAATATAGATCCTATACCCCTTAAAAGAATATATTTTTTGTATATATATATATTTTTTATTACAACATATGTATAAAATATTCTAAACTGCATAGACTCATAAAAGAAACAGCATTAATATTTAAAAAAAATATTTCTTAGTAGATGAAATTCTTTCGTAGGTAATTATTTAACAGCACATAAATACCCCTAAAATATTTATAATACACATGTATATAAAAACACCACAATTTACGTAACAGAAAAAAATATCTGTCCTTTTCTACAAAAGAAACAATTTTATTTATATTTTTATATGCAATTCTACTGTACCCCTATTTTGTAGTGAGACTCGTAAATTTGTTTGTATCACCTTGATACCATTTCAATAATAATAATACATTGATTTTTCAATCATTTTCATACAAGTCATATTGAAAAAAAAAATCACTTATTATTATTTTTACACAGTGGAAAATTTTTACAAATGTGTCATACGTTCTATGCGAATGCCATTATTTTTCTATGGTATTTGGGATCCAAACAAAAGAGAGAAAGAGAGAAGAAAAAAATTGTACTTCTTAAATTTATCTATCATAAATCTTAGAATTTTTAATGCTAACATATATTATTCATTTTATTTATTTAAATTACTATATGTGTGTCATTTCTGTCACAATAATAAAAGAAAATAACTTTAATAAAATTTTAATCAATTAAATTCACATAAATACAATATCTTTAAAATTGGATCATTAAAATAATTTATATATATATATATATATATATTATTATTATTATTATTATTATTATTATTATTATTATTATTATTATTATTTATTCTAATGACATCAGGTTAACGTTGCCTGTGTCACGGCATGATGTTACTTATGGGGTAGGGGGATGCTGGACAGATAATTACACCTAATTATAATTTGTCTAGTTCTCACTATATAATTTATTATTCCAACTCATCCAACCACGCTACCACATAGTACTTGGTATAAAATTATATATATACCGAAATCATTGTTAAATACAAGTGATCGTAAATTAATCTTTAATTCTAGTGAAAGAGCAACGCGAATTTCTACCTTAAATTAAGTAAATATTCGCGTATAAAGTTTAATTAACAAATTAATTAACTACGAAATTATAAATTTAAAGCCTGCGTTGTGATTGTTTACGAGGGCTCTTCCACATATGAATCATGCTCAAAATAAGCTGAAAAATAAATGACACACATTAAATTTTGACACTAATAGATTAACAGAGATTTAACTCTTGTTTAAACAATTTTATTTACATTAATTAAATATAAATATTTACAAACACACAATTAATGCATTAATTTATTAAAAGAATGCAAGCAGAATTTTAAACTGGTTTTCATAGCTTAAGTTTAAACATGAATTTTTCAATCTCTATCGAACATAGTTTAACTTATTTTCTCATTTTAAATAATAAGAATTCAACTTTCTCAATTTTAATTACATTATTCATAAACCTTATCTTATTTCGTTTGGATCCTACGCAACTACAATACCATTATATTTTTAATCTTCAAAATTACTGATTATGGGTAAATGAGTTGTGGTAATAGAAAAATTTAGAGATGTGCATTGTATAGAAGACTCAGCTGTTTTTACACCTCGGACTCCAGAGCTGTCGAAGGGCATGGGATAATATACCAATATTAGACGAAGATTCTACTCAACTTTGCGGCATAAGGAATGGCCTTTAGCAATAACACCGGAAAGGCATTGGGCGGCATCCATTAGCGTCCAGGTTGGCGCTATCGAGTAATCATCATCGCGGGTTTCATCCTCCATCTTTTCGTAGCTCCGCTGATGCACTAGGGTATTACATCTTCGAAAAACTTTTTTAAGACTGACTGTTACAAAAAGTCTCTTACAAAATCATACCTTGCTGGAAGGCGTATTCATTTTAAAGATCACCTATTTTATTAGCTGTGGGATAATTTTGTATGGTGCTTGGCTCGACCTATAAAATCGAGTCCGCACTGTCCCACGCATATATTTATTTTTTTATGTCTCCTCCCTGTGTCAAAAGTTCATACCCATAAAAAATCTAGGTGGTCCCTAGCCATAAACTTATTCTGACATATTTATGCATTTACGATATCCTGTCATAAAACATCCTTTTTTTAGCAGTCATGCTGCGACGTTCGTACGTCTAGACAGGATTTGCTTTTGTTATTTACTGGGACCCAAATTACATACTCGAAATCTGACATGTATTTTAATATAAAACAATTTTTAAAAATACATATTTAATTTTTATAATTAAATTAGTAATTTTTATAGGAATCACCATTCCTATTTTACCCATATATATAATTATTACAATTGTCATTTGATAACTATATTTTATAAAAATATATTTGTACATCAATATCATCAAATTACGCAAATGTTCTGTTTCTTGATCTAAACGTTCCGAGAACAGACTATTGCTAGATAGTGTTTCCAGCAACATCTAAAATCCATTTTATTTTCAGACTCTTAAAAAAAATTCAAATTTAAATTAAAAGTTAAATTTTTATATTAGCCATGCGCAGAGGGTAAACAATCAATTATCGTTAAAAATGTTTTTTAAATAATGAGATTTAACCCCTTAACGGTCGCATTAAATTACGGTATAAAAATACAAATCGCTCATTGGTATCACTTTTTTGAAAAAGAAATATCCACCTTATTTAATGACAGGTAAAATGATAGCATAATAAAGCACATTACACTGTTTTATAAAACTGGTGGGAGTCAAACAATCTGAGTAAAAGACACAGCCCGTGAATATCACGGGAGTGAGAATTAAATGTTTAATACTATAACCCAATACCATTTTCTTTTAACATCAAAGTATACCTGTGTTATTTTCCCTGACGTCATTGATAATTTCCGTTCTCTCTCAAATTCAGGCAACTTGTATTATAGAAATACTTGCCGTGTCTTATTTCCAATATGACGATATATTTACTTTTTTTATCCATAATTTTTTTATTTCGTTTTCTTTTTGGCGTGAAAATCATTCAATAGAAATTTAATTGTTGATAATAAATTTTTATTTCCGATTTTGATGTTAATTATGATGTCATTTTCGACATGGATAATTTTACGGTACATATTATTGACATTTACAATCCATTTTGTTTCGAAATTTTTTTTTCAGTTTTTTTCATTTTAAATTAAAAATTAAATCTTTACATTATCTACGTGCAGAAGGTAAACCTTCAAACAAACGGCTGCTATATTTCATTTCTTATTTAATATAATTCGTAGAGAATGTTACCATCGCTTATAAAGTATTTAAAAACTTAGCCGTGAGATAAAGCTATGAATTATAGCTGTAATATACAGATGAAATAGAAAATAAAACGTAGCGACATATTGTTGGGAGTCAATTTCCAAGCAAAACGATCATACTGAAAGCATCTATTCTTATTTTTTTTATATTTCAAATAAAAAGTTAATTATTGGGGGAGAAGGTATTATTGCGGATTTCTATATTTTGGTATCAAAAATATAATTGAGTGTTAAAAGAAAAAAAAAATGTCAATTGAATTCACTATGAAAATAATGAAATTTTGGAATATTAATAAAAATATTTGAATCAAATAATTAAAAATTAGCCTATGTTCTTTTTCCGGGCTATAACCTATCTATGTGCAAATATTTAAAAATATTAATCCATACGTTTTGACGTTGACTTCATTGAAACGTTCAGACATACTTTTACATTTATAATATTATAAGGATTTGAATATTTTTTTTTATTTCGAATTTTTAATAAATTTTCCATTATTTGTCAGCCATACAGACGAGAGAGCAAATGACATAACGTGATAGAACTCATAGTAAATAGTACTGATAGTAAACTTTTCTTTAATTTGAAAAGTTCGTAATGCTATTGAAATGCACCTAACTTGCGCCATATACAAGTATATATTTTTTTTAATTTTGAAAAGTATGCAATATCAATAAAGTGAACATAAACGATATATATATGTACAATAAAAGGTTCTTTGTAATGGAAAATATGTTAGTATAAGCAAACAAATTCGATTGGAAACAATAAATTTTTTATGAATTTTATCAGAAATTTTGAGAAATTTTGCCGTGTGAAAATTTATCAAATTTATAGAAAAAAAAATTATATCTTAAAATAATCGTTCTTAACGTGTGTACGTGCAGATTTAATAACAAATCGGGAAAGAAAATACATCACCGGTGTATAATACAAAGAAATGATGTATTTAGCTTTAATAATGTATATTATGTTTGGCTTCGCACGAGATTTTTAAGAAATGCCAATACAGACATACCACTGGTGACTATTTTTTAAATCTATCTCCCACCACTTTCTTCATCTTAATTAAAATTTTCCTTTCCACTGCTCTTACCTTTCTCAAGTCAATTAATAAATTGGTTGTTTTTGTTGTTAAACTGGTATCATATCTTGATTTGAAGCAAGACCTAAGAAAGATTTTAACAATACATTACTTTAAAAGTTTTTTTAACTGTCGTATATTTATTGTGCACTAGCTCCTCCACCCGGCTTTGCCCGCGTGCATTGGAAAATAACCCAAAATGCGATAAAACTGTATTAATCAAATTAAAAGTCACCAAAAAATGTAAAAATCGCTCTACGACTTACCAATAAATCATCTATTTCCATTTACTAAAAATAAAATTAATATCTATATATTGATAAATGAATCGAAGTAAAAAAAAAAAAAAAATCTGTACGTTGATTTATTCTATAAATGGCATAAAATAGATTAAATTTATTGCATTAAATATTTTAGCTAACAAATATAGATGTATTTCAGATACAAAAGTGACACACATTTGTATTAATCCATACAAAATAAATAAGTAAAAATAAATCTTCAATTTCAAAGGAAAATCAAACAAACTCCAACAATTCTTGTATAAACAAAGTGAAATAATATAATTCTTTCATTTCTAAAACGCAAGAAAAAATATTGTGCCAACGATTTTTTAAAAAATAAAAACAAATCCTCACGGTTACTGCACAATTAATTGAAAAAAGAGCACATTCAATAGCCATTCATATTTAATATTTCAGATAATTTGATCAAATCAAGATTTAATGTAACACATTCAAGAATTATAATGATAAAATTGACCACAGAAATTATCGCCTGCAAAAATTTGTTTGCTCAGTGCTGCCATCTACAAACAATATTCAGGGATGAGAGTGCTCCGAACCAAATGGCTGATATTCTCCACTAAATTTTAATAGTGTTGTTTGCTTTATTAAGTCTCGGAAATTTTGTCATTAAATACGGCGAGAAATACTATTAAATTTTAGTGGTAACAAACTGTCATTTGGGTCGGAGCGCTCTTATCCCTAATATTGTATATCTACAAACAAACGCTAAAAATCGCATAGAAAATTAAATAAATAAAACTAATAAAGAAATCCATAATCGGGATTCGGGGTGCAAAACTACATACATACAAGTATCTTCCTAGCAAACTTTGTAGCTCTACGTACAGAGGCCTCTTCAGAACGTCGTCCACAGACAGACACACTCATTCACACACACACACAAACTTCTTTCCTTATTATTATAGATTTTGTCATAACACAATTTTCTATGAAAATATTTCGCATTGTCAAATCTATTTTAAACTACAGTATAAATCCTACAATAGCCTTTAATATTTAGATCTTATTAAGATAAACAAATTTTGCAAAAAAATGTAATTTAATGTGTGTATATTATAACGTTGTAAAATAATGGAGCTTTTCTGTATTATAGTAAAGTGAGGACATACGCCACGGTTAGACAGATGCCTCAGAGATTGTGTGGGCGATACTAGCGCTCCCTAGACCAATTTAAGAAGTTGGTAGTGTTCCTCTGCGCTGTGTGCTGTGTTGTATGTGTTTCCACCGCTTAATTGTCAGTATTTACATATTTATGCTAGTTTTTATGGTTCGAACCTGCGTGGTCAGTTGCTAAAATTATTCTACTAAAGCTTTATTACATATTTTAAGCCAAATAAAAAGAGATTTCATCTCAACCGATTGCAACTGTATACTAAATCCTCGTAGAATACAGACATGTGCTTGCATTTCTCTCGCGTCTCTGACATGACACAAAACGACGGCGCTGAATCTCATCCTCCACTATGGGACAGATGTCGCACCGAGGTGGGACAGATGCCGCAAAATATACTTTTGCTTTTCGGATTAATAAATTCATCACTGCAATTTAACTAGAACTTACATTTAAATGCTCGTATATTACCGCATTCTGCTTGTGACAGCGTTTCTGTTCCATAGCTATAATTTTTATTCAAAATTAATTTAAAACATAATTTTTACTTTTAAATCACATTATCCTTCCCCCCTCTTTGTTATGCTGAAATGTGTAATTAAATTCATTTCTCAAAACCATCCAGCTTTTATTAAAAGGTTTTGCTTTCTTCTTTCTAAAAACATCTTTATTTCCAGCCGCAAAGATTCATTTTTTTCCCTTTTCCTTATCTGTCAGCTACCACTCCCAGTGCAAAGAAATAAATAAGAATTAATTGGCACATCTGCTAGTATCAAGGTCTGCATTTAATCGCATCGGATTTTTGCGCGCCACATTGATAAGAAATTTTTATCTCTACTAATACGTGAACGTTGAGTATGTATTAACAATAAAAAAAGTAAAAATTAACAGATCTTATGGGAAGCATGTATTTATCGTGTTTTGTGGTCGAGCTAAAAGCCAGATGCCTGTGATTTCCAGCATTTTTCTCAGGCGACGGTCTACTTTGTAAAATCTGTTGTATAAACAAGTTTCGCTTTTCTGACGCATTTCTCATCGTATTAGAAGCGCTTGCTTGCAATCTCGGCCTCCCCCGTCCGATTGTGTCACCACATTTTTGCGGTAATGTTTATCGCCAAAAGCCTTTGTTCACTTTCGCGCAGTCACCAAAAGTTGTAAATTGGCGATTCTGTGCAACGCCAAGATTTCTTGACTTCTTGCAAAAACTTCACTTCTGTTTCAGCTTTCGAGATGTAAAGTGTCTAAAAGAAAAGGCGCTTCGGCGTCCCATGTATTTATGGGGGTGTTTCTCTCCCATTTTTTTAACTGAACCACCTAACGATGCTTTTAAATAAAGAGTAAGTCCAGTGAATTTTATAGTTGGAGTTTTTTTTAGCTTTTAGAACCCGGTCTTCAAATCAATGCTAAATAATTTTGGCGCATCGCCTATATTTTTCTCCAACTTAGTTAAAAAAAAAAAATGCACGTTAGAGAGAGAAATTCCACCCCCCCCCCTTAAAATCATTCAAGTACCCCATTCAAGTACTCTAGCAGTAATTTTCTTCAAATTCTTGGACTGGATATTTTTTTTTCAACCATGCCGGACAGTGTGCCTGCTTGGTGTGCCGTGATATCCTGTACTCATAACATTGTGCTCGATGGATTGTTGCGATTTTCTCCGACGGACAGTGATGGAACCCATTCTAGTGTTTGTTCGCTCACCAGCTGGACATCTTCGAGCCACTCTTGCTTCGCCTGTATGCATCCCCCCCCCCTCTGATGTTGGTGCGGTTGTTTATTCGTTCCTGCTCACCATCACCTCCCCCAGATGATCGGATTTAGCCGGCGAATTGATCTTGTATCGTCACTAATCATAGAAAAAAAACGTGACTTCAGCGGTTCGCCTTGTGTGTGTTTATGTCGACGTTTTGCTTTTCCCTTTCGACAGAATACTGTGACCTAGTGTGTTCTCATTTATGTGCGTGTGCATTCAACGGTGCCTGCAGATTTATCGTGTGGAATGTGAAAAAGTAAAAAGGTTCGCGTGCATTGCGGCAAAGGTGTACGTAGAATCTCATGCTACAATTTTTTAGAAAAGTGCCTTCAAAAGTTTTCTTTTTTCCAAGTGTTGCGTCAATGATTTACGTGTGTTACGTCAAGTATGTGTTGTCTTCAAGTCAATAATAATAAAAAAATATGTGTTGACAGATAACTATTCGCGTCTTGTGCATAAATGAGATAAAAAAAAAAGATTTGCTTCAGTTTTCATCAGCAAATTTGCATCAGATTGATTTTAGTTTGTTGCTGGTTTCTGCCATCTTAGCTTGTAAAAAAAAATCAGTGCCAATATGTTCGCAATAGTAAAAGTGGTACACCTGATAAAAAAAAAAAAGGAAAACGTGAAGTTAGATAAAAAAAAAAAAAAGTGCAAACGTACAGAAATGTACCATCGTATGTCTGCGAATAAAACAACAAAAAAATTCTACAGCTAACAATGTAGATTAAATGAAAAAAAGTGTCTAGTTTTCACTGCATAAGCATGAACACGGAAAATTCAAGTGTTTCTTTTAAACTTTAATTGTAGTAAATACAGTAAATTTGTTATTATTATTTTGCTTTATTTTTTATCTGTAGGTATGCGTTATGATTTATCAATTTCCCTTTTCACGCTGTTTGGGTAAAAAAATATATAGATATAAAATGATGACGTCTTACTATTCAGTATATTTGTTAGCATGAACAGAGAAGTTTACAAAATTGACGATGTATATTTTAAATGATTTTATTCGGCACTTATAATTTTTTTTGTCTTCTCTTTTCTTGCTTTATTTTGAAAGGTAAGTTTTTTTTTTTTAAATTCAGTATCGCAGTGCATATTTATTTTATATTGATATTTAGGTGATTAATTATTTTCCATACAGAAAATAAAATGTCATTTAGTTAAAATGTGTTTGTGATAGGCTAGGCATATTAACATTTATTGCCCTAGTTTCCAAAGGTGCCTTATAAAATTTTATTGGCTATTATTTGATAGTTTTTTATTTATTTTTTTGCTTTTACTCCTCATTTACAAGTGAATATTATTTTTCCATGCATATTATTGGAAGATGTTGCAGTGATTTTGTGCTGTTTTCTATATAATATCTGAGGGTTTATAAATTTTTCTTACTCTATGAATATTTCAGATACTGCATTGTTTTAAAATAGACAGAAATTTTTTTGAGAACTTCCATTTTTTTTTCTTCTCTTTTAATCTGCTCATTCAAAAAAAAAAAAAAAAAGAGAAAGGGAGAGAAAATATTTGTTTTGATTTTCCTTTTTCTTGTTGTTTTGCTCTAATACAGTAATTAAATTTTAAATTATTGTGCCATCTTTTATATATTTTTTTTAAATCTTCTTTGGCTACTTTTTCCAACATTTTTGAAAAATGTCACAGGCCGATAGCCATCCAGAATTAGAAGTATCTATGGCTGAATTAAAATGTTCTCTGCCGTACATGTTTGAGGAAGCACTTAACAGATTTGCGGAAAAGGTAAACACAGAATTCCCTATACTACAGGAACAAATTGGTAGTAAAAACAATGACACTTTAGTTGAAAATATATCTTCTATGCATAAGAAATTTTTACGGGAATTTCAAATGTTGGGTAATTTTTTTCAGGTTATAAAGGATGATTATGTTAGGTTGCAGAATAAGAACAAATGTTTACAAATTGTTAATACAAAAATTTTGGAAAGATTGCATGCACTCACAGTGAAAGAGAAACATAAAGTTGAAATTAATGAGACGTCTTATCAAAATCAAAGCACATCCGAGCCATACAGCGAAATACTATCACCTAAGCGGATTGAAACAACACAAATAGATAATTGTGAAATCAACAGTCCGACTGAAAATTCCTTGCAGCATAACTCAAATATTATTTCTGATTTGAAATGCCCACAACAAGATGTTACCACTTCTCCTATAAATAGTAACTTTTCGTCCCCTTTTAGGCATGATTTGAAGCCAATTTCAGTTATAATTTGTCAGTTGCCAGAAAATTTTAATATTCCTGATATTCTTTTGGCAATTTCTGACTTAACTGGTATATCCACACCTTCTATTCAATTTCAACAAAAATATAAGATGAAATATGTTGAGTTAGTTAATTGGATATTTCTAATGCCCCCAAAGATAGCTAAAATGTTAATTATTCATGGCGAAATCAAAATTCAGTCTACTGGTTACCCTGTAAAAAGATACGTTTCGGTAAAAAGATGTTTTACATGTCAAAATCTTCTTCATGAGGCAAAATCATGCACAGATAAAATTAGGTGTCCTGTATGTGCCTTATCACATAAAGATCCTCATTGTTCAAACAGCCCAAAATGCATTAATTGCATTAGATGTAATGAGGTAAGCAACACAAAATTTAACGTTTTCCATACAGCTTTCTCACATAGATGTCCTACTGTAAAGAGATATATAAAAGAGCAACGAGAAACCTTACACAACTGCAATTCATTTTATTGAACACACTTTTTTTTTATAGAGATATAAAAAAAAAAAACCTCTTTACAAGATAAATTATTTTTTTCTCTTGCTGCATTTTGTAGTGTGAAGGATTCTTAAAAAAAAAAAAAAAAATCATTTAAAGATAAAAAAAACATTTCACTGTGTTAGACAGTTATGTACATCTTAATACTTCACCATATGGCATTAGTGATAATTTATTTCGCAGTTAACACTTAACTGCAAATTTAAATATTTTTTTTTTAGAAAGTATGTGTGTACTGTTAAGTATACCTTTTTCTCGTTCGATTATTACTGCAGGAATGGTCGGATGATTAAAAGATTGTATGGGAGAGTAAAATACATTGATGCAGGTCATCAGTTTTTTTTTTTTTTTTTCGCTGGTAAAGGTTTTGGTAGTACAGGTGTACACACAAACACTGTACAGATGTGTCTTCCTTTTTTTTTGCACCAGTTACACTTAAACGATTTTAGTTTTTTTTTTCTACTTTGGTAATTTGATAGATACAAGTGATGGAAACATCACATTTCACTCTTTACATTCAGTTTTGGTTATGGAATTTACATTTTCACAATATAATTTAATAACATTTTCTATTTTGTCTCTTACTTAACATTTATTTTAAAAATTGACGGTACTTTTTTTTTTTTGACAACATTAGTTCATGTGCTGCACTTAAGTTTTAGATAGATACACAATTAGTTCATGTGAAATCACAGATTAGTTCATGAGATTAGTTACACAATTTAGTTCATGTGAAATCACACATTAGTTCATGAGATTAGTTACACAATTTAGTTCATGTGAAAACACACATTAGTTCATGAGAATAATTACACAATTTTGTTCATGTGAGATTACATTTAGTTCATGTGAGTTTATTTTAGTTCATGGGTATATTTACACAATTTTAGTTCATGTGAGAATACACTTTGTTCATTAAGATATTATCATACATTGTTCATGAGTTTGTCACACTTTGTTCATGGAGATAATCTAAAACTTTCACACTTTGCTCATATGTTTATACACTTAGTTCATGGTGTCAAGCAAAACTCTGTGTCATTATATAATCTAGTGATATTAATTCATTAATTATGTAATTGAAGTCACATTCACAAGAATGATTTTGGAGTTTTGTGTTTGTACACACGTACCGTTATTTTTTTACTTCTACATCTTATGTCAGGTTTTCGTTTTACACTACAGATTTTTTTTGTTTTTCTCTCTTACCCTCTATATACTAATTTTTTTCAGTTTGGGTAAAGTCATAACTTACTAATGATACCATCACTTTCTTAATTACACAGATTTTATTTTTAGATTTACATGAAATTATCCTTCACATGACATTTTTACTTGACACATTCATTTTGCGGCATTTAACCTGTAACAGTTCCTTTTTAACACTTTGTTATAGACTCCTTGCTTGTAAGTGGCATATAAAGTAAGGTCTCTTTTTACACTACACACAGTAAAATACAGTTTATAAGTATTTTTTTTTAATATACTTGGTAGGATGTTTTTGTTTGAGGTGTTTAAAAGTTTTGCAGAAATTATGACACAATTTAACTATTGTACAGGGTTTGCACATACATCTAAAATTTTTATGCAGGAGATAACTGATTGGCTGTACATTTTTACACATACAGTTAATCTACAGTTTAATTTCATTGTTTACGCAAAGATGGTGACTTGTTGCTATTTTTTATTTATAACATAAGGCAATTTTATTTTATCTGACATGATATTTGATATCCTTACGTGTTGTTTATTTGTTTTTTTTTTCTTCGAAAAATTTCTTCAAAGGCATAATGTTAATTGTTATGTACACTTTAGTTATTTTTTTTTAACGCTATTCAAATAGAGTCATTATACTAAATCTTTGGCATTTTCTCACATTTGAAATTTTTTTAATTAGTGAGTGAAAGTCTCACGTTGTCTTGTGACGGATACATACACTCATATGACATGAAGAATTTAGTTTTTTTTTCTATGCATTTTTACTTTCTCTTTCATTCTTTTTACTTGGAACATGTTTGGTTTGGCATAACTTCTACATTTTCAGCGTAGAATTATGCAATCTACTGGGCTCTTCTGCATTTTATACACACTTTTGTTACCTTAATACAGTAATAACTTTGGCAGATACAACTTTATTTTCATTTTAACCCTTAGTCAACCATTAATTCATTTTTTCCAAGCAGTTCATGTGTTGCATATTTCTCTATGTTGCACAACATTTGCTTATTTAGAATACATTTTGTGCATCCATATACATACATTACACTAGTTCATGTGTTGATTTACATATTTTGTTCATTTGCTTTTACACATTGTACTTTGCTAACGATTTATTCGGCAGTATTTCTTTTTGTTTTTTTTTTCCTTACAAGTAGTTCATTGAGTAATACACACTGGCTGGTTTACAGTTTAACCAGGGTTTACACACACATTACAAGTAGTTCATTTGTTTTTTAACCCTTATTCACTACATTTTGATGATAACTCATTAATTATGTAATTGAATCTCACTCGTTGTAAGTGTCTTGGGTTATTACACTTATACTGTCTGTTTATTTTGTTGGCAATTACATTACAATCTTAGTTCATTGAGACATCAATACATAGAGTTCATGTGATATTATACAATTTGTTCATGTGTTTACTTACACGTTGTGTATGCTTGCGTACACTTTTGTTGATGTGTTGTATTACAAGTAGTTCATGAGTTTGGGAGTTTGCTCCCCCGCCCTCCACACACATACAGTTTCTCCTTTACTTTCCTATCTTTTAAATTTTACACCATGTTTCAATATTAAAATACTTCTTTTTAACAGTTTTTTTTTGTGTTTGCATAATGTCATAATATATCAATGACAACATCACTTTGTCTATGTACAAAGATTTTAAAGTTACAAGGAGTTATCCGCCACATGACATAGTAAACTACACATACATTTCGAATTTGTTTATTTTTAACATGTTACATTTTAACACTTTGCTTGGATACTTCTTACTTGAAAGTGGCAGATCGAGTAAGGTATCTTGTTACATTATATAACATTTAGATACATTTTTCTTACCTTTTTTTTTTTTTTTTTTAAATTCTTGCAAGGAGTAAAAAAAGAGAAAAGAAGAAAAAAAAAATTACTCTAGTGATTACACAGGCACTTCATATCATGCAGAATCTTGAACACAAGATGGGACATTTTAATTATTACACAGAAATACAGGACGGCAGTGTGTAAATTTATCAAATGCTAACTTATATTATACTTTGACTTCTTGTTACAGCGGGAACTTAGTTATAGTGCAGGTATCTAAAAAAAAATATACTCTTGTTATTTAAGGCAGAAGCCCTAAACTGACGCCATAATACTTGTGGTCTCCACAAGATTTAGGGCTACACCTGTTTGCCAGCGTGCTACATGCACCCCTTTTTGGTAGTCCTGTGCCTTGTGCACAAATTTTTTTTTTCATATACGATTCATTTCAGTGTAATACAGTACATTTTAACTTGTATTTTATATATATACATACAATACTTTTCTTTGTTTAATTTAAAAAAAAAGTTCTTATTGGTGTGTTTTGTTTTAATTTGCTTGCATTTCGTATGAAATTATGATCTCATTGTAAGATCACATTGTGAGAAGTTATAAAATATGTCTAATGTAAATACTTCTCTTTGGAATCATGACACAACAAAAAAGCTGGTACCAGCGCCACAAACATTGAGCCACATAAAAAGCATAGGATCATAACTCTTCGTCAAGTGTGGCACACACTTTTTTTTCTCTTGTGGCATATTGAATTGATAAATAAGATTTGTGTTAAATATGAGCGCTCAGTCATGAATAAATATTATTATTTTGAATTATTTGAAAGCAAGCAAATATGTTTATATACTACCTTTCTATTTTATTACGTAAATTACAGGAAATGATGCTCTAATAGCATTTTAGAGAAACAGGTTCAAACATTTTTCTGTTATTGGATACAATTTTTTTTTATATTTCTATGTAGATTGATACGCTGTATGTGCGAAGGTGGACAAAGGATTTTATGTAGATATAAAGCTGCAACGTACACGTTTCAGCTTTCTTCTGTGGTCGGGGTGAGTTATGTGACAGCGTTTCTGTCCCATAGCTATAATTTTTATTCAAAATTAATTTAAAACATAATTTTTACTTTTAAATCACATTATCCCCCCCCCCTCTTTCTTATGCTGAAATGTGTAATTAAATTCATTTCTCAAAACCATCCAGCTTTTATTAAAAGGTTTTGCTTTCTTCTTTCTAAAAACATCTTTATTTCCAGCCGCAAAGATTCATTTCTTTTTCCCTTTTCCTTATCTGTCAGCTACCGCTCCCAATGCAAAGAAATAAATAAGAATTAATTGGCACATCTGCTAGTATCAAGGTCTGCATTTAATCGCATCGGATTTTTGCGCGCCACATTGATAAGAAATTTTTATCTCTACTAATACGTGAACGTTGAGTATGTATTAACAATAAAAAAAGTAAAAATGAACAGATCTTATGGGAAGCATGTATTTATCGTGTTTTGTGGTCGAGCTAAAAGCCAGATGCCTGTGATTTCCAGCATTTTTCTCAGGCGACGGTCTACTTTGTTAAATCTGTTGTATAAACAAGTTTCGCTTTTCTGACGCATTTCTCATCGTATTAGAAGCGCTTGCTTGCAATCTCGGCCTCCCCCGTCCGATTGTGTCACCACATTTTTGCGGTAATGTTTATCGCCAAAAGCCTTTGTACACTTTCGCGCAGTCACCAAAAGTTGTAAATTGGCGATTCTGTGCAACGCCAAGATTTCTTGACTTCTTGCAAAAACTTCACTTCTGTTTCAGCTTTCGAGATGTAAAGTGTCTAAAAAAAAGGCGCTTCGGCGTCCCATGTATTTATGGGGGTATCTCTCTCCCATTTTTTTAACTGAACCACCTAACGATGCTTTTAAATAAAGAGTAAGTCCAGTAAATTTTATAGTTGGAGTTTTTTTTAGCATTTAGAACCCGGTCTTCAAATCAATGCTATACTGCTACTTATCACAATACTCTTAGCAACAATATTGGTTCACCATATGTGAATAAGGAAAACGTAGACCGTTTACAATTCTCGCCGTCTAAACTGTTAAACAAAATATCGCCTATCCCAATGGTCAAAAGACCTATACAGACAAATAAGAGAAAGCAAAAGGATGCAAATATTATTTGCACAGAGTTTATAAACAAGAAAAAAGTGGAAGAAAATAAAAAGCAAAAGAAACTAGAAAGCGTCAAAGAGTGATAGCTTGGCGGGAGTAAAATGTGCAAAAAAAGAAAGGAAAAGATGAACTTGAAAAAACCTTACTTGAAGAAGAAACTTAAATATTATTCCTCTGAAAATGAGTAAATAACTCCTCTTATGGATTCTGATGGCAGTATTAGATTGGAATTTGATTACTCTGAATGTGCTGAGCGTCTGTAGTCTTATCAAGAAACAAAGTCTAAAGCAGACAGGATTCAGTGCATCAAATTCAATTGATAGCTGAATGAAAAAGGTTCACTTTGCTTTTGCAACGGGAAGTGTGGTGTGATTGTGGGCGAATGGAAATACAAAATCAAAGAATGAGAAGAAAAGCCAAAAATAAACAGTCGAGAGCCTAACTAGAATAGAACCAATAATTACATTAAGAGCAAACTTCAATATTCGTCTGGATGTAAACCAGGGATTTATATATTTTTTTGTATTTATGCTGTCTATTTTTCCAGTAATTATGTAGTTCATTTTTGTAAATTCAAATGTTTTTCTTTTCGTTTTCATTTTTTGTCTTAAGTTTTATTTTTAGAACATACACTTTTGCATTTTCGTTAAACTTTTCACAATTTAGTGATATATATAATTTTTGTAAGTTTACTGTTATTTATTTTCATTTTAACAAGTTTGAGAAAATAAAGGTGTGATTTGCTTAAAAAAAGATAGACAACCTAGCTTTTTTCTCCATGAGGCATTTGTCCAACACCCCATGCGGCATCTTACCCAGCACATAAAAATATGATGCAATAGAAAAAAACGTTTGGGAAAATAATTATGGCTACTTTATTAAAAGGGTTTTAACTTGTTTGACATATAAATTATATTTTAAAGGGTTTGATTAATGATTTCTGGTACTTAGTTTGTTCTTTTCTGTTTTATTGTACATTTTATAAGAAGAAAAGTAAAACTGTGGCATCTGTCCCCACCTTACTATATGCTAAGCAATAAAGTGTGCTCTTTAAAACATTTTTATTGGTTTAAACTAATGTATACAAACGTAACATTTAAAATAAATTCTCATTAAGGTTTCCATAATACACAACGAAAATTATAAAACTATTTTCTTCGAAATGTTGAAACCGATTCACTTGTGCTCACTGAATGCATTTATTTTCGATGCTTGCAAAGAATTGTTGACAGAATTGATTTTCCAAGCTTTCTCTACCAATATATAAGTTTCTCCAAAGAGACAAAGCGATGACATAAAATCGATATTTCCATTGATTGTTCTGAAAATTGGGCTAAGCAAGAGAGACGGATGATTGCTCTAACGTGCAAATATTTCTGGAATAAAAAAATACTAAAATGGTTTGCGTTACGTTAACAAAAAATATTAGACCAGAAAATTTATCAAATATTTTTTAATAATTTAGAAAAAAATAGCAAGTTTGATGATGGTAGGATTAAAAAAATGCTGATTAATATTTTATTCAAAATTAAGACTACAAACTGAAGTGACATTGAATTAGGGATAGAAATTTTTCTGGAAAATTAGCGTGCATATTTTCGCTTACATAGGCATGTTCGGACTCTACCATGGCATATATCTAGCTGGATGAACCTCTACGACTTCGATTTAAGAAAAATGATATATGTTTGCCTCATTGGTCATTTAATTTTAGAAACAGATCGACAATGAGCTTTTCTCGTTCTACAGTATACAGAGTGGGGCGTGAATACACGGCGAGCGGAAAACGAATTAGAAAACTGGATAACGACAGAGTACAGGAAAGTTTTAATGAATTTCAAAATTTCTGACTCAGCAATAGCAAGCTTTTATTCAGTTTATCACAAAGGTTATTAGCGGAACCATCCAGTTTCTTACAAGTCAGATTGTGCTACTCCTTGAAACGTCAAGAAAACGCTTAAAAGTACCATTTGATAACGCACATCTCTATGCTCAACATCTTACATGGGCAAGTGAATACCGTGAATCGACTACTGATTGTAGATCTGAGTAGAGTGGAACGATGGGTCTTGATACTGATTCCGTTGGCTTCGGTCTCATATCATCGGCCTCACTTGGCATATTCGAAATTCACGAGGTTATGGCGGCTTAGGTATTGTGAGAGGTGTGCTATTTTAGTAATGATTGATACCCTTGGTACTTGTATGGAGCATATTCTAAGCTTCTAAATGCGTAATAAAAATTTGGGTGATGAATTTAATTTTTATGCTTTTCTGCAACCCGTAGGGGAATTCTTATAAAGAGCGCAACTGCTATTGTCTAGATTCCAACGGATAATTTATCCCATAGATCATCTCGATGTCAGACATAAATCTGATTCGATACTAGTAGGATACTTTAAAAATGAAGTGCCGTAGCAGCAACATACAACAGCAAATTCAAATGTTACATGAAAAAATCTAGCAAAAGTTTAGCGTGCCATACCTGCGATATACTTTTAAAAACTTCCAAATTCATGTCTTGTCATGTAGTATTTGTTATAAAAACCACTGGAGCCGCAAATTGTTTTAAATACGATGTTTCTAATTCAGTTTCACTTCAGTGTAATTTTGTATTCAAGATTTTCTAAAATGAATGAATTATAAAAAAGCGGTAATTTTAATATTTATTGCGTAATGTTTAATGTATAAACAGCATTTCGTATACAAGATTAAACGGCATTAACATGTATAAATTAATATATGTCTCTGATGCCGAAAATATAGTTCAGTGACACTTCTCTTACAAATATTTTACTGAATACAAATCTTAGTCTTAGTTATCATATAATCTGTAATAGTTATCTAAAAATAAATAAGGCAGGATACCGTTCAAAATATTGATAAGAAACGGCACTGATATAACAACAGAGCCTTAAA
The DNA here is from genome assembly GCA_963932465.1 of Maratus speciosus. Lineage (NCBI taxonomy): Eukaryota > Metazoa > Arthropoda > Arachnida > Araneae > Salticidae > Maratus > Maratus speciosus. The sequence continues at coordinate 478,795,269 of OZ010786.1, forward strand.
ATAAATATGGCTATACATTTTAATACTATAAAACGAACACTGTAAAACATTTTCTTTGTGATGATGATACCGATTTTCCTGTGCCGAAAGTATGCATTTATTTTCAATGTTTGTAATGAATCGTTGACAGAATTGATTTTGAAATATTTCCGTAGCAATATCAAAGTTTCTGAAAAGAGACAAAGTAATGACACGAAATCGATAAATCTACTGATTGTCTGAAAATTGGTCTAAGCAAGGAGACGGATAATCGCTCGAGAGTGCAAATATTTTTGGAATAAAACAGTACTTAAACTGATTGTTTTAAATTTCAATGTAAAAAACAGATTTTTACCCGAAGAAATATAAAGCTTTTTCAGTAATACATTTATATTTTGATAAGTGTGGAAAGTAGAACGAACAATTTATTGGATCGCGATTAAAATCGTTGACTTAATATAAATTATACTAAAATACAGAAAAAAAACAATATAAAGAACATAAAGAATGGCAATATTAACATTTCGTGTATGACATTCAGAGTGTATTAATTCTTTTTCGTGTATAAATTCCAATATTTTTGAAAGACACAAAGAAGAGCTTTATATATATATATATATATATATTATGATAACATTATTACTATAGATATGTAATAAATATATACATATATATATACTGCGTTACTAAGTGCAGGGGTTTTATAATAAACAGGTTATTGTAAACAGAGCGAAAGCGTTTTATTAAAAAAATATCTAAGAAAAAAGCGTAGAATTTCTTTATCTAGTTATGATTGTAAAATTCCATAAAACTCAAAAAAATTTAGAATCGTAACCTGTGGGTTTGGCACTTATATGGAATGTGTAAATAAAAAACATATTGAAAATGTTACAAAAAAATTTCGATCAAGTTATAAATGAATATTCGTCGATTACAATAAAAAACTGTTATCTTTACTAATATTATAAAAAGTAAAGTTTGTTTGTTTGAATATAATCTCTGGAACTACCCAACCGATTTCAAAAGCAATAGTATAAAAATGATGGTGTTAGTACCTGTTCTAACATATGCTATATCTCATGTACATGACACTACAGTAAGTGGGTGCAGGTGCAAAAAACCTTTTAAAAATGCGATTTTTGTGTTTCTTAGGGGCCTAATCCATGAATCTGGCACGGTAGTTGATTATTAGAAATACATGATCTCTAAGAGCATTTATTAATAAAATCGGAATTTAAAAAGGGTAATAATGCGCACAAAGCGTTCTAAAAAATGTTCTAAATGGCGATTTCTATGCAATCCCGGAAAGTATGAAACCGATTTCAAAAGTAACGGTTGGAATTTTATGGTCACAACTATTGCGCGAACATAGGCTCTATTTTATGTCGGTGTCACGACCACCTGGTTGTTGCAAAAAAAGTTTTGAAAAGCGATTTTTGTGTTACTGAAACATAAAATTTGGCATGGTAATTACTTATAAGATATAAATTATCTCTAAGAACATTTCCTAGGAAAATTTAAATTTAAAAGGTGTGATAATGCGCGAAAAGTATTCTATAAAACGTTCTGAAAGGCGATTTAACGGAATCTCAGAAGTTCCAAACTGATTTAAAAAATAGTGGTGTTAAAGTGAGGTTGGCCGCCTATGCTCCAACATATGCTGTATTTTATGGCGGATCAAATACGCCAAAAGGGGGGGGGGGGTCTTGAGCAAAAATGTTCTAAAAATGCGTTTTTAGTTACTGACGGGCCTAGATAAATGAAATTTGGCACGGTAGTTACTTACTAGATATAACTGATCTCTAAGGATACTTCTTAAAACATTCGAAATTTAAAAGTGGTAAAAAATGCGCGAAAAGCGTTCTAAAAAACGGTCTAAATAGCAATTTCTACGCAATCTCAAAAAGTATCAAACCGATTTCCAAAGTAATGGTTGTAAATTAATAGTGACAGCTCTTGCTCGAACATAAGTTCTATTTCTTGTCGGCGTACCTACTACTTCGAGGTTTCAGGAGCAAAATTAACATCTTAAATTGCGATTTGTGTGATACTGCAGGGACTAGCAACTTGAAAGTTGGCATAGTAGTTACTTATAAGGTACAAATGAACACTAAGAACATTTACTAAAAAATTCGAAAATTAAAAAAGGTGAAAATGGACAAAAAACGTTCTAAATGTCTATTTCTACGATATTTCAGATAATATGAAACCGATTTCAAAAATAATGGTTAAAAATTGAGGGTGACTGCCCCTGCGGCAACGTAGGTTATAATATCATGTTTTAACCACTACCACCTGGTAGTTTCACGAGCAAAGAATGCTCTAAATTGCGCTTTTTGTGATACTGGGTGTTCTAACTTTTCGCATTTTGGCACCTGCTTAAACATAAGCTATATTTTATGTCGGTACCACTACCACCAGAGGGTTGCAATAGCAAAAAACTTTCTAAATTGCGATTTCTGTGATCTGAGGTGGCTAGAAACTTTAAATATGGCATTGTAGTTACTTATAAAACATAAATGCCGTCTAAGAACAGTCGAAAATAAATTCCAAATTTAAAAGGAGTGAAGCGAAGAGAAGGAGCGAAAAGCATTCTAAAAAATTCCTAAATTACGATTTCTGAGCTATCTTAGGAAATAATAAACCGATTAAAAAGTAATTGTTGCGAATCAATGGCCACAGTCTATGATCCTACGCAAGCTATATTTTATGCCGGATCCACTACCACCTGCGGTTGTCGGGATCAACAAACGTCTAAAAAGCCTTTAAAAACTTTAAAAACTTCGTTTCCTATGGAATATTAGGAAATACCAAACCGATTTCAAAATTAAAGTTGGCAAATTAATGGTGACAGTCTCTGTTTCAACATAGACATTTTATGTTAGTGCCACTACTTAGAGCGGTAGTAGGCCGTTAGACAAGAAGATTGGAATTTGACATGGTGGTTAATTTTAAGCTGTAAATGCGTATTAATAGTGCTTTCTAAAAAATTCAAAAGTTTAAATGAATACCGGAATGAGTGCATAAAATGAACATAATTTATGCTTTATTTAGAAATAGTTTTCATTCTTTTTATTAATTTAAGTGTCATTTCTGCATAATGCAGTGTAGTAATGAAGTTTAGTCAAACTATTACTTAATTAGTAATTTTTGAATTATCCCTAACAGTATAATTTCTTCTAATAAAAATTAGACATACAAATATAACTTGGCATATTTCAACTATTACGTGAGCAAAGCCCCGGGTTTTGCTATTGAACTTTTAAAAAGACTTAAAAATTTGCAAGACATTACGGGACATACAAATGTCTTTGGTGTTCTCTATAACAGTACAAATTTAAATAATTTGACGTATAAAATTATAGATTTTTTTCAAGAACGCTAAAGAAAAGCATATCACTACTGAAGTGTTCATACATTTATCTCATTTTGTTGCTTGGCAGAAATATCTATCTGGGCAAAAAAAATATAAAAACAAATGAGAGCTATTCCAATGGGGGGTGGGGGGGATTACACCTACATCCTTTCTGATATTATCTCTTTACATATGAAGCAGGATTTTTGACGAATAAAGACTTGCTCATAAATAGACATATAGATGACTTTTAGTAGTTAAGTTGTATAATAATACAGGAATTTGTCAATTTAAATCTTATCCAAATACTGTAACTTTAAAAAGCGCATCTTAAAATCAAAGCAAAGTGTATTACTTACACGTTCAATTGGAAATCAAAAACGGAACGTTAATCACTGGAGTTTACTATAAGCGAAATTATTTTGATTTTAATAGAATAAAAATTTTAAACTTTAATAGTAACGTGCATATTTCAATATTTAGAAATATCTACTTAAGCTATTTAAACCGTACTGTATAATTGTGTTCAAATATTAATGAAATGCTTGATGAGGTTCTTCTATTTTACATTAACGCCAAAAACAGAATTACTCATTAGAGATTTTGAAAGATTTTACTCACTTTATCAAGAAAAAAAGCTATCGAAATAGAACAATAAAATTATTCGATACAATTAATCGAATTCGATACAATTAAATACAATGACGCAAATTGTATTGTAGTATGGTTATACTCCTAGGCTTCATTCGTTGCTTTCGGGATTGGTTGAGTATTTTCATTTATTTGGTTTCGACAGGTGAGGGTTGATATTGTGCACATAATACTAGTAAAACCCAGCAATGCATTTTACTGTCCATACCACTTTTCTTGAATTTTGTTTTTCTTTCTTATTCATGGTTTTGTTGTTTAATATTTAATTTGCGGTTTGTTACTTGCTTTTACCGTGTTTTGAATTTGATGAAGAACAATTTATCTATCTATCTCTCTCTCTCTCTCTCTCTCTCTCTCTATATATATATATATATATATATATATATATAGGGGAAGGCGGGCTAAAATTATCCTAGCGGTCAAAACGATCCATATATGTTTTCTTCCAGACAGCTCGCACTGTCTACAGGGTAACACATAAACTAGTTAAGAAAAAGCAATGGTGGTGTTCAAACGACCGCAGTATTACACATCTGAATAGAATTCTTTGAAAAAGTGGGTTTTATAACATCTGTTATAAGATAGGCACTGATTTTCATATTTATTTAGATATACGGTCTTTCATGTGCAAAAATATGACTTTGTTTACTTAATAGAGTATGTTTTTAGATGTGAATTATACTTGCTAAGTTTGTTATGTTTCTTTGCGTCCACCAGCTATAGGACCTAAAATGGGCAGCCCTTTTGCCGGGTAAAATGATCTATTATGTGGATCGTTTTACTACTATATATTTGGCTGAAGAAAATCCGGTACCGGTCTTAGCCATCACGGGAGCGAAATGTGTGACTGCCCCAAATCTTTCTCTTACACTCCACGTGTTATCCTGCCGTTTCCAAAGAAAACAGAATCAAACACTTCGAGAAAAAGAAAATCAATGGGAAGTGCCATTTTAACGAGAAGTCCTCATAAGAATCAACTGAGCTTGGAAAATTATGTATGCTATTTGATTGTAAAACTTATTTTATTTCATTATGTATAGTCATGATTAATTTCATATCCTTTATTTTACCGAAAAAAAAAAATACAATTATTTTTAAATGAAGGATAATTTTGCCCTATAGTGATCGTGAAATGATCCTTTGGAAACTTTTTCAAAAATCTGTTTTTTTCATTTCTCAATTTTGGTTTAAAATATTATTAAAATATGTTTATAATGAAAAATATAGCGTAAAACATACTAGCATAGAGCCAAAGTTTTATTAAAAAAATTATGTTATTTTACACAAGTTTCTACTTAAAGGGGATCCTTTTAGACCACCATCCCCTACTACATATATGTTACAATATAGATGTATTTTTTGAGTACTGTACAGATAATGTTATTGTAATATAGCAGTTATAATCCTGCGTGCTTTCGGACCAAAGTTACTACTATTTATGTATTGTAATTTTCATCTTAAGGAGCCACAAATTTCGTTTATGAAATAAGGCGGATTACCTTTCAAAAATAATAGTAACAAGCGGTGTGCTGACCCATAGATTCTAACACGAGTGTATAAAGATGCAGAATTTAAATAAATTCCCCTTAATATTTCAAAGATATACAGTGGATATTGTAAAACCCTTTTACTCGTAATTTTGAAACTCCAGTGCTGATACTTTTGTTCACATATTTATAATTACCAGAACTTTATGTAATATTCTACAGAATATACTACGGTTGTCTATGTATATTGTTATAAAAAATTTTAAAAAATGACAATTTCTTCATTTTTTACATAATTAAAGATACTGAGTACCCTTAAAAAGTAACATCATTTTATTTAATCATTACATTGGATTATGAAAATTTCCGTGATACATTGGAAAAGTACAAACTGTTCATTTGAATTCTATACACATTTTACAATGCCCAGACTCACATAAATTTATATAAACTAGGGTATCCAAGCCGGATTTCCCGCGTTATAGAATATAGGTGGAAATCATTTTATCTGAAATCTCTATTACAATTTATTGCATTTATTATATTTTGTTAGATTACCCACTGGCAAAACCAAAAACATGTATGTATGAAAAATATCAACACTGCATTTAATTAATTCTGAAATTCATGAAAAGTGATACTTTCATATTAGGCGTATGATTTTATTCAGGACATTCATAACTAATATTCGTATTTTTTTTGTATCTTATCTTGTATGTATATTGAATAATTTTATAAAAGTTATCCAAATGTTTTGGAACAACATAAGATTCTTGTTTTCCTATTTTTCCAAAGAACAGCCGACTTGAACAATTCAGTAATAAATTCTCTTTTTAAATATTTTTAGTGCTCCGTGCTTAAAAAGTTAAAACGGAACCATTATAAGATCACTCCTGTGTCTGTATTTCTGTCTGCCTTTTTACTCGTAAACTGTGGAAAGTAAAAAGTTCAAATTCGGGGAAGTAATAAAGACTAATGACTCACATATTTACAAGATTATTAATTATTCACAAATATATTAAGGATAATGCAGAGGGGCTAAATAACTTACTTGAAAAAGATTTTTTTCTTTGTATATCGTGTGAAAGCTTTCGTAACGCTGAACTGAAAAATACAATTCTTTTAATTTTAGATATTATATTTTCAGAAATATCGCCGAAAATGTAGTACAGAAATATCCCACCTTCTCTATTTACGAATCTACTGGAACTAAAATTATGAAAAAAATGGAGGAATTTGACATTAATTTAAACCTTGTAAGAAAAGTATAACGATTACAATAGGTCACATAGTTTTTGAGAAAAGCGCATTTTTCCGTTACACACGAATCTCGATTTGTGAGTATTCAGCAAAGGCGTTGAGGAGCTCTGGAGATACCCATCTTAGCAGATGTATAAAATCATTGTTGATAATGATTTAAACAAAAAGTTTACAATTAGCCGAGATATTATTCCTTAAGGGCACGAACGGTTTGGACATACATACTGACAGGGGGAGTCTATGTACCATCGGATTTTAAAGCATAGATAACAACTTTTAATGATATATTTATGGAACATAATGCCCAGTAGCAGTATAAAAGCAATAAACGTCAAATTGTTAAAATAGACTAATTTAATTAGAAATAATCACATAAATACTATAGGATTTGCAACTAGTTTGGGTTAAGGGGATCTGTCAATACATCTCTCGTGTCTTTAAAAAAACTATCTGTAAAAATTAGGCACGGACAAAGCGGCGTTTTAAACTTTGGGACCACTTTTCGAAGAGCGCTTAGCCCAATGCCAAGTTTAAACTTTTAACAAGGGTTTTGTTTTAGCTGTAAAAAGACAAGTTGATTACTACGCTGAATTTAGTTTTATGAAATGCCAATCAAAGTTTAAATATGCACTACGTTTATTGTCAGAACGGAATGAAGTTCATCATAAACAGATTAGGATCAGATCAAGAAAAAAGTTATAGAGAATAGCAATATTTGATACTATTTAGGCTTATCTCTCTGAACTTTCATGGCATATCCATTTATACTTTTTTAGTATACACAGCTATATCCAACCCAGCGTTGAATAGTTTATTACAAATAGTTTATTATTTTATTATTTTTTAGCAACTTACCTTTTTTAATAATTCAGTTAATAATTCCTATATTTATTGCACAGAACCGTCTGAGCACGAGTAACGATTACACTTGACCGCTTATTTCCCTTTTACTTTAAACCATTTATGCCTAGCGTCCCATTTTTGGGACGCTTCGAATTTTAATATTTTTTTTATAATTTTCCTCTTCTTTAAATCACGAAAATCATCTAAAATTATATCATCTATAATATAACTATAATATAACTATAATAAATAACTATAATACATATGGTTTTATCTGTTACCGAAAGATAACAGCTTAAGATGAATATTTATGTGCTTAAATGAAGGGGTTTTTTTTCGGAGTTTATAGATTTTCCATTTTTCAAGTTGGCGAAATGTAAAAAGAAAGTTTATTTGTGTTTTTCCAAGCAAGTATCCAAATAAATAAGTCATAATCTTAGCTTGAAGACTTCCTTCAAATACACATTTTTTTTAAATTGTTAAATTATAATTTCAAGCCTATTTTTATGAATTTCTGTAACGTACAAAATATAGAACACTGGGCACAAATGGGTACATATTTTTATTCGCCATTTAGAGAAGAGTTATTTATGTAAAGTCCTTTTCAAGATGATTGTGAAACGAATTCTTTTTAAACCTCAAATACGATTATTCCTAGTTTATTAGCGTGGTCGAGAGGTTCTGCTCTCGAAGCTGGTAGACGGGAGGTGCTGGGTTCGATCCCAATCGCGCCCGTCGGCCTAATCGTTCGGAGTTTTCGTGGTTTTCTTCGAGCCGTGGATCTTCCATGCGTTAATACGGATTAGGTTCCCTTAGAAAGACCCCCCACGGAGGGCACTCCCCCCAGGCCTATATCCCTCGTGTAGATAATTGGCCGTCAAAAATCAACCCAACCCAACCTAGTTTATTAGCACTAATATTTATAATGTTATTAAGATCCGAAAAGAAATAGATAAATTCTTTTATTAGTTTATGAAAATACCAATTATAGTATATAATATGCAATTTAAAAGCTTATGATATATATTATAAAGCAGTAAGATCAAAAAGTTCCGCTCGAGTGTTTTCATAAACTACTCGGTGGTTTTTTTTGCAAGTTATATCATTCGATAAAGAATATTCACGTGGTGGTTTACGAGAAAATATACAGGGAATCGAAAAAAGAACGAAAAAAGACGAAAAAAGAAAGCTGAAAATTTGATTAGATTAATTTTGAATTACTACTTTTTTTTTTCTTTTTAGTTCTTTTCTTTTCATTTTTATCTAACTATTTAATTCACATAATGTGATTTAAAGGAGAATTAAACTATGATTTTTTGTAATAAATTTCGTATTTTAATGTTATTTTGAAGGAAAGGTTTGCCAGTGATTATATTTTGGCGAAAAGTTTGTTGATTAGAGAATTGAAATGACTATATCCGTTAGACAAACATTTCGCAAATAAATAAAAAAAAAAAAATACTGATATTTAATTTAAAAAGACAACAAAAAATGTTTTAATAAGACATAATATACAATATATAAACGAAAATATTTAATTTAAACATGAAATAAATATTTGTAATGCTTAAAATATAATTTATTGTGAAATTTTACAGTTGATACAATATTTGGCGAATTATCGCCTGCCTTACGTTAAAAAAAGAAAGCTGAAAATTTGATTAGATTAATTTTGAATTACTACTTTTTTTTTTCTTTTTAGTTCTTTTCTTTTCATTTTTATCTAACTATTTAATTCACATAATGTGATTTAAAGGAGAAACAAGTAGATGCAACTGTAAATAATACTGTAATTATTGTGAGTTACATATTATGTGTTTCTTTACGATTTCTATTTTTCGTTTGTCGCCAAACAATGTGATTTTAAGCCAAAAATGCATAATCGTGACATTAGCTTGAGGATTTGTGGTTGTTCAAGTGGACGAGATCAACATTTTTATATTCGATTATAAATGATATAGATACCAGTTAATATGTTAAAAATGGAATAAAATATTTAAAATTTTGTTTGAATTTCTGCCACACATACATAGTGTAAAATCCTTTCAGGCTTAGATGCTGTATATTCAAGCGGACGCCATCTTGGATGTTTTGAGATTTCTTGGTGATTTTTTGTTCACGATGTTTTAGATTTTATTTTCGTTAAGCCTTTCATGCGCATAAATTGTTTCTGGGTGACATTTACTACTTGGCGGAAAAGGGGTTTTCACGCAAAGAAAAAATCCCAGATGGCTGCCGAGTGAATATATGACATCTGTTCGTAATTTCATACTTAAAAAAAAAAAAAAAATCGTCCTAATTACGAAAGCATGTGATTTTTATAGATTATAACTCAGATCAATGAATATTATCCCTCTTTTTCTTTTTTGAAAATGTTATTGTTTATTTAATATTTCTTTGGACATAACGACAATTTCAAGTACAGGGAAATTCACAGTTTCAAAATTTAGGAACTGAAAACTATTCTTAAGGAAATTTATGCAATCAAGCGTTATTACTATAAAAGAATTCAGTATTTTGAAATAAAAATTGGGTACTTTTCGGTTAGCCGGGCGCCACTGTTATATATACATGTATATGTATACACAAAGGTATGTATATACATCTATATGCATATACAAATATGTGGATACACATGTATATATGTGTATATATACAATATATGTATATATACGCATCTATGTATGTATATATATGTATATATAACACTGGCGCCCGGTTAACTGGAAAGTACCAAAAATTGCTTGCTGAAAAAAAATTGCAAATCTTTTTTAATTCGTTATTTATCCTTTGTTTTTCTTCATATTCCCCCCTCTGTTAGGTAATATTTTAAAAGATATTAGACTAATCTTCGATATTTAAAAGTACATAAAGTAACGTCTCAATTCCGTATTATTATTATTATTATTATTATTATTATTATTATTATTATTATTATTATTGGCACGGAGTTCATATACTCTCCGGGATACCTAATGGGCTCCAAAATGGCGTTATTTTGCCTGACATGGTAACTAACATGGCTATTGTTGTTTATTTAATAAATCGTTTATTTACTCTTATTTCTTTTTTTACAATTAAATAAATTACTTTCTGTCTATAGTTATTAATTAATTTTTATATTTATTGTTATTTCCTTTTAAAACAATAGAATTTTTTTTTTAAATAAGTATACATATATGTAACTAGTATATATATTTGAAAACTATGTTTTCGCCAAACTGTTGTGAAAGAAAACGCGCCAAACCCGATACGTATATGACATCTGTTTCTAATAGTTAGGCAAGAGTTCCATTTCCTGTTCTGGTTTTTTGGCGAGCTTTTTTTGGTGATAAATGTTTCAATGTGATTGTTCCGATCTTCAGTATTTTGGGTTGCGTTTTTCTTTGAATGCTACAGGTGGATAAGTAATAATTTTGCACGCATATTTTTTATAATTATTTTTAGAAATTTATAATTTTCTGGATTTTTTTTTTTTTGTTAAAGCAATATTTTTCTGTGAATGTAAATGTTCTTTAAGGTAAAAAATTCTTTATGCAAATATATTTTTCGTGGGGTACTACTTGATTATCGCGTCGACCAATTTCGCCAAACTATTCGCCAACGCCAAATTATAAAATTAACATAAATTTTTATTTCAAATAAGGAAGGAACAAATAAATTAGTAAAACCTTAATAAAAATGCAAGTAAAAAGTCGAATTAAAATTAATTTGATGACGTAACAAATGCATGTAAGGTGTTTAATGTCAAGTGAATATGACATTTACGATCATCCATTATTGGCATTTAATCTTATATTTTGGCGATAGTATTTTGGTCGATGGGATAATCAAGTAATACCTTTTAATTTAATTCAAAAAATTTAGCTTTAAAAATCCACTTTTTTTTACTCCACTGTTCGAATAAATATATAAGTTAAATGCTCATCATTGTCTGCAAATAATTCTTTAATTTTTTTATTCTATTTATTCTACTGTAATAGACAGATGGAAAACAGTAGTAGACCTGCCAGAAGAGAACGTTTATTAAAAAATGTAATGTAACATGTAATGAAATTGAATTTAAGCTACCAGAACCACATATAGCGCAAGTTGAGATGCTGGGAGTTCAACAACAAACCAATGAAAATGAACAATCGGAATGTTCTTAAAGTTCAAAGATCAATCTCTTAAATCATTGTAATGCTCTCTAATTTAACAGTGTGATGACTAGAGGATGCTTTAATTCCTGTTGTCATAACTGTCTCATTTCCGTACTAAACTCTACTTTAAATGGCCAACTAAAAGAGTTGTTCCTTAATTGCCCAAATTTTGTCTAAGGCATAATATAGTATAATATCCCAATGAAGTTAGAATCGTTTTCAGCAATGCAGGAGGACATTCCAGGTGATGGTCTTTACTGCTTTAAAATAGAAGGTTAAAAATCACAATTTCGTTTGATTCAAGATTCCTTTGGAAAATGGACCAGCGCAGCGGACATATCCTGCTAGTTTTATATAAATTTAGACAAAAAGTATAATTATGCATGTTATATTATTACAAATATTATGCGTATTCCCATATTTAGTAGGTTTTCATTTATCAAATAAATACAAAAAATAAAAATAAAAAGTAGCACTTTTTTTTTTTTTTTTTTTTTTTTTTTTTTTTTTTTTTTTTTTTTTTTTTTTGTATTTTTCCAGTTTGTCTTGCAGTTCTTTTGATGTATTCGAAAGTACATTAAATCTAGGTAGGTTGATATTTATCAAAAATAAGTTTAACAATATTACTGAAACACAAAAATGTAAACAAAGTTATTTCTTCGTACCTTAAAATACACATATATATATTTATGTTTATTTAACATGATTAGCATAAAAAGACACGAAACGGATCTTAGTTGTATTTTGATGAAATGTTTAATTATAGCAACATGCTTTAAAATCTTATGATAGACAAAGAGGTTTATACAGCCATGAGCAAAAGTTTAGACATTGATGATATTTATCCTTTTAAAAAAGTGCAAACTCTGGAATTATACAAATCGCTATACTTATTTTTAAAATACTAGGTGGGTCTGCCCCCTACGAGCTACGCTCGCCAACCCCCGTTCCGACACCCCAGATTCTAAAAGCCGGCTAATTTAATCGGCATTAAAAAGATCGAATTATAATAATAATAAAAAAAAAGTGGCGATCTCCCTGTAAACGGATTTTTATTCATACCCCTTTGATTGGAGATTTTTAAGGCGAAATCAGCCTTTGTTAAGGGATACAATTGCTGTTTTCGTCTTAAAATAGTTAAAAATTTGAAAATAAGCTAATGTAAAATGAATTAAGCAAACAGGGTCTTTGTCTCTCGGTTTTTTAACAGCCCTATAAGAAAGTTCTTTTAAATAACACATTTGAAATGTATCGTTTTATATCTGACGTAATTTTCACCAACGTTTTCTTTCTCTTTTTAACATTCACATGAAAATACTTTTGTTGTTAGAATGGAAATATTATTTGACCTGTCTTAGAATTCACGATAATAGCTGAAAAGATTATCTGAAAATATGAAATAAATGTCTCGCGCAAATATATTTTTTAATTTAAACTGATTTTCCAACTGATTTTCCAACTGTTGATTTTCCAACTGTGGTCTTTTTAAATATGACGTAAATTTCCTCCATTTGCGAGTTTTAAACCATAATAATGAATTTATTATTTGAAAACGTTCTTTCTCTTTTGAAATGCGTGTGTGACTATACTTTTCATGACGTAATTTTCAATATTTTCCTGATTTTTAACACGCAATCACTTAATTCTCATTTGAAAGTTTTTTTGATTATAATAACTGTGTGTAAATAAATTTTTAATTTCAAGGAGATATTATTCTTTGTGCTGTTTATAAAATTGGCAACAGTTTAAAATAATATCCTTTTCTAAAATATGTAAAAAATATCTCTCGAAATGCTGGAAATTTGAATTTAAAATGGAGTTAAATCCTCAAATAATGAGTCAATTAAAAAAAAAAAAATGTTGTCTGCACACCGGGAACTTTTAATGTATTAAATGATGTAAAAATGTTTAGATTCCTATGTATAGTTTTTGTTCATATAAATTTTTTTAATGAAACGATTTCGACCAACTTTAACATTAAATATGTCTTAAAATAATAATTCGATTAGAAAACTGTCTGCATCAGCGTGGTTATCAAACATTTGTCTATAATAGCAACAATTTTCGTAATTTTATATGCAACAGTTTTCTTAATATTAACGAAGAAAGGCCCCCGGTCACAAGAGATATGGATGCTAATCTAGGAGAGTACCGGAAAGATCTGCGCAGATTTTTATTGGTCCAGTTCCAAATCGATACTTTTTTTATATATATATAGAAGTATATTTTAAACAGTTTAGGATGGAAAAAATGGTTTTTTATGTGAGATAATATTTAATTTAACTGAGAAAGTGAAATTTGCATATTGCAAAAGTTTAGACACTTTATTTATGTCAACTAATCCCGGAAAATGCAAATTTCAAAGTTATGACGTCACATGCATAGAGTAGATCCATAAACTGGCATCTACACAAAGGATGAGTGCTAATCAGATTAAAATTGGGTGAGGACTTTCTGTGTGAACGGATATTATTCTTAGGCGAATTAATGAAAAAAGTAAATTAGGTTACATTAAGGGGACAAGGGACCTTAAAATCCTTAAAAATATTTTTTTTTTCTTGTAAATTTCACCTAATTATTATTCAAGGGTACTTTATATGCATTATAGCATGTATTTATCACAAAAAAAAAAAAATATTTTTATGAATGCCCCCTGTGCAAAAAATATGAAAATCCCCAATATTTTTTACAAAAGTCTGTTTTATATATATAAATAAAATAGAGCATCGAATTTTATATATTTAAATTTAAAGGTTAAAAAAAATGAAAAATTTTGAAATTTTTTCAAAAAAATTTCAAAATTTTTCATTTTTTTTAAACTTTTAAATTCAAATATATAAAATTCGATGCTCTATTTTATTTATATATATATAAACCACACTTTTATTAAAAATATTGGGGATTTTCATTGATATGGAACACGCAGGGGGCATTTCGAAGATTTCTAAGACAACGCGTAAAATTCCATTTTTTTCATAAAAATAATTTTTTAAAAATTTTTTTTGTGATAAATGCATGCCATAATGCATATAATGTACCTTTGAGTAATATTTAAGATAAAATTTACAAAAAATAAAAAAAAAAAATTGAAAAATTTTGAAAGTTTTTCGAAAAAATTTCAAAATTTGTAATTTGTTTTTTCAACCTTTAAATTCAAATATATAAGATTCGATACTCTATTTTATTTATATATATAAATCAAATTTTTATAAAAAATATTGGGGATTTTCATCGATATGGAACGCGCAGGGGGCATTTCGAAGATTTCTAAGACGACGCGTAAAATTCCATTTTTTCTCAAAAAAAAAAAAATCTTTTTTTAATTTTTTTTGTGATAAATGCATGCCATAATGCATAGAATGTACCCTTGAATAATATTTAAGATGAAATTTACAAAAAATAAAAAAAAAAAATTGAAAAATTTGGAAATTTTTTCGAATTTTTTTTTTTTAAATTTTCATTTTTTTTTTTACCTTTAAATTCAAATATATAAAATTCGATGCTCTATTTTATTTATATACATAAAACAGACTTTTATAAAAAATATTGGAGATTTTCATTGATATGGAATGCGCAAGCGACATTTCGAAGATTTCGAAGATTTCTAAGTAAAATTCCATTTTTTTTCAAAAAAAATATATATATATATATATATATATATGTGATAAATGCATGCTATAATGCATATAATGTACCCTTGAATAATATTTAAGGTGAAATTTACAAAAAATAAAAAAAAAAATTATTTAAAGGTTCCTTGTCCCCTTAAAATGAAAAAAGAGCCAGCTTTGAAATCTCACTAAAAATAGACGATAATGCGGTGGGCTGAAAATTCATGTGTCATATGGATCCCAGAGGTGCATTATGATAATCAGTGACGAAAAAAACTTGAATTTGGATTGTCCAGAAATGTGGCCATACCATTGCGATGGCTTGCGTAAAGAGCCTCGGACATTCTTTAGTCGATATAACAAGGTGATTGTCCTTTAATAATTTGGTCTTCATTTTGCTTTGTTGCTCATAAAACTCTTGCTTTCTCAATGGTAGTCAAACAGCGCAAGACTACATGAATATATTTGAGAACAATTTGGGGAACTTTTAGAAGTTGAAAAATATGTATTTCAGCAAGATAATGCGTAGATTCACGTTGCACACGAAACAAAAACTTTGTTGAACTTTTCAAATATTATTGTTTTCGATTTTCCCATGTACCCCTGACCTGAACCCAATTGAAAACCTTTCGGGCATCATGCCTCATTAGGTTTACGCAAATTCTCGACAATACTCATCTGTTAATAAATTTCGACCTGCTGTTGAGCGTGCTTTGTACAAAATAGACCCCGAGTCTTGCAGGATTTAGTTTCTTCGATAGAAAGTCGCATTTTTGCACTAATTGCAAACAATGTGGGTGCAATTTGAATTCAATTTGTGGTTCTTTTTCTGTAAATATTCATATTGTCTGGATTTGGACCAAAATGTTATTTTTTCATTATATATTATGTACGTAAAATGTGTAATTTAACATTTATTGTTTATGAAAAAAAGGATAACACAAGTAATATATGACAGTTGAGTTACAATAATTCGTTACATACTTCTCAGTCTTCCGTGATCGATTATTTTCGAAACTTTTGCTGTGTACTATATATATTAATAATAAAGGAAGTTTGTATGTGAGTTTGTGAGTGTGTATGTCGACCGTGTTCTGACGAGACCGCTGCACGCAGAGCTACAAACTTGGGAAGAAGATAGCTCTATGTATGCAGTTTTCCACCTCGTAGCCCGATTTTTTTCAATTAGTTTTTTTTTATTTAATTTTTTATGCAATTTTTAGCGTTTTTAACATTTTAAGGTAATTTTTCTACATTTATAAGGATAATCTGATCTCATTCTTCTTTTTTTGTAAAATTCAGTAAATTTTAAGTTGTATTTTTTGTAAAATTTATTAAAGTTGAATAGTTGAATATTTTTCTAAAGTTTAGTAGACTTTTATAGTTGCATATTTTTTGAAAATATCGTATTCTTTAAACGTTGCAATTTTTTTTTTTTTTTTTTTTTTTTTTTTTTGTAAAATTTAGTAGATTTTAAAAGTTGTATATTTTTTGTAAAATTTACATTTCCTTTCATTAAAATATTAACTCTAAAAACAGTAGAAAATTTTAAATTTTGATCTGTAAAATAAAAAAAAATGTATATATTTAAATTATCCCTAATTAATATTCACAAAAATTTGTTCCTCACATATGCATGTACTCGATAATTTTTTTAATGTTCTTTAAATATTTTCAAATGCCCTAACTTGTTTCCAACTTTCCCTTTATATACCTTTAGAATGAGTTTAGTTCGTGCGTGATGTGGTAACACAAGTTTTCCTTTGTATTCTTATACACGATGAGAGAAAAGCCGATTTAAAAGATACTGTATTTATTTCTCATCCAATAATACGTTTCTACTTTCGTATCGAGAATTTTGTTTCTCAGATGGGTATTGCATTTATTAGAAACGGTATTAAATCTAGGTAAGTTAAAATTTATAAAATATATTTTTAATGTATTATCTTGAAACAAATAAGATACTCCATGTTCTTCGTTTATAATTAAAAGTTACGTATGCCGTTAGAATTTATATTGCTAAAGATCAGCAAAATAGGTTTATCATAAGTTTAGCAAAAGACTAACTTCAGTTTTTAGTTTTAATCATCGTATAAATAATCTTAATTCATTCTGATAGAATGTACTGAAATCAATATTCTCATTTAATTGGATACATAGTTGTAAATTTTTATTGTTTTTCACAATCATAATAAATTATTTTAGTAACAACATAGCTAATGTAGCATAGGACTGTTTGAGTAGTCGTTAGATTTCCTGAGATTTATGACTTGTGATTTTTTTTATATTATTCAGGTAACAAAGGTTTTATTTCACAATATATTCGATTATGTATAATGTAAATTACTCACAACTTTTAAAGGTTCAAAGTATTGGTTTGAATTCTATGCTGATTTTACAATTTGGAATATATTTTTTGACAATCATGACAACGTGAATTAAAGATATTTGACATATCTTTAATTCACGAAAAATATACAATAGCATTATATATATGTAGTGAGCAATTTTGTAAGTTTTCGCAGGATATTTTTAAACGCCTTAGGAGTTTTTGGTTTGCTTTTTAAAAAGGTTAAACTTACTTTGATATCACATTAATTATAGCTAAGTTGAAATTTATAAATGTAAATATTTAATACACTATTTAAAAAATAAATAAATTATGCAATTCCTCTATCATTCATTGTGCATTACAAGATAATTTTTTTCTAGAATTTATATTATTTATGATTAGTGTAATAATACTTGAAAAAAAGCATAAAAAGTGCTTTCAACGCTGCACTCTACATGTCACGCCACATGGAGAAATAATGATTCCAAAGGGAGAATATTTCATTACAAGTTAATAAAAATATGTTATTTTAAAGTTGCAATATTGTGTTAATGTATGCATAAATCTATGTACTTATACTTTCGTTTTTATGCCAGCAAAACTTTAGAAAATATTTTTATATTTGAAGCCAAATAACTCCCATAATCTATTAAATAACATTTTATAATTTTCACCAAACTATAATTACGTGGTATTTATTTATTACTATGTTAATAATATAAAGAAAAACATGTATTCAAAATACATGTTTTTCATAAATTATTCTATATTCTTAAAGTAATAACTCAAACTAAGTTGCACAAACGCAAAGTTGCAATGTAAAACATTATTAATTAAATAATAATAATATTAGAAATTTTGTCTATCTAACTTTCTGCTCATAATTCTTTAAAAAAATTGTGACAAAGCAACTCAAGAACTTGAAAAACTCTAAACGTTATTAATCAAATAAAGATTATAATCAAGTAATACTCAATGTTAAAATTTTATCAATTTTAACAAAAAGTCGTTAATGAATTATGAGCACAAATCTAGATAGATAGATGTATATAATTAATAACATTTTGATAAACTTGATAAAAAAACTGTATCATTATTGCGATTTGACTAATAACTTTTAAGTTGCAACTTTATGCATATGTCACTTTGTTTCAGATCAGCAGTTTGAATTGTTCTTTACGAATATATAATAATAATTTTCATCATCTTCTTAAATAAAAGTTCTGAGGTAAGGAAATCAAGTAACAATTTATGGACACCGTGTATGCATACTACATTTAACGTATAAAGAATGGACGTGCTTTAAATCTTTTATTTTTAAAAATAATATATTAACATTCCCTTTTATAATAAACAACATACTTATATTTTATTTTATTTCAAATAAATCGAATATCCATTTCTAAATGGAATTCTCTAAAGATATAGGGAAATGTGTCATTGGACAAAAATTAAATACTGTGAGTTTTAAAGCGGTTTTTTTTCTAATCGTGTATAAGAATATAAAGACAAACTTGAATTGCCACATCACACTGTAGAGAAAACCTACCCTAAAATTTATAAAAAGGAATAACAAAAAGAAATAAACAGTCAACTGCGAGTATTACTCGCGCACAGAGAGTTTCGTACAATAATACATGAATTAGTAAGTGTATTATTATAAAAAACCGTTGCTAAATAAATACTAAGACTGTAAAATCTATACAACGTCGGGTTGGGTAGGGTATATCTGTATATAATAGAAAAGTATAAAAGGATATACCATGAAAGTTCAAAGAGATATGTAATCTAAATAATATCAAATATAGCTATTCCGTATAACACATTTTTTAATGTTATACTAATCTGTTTAAAATGAACTTAATTCGGTGCTGACAATAAAAGTAGTGCCCATTTAAACTTAATTTAGCATTTCATAAACATAAATTCAGCGTAGTTATAATCTTTTCTTTTTACAGTGTACCTATAGCAAAACCCTTGCTCAAGATTTAAACTTAACATTGTGCTAAGCGTGCTTCGAAAGGACGTCGCAAAATTGCAACGCCGCTTTGGACAGTTCCGCGTTTTTCCATATAGATTTTTAGTTAACCTTTAAAGCAGTGTTCTCGCTGGATTTTGGCAAACATTAGCGATTTGGCGAATAAGAAATAAAAAAAAACAGTAGCCAAATGAACAGAAATGTTAGCAAAATTGATTCGGCTTGAAACACTGAAAAATCTATCTTTAACCCTTTAGTATATCGCCCTTTTTTTAAATATGTTCCAAAATAACCTAATTTTTTATAATTGCTTATACAATAGAAATTTGACTATACGCTACAGAAACTATTGAAAATAAGTACATTCTAAATCTCTCCTAAATCTGTAAATGTTTCAGATATTCTTTTAGCTGTCTAAATAAAAATTAAAAACAGCAGCCTTTGATTTATCCTTTGAAAATATACACTAAAAATTTCTATGAGATTTCGACACTTAACCGATTGAAAAATTTAACCGGCCAATAATACTTTGCATACATTTAATGAATAGTATGGTAAATGGCTAATTTCAACACCGCATTCTTCAGCAAAAAAATTATCTATTTGACGCTTAATGCGAATAATTTTGTTTGCGTTTTTACTGCCGTGACGCTGGAGCATAGATAGTGATTAACTGACAGTAGAGAAATACCTATCACGTAATCCTTTCTGTGTTTTTGGTTGTTGCTAAACTCAATTGGTGTGGAGTCAGTATCTATATAAATAGAGCAATGTAAATGGCACAGTGCGATTGAACATCTAAAGCGACATCAATCGTTCAGTAGCGCGGCTAAGAATCTCGACTATATTGGCACACCACACACACAAAAACACAAACTGAGCACTCACAATTTGACGTATTTGAGTGTTGTTTTACTCGTCAAACTAAGAATTTTGGCGAGCGGCAGCGAGAATTCTGCTTTAAAGACACGGTAGGTGTATTGAGAGAGCCACTTAATGCAAACTAGTCGTGAATACCATAGTATTTATGACATTAATTCTCATTAAATTAGTCTATTTTAACAATTTGACGTTTATTGCTTTTATACTGCTACTGGGCATTGCATTACACAAATATATCATTAAAATTTGCTATCTAGGCTTTAAAAGCCGATGGAATATAGAGAACACTAGAGCCGTCCCTGTCATTATGTATGTCCAAACCGTCCGTGTCTTTAAGGGCTAATATTTCGGCTAATCACCGACAATTTTTTATGAAATTCATGATCACCAATGCTTTTATACTTCTGCTACGATAGATACCTCCAGCGCTCCTAAACACTTTGGCTTAATGCCCATAAATCGAAATTTGTGTAACTGAAAAATGCGATTTTCTCAAAAACTATGTGACCTATGGTAATCACTATAATTTTCCTACAAGGTTTAAATGACGTCTACTACCTCTATTTTTTTCAGAATTTTAGTTTCAGTAGATTCGTAATTAGATGGGGAGGGGGGGGGGGAGGGGGAACATATTTTTGCAATACACCGTCTACCATAACTTTGAAAATATAATACCTAAAATTAAAAGAAATGTATTTTTGAGTTCAACGTTACGAAAGCTTTCGGACGATATATAAAGAAAAGAATTTTTTTCAAGTAACTTAATTAGCCCCTCTACATTTTTCCTAAATATATTTATGAATATTTATTAATCTGTAAATATGTGGGTCAATAGTCTTTAGTACCTCTCCCAATTTGAACTTTCCACTTTCCATAGTTTACGAGTAAAAGGGCTGTGACAGACGGACAGACAGACACAAGAGTGATCTTATAATGGTTCCGTTTTTACTTTTAAAGTGCGAAACCCTAAAAAGAGTGTTTATTTGGAGAATTTTTACAAAATTGTTGAACACTCGTTTCTATAAATTTTATTTCCTTCTTGGTTATTATATAGATATTATTTAAAATTTATACACTGATGTCCAGAAATGAAGGACTGTGACCGGATGCTTTTGATTGTACATGGTTTGTCGAATATCAACTGAAATTTTCGCCGAATCGTCCTTGAACTTCAAGGATGTAAAGCGCTTCAAATGAAGATTTAGTCGTGGACACAATTAGGGTGCCAACAAAAATTTTATTAATAAAATAATATTTGCGATCACTCATGAAAAAGAAAATGTTCATAATGGTCTGTTACTATAAGAAATGAATATGTGGCTATTATTCGAAATTTGTGCGCATTTGTGAAACAATAGCATGCGTATTTGTGAATATGTTAGCTTTTCAGTGAAAATTTAAAGTTTCTGGTTTGTAACATACAGAGTTTCAATTTCAGTCAAATATCGCTAAACATTCAGAAAGATACGCGAGATATAGTAAGTCTCTTTCTAAAAGTGATTTTCCACAATTTGTCAAACAGTTTCACTATATTGTTTATACCGGGTGTCCCAAAAAGGACTGACTGATTTTAAAATTCAATAACTTGCAAACGGTGACAGATATTTAAAAAATTCTTGCAGGAGGGTTATGCATAAGGTCAAAAGTTTTATTACAGTGATTTTCGATTTTAGTTCGAATTATAAACAATAGATGGCGCTGTAAGCAATAGTCGCTAAATACAGGCTCGATTTCTGGTCCTTTATCTTGTTCCATGCTGAAAAAGGAGATGGAAATGTATTATCCGGGCCACGAAGTACCAAAAATCGAGCCTGAATTCAGCGTCTATTGATCGCAGCGCCATCTATTGTTTGTAATTCGAACTAAAATCGAAAATCACTGTAATAAAACTTTTGACCTTATGCATAACCCTCCTGCAAGAATTTTTTAAATATCTGTCACCGTTTGCAAGTTATTGAATTTTAAAATCAGTCAGTCCTTTTTGGGACACCCGGTATATGGCTTTCTGAGTTTAAACGATATTTGACTGGATTTTTTATATTAGTTGCTCTACTTAGCTGACTACGAAATTATGAAATAAAAATTTTGAAATCTTCCACGCATGTGCTGCTAAAAATTATTTCATACAAAGGCCCAAATTTATCAAATGTTAAATATATTCATGTTTTGATTGCAGTGTACATGGATATATTTAACATTATGTACTGTTTCTACTATTATTTTGCAAATTTTCGGAAAGTGGTGTTAAATTTGGTTAAACATTTGGTATTCTATACACAAAAAACATTTGAATTTTTCACAGAAATGTTAAAATCTCCCCGAATACGCGTGTTATGCTTTTACAAATGCACGCAAACTTTGAAAAAGATCCATACAGTCATTTATTTCAGTGACAATCATTTTCAGCATCTTCTGTGATATTGTTGATCGCAAATAGTATTTTATTGTTAAATTTATTATTACAGCCTAATTGTTCTGGTAAATAAATCTTCATTGAGAAATATGAAGTCAAACATGTTCTTTACATCCCAGAAGTTCAAGGAAGTTCTTTGCAATTCCTCCAGAACTTCACCCGATATTCGACAAAACATTAAATTCTACAAATGCATTGCATATGTTTTTAAAGAAATATAATAGTTCACAATATGAGGTTTTGAAAAAAAAATATATTAAATATTCTCTCATGTAAATTTTAGTTTCCTTAGATTTGATGTTTGTTTTTTTTTTAATAAATTCAATACCCATTGCTAAATTAAAAAAAAAATTAAACATGTTATTGGCTCACAAATCAATCAATAAAAACAAATTTCTTTTAAAAATATAAGAATTTTATGGAAAAATACTTCACTACATGTATTATGTATCTGGATAACTTTATATCTATCTGATTGCATATTATATGATTATAGAAAAATGTGCTTAAATTTCGATTTTATACTCTTCGTCATGATGCAAATCAGTGTTATTACGCTAATATTATAGTTTATAATATTAGTTTTCAAAAGAATGCATTAAAAATTCTGTTACATAAACATCAGCTTATCTAGATTACATTTTATATTCCATAAGTTTAATTACATTTGCTAAACATAAAAAAAAAACATGTTATTGGCTGATTAAAAACAAAAATCAACGTAAAAACAATATTTTAAAAAATTGAGAATTTTGCGAAAAAGTAACATTTAATATCTGAATACATGTATTTGTATTACGTATATCTTTATATCTTTAGATTTGACGTGTTGACGATAAGACGTGTTAAAAGAAATTCGCTTAAATTACAAAATTTTACTTTTCGTCATGATACAAAAAGCACTGTTTCATGTGTTATTATGTTAATTATTTGAAAGTTTACTTCTACAAATATGTCTTTTACCATTTGAAGGGAGATTATAATTTACATTATTAGATTTTTAAAATATATTTTTTTAATCTTCTCATATGTTAATTATAACTTGTGCAAATTTGATATTATTTCCAATAACTGCAATGAACATTGCGAAATGGAGTTCTTAAAGTGAATGGATAAACAATTTGTTGAATAAGAAATAAATAGTGTATGTTTTAAAGTAGCTTTTTTCTAATCGTAAAAATTTAAAAAAAGGAAATTATGAAGAGACAACCAAGAAAATATGCTTTGAAAGTACTTAAAGGACGACATACAAATGTTTAATGAATTCTAAAATTTTCAAATGTTTTTAAAAAACTAATTTGAACAATACATATGAAACAATTGAAAATGTGTATGGATACAAATTAAATATATTGTGAGCATTTATATTCATTTACGAAATGGTCATCTTAGATTTTTCGTTCTCACAGTTTGCGACGTCGCAGCGTAATGAATAGGTGGAATTTGAATTTAGAACAATGAAGAATTATACACATTTTTTCTATGGTATCTTTTAACTCCCTGCAAGAATAATTTTAATATATATCACAGTTAACCAGATCTTGAATTTTAAAAATACTCAGGATACTGTATTTTTATTTTAATTTAAAGCCAGACAATTATTTAACATTTTATACTGTTCATCAAGATAAAATTAAGGGCACGTGCTAGTCATGTGCTGACATTCGCAAACTAATGTTAAACCAACGAAAGTATCTTCTTCAAATTTACTCTTCTCATTTAAATATCTTTTAATATAATGATTTTTATGAGGAGGCTATCGCAGTTTCATCTTTAACCGGGTACATTTTTCCTTTTTTTTTTAAATTTCTGTGCAGTCTTTTATGAAGATTCTTTCACTTTCGGAACCATTTTGGAAACAAAATGTAAAGTTATAAAAAAGTTCTTGAACCAAATAAACAAAAGTAAAAAAGTACCTGTTAGAGAAGGACCTCAGCTATCTTTAATAAAAAGTTAAAGTTGTAAAAATGTCGAAATGCAATAAAAAAGAACGCTGATATTGGTTTACTATATATTTTAGAATTTAATATCTTCTCGTGACTAGTATAGTTCTTAAACTTAGTTTCAAGTGTTGTAATACTTCTCGCATTTAATATATAAATTTCAAAAATATGTCTCTTGTAAAGCATAAAAAGAAAATATAAATGAATCATTTATTATCATTATTTTTGAAAAAAATGTTTTGAATATTCTATCACATAACTTTTTATTTGCCTATATTTAATGCAATTTTAAGTAATTTCAATGTCCATTGCTTTACGGAATTCAGCAAAGAAAGGAAGAAACGTATTACTAAATGCGGTATGTTTTAAATCGACTTTTCTCTGGTGATCATAAATATATAATAAACGGTCAAGTGCAAATATTACTCGCGCACAGAGGGTTCCGCACAATAATATATGAATTAGTAAATATATTATTAGAAAAATACCGTTGCTAAAAGAATACTAAGACTTTATAAAAACTATACAACGTATGGTTGGGTATAGCTGTATGGTATACATCAGACATGTCAAACACGCGGCCCGCGGGCCACAACTGGCCCGCCGACAACTTCTTTGTGGCCCGCCAATCCTTTGGCATTTTACCTTTGTTTATTTCAGTTACGAGTTGCAATTTTCCAACTGAGTGAAAAAGTTGGCAATGAGGTAAAGTGGAGCAATTACGCATTCATTAACTATGTTCGGTAGCAAAATTTTTCTAGTAAAAGCAACATAATTTGAACGAGAAAATGTGTTTCATAAATGAAATGAAATACGTAGCGCATAAATACGAGACACAATTTATTAAATTTTTTTATTTTTCAAAATATGCCTTTCTTTTACTTGAAAAAAAAAAATCCGGAAGATTAAAAGTTATACCTTTGCTAGATTAACATAGCTTGTGTAAAATAATTTTTTTAAAGGTAATACAATTTATAAAATCCGATTAAAATTTGTAGATTTAGTTGATAAAAAGTAATGCCAAGTATTTTTTCGAAAAATAAGATAAAATAAACTATGAATTATTATAATAACTTTGGAACTTTACTTGACTATTTGTTTAATATGGCTATGTTTTGTACAGTCGTGGAAAAAAAAGTAAACACCCCTACTAACTCCTCAAAAAATTATCGTAGTAGAAAGTTACTGGTACCGAACAATTGGAAATAAAGTCTACTTTTAAATTATGCCTATAAAATTTGCTTAGGGGGCCATCTACATATTAAAACGAATCCAAACTTCATTTTTTTCAATGAACCCAATTTTAACAAGATATTTCAAATCTTCGGTTGAAATTATGCCTAGACACCGAATTTCAAGTCATTAGAATGATAAGTTTTTGAATTATAAACGTTCAAAATTTAGTACTTCTAACGTTAAATTACGTTTTTATATTTTTATTAATATCTCCAGAAATTATGCTCCTAATGTGCTAATTTTTTTTGTAGCAATAATACTAATATACCCAAACATAAATACGCTGAATTTGCAATTTTTATATTTTTATGATATGAATTATGAAATTAATATTCGAAAAAATTATGAATTGCAACCTACAATTTCTTTGATGGATTTAGTTTTATTAAGTCCTGCTTTATGTAAATCCAAAAATTCACATTTTTCTTCCGAGTAGTTTTCAAATTATGCTTAAAAAACGGCAAAATGATGGTTTAAGGGGCCGTCTATAATAGAAGTGACTAGATATTTTGAAATTTCTTCTGCTGTATTGTAATCTAGCAGGTTTCATTGAATTCTTAATTTGCTTTGATCAAGATGGGGGCTCTCTCGGTTAATAATCGATTTCCGAACTTCAATTTGGATACAGCCCTTAAAATACGCTCGTTTTAAAATAATTAATTTCTCGGAAACTTATGGTACCAATTGCATAAAAAACTGTTTTTAGGCTAATTGGAGGATGTAGAGTTCATTTATGATGTCAGAATTGTGTACTGCTATTGAAAAAAACAAAGTTATGGTTCGCTTTAATATGTAGATGGCCCCCTAAGCAAATTTTATCTATATCATTTAAAAGTAGACTTTATTTCCAATCATTCGGTACAGGTAACTTCTTAGTAACTTCTTAGTAGAATTAGCGAGGCTGATATGTAAAGAATATAACTCGCGCTCTATATGAGCAATTTTGTGGCCAGTCTCTTGAATCAAAGCTCTTAAAAGAGTTAATTTAGAACGAAATAAGACCTTCTCAATCTTATTTGAAGAAAATAAGTTACAACGAATGGAAATGAATTTAGGAATAACCTTCTTACGACTCTAGAGACTCGCCACAAAATTGCTCATATAGAGCGCGAGTTATATTCTTTACATATCAGCCTCGCTAATTCTACTCCTGATTTTCAGTCCATTGACAGAAGGTCATGGAGCAGAGTTATCATAGCTTCTTCTGTTCATTGTTCGGTTTTAAAGAAGAAATTTAATGCGCTTTGTGGAAGTTCTGTCGCTAATAACTGCAGTAATTTGCCTCTTGTTAACCAAAATGCTGTTGTCAATCTTTCTAGTGTTCCATTAAGTAAAAATCAGCTCGATGCTCTGAAATTGAATAACAATTTTTCTGTCTCTGCTATTCCTTCTTTACCTAATCTTATTGCTCCTATTGAAAGAGCCTTTAAGCATAGCGCTCTATCTTCTTCTCAAAAAGAGTCTATTAGGCATTTCATAGCCAATACTGTTGATTTCAATTCTAATGTTTATAAACCCAATCTTAAACATCCTGTTAAACAATGTCTGAAAAATTTGCGTTCTGATCCAAACTTAATT
Source organism: Maratus speciosus (assembly GCA_963932465.1). Taxonomy (NCBI): domain Eukaryota; kingdom Metazoa; phylum Arthropoda; class Arachnida; order Araneae; family Salticidae; genus Maratus; species Maratus speciosus. The sequence goes on from OZ010786.1 coordinate 478,822,959, forward strand.
ATTACTAAGGCCGACAAAGGTGGTCGGATTGTTCTTCTCGACAAATCTACGTATTTGGAAAAAACCCATAAATTAATTAATGATTGTCCGTATGTGTATATCTGCAAAGACCCTTCCACTAGTAAAATTAACTCTATTAAGTCTGCCATTAAGTCTTCTTCCATTATTCCTGCTAACTTTAAGAAGTCCCTTATTCCGTCTATTGCGCATTGTGCCAGGTTTTATGCTTTACCTAAGGTCCATAAACCTGACATTCCTTTTAGACCTATTGTCTCTAGTATCGGTACAGCTTCTTATAAGCTTGCCAAATATTTAGTTTCTGTTTTTTCCCCACTTTTGAGCAGTAACTGTTTCACTGTTAAGAATTCTTTTGATTTTGGTAAAAAACTTCATAATTTTAAGCCGCAGGGTCACATGATGGTTTCTTTTGATGTTAAATAATTATTTACAAACGTTCCGGTTGAGGGGGCTTTAGATTGCCTCAAGAAAAGGCTTTGTGAATTCTATTTCTCTTATTTTGAAATCGAGGAACTTATACTTCTCACTCGCGCTTGCTTGTCGCAAAATACTTTTGTTTTCAATGGTAATTTCTTCGGTATGATTGACGGTTTGGCTATGGGTAATCCTCTTAGTCCAATTTTATGCGATATTTATATGCACTATTTTGAGGTCAAGCTTTTTGAAATCTTAAAATTTCCGTTCTATGTTCGTTATGTTGATGATGTTTATGTCCTGATTGAAATGAATTCGGATATTAATCATATTCTCTCTATTATGAATTCCATTGATCCCTGCATTCAATTTACCTCTGAAATTGAGACCAATAACTGTCTTTCTTTCCTGGATGTCCTTGTTATTCGTTGTGAAAATGGCTTTCAGACTACCGTCTTTCGTAAACATTTTGCTGTCAGACTCCCACCTCACAGGTATTCTTCTCATCCCCCTAACCAGAAATTCGCTGCTTTCAATACTTTTGTTTTTCGGGCTACTAATATTTGTTCCACTCCTCAGTTACTTAGTGCTGAACTTAATTACCTCAAAGCTATTGCTGTCGATCGTGGTTATTCCTCTAATATTATCGATTCTATTTATAAGAAATTGAAGAAATCCGACCATTCTGAAAAGCATTCTAATTCCAACTCTAATACTTCAGTTGTATTACCATTTTTTCCTAAAATCAGAAAGCAAGTTGCTAAAATCCTAAGAAGGTTTAATTTTAAAGTTATTTTTTCTCCTGTTAATAAAATCCCTTTTTCAAATCTCAAACACCCCGTTGATCGCCTAGATAATTGGGTCATTTACCAGATCTCTTGTCAGTGTGGTGTTTCTTATATTGGTCAGACTAAACGTGCTCTTAGATTTCGTTTAAAAGAGCATGAAGGTTATGTTAAAAATCAGGAGCTCAAACGTTCTTCTATTGCTCATCATTCTTGGTCTTCTCAACATAGGTTCGATTTTTCCTCAGCCATCATTATCCAAAAATGTACTTCTAACCTTGATCTTGATTTTTGGGAATCTTACCATAACATTAAAAATTCTCACTCTTTAGTCAATGACTTATCTAGTACTCCAGATTTTCCAAGTATTTGGAAAGCGTTAATTTAATTCCCCTTTTTTGGTTTCTTTTCTCTACTTCTCCGGTAGATGTCGCTACTTGTCCACCCAGTCGTTTCCACTGCTTCTTTCTCATTGGTTGTTTCGGCGCCTTCGCCACCCGCATAGGGTATAAAAGCCAGCGCGTCTCTGTCTATGATTTTGCTCAGCCTTGCTTTTTCTATCACGCTGTTCCTTTTGCACTGAAGAAGAATCTCGCTAGTAGATTCGAAACAGCTGTTTGCTGCTTTTCATATATTATTTGTGCATTTTAAACGTTGGTTTTTCTGCTTTTTAATATTGTTGCACAAAGGCTTTATTTGCTATTTGTATAAATGAAATATGTTTTTGATTTCAGCGTTACGAAAGCTTTCACACCATACCCCACACGATATACAAAGAAAATATTTTTTTTTCAAGTAACTTAATTTGACCCTCTACATTTTTACTAAATATATTTATAAATGTTTAATATTCTGGAAATATTTGGGTCAATAGTCTTTATTACTTCACCCAATTTGAACTTTCCACGTCCCGTAGTTTACGAGTAAAATGGCTGTGACAGACAGACAGACGGACAGACACAGGAGTGATCTTATAATGGTTGCGTTTTCACTTTTAAGTACGGAACCTTAAAAAAGAGTTTGGGACGCCACAACATGTAGAAAAGTATACTCGATATAAACTTTTGAAAGTACAAAACAAAATATCTTGAAGCTTTTAATATTTGGAGGAGGTTTACGAAACTGCAGTGTACATTGCATATAATGCAACAAATCGTTTTTCGTGAATATTTATTAAACATTTTTTCAAATATTTAAAAAAATTGGTAAAATATTTCCAATTGTATAATCTGTATAGAGTTCAAACAAAGGCTTTATATGTTCAAACGTATGAAGAAATAATATAAATTCACATAATTCAATATGTAACCTAACATATAAAAATGTTCTTACAGAAAGTTGTAAAAAAATAAATATTTTAAATTAGTAAATGAATTTCAATGGCAAATCAAAGAGAATATCATCCAATTAGAAACAATGTTAATTAAATTACAAGATATAATTTTAGATTTCTCCAGAAATTGTTGAAACAAGTACAATGCTAAAATATACTTGATTTTCTGCGTCTTGCATTTTTAGCAAAATGGCGCAGTAATAAAAATAATATACACATTTTCAACAAAAAAAGCTGATTTTGTTTCTTTCCTAAAGAACGAACGAATAAAAAATTAAAAAAAAAATAATAATCGGAAAAAAAACTGGAGAAATATATATGCTTTTTTAAAATAAATGAATAGTAATAAAAAAACATGAAAAAAAGTACGCTTATTTTATTTTAAAATGCGCTAAAAATAAAAAAAATAAAAATAAAAATTCGGGAAAAGTAAGAAAAATATTTCCCGATATATGACTAAAAATGATTATATGACTAAAAATACACGCTTGAGGAGCTCAGAAAACATTAAAATACCTGATTAGCTGGCTTGCGTGACGCAAAATTTTGTAAGAAGATTCTTGGCAACAATTTTGTTCATGAATGGGCCAGACTCATGTGAACCGAACATGAACTGAATGATCCGTTAGTTGTAACTTCTATTCATTGATTCGTATTTATCATGTTCAATAATTTCTGAGGGCTCCAAGCTTGTATTTTTAGGCATATGTCATATCCAGATATACTTTTCTTATTCAGGTTAAGAAAAAAATACATTTTTAATGTTTAGTGCACTATAAGTTAAATAAAACCTTGTTTTATTTTAAATGTACGTATTTATTTTTTTTATCTCTTTTCTTATTTAGTACTATAGAATTATTTCCTGTGACTAAAGACAAATAATTATAAAATTTTAATCTGTATATTTATATAAAAATCTGAAAATCTCGTTAACAATTCTGGTGAAAGAAATATTGATGTGTAAATGGAACATGTTCTGGCTTCAATTAAAATAGGTGTAATTAAATATAAATAAAACAACCGTTTCCTATGTTATATAGGGTAGTCTGACCAGTAAGTTAACAGCCTCCGGTGAATGAACCATGAGTAAATGTTTTAATAATATAATGTTTCAACCCCCCCCCCCCCCCCACTAGATGTAGTTATAACATTGCCTTAATTCTATTCAACAGAAAGCTATCTCATTCCTGGTTGGTTACTGGAGTCATATGATTTTAATTTGAGAACATGTGGAATTTTTCATGTCTGAGGAACACATGGTTTCTGTGCTGAAATAATACGGTAAGTACCATTTCATTTCATAAGTTTCATATGAATTAATTGTTTTAATTTGCTTTATGCACAAATGTCATTGAACATACATTTAAATATACGTATTATAGCTATATTTCTAATTGTTTTAGATATTGCAGAATAAATAGAATTTCAGAATAAGGGGTTGTTTAATAGCGAGTTAGGCAAATGATAAATGAATGATCACATGTTCATTCACTGGCATTTGTCTTTGTTCCAGAAAATGAAAGCAACTTATTTATTTATTCTTTTATTTATTGTATATGCAAGAAATTCACTAAATAAACAGAAAACAGTCTCTAACCAATGACTGAAAACTAGTGTCTATTCACTGACAGGAATGCATTTGGGTAGTGTTCCTTGCGAATGAACTAATTGGGCTTTATGTTTCTGTAACTTCTTTTATAGACTATATTTTGAATTCAATGTTTTTAATAGTGCTAACAAATGAAAAATATATAAATTTAGAACAAAAGAACATACACACACTCATTTTAAATGCTATAATTATTGATGCGCTTCAAATCTTATTTATTATTATTATTTTTTTTTTTTAACTACTGATAGAAGTATTCTTACTGATGACCAAGGACCTTCCTCAAAAAAGTAATATGAACGGTTCAAGTACTCCACAGACGATACTGAAAATCCTTTACAAGTTGTGAGGTCAGGTCAGCTCAGTTTGGACAAGACATCGCTTCATTTTCTTCTCCCGTTCATCTGGGGTTTAGACTTGTCTGTGACATAGATAAGTATATGGCCAAAGATTTAAGAAAAGAATAAGTTTTATTTTAGTAAATCAGTAATTTATAATTAGTTTTAAGGCTTAAAAGTGATGATTTTTTAAAATAATTATCATTCAAGGTTTAAAAAACATAGAATGATAATTATTACGCCGTAATTCAGTAAAATCAGATTACATGTTATTTGTAGAATAAATAACATACTATGAAAGTTAAGTATTTTTAAATTGTTGCAATTTCATTCACTAGAATGAACTGTTCATTTACTTGTTTTTATATTTTTATTTTTATTTTTTATTAAGACATTCCTAACATACCAAACAAATAAAATATAAACTTCCTTTTATTGTTTTTTAATCATTTGTATACCAATACGTGTATATGTAGTGTTTGACACCAAAAGGTTTGTTTATTAAAATAGCAATATTTTTTTAAAGGTGCTTAAATGTTCATTTACCGGTCGGTCTACTATATTTTAATTCTAATAACGCACATCGCGCTTACTTCTTTTTTAAAAATTAAACTGCATTACATCATATAATTAGTATGAAAACATAACAAAATGTAAATTGAAATTTCTTCTATATTTCGCATTCTATGCATTTCTGCAAGAACATAATTGATGCATAGCTTTTTTCATGTTAGTTATTTTTTTTTCTTATTCCTCAAATTGCATGAGAGATCGTCATTCTGAGATAATCATCGATTCTGCCTTGCATTATATGAACTGTACCATAGCTGAATATCAAATTGAATTACTTTTGATTGAATCAAAAGAATCACCAACCCTTCCAAAGTTCAGACGTACAGATGGTATGTTAATACCATACATTGTAGCTCTTTGGTAATTTGGCAAAATGATTTCAATTATGAATGAAATAAATGCAAAATGAATTCAATATAGTTTGATGATTCAACTTTGATCATTCAATTATTTCCAATTCCTTAGGTAGTCCACCTGCCTTAGTTATTAGGGTGGGTCGAAAAAACCGAAATATTTATAATCGAAATGTAATAGAGTGGAAAAGTTGCCTTTTGTAATAAAGAATAAATTAGTAAAATGCTCCACCGATCAGTTAATATCTTTTACCGCCGCAAGGGGACCAAAGTTTCCAAAAATCGCAAAAAACATGTTTTTTTCAGTATTCTTTTTTAATTATCCAAACGTACGAATACAATTTCTAATAGGACGCAATAGCTACATGAAGATATAAGAAATGTCCCAGTAAATATTAATTATGATAAAGTAATATCTTTTACTGCCGCAACGGGACCATATTTAAAAAAAAAAGTTGTAAAAATTTCAAATTTTTATTTTTTCTAAATTTTTATAACTTTTATAATATGTCATGAAATAAATAAATTTACTTCATATCTATTAATATGTCGTAAATTTTGTTAACTATTTGTTATAGACTGGAAAAAAACGGTAATCATTTATTATTCTTGACGACCGCTTCATCTACTGCTGTTTTACTGCATATCAGCAGTTCATATACCAAAAATCACAAAAATGATATAAAATGAACAAAATATTTTAGTATTTTATTAATTACAATACAGAGGTGATTAACCGAAAAAGATTAAATAAACTTAAAATGAAGAAGTATTTAAAGTAATTGAATTTTATAATATGACTTGCTTCCAATAAATCCATTGTTCCCCGAGAGGCCGAAATTGATCATATGTGATCTTCCCTCTGTTTTGTTAGTTTACAGTTTTGCCATTCCCACTCGACTAAATTCATACAATTTTAAGCTTCAAAGTTCAAGTCTGGAATGACGAAGTGACGGATCGCACTATTCGTGTCCACAGAACTTCGTGATTTGGCAATTTTCTTTATGGCTGGGTCCTGATGTCCTCTCGTTCATATTCTATCATTCCAATTAGTCCATTTTCATGGTTTGGGAAACAGGCATTTCGTGAAATTACAGGAACTATAATCTTTCGTGGATGATATGGCAAGTAACGAGGGTTACTAATTATAGTCCACAAAATCTGAAAAAAACATGATGCATTCATTTTAATTGTGAACCAACTAATGCAGTACACTTTCAGGATGTACTCAGTGAGTACATTCTGATCAGCCGATTGTCAAAATTGAAAATTGCCAAAGCACGAAGTTCTGTGGAGACGAATAGTGCCATCCGTCATTTCAGACTTGAACTTTGAAGCTTAAAATTGTATGGCTTTAGTCGAAAGTCAAAACCGTAAACTAACGAAACCACCTGTTACGGGTTGTCTATCGACTGACGATCTAACAACGCTGGTGAGTTTAGAATGTTCGATTAAAGATACCAGCTATTATAACTTTCCTTGTTCCACTCAATCAGTAGAAAGATGCGTGAAATTAGTCACTGAAGTGCTGGTAAAGTTTGTGGACCAGGACAGAGTGAGGATCACATACGATCAATTTCGGCCTCTCGAGCAACAATGGCTTTATTTGAAAGCAAATCATATTATAAATTCATATACTTTAAATACTTCTTTATTTTAAGTTTATTTAATCCGTTTCGGTTAAACATTTCTGTGTTTTAATTAATAAAATAATAAAAGATTTTGTTCATTTTATATCATTTTTGTGATTTGTAGTACATGAACTGCTTTTATGCCGTAAAGCAGTAGTCAATCGATCTTAAAGAACAATGAATGATTACCTTTTTTATTTTCCAGTCTATGGCAAATAGTTAACAAAATTTATGACATATTAATAGATATAAAGTACATTTATTTACTTCTAGACATATTATAGAAACTATAAAAATATAGAAAAAATTAAAAATTGAAATTTTTACAATTTGTTTTTTAAATATGGCCCCTTTGCGGCAGTAAAAGATATTATTTTATCATAATGAACATTTACCGGGACATTTCTTATATCTTCATGTAGCTATTGCGTCCTATTGGAAATTGTATTCGTACGTTTGGATAATAAAAAAAAATATTGAAAAAAGCATGTTTTTGCGATTTTTTGAAACTTTGGCCCCCTTGCGGCGGTAAAAGATATTAACCGATCGGTTTAATATTTTAAGAATTTATTCTTTATTACAAAAGGCAACTTTTCCGCTCTATTACATTTCGATTGTAAATATTTCGTTTTTTTCGACCCACCCTATTAGTTATATCGGTTGAGAGAAAACTTATCTAGACTATAGTTGTCCATTCTACGTGTTGCATCTGTCAGTTGATTTCCTTGCGGATGCATATTTTCAGTTAATTCTACCAATGTAAACAGTCGCCAAAATGGTGATAATCTTACAAGCTCATCAAAAACATTATGCCTTGTAACAACCGGTGACTATTAAATCTTCAAAAATATATGTTGAATCTACGAATCCTTTCTTCATTGTTCTTGAGCTGTTTTAAACGAACGTCGATCATGCATAAAATTTCATATGGAAAATCGATACTTCAACAATTGACAGGATTTCAGTAAATTTCCATTGTTGAAGCCTCATTCTCAATTTGTTGCCTTTAAAATACGGCATCTACACAACGTGTCCATCATTTTGTACCGGATTCTTGAGTGTGCTATGTAGAGTTGATCTTTCAACCACGCATTTTGCTACGCGAGTTATTGTACAGACAAAAAAATAGTAAATATTTATTTCCTTAGTATATTGTTCTGAAATTCTAGTGCTTTTCTCAATATTCTAGCAACATAATAACTTGCCCATTAAATGATTGAGAAAATCGGTTTTGATGAACTTGGTTTTAAAGCTTTGGAACTATTACTTCTTCATCGTCTACTGTGTGCAAAAAGCAATACAAATAAATAGCCCTAATATGTCATAGTAAATATTTTAGTAAATATTATTTTCGACGAAATTCTTATACTTTTAAATATAATTATATATTTCTGTATTAGTATTTTTAAAGTGGCGGTTTTCTTAATGAATGTGTTTTATTAGAATTGCAAATTAACCTAGTAGGGTCTACCAATAGCAAAATTCCCGTCTATCTCATACGTATTAATAATTCAAAAAGCGTATTTCTTTTACTTTCAATCGGAAACCTTTGTTGAAGAAATTAAAACTATATTGGAAATACTTGTTATGTCAGCGGCTATGAACAATATTAATTTAGCAATAGATAAATTATCTTATACCATTATTATTACTATTATGTAAATACCAATTATTATTACCTATACCAATTATTATTATTATGTAACATTATATGGTTACCGGTACAAAGCTGGAATGAGTGAAGTGCAATTTCGTTTCTTGTTTAACTGCCTACGTTTTGACTCAAAACAAACTAGAGTTGAAAGAAAATAAAAAGAAGAACTTGCGTCGATCAAATAGATTTGGGATGAATTCATTAACAGTTGTACGGATTCTTATAAAGCAATATAAATCCCTAGGTTATTATTGCGGAAAAGGCATTAACCTTTCGAGAACAGTATCCCGTAAGAATGTAAATACCAAATAAAACTGGCAAATATGGCATCAAACCAGTAATTATGTGCGATGTAGTAACGAACTATATGATGAAGGCAAGAACTTAATTGGGTTCGAAGACTCAAACTAAAAGTATATCTCGAGCATTTTATTTCGTCGAAAAGATAATAAGAAGCATTCAAGGGACAAATATAAATGTTAGGATGGATGACTGGTTTTCACCGATACTCTTATCTGAAAACATTTACTGCGTCCAGTGAATTTAAAAATTGTAAGAACTGTTCGGAAAAAAAAGAAATTCCTCCTCGAAGAATTAATGTATTGCTTTGACAAAGCCAAAACTCTTCTGTCATATACAACCAAACCAAGTAAGGGTGGTATTCTTCTGTCTACTTTCCACTAAAGAACAAACGTTAATCAAGAAAGTAGAAAAAAACGAAAAGATAGAATTTTACAATTCCAAAATCGAAAAAAGCATTATCCAGAAAAAAGATCGCTATAAAGCTTAGTGAATATCTTCTTGCTCCATGGATAAAGAAACGTCTCAAGGCCCCCAACTTTGCCCCACTCAACAACGACAATTATAAGGGACCATTTGAAAATGAATAAACCATGCTTTCTTTCATACTTGCTGACCGAGAGTGATAAAGTCACTTGCAAGTAGTTTACTTTTATTCTAATTAGCTTTTAAAAATTATTTTAAGCACGTCTACTCACATTTCGTCAGGGATACGAATGGTTGTTATTCCCGTAATTTTTTTAAACGGTATCTTTCTACGGTTTAAAAAAACTTATTCAAGGAGATTCGTATTACATTATATTTTAAATTAAACTAACTCAAATCTACAGATACATACAAATGATAAGCTTGTAATTTTTTAAATAAAAGTTTTTTAGTAAATATTTTCCCGAAAATTTGTTCTATAGTATAATACATAATTTTTTAGTATACTTATAAATTTCCCTGCGCAATATGTAAATGTTTAACATGTTAGAAGGGATTTTATGTTTACACTTTTTCATGTACACAACGGGATAAAATGATAATGACATGTTTTTAATATCTCAGTATAGTAAATCCAATTGAATATTCCAGGCATAATAATAAATTCTTTCATTCAGAACTGATTAAAATACTGTTTTACAATTAAAGTACATGGTTGACAACGAAAAGAAAACAAGGAGCATGTTTTCTTATAAGGGCTCTTTCCTAGAAATCTACACAAACTTTGCAGTTATGCAAAATAGCAAAGGTATACGAATCAGGCAAAACATGTGCGTGAAATGTTGAGTTATCGTACATAAGGGCACGCCCGTTAACCGAGAGTTTCTTAAGTAATCCGAATTTTCCGAGAATGGAGTCGAAAGAAGAGTATCTGCGTACGCATTTTTGCAAGTTTTACGAAGGCAATATTTATAATGGGAACAAAATCATCGTGACCATTTTTTGCCAAAAATATCCCTAAACGAACTATATACGATATTCTACAACGGTTCTAGAAAAGACTCCTGTCCAAAAGATAACAAAGATCGTGTAAGGAAGCCCCAAAAACTCACCAAGCCAAAGTTACGGCAGTTTTAAAGACTGTTTGGCAAAAAACGACCGAGTATTAATCAATCTCATGGATGCCAAATCCAGTATTTCACTCGGCTACCTACATAAGACAATCACCAAGAAGCTTAACAATAAATATCACAAGAAAAGTGTCATACCAAAATCAGCTGGAAAGCAAATTGTTGCCCGAAAACTAAGTGTGGCCGCTTTTTCAGAAATCTCTTTGATCGAGCATTCATCTTGGATGACGAGTCATATTTCATGTTCACTCACTCCAGTTTTAACGATAATGGTGGCTACGTGGCTACTGCACATCTGACGTCTCCACGACACAACTTATCATCAAATCCACTACTAAAGCGAAATTCGAGGACAGTATCCTCATTTGGATTGCGATGGGTCAGAATGGCTTGAGCCATGCGTTCATCGGTAAGTCTGGGTTCGCGGTCAATGACCAGCGACTTTTGAGCAAGTGCATGTGCGCTCGTCTCATCCTCTACATTCAAAGCAATTACAACAGAGGTGATTATATCTTCTGGCCAGACATGACCAGCAGTTATTACAGCAAAATCGTTCTCAGCCACTTCCGACAGCAAAACTCCATTTTCCTAGAGAAGTCCGATAACTAGGAGAAATTTCCCGAAATTTGACTAGTTGAGTGGTTCTGAGCGTATCACAAGTCGAAACTGTATGCTAAAGGCTGGAAAACAGATAACATCCAGAAATTAATCATTCGAATCAAGTACTGATTAGAATTACGGAACGAAATTTTGTACAACGTCTTGCAAGTTCCACCTAAAATAAAATCGATAATGTCCTTTGAAATGGTTTAATTGAAATCTGGTAACAGTTTTATAGAGTAATATATTTATTAAAGTTACCTTACAGTGTTCATCTGAGTTCTTTGTCTCGCTTCTTCATAGCTTTCCAATCAAGAAAATTTTGTACGGATTTCTAGCAAACAGTCCATATATTATTATTTTTTTTAAATCTTACTGGATATTGGATACTAAAATATAATATATCAGTTAAGTGAGCAATTACATGAGTGCTACAATACCACATTTTGAAAAACTTTTGTATGATTTTTGTTTCGAAATAATCGCTGAACGCATTCTCTATAGTGTTTATAGCTTTAAATTAATCTGAGTCGTAGTAGCCGAAAATATTTTAGGGTCATTTGAAATTTAAAAATTTATTTTACGTTAACGATTATTCGAAATAATTGTATCTCTTACTAAAGAATGTTAAAAGAATTATTAAAAATCCAGATTGGTTGATATGTGAAATCTGTTACGTTTTACAAAAGATTTTTTACAAGTATCTAAAATATGTTATGAAATCTAAACTAATCGTTAACTCGCAGCACATTTATCAAGATATTTGTTTTTAAAACGTTTAGTATTCTTGCTTTTCTACACAGTCATCCCATTTGGTCCTATTTTTCAATATAACTTAATTTACAGAAAAAATTTTCTTTTCTGATTTTTCAAGTAAAGTTTGTAGAAACAGACCAAGGAGGTATTTTTGTTCTAATTGTTGAAAAAATAGCATGTAAAATTTAATGCAGAAATAACGGTGTTAAACACTAGTCAGATATACCAATCCCAAAACTTTCTTCTATCTCATGCATGTTAATACTTGAAAATTAGCTATCACACTACCAAAATTAAACGGCAATCAATGCCCATCATGAGGATTCTATCGATATGAAATTCCGGGCATTAGTTCTTGAGGTATGCCTATCTACGAAATCGTATAAATACAGCAAAATTCAACCTAGCAGCCCCACCTATTTTGTGCTTTACACCAAAACCTATGTTAAACAAAACTACCAAGCAACCACTTACTTCAAAGTCTAACTGAATCTGAAGTTTAGGGAAAATCCGTGCATTAGTTTTTGAGACAGATTTATTGCGAAAATCATGAAAATGCAGTATAGCAGCGTCGCCTATTAGATGATTAACACCAAAACCTAATCAGCAACAACTTGTGTTAACATCTAACTAAACCTGAAGTTAGATGAAAATTCGTGCATTAGTTTTTAAGATAGAGCTATTGCAGGAATCGTGCAAAATGCAGCAATCTTAAAAAAGTAACGCAGCAGCGCCACCTGTTGAGCGATTTGCACCAACACGTAATCAACATCTAGTCATATCAAGGACTAACTGAATCTGAAGTTTCATGAAAATCCGTGCAATAGTTCTTGAGATAGAGCCATTTCAAAAATCATAAAAAATGCAGCATAGCAGCGCCACCTATCGAGCGATTTTCACCAAAAACTAATCAGCATCAATTTGTATCAGGGACTAACAGAATATGAATTTTTATTAAATTTCGTGCATTAGTTCTTGAGATAGAGCGCCCACAAAATTTGTGTCACACACAGACACACATAAAGACGGACAGACAGACAGACATTTTGTAAAAATATGTTTTTCGGGTTCTCTGACCTCTAAAACGTGTAAATCCGTCGAAAACCAGAATTTGAAAATTTTCATGAATCCAATACTCTCTTCTTGTAAAGATAGAAGAAAGTAAAAAATGGAAAATTAGGAGCCCTGTATGGTTAAAACTACTTTTACTTACTACTTAATAAAGAAGCCTAATCATATTATTACCATTACAATAAGAAATTACATGGCGCCGTACAATATAAATAAATAACAACGTTTAAAGCACCAAAACACTTTATTTCTTGTTGCAAACTAGCTTCATTAGCCATAGCGCACCGCCATCAGTGAAAAATATGTTTGCTCAGACGTTGTTTTTTACTTATTACTTTCTTCTATCTTTACAAGAAGAAAGTATTGGTTTCATGAAAATTTTCGAATTCCAGTTTTCGACGGATTTACACGTTTTATGAGTTAGAGATTCCAAAAAACATGTTTTTACAAAATGTCTGTCTGTGAGTCTGTCTGTCTGTCTGTCTGTCTGTCTGTCCGTCTGTCTGTCTGTCTGTCTGTATGTGACACAAATTTTGTGGGCGCTCTATCTCAAGAACTAATGCACGAAATTTCACAAAACTTCATATTTAGTTAGACCTTGATATAAACTGGAACTGATTAGTTTTTGGTGAAAATCGCCCAACAGGTGGTGCTGCTATTCGGTATTTTTAACGATTTCTGCAATAGCTGTATCTCAAGAACTACTGCACGGATTTTCATAAAACTTCAGATTCAGTTAGTCCAGGATATAGTTTGGTGCTGATTACTTTTTTGTGAAAATCTCCCAACAGGTGGCGCTGGTATGCTGCATTGTTCATGATTATCGCAATAGTTCTAACTCAAGAAAAAATGCACGAATTTTCATCAAACTTCAGATTCAGTTAGTCCCTGATATAAATTAGTACTGCTTAATTTTTGGTGCAAATCGCCCAACAGGTGGCGCTGCTGGGCTGCATTTTTCACGATTTCCACAAGAGCTGTATCTCAAGAACTATTGCACGGATTTTCATCAAATTTCAGATTTAGTTAGTCCTTGACATGAATTGATCTATAAATTAGTGCTGTTTACTTTTGGTGTAAATCGCTCAACAGGTGGCGCTGCTATGCTACATTTTTTTTCAGAATTTCCGCTATAGCTCTATCTCAAGAACTAATGCACGAATTTTCATCCAACTTCAAATTCATACTTTGATATGAATTGGTGCTAAATTGTTGTTATTTCTTGTACTTTTTAAATGATTTAATTGACGTGATTTATATAGAAGAAAGTTTTGTGATGGCCACAACATACTAGTATTTATAATGGCATTACCATATTTACACATATGGAAAATTTGACCTATCCTCACTTTCACTTTCCTGAAGTTTTAGAAAAGAAATTAGAGTTTTCCTGAAAGTGTAAGTCATTGATGCAGATATATTAGGGGAGAATTTTTCTGAATATATTTGAAATACATTGCAATATTTATTAAATAGAATTTAAATAAACATTTGTTTAAAGAATATATATGATATTTAAATGGATTTGAACGCAATGAAATAAAAATATCTGTCTGTGAACATACGAAATAATTCAAATATTTGTCTAAGTAATTTTCCTTTCAATAATTTTCAATATTATACAAATATATAAAAAGTTTTTAAGATATTTTTTTAATTTCCTAACTTGTTGTAGTATGAAATGTTATGATATTCTCCTATTAGAGTTTTTCTAAACTTGTTAATTCGAACATAATGTTTGTTAGAAATAAACTTGTTATATGAAAAGTATATTTTTATCACCGCATTTATTTCATTTTATTGTTGAGTTCTATACATTTAGACAAATATGATATAATAAGGAATTAATAAAATAAATTTATTTTAATCTTTGACGAATCATTATTAAAACATATTGCTCTATGTAAATATAGCAAATTATTGTTATTGGTTTTTAATTTTCGTGAGTATACCATTATGTGGACAATTATATTTAATGTAATGAAACAGGATAATTAAAATACATGGTTTTAAATATACAATATTAATATTTCAAATGCTTATATTTATTATAAAGAGTATTGATTATATAGGGATATACGTAGGATACAAAAACGATTTCTCTGTATGTGTAACGTGGAGTCTAAATTGAAAAATACGCATCTGGTTTGTCAATTTCAAAATATATACAGCTCTGTAAATTTTGGTGATGTCATATTAAGCTGCTTACGCGTGTAAAATGTTATCATATAACTCAGAAATACGTAGCTTAACGTGTAAATTGCATGTGATATATCTGTACAATATACAAAATTGGTGGAGATTGTGTGCGTAGTGCATAACCGCATATTTCGAGATGTAAATTTCTAACAAAATATTTTTAAGGTCGCTCAATAAATTGACATGAGAAACAAACTCATATGCTTATTCTGTTTGCTCTATTTCCAGCAGATTTGTTTTGAGACTACAAAGTAGTGTGCTTTCTATTTACAAGAAACATGATTGCATGCCATCTGCATCCGTTTTCTACATGCTATCTTTCTGTTAGAGTTGCTTTTAAATCCTAATATCGTATGCACAATTCATGCGCAGAATATGTATAATTTAAATAAATACACAATCAAATAAAAGTTCGTTAAAATACGGAAATTGCTACTCCAGTACTATTTCCGCATTTTCTCGGATTTTTTTTCCTACGAATTTCAGTCATAGCTTTTCAAAGATCAAGAGGACATGAAGAGGAGAAATTCTCAATTTAATTCAATCTACAGTAAATAAGCAATACTTACCGAAACGAGATACGAACTAAGGAACTGCATCTTTTCAAAACTGCACCTTTACCATTTAGCTACTATTACACAAACCAAATTTAAAGTATCGA
Source organism: Maratus speciosus (assembly GCA_963932465.1). Taxonomy (NCBI): domain Eukaryota; kingdom Metazoa; phylum Arthropoda; class Arachnida; order Araneae; family Salticidae; genus Maratus; species Maratus speciosus. Next base: position 478,838,810 of record OZ010786.1, read on the forward strand.
TATCCGTTCAGTGCAGTTAAGTACAAATATTTCTGTGTAATATTCAATTATTCTGTGCAATAAAGTGTAATTTGTTCTTACACATATAGCTGTGTAAAAGGGGTACCTATATGTCTGTGTAATATTCTGTTCTTACGCAATTATCTCTGTAATATTCTTACACATAGTTCAGTGTAATATGCAAAATACACAATTTTTTGTGTAAGATGCGAAATTCGTAAATTTACATAAACTCAATATTTCGGATAAATCCGCACGATTTTCTACATTTATACACTTGTTTGGTTTTTGAAAGGATAACAAATTGCATACTTCTATTAACACGATAGGCGCACATAAATATGGGTAAAGTTTTACTAAAAGAGTGTAAATTTTATGTCAAAAGTGTAATTTTACACATTTTCATAAATGCTTATGTAAAAGTGACTAATTTACACATTTATGTTTTAGAATGTATATGTTACGGCCAATATGGTAAATTCGGTTATTATGAATAATAACCGCGCCTTTTGGTAAATTTGATAAATATTGCATTTTAATCATATTTACAGGTTATTATTAATAACTAGAAAGTTAGCCCGTCAAAAATGACGGAAATTTAGATATAAAGATATATACAACTCATGTGCAAGAATAAGAGTTTTCTCGCTTGTTCCGCAGTGATAGATGAAAATAACACATTTAAAGAACGAAACACATTTATGAAAAACTGTGTACAGTAGAAGACCACTAATCTGCACAGTTTGGTTCCAAGTGTTATGCAGATTTGAGGCTTTTTGTGGTCATGTCTATTCAATCTTTGTTTACATTTTTTAAAATTCATATATTGGACAATTTAGATTGTTAAGCCTTAAAAATAAATAAATTTTACACTTGAAGTAAGGTAAAAACTATTAAATTATCGTATACGATTTCATGAAATGGTATTATATGTGTGTGCTTCACGATTTTGGTTACGACGTTGGCGAAATTGACTGCAACTTGTCATAATCCTAATAGTGTGGGCCGCTATAACAAAAAAGTAACCAGTTTTTAGCAAAATTTCTGATATAAAGTAGTTTTCAAAAACTTGTGTAAAATTGCAGGCCGTTCTCATGTTATGTCAGTCCTAAGAATAATATTTCTAACACTGAAGAGTTTCCATGTGTATATGAAATTTAGAAAAGCTTCTCCAAAAGAAAGGTCCTGAAATGACATTGTAATTCCTCTAACTTCAAAGTTTAATCGGGCCCTGATGTTGGTTACTGAAATCTAATAAATACAGTTATTTTGAATATTACAACAGAATTAAACAGTTAAACTTATTTAACTTAAACCCGCTGTTACTTCCCGATGTTATTTTTTACTATTAAGAAAGAAAATTATTTAAATTTTTCAAATCATGCATTTCTAATTTTTTTCCGTCTTTAATAACTAAATAATGAAAAAATATGCTTTTGTTCTGAACTCATAAACATGACAATAAAATAATGTAACTAAGAGACATTGCAAAATTAAATCTTTGTGATTTCAAACCATAAACAAACGATACCGCCACCATTTTATCTACTATGATGTCATTAGAATATTGTCCATTGATTGTTGGAGAACTTACTTTGTGAATGATTACCTCAATGATTTAAATCTTTTTAAAGTTTCACGATGAATGAATCACTTGTGTTTGTTTAGGTTTATGGAATGAGATATTAAGCTGTGAACCTAATTTCAATTAAAGTTATCCAAGGATATATGTATTTTTAATTGAAATTAAAAACAATGCTTTGATCTCGAAATAAAAAGTTTTAGTTTGTATAATTGGTTATTTCTGTTAATTATTTATTTAGGTACTTTTCCATTATAGCGCATTTTTAAAAAAAGCTTGGCGCAATTCGGGCATCAGAAAGTGAGATATATTGCCAAAATATATAAACAGCTATGAAAACAAATCTAATGAACTTTTATTTTTGTTTAAATCTGCACTTATATACATAAAAAAATCGTTTCTAAATGTATATAATATTTTTTTATATGCAAATTACGGCACAGATTTCAGATATGAACCGGGATACCTAACTGGCGCCAAAATGGTGTTATTTTGCCTGCAATGGTAACCCGGCTATTGTTTTTTATTTATTAATAAATTGTTTATTTACTTTTATTTTCTGTTTTTAATTATAGAAACAGTTTTGTTCCATAGCTATTATTCAAACTTTTATTTATTTATAGTTATTTCCTTTTCAAAATGATAGCAAGTAATTTAAAAATATATAAGTAACTGGTATTCGAAAGCGAGATTTCTGCCAAATTGGCGTCAGAGAAAAATTACGCCAACCCCGATGCGTATATGACATCTGTGCAAAAATTACGGCACAGATGACATATTCGCCCCATATTGGCACAATTTTTTTTCTGACGCCAATGTCATATACACACCGGGTACTTAACTCTCGCCAAAGTGTCGTTATTTTGCTTGATATGGTAACCCGGATGTTGTTGTTTATGCTGTTGATGTTTTCTCCAAATTAGCGTCGGAAAAAAATCGCGCCAATATGGCATCTGTGCCAAAATTACTTCTGTTAAAAAATGGGTAAAAAAATAATTAAAAAATGGGTAAATAGCTTTTTTTTACATTAAATAAAGGTACTTGTTAGTTATCCCGTCGACCAAATTACTGTCGCCAAATTGTAAGATTAAATGCCAATAATGGCTGACATTAAACATGATCATGTATTTCTTACGTCATCAAGTGATTTTTAATTCGACGTTATATTTGTATTTTTATTAATGTTTTGCTAATTTAATTGATCTTTCGTTGTTTAAAATAAAAATTATGTCAATTTGTATAATTTGGCGAGTGGTTTGGCGATTTATATAATTTGGCGAAACTGGTCGACGGGATAGCTAAAAACTACCTAAATAAATTGCATACATGTGGAAAAAATTGCTTGTTAGTAAATAGTTGAGCAGTTGTTGTTTGTTGAGCAGTAAATAGGTTGTCAGAAAATACGTTGGCAAACTTCTTTCTCGCCAAGCAACTTTTCTCCAAAGTATTGTACATAAGCAATGATTGCTAGAAATGCATTTTTAATTATGATATGCGCTTTTATGTTTCACTACATTTATGCATACTATACTGTATGTATAAATGCTACAGTTCATATGCAGGGCTACACAAAAGAATTCGTAAGGGTTACTGAGTATGAGAGTAAATTGCTTAAAGGTAGTTTTTAAAGGAGTTATGCTTTTTTACGCTGAACTGCATTTAGTTTACTAAGAAATGTTTGTAGAATATAGATAAAATGATATACAGGGTCGCGCAAAGAATTGGATACATAACCGTCTATGGATGATAATATCTGGGAATGTGGTTTCAGTAGTTTTAAGAGTAGTTTAAATTAAATTTTGGCTAAATACTGGCATGTAATAACGATACTATTGGCTATGGACGGTAACTGCTGAAATCATTTTTTTAAATTTTTTATGCGTCTTCCAAAATGTTTACTTAGTTATCTTATTTCCCCAAATAACGAAGTTTTGTTAAAGCATTCAGGATGTGTTGGAAAGTGTTTCATATTCTATGCTTAACGCATGAATTTTCTTTCTTCTTTAGTCTTATTTTGAATTTATTTTATTCTTAATTTTTTAGTCTTATACTGCTTTATAGAAATTTTGGCACAGTTGTCATATACGCCAATTTGGCGAAAACATCAACAGCATAAACAACAACATTAGGGTTACCATATCAAACAAAATAACGACACTTTGCCGCCAGTTAAGTACCCGTTGTGTATATGACATTGGCGTCAGAAAAAAATCGCGCCATAATCGCGTATATGACATCTGTGCCGAAACTTTAATATTTAATTTTTAAATTCTTCGCTCCACACCCCTTACATATAGTACAAACTATAACACAGATAGCGCAAAATAATAGACAGATTGGTACTTTTCCACTGTAGGAGCTTTGGCGTTTTTAAAAAAAAAGCTTGGTGTAATTTGGGCATCAGAAAGTAAGATTTGGGTTTGTTTCCGTTATACGGATACCTTTGTCGCCAAGCGTAATAGATGGCGCAAAATGAAAATCACGTGAATTGAAGCATTTGAAAAATAAAAGAAAAAACATTGTCGATACTAAAGTGAGCATTTAAAAAATATAACATTTGAAAATTCCAGACTTTTACGAACTATTTCATTAAATCACAATTATATACTTAAAAAATAAGTGAACAAATAACTGCTATAAAATAAAGCAATAAAATAAAACTCATATTAAACTGCTGGCATAAAATTAAAAATATCTTTTAGCATTTTGAAATAATTGGCGCATTAGCATACATTTTGGCATGGTGTCCGTATAACGGAAAAATATTGAGATTTGTTGTCAAATCATATAAACAGCTATGAAAACAAACTTGATGAGCGTTTTTGTTTGTTTTATATGTTTATTTTATATGTATATTATTGATGTTTTTATGTACAAATCACATCTGTTTCTTTATAAAATTAGTGAAACGTCTTTTTTATATTAAATAAATCGTATAAATATCGAAAAAAATTCGTGTGTATATAAAATGAAACAGTGGATAAGGTTCCCGGAGAATATGTTGCCAAATTTCCTTTTTCGCCAAGGCACCTATACTGGAAAAGTACCTAAAGCACATTAAAATCACGCAGTTAGGAGCTCACGCAGTACAGCGTCGTCTATTGGCGGTTATTTTATTAGTAGCATCGGGAGGAAGATGTAAAGATGTACTTTAAATTCTCACTCATAGATTTTGTAAAGTATCTTAAAAGAGCGGAGCTTAAATTAAATTTAGGTGACCTTTGTTATGAAAGATTAATGGTTTCAAATGGGAATTTCGCCAAATTAGCCAGCTATCACAAAATTGGCTAACATTTGGTGCTACTGTGGTAACCCTGCATTAGTTTTTTTCAACAATTACTCATTTCAATGAGGCGGTCCTACCGGAATCGTGAGGGACACACAGAGACTTGGATTTTATATAAATAGATTGACAATTATGTTCGGTCACTATGATAAATTATGCTTAGTAATGAATATGTTTTTAGTGGAACATCTTCTATCATAACAGCATGAAGTTAAAAACAAAAATAAGTGTCTAAAGACAGTAACATTCAATCAAAAGACGTGCCCTATTAATAGGGCGCCAAGCCATAAGCGATAAGCAGATAATTATTTTTATAATTGCTGAATCAATTAGGTACAAAATTTAAACATTGAAATAATAAAAGAAGAAAGAATTCAATTTTAAAGTGCATACTTTTAGTAATGGATATTAAGGAAAAGGCAGCATAAGTAGAAAGTTTAAATCATTTTAACATATAGCAAATATACTAAGAGAAGTTACAGTCGGAATAAGACAGTTCTTAGATAAATCTAATAGAATATAAAAAAAATAAAAAGCGATGCTCACCTGCCCAGACTTTCCAATTAGACTCCAAATTAGCCATCGAAGAGTCGAAGAAAATGCATCTTGACAGTACGAAAGATTGACTGAGGGTTCCAATTACTATATTATTTTTTATAACAAACTACAAATTGCAAACAAATTATATTAGAAATACGACATTAATGCATTTCTGACAAATTATTTATTTTGGCAGGAAGGGATTTTTTGGCCTTTGGAATTTCAAGGTTTTTTTTTTTTTTTTTTTTTTTTTTTTTTTTTTTTTTTTTTACATTTTTAACAAATTATTAATTTTGTTTGGAAAAGTTATTGTGGCATTTGGAGTCTTAAAGTATTTTGATTTACATTTTTAACAGATTATTTATTTTCACTAGAAGAACTAGGGTAACTTGAGGTGAGATGCCGTATCACGTAATTTTCATATGCGCAGGCGATGTAGGGAAACGCTGCTCAGTTGTAAGGAAGAGGGTTCCCTAGTGATACATTATTTTCCCATTTTCGTTCTTAAAAAAAAAAAAAAAGTGGTATTTTTTTTATTACTATTTCGTCTTAACACTTCAGGTCCAAAATCTTTTACGTGACTTTTTTATTTGCCTATATAAATCTTTGTTTATACACCACAGGAATAAAATTCATCTTTTTAGAGAGAACTAAACCCTGGCTTTTCTGAAAAGCGTAAATTTTGACCGGTTCCCACTTCTTCACGACAGTAAGGGGCACCGGCGTCTTGCCGAATACTTTGGGGTGAGTCGACGAAAATGTTTGGGGGTAAGATGCCTGTTATTTTCTCTTGGGATATAATGCTGTTTATTTTCCATTGCAGTCAAATGCCTGGTTGTTTCTTCATAATTTAAGTTACTGCTGGCTATTAGCTAACTTGACAACAATTTTAATCAGATAATGTAAGTCGGTTATTACATCGTGATTTTAATCAACTGATTAAAAATGTCATTGATTAAAATTATAAATTTTCTAAATGTTTAAAATGACATAAAGAAATATTAAAATCTAAGGTGAACACAATTTGAAAGGTTTCTATATGTATTCTGCCTTATAAATAAACTTTATTGGCCTTATAAATAATTGTTTAAAAATTATTAATTTTAATCATTTAAAAAAAATTACGTTAAATGCAGTTGTAAATAATTTTAACAAGTAACAGTATAAAAGCGGTAGTATATAATATAGTTTTAGATAACTATAGATTTCTGCCAGCTACGATCTATGCCCGCCAACCTCCCTCCAGGCACAATAGACTCTAAAAACACGCTAATTTGATCTACTTTGAAACGATTACGGAAGATTAAATCGTAATTAAACGACTAGTGACGATCTCTTGTAATTAGTTTCCATTCATTTCCCTTTGACTGAGGGATTTTAAGACAGAATCAGTTACTGGCAAGACCCACTAACTGCTACTTTCGTGATTGATGAAATAAGATCAACTCAACAATTTAAAATTTGCTTGCATAAAATGGATATTTAAAAAATTTTATAAAGACTGTATAAGGAATTTATTTTCAACTAGACAATTGAAATGTGTCTAGTTTAAAATAAATTTTTCGTAGAAATTTATAGAAGCCGTCGTTTTAAATATGACGTAATTTTCACCAAAGTTTTTTTTTTTTTTCATTTTAATATTCAAATGAAAATATCTTTAATAAACTATAAAATCCAAACTAAATCGGTGTGACAATAGCAACTGCAAATTTCCAGGTGTCTCAAGCCTTTCTAAAAAGGAATTACATAAGACGTCAAATGATAGAAAGACAGAATCTTCAACTGACGATGATATGGATGATGATTAAATTCCCTGCTAAGATTCCGAAGTCGAGGTTTTTTTTTTAAAGTGAATCAGGATTATAGTTCAAAGTGTCTAGCAGGGTGCAACAAAACTTCGGGAAATTGCGATGGGATCAAGTGCATTCAGTGAAACTGGCGGTTATATAAAAACTGCTCAAAGTTCCTAAACAAATGTGTAGTTTGTGGCAGACCTGATATATTGCTTAAAAGAACAAAGTGACATATGAAAAACTTTAACAAAAAAGCTTGACTCTAAAGAACTTTATTACAGTGGCTTTACCGTAGTTAAATTTGTTATAATACAAAAGCAGCCATACTTAAGAGCCATAATTCTTTTAGATGTTAAGTGGAACATAATATATTAAATAAATATTATACAAACAAATATATTAACATAATATAAATAGTTATATAACAAATAGATATTAGTTTGTTCTTTTATTATATTGCCAACGTTTGTTACATTCATATTTTTGTAATTTCCTAATGTTAAGTAAGTTAACAACTTTAGTATGTCTAAAATATCAAAGTTACTTTTATTCGTCCCATTATGGTTTATATTGCTTCACAAAAATTATTGTTTACATTGAAACTCCATAAGGCATCTTACCCCTAGATAGTTGGCCATCTTACGCATACCTATGGATAAGATGCCGAAATGAAAGTGTTTACAAAAACAAAATTTTCGATGCTTTCTATAACATCTGTAAAATGAAAGACGTTTTTAAATCATACATAAGAGTCTAAACTTTAACGAGAAATCAATGAATAACAAATATAAACAGGAGATTTTTTAAACAAGTCAAAAACTACGACACTTTCACCCAATCTACCGTATTGTGGCATTTGGAGTTACAAATGATTTTTGATTTTTTTACATTTGGAGCTGCTTGATTTACAATTGTTTTTTCAATTGTAACATTGGAATCCTTGACAAAATACGTTTGAATTCTTGAGAGAAAATTAGCTTATATTTATTTTCTTCACTTTAACTTCATTAACTGAAATTAAAGGTTCCTTGAAGACAGTAAAATCGTTCCTTGTTAACAGTTGATGTAAAATGTTATGTTTTGTACTAACCTTTTATAAGTAACTTTCTTTACAAATTATAACATCTATAATATTTCGGCTATAAGCCCTCCCCATAGAAACCTCTGGTATTCTTATTCGATGGTATTCTCCAACCTTTGTACTTTGAAATTTTAACTTCGAAAATCTTAATAATTTCTAGCTTGCTTATTTAGTGACTATATAACACAGCGCCGAGCTTCCTGAATATGTATGAGACTTCATCTAGTGGAAAAGAAGAGTTTTGCTTTTTTTCTTTAAAACTTTCGATTTTTATATCGCCGATTTTTTTCTCTTCGCTATTTGAGAATTATATTGTTCCACTTCAGTTTGACCAAAGCTCTTATTACCGTTTTTCAGTAAACCTGTAACAGTTCCCTCCAGGTCTTCGTTCGAATTATCCAGTTCCACGCCCATATTATCATCAATCATCGCGGCTATGTCCTCCTCCTCGGTTGAGATTTCTGTCTGAAGTTGGATATCATGACTGGACTGATTTCTTAAACAACAAGATGTTATTCACTTGTAATTCCTGACAAAGTATCGACTAACAAACAGGTTATTAAAGCTGCTTTCGCTTTATAGCCAAATAAAGCTTCATATGGACTACGATCTATTCCAGGGTTATGTGCTCTATTTTGCATTGAATATTATCCCCACTGACCACATTTTTCTAATATTAGTTTCAAGGTAAGTGGATAACATCTTTTCCATATCTTGTTTGCTCTTTCAACTCAGCCTTTCGATTGAATGTGTCTTGGTTTTTCATGAAAAAGGTGAGTAGATTTTACATTCCACAGACTTCTTTAATATTTTTTTTAGCGAATTCTTGACCATTGTCCCTTTGGAAGATGCACGATGCTCCAAACATGGTGAACACATCCAATAGGTAATATGTAACTGCTCGTCTAGTTTTTAACGCTCTTAATTGGATTATTTCGATTTCAAAGCAAAAATAACATTAAATTTCCACTACTTTGCTCGCAAAACAATCGAAACATATTAGTGAGCGTCTCGAAAGATGAATCTAAAATAAACAATCAACTGATATCGTCAAGTTGTTGCAAAGAGACAAAAACAAACTTACGCGTTTCGCAAAAGCTATTATACGATTACACAATAGTGAGTGGCTGACACGGAATAAATATACTCATACCTAATAAAAATATCGAGCTAAAAGATTTGAAATTTATTAAATTGACCGAACTCGTTTGGTAATTAATAATAATAACCAGTTAATTTGACACAATTTCACCAAATTATTCATATTAACCAGGTTTATTTGGATATATTTTGGTAATTATTAATAATAACCAGGTTTATTTGGATATATTTTGGTAATTATTAATAATAACCAGTTATTATTAATAATAACCGATTAATCAAATTGACCGTAACATAATTTTCTTTTAATAATTATGAAATTGGTATTTAAGGTGTTTATACGTATTTTATTTATACATGGGAATATATATTTAAAAATAATAAAAGATGTTTAAGATTTTTTTTATATATATTAGATGGGCAATAAGATGCTTTTCTATTTCTGTAATCTAATATAAACTACAAATGAAGTAAGTCAGTCCGTTTTTACTTTCTTTTTTTTTCTCTTCACAAAGATGTTTCAGCCCATTAAAATTACAGCAGTGTAAGACACTAATACAAAAAATCCCTGCCGGCCCGCCCTACAGGCGGAGGTAGATTTCGAAATTAAGTATACTAATTTCACAAACAAAAACCAAATCATTATTAGAGATAAACCCACTTTAACAATTTTATCTGGTCGCTTTTGACGAGTTTTTATTTCATTTTTATATAATGACTGGTTTTATCAGAATCATGTTAGGGCGGTATTAAAAAAAAAATACTTTTCCATGCTCAATAACTCGAAATTTTCTGGCATAACTCCAGATTCATTTTTAATAGGAAAAATATGAAACTTATTGACGTGATTTTTGAAGAGATTTATAAGCGACCTGCGTTTTTAATTTTCGTTCAATTAATTAAAACTTGATATATAAACAATTATTTTCTCAGTAAGACAATATTTTTCGTTTCTAACACAATCGCTTCGGGAAATTCAGTTCAAAATGCCCACTTTGACATAATTTTTTGAAATATATTCTGCCTCTATCAAAAACTTGACCATTACGGTACATTATATAGTTTCTGAGTAAGAAAAGGTACCAATTGGAAGCCTTTGAGAGTAAAATTGAATTGTAAAATGATTCAGAAAATAATCAGTTTGGATTTAAATACACCCTTACTAAGATTATTTTTTTTCTTCAAGCGCTATGTATTTTAGGTAGCTTTCATTACAAAAAGCTACCTATTGCAGCCGTTCGGAGGAAAGCGATTTCAAAAAGTTTTGGTATATTTTCATCGTTCATGACCCCCAGACCCCGAAACCACCCTCCGTTCAAAAGTTGATACATACATATATATATATATATATATATATATATATATATATATCTGATCTTTTTCATACTGTAACTCTCGTATTTATGAACCGATTTGGATGATACTTTGTGTGTACGTAGTACATACCAATGTCTCGACCGAGTTCGTTGGCCAGCTTCATCCGCCATCTTGTTTAAAAATGGCGGTCATTTAAAATTTTTAAAAAAATTTAAAATTGGAAATGTGCTACCAAAAAATTAAAAATTGAAAAATATTTTTTTCTTATGTACTTGACCTTGATACAAAGATTACGGAGCAGTTTTTGTTTCGTATATATCTTTAAAAATGGCTGAGTTATAGCACTTTGAATTTCTAGCGTGGCTGACATTTTGAAACGGCCTGATTTTTGTCACGCGATAACAGGCGTATTTATGAACCGATATGGATGTACCTTCGTGTGTACATAGTACATACCAATGTCTCGACCGAGTTCGTTGGCCAGCTTCATCCGCCATCTTGTTTCAAAATGGCGGCCTATAATTTTTTTTTTAATTTAAAATTTAAAATAAGGTACCAAAAAATTGGAAAATGAAAAAGATTTTTCTTATGTGTTTGGCTTTAAAACAAAGATTCCGGAACAGTTTTTGTTTCCTCTATATCTAAAAAAATGTCTGAGTTATAGCATTTTGAATTTCTATTGTGGCTGTCATTTTGAAACGACCTGATTTTTGTCATGCGATAACAGGCGTATTTATGAACCGATTTGAATGTAACTTGGTGTAAACATAGTACATACAATGTCTCGATCGAGTTCGTTGGCCAGCTTCATCCGCCATCTTATTTCAAAATGGCGGCCATTTAAAAAAATTAAAAGAAAAATTAATTTAAAATGAGGTATAAAAAAATTGGAAAATGAAAAAGATTTTTTTCTTATGTGTTTGACCTTAATACAAAGATACCGGAGCAATTTTTGTTTCGTCTATATGTTAAAAAATGGCTGAGTTATAGCACTTTGAATTTCTAGCATGGCAGACATTTTGAAACGATCTGATATTTGTCACGCTATAACACACGTATTTATTAACCTATTTGGATGTAAGAAGGAATTTGGATAGTATATAGCAATGTCTCGACCGAGTTCGTTGGCCAGCTTCATCCGCCATCTTGTTTCAAAATGGCGGCCATTTAAAAAAATTAAAAGAAAATTTAATTTAAAATGAGGTATAAAAAAATTGGAAAAAGAAAAAGATTTTTTTCTTATGTGTTTAACCTTAATACAAAGATACCGGAGCAGTTTTTTTTCGTCTATATGTTAAAAAATGGCTGAGTTATAGCACTTTGGATTTCTAGCATGGCTGACATTTTGAAACGATCTGATATTTGTCACGCTATAACACACGTATTTATTAACCTATTTGGATGTAAGAAGGAATTTGGATAGTATATAGCAATGTTTCGAACCAGTTCGCTGGCCAGCTTCATCGGCCATCTTGTTTAAAAATGGCGGCCATTAAATTAAAAAAGTTATATTTAAAGTTAGGTGCAAAAAATTAGAAATTGAAAAATATTTCTTTCTTAAGTATATGACCTTGATATAAGGATTCCAGAGCTTTTTTGTTTTGTCTTTATCTAAAAAATGGCTCAGATATAGCAGTTTGAATTTCTTTATGTGGGTGAAATTTTGAAAAATCTGATTTTTTGCCTGCGCAGCACTCGTATATATCAACCTATTCCGATATGAGTGAGCATGTGTACAGGAATTTCTGAGGTCTCGACCAAGTTCACGGGTCGGCCTCATCCACCATGTTGTCTTAAAATGGCAAGCACTTCAAGATATCGCTGAATTTGGCAACCAAATATAAGTTACTTTAAATAAAATCATCTTGGATAAAGCTGACTAATATCGCGAAATTCTCATTCATAAGGATTTAGTATTGATAAAAATTAGTATTGAATCTTCTATAATCGATTTCCACCAAATTGAGCTTCGTGTGCTTGAATAGCATAGGCTAGCTTTTTAAAAATAAGGAATATGAAAGCTACCTCTTCCTCCCGGCACTGGCCGGAAGGACTTTTTAATTTGTTTTTGCTGTAAGAATTGGTCCTATCCAAAATTTGTCTATATAGATGTTGTAGACAATATTCAGAAGATATATGATAAATTCATGGGGATTTTGTATCTTTTGAATTGACGGAGTTATGGATTTTTCACTTCTTCAAACGCCGTTTTTATTAATTTTTTTTTGCGGTACGAATTGGTCCTATCAAAAACTTGTGAATATAAAAGTTGTAGATAATGTTAAGGAGATTCATGATAAAATTAATTGGATTTGATATCTTGAAAATTGACGAATTTATGAATTTTTTTCTCCCAAAAACAGTATTTTTTGCTCCCCTTGAGCCTATTTTTAACTTTATCAAAAATCTGTGATACATAAAGTTTTGGCCCTATTTTTAGAAGTAATAAAAACTTTAAACTGATTTGATATGTACTAAAATTAGAGATTATGGGGGGGGGGGGGGGTTGGTTTTCACAAAACCCCTCCCTATTTTCATCCCCTTCGTCCGATTTTGCCCATTAACGAACTTGACAGAGATTTTATGCCCCTTGATTTTATGTATCAGTTTGGAAGAGATTGGTGCAGAATTGTCGAAGTTATCGTGTCCAGAAGAATGTGATATATATACATAGATAGATACATACATAGATAGATAGATAGATAGATAGATACAGTTTTTTACTGAGGGTGGTTTTGGGCTCATGGGGTCATGATCGGTGTAGATCTCCAAACATTTTTCAGAAATTCCAACATAGGAACGACGCCAATAGGTAGTATTGCATACGAAATCTACCTAAAATTGATTCCAAGTGTATGGATGATGTTTAAACGTATCAAACTATTAATAGGATGAACAGTATGAGTCGTAGTTTAGTATCTGTAAGTAGCACCTGTTGATATCCTATGGTCGTGCAATACGTTATAATCATTTTATTAATACTTTTCTTAGATTAAAACTTCAGGTGTGATGATTTAAGAAATTGTGCTTACGCTACTATCTTTGATTGAAGGTAAAAAGTCATTTAAAAATTAATCATCAAATACTAATAATGTTGCCATTAATAGTTATCATAACTGTCATTTTCAAACAATAAAATAAACAATATTAATATCTTTATTTATTGACTTTTAAAAATTCTAGTTATGTAAACAGCTTTTCTTAAAAGTTTCTAAAAAGTTTCTGTTATCGTTTCGGCGGAATAAATTAATGTTTCTCCAAGTCGAATATTCGGTTGTATGACTGAATACCAAATACATTTCGAATATTCGTTCAATCCGTACTTAGGTTTGTTCCCGAATTCAAACTTGTTCTGGCAAAAAATAAATAAATATTGCCGATCCAACCGTGTTAGTTTTGGATAAAATCTAGCCTATGACCAAACCTATCCTGCTGCTAAATTCAAGATTAAAATACTAAAAAAAAATAAATAATAATAATAAATGTGCTATATATCCGAGTTTTGCTGATTAGAAGTAAAATCTAGTCATCCGGCTTTATGCCGAATTTTAAGGGGTCTTAGGAGTCTTAAAATTGGAAAAATGAAAAAAAAAAGAAAAATTTCGACATTTATTATCTTAAAAAGTATAGGATTTAAAAACACAATTATATATGAATTAAAAAATAAATATATATTCTTTCATTTCATGTAGGGGAGGGTAGTACACAATGAGACGAAAATTATTTTTACTTAACAAATGGCGACGATTTTTATTCTTTTGAAAATTTCTTTACTACATCTTTAAGCTGCACAAATGCGCTACACATTAATGTATAAATGGTTTTAAAAAAGTTATTTATAAAAGCACAGAAGCAGCATAATGGAGTATCGAAAATTGTCTCACTGTATACCACAAATGGTACACAGTGAAACAATGTATATATTTTCATAAATCATACATATTTACACCCTAGCAATAATTTTCTGCAGTTTTTAATTTCTAATTAATATTTCTAGATTTTCAAAATATTAAAAATATGAGCCTCGGGTGTACAATGGCAGACGTTGGGCTACCTTCATGCAAATTTTCAGCCTCTTACGTTTAGTAAATTTTCCTAGCTATCGCACGCCCACACACACACAGATAAAGAGAGAGAGAGAGAGAGAGAGAAAATTCTTTTAATAATAAATAACTTTTTAAGCATCAGAACCACATAGTAGGTACACAATAAGACCCGTTTCACTGTGTACCATAACTGTGTGTCTCACTGTGTACTTCCGTCACGTTGTAACAAAATGGATGTCACATCTGTTATATCAATCTCGCTTTAAAAATTTTATGTCGTTTTGTCTACTATCAGATATAGCTAGGTTTGGCTAAGTAAATAAATGAATTGAATGTATAAATGAATGAATATTGAAGGAAATAAACTCTAAAATAGACGTTTATGTAACTTTAAATACTATAAAATAAGAAATTATTTACTATTTTGACGGACGAGTAACTGAAGTGCCGAAAATACATCCAGGTGTTGCACGCGATGAGGTCGTTATGTGTGTGTGACAGCTTGAACAAAAAGTTACAACTATATGTCAAAGTGGCTGCTGTCTCACTGTGTACCATGTCTCACTGTGTACTCCCCTAACCTATTTTAAAAAAATTGAAAGATATAGAATTAGTATTTATAGCGGACTCCAAACTGTCATACATTTCACGAGCAGAAAATTAGTATAACAGCTTACGTGCAGGATTGCAAAATAAATTTTGAAACTATCATGATATTTTTTTGCCTAATTATACTTCATATTGTAATAATTACCCTGAACCTAAATAAGCTTGTATTTAAAGCATTTTTATATGTTAACAGAAAGTTGTATTTAGCTAACAGGAAACTTGGAAAATTAATACTAGGACTTCCCTCAGAGGGATTAGTCTGAGCGATATTACTGAGAACATAGATTTAATAATAACATGTGGAAGCAAAGAAAATGAGATGTTATCTTTAATTGTCCATATACTGCGAAAAATTGAAATGATAAAAATAAACGAATTGTAGAATTACAAAATCTTATATATAAATTCGTATACACTGTTTAAAAAAATGGGAAATCAAACCATTCAAGGCAGCCATGCATGGATATAAAATTGAAAGTACGCAATATATTAAAAGTAAAATAGAAAATGAAACACTAATTTACTTATATCGGAATTTTAACTGTATAAAATTATGTCAAGAGCATAATCAGACGCTCAGCACCAATTTGAGTAACTTTAAATGACAAATATATGATGTTTAAAAAGAATGGACTATACTTTATATGGTGTGTGCTCCCCCGGAATAGTTAATATTGTACAATATCTGTTTTCCGCGGATGCAATGAGTTTGTCGATAACATTAAAGGAATTCTCTTCTCAAAATCTAATATAGTATCAAAGTACCAAATGCATCAAAAGTGGCATGCAATGCTACGTTAGAGTGTGTTTTAGATATGCTCGATCGGATTTAAATGATGAGAGTATGCTGGCCACTACATACGCTGTTTTGTTTTGTTTTCAAACATATTCTGCACAAGTTGAGCTGTATTTAGCATGTATTAAATAAAAGAAATCGGCAATGATTACAACATAAAGTATGACACAAGATCGGAATATATCGTCTGCATAACTTTTGAGCTGTCAAAGTGTCATTTGAAGTAATTTACAAATCCATACATTTTTATTCAGTAAATCATGCAAGCTAACATACGCCAATATGAACCCGATTACAAAATTTCACCAGAATAAGTTAATATATAAAAAATCTACTAATGATAATTGAGAATATGACCTTATGATAAAATGTCTAGAAAAATGAATCGGATAAAAAATTCATATCACATTTAAAACGGCACTTCCCTCTGTTAGTGGCCTTGGCGAGAGAGAGAAAAGCCTTGAGAAGGAACACTTTAACAAGTACTTTCGGGAACCTACTCACTGTTTCATACAGGTCTTTATTCAATATTTACACAATTTATTTAATGCTAGGTGGGTATCTATCAGTTTTGTTGCATTTAAATCGCATGTTTTGCGGAGGAAATGCAGTATTATGAAATATTTAAAGTTGCTGTTCCTAATAATTCCAAATTAATGGTAATTGAGATCGCTTTCCGTTAATTTCATCTTTTTAAATTTTAAATTTTTTAGAAACCATTCATAGAGACAATTGTATATTTTAAAACTAACCCGAAGCAAAATTTCAAGATTTTGAGCTCAGCAGTAACAGAGAAATAGAAAATTTTTGAAAGTTTTTTGTTTCTGCACTGTTTTTTATAGCGACGTTTTTAGAAATTGTTCTATTGCGAGAATTTACGTCATGATAAATACAGCCATGTCAATTTTCATGTTTATATTCCTAACAGTTCCATGTTCTTCGTTACTTAGATCATCTTTAGATCTTTTTCCGCTTTGTTTAGTCTTTCGATTGTTTAGAATTCGTTCTACAACGAGCATTTACATCTTATTAATTACTACCATGCCAAAGTTCTAGTTTCTAACCCAAACAGTATCCCAAAAATTTCAGCATTCCAAATAAATCATAGTTTAGAACCTTTCTAGAAATTTTTACGTTTATCCGTCAAATTGAACCTTTTAGAGAGCGTTCATTACGAGTATTTACATCTTAAAAGTAACTACCGCACCAAATTTAAAGTTTCTAACCCAATCAATATCGCAGAAATCACAATTTTAGAACTTTTTTGCTCCTGCAGCGATGTAGGTTCTTGCACTGATATAAAATAGTCTTTTCTTCGGAGCAGAGATGGCCACCAACATTTTTTTAAGTTGGCTATATAGTTTCAGAGATAACACCTCACAAACGTACAAGCATTAATAATATTATATACTTTATAATATTATAACGCTTTATAATATTAGCATTAGATGTACAGATACAAAAGCCATTTATCTGTTACAAGCTAAAGTGCCGGCGTTGCCCAGAATTTGAAGGATGTTTGTTCTGAAAAATCAATTTCAAAATTTAACATACAACACAAAACAAACATTAAAAAAAGCAGTCAAAATGTTGTTGAATGAATCATATGAAAACGCTATATAAAAATGTATTAATGTATATAACAGACGCAAAAGAATACAGCTATAAATGAACTTATTTAATTTATAATTGGAGTAATAATGTTAAAATACGCCAATATTTCCCTAATCGGGTTTTTATTATGCTTCAATACATTTTTCACACTCATATGACGTTATACTATATCCACCATGCCCTTTATATTTCCAATATGATGTAATATTTTCCTCTTTCACGTGGAAACCTTGGAATAGAAAAGTTATGAAGTTATATTCACTTTCATTTAAATTCGTCAAACCATTTATTCCATTTTCATATTTCACGTGAATATCTTGCAATAGAAAAGTTATGACGTAATATTCACCTTTTTTTTAAATTCGGCAAACTATTTATTTCATTTTCATTTTTCACGTGGAAATCTTGCAGTAGAAAATTAATTGTTATAGTAATAATTTTATTGTGTTTTTTAATTGTTGGCAACTGCTATAACGAAAAATGTTTAAATTTGATAAGAAATTGCTGTTAAATTGGGGGGTTTTTATTAATTAAAAATTAACTATAAGTTATTCCGATTCCGGATTACTTTAGTTGTCTCGGCCATGTTTTAATACACATGTACGTATCTCTTCACAATTTTGGCTTCCAAATTGTGGATCTTTATCTTTTATAGAATTACAAACAGACAGATAGAGAAGTTTTCATTTTTATATATCTCTCTATTCTATGAAAAGTAACTAACGCTGTCGCCGCCGATTTTGAATTTTTTGTGACCGGAGGTCTTTCTTCGTTAATATTAAGAAAACTATTGCATACAAATATATGAAAATCGGTGGTATTATAGCGAAATGTTCGATCAACACACTAATGCATACAGTTTTCAAATCGAAGAATTATTTTAAGAGATATTTAATGCTAAAGTTGGACAAAATCGTTCCATTAAAAAAATTGTAAGAGCAAAACTATACATGGAAATTTAATCATTTTTAGATCATTTTATTCAATAGAAGATCCCGGTCTGCAGATTTCATTAATTTTTTTTTAATTTGACTCATTTTTTGAGGTTTTATTTCTATTTTAAATTCAAATATTCAGCATTTTGACAGATATTTTTTACATATTTTAGAAAATGGTATTAAATTAAACTGTTGCGAACTGTATAAACAGCGCAAACAATAATGTTTGCTTCAAATAAAAAAATTATTTACACGTTACTATTATAAACAGAAAAAACCCTTCAAATTACAATTAAATAATTAGGTATAAAAAGCAGGCACTTATTGGAAATTACGCCATAAAAACTATATTTACATGTGAATTTTAAAAGAGAAAGGATATTGTAAAATAAATTCATTAACATGCGTTAGAAATCTGAAATAGAACAAATTACGTGACATTACACTTATTATGCAAAATGAACAAAAACAGTATTGCAAAACAGTTTAAATTTAAAAATTGCGCGAGACAAAATATTAGAGGTTAAATATTAGGCTTTTTCAAAATTTTATTATTTGTCATTTGATGTGAGGTGTTCAGCTATAAGTATGCAAATTTTTATGTTTCAACATAATTAGGGGCTGAGTTAGAAAAAATGCTTAATATACACAAGTTAGAGCCCATAGGGTTAAATATTAGACTTTTTAAAAATTTTATTATTTGCCGTTTGATGTGAGGTGTTCAGCTATAAGTATGCAAAATGTCATGTCTCCAACTTAATTAGGGGCTGAGTTAGAAAAATTGCTTAAAATACACAAGTTAGAGCCCAGAGGATTAAGTAATAGACTTTTTCAAAATTTTATTATTTGTCGTTAGATGTGAGGTGTTCAGCTATAAGTATGCAAAATGTCATGTCTCCAACTTAATTAGGGGCTGAGTTAGAAAAATTGCTTAAAATACAGAAGTTAGAGACCGGAGTGTTAAATATGACTTTTTCAAAATTTTATGATTTATCGTGTTATTGCAAGTGTTCAGCTATAAGTATGCAAACTTTCATGTCTCCAACTTAATTAGGGGCTGAGTTAGAAAAATTGCTTTAAATACACAAGTTAGAGCCCAAGGGGTTAGATATTAAGCCTTTTTCAAAATTTTGTTATTTGTCGTTTGATGTGAGATGTTCAGCTATAAGTATGCAGAATTTCATGTCTCCAACTTAATTAAATTAGGGGCTGAGTTAGAAAAATTGCTTAAAATACACAAGTTAGAGCCCAGAGGGTTAAATATTAGACTTTTTCAAAATTTTATTGCCGAAACGTCAGTGAAGGCTTACTGTGGAGACACGAAAAGTTTTGATTTCCGTTTGTCTGTCTGTCTGTCTGTCTGTCCGTCTGTTCCGCGATAACTGCTGCAAAAAGCATCCGATCGGCTTGAAATTAATGTGGCATGTTGATGAGGTACTCGGACTTAGCTGTATGGTTTTTGGTTAAATTTGGTTCATTCGTTCGGGAAATATAGAATATTTTATTTTGCTCTGTAATGCTTTTCAATGGCAAGTCAGACGATTTTCAAATTTTCATTTGTTGAAAGAAATGGCTCATATAAAAAATGGATTTAATTGGTAAATTTTTGATGCTGAAATTTTTAAATAAGAGTAGTAAATTATTCCTATTAGTTTGCAATTTTGTCAAAACATTTGTCAGAGCTTTTAAATTAGGTGTATAACTTATGATGGAATTTTATACATGTGTTCGAATAATATAAAACATTTTATTTTATGAATTTACTTATATTTCATTTTTTTTCTTTTAACCGTTGCGTAGCAACTATATCTCATCTAAAAATATCATAAATGTGAAAGTATGTATGGTTTTTAAAGTCTAATCAAAGTTAAAAGGAACGAATTAATGAATGCCTTTGTATAGATATTTGCATATAAATTGATTTAAACGCAGAAATGAAAATAGTATTTATATATTATATAGAATAATATCTTTATTTATGTATTCAACTATTTTGATTATAAAGGAAAAAGTTCGTTATTTTCATACAGAATAAACTGACATTATTCTATTAAACTTTATAAACTTTATTGTTGCCAAAAAAAAAAAAAAAGGGAATAACAATTTCTCCCAAAGAGTTCATTTTAATTTGTAAGATTTTCACGTGCAAAGGGAAAATGCAGCAAATTACAAATAATAAAAAAGATAAATAGGACAGGAATGAATACATATAAACATTTCACACCAAATACCACCTAAATTAATTTTTGTAGTGGTATTTTCCCACACTACGAAGAAAGATTCCTCGATTTACACGATTTTACTTTGACTTCCTTTTCTCATTGGTTGCGATTTCATTTTCGCAATTGCGTATATTAATTGGCACAAAATTTTACATTTTTATGACTGAGGTATATGTAAGGCCATACAAATAAGAAATTCCGTATTGTTTCCTATAAAATGTGATAAAGTGTTGGTTAACTATATATGTTTCTATTAAGAGGAGCAGGGCTGCCAAGCCTCCGGCGTTCTGGATACCAGTATTTTAATACAAAAAATGTTACTTTATTTAATTGAAACATTTGCGCGATTTAAAAGAACAACATTTTCTGTAAGGTAATAGTGTTGTGCAAAAAGCCTGAGGCTTGCCATGTCTGGTGGTGAGTGAAATGTTTTATTTAATGCATTTATCTCTATTTTAATGGTACGTGAACAACGTCCCGTGTAACAGCTTGTAGAGTGTAAAATAAATTATTAAAATAATCCCTATTACGAAAAATGAAACAAAATGCCCGGCTAAGGGAAATAAAAGTTTAGTTAACCTTTCGTAATTTGACCTGAACACAGGTGTGCATCAAATTTCAACGGTGTTTGTAACATCACGATTTTAAATTAAATGTGGATACTATTAAAAGGCTATCACAAAAAATACTTAACGGCGCCATATCACGTTTATCTATTTAGTCAATTGGAAGTGCACACGATGATGAATTATTAACCGTTAGGTTTAGAACTCCCCCTACTTTAGGGTGATTTTAGTAAGTTAATGCTATCGAGTACATTTTTAGATATTTAGATTAGATCTTAGATATAAATATTGCAGAATGGTAATCAAAATTATTATTAGATTTCTAAATTAGAAGTCTCAGTTTACATTTCCAAAAGTTCTTTATCCATTAGATACAGTTGTTTGTGGTTAGCAGGCAAGTAAATACTGCTGTATGGATATTAGGATAACGTAAAATGCTTGACCAAATTGTTGCTTATCCTTATAAATCGCAGTGTAAAAATGAATCTAAGATATAGGATAATCATTAACTCAATCAATAGAAAATTACAAATGCAAAATAAATTACACAACGGGGGGTTCAGGGGGGGCACCCCCCTGAAGAAATTTGCTTTATTATATAAAAATTACTAGAATAAGTAGCTCGTGAGAATTTCAGAATATCATTACATAACAACGTGTTTAATTTAACGCTTCTAATATCTGAAACCATCGAAATATTTTTTTCTCCTTCTGTAAATGTTTGTGTAATTTAAAAGTTTAAATTTTGTTTTTGTAGAAAGATTAATATTAAGCAAAATTTGCTAAAAACAATAAGTTGCAGAGATGACGTTGAGGCTCTTGATCTGCAGATTTACTAGTTATTTGCTGTTTGATGTGTGGTGTTCAGCTATAAGTATGCAAATTTTCAAGTCTCCGACATATATAGTTTCTGAGAACGGGCTCTGTGTCAGACGGACAAACAGACAGACAAAGAAGTGAGACAGGTAGGGTTTCGTTAGATGGACGAAACTCTAAAAACATGCTGCGGATGACTGTAACAACATCCTAAAATTACATTACCATCAGCGATCTACCAATCCCGAATTTAGTTTATATTCGTTTCATATATTCTTATTCTTTTGTGCGGCCCTGTAAAATAATTATCAATATTATATACAGTAAAACCTCTAAATAGCGGACATCCCGAGAATGCAGAATTTGTCCTCTATTTAGAGGTGGCCGCTACTGAGAGTAAAACATGTACAGTTATTTAAGAGTTGGTAATCGAAAAAATGTCCGCTAAATAGAGGTATCCGTTAATCGGGTGTGTCCGCTATGGAGGTTTTACCAGTAAAACTTCTGAATATCGAACACCTCGGGAGGGCAGAATTTCTCCTCTATTTGGAGGTGTTCGCTACTGAGAGTAAAAAATGTACAGTTATTTAAGGGTTGGTAATCGAAAAAATGCCCGCTAAATAGAGGTGTCCACTAATCGGGTGTGTCCGTTATGGAGGTTTTACTGCATAATAATATCATCCTTTACAAGAAAATTGCATGCTGTATGATAGACAGACAGACATCCAGAGAAAGATAACCTCCGGATCAATAAACACTCATGTCTTTTGTTTTAATCATCCACAATTGTATGTCATACAACATGCCAGATTTTATACAACAGGCTAAAAACGGTCACCGTGGTACGGAATACTGTATTATTATTTGTTTGCCCACCAAAACTGGTTGCCACGGGTTGTTGCAAGGTTTGTGATCACGTGGTTGAAACTGATCTATTCAATATTACTGCGTGCGTATTTTTTTTTATTATTATTTGCTCCATGTGTTCCAACCAGTTTTCTACGAAAACATCAACCGGTGAAAGTGACGCACACCAAATTTCTGTGACGTATGCTGATAAATTGTGCTTTTTTAAGAGTTTTTTCTACATAATTTTTAAACGGTTTGGAACTTATTTTTCATAGTAGATGCATTCAGTAGGCGACCCTCATAGGTACCTTCTGGTGCAATCAGAAACGAAATCCGACAAATATTTTTTGAGTTATGCTTGACGAAAGGTTTTTATTAGGCTTTTTTTTTAGTAGTTACATGGCGTTAATATTCATCGTAGTAGTAAAGTGTCCGGACAGTAATATTTCGCTGAGTATTAGCCTTCGCTTCGCTCAGACAATTATAATCACCTAAAAAATATTTTTTTGAAAAAAAAATGAAATTTTAGGTTCGATTTATACATACTAACATGGAACATATGTTTTGAAAATTTCATGAAAAATTGTTTAGACGTTTTTGAGACATCCTGCGCATTATGCCCAAAAACGTCATTTTGAAAAAATGACTTCAAAGTTTCGGAAACGGCGCTTCAGCTATTTGGCGGATATAATTCTAATAGCCATAGCTTCTGTTCCAATGGGAATTTCAAGGCAACAATCATTTCCAAAATTTTCAGAAAAAATAGAAGTTTAACATCTAAAAAAAAAAAAAAGAAAAAAAAATGTCGAAACTTTGAAGCTTTAAGAGTCCTGAGACCACTTAAATTCCGTTCACCTAACCTGATGCAGAGTCGTCACAAATTTTACACTTTTCACAATGTATTCAGTGTGTGATGTCAAAGAAAAACTGAAAAACGGTTGTAACTACTTCAGATAGTCTCACTGTGATTTCCTATATACATTCACAAAATCATAGTGACACCACAGTGGCGTTTTAACGATATACTGGCAATAGTATCTGTAAACAGACACACACAAAAACGCTTTAAAAAAGAAAGTTTCAAGCATTAAACAATTAATAATTTAAAAGTATGTTTTCAAACATTTATATTTCTGAAATAGCATTAGAAAATGCAGCCTTCTAAAAATTAAAATTTTGTGTTTCAATATTCAAATCGTGAAAAACGAAAAGAATACTGACAATGAAACATCTTTTCTGCATATCTTAGTTAAAATAGATGATGATACATATAAAGAATACAAAATATTATTAGAAAAAGAGTAGAAATGATATTGAAAGGCTAAAATGGAATTGCATAAATACATAATAACTACTCTGGGAAAAAAAAAAAAAAAAAAAAAAAAAAAAAAAAAAAAAAAAAAAAATTGGCTCTGAGCCATGTCAAAGAACTTATAATAAGCAACGGTTCATTTCCTCAGAATAACTTTTATGGCATTAATCATTCTGATCTTTTTTTTTTTTTGAAAAACGTAAACCGCTTTATATTGACTTTACTTTATATCTTGCTTTTTGCTGTTATATGATATCTTCATTATTTAGTTCCTTTTCTTTGTTTTCAAAATGTGAACATTTTTTAAAGTTCTTATGCTAAAATCCTTTTTTCAGAATTAATAATATACAAAATATTTTATATACGAAGAATTTTTACAGTCAAACTTGTTGAACAATTATGGCTACCTTTGACTTTGCATATTTCATAATGGTTTGAAGTGTAGAAACACATTATTTTCATCGTGCTCCCAAGATTTTTTAAATCAAAATAATAAAAAAAGTGACCAGTTTAAGTTTTGAGCTGCTGATTTTAATCTGCAATTATATGGCGATTTTTTTCTTTCTTATTTCTCGTTATGAAATGTTATTATTGATTAAAGGTTAAAAAATAATTTAACAAATAATCAATTCCTTTTAAAGTCGGCATTAATAATTATCTGAAGCATCATTTTTTCACAATAAAATAAATAATAAAGTAAAAATAGTATATAATAGATACATTTTCTCCATTTGATCTTGTAAAAATGCTTTTCATATATTTATATTTCATACACATTTTCACAAATGCATTTTTTACGTATAGCTAAAATTAAGCGTGTTTTAAAATTAAATTTCTAAACCGCCTTCCAATATAAAACTCTAACATAAATTTCAGTTTTACTTCTAAAATCTGAAATTTTATGTTAGAATATTGAGCTTTTGAAATCGTGAGAGATATAAACAAATTGCTTACATAGATAATTGATAATATAGAAACATTTTCTATACATTTTTATTTAAAATAAATTATTATACACAGAAAGAATGCATGATATCTTTAAATATGTAAAGAAAGTATTCTAAATGGCTGAAATGTGGAGTTGTATAAATGCATAACATCTACTCTGGAAAAAGTAAAATATATGGGGCATTCTCACAATCTTTTGACTTTCGGGAATAAAAATCTGGTGAAATTAAACTTGCTAAAATAACATTTTAATCGGATAGACGAATGCCTTAATGATTCAAAATAAAGTAAAAAATGGTCAGCAGCGATTTTTTTTTTTTATTTTTTATTTAACTGAGGTTTAAGTTAAACTTGCGAGTTTAATTTTACGTACCATTTTACCACTAAAACTTTTTATTTTCTTCTAAATTTTTACTTATAATGAATTTGCATAGTACCCACAGGACATTCAAATAAGAAATAATAATACTGTGGTACTTTTAACACAGAATTTTTGTATAACATTGTCTTAAAGGAGTGTTAAAGAACGGACGGTAAGGATGGAACGATGAGGAAAATTACCACCTATTTTTAGGAAATTCATGTTAAGAATAAGAGATAGCCACAATGTTCATTGATTTTTAGAAACATTTGTTAACATTGGATTATTATTATTTTTTAATTTACCTCGACAAGTGCAGGAATAAATCTTGGGGGCGGTCAGACTACCAATAAAGCCACGATCTTGAAATTGATATTTAAATGCTGATTTAAATTCTACAGTCAATTTACTGTCACAGAATTTTAGACACTCTTTATCTAGCATACTTCTACATGCGAAAAAAACTTGAAAAAAAATTATGTGGCTGCATCTGAAGTAGTTTTCTGTATAAGTTTAGAAAAAAGGACGGTAAGGATGAAAAACTCAGGGACAGAGTTAAAAAAATAATATCAACCGTAAAAATGTGTGCAGGATATTTTTTGCTACATATTTATATAAAACAATTGTCCCAGTTTCGAAAAAAATTACATCGAATTACTTTTATTGAAGCAATTTTATATAGGCAGCTCCAAACTTAAAAATCAGCATCAGGGACACGGGAAGGTATAGGGGTTTTCCTGGTATTTGCACCCCCAGCATCATCCAAAACTCATTTATCTCGTTAATATTGTTATGCAATCATGTAATGGATGTTCCCCAGTATATGAAAAAAAAGCACACACAAAAAAGTATTAAAATAAAAATTATTATTCAGGGACATAAAAGTCGAAAGATTGTGAGAATGCCTCATATACATATATGTATATATCACAAAAAAGAAAATACCCAAAGATTTGGCTCATAGCCATTTCAAAGAACTTATAATAAGCAACGGTCCATTTCCTCAGAATAATTTTCATCCCATTAATCATTCTGAAAATATTTTTTGAAAAATTTAAATAGCTTTATATCGACTTGATTTAAATTTTGCTACCTGCTGTTCTGACGTCTTCTTTCTTCACTCTTTTTTTTTCGAATTTCCAATACTTTCTATTTTATTTTCAATGCAAAAACTAGTTTTAATATTAAGGTTAGATATATATTTTTATAAGTGCAAGACTGACGAAATTAAGCATCATTAACTCAAAGGTTTATTTTAGAAATAGCATATAACAGGATGGGCTTTGATTCGGGAAAAAAATAGCTTTAACCACGTACTTTTGATTTATTAATAAAAATAGTTAAATATTCATGTGAGCTCTAAGAATTGTTTTGGAGGCAGAATTTGATGCGCTCTGTGTATTTCTGAAGGAAAGGTTCATTCCCAAGAAATCTGTCTTACAAAGAAGGTATATATCGGTATACAAGGAGGGTAAACCCGCATACTCACAGAAATCTGTAAAAAAAAAATGTAGAATATTCTTATCATGAATATAGATATATTTATGAAAAAGAATTCGGCTGAAACTCAAAAGAGTGTCCGTAAAAAAATAATGAAAAATTTGTGATTTGGCGATTTATCACTGGTTCGCGATGGAATAAAATTTGAAAAAATACTTTATTGTGTCAAATACTTTTTAAGGTAAAAATGTTTCATGTTTAATAATTTTAAAGAATTTAATTTAAATAACTTCAATTTTGCCAGTTTAGTTTAACTCTAATTTTGTCATATATATATATTTATAAAGAAAGTTAAATGTGAAATTTTATGAATTAAACAAAATTTAATGTAGTTAAAATTGTCTCAATCTCATACCTAAGTCCGATTAAGTACTGTCTATTCAATTTTGTTTCTATGGAAACAAAAACTTCTATATTGATTTAGAGAACTGCACAATTCTTCATCTGGTTTTCACTTTGGAATACGCTTAAATATATGAAAATATATTTTAAACATGAAAGTATTATTTATATATTGCACTGGCCTCCAAATGTTAAGGTACAGGGACTGGATGCTTTTGATTGCACACAGTTTGTCGAATATCTCCCAACATTATTGACGAATTGTTATTGAACGTCTGGGATGTAAAGAACATGTTTGATTTTCGTATTTTTCGTTGAAGATTTAGTCGGATCGACAATTAGGGGGCTAATAATAAATTTAATAATAAAATAATATTTGCGGTCAGCTATGCAACAAAAAATGCTGGAAATGGTTTGTCACTGGGTTAAAAGACTATTTGGGTCCCGTTGGACGTTTGTGTGCATTTGTGTAAGCATAGCACTCATATTCGTGAAGATGTTAACGTTTTTGTGAAAAATACAAAAGTTTTTTGTTATAAAATACAAAGTTTTCAACCAAATTTAACACAACTTTCAGAAAATCTGACAAAGAACAGTATCATCAGTGCACTTCAATTAAAACATGAATATATTGAATATTTGATGAGATATGGGCACTTGTATGAAATATTTTGTAACTGTGCATGCGTGGAAGATTTCAATATTTTCATTTCAAAATTTGGCAGTCAGCTATTTAGGGCAACCTATCTAAAGTATCCATAAAATATTGAGAAATTTCACAGAGATAGGGCGATATAGTGAATTGCTCTCTAAAAATAGCTTTATTATAAGGGTTTTTCCACAACTTTTCAATCAACTCACTATATCTTTCTGAGTTTTCACAATATTTGAATATTTGACTGGGCTTTTTACAGAAGTTACCCAAAATAGCTGGCTACCAAATTATGAAATAAAAATTTTGAAATCTTCCACGCATGTGCAGTTAAAAAGTATTTCATACAAGTGTCCATATCTCATGAAATATTCAATATATTCATGTTTTAATTGCAGTATACTGTTGTTACTGTTCTTTGTCAGGTTTTTGGAAAGTTGTGTTAAGTTTGGTTGAAAACTCTGTATGCTAAAAACAAAAAACTTTTGAATTTTTCACAAAAACGTTAACATTTTCACGAATATGAGTGCTACGCTTACACAAATGCATACAAACGTTGAACAGGACCCAAATAGTCTTTTACCACAGTGACAAACCATTTCCAGCATTTTCTGTTACATAGGTGATCGCAAATATTATTTTATTATTAAATTTATTATTAGCCCCCTACTTTCACCCCCGATAAAGCTTAACCGAGAAATATGAAAACAAACATGTTCTTTACATCCCAGAAGTTCAAGAACAATTCGCCAATAATGTTGGTAGATATTCGACAAACCGTGTACAATCGAAAGCATCCTGTCCCTGTACCTTAACTTTTGGCGGCCAGTGTAAATTTTTTTTACATTGAGAAACTAAAATAACTGGAGCAACAAGCAACATAATTATGTAATTCAAAAAAAGTATATATATATTAAACTCTCTCATTGTTTGAGTTTAAATCCATTAAACATCAATTATACGCATGCTCAAAATCAATTAACAAGCAATTTTCAGATGCACTGAAATCGTTTGCTTTTGAAGAGGAAAAGTGCTGCTCGCGAAATCGCGTGACGCTTTCGTCTTTCCGCGCCAAATACTCTGAAGCATTTTATTTTTTACAGTCTTGCTACTGTAATTTCAGCCGCTAAATTTGACTAATATTTTATTGCACACATAAGTAGTTTAATTGTTTGTTTTTTTTTTTCAAAATTTTCTGAGTAGGCATGGTAAGCAGGCTTTCCTTGTTAGTAAAACACAGTAAACATACATTTATGTGTATGGTATTTTTCAAAATCAAGTTTTCCCAGCACAAAGGTCAAAGTAGTATAATGAATATGGCCTATAGGTATAAAAATTACAAAAAGACGTTTTTGATAATACGAAATTTATTATAAAATACTATTAAAAAGGCACCCTATGTAAGTTCTGCAGACAAAACGATGTTATCTTAGTATTTATGTTCTCACTATTTCGTCAGAAAACTTTTACTGGCCAGAAAGTATTGATCTTTCATATAACAAGCATACGTTACTTTGTATGCATATTTTAAGAAATGAAACTTTTTCATCATAGGGGACGGCGTAGGACATTAACTATACTATGTTTGTTTTGTAAAAAGTCTCTAGATGACCACGCCACAATGATAAACAATACCACAATTGTAAGAAACTTTTACTTAAGTTGATGTAATAAATATTCGAATGTTTTTTTAAATGTGTTTACATACGTTATTTCTGATGTTCTGTCAATATATGTTTTATCATGCGTATTCTAGATGTGCTAATAGTGCCGTTATTTTTATAATTAATTATTAAAAAGTAAAAATTAACTACGTCATAAAAGCTAAAAAAAAAGACGCTTTTGATAAATACGCCTGAAATTTAATAAGAATGAATATTAAAAACTAGTTCTGCAGGCAAAATGCTGTTATCTTATCAAGGATGTTCTCATAATTTCTGGGGAGAACTTCCCTTGGCAAAAGTCTTGGTTTTCACTAATTAGACACACATTTATATATATGCAAAATTCTATAAATCAAGCTTCTACAACGTGCTAGGGACGTTTTTAGGACATTTTGTGTATCATGATTGAAATTTAGATAATAAGATACTTTTGATCATTCGCCTGAAATTTATTAAAATTAATGATAATAAAGTTCATTCGCATAAGGTTTTCTGATCTTAGTCTTAACTAAGAGTTGTACCTTTAAAGGTGAGCACTATAAACAATCTAATTAAAAAGTATAACTTTGTAGCGCTTGCCTTAAAGTGTTTCCACGATACCAATCAGTCGCACATGAGTGTCGTAAGATGACATCGTTGCACACAAGTTAATTCACACAAACTACATTAGAATTCGGTAATCCGAACATTGTTAATCCAAAATTCCGGTTAATCTGAACCTATTTTATTTTTGAAAATTGTACTTGAACAGATTATCTGAAAAGATTAACTTACAAAATTTTCCACCCTACAGGATGAGTTTCAGGAAAAACGTGTAGAAGTTAGAATTAAACAAAAATTACTTGAACTTACTTTCCTGTTAAAGAATTTTAGCCATTCTTTATCTAGCATACTTCTGCATGAAAAAAAAAGTTGAAAAAGAAATTATGTTGCAGCATCTGAAGTGATTTTCTGTACAGTTTTAACAAGATAGACGGTAAGGAATCTAAAATCCAAGGACATATTTCAAAAAATAATAAAAACGGTAAAATTGTTTGCAGGTTAAATTTTTGCTACATAATTATATAAAACAATAGTTCCAGTTTCGGTAAAAAAAAATTACATCGAATTACTTTTAATGAAACAATGTTATACAGACAGCTCCAAACTTAAAAATCAGCATCAGTTACACGGGACGGTAAGGAATTTCATGGTATATTTGGACCCCCAACATAATCCCAAACTCATTTATATCGTTAATATTATTATACAATATACAGTCATACAATGGAATATTTTCCAGCATAAGAAATAAAAAAAACACAAGAACATGTACTAAAATAAAAATTATTATTCAGGGACTTAAAAGTCAAAATTATGTGAGAATGCATCATATACTGTATGCGTGTACAAAAATATATAAGTATATATGTAGGAAGTTTTAGAGGAAATGGTATTAGTCATCCATATATTGAAATTTAATGATAATTCTTATTCCACTTCAACAGACAATGCAACTTAGCCTTCTACACATTCATCTGAAAACATAAATATTGATTTTATACATAGATGGCCTGCTTAAAGTGATTTAATTATATTTAAAGCATAAAATTACGTTTTTTACAAACTTTATAAAACAAACAAATTTCCGTGTAATTTCTTTAATATTGACAGAAAAACCTTGCAATTTTTATGTGCACATTGATAGTCTGTTTATTCATGTTTTCGGTTTTTAAATATGTTTTACAGAAAATTTATTCTAAACTTTCTAAGATTTTCATAATATATGATAAATAAATACTTTTTAAAGTTTGTATACTATTTCTCGAAAATTCTAAATATCTAAACTATTTAAAATATTTGCACTTTTATGAGCTATGATAAGAAAATGAAAGTTTGGAAATGTGCATAAATTAAATATTTATGAGTTTATTTCAAGTGAAAATTAATGCTATAATTTCAAAAGAAAATTTGCTATATTTTAGCTATATATTTCATATGTAGATGCATAGTGAATTTTAAATGTCTTTATCTAATGCCTTAAATTTTTTATGTAATCTTAGAAAAATATATGTTTACATAAAGTACTTTTTTTAATAATAAATGCTATCACATGTACATAGATGATTAAATGCAATATTATCTGTGATTATACGCATAAATTTAATTAAAAAATAATTTTAATGCATTTCATTACTTCGTAAAATTTTACTTGAATCCAAATCCTGTATATATGTATTTTTAATTTCTATAACAAAAAAAGTAGAAAACAACGAATGCCAGAAAATTAATTAATATTATACTTCAATATTCATTTTTATTTAATATTATATTATTATATTTTGTTATATTGCACTACACAATGCATTAGAATTAGTTTTTATAAACACTTCTTTTTAGGGTTCCATTCTTAAAAAAAAAAGAACCATTATAAGATCACTCCTGTGTCTGTCTGTCTGTCACAGCCATTTTACTCGTAAAGTTTTACTCAATTAACTCAAAAATATATTTCGTTTAATTTTAGGTATTATATTTTCAGAGATATCGTCGAAAATGTAGGGCAAAAATATGTCTCCTCCCTTCTATTTCCGAATCTACTGAAACTAAAACTATGAAAAAAAATTAGAGACAGTAGACGTTAATTTAAACCTTGCAGGAAAACTTTAGCGATGAGCCTAGCTCACATAAGGTGTGTCCCACCGAAATAAAGTCACCGTGATTGTGTGCTGTAAGTGGACATGAAACAAAGCAATAAGAACAAAACAAATATATTAAGAAAGTCTATATACAAATACATATTTACAAGGAGTGACTCACTTCCTGCCTTACCTGGGCAAGAAAAAGAAATGAATTTGTAAAAAAAGAGGGGGGAATGTGTCCCGCCGAAATGAAGCCACTACTGTTAATAGGCAATATATCCGCCATGTTTATATATGACTTGGAATATACGATGTGGCATACCGTTTACCAACCCTTGGAGTGCCAGTAGCATCAATATTCTCCCACTCTTCTATGATCACGACCTTCAATTTTGCCACAAACTGAAACTGTCTGCCATTGGCATATGCAGCCCGACTGGGGATACCCCACACATTTTCTTGAGGATTGAGATTAGGGAAAAGGGCAGGCTATTCCCTGACATGCACTCGATTATCCAAAAAACATTCCTAATAGGATTTTTCAACGTGAATGGAGGTTTTGACCTGCTAGAAAATGCAACTTAATCCACCAATCCTCTTTGCAAATGGTAGTAAATGGTTTTCTAGCCTTTCTTGGTAATCGGTAGCCTTCATGCGGCCTGAGAGAAAAGTCAAGTTATTTTTACCACTATAGCCGAAGCTTCCCCACACAATTAATGAGCCTCCACCTTGTTGTCTTTTAGGGAAATTTCCTCTTCTTTTCTCATGTCATACCAATAGAGAGCAAGGCTGTCTGGCCCATCCAAATTTTTTTTTTCTTATCTGAGACTATAACACGACGCCACGGGGGCTTCCAAGTTTGATTATATTTGGCCTAATCGACTCTCCTTTGTATGTGGATAGCTTTCAACATTAACGGCTGTTTCCTTTTCTTATATTGTAAGATCCTTATACCTTTTTCAATTCGTGACTGGGTTTATTTCGTCACAGGGATGTTATCCTCTTTGGCCAACTGTTTTAGAGAAATATCACCTCGTGAATGACGACGCGAAATTCTCTTTACTGCCTGAAAGTCATTTTTCTACATGCACACCTCCTTTTTTATACCCGTACGCACTGCCCTTATTTAAAAAATTGTCTATTACGGTTTTAGATCATTTGATTTACTTAGATATTGGTCTATGTGAAAGACATTGTTCCTCAAAATTTGTTTTTTGTACTTTCTTGAACTTTATTAGCTGGGTTTTTTTCCCAATTGCAATACTGCAAGAGAAACAGAAAATATAACCTTCTAAAGTAAACACAAAGTTCGACTGGCACAGAAAAAAGTATTTGACAATGTCCTGACGTCATAAACATATTGAACTGCAGCAGCTCGAATGTCTGTAGTTACCAATAAATACTAATATTGCCAGTGGCTTTATTTCGGCGGGACACTTTTCCCCCTCTTTTTTTACACATTTGTCGTTTTCTCCTGCCCAATTGGGGTAGAGAGTGAGCTACCCTGGCAAATATGTATTTGTATACTTAATATATATGTTTCGTTCTTATTTGTTTGTTTCGTGTCCAGTTACGCCATAGAATTATGGTGGCTTTATTTCTTTGGGACACACCTTAGTTTTTCAGAAAAGCGCATTTTTCCGTTACACAAATTTCGATTTGCGGGCATTCACCAAAGGTTTGGTTGAGCGCTGGGGTTACCTATTGTAGCAGATGTAAAAGAGTACTGTTGATAATGATTTTAGAAATAAATCGTCGGCAATTTGCTGAGATATTAACCCTTAAAGACATGGACGCTTTGGACATACATAATGACAGGTGAAATGTACTCTATGTACCATCGTCTTTTAAAAGCGTGTTCACAACTTTTAACAAAACATTTTTGTAATACATTGCGCAATAGCAGTATAAAAGTAATAAACTTCAAATTGTTAAAAACAGACTAATTTAATTAGAATTGATGAGATAAATATTAAGGGATTCGCGACTAGTTTACATTGAGTTGCTCTCTCAATACGACTATCATGTCTTTAAAAGTTAATTAAAAGCCTATCTGGAAAAGAGCTGCACGGACCTAGGCGGTATTGCAACTTTGCGACCTTCTTCCGAAGCACGCTTAGCACAATGCCAATTTTAAACTTTGGACAAGTATTTTCTTTTAGCTTACACTCTAAAATGAAAATATTATTACTACGCTGAATTTAGTTTTATGAAATTCATAATGAAGTTTAAATATGCACCAGTTTTATTGTCAGTGCCGAATTAAGTTCATCATAAAGATATTTGGATAAGATAAAAAAAAAGAGTTAGGCAGAATAGCAATATTTGATATTATTTTGACTTTTATATCTCTTTCAACTTTTATGGTATACCCATTACATTTTTATATTATATACAGCTATATCCAACCCTACGCTGCATAGTTTTCTACGAAGTCTTATTATTCTTTAATAACGATTTTTTAATAATACGTTTAATAATTCACATATTTATTGTACGGAACCCTCTGAGCGCGAATAATACTCGAACTTAACCGTTTATATTTATTTAAATATCAGGCTATGTTTGCTGTTTTTATGTACCAGAAAAAATATAGGAAACAACAGAGAGTGAAAACTTTTTATTGAATTTAAAATTGAACTGAAGAATAGAAGTAAAATATAAGAAGTAATGAAAATGTACCTATTTATAATTATTTTATAATTACTTGCACATTATTAATGTATTACTCGCAAACATAGTATGATGAATGAATGATTGTTCGAAATATTTCCTTTGAATTTAAAGGAAAATAAATTCATTATAAAACACGATTGAAAGAAAACATTGTAACTAAATACAAAAAGAAATGCACAATTTGTTTGCGTAATTTATAATTTTACTATGTGAGTCTAGTAGATCATTACGCAGAAGTAATTACGAAAAACGGATATTTTGCCAAATCTGAGGCAACTGTTACAGACAACAGGTATCAATACTTATAAGTAGCTAATTAAAATATCACATACTAAACTATTGAATTTAAAAACGTGAACGTTTAGAAGTATATCTGTAACACAACATAGGAATCCACTCGCAAGTGATTTTTTGAAGATCCGTTAAGTAATTTAGCCGTATCACAAAAGTGTTTATTTATTTTTTGGCAGAAGTGTGATTTGCACCATATCAAAAGTACTAAAACACATATTAAATTGGTGTTTGAAATTCAACGACTAGGGGGCTGAATGAAAAACGTTTAAGATGAAAAAACAGGGATTCTTAATTAATTGGGAATGCAGCGAATTTGTGTATTATAGAAAGCACTGTTCTGCTTAAACTAATTTTATTATTGTAACCATGATTCGCCATTGTTTTTTTATTTGTCATTTTCAAGTTCTTGAAACAACATGGTTGCCAGCATAGCTCATGTATCTCTACAACATTAGCTTTGGAACTGATTATGGAAGATTTGACGAATAACAAAACTGTTGCTGAATTTTAATTATATATTTTCCTGAAGGCAGTTTCACTGGTACATTTTTGTTTAGTAGTTTCCTATTTCATATTTTATATATTTTGTTACGCTTTTCCCGTTTAATCTATAGGCTGTTTATACAAAATGTTGTACGTTTTCTCGTTTTCCACAAAAAACGTTTTTTAGAAGAACAGATTTGCCATTAAAAAACAGATTTCTATAAAAGCGTACAAGCGTATAAAAGCGCACAAGGACCCGTTATAGTAATAGCGGTATTAAACGTTTATGAATGTGAAGAACACAGGTCATAGAATAATTGTCGTTATGATAGTTTATGTACGCAAAGTTCACAAGGCCTCTTTATACAGTGCTTCCAAAAATCTTATAATTTTTTTTGTATTTAAGAAATAAGTAAACGAGTAAGAAAGACGGAATAAATTGTGAAAATATATAATGATGAAATAAATATAATAAAATACTTAAACAACTTTTAACTGTCATAGATTTAACATAAAAAAATAAACACAAAAATGCTGTCCCAAAGATATATTGACAACTGGTGTTAAAAATTGATCTAAATACTGATATTCGAAATTTGTATATTCTAATGTCACGTACTTGTGACGCATTAGTTTTCTGAGATAAAAGCTAATCTGTCTTTTCGTTTCCAACTGATTGCAAAGATGCCTCGCAATGTGCAGTCTTCCAAGAAGGAAATTTTGCAATTTTTTTATTTAAATACTCGTGGATGAAAAGTTGTGGGCATTGCGAAAAAATTTGGACGGAGCAAGGTTGGTACAGCTCATATTCAAAGTATTAGAATAATTATTATTTAAAACAAGTTGGAAATTGCTCATCAAACGTGGCAAATGAGGTGCATTCGTACTATAGCTAGTTTTATAATTATTTTTTGCACCCCATATTGTACTGAATGTATATTTTTCTGCACTTCATAAGTGCATAGTCTGTAACATCAATAAAATGCACTGCAATAATTTTTTCCCATTCCCCGTAATGTAACGGAAAAATTTTGACTGTTCCTATAATTAAACTATACATCCGATTTTCATAAAATTTGAAATGGCTCGACAAAATTTTGCAACAATGATATATTTAAAATTTCAGACCATTCGGAAGGCTGTAACATCATTAAAATGCACTTGCAATAATTTTCCCCATTGGCCGTAATGTAAAGAAAAACTTTTGACTGTCCCTGTAATTAAATTATACATCCGATATTCATAAAATTTGAAATAACACGACAAAATTTTGCAACAATCACATATTTAAAATTTCAGACCATTCGGTTGGGTAGTTTTTGCTCTGTTATATGCGGACGGACAGACGGACTGAACGACGACTATAGGTGCTACGTATTTATATAATTACGAACGCACCTAAAAATTGAAAATATCGTTTGGTAATTTAATGTATTTTGATGCAAATATGCAAACGATATTTTTATTAAGATCTTATTGTTGATTAATCTTATTTTTTATTTTAAAATTAATGTAATTTTTGAAAAGATTAATTGAAGTTTTTTTTTTTTTTTTTTTTTTTTTTTTTGGAAAAGTCAAAATATTAGAATATTTATTCAAGTGGTTCAAAACATTAGAATATTTCACATTAATTCCCCTTTAATTATCACCATTTCAAACTGGTGGCATCATTTGATTAAATTTAGACGATTTTATTTAAAATCAATATTCTTTTTGCAGTTTATTTGCTTTTCGCCTTAAAATGGATCGTGTGCACTGCAAATTAAAATGTCTGAAATTCAGTCACTTAAGTGTCTGAAACGGAGTGTTCAATTTTCAGACATTTTAAAATGTCTGAATTTTTTCAGACACTTTTTGCGACTGAATTTCAGACACTTGAAATGTCTGAATCGCAGACATTTTTGTAAGCATTTTATGTAGCCATGTTTGACCACGCTGAATACTGGAAAAATATCTGGCCGTTGTCCTGCCCCCTCTACCCCCATACCGCCTGATTTTCTGGTGCTCCCAATTTTAGTATGCAATTTTCGTAAAGCTGATAATTTAAATCTTTTACGACATTGTACTAATTATAATGAATATTTTGTACTTCAGGAGTAGAATAAGATTAAAAAGAAAAAAATATTTATCTAAATATTAGATTTTTTAAAATTTTGTTTTTAATCTTATTTTACTTTAAAAGTTCAAAATATTGATTATAATCAGTACAATTTCGAAAGAGATTTAAAATATAATCTTCGCAAATATTGCACATGAAATTTGGGAGAACTAAAATCGTAAGAGAACGGGCACTACGCATGCTTTAATCAAGGAGTCCTTTTGCAAAAAATGCAACCCTGCAGTATGGTTAGCTAAATGCAGATGCTCGGTATTCGGGAGTATCCGTTATGGAGGTTAATGGACATTCCCGAATAGCGGATACTTCGATTTAGCTAATACTTTTTTGATCCGCAAGGCATACATATTTGTATTATTTTTACCTCACAAAAGCAGGCATCTCCGATTATCGGACAAATTTCGCGGTCCCGAAGTGTCCACTATAAAGGGTTTTTAAGGTATATGGATATATATATATATTTTTTTTTTTTTGTCTTGCCCTACTCTAAAAGTTCAAAATATTTATCATACTCGGTGGAATGTCGAAAGAGATTTAAAAAATCCCGTGGACGTGAAAATGGACAAGAAAATCCCCCCCCCCGTCCCGCCCTCCAAAAAAGGAAAATTCATATAATTCAAAAATTAGATTTTGCCCCATAGGCAATTTTACATATGTATCAGATGGTAATCACAACAGCTATATAACCATGAGTAAATAATAAAATAGTAAATAAATATTCTATTTTAATAGCATTGAGAAAAAAAATTACTTCTAATTTCAAAACATAGCCATTTTTGTATTTGTCATTTAAGTACATATAAATAAAATAGTTAAGTCATTTTAAGTAGTAAAAATGTGTAAGATATGTTTTTCTTTTTAGGTAATTTGTCATTGTTTAGTTAAAAGTAAACACCAGTTTTGTATCTAATTTTATATATCATTCTTCGGAATATGTATATAATTTTCTTTAAACATATTCCGTATTCAATTTAAAATTTTCACCCGCTTTGCTTAAAACTGTATATCATTACTATTCTTTTTTGTGGAACAACACGATATAAGTCATATTTAATTTATTTTATTTTTTATTCCTGTAAACTTTGTATCCTTTGAATATGAGCTAAATAGATTTTATATATTTGATAAGAAAATATTGATCTAAGAAATAGAAAAAAAAAAAACAGAAGAAAATAGAAAGTAAAAAAATATATATATATCAGACAGTATATGCACTATTCTTAATTGTTTGAAAAATGTTTTGAACATAAAAAAGAAGTTATTAAATGGCTTAAAAATATATTTAATACTGTATCATATAAGTAAATACGAACTTTTAAAAATATAAGGCAGCTTTATACATAAACTTCATATCAAGGCATAAACAACTCTTTATTTATGTCTAAATTATCATGTGTAATTTTTTTTTTGTGCCAACAATTACTTGTACCAGAAACGTTGCAAATTCGATTGCAGTAAAAGGAAATTTAATAATTATTTCTCGCATTACTCAATTTTAAAAATTTAAAATCATGAATAAAATATCGCAAAAAAATGCTTGCATATAAATAAAAAAATTAATATACCAATTTAAAAAACACAAAAAATATTAATTAAACTTTATAATTATACTGCTAAACTGCAACGTAAAGCGCAAAATATGAATAAAATGTTTCTCCGTTTGTTTAATGTTTCAAAAATTTTACTGGATGATATAAAAAATTCATATTATTTTTAGAAATTTGGTAAATGTTAAATCTGAAACATTGGATATCAAAATTTACGATTTTCAATAATAAATTTAAAAAATCAATAAGAATAAATCTTTATAAAGTTTCAATTTCCGTGATTAAAAACTGCAATATATACAGTCAAATTTCACAGTATTAATGCTTTTTTTCAATCTGAAAACTTTTCCTAATATCATAATAATATGAATCATCATATTTAGCTCCAAAATAATAATTACAAAAAATAAAATAAATGCCTGATGTCATATACTACAAGCGTTTATAGTCAGTAAACAGTAAAAAACAAACATTGAATAAACACAGTTACAAATGGCTTCAATTTAATGTTTTTATCTCTGATAAATGAAGCGATGAATCATTCAACTTTTCAAACCTATGTTGCAAGTTTTGTTTTTGAGCAAAGACAAATTATAATTATTTCACATCACCCTATCGAAAATGAAGATTAAACTATCACTCATTCGTTTATTTACAAAGGCCAAGCAAATAGAATTACAGCATTGCTATTTAATTTTCAAAACAATTATATTTCATTCCGTTACATTAAGAAGGCATATAACAGACGACCGTTAGTGAAATCAAAAATTTAGCATTAAACTACAGAAAAGAGATAAATTTTTATAAACGATTTCATTCATATTCAAAAGGATACAAATCTATCGGAATAAAATATTAGAATTAAATATGACTTACTCGTTCGTTCAGTAAATACCCAGATTAACACATTTCCTTTTAATCCAAGCAATGGCGGCGGTGAAAATTTAATTGTTTCTGTTCTTATCTCATGAAGGTGCTGTAGATGACACGCGCGGAAATCACCGTTCTGATTGGCTGTTAAGAATATGACCAAAGATGATGTTTAACTATCGCTTGGAGCGTATCGTCTTAAAATCAGACGGTTGTTGGATAATTTACACATGTTTCTCGGTTCGTTTATAGCATGATCATAGTAAGACATTTATGTGTCTTAAATTTAGACGCCTGTTATGTCTGAATTTTCAGATTCAGACACTTAAGTGACTGAAATTCTTTTTCAGTCACATATGTGTCTAAATTTAAGACGCTTCTATTTGCAGTGTGAGTGATATGCCTGGATATATTAAACTTCGTATGGTTGTTTCGTATCGGCACGGTACAAATCAACGTTATATAGCGAATTATTTTCATTGTTCGCACTCAACTGTTAGTAAAATTCTAACACAATATTAAAATAATAGAAAAATTCTAAATAATCGCCGAAATGGCGGCCGAAAACCAAAAACATCTGCTAGAGATGACAGGAATCTGCGTATAGTTAGGAAAAACCGTTTGAAAGTGTGCGATTCTTGCGCCGAATACGGAAAGAAGAAGTTGTTGAAATTTCTACATCGACAACATTAAGACGTCGCCATAAATTTAAGTTTGAATCTCGTATACCGAAACAAAACTTCTCAGCACTCCAAAACAAAAGCATAAAAGATTGAATTGGTATAAATCAAGACGTTTATGGAGCGATGGAGATTGGAAAAATATATTATTTAGTGATGAAAATATGTTTTGTGTTTTATATGGTCATCAAGGCATTCGAGTACGGAGAATAAAGCAAGAAGCATTTGATAAAGAATACTTTAAACGTTCCGTAACATTTGCTGCTAGTGTCATGGTTTGGGGTTGCACGCGTGTAGAAGGACCTGGAAAGTTATGCATCGTCTACGAAAATGTCAACTCTCAAATATATCAAGAAATTTTGGAATATTACATGATTCCATCATCAGAAGATTTATTTTAAGATGATTTCATCTTTCAACAAAGTTTAGTGTCACCGCATAACTCGGTGTC
The DNA here is from genome assembly GCA_963932465.1 of Maratus speciosus. Classification (NCBI taxonomy): domain Eukaryota; kingdom Metazoa; phylum Arthropoda; class Arachnida; order Araneae; family Salticidae; genus Maratus; species Maratus speciosus. The sequence continues at coordinate 478,880,480 of OZ010786.1, forward strand.
AACTAAGAATTGGTTCAGCCAACGCAACATTAAGGTACTTCCTTGGCCACAAAACTCATCAGACCTTAATTGCATCGAAAACGTATGGTGTATAATGAAGAAAAAACTCCAAGAAAATCCTCCCTCAAGTAAAACTGTGTTAGTGGCACGTATAAAGTCTATTTGGACTATTACTTTTTGTAATGAAAGCTACGTAAAAGGGTGCACAATTTTCGCCACCACTGTAAAAACAACAAATATAAAAATTACTGTTTTAACTACAATTAATTTAATCAAAACCAGTTAAAAGTTTTTATAACTGAAGTAATTAATTAATCTTTACTATGCATACATATTTCATATTTAATCATTCTTAATACCAATCTACACCATTTTCGCCATAAATGAATTTATGTGAAAAGAACACATTCTTTAACCTTTGAACATGAGAATTTCTTTTATTTATTGCTCACAAATTGGTTTCATGATCAAAATTTAAATGGTAATTCGGTTCTTAATGAAAAGATAAACATTGAATATTTCATAAATAGAAAAGTAAACGAATGCTTAAACCCATATTTCGTTTAAAAAAACCATACATGATTAATTCATTTTATGGAATGCGTTATAAATTACTAGGTTGAGCAAAAAGTTCTGGGAAATTTGTGAAAATTGCGTTGTTATGCGCAAATTAACAACAAAAGCAAAATGTAGAAATTCTTCAAAGTAGAGTTCATCATAGTCCATTACTTACTGCCATCATTATGGCAGATTTCGGTTTGCTGGAAGTACCATGGCGGCTTCTTGGGATCGAAAAACTCTTTACATGCTTCATCAACTTCATTAAACGATTCAAATCGCCGGGCCTTGAAAAGTGTTACATTGAACGAAAGAGTCAGTAATCGGATGAAGCCACGTCTGAAATATAGGCAGGGTGTGGGAAAATTTCGAAGCTATCCAACTGTGCAAGCTTGTCCTTGGTCCTCTGGGCCACGTGCCGTTTGGCATTGTCCTACTGAAACAAAACGCGCTTTCGGCGGACCAATCTTGGATACTTCTGCACAAATTTGTCGCAGGCGCGATCCATCTGCTGGCAATAGAGCTCGGCATTGATGGCACGACCTTCATATACGATACAAAATCTGGTAACTATTAGATTAAATATTTCACAGAACTTTTTGCTCAACCTAATAATTATGAAATGAATCTATAAAAGCAGTATTGGAATGAATGACAATACCAGTAGAATATTCAAACTTCTTCAAGAGAGAAAATTGACCTTTAAATTAGATAGATATTCAGTTATAAGTTAAAAGTGTCTCAAAATTTTAAAAATACCAAAATAAATATAAAAAATTAATTAAAATCAAAATTTAAATGGTAATTAGTTTCTTGATCAAAAGTTCACTAATGTATAATCCATACATAGGATGCTAAAAATAATATTTCGTCTAAAAATTCATATATGATATTTTTTTTTATCTTTGGATGCGTAATAAATATCTGGAAAATCAGTGGTAGAATGATATTTAATTCCAGTAGCACATTCAGAAGGTCCTCCGAGAGGAAATTAACCTTTAAATTTTATATCGCCGCAATCTTAAAATAAAATAAAATGTGTCAAAATTGAAGAAATAAAATCAAAATTTAAATGAAAATTTAGAACCTAATTAAATCTTTACTACGATATATTTTATAATTATAAATGTAAGAGGATGTAAAAATTAATATATTATCAATTTTTCTTTAGATGGGTAATAAATCTCTGTAAAATGAATGATAGTATGAATATTTGTTCCAGTTGCATATTCAGAATATCTTCCAAGAAGAACTTAAACCTTAAATTATATTGTTGTCAAGTCGTAAAATAAAAAAAAAAAAAATGATAAAAAAAAGAAAAAAAATCAAAACTCAATGAAGAGAAAGAATCATTATCAAAATTCAAATTGTAATTTGTTTTTTAATAAAATCTGTACTCTTTAACACTTAACTATAAATGTAAATGGTTGCTTAAAATCATACTTACCTAAAAATCAATATATGATAAATTTGTTTCATTGGATATCTTATAAATATCTGAAAAATAATTGATTGAATTAATGATAGTTCCAGTAGCATATTCAGAATGTCCTCCTAGAGCAAATCATCTCCTAAATTAGATATCTGCTCGGTCATAAATAAATAAATAAATAAATATATATATATATATATATATATATATATATATATATAAACAGAACATTAAATATGCCAAATGTGTATCATTATCTTTGATATAATCCGCAAGGGGACCACACATAGTTGTTCAATTTTAAATAAATCTACTATTAAATATCGTTTATGATTCAAGATTTTTCCCCAGCGAAGTCATCAATCTCTCACGTGGCCCTATGCCAGCATTAATGAGCAACATTACTAGGATCTCGGCTATGCGGATTTCATTTAAATGTATTATAATGACTATTTAAGTCTTTATAGCAAACATAAAATTCTTAAAAGGGGAAAACATTACACATTCTGCTTTTCTATTATCACATAATGACGTTTACTTCATGCAAATATAAAAACTGTTTGCAATAGATATTACTAGTTCAAACTTTGTTCAAACTTATCACTCCATGTACTGAAGTAAAATATTTAATTATTTACAAAAGTTTAATTTGTAATTTCACAACACATTTTCTTAAATATCCATTTTTCCAATGCATTTGTGGTCTGCATGTATTTTGTACCTGCAGCTATTCTTGATACATTACTGTTAATCACTATGATATTTTTAATCAGTAAAATCGGTGTAAAATTTCTTTTTCCAAAAACAAATATCTTCAGTTTTTTTTGTTTAACATTATATATATTGTTAATTAAATAACGCAAAACTTTAAAATATTTCACTGCATTCTTTTTTAACCATAGTAGTGCTCTCACGGAAGCGTAAAATTTATTTTATGAATATTTCTATTGATGTAAAATTACTTTATTTTCACATCTGTTTCCACTTAAAGCTTTAGCTAAAGAATTACACTTAAAAAAAATCTGTAAAGTTAGTAAAGTTTTTCTGGGAAACTGGGATTCTTAGCACTTTTTATGTAACGGCAACAACGAAAATTCCTGTAACAGCTGTTACAGAAATATTCGTTGTTGCCGTTACATAAAAAGTTCTAGGAATCCCAGTTTCCTAGAAAAACTTTAGTAACTTTACATTTTTTTTTCAGTGTACAGAGATATGATAAAGAACTAGATATAATAGTAAATGTACAACATCACTGTAAACTGAAATGTCTGAAATTCAGACATTTAAGTGTCTGAAACGCAGTGTTCAATTTTCAGACGTTTTAAAATGTCTTAAAATTTTCAGACACTTCTTGTGTCTGAATTTCAGACACTTAAGTGTGTGAAACAAGAGTGTTCAATTTTAAGACGTTTTAAAATGTCTTAAATTTTTCAGACACTTCTTACGTCTGAATTTCAGACATTTCAAATGTCTTAATTGCGGCCATCTTTGAGCCTTTTTTTGGTCAATATGAAGCCATCTTTGACCAGTTTTATTTCTAAGCCATATATGCAGTCATGTTTGACCACATTGAATCATTTTTTATAAATGGGAATAATTTGTTACCATAAAGCAGAGCTGATTGCAGCGTGGGAAAAATGGAATGCTTCTCTGCCCCCTGATTTCAGTGTACCCCAAATTGGGTATGAAATTTTCATAAAGCTGAAATTGTAAATCAGTTTTGACCTTATGATGATTGTAATCTGTATTTTGTAGTTTTAGAATAGGATAATATATGTATACATATATATTCACATAAATATGTATTTATGTGATGCCATATATGCCCTACGGCATCAAAAATGTTTATTACTTTTAGTGAGAACTTAAAATTAATTCTAGTTCAAAGATCTAGTATTCATTCGCCCCCTCCCCCCACTGCCTTCATATACTGTTACAAAAAATTAAGCCTGTTGGATGCCATCAAATACATATTTGGATAAATATATGATTTTCTTTAGCCTAATCATGTTCCAAAAGTACAAAATCATTATTAAAATAAGTATAAGATCAAAACAAACGTAAAATATCAGCTTTATGGAAATTTCATACCAAATTTAGGGGCTAAAGGCCGTAAAGCTAAAGGCCCATAGAAACAGCCCAGTTTGTTCACGCTGCAATCAGCTGTGCTTTATTACAAGAAATTATTCCCATTTATATAAAATGATTCACTCCTTCAGAAAAAAACCCATCCCTGCTTTGTTGTATAATATTTTCCTATTTATTATTTTTTTATTTTTTTATTTTATTTTATTGTTTGACAGTATAGGAAATGTGGTTCTAATAAGTTTCAGTACCAGCGGCTTACATTCATTGGCGCCCCTTCCCCCTACTACATATCAGGGTGTAAAAAAATCCTATTTTTTTAAAAATTTAAATCGGATTTTTATGATTTTTTTCCCAGCATTCAAATACTGAATAGCTACCAAGAGTTTTTGGTTTCCAAAACAATTAACCCTCTAATTGCTAACATGATCTATGTTTTTGCACTTTAATTAATAAAATTATAATTATTAGTTAGTAATTACAAAAATTATAAAAAGTGCAAATTATTAGTTTCATTAGTTAATGTCGTACAATAATGTTATATACATTAATATTTCAATAATTATGTAAAACTTTATTAAATATGAGTGATATTTAACATTTATTAAAATTATTAATAACTGAATTTAATATTAAATAGTTAACACTACTTCAAATTAATAATTATTAAACAATTAACTCTCTAATTAGTAACACATTATACATTTTAAAGCTTTAATTATTAAAATGATAATTAATAATGTAGTATTCATTTTAGAATGAGAAAGAGGCACTCATGAGGAAGTAATTGATATTAGTAATTTGTTTAATAAAGATATAAGAAAAAAAAAGAATTAATTTTTAGTGTGATAAATAAAGTGTCCTTAATTTTTAATAATTTTATGAATCACAAATTGGAAAATACAATTAAATAGCAACATGTTTTAATAATATCGTGTTTTTTCTAAAGAAATAAAGTTCTATTATTTTTGCAAGATCTTGGTCACATGAATTTAGAAATACTGTTGAATGGGAAGTCTTTTACAAGAAATCTCTGGCTACAACTACAGGTGAATTTTAAAAAAATGGCCCAGAAGAAACAGAAAGTAATTACAGAATTAATAAAAACTGCAAATAAGTAATTTCATTAGTTGGTACCACAAATAAATAACAAAACTAAAAAAACATTATTTGCAGCTCGTTTTGCGTTTGTAGTTAGAAAAATTACTGCTAATCACCAAAATCTAAACTTACACACATGTATGTGTATGCTAACCAAAAAAATTATGAAAATGAGTTAAACCCATTCATACACACATACAGAATAAATATAAGGATAACCAGTTATATCTGAAATCCTCAAAATATTTATATAGCAGCATTATTACATGTCAGTGAGGATTATTAGCTTTCAATGGTTCAATTTTTTTTTTCTTTTTAAGAAAAGTTTTGCTGCCTTTTCAATTCTTATTTATTATTATTATTTTTAGTATGTACATATAAATTTAAAAGTAAAAAAAAAATATTCAACCTATATTGAAGAAGCTCTTGCTGTGCTTAACATTTTTATACCAATTAGTTCTTTTTCTCTTATGCATTCATTTACAATTTAGCTGTTGAGCAGATGCCACTCTTTCATTCTTCTTTGACTCGAGATTGCTATTAATTTATTATTACAAAAGTAGAATGGGAAACTAAGACACTGACTATTTATTATTTTATCTGCAGAAATTTAATACACTTGCTATATTTATTTTATATAAAATAATGCATAAATTGATTACCAAAAGGAAATTATGACATTGTAAATTATATTAGATTTAAATATCATTTTTAAATGAAACCGTTTTATGATGGATAAAAAAACATGCTTTTCACAAACTTAACTGCTTTTAATTTCTTACAATACTCAGGAATTAAGCTTAGAAATAGTTATGTAATGCTCTTTTTTTTTTTGTTTATTCATAAGTTAAAATACCTGTAGAAACTTTCAAATTATGTTAATCTTAGATTTAAAAACTTTTTCTTTGACATTTTAAATATTAAAAAAAAAATTATTTTAATCAATGATTTTTTTTAAATCGGTTGATTAAAATCACGGTTTAATCGCTGATTTAAATCAACTGATTAAGATCGTTGACACCCTACTACATATACAGCAACAAAAAATTAAACGTATTGATGACAATATATATATATATGAACATGTGATTATATGTTTGGATGAATATATCCTTTGCCTTTAACTTCATCCTACACTAAAAGTATGCAATATGATATATAATCAGTACAATCAATTATTTTGCGAAAATGGATGCATTCTTCGATGATAGTAAAAAATAATCCTCTAAAAAAAATAAGAAAAATTTTGACGTTGAAAGTTGTCAGAAAATTTCTGTGTCTTAAAATTTAAATATGTTATACAGATGAAACACAGGAAATACATATAAGTGTAGTTTTTATATTTTGAACAAGTTTTCATAGTCTAAAAAAAATCATTTCATCGTGCAATTAAATACTGCAGAAATTTCGAAATTTTTTAATAAAGCTTTACTTCACATAGGAACAATTTCAAATGTATTTATAAAACATTAAACATTTCACCATAACTTCAATTCTGATGCTTTTATAATTATTTTTCACGTTTTGTGTCCACCATCTGAAGCAAAAATGTCCATAGCATATACAAAACTTAAATATAATTTTCAGCAATAAAGCAAAGTAAATTATGATTTATTTCCATACTTATTTTATAGAAAATCATTAAGCTATTATTATTATAGAAAAGTATTTTTAATAAAATTAACTATTAAAAAATAGAACATTTGAATTTTATTACTTATAATCATAAAGTCACAATAATTTGTTTGATTTATCCATCATACACGTAGTTTAGAAGACATAAATTCGATAATACAAAACAATTAAAAATTACTTTCAAAACAAATAATGTTATGTGGATTTTTTCTAAGATTTTTTTAAGTTGGCATTTCCGAATTAAGGGAAAAAAATGTTTTACTTCATAAGTTGTTGTCAGTTTGAAAACTTATTTCACAAAAATCAGTTTTGAAAAGTTTTTAATTTAATAATCCCCACCCCCTCCATAAAAGCACATATCTTATTCTAAAATACAAAAAATCAATCACAACAAGTGTTTGATTATTTTAAAATTTTCCTATAATATTAAATGTTGAGTGAAATACATGTTCTACACAGCGAAAAGACAATTTAATTAAAATTCGGGTAAATAAAATAGAGTTTTAACCGCTAAAGAAAATATTATGAGGAATTTAATATATTGATAAAACCCGTTGATTAAATTGATGGAATTATTTTACATATCGATTAAATTTATTAACAGACCAAAGTGAAAAAAAGGCTACTAAACCAAAGCTATTTATTTTTCAGCAAATGATTCAACAATTTTTTCGATTTTGCTGTATTTTTTATATAGATTATAAACTAATCAAGTTTTTATATAATATTTACTGACATTTTTACAGACAAATTAATAGTTTATACTCATATAAAAAATATATAATACTGCAACTTTCTTTTTCAAAATTATAATGCAAAAAATGGTGACAGATTTAGGTGTTAATACACAAGCAACAAAAGCAATACTGTGCTTCTATTGCTTATGTCAATCAAAGGTCAGATTATTTTCCATAAGAAACTTTTGTTTATAAAGTGGAGAATAAAAGAATTATAAACAATTTCAATAATCCTGAAAATGATATAAATTTAGTTAAAAAACATAAAAAAATGCACATCTTGTAAAAATACTAAAAAATATTTATTGGACATAAGATACAAATTTGATAAATACATATTATTCTTATTCGTAATTTAAATAATTAATATAATGTTCGAGATATCTTCACAATAATGTTCGAGAAAAGTTCTATTTCGACATGAAAATTATATATTTTTAAATAATCGCGTAAAATTCTTACCTTGCTAATATATCCTTAAATGTGAAATGTAAATCCACTATTAATAAAACGACCGAAAATGAACACACTTTATTCTTTTTTCCTTTGCTTTATATATTCAGATAGATTAATGTTGTGAATTGCCTAATAAAGTAAATTATATAAATATAATCATTCCAGGAATTCAATAAGTTGTACTTCATAACTGCTTTCTTATTACTCAATCTTCGGAAGCACAAATAACGATTAATTTTTATACATGGTGACTGCAGGAAATTTGAAGCACAAAAATATAGATCAAATCCCCCCTAAAGTAAATATAACTTTATAGCTGCGTATTTCACGCATTGAACTGGCACAAGCACAAGCACAAATATGAATAATTCCGGAGTTTTTTTATATAAAAATATCAGGATTCGGGACCGACTTCTTCAATCAAGGAAATTAATGAAAGTACATTCCGTTTTAACGCACCAAACGCCAGTGGACTTTGAACAAAGGGAAATAGACGAAATCAGCGCTTTAACCCAGTGCTTTGTCCCAGTTTAGGGTTTACTCTAAGATGAGATCATTAAAATTTTTTATCAGCCAGAAACAGAACAGTGAATAAGAAGAAATCAGAAATATTTTATTTTCTTTATTTAGTATTTTTTCATAATGCGTTGCCTTTATCAATTGATATACGTACTTATTACAGTTTTTGTATTTTCAGACATTCAGGAAACATACTTTAAATACAGATTTTGTTGTAGCACTTGCAAAAATCATATCGAAATTTGATAAAACACAAGCACTGGCAAGGAAGGTGTCGGGGAGGTGAATTATTCCTGCCCGTATTTTTAAATTTAATTAATTATATTTTCTTTGTGTCTGATTATTAAAAAAATGTTTTTTTTTTTTTGAATGGGTATATAATAATTAAACGCTAAGATAAAATGTTATTAAGAATTTTGCTTCAGAGAAGCTCCAACCTCACACCCCTGAACCCTTCGCAGAATATTTTAATTCTGTTCTTTTCGTGTTTATACATTTTATGTTAAACGGGGAGGGGAGTTCAAGTGGGAAAAGTCCCCTGAAATAAAGGAAATATATAATAATTAAAAGAAAAGCTGTTCTCCGTTTTGAAAAATGCCATTAGAAACATACTTTTGAACTATTAATATTTCTTAACTGTTACATATTTATATTTCTTTTTATAATGATATCTTTAACAATTGTCTTGCACGATGAGTTCTTGGCAAGAGATTCATAGTTTAGTCTACTTCATGTTTATGTTCTCCGTTTAGAAAAACGGATTAAACTATAGACCGCAGGGACATGTGTTGCAAAATCTTGCCCTTCCCTACATTTCTTTCTGCTGCTACTCATATCACTTAGTATTTAGTTGTGCGGTCCCTCCTTCGACGTTCTTTCGAACGCCAATGATAGCAAATAATTTTTGAAAATCTTTGTATTTTGTGATAAGCAATTATTTAATTATTTGTTGGGCCAAAAATAACCTAGTTTCAATATTTAGTAGTAGAACTTATACAATTTTTTCAGACGTCCCATGACTTAATAAAATTAATTCTTTCATAAAGTTATACCAAATTTAGTACATGGAAAAGTCTTTGAAACATCGTTCTTCCATTCGAAAAAAATTCTGATGGTGCTGACATACATTTTGCAATACAGTTGTGCATAAAGTCAACAGAGATCTGATACAATTGTGCTGCATTCAGACACTTAAGTGCCTGAATTTCTAAATGTCTTAATTTAAGACATATCACTATTATTCAGACATCTTTTTGTATTTATTTATATCATTATCATATTAAGACACCTATGTGCCTTAAATTTAGACATGTATGATGTCTTAAATTTCATATTTAGACACTTGAGTATCTGAATTACTGTTTCAGTCACATAGGTGTCTGAATTTAAGACGCCTCTATTTGCAGTGATTACTAGTCACTAACTGGATAATTTTAATTTCCATTATTTAACCCTTTATCTATCAACGGTACTTATAAGTACCATTAAAATAACTTGTTATAAAATTCATTTAATACATCGATTAGTTGTATTAAAGTTTATAATGAGTTATACATACATTACATTATCATGTTCCAAAGCATTATTGGTTACACAAAACAAAAATATTTTTAAAAGGAAGATTTTTTTTTGCCTTTGCATCTTCTCAGCTTATTTGTCGTACGTGGGAATGGGGTGGGGGGGTGGGGGTTCCAATTCGGAAGTATTTTAATACACTGCTCAAAACAATTAAAGGATATTGCAGTTTTAGGTGGATTTTGTATCTGGTAAACTGTTTAGCTGATTGATACATGGTCGACAGACATAGTAGGTTATATGAGAATAAATTACACATGTTTGGCAGAAAAAAATGCATTTTATTGCGCATTTGTGTACTAAAGGAAAAAAACACAATTTGTGCATATGAGAAAAAAAGAATAAGAAAAGGTGTTTTCTTCAAAGAAAATCATTTTCAGTAGGGGGTATGGTTTCCACGGGCGACCAGCAACGTTGAACACCTTTGAGGCATGGACTCAATGAGGCTATTAATGACGAGTTGGGGTATTCTGCCCCACTCTTCCAGAAGAGCTCTTTCCAGTTCTTGGAGAGTTTGTGGGGGTTGTTGGCGGCAAGAAACTCGTCTTCCTAGAGCGTCCCAAACGTGCTCGATTGGATTCATGTCTGGAGAACACGCTGGCTATTCCATTCGAACGATTCCTTCCTCGAAAAGGAAATCCTCCACCAGGTTTGCACGATGTGGCCTGCAGTTATCGTCCATTAAAATGAAGTTATCTCCGATTGCTGCAGCCTAAGGGACTACAATAGGTCTGAGGATCTCATCCCTATATCGGCGACCAGTCAGAGCTCCATCTCGAATGATGTAGAGGTCATTGCGCCCGTCAATGGAGATGCCACCATACACCAACACTCCTCCACCGCCAAATCTGACACTTTCGTGCCCGAACGCAGGATTATTCCTACTGCCACGGTCCCTCCAGATGAAAATACGCCTATTATCCGGATGCACAGAAAAACGGGATTTGTCAGAAAACAGAATATTGCTCCATTCATTTCTCCTCCAGTTGACATGCTCGGTTGCCCACTCCCTGCGGTCGCGACGAAGCCTTGATGTTAATCTAACACATACCATCGGTCGGCGAGCATACAGCCCTACAGCATGGAGCCGGTTTCGGACAGTCTGAGTTGAAATCGTGGTGCCTGTAGCCGAGCGAAGGTGTTGTTGGAGAAGAGTAGCGTTCATGGTTCGGTGTCTCCGAGCTGTTAACGCTAAACACCGATCTTCATTGGGCGTTGTTGCCCGTCTACGACCTTGCCCTGGTTTTCGGCCTGCACATCCACTCTCCAAAAAACGGTTCCAGATCCTGGAAATGACACTTTGTGACACTCCAATGGCTTGCGCTACTTCGGCTTGAGTTTGGCCCCCTTCTAACGTACCAACAATTCTCAAAGCTTCTGAATCTGTCAAATGACTTCGCTGAGCCATTGTACTCATCGAAACAAAGCAATCACTGAATGCCGATCATCCTTGTCTTCATTCTCTTTTATCCAGTTGAAAGTCAAATTTCATTCGCTGCCGCTGAAGCGACGTTTTTGACGTCGAACTCAAAATTTGCATACTCCACAGTTTGAAAACCAGAAAAATTTGCATTTGTGATTCTCTTCTTCTATTTTCGTCAAAAAAAAATTCGTTTATATCTTTATTTTATATAAAACTTCAAATATCCTTTAATTGTTTTGAGCAGTGTATTTCTAGTCTAAGAACCGTATATTTGTACATTTCCTAATTCTACAAAATACTAAGGAAAAAAAAGCAATTTAACAAATTACAACGACCATTTGGAATATGATTTTTTCAAAGACTAAAATTTAAGGCATAAAAAATCGCACGGAGTTGATCATACATTACGTACGCCATGAATTAAACATTAATAGTTTAAATAAATATTATAGTATGTTAATAGTTTAATTAAATAATAATAGTTTGTTACTAATGTTAATAGTTTAATTAAACATTAATAGTTTTATTACACGTAAAAATTGCAAGGGACAAAAATCGCCTGCGACTCGTCAGATTTCCTGAAACTTAGGTATTATCCACCTGAAACTTACGTATTATCCAAGCATTTCATTGGCTGTTCGGGAAAAGGCTTTTCCATCGTCAGATTTCCATGAAATCTGACGACCGATTTTAAATGAAATTTCATTCGTAAACTTTTAAACATCCCACAATATTACTTTTTACACCGTCGTATAGAGAAAAAAATGTACTTTTAAATGTAATTTGTTTGAAAGCTGTATCATAATTTGTTTCTGAGTTATAATTTTTTTTTTTTGTATTTTTTGTTACTTTTTTGTCATAGTGGCAACAGAAGTATCCATCGCTGTTGAAAGTAAAGGGAAAATACGGATTACTGTACAGACCAATCAGAAAACGAATAAAATACGGATTCAACCAATAAAACGCATCAGATATGTTTTTGATTTCCTACTCTGACAGAGGACAATAATCATTTTTCCAAATGGTTAATAAAAGATTTGATTAGGGTATTAAGTATCGCACAAATTCCCTATATATTCAAATTTAACCCTCTGAGTGATTATTCCGCGATTTCCGCGGACAGGACATTTCTGGAAAAATTTATATACCTATTATATCATTTATAAGCAGTTTTGTTTTAAAAATTCTATAGTCAAAGATAAAGAATGTGCATGATAAATATAATACATATTTCAAATACATGATGATTTGAAATATGTAAAAATAGTGGACACATTCGTCCATTTTATATTAACCGAAAGAATTTTGAAAAAAATTAGGCAGTCACAGGATTATTTAATCCTTCTAAAACCTTAAATCCTTCTAAAATCCTTCTAAAATTTATTAAATGATTATGTAAATCTTCTAATGCAGTTTAAACAATTCACGAAAAGTGCTTTAGAAGATCAAATTTTCATGAGTTCATAATTCATTACATAAACGGTTAAACATACAGACTACATAGATTACTCATAGATTATTCATCATTTAGTTTTTGTTTGTATATAAGTACACCATTGCATTACATTGCGACATAAAAGAAAATTAAACAAATTTCAAGAGCTAAACAGCACCTTCCTTAAACACTGGATTCAAAAGTTATAGTATAAGCAGGTTTTCTTCTGTACTGAAACGTATATGATTTTTTGGAAGTAATATTATGTTGACGATACCATTTTTGTAATAACACCAAGGAACATTCTGAGACTGTATGAACAGCCAGGTAGTTATTTTAGCAATGGCTATATATTTAATGTGTCTGCAACTTAGTCGCATCACAGGTGTGTTCCATACATTATTCTCCATAGTACTCCTCTGTATTAGAAGTGAGTTTTTTTACGCATGAAAATTTTCCCTTAAAATATGTAAATTTTTTTAATGTGAGCTCAAACATTCCTGAACTTCTTCACAGAAAAGACGGAAATGTCTTCAAATAAGAGAAAATATTTTTCGAATCACAGGGCTGTTGTACAACTTGCTTCATTTTTTTACGAGAACTTTTTAAGAGTGAACATATTAGTATAAGCATAATTTTTTGATTAAATCAATTAATAGTAAATCAAATATAGTAATTAATAGTTTTCAAATAATAATTAATTTTTTTTCCTGTGAAAATTCTTGGAAGTATTTTAAGAAATGTGGAGAAGGAATCCTAAAAGCAGGCTGTAAAAAATCTACCATTTGCAGTAAAATTTTCGGATTTTTAGAATTTCTTTCTCTTTTGTTGAAAGCGATTTTGGAAATGTGTCAGAAGGTTGCAAATATATATTTAAGAATATGCTTGGCATATCGTCGATTCAGAGCAAAAGAAAGGACATCTAGTAATAATAAAAAATGAGATGTCTGATTTATTGCTATGAGGAACTGTGTTTGCATCTGGTGGAACAACATCTGAATCACAAAATATAATACTATATCCCAGATGTGTTTTATAAAAATTCCATACTGTTCCACTAGATGCAGACACAGTTTGCCATAGAAATATGTCAGACATCTCATTTTCGATTATTACTAGATATCCTACTGTTGCTTCGAGGCGTCGATAAAACAGTAATAAAAAAATCACTTGAGCGTCTTTAATTCTACAGAAACTTTAGTTTCTATTCCTATTATACAGTCACACAGACCAACAAATAAACGCTTTTTCTATTTTTTAAATACTCTGTAGAATATTTAGTTTCGATAACTTGAAACGTAATTTTTATTCCTAGAGGCATTAATCTCATATTTTGTTGTTTTTTTCCTTATAGTTATAATAGAATTCACACTAAATTTTGTCTCATTTGACCCACCGATTATTTTGCATAAAAAACCTCAACTTTAGGTAACGCCAACTTCTTTTGCAAAATATTTTTTTTAATTTTACACTAGCTCTTTATAGTTATAAAATTCTGAGTTGAAACATCTTTACTTAGATGTTAGAATAGAATATGGCATACCAAATATATGAAAAAAAAATCAGAACATAACAATAAAAAAAAATTGACAACACGATCCTTTTTTTCTAACTTCAACAAACAGAATGTAACGTATTTCGCATAAATATCGTAAATTGTTTAATAAAACTTTGTAAAGCATATGAACTTATATTTTTGTGAAAGTTTTTACCTGCACGTCAAAAGCCTTTCTTTTATTTCGCTATATTTAAAAGTATCTTTCAGCAATATGAAACTGCTCTCGTATAAATTAAACTTTGGTATGAAAAAAAAAATCTTGAGTGACTCCACTCACTTTATCAACACAGTCGTACGTGTCCAAAAATTAAAAAAAAAAATTATAATTTTTCTGACGCACTAGAATCGGCTGCGCTTCTAATTACTTTATTACATCGTCACAACATTTGTCATTTATACTCTTACACAATTTTTTTGTGATTCTGCCTATAAAATGAATCACAAAACGTTTCAAAATGGTTTCAAAATGATTTAACCCATTAACCACTGGTGTTGCATTCACGCAACATTCAAATTAAATGCACATACTTAAAATATTTACAAACCCACCTCTATTTTTCAATTAAAAAATCGGCTTTACTTAAACACGTAAAATTTTATTATCATACAAAGCGAAAGTTATCTTTCAGAGTTTGTGGTGGCAACTGTCGTTCAGCTAAAAAGTTAAAAACTTCTACTTTATAGTTTTGGCGGTTAATGGGTTAAATACGTAATACTTCCGCCTATTTTTACGAAAATGCATATAGATAACGCGTGATAAAATAAACATTAGTATAAAAAAAATGGAGTGTCTTCTCTGACTTTATCGCCAAAGTCTTATGCGTCAAAAAAATAAGAAAAAATATTTTTTATAAATTATTAGCGCTATAGAATTGTCTGCGCTTCTAATCTTGATTGCATCGTCATAATATTTATCACTTATAATCTGTCACATATGTTTAGAAAGTTCATTTATAGAGTCAATCGCAAAAAGATTTGAAAAGTGTTTCAATATGATTTAAATACCTAAACCTTCTGCCTATTTTTACGAAAATGTATACAGTTCTTGCGACGGAATATTATAATAATTATTAACTCCAAATGGGAGTTCAACTTGAAACATCGTTTGCGTGTTACCATGTTTACTCACACGTGCACACAAATCACCATCACCTATAACTTAATACTGGCATATTTAGAGGATTATGCGGACAATTTTGTTTAACTGCAAAGCTGGAAGATGTCAGCATTCAATAAAATCAATCGTCTCTTTTTAATGCTCGGTATGAAAAAAAATCATTGACTGTTGGATACATTCCAATTATGCAATATATTTTATTGAATGCTGACATCTTCCAGCTTTGCAGTTAAACAAAATTGTCCGCATAATCCTCTAAATATGCCAGTATTAAGTTATAGGTGATGGTGATTTGTGTGCACGTGTGAGTAAACATGGTAACAAACAAGATACAAATCAAGAGGCAATCAAGATACAAAGAGATTCTTAGAAAGATTCTTAGAAAATTCAAATAAATGCATACGTACTTCAAGTGGCAGTTCTAGACAAATAATTCTACTGAATATATTTTTCCTCAAACGCCAATAAGAGTTCACAGTACAGTTTACGAATGTCTTTTACTGAACGCTTTCGTTCAGGATATCAAGCCAAATGTTTCCTTACTTCAAAATTCCGATAATTTTTTTTCTAGTTTTTTTTTTTTTTCTAATTGTTCCACTAAATATTCAATGTATAAGTAAGCGATATGTTAAAAATTCTTATGCGTGAAATGTTTGCATGAATATATTGTAAACAGATATGAACAATATATGCTGTTTTCCTTGGTATTGACGCGAATTTATTAAATCTTACTTGGAATAATTTGACAAAAATGTTTCCTTATAGATTTTACCTATAAAACTATGAACCAGAAACCCGGAGACAAAATGCAACAATTGCATGATAGATATAATTGTAATAATTGAAATGTGACCAATGCAAGTAATCTACTGAATTAGTAACTATTAAAAAAGCATTACATTTTTGCTGATGCATAATATTTTCAAACATACTATTTAGAATGCAATAAAATCATGTTTATGATTTTTTTAACTCCGTCTTTTTAAAGCTAGGTATTGGAATAATATTGAATATTGGATAAATTCCATATATGCAATAAGATAACACAAAGAGTTGGTAGAAAAATTCTAATACATGCATCTATACTTCATGTTGCACTTTCAAACAAATAATTTTTCCAAATATTTTTATTCCTCAAACGGGAATAAGGGTTTACAGTGCAGTTTACGAATGTGTTTCACTGAGCGCTTTCATTCAGGACATCAAATCAAATGTTTCCTCTTTTGAAATTTTCCATATTTTTCTTTACTACGTTGTTTTCCAAAGGTCTCACAAAATATTCAAAATATAGGCAAACGGAATATTCTTGCAGATGTTTAAGGAAATAGTTGCATGTAATATTTGTATGAATACATTTTAATCAGATATGAGGAAAATCTTTACCTGTGCACAATTACACTATAATTGAAATGTGACAAATAAGCTCTGCAAGCTAATGCAAATAAGATTTTTTGATGAACCTGAATCTTTAACTATTCGAAATATCGTTATATTTTTGCCGATGTATAATGTTTTCAAACATACTACTTAAATATGCTATAAAACCATGTTTGTGAACAGTTCATTGTAAAAGCAGCAGCTAAATGCTATAATATCTCAATAAAAGAAAATTTTTAAATATATTCAATTTCAATAATGTTTTATATTTTGTATGAAACGAAATGTATCCAAAAGTTAAGGTGACGATAAAGATACATTTATGAATTTCTCAAACTTTTGTAAAGGAGAATATTATTGATTTTGGAAATATATTATTGGGCAACTGCAAAAGTTCATGCCCGATTTCCGATTCATCGAGTTTCGAAGTATACCCAAGTTGTTTTAAATGCAGAAATGCAGTCGAATTGTCAACATGTAGTCTTTCCGTATAATCTCTTCTGTATTAAAATGCGGATTATTTTTCACTAAATCACGGATTAAGTCATTTTCAACGCACGAAGGTCGCCCGCAGCGAATTTTATCGTTTAAATTGAAATCAAGATTTCGAAATCTACAAAACCACTTTTAACTGTCCTAAAATATCCCACAATCCAAATAAATGTCTTGAATATTTTTATAGCACGTCCAACAATCACTTCATTTTTAAACTCATATAATATAAAAAATGACGAAAATAAAACTTTTCACTTCTTTTATGAGTATTAATCTTGCACACAAATTAATTTGAAAACTTTATTTAACGTTATGATCACCCACGTCAGATGTAGATAACTGCCATTTAATAATATTGTTTTAAATAAATATATTAAATTAAAAAAAAAAAAAAACGACTGCGTAAAAAGCGAAATAATTAATTATTTCTCATCAATATGAAATTATTTTTTATATTACTTACCTCTTTTTTTTGTTTACTTGCATTGATGACTTTTAATTTGTGTTTAATTATTAGTTCCTATCTGCAAACACTGTTTTGATGAGGTCTATAGATGTCTATTATGAAGGTTAGAGTTACAGTAAAGATAGAGATCCAAAGTGCACAACTTCCAGGTTGTGTAATATTTAAACAGAGCTTCTGACTGCAAAATGGTCAATGAAACATCGTCTTCATTTTAAAAGAACTATCCAATGATATGCCACTCAATAGGGTACGTAATATTTTTTGTTTCGTCTCTACCGCCATTTTGTAGTTTACGGCTGCCATTTTGAATTTCTAAAAACAAAACCTATCCTATAACCATCGGACTGTTAAGACGAATCGATAGAGATCTCAATCATTAAAATCCATTCAGCCGTTAGGATGTTTCGAGGGTATAAAAAATCCACATACACAGATACGCGTGAAAAACATAACCCTTTTTTTTTCAGTCGGGTAATGGTACAGCACAGTCAAAATTGGAAGCTACTGCTATCTATAAAATAGGATACGGACACTTGCAATCACCCAATATATTCTTTTAAATAACATGTTTTATTAAAAGTAAGATATTCATGGATTTTTTTCTCAGTTTGAAAGTCTCTGTGTTTCAATATTGCATTGGTTATGTGATAGTGTGCAATTGACGTAGGCTATAATAGATTCACAAAAGAGGACAAATGTTTCATTATCGAAGAAAATATATTATAACCCCGAATTAAAGTACATAAAACATCTTCCAGGTTACCACGATTCTGAAACGAATTCCGCCCCACCAGTGGCTGAGAGGTTCTGCTATCGAAGCTGGTAGACGGGACGTGCTGGGTTCGCGAGCGTCGGAGTCTAACCGTTCGGAGTTTTCGTTGCTTCCTTCTAACCTTGGGAAATCTTAAGTAAATACGTGTTAGGTTCCCTTAGAAAGAACTCCACGGAGGGAACTCCCTTAGGGCTTATATACCTGGAGTAGATAATCGGCCGTCAAAAATCAATCCAATACAACCCGAAAAGAATTCCTTACATTTAGAAATCTACGAAACCAATATATTTTCGACCTTTAATGAAGCATATATGAGAACAATGGTTCTTTTACTGATACTGATTATCGGAAGCGTTTCCAATTAGCTTTACAATGTATTAATCGATTTTCTACAGTAGGAATTTAGTTTTTTGGGATGCTATCTATTATCGGGAAAACATTTCCCTGTACAACAAACATATTTTACAGACAATCATGACACATTAACTACAGTGATATCATCATTAAAACTAACATTGTTTTGTTACATGTCCATGTGTAAATTCAATTAAGCTTTCAAAGTGTTTAATTGAGAATTTATATAATCCTGAAAACCGATATTCTGTTTCTAGAAAACTGAGTAATACATATCAAATCTACTCGGAAATGTTTCAAAAAATCAGTGGTAGCAAAAGAAATTTGGGTTTTTAAATACTGCGCTGAATCTCAAAAATATATTGGTTTCTGAGTTTTGTAAAGGTAAATAACAATTTTCGTAATCATGGTAACACGGAAAATGTTATAGTACATTTTCGTTCGTTTTTATATTAAATTATCCATAGTTATGAAACATTTGTCTTTTTTTTTTTTTTTTTTTTTTTTTTTTTTTTTTTTTACTGTGTAATAATGCTTCTGTATTCAAATAAAATCACTATATGCATATACAGTAGAACCTCGATTACATGAAGTAATTGGGACCGACCATCTTTCGGAAAATCGAAATTTTCGGATAATAGAAAATACTCCAATTTTAAGATTAATGAGAGATATGTGCAATATTTCTTATTATGGTAACAAGTGCTAAATAAAAATAAAGCAATATCAAAATAGAAGCTAGAATAAATTACCTGAATTTTAATTTTGAAATTAAGTAATTTTTACATATATCACAAGGGTTTGAAAAAATGTTTAGTTTGTCACAGTTTTGATTGCCTTTGCTTTGAAGCTCTATCACTGAGTTTGTTATTATTATTATTTCTCCAGTACCACAGTTTTTCTGCTTCTCCAGACATGCCAAACCTTTTTCACAACATTCAAAAGCTTCAGAATTGCTAATTTGATCGTTTTCATCGTTGCACTCCGCAGCTTACAGGAGCTCAAGTTAAATTCAAATGAACTCTAAGAAAGACGATCGAAATATCAATAAGGTACTCGTACTTTAGAAAGGACAGCTGCACACAAAAAATATGATAGTAATAAAGAAAGTTTTCAAAACTAATTTTGCACCCAAGGAATGTGATAGTAAAAAAAAAAAAAAAAAAAAAAAAAAAAAAGCTGTAAAAATGGATTTCGGTTAAAAGAGTTTGGGATAAAAGAGGTTCTACTGTACACTTTATTCAGTATTTTCAAAGAAGTAATGCTACCAAAATTTTTATTCCCTGATCGGGAATAAGAGTTCACAGTGCAGTTTACTAAAGCATTTCAATGAACTTTTACATTCAAGAGATTGATTCAAATACTTCCTTGCAGATTTCCGATATTTTATTTTGGTGCAAAGTTGTTTTCAAATGGTTTCACAAAATGTTTAGGATGTAAATAAGGGGAATGTTCTTGGGTATTTTAAAGAAAATAGATGTATAATAGATGTATATACCTTTCTTGTATAATATTTCAAGGATATTATAGTCTTTTAAAACACATGTTTTATTAAAAGTCAGATTTACTTGGATTTTTTCAAAGTTTCATAAGCTCAGTACTACCGTTGGTTGTGTTACCGTGCGCCAATTGACTTAGATTATAAAGATAATAATGCTTATGAATGTCAAATACGAGCAAATCATGCATACACACTTCATTCGCTGTTTTGAAAGATGTAACGTTACCAAACTTTTTATTATCTAATCGTGACTAAGTTTTCACAGTGCACTTTATTAAAGAATTCCAATGGACTTTGTCATTCAGGACATTGATTCAAATACTTCCCTTTTGAAGATATCCGATAATTATTATTATTATTTTGCTGCAAAGTAGTTTTCAAATGGTTTCACAAAATATTTACAATGTAAATAAGCGGAATGAACATAGGAATTTTAAAGAAAATAGATGTATAAAGAACTTTCATGCATATATTTCAAATGTATTACATTCTTTTAAAATACATGTTTTATTAAAAATAAGATTTACCTGGATCTTCACAGTTTGAAAGGCTCTGTGTTATTACCGTTGTTATGGTATTATGCGCAATTGACGTAGTTTATAGTAGATAATAAATCTTATGAAATTCAAATACAAGCAATACATGCATATAAACGTTATTCAGTATTTTCAGTACTTTCAAAGGAGTAATGTTACCAAAAATTGTATTCCCAATCGGGAATAAGTGTTCAGAGTGCAGTTTACTAAAGCATTCCAATAAACTTTTTCATTCAGGACATTGATGCAAATACTTCCCTCTTTCAGATTTCCGAAAAATGATGTGCAAAGCTGTTTTCAAATCGTTGCACAAATTATTTACAATGCAAATAATCGGAATGGTCTTGGGGATTTTAAAGAAAATAGATGTATAACGAAATTTCATATATGTATTTCAAATATATTATATTCTTTTAAATTATATGTTCTATTAAAAATAAGATTTACTTAGATTATTTTACAGTTTGAAAGACTCTGTATTTCAATATTAAAGTAAGTTATGTGATTGCGCGCAAATGACGTAGATTATAATAGATAATATGAAAGCTTATGAAATTCAAATACAAGCAATACATGCATGTAAACTTAATTCGATATTTTCAAAAATGTAATGCTACCAAACATTTGATTCCGAAATCTAAACTAAGATTTGGCATTCAGTTTACTAAAGCATTTCAATGACTGCTTTCATTTAGGACATTGAATCAAATACTTCACTTTTTCAGATTTCCGACACATTTTTTTGATACAAAGTTATTTTGAAATGGTTTAAAAAAATATTTAGAATGTAAACAAACGGATAAACGAAATGATGGATTTAAAGAAAACAGATGTATAAAGAACTTTCATTTATATATTTGAAATGTATTATATTATTTTAAACGACATGTTTTATTAAAAATAAGATTTACTTTGTTTTTTCATAGTTTGAAAGGTTCTTTATTCCATATCACCGTTGGTTATGTGATAGTGCACAATTGAAGTAGATTATAACATATAATAATGCTTATGAAATTCAAATACAAAAAAATACAAACAAGGGAGAGTTGACTCACTTTTTACAAAATATTTTTTTATTTTCTTAATACTGAGCGTATAATAAAGTTTTATATATCATTTTACTATTTATACAATTAGTTATCAAAACAAAATTGTTACATAATTGTAATATATTAGAAATTTAATAAATGATTCATTTTAATCCTGAGAAAATAATGGGTCAAGGATCCTCACATATAGGAAGGTTGACCCACTATATGGGAGGCTTGACCAACTTTGTTTTATATTGAAATATTTGTGAAGAGAAACAAAATCAGTTTAAAAAAAGCAAAATAACTTTATCCTACATGCTTTACTTATTATAAAAAAGTGCTTTTGAAAATATGGTGCGTAAAGAAACATGTTTAGACGCAATCTTAGGCCAGAGCAGAGAAAAATTATTTTAAAAAGAATTTTGTATGAGAACATATAATTCTACAGCAGGAAAAATGAAGTTTTAACAATTAAGATTGTATTCTGGTAGAGGCAAGTTCCGTTTTCATAGGGTTTCATGTATTATTATGTTCGGATTTAGGAGCCACTGTCCCCCTTTTTTTTGTCTCATTGTCCTACTTTTGGTGACATTCGACCTGACAACTCTAGTTGTCGCATAGTTTGGTTCCATCTCACTGTATTCATCCTTGTGAAATTCGATTTCGAAAATGTCATATGAAATATGGTACGTACTATGGTGAACGTCAATAACATCAAAAAAATTTCAGGGCAATCCGAGTATATTTACAAGAGTCAGAGCGCGGATAGATAGCCAGACAAACCGAAGTCACAATTTTCAACTTTGTTGGGAAGTGTTAAAAAGAATGTTATTCAGTAAAACATATACTGTTTATCTCTATTTGGGTAAAATTGATGTTTTTAAATGTAGCACTGAGCGTTATAATTTTGTAATTAACATAATACGTAACGCTATAAAGTAAAATTCTTAAAAAATTAAATATACACAACTTACTTTATATTTAAGGGGAAAAATCTTTCATTTGCTAATCAAAACTTTTCATAATTTCGTTATTGTAAAAAGAAACATCAAAATATCTTCACATACTTGCACAAACAAAGACATAATCATAAAGAACTCTTAAATTTTAAACAATTGATTTCATTTCTACTTAATCTCTCATTGGTCTTCGTAAATTACTTAGAAATGAATGCAAAAAGAAACCTCAAAACTACTTTGTTTCAAAACATATCTCAAAGAAATTGTATTTTTTAAGAAGTAATTACGATGTATTCTTTCAATAATCTTTTCTTTGATCTTTCAATGGATTTTAAATTTACTATGTTTTTTTTCATTCTGCGGATGTTTAATCATTAAAAGTCTTTTGTGCTTTTAAAATATATTTTTGAGGTAAATGTTAAAATTACATAATCTTCTTTTTTTTAGTTATTTATCTTTCAAACTCACGCAAATAATATATTCTCTTGACATTGGCCTTATAATGACAGAAATGTTAACTATAATTTTTTTAAAATAGAATTTCTGTGAATTTTACTTTTCGATAAAATTACTTTATATTATAACCGCCGCCTTTGTGTTTTAGAAGTGAAATAAACGTGTTTAGAACCAGAATTTTGCGTTATAAAGTTTGTCTTTAACATGTCATACTATATGTCACTATATATTACTCGATTTAATTTATTGCATAATCTTTCTTGCTCAAAATAGGATTATTTGACTTGGAGAAAATTCTACTTTCACACCTTTGAGTCTATAATAAGTTATATATTATTAGTTAATGGTGTATCTAAGTGCAACATGCGTAAGAAGCGTGATAATGAATTTTATGGAATCATAAAAAAAATGTTATAAAATTAAAATAACTAAACATTGTTTAACGTCTGAAATAAAAAAAAATTAAAATTTTAAAATATACTACATTTCATCAGACATACAGGTAAAAAATTTCATAAATGCATATACAATTAAAAAGGCAATCGTTTCGGGCTACGTTTTAGCCTAGCCCCTCATCAGTGAAATAACATTCAAATGACCAGAAAACTACCTATCATGTTTACAGTTAATAATTACTAACAGTAAAAAATCAAAGAAAATATGAAGACCATATCAGAGAAATGCTGTTTATTCAGGTGAAACGGAAAAGATTTAATTAATCGGCAAAATTTGCTCATGAGTGTACCAACCTTGAAGAAAAACTCCCCTTTTATTGTTAGTTACATTCTGGAAGTCTAAATTTGTACAGCATTCTTTGGATACCGACCATAGTGCGTTATCAGATCCAGTTGCAATAACTTTAAAAGTAGAGTTTTTCTTGAAGGTTGGTTCACTAGAGCAAATTTCTCCGATTAATGTAATAAATATGTGTAGTTATTGCACTGATGAGGGGCTAAAACTTATCCCGAAACGTTAGCATTTTTAATTGTATATGTATTTCTGTAATTTATTATTTGTATGTGTGGTGAATTGTAGAATATTTTTTAATTTTTAAAAGTTGTTATAAAGTTGATAACATTTTATAGAATTTATTCAAGAAAACATCTAGTTTATTATTTCTCTTGGTTCAATATTTTCGAATTTCTGAAAAACATATTATTTTTTTATGACAAATAAAATTGCTATGGAATTTAAAATGTATATTTTTTATCGAGAAATGTGTGTCTAAGAAATATATATTAACAATAAATATAATTTATACGCGTAACTTTTTTTTTGGAACTGGTTTTAGTTAACTTGATCTTCCAAACCTTTGATTTATGCTATATTTGTAGTTCTTTGCATGAATTGGTATATGAAATTACTTTTTTAAAGGATTAAAATGTTTTGTCTTGCAAGTTAGATATTGTACATGGCTATCAATAAGTGATAAATCTTACTGATGTATCTAAGTACAACATGCATAAGAAGCATGATATGATCATTTGATGGTTCAGAAACAAGTTGTTATAAGGTACATTTTATAGAATTCATTCAAGTAAACATCTAGTTCCTTTTTGCTCTTGCTTCAATAGTTTAGAATTGATTAATAAAGTATTATTTTTTTTATGACAAAGAAAATTGAGTACGGTTTTCGAAATGTATATTTTTTATCTACAAATGTGTGTCTTAGAAATATTCAAAAAGTTAAATATAATTTATCTCTGATTTATGCTATATATGTTTTTGCGTATGAATTGGTATATGAAACTACTTTTTTAAAGGGTTAAACTGTTTTGTCTTGCATATTAGAATTCAACGGGGATATCAATAAGTGATAAGTCTTAATGATCAATAAGTGATCATTCAAAATTCATCATGCCTAGTGCACAAAAACTTTTTATTTATAAAAATTAACTGTGGTACTTCATTATTGAATCTAAAATTAAGGGTGCTTCACTCCAATGGAAACTGATTTTTTAACATAAATAGATATCTCGCATAGGATAATAATCTTAAATATACCTGAAATAAGTGCTTATTCAAACATATTTTTGTGGTTCAGGGAAAGGACACTATGTATGTTCCATGGGTTAAGTGGATTGCACTTATAGATCATTATGTGCGTAAAAACCCAAATGTTCCGGAAAAGAATCTTTTTAAAAAATGTACTCCCGAAAGTCGGCTCCATACAGTAGTATAAAATATAATATTGGATATCGAGGTATCAAACAGATATTGATTGAGAAATAAAAAACAAAAAAGAAAAATAAGTGGGCAAGTGTGATCGCAGATCGCACAGATGGTTTCGTTTAGTATCTCTTTCAAATCACTTTCCATTTTTTGACGGAGCCCTCGTTTGCCCCCCCCCCCCTCCCTCCCAACAAGAATTGAACTCACCTTAAATTTATAAAATTCGTATTATGTGTTATAAACTATGTCAAAGTTTAAAAGCAATCGTTTCTTCAGTTTTTTTAAGTTTAACAAATTCCCGTTCATTGTCTGCTGGAAAAAATATCTCTTTTATAAGTTTAAAAATCAATTTTTCATAAATCGGAAAGTTGTGGTCCGATTTTTATTTTAGATTTTATGAACCTGCGTACGAAATTACATACGAATGCGAAAGAGTCACATATATAACATCAATAGTTAAAAGAATTTGTACTGCATTTATCAAACCTTAGTATGAAAATTTATCTTATTTCCGTGTCATATGGCCTACCGTGCAAAAAATGCAATTTTGGAATTAATTACTAAAAAATTAATTATCTTCGCTCCAATTCTCGAAATTAAAAAATAAAGACATTTTCTGAAGGAGAATGAAATTTTACGTTGGATGGCGCAAAAATCATAGTTCAAAAATCGATAATAAAAAAAATTGTTTTGCAAAAAAAAATTGAGTGCTTTTGAACGCAAGATGTATATTCTCTCGTTATGGACGAAATTTCAATGTCATCAGACATCTGTCGCCTTCACAAATGAAGGAAAATAAAATATTTCTTTCTCAATTTTAAACGAATTTCAGTGTTTTTATGTTAGACATAATGCTTATAATTTCTGAAAGCTGATTTTTCTCCCCGTTTGTGGTACTAATTTATATTTTCTGAGAAGCGTAGAAAAAAGGAATCGCGCCTTACTGAAATCGCCAGTCCTTATCTGCCTTTAAAATGATATCTGTTTTTCATCTGTGGAAGAGATCGTTTTTGTAATTTGACAAACACTCCATGCTTTTGTTGAATTGTGAATACCTTTCCTATCTTAAAATTGGGTTTGTCGTTTGATGTAAGGTGTTCAGCTATAAGTATGCAAAATTTCAGGTCTCCAATATACATAGTTTCTAAGAATGGGCTCTGTGACGGACGGACAGACAGGCAGACAGAGGAGTTAGACGAATAAGATTTCGTCAGATGAACGAAACCCTAAAAACACTCTCATGTCGCCGATAAAGAGAATTTAAGTAAAAATTTAAAAAAATTAAAAATCTCCGTCAGAATAAAGTTATTGAAAAGAGGTCAAAATCATTGAATTTTAATTTTTAATTTTATTAATGGATGCCAATCAACATGAGTTTAGAAAACATGGCGAAATACGCAAATTTGTACATAAAACTAATATATATATATATATAGTTAAAAAATTCCAATAGTTATTTCAAGCATTACCACAAACTGTAAACTTTAATTGAAGCTCAAAATTAACTTAACCAAACCAAATAAGAACTATAATTTAACTTAATAAACAAACTTAAAAAACACAACTTAACCAACTTTAACTTAAACAAAACAACCATAAGAAACAAGGCAAATAACTAATTAAACATGGAGACAGGTCTGTGTGGCTTATGACACACTAATGCAGGGTTAAAACTGTTTTTAAGCATGCAACACTCCCCAGATTTACCTGTCGAGACCATATTGAAAAAACAAATGAAACAAGATTAAAGCTAAATGAAACCGACCGACCAAAATCAATCCATATCAAAAGCGATCTGTTTCCACTACATTCCGTAAACCACACGCTTCGAGTAAAGGCATCAATTCACTTCTGTTCTTGCAAGTTCTAACATAATTATAAGTCATATTTTTGACCAGACTCACAGGATAACCCTGTTTCACAGCAGTGACGTACCATTTCAGCATATCCTCATTCAAAATGACACTATCCGATGTCAATCGGTTTAATCTGTTTAAACCGTTAATATAAATGTTTCTGAATACCGATATATGGACATTTGAATTGAAATTCAATATTGCAATTGTTTTAAAGTTAAAATCGTCTCTTTTATCATAAACCGATGTAATTAAATTTCTGTTTTCTAATTTTAGATTTACATCTAAGTAATTTGTATTGCAACTATTATGACTACCGGAAAGTTTCAATTCTAAATTTTTAGGATAATATTTAAATTCATGATTAATCTTTATTCCATCAGCTCGACAATCAAAACGTCGTCGATATATCTGAAACTCATTATGTCTTCATGTAATTCACTTATATTTTCATATGTATCTAGATACATGTCGGCCAAAATTGAACTGCAACTCCCCCCCATGGGGATACCCTTAATCTGCTTATATACCTTATTGCCCTCATATAAAAAATTCTCTTGAACCACCAATTGAAACAAATTTTGAAATTCACTTAAATCCATGTATAAATCACCATACCTATTATACACCTCCAATATCTTCTCCCTCAAATCCTCAATCTCTATGTTGTTAAACAAATCTGCAAAATCATATGCATACACTCCTGTAATCTTATTTTTATACCTTTTTACTTTTTCCAACAGTTCATAACTATTACTTATTATAAAAGTTGAATTCTCACTTTTAATCTTCAAAAATATTCTCTTCAATACCTTTAATAATTTTTTATTCGCACATTCAATATAGGAATTATAACCACATGTAACGGTTCTAAATTTTACAGGGCATTTATGGAACTTGGGTATTAATACCAAATAAGGAAAATTCAAATTATCTTGTTTTGTTTTAATTTTTTTATACATTGCCCTAATTTTGTTCTCCACCTCATTAATTTTTGCCCTAATTAACTCATAATTATTTGTGTTTTCATAACTTTCTCTTAATATTTTTCCATATAATTTTGTACAGATAATTGCATAGTTAGTACTTGCCTTATCTACATATGTTATTATAAAATCATCTTGGATGTTTTTTATAGCTTTTCTTAAATCAATATATTTCTCTTCGGACAAACCCTCAAAGTTTTTAACGTATGTCTCCTCTAGTTCCTTTAAAATATGATATTTCCATTCTTCAAATAATTCTCCAGGTAGTCTGTATTTATAAGTTAACTTTTGTATAAAGATTTCTATATTATATTTAAACCGTTTAACTGCATTACTTTTCGTGAAATTACGTTTTATTCTGTATTTTGCTCCATAACTCATTTGATTTTTCAGTTCGACATTTTGTACGAAATCTAGATTCCCAGTTATTACATGTCCATAATGTTTGTCTACATATTTGTTGTACACATCCTCATTACATTTACAAATGTCTGCATTTCCGTTCCTATTAATATTTTTAGAATAATAATTATAATTAAAGATCATTCTACCTAAAGGCTTGTCATACTTAAATGCTTTAACAATATTTAAATTTTTTATTGGTAACTTGTCCTTATATTTATTAAAAATCCTTTTGTAATTTACATTACTGTAGCACCCTCCTATGTAATCTATAACGAAATATACTTTATCTGCATCTTCATGATTTTCACACTTTGACTTACAGTAACTTTGCCAATTATTTAATTTTATTCTATATTTTAATAGATCAATACCCAGATCTATGTTATGTATTCCTATTTTTTGCGATAACAAAATCAAAACCTTAGGTATCAACATCTTTTTGACATTGAATATATATATATATATATATATATATATATTCGAAATCCGAGTATCAAATGCATTTGGACCTGCTTTCATCTGCCACGAAACGTAATTCCGAATTTCTCTGTAACATACATTTTATTAGTCATCGACAAAAACAAGCAGACAGAAGAATACACGAATGTACCAAAAATTTATTTTATTGATATAGATAATGATAATGTTTTCACAAAATTTGTTGAAGACTTACCATTTTTTTATGAATAGTAAGGATATCAAGAAAATGATAGTGCTGGCCGTCCACATCGTAATATAAATATATTAAATTTAAAAAATCAAAAAACCCGACTGCTTAAATAGCTTAATTATTTACCATCAATATGAAACTATTTTTTATATTACTTACCTTTTCCTTATTTACTTGTATTGATGACTTTTAAGATGTGTTTAATTATTAGTTCCTATCTACAAACACTGTTTTGATTAGGCCTATAGATGTCTATTAAGAAGGTTAGATTTCCAGTAAAGGTAGAGATCCGAAGTACACAACTTCCAGGTTGTGTAATGTTTAAACGGAGCTTCTGACTGCAAAATGGTCAATGAAACATCGTCTTCATTTTGAAAGACCTATCCAATAATATGCCACACAATAGGGTACGTAAATTTATTTTGTTCGTCTCTACCGCCATTTTGTAGTTTACAGCCGCCATTTTGAATTTATAAAAACAACACCTATCCTATTACCATCGGAAGGTTAAGACGAATCCATACAGACACCATTCATTAAAATCCATCCAGCCGTTGGATGTTTTGAGGGTATAAAGAAATCCACATACACAGATACGCGTGAAACACATGATTCTTCTTTTCAGTCGGGTAATAACTAAAGTAGACGCTCCGTATTTCCAAATTTAATTGACAGTAAATGGTATCTCACATATCAAAATCCTGTCCACTTCCATTACGTTTTTTATTGCCATTGTTTCTCACATTTCTCACAAAACATTTTATATGTATTAAAAATGTCCTTAAATTTTCTATGTTTTAAACCTTAACCGGAAACTTACGTCTGTGAGATGTCTGCGTCGACATATCTGCCCTTAATATTTTATCTCTCCGACATTCTAAACTTATTTTTATGCTGTTATATTAAAAAATTGGTCTTGTTAATGTATTACCATTAACGATTAAATGTTTAAGTTCACTATTTAGTAAATTATTAAGTGTTCTGTTTGTGCACTGGATTTTCACATTTCCGGTTAAGGGTTATAGATTATTAGCAACAGTAATCTCCTTATTAGAGTCCAGTCACTTTTGAATGAAATTCATGAAGAATATTAATTTTAATTTAAAACAATTCTCGTTAAAGTTTTATCTAATTGATGTTCTTTAATTTTGAGGGCTTCATTTGACTATTAACTAAATCGGCATCAACATTTTTATTATTATAAAGTTTCTGTGAATGCGGAAAAATTTCCTTTTGCTTTCCAGGCAAAGAATGCGAGTATTACTGCATATTTTATTTTTTTAACTCTTATTTTTGACCAATATGCAAATCATTGAAATGTGATGTTTTTATATCGTAGCATTTTTATCACAATTACAATCATAATTAGTTAATCTAGAGTGAAGTCCGGGCTACTTTTTTATACTCATTAATATTAAACTATTTTTTTTATATTACTTACCTGTTTTTTTTTTTAATTATTTAATTGTTTTGATGACTTTTAAGCTGTGTTTAATTGTTAGTTCCTATCTATAAACACTGTTTTGATGAGCCCTATAGATGTCTAAGATGGTTAGAGTTACAGTAAAGCTAGAGATCCTACCTACACAACTTCCAGGTTGTGTAATATTTAAACGGAGCTTCTGACTGTAAAATAGTCAATGAAAGATAGTATTCATTTTGAAAGACCTATCCAATGATATGACACTCAATATGGTGCTTATTGTTTTCGTCTCTACCGCCATTTTGTATTTTACGGCCGCCATTTTGAATTTATAAAAACAAACCTAACCTATAACCATCGGACGGTTAAGACGAATCGATAGATACCTCATTCATTTAAATTCACCCAACCGTTGGGATGTTTCGAGGGTGTAAAGAAATCCACATACCCAGATACGCATGAAACAACTAACCCTTCTTGGCAGTCGGGTAAAAAGAAAGAATCTTATTTTTGACCAATTTGCAAATCATTTCAATGTGCGGTTTTTATATCGTAGCGTTTTTAGCACAATGACATTCATAATTAGTTAATTTAGAGTTGAGTTCTGGCTACTTTTTTATAGACCAAGCCATGAGTATTTGCTTGGCCAAACCCCGACAGTTTGAAATCACTTTCATTTTGTGTCACTCGAGCCCGATACTGAAAGTAACCAGTGGAAAATCAAAAGTAACATTTTTAATATAGCACGTGAGTTTCAAAACTTGCTTCATTCAAAATGTAAAAAATCGAATTTCCTTATCAATCTATTATATTGGTAAGATCTCGTACACCAAAAAACCCCTACAATCTGAAAAAAAAACAGTTTTATCATATACTAGCTAAAGTACCCGGCGTTGCTCGGAATTTTAATAATGTTTGTTTTCAAAAATCAATTCCAAAATTAAACTTACTAATCCAGACAATAGAGACCGTATAGGGGCTCTACCTAGCAAAATTCATGGTAGTTCTGGAAAAAGGCTTACTGTATGTTTTTTGGGTCGCTTAATCCGAATTTTTAACTTCCCACCGAAATATCCTCAGCCCCCCCCCAAATTTTGGTAAAATGCCCCCCCCCCCCACACACACAAAATAAAAGTTTTTTATTAAAAAAATCATCTAGATATTCAGAAAGCAGGCAAAATTTGCAACAAAGTAGATATATGACATTATGACTTAGGATGAAGGGGAAGGGGGGATCTGCTTCGGAACATGCGCGCGGTGCTGCGTGAACTAAGTTGCGCATTTCCACTTAACCAGTCACACGTTTTCATTCGCCCACCCATCTCCCCTCCGAACTTTCTCTATAAGGTTTACTTTAAGTTTTTTGGGTCGCTGAATCCGAATTTTTAACTTACACCCAAAATTTCCTCTCACGAACACCCCCCACCCCCAAATAGTTGTTTTTATGGGGGTGGGGAATTTGTTTTCTTTAGTTTAAAATAAATTTCTTATTATTTTAGGGGAAAAGCATTACGAAATTCAGAAACTAGACAAAATTTGCAACAAATAGGATACATGACATTATGACGTAGGATGAACGGGGAGGGGGAGGGCTGCCTCTGAACATGCACTGCGGCGCTATGTGCACTAAGTTATGAAGTCCAGGCAATAGGGGATTTTACCTGGAAAAATTAATACTAGTTCTGGATTTCGACTCACTTTATGTTTTTTGTGTCGCTGAATCGGAATTTGTAACTTCCCACCAAAATGTTACCCGGCAACCCCCCCCCCCCAAAAAAAAATTGATTTTTTGAAAAAAAAAATGGTTTTCGAGAAAAGCGCTGGAATGTTCCGAGGCAGCCCCCTCTCTCCCCGTTTATCCTACGTCATAATGTCATATATCCTATTTGTTGCAAATTTTGTCTAGTTTCTGAATTTTGTAATGCTTTTCCCCTAAAACAATAAGAAATTTAAGTTAATAACAACTAGTTTGGGGGCTTTCGGGGGGGGGGGGGGGATTTTGGGGGGAAGTTCAAAATTCGGATTCAGCGACCCAAAAAACTTAAAGTAAACCTTATAATGGAAGTTCGAAGGGGAGATGGGATGGCGAATGTAAACGTGTGAGTGGTTAAGTGGAATTGCGTAACATAGTCCACGCAGCACCGCGCGCATGTTCCGAGACAGATCCCTCCTTCCCCTTCATCCTAAGTCATAATGTCATATATCTTATTTGTTGCAAAATTTGTCTACTTTCTGAATTTCTAGATACTTTTCCCTTAAAACAATAAAAAATTGATTTTTTTACTAAAAACCTTTTTTGGGAGGCTTTTTACCAAAATTTCGGGGGGGGGGGGGTGTGCCGGGGAAATTTTGGTGGGAAGCTACAAATTCGGATTTAGCGACCCAAAAAACATAAAGTAAGCCGATTTCTAGAACTACCATTAATTTTGCTAGGTAAAAATCTCTATTGCCTGGACTATACAGAATAAAACGAAGAATGAAAAAAAACAAAAACCATTGAAGTGTTATACACATGAATCAAATGAAAACCCCATATAAAATTAATGTATAAATTTCTAAAACAGACGCAAAGTAATACAACTATTTCCATTCGTCGTTGGAACAATCAAAAAAAAAAAAAGTCGAACTGTCTTTGAACTGTACATGATCGAACGAATTAAAAAACCATTACTTCAAAGCATCTTTATAAACTATATTTCTTGTTTCTTGATTCAGTGAAAATACATACAAATTTCTTGAAGAACAAACTCTTAAGCGTGCAGCGTAAAACTGTCCATTGAGATATGGAATAGATTTAAAAATAGCGAAAACAAATTAAGATATCATAAACATGTTAAAATATGCTAATATTTCCATAACCGGGTTATTTTTTCATGTTACAATACGTTTTTAAAACTCATATGACATTATATATTGACCTGCTTACGTCCATTATATTTCCATTTTATATGTAATATCGTAATATTAAAAAAAAAAAAAATTTTTAATTCATCAAGCTATTTATTTTATTTTCAATTTTCACGAGAAAATCTTGCAATAGAAAAGTTATGAAGTAATTTTCACTTTTTTTTTATTTGTCAAACTATTTATTTTATTTTCATGTTTCGCGAAGAAATATTTCAATAGATAAGTAATTGTTGAGATAAGAATTTTATTGTGGATTTTTAATTATTAGCAACTGCTATAACGAAAAAAAAATTATTTGCTGTTAAATTGGTGTTTTTTTTTATTTTTTTTTTAATTAACTGTAAATTATTTCGATTCCGGATTACTTTAGTTGCCTCGGCCGTGTTTTAACACACATGTACGTAACATTTCACAGTTCTGCCTTCCAAATTGTGGATTTGTATAGATTTGTAGACAGACAGACAAATTTTCATTTTCATTTTCATATATTAGATTTCTGGCATTGCAAAAACTTGGTTTACAATAAACAACAATGGGCGCAGTCAGAGGTTTCTACCGATTTCTCAAAATTTTATTTTCTGGATAAGGCGAATTTTGTAGCTCACGTCATCAACTGTTTCAAGATAATTTTGTCCTTTAAAATAACTCCTTTTCTGAACGTGTGAAGTAATAAAATTTTCACATCTTAGCCCGAGACCGAAGATTGTTCTAAAAATCGAGTCCTACCCTGTTTTGGCCCCGGGCTTGTACACTAGCTCACTGGCGCGGACCCTTTTCAAATCTGATAATTATATATTAAGACTGTTCTTAAATAAAAAAAGGCGACTTCCTGACATAAGTTTTAATTTATTTTTGTTCGAAAGTGAATAAAACTGATTGGTATTGTTGTTCAGAAACTATGTCATTGAGCTGTTTTGTTTTTTTTTCTTTTTTTTTTTGCAAACTCAATAGATCTTTCAGAAAATAGTGTCAAAATGAACGTTTTGAACAGAATTTCCGCTCAAAGGTAGAAAATACACTCAAGAGCGGGTGAAAAACGGATTGATCACGTGATCTCAATGGGTAATTGATTGATCAAAAAATGAAAAAAACAGTTCAATTCCAAATCTGTTTCATGGCCAGGATTTCCAATTTCATATCTTTCCGTTTAAAAAAAGAATTTGTAAATGTGTCAGAACGTTTTGTGCTCGTTGAGCAGAGCAGTTAAGAACAGCCTTAAGGGAATGCCATGTTTCTCAGTCAATCCTATTTTGACATTTTGATTTCTAGTTTAATTAATGTATGCAAATAATGAAATGTAAAGCTATTTTCTAATTATTTATAATGTTGTACTTCCCTCATAATTTTCTTGATGTCTAATATTAGGCCTGTCATAGTTTTTCTTTTAATTAGATAATAGCAATCTTAGAACCAAGGTACAACTCCCCCTGTTGTACATTGGCTCTAGGCATGTTTCCCTCTGAACCATGCTCCATTTGTTTTAGGAAAAACAAACATAAATTTAACGAAACATTTTTATATTGTATAAAAAATAAATTTTAAAACATATTTAATAACAGGTTTGCCATAGATGACTAGTTAAAGTTGTTTTAAATTAATACAAAATAGAAGATTTACTTAGATGGATGAGGAGATAATTCCATCCACAATAGACATCAATTGCATTTTGACTATTTTATTGCATTTTTATACATTTTTTCGTGACGATGCAAAATCACAAAAAATAGTTGCATAAAAAGTTAACATTGTTTTTCCAAAACTGAAACTATATCAGGAAATACATTTAGTGTTCTTCTGTGTCTTTCAAAAAGACTATGTTCTGCTAAATTCTAATAATTTTTTCGCAACTGACTGAAAAATGTATCATTTTCCTCAAATATGGATTCTATTGCAGTGCTATTAGACCGTTCCATGGACGCAGCAATAATATCTTCTTCACCATTGTCATCATATATGCATATTTTCTGTACACAAGTTGTGTACATATCACTCACTCACAAGAAAAGTGACACATCTCAACAAAAGTAAATTTCTCAGGAGAGATTAAAGAAAATTTGCATGATTTTACTGTAACATGAAATTATAGAACTTAGCTCTGTATGCAGTAATAAAAATGTGCATAAAAGCATATAACCTTTAAGAATGAAAACGTACAATGCGGATTGGTAGGTTGGATAACTTTACCTCCCCACACAATCTACCCCGCTTCTGTGGTCACAAATGGATATATAGCGTAATAAAGGGATTTTCCGTATAACTACACTTATTGAACTTTTTGTGTAGCAAGATACACCTATGACAGAGCTATTTGTGGAATAAAACGCAAAATGAATTTTACCGAGATTTGTCACTTTTCTTGCGGGTGAGCGATATGTAGAGTTGAGTTTTAAATTCCTTACATTAATAATACGAAGACAATTTTTTCTATAATGATACTTTCATTTGTTGGCTTTTTAACAAAATAATATATAATTGTATTTGTATTTCAAACCTGTTTAACGTACAACAATATTGCTGTGTTCAAAATACAACACTTGGTAACATGTAACAGGATGTCTTCTCACCATTTTCTAGCTAAGCTTAACATGATTTGAAACTCATGTTCACATGCACAATGCACAATAAATACTCTTTTATGTATACTTTGAATTTAAAACAAATAACTGTTAATAACGAAATACAATATAAAGTTGAAAAAAAAAATGGAAAAAACCTTTTAATGGTCAAATATTTTTTGTCAATTCTCTGCAATATGTGATGACTATTTGAAGAGACCAAGTGCTAAGTTGCAACTAGTACAATATCTCAAAATGTCATAGATTTGTTTTATACAAATCCAAAAGCTAGAACTAAAACTTTGCAGGTCCAAGGTACATATATGTTCAATGCGTAGCACTTTCCCCATTTAAACGGGTTAATAAATGCATACACACAGGATATGGAAACTCAGATCCTAGATAAATAGCTTAAGAAATAGTACTTGTTCTTCTTTAATAACATCACCAAGAAAACAAAAATTCATGAATTCAAAACATATCATTAGAAAAATGTTAACTGTGAAACAACAGCAAGTTTTGTAAAAACACCGTGTTCCTCTTTAAACTGTAACCAACGTAATAAAACTCATTCTACACATATTAAATAAAACGAAATCAAAAAGTTAGCATTAATTTTGATCGTATAGAAATTTTAATATTTTGTCATATTTACTTTCCAATATTTTCTGACAAAAAAAAAAATCCAATTTATGTGAAAGTATAAAAAGATTATAGATACGAGTAAATAGTCATGAATAAACTTTTATTGCAAACATATTTGGACTGCTCTTGCATATACATATTGAGAAGAATTATAAATATTTGTTTTAAGTATAGATTTAAAATTAAATAGATTATTACTAAACCAAATATAAATATTTGTTTTCGAACATATAATATAGATTAAATATTTGGTTTTCTAAATTTCCTTTTAATAATGCTTAAGCGTGTGAAAATGCTAACAAATGTGGTAACTGTTTATTTTACTTTGGTTTCATAAATAATGTTATGGTAATTTTATTTTATGTTTCTTTTATATAGCCTTAAAACAGATATACTGGTAAATGTAAAACACACTTTCACAAATGCAATTATTTATTTATTATATTTATATACGTTTAGATTAAATAAAGTGTGAGAAAAAAAAATTACTATTCATTTATAACCTAGAGTAAAAACTATTTTAAAATGATAAATACTTATAATAACCTAAATAAAACCGTCAGAATGATTTGAAATTCTCAACTGAACAAAGTATATTATAATATCTAGAACTTTCATGCTATATATAATTTGAAGATTTAAAAATATTAAAAAAATGAAATCAACAGATATTGAAAAGTTTTTGCATAACATTTTTAAAATAGGAATCGTAATTTTATATGGTTCGTATTATATGAATATATTTCAGTTTTTTTTTAATATATTGATATTTCTTTTGTATTTAAATAGTTTTATGAAATTCATGTAACTACTAGATAAGAACTAGAATTGGCTAAAAACTTTTGAATTTAATTTTCGTCGAAATAGTTTCTTCGTTTGAATTGGAAGTAAATCAATTTCATAATTAACCCTCTCGGTGCGTCATTTTTTTAATGCAAAAATTGAACCGATGAACATATGTATTGAACCTACGAATGAACCGTTGAACGGAAGAAGACCGGGTTGTGCTTTTAAAAAAGAGAGAAAAAGTGGAAATCCGCGGAAATCGCGGGTTGTTCAAATTTTGTTATTTTTACATTGTCCGTGGAAATCGGAGGAAATCGGGGGATGCGCAGCGCGATAATTGAACTATACAGATTTATAATGTATCGCATACTAAAGCATGTTTCTCAGGAAAAGTAAAAACCTGTCTTTTTGCCACTTTCCATAAAAATTGAAAAATATAAATTACACTATTACATGTTGGGAAGGCTAAAATTTAAAAATTGAAATTACACTATTACATGCTGGCAACGCTACAAACGCATTTCCATCTCGTGTGTAATAGTGAGAAATTTTATCAGGATGGGAATTGTTCCATGTGGTTTAGTCGGTAGAATGTCAATGTGCTATGCTCATGGCCCGGGTTCGAGTCCCGGCATTGAATCTTTTTCACTATGTTGGCCTTTGCGCCTATTAAGCAGTTAATTTGAAATTTTATTTTCTTTTGAAATATTGTATGCAAGGCGAATATTTCTCTCTGGAAAAAATCCATGTATTAATATAGTTTCAATCGATGCTGGATTCATTTACGTTTCGTGTTTGCACCATATCGGTGGCTCACGAAAAAAAAAAAATCCAACATGTTGGCAAAGCGTTTGTAGCCTTGCCAACATGTAATAGTGAGAAAATTTCCAGGCTGGGTAGTGCGCTATACTGATGGCCCGTGTTCGAGTTCCGGCATGGAATATATTGAACTATGTTTGCCTTTACGCCTATTAAGCAATTAATTTGAAATCTGAGTTTCATTTGAAAAATTGAAAAGTGTTTATGAAGTAGGATTGTCAGTTTGCCTTTCGGTCCAACTCTTGTAAATATGATCGGATATCCAATTAATTTTTGCATATTTTGAGATTTAGTATAGAATGTTTGGTATTGAAAATGAAGTGTGTAGCAATTATAGTTCGATGACAGAGACACACAAAAGAATTCCGTTATATTACGGTCTGCGAGAAACTAATTTAAGGTGTATTTTGTTAATATTATATAATATCAGACATAATGAGTTTGGTATGATTCACCAAATTAAAATAAAAAATGTTTTCTCAAGCGTATAGAATTTATAGCATTTATGTTTCATTTACAAGTAAGCACGGAGTAATTCCATTAAATTATGACATTAGCAGAAAAATCGATTGAGGTGCATTTTAACTATGTGGTGATAATTTAAACACAATTAAATTATAAAAGTTCTCTGAGATATGTATGTCTATAGCATGTTTTCTATATTTTATGGAGTGTGTAGCATTTATCTTTCATTTAGAGAGTCGAACAAAGAAATTCAGTTAATAAATTGACTGCGAAAGATAATTGTTGGTAGTGCGTTTTCCGCCGTGGCATGCATTTTAAAGCATATCTAATTTTTAGTGTATTGCGTAGTATGTATAGTTTAAACAGATGATATACAGGGTTCCACCTATACTTTATGATCTATGGGAAAAAATCGGTTGCGGTGCATTTCAATTATATTAGGTTACTTAAAACATCATTAATTTATAAAAGAGCTCTGAAGTACGTCTGTAGCATGTATTCTATATTGTATGTAGGTTGTAGCTTTTACCGTTAATTTACAGAGTCGCACAATAAAATTCCTTATAAAACTGTATGCGATTGATGATTGCTGTTAGTGTGTTTTCCGCGTAGTATGCGTTTCAAAACATAACTAATCTTAAGTGTATTACGTGGTGTTTATGAATTCTATAAATGATATACAAAGCTGCAGCATTAAATTATGATCAACGTGAGAAAATCGGTTGCGGTGCATTTCAACTATGTGGGATACTTTAAACAGAATTAAATTATAAAAGAGCTTTAAGGCATGTCTGTAGCATGCTTTCAATATTTTAGAAGGGTATAGCATTTATCGTTAATTTAGAGAGTCGCACAATAAAATTCACTTATAAAACTCAATGGAATCGATAACTGCTGTTAGTGAGTTTTCCGCGTAGTATGCTTTTAAAAACATATCTAATCTATAGTGTATTACGTGGTGTTTATGAATTCTA
This sequence comes from Maratus speciosus, assembly GCA_963932465.1. Lineage (NCBI taxonomy): Eukaryota > Metazoa > Arthropoda > Arachnida > Araneae > Salticidae > Maratus > Maratus speciosus. Next base: position 478,920,721 of record OZ010786.1, read on the forward strand.
TAGATAGATATACAGGGCTGTACCATTAAATTATGGTCTACGTGAAAATATTGATTCCGGTACATTTTAACTATGTGATGGTACTTTAAACAGAATTAAATTATAAAAGAGATGTGAGGTATGTCTATACCATGTTTTGTATATTTTATGGAATATCTAGCATTTATAGTTAATTTACAGATTCGAGCAAAAAATTAAGTTATAAAACTGACTGCGATCCATAATTTCTGGTAGTTTGTTTTTCGACGAGGTATGCATTTTAAAACATATCTAATTTTTGGTGTGTTAAGTAGGGTGTATAAATCCCATAGAGAATATACAGGACTGCACCATTACATTATGATCTGTGAGAAAAAAAAACCATGCGGAAATACTTTAAACAGAATTAAACTATAAAAGAGCTTTGGAGTATGTATGTCTATAACACAGTGTTCATTATCGTTCATTTACAGAGTCGCAAAAAAAAAAATACATTTATTAATCTGCCTGCACTCAATAATTACTGATAGTGAGTTTTCCGCTGTGATATGCATTTAAAAACTTATCTAAGATTTAGTGTATAAGTGATGTGCACAAATTCTGTAGATAATATACAGGACTGCACGACAGAATTTCCAAACATTACCAATATAAGTTACAAATTGTTAAAAATGGATTTTTTATTGATTTGTGTGTTTTTTAATTGCTAATTTACCTATCTCATTTCAGTGTGGGAAAAAAGGAAATTTCATAAGTATATCCTGTTACTGTTCGAAAGATTGTCAGAATCTATATCTGTTGCATGATTTTTTTCTTGTTTACTTTTTCTAATCTGCAAATTTACAAAATATATATGTAATTGCTGCATTTTGTCAAAATATACGAACTGTAATTTTCCAAAAAATATATATTTGAAGCGTAAAATCATAAAATGCACTCAAAAATAATACTTTAATTATTATATATTTGAAAAATATTTAAATATAAGACTTCAAATAATAATTTAAGCAAAAATGTTATTTTCACGTCCGATGTTTAGAAACAAGGCATGTACATTTTAAAGCCCTTTTGAAATTAAACAGATGTCTTGAATACATTTTTCCTTATCACAAGCAGAACGATGAATTAAATCGAAATTATTTTTAGAGACATTTTAATTTTCAAGATGTAATGTTTCATCCGTTGAACAGTTTAGACATTTGTTGTATCATGGGAGTAATATTCAACAAAGGTGTTTAACAAACAGAAGCATTTATTTATAGACATACAGCAAAATAACTTTAATTCAAGGATGTTGATTGCACTAAACTAAGAACTTATGTTGAGAATTACAGCGGGCAGAATTGTTCAATTCTGAATCCAAACTAATTTGTAAATGAAGCCCTCATGCGAAGCATTGTGAAATACCTTGGAGATATCTGAGAATATCTAGTTCCTTCGCATTGAATGTCTTCCGCTAAGCAATCAGCAACATGACGCTGCTGGTTCTTGTGTACAAACTTTCTATCTGAAAGCAAAATGCCCAGGCAAAACGTGTTATTGTTATATAGGAAATCACGTATTTCTAAATTTTTATCCTACAATTAAATTGTAATATTTTTTTAAATATTTCTGTTATGTAAAAGTTTATTAGAATACTACAGAAACATATGTTTTTTTAACATTAATAATATTTCCATTTGAAAAATAATATTTTTTTCTTAATTCTGAACCAAAAGTATGGATATATGTTTTATGACAATCTGCAAAATAAGGGCAATTTTAAAAATTTAATATCTGGGAAACTATTTAACTATTATATATATATGTATATATATATAGCGGAGAGTAGCCGAATTTGGACCACTTCACATATTTTCAGGTGTAACTCGCTTAATTTTTGGGATATCTGCAAAACATCATTACACGGGGTCAACCTATTCATCTACTGACTAAATAAATCTTTAGATCAATTTCTTTTTGAAAATCTTAAGTTTTATTTTAATTTGAAAAATTTGTCAAAAGTGGTCCAAATTCAGCAACAGGTCGCCTAATTTGGACCCCCAGTCTCCTAAATTGGACCAAATGATATCAGGTTGTTTTAATGACCACGGAAAGGCCATTTATTATCATTTTATTAAAAGCAAAGCTTACGATTAATGAAACAATCAAACTCAATAACAGCAATGAAATATAATGAAATCAAATATCTGAAAATAAGAGTAATTGTATTAAATCAAAATGTATTAAAAATATAAATCAAAGTTATTAGTGATAAAGAATAGAAATTATGGAACTAATTGTTAGTTACTTTAATATCATCTAAGGAGTAATGCAAAGCTAACACATGAATTTTGTTTATAGATTTTTTTTTTCTAGCGCACACGACATGGAACCGTATTTTGCAATCTGAACACTGAATCATTTCTGCTATTTTATTTTTCTTACAAATTAGAGAAAGCCAATCATCACTGTCTAGATTTTTCTTTTTAGATTCTGAATTATTACACTTTTTTTTTTGCAACAGAGGTTTTCTTTACTTGATTTTTGTAGTTCTTCCCTTCCATCATTTTCTTGCTAATTGCATTGCAACTATTTTTTAAAACTTGATGTTCCAATAGCTTTGTGCTTCCTTTTTGTCTTTTTTTTTTCATTTTAAGGTTTAGTTTATCTGGCGAAGATGTTAACAGAACTGTTTTGGCTGCCTCTGTACTTTGATTTAACTGAATTTAGCAAGGAAGACAATATTTCTAATGATTTTTTCACTTTTGGTATGATTTGTAGCTGCAGCCTTCTTGCAGGTCAATTTCTTCACAACTTACTCTCTCCTTTTTGTATTAAAATAGTGTTGAATTCAGCAACCCCCCTTCCCCTCCTTGAAATAACCACTATCCCCTTAAGGTTTGAGATTTTATTCGTCTTAATGGCAAAAAAGTATAACTCCACCCTCCAGAACTGTAAAAAGTCTGCAATCACAAATATCCTCCAGGGGGAAAATGTTTGAATTCAACTATGTAAACCAACTACCCCGTAGGAAAAAGGATTCAAAGAAAATAAATACAAATACATACAAGATAAAAGAAATTGCAAACAAAAGTTATTGCATAAACATATAAAAATATTTTTATGTTTATATAGGCCTAAACTGTACAAAAAAAAAACCTTGCATGAAGATAGTAGTAATCTATTATAAAATATTTAAAAAAAATCTAAAAAATAGTGCACAAAACGTACCGTCCTCGAAATTAATTATTTACATTTCAAATTTATGATCGCATATCTGGTCCAGTTTAAGCAACTGAAATTGGCCCAATTACGGCAACTGCGCCATTTTTGAAAACAGATAATCTCAAGACTAAGAACAAAAACGAAATCAAACAAATCCGCGTGAAAAATATGCGCAATAAACCGATAAATTCATATATGTATATGGAAATATAACAACTTACCTTAGTTTTAAAGTATTCACTTACGTTTAGTAGGAAAAAAATAGATCAAAACAGCTAACTTTAGGTTTTAAAAAAATTTCTGAAAACAACACGTGGTAGCCGGTTGCTTCTTCTAATATTGCGTGACGTAATTGTGATGAGTATGATTTCAGCGGTAGATGGCGTCTCTTCCTGCAATTAACGGCAGAATGGCAACGGTCCAATTAAAGCGGCGGACCAAATATGGCTACTCTCCCCTATATATTCTAATTTGATCCACAAATATTATTTTATGAAATATATTTTTAAATTACTGCAACATAGAAAGAAGACACATTAATTTAATACACTAGGGGGCTCTGCCCCTACGAGATACGCTCGCCAACCCCCGTTCAGACACCCCAGATTCTAAAAGCATGCTAATTTCACTGGCCTTATAAAGATTGAATTATAATTAAAAAAAACAGTGACGGTCTCCCTGTAAACGGGTTTTCATTCATTTTCCTTTGATTGGAGATTTTTAAGACGAAATCAGCCGCTGCTAAGAGATACATTGGCTTTTTTCGTCTTTGATTATAAACAAGAGAGAAAAATCATGCGTACGGCATAGATTAGGAAACATTTTCCAACACTCCCTGAAAGCTTTAACAAAACTTCATTATTTATGGAAATAAGGTAAATAAGATAACTAACTACACATTTAAAAAACTGATTTCAGCAGTTACCATCCATAGCCAAATATTTATTCCAATTCCTCCGAACAGCCCTGTATTTGATCTGTAGGCTGATATATATACTATATAATGGAAATTTTAGTTTAGCAAGAAAACGCATAACAGGTTGAAATTTCTCTTTCACCAATTTATACTAACAGATGGAAACATACTTAATACTTTTGTTCAACCCTGTTGTTTACCTAGTACCTTTATTACATGCCACTATTTATCTAAACATTAATTCAAACTAAGTCATACTTAAAACTACTGAAATCGCATTTCCAGAATTTATCATCTATAGGCGACCATGTATCCAATTCTTTGTGTGGCCCTCTATATCATTTTATCTATATTCTGCAAACATTTCAGAGAAAACGACATGCAGTTCAGCATAACACATTTTAAACCCACCTTTCAGTAATTTACGCTCATACTCAGTAACCTTTACGAATTCTTTTGCGTAGCCCTGTATATCAACTATAACATTTACACACACCATATACAGGGTGGCTACTAAATACTGTTACACTCCAAAAAGTACGAATTAATATTAATCGCTTGGTAAAACAGTTTATTTCTCTATTTTAACGTTTGGCAATCTTCTATTAGTGCAGACGAATTTTGTTATAAAGCAAATATTTAAAATTATTTTAAAGATGGAAGCCAAAATAATGATGATTAAACAGCTCTTTGATCGCAGATTTTCCGCTGGTGAAAACTTTAAGCAATTAAAATGCCTTGATTTTAATGGAACATTTATATAAAGAACTATAAATTGATTATTGGATACTAATAGCTATGTAAAGATCGACCTAGGCTCGGAAGTCCACGGTCAGTTCGCACAATAGAGCGCATCAAAAGAATTCGTAAATAGGTGTGAAGAAATCCACAACGTTCTGCAAATAAAATGGCTGCAGAAGAGAACGCGAGTCGCAGAACTAGGCAAGTTATTATAAATGAAGGTCTGGGTTATGTTCCTTATCGCAAAAGAAAAATTCAAGGTTTGACTGCTGCACAAAGAATAAAAACATTACCAAGGAGGAAGAAATTGATGAAGCGGCACGTTAGGAAAAGTGTTGACAGAATAAAATTTTCTGATGGGAAGCTATTTTGCACTGAACAGTGCTATAATGCTAAAAATGATGTCGTATATTCAGCAACCCTCGAGGATATACCTGAAACCTTTCGAACTGTTAAACGCTTTCAGAACAAGAATTCTGTTATGGTTTGGACTGCAGTGTTAAACAATGGAAAATTGCCTTTGAAGTTCATCGATAAAGGGATAAAAATCAATGCGAATATTACAAACAGGATATATTGGCTACACATTTATTCCCACAAGCTGAAAGGTTGTTTCCCAAACAGAATTGGGCATTTCAGCAAGATTCTACACCTTCGCACCGAGCTAAATCAACACGGGCTTGGCTCCCTGTCAATTATCCAAACTTTATCATGCAAGAAGATTGGCCACCTTCTTCACCGGAACTAAATCCTTTAGATTATTGCGTCTGGGGGATTTTAGAGGCTAAAGTAAACAAACACAGTAGTTTGGACTCTCACAAAGCTTCCATATTGCGTGAATGGTACCGATTACCTCTTAAAATGATTCGTGCCGCAATCTGACAATGGCATAAGAGATTATCTATGGTAATCGATAAAGATGGTGGTCAATTCGAGTAAATTTTTTTCCCTGTAAACTTTCATCTCTGATGTTCATCATATTAGTGTAGTTATCATTTTCTATTTTATATTTGTAAAATAAAATGACTGAATATTTGTAACAGTATTTAGTAGCCACCCTGTAGTATGCATAAATATAGTGAAACTTAAGAGCGCATTTCATAATTAAAAATGCATTCCCTGCCATTGCCGCTAATATACAGTACTTCGAATAGAAAATACTTGTGTGAAATGTTTTGTATGTTCCTGTAAATGCTATGCACTTCGTATTATACATGAAATAACTTAAGTAAGCCTCACCGACGTATATCAATTTTATTATATATGAATTTGTATAGCTAAAATACGCCGCAAACAATTTTCCCCAATACCATTTGTAATGGAATACTTTGTGTAGCCCTGTAAATGAATAGTAACTATTCGTTGCACCGCATATGCTCAGAATATTCTGCATATTTTAGTTCACTTCGTAAATGCATATATTTTTATTATGTTTGAAAGGATGTAACACCTTTAAAATTCATTTGAAATGACTTTTTCCCATTGGCCGTAATGTAACGGAATACTTTTGACTGTCACTGTAGATGAACTAAACATGCTACAAACTTCATCTGAAATAGGGTTCGTGCTATGGTAAATGTGAATAACATCCAAAAATTTCAAAGCAATCCGAGTATATTTACGAGAGTTATAGAGCATACAGACGGACAGACAAACTGAAGTCATAAACACTTTTCAACTTTGTTGGAAAGTGTTAAAAATTAGTTAAAAATTTGAAAGTAAGTTAATGTAAAATGAATTAAGTACACAGAGTCTTTGTCTCTCGGTACATTTTAACATCGCTATGAGAAAGTTCTTTTAAATGTATCGTTTTAAATCTGACGTAATTTTCACCAATGTTTCCTTCCTCTTTTTAATATTCACATGAAAATACTTTTGTTCTTAGAAGGAAAATATTATTTGCGCTGTCTTAGAATTCATGATAATAGTTGAAAAGATTATCTCAAAATAAGAAATAAATGTTTCGTGCAAATATATTTTTTAATTTAAAGTGTTTTGCCAACTTTTATTTATTTGGCCTTTTTAAATATGACGTAATTTCCTTCATTTGTGACTTTTATCGCATAATAATGAATTTAATATTTAAAAATTTTCTTTCCCTTTTAAAATTCACGTGTAACTGTAGTTTTTATGATGTAATTTTCAATATTTTCCTGATTTTTAACACGTAATCACTTAATTCTAATTTGAAAGTTTTTTTCTGTTAACAATAGCCACGTGTAAATAATTTTGTTATTTGAAGGAAATATTCTTTACGCTGTTTTTAAAATTGGCCACAGTTTAAAATAATTGCCCTTTTCTAGAATGTGTAAAAAAATCTCTCGAAATGCTGAAAATTTTAATTTTAAATGGATATAAATCCTCAAAAAATGAGTCAAATTAAAAAGATAATTGCAGTCTGCACATCGGGAACTTCCATTGTATAGAATGATCTAAAAATGTTTAAATTCCTATGTATAGTTTTTCTCCTATAAAACTTTTTTAATGGAACGATTTTGACCATCTTTAACATTAAATATCTCTTAAAACAATTATTCGATTTAAAAATTGTCTGTATCAGCGTGTTTATCAAACATGTCTCTATAATACCACCGATTTTCATATTTTTGTATGAAACAGTTTTCTTAATATTAACGAAGAAAGACCCCTGGTCATAAAAATTATGGATGCCGATCTAGTAGGAGTATACCCGGATAATCTACGCAGATTTTCATTGGTCCATTTCCAAATCAAAATTTTTTTTATATATAGAAGGATTTTTTGATTCAGTATAAGTTTATTTTTTGTAAAGAACCCTAAAGTTGACAAGTATGTAATAATATTCACTATCTATCTAATTATTATTATTATATGTATATATATATATGTATATATATATATATAGTCGTGAAATATACACAATATCATGTAATATTAAAATAAATAATCATTGTTTAACGTCTGATATACGAGTTGAAAATAAAAAATATATTACAATTCATCAGACATACAAGTAAAATTACATAAATACATTTAATACAATTAAAAAGCAAACGTTTCAAGCTAAATTTTAGCCCCTCATCAGTGCAACAAACATTCAAATGACAGAAAACTATATATCATGTTTACAGTTAAAAATTACTAGCAGTTAAAATTAAATAAAGTATAAATAATTTTAAACAATGCTGAGTATTCAGGAGGAATTGCACATGATTCATTTATCGGCGACGTTTGTTTACGAGTTAACACACCTTCCATAAAAACTTTACTTTTAATATTATTGCAACCGGATCTTTAATCCACAGAGCTAAAAGTTATTGTAATACTGATGCAGCCTTCCAATTTGAAAAAAAGAAGATATTTAGTGACCTAATTCTAAATGGATATCCTTTAAGATGGTTAAAAAGGATTTTTTCTGAGCATCGCGTGTCATCCTCTATAAATTGTAAGGCTCCCGCTATTTACATATCTCTACCCTACAACAAATATCTTTCTGAAAAAATCTCTAACCTTTTGAAGTCTCATAACATCAGTACATCATTCAAGCCTCAAAATGTTTTGAAAAACTTACTTTGTAAATCTAAACCTAAAATTCCCCCCTTACTAAGAACCGGTTCAATTTACAGTATACCATGTAAAGGTTGCGACTCAGTATATATTGGCGAAACTGGTCGCACTTGCGCCATTCGCCTTGCCGAGCATAAACGTACTTACAAATCTGGGAACCTACAGTCTAAAATTGTACAGCATTCTTTGGATACCGACCATATCACAGATTTCACGAATATGAAAGTTATCAGATCCGGTTGCAATAATATTAAAAGTAGAGTTTTTCTGGAAGGTGTGTTCACTCGTAAGCAAACGTCGCCGATAAATGAATCACGTGCACTTCCTCCTGAATACTCAGCATTGTTTAAAAAAAATTATACTTTATTTAATTTTAACTGCTAATAATTTTTAACTGTAAACATGATATATAGTTTTCTATCATTTGAATGTTATGTTGCACTGATGAGGGGCTAAAATTTAGCTTGAAACATTTGCTTTTTAATTGTATTAAATGTATTTATTTAATTTTACTTGTATGTCTGATGAATTGTAATATATTTTTTATTTTTAATATCATGTAAGCTTATAAATATGTTCTCTAACATTTAAATGCTCTCTTGAATCGCATCTTGATTCTGGAAAAGTTGGCAATTACTTATTTAATCCGTTCCTATTTAACACTTTCCAACATAGTTAAAATGTGTTTATGAATTCGGTATGTCTGTCCGTTTATCTGTCTGCTGTACACTCTCTAACTCGCAAAAATATAATCGGATTTTCATGCAATTGAGATATGTTAATAACGTTTATCATGGTATGTTTTGTATTGAATAGGAAGGGTATAGAATTTTTAGTTCATTTAGAAGGGCATTCAAAAGAAGTCCATTACACTTTGGTGAATGGAGAAAAAACTATTGCAGTATATTTTAATGGCATAACGTTATTACATTTATGGCATACCTTTTGAAATGGATATAAGTAACTGAATTTCACTACAATATGATTACTATAGAATAGAGTATCCATAGTAGGGGACACCAGGGCTAGTTGGCTACAAGGGTAACAGTCGCAGTCCACATAAATCACCTGTTTGTGGATAGATTGCGCAACCAGTCACAGAGTACTTTTCTTATTACTTTTTACAATCCTCAATCTAGTTTTGCATAGTTAACTACGTGCAGTGGACATTTATTACGATTTTTCTGTTTTTTGCACTCGTGAGTAATTTTTTGTTGCTTCATTCTTTTTCTAATTTCTAATACTTATCTTAATAATTGCGATTTAACTTGTGCAGTTTTTCTTAGCGTATGATTAACTGTACCTACCCCATATGTGATTTACTTGGATTATTTATGCTTAGAGGATTACGTGTCCCTGTTGTGGAGAAATCTATTATGGGGAAAGTAGGCGCATTGAACACGGAGCAAGTTGGCTCGGTGTTTGGTGTGCACTGGTAGCTTGAAAATCAGCAAACACCGAGAAAAGTGGTTGCAATGCAAGATTTTGAGCACACGTGGCTTTCCCAAGCGGAGACACTTTATTTTTTATTTATGGCAACTGTAACTCTGATGATGATATAGAGTAGGATAGAAGTTACTCAATGTTAATGTTGTATTCATTATTTTTATGTCTGTATAATTTAGAATTTCGAATTATAATTTAGATTATTAATTAATTTATTTAGTCTGTATAATTTAGAATTGCACGGCTATAACGCCTTAGTCTAAACTTAGTGGTAATAATGAAATTGATTTCGCTTATCTGCGTGTCTTATTTGAGCTTCATTTAAATTGTTATAAAACGTGTGCCAACTTACCTCATAGGTATAGGCAACTTGCCCTTTGAAGGGGTAGGTTGGCGCACAATTTTCCTTTTAATTTAGACTTCCGCTAAACATAAACTAAAAAAGCTACAAACTCAAAACTCCGTATATTTATAGTCAAATGTCTGTTCTTTAAAAGTGCAGTTAAAGTTTGTTAAAAAACTTAAATAAAAATTTATAAAAATCAAAAACTAAAAACTGCGCCTACTAGCCCCGGTCTCCCCTATTTATCGTTGAATTACGAGGTCACACAAAAGATATCGGGTACAGTCGTTGACAAAAAATTGCTGGATTGCAGTATATTTTAATGGCATAACGTTATTACATTTATGACATAACGTTTGAAATGGATATAAATAACTGAATTTCACTACAATATGATTACTATAAAATAGAGTATCCATAGTATTTATCGTTCATTTACGAGGTCACGCAAAAGAAATCGGGTACAGTCTTTGACAAATAATTGCTGGAAGTGCGTTTTCAAGTTCCGAATGCGATTTTAAATTAAACTAATCTTCTGAATTTTACTCATTGAGTATAAATTCTAAACCTCGTATGTAGACTACGCAAAAGTATTGACGTACCATACTCCTTATTAGCGGAAACTGCTGATGGGGAAATTTCAACTGTGATGTATTTCCTAAGTGAAATAACTTTTTGCATTTCGGGTGATTTTCCGGTTATAGATGGGAATTGCTGAAATTAAGTTTTCAAATGTGTTATGCGTTTTCAAATAATTCAATTAGACATCTTATTTCAACTTATTAAACGGAGAAGTTTTGTTACATGATTCTGGATGTGTTGGAATGTGTTTCATAATCTATGCTTAACGCATGATTTTTTTCTTTCTTGTTTAAATAGTCAGTTTGTTTTTACTGTTTTAACAATGATAAAGAATGAAACATTTAAAACCACGCATTGAACTGTTTTAAAGGACTATTGTCTTTCAGTAACGTGACGTGTTAGCAAAATTTCATATTTATTTTCCGAGCACGATCACAGATAAACGAACTTCAAACTAATACTCTCTACTTTCTATTTAGTAATGTGTTTCCGTTAGTCTTAGTGATTTTATTTTCCAATACGAGTTCAGTTTTATCAAGATTGATTATATTAATTCATATTATTTAACTTTTCTTTAGGAAGATAGGATAACCCGAAAACTTTAAAAATTAGTTCCTTATTAAGTTATATTTTATTCTTTAGAACATTTGTATTTCAAATGTTTAAAATCAGTAATTTATGTTGTGTAGCATGGTGCTTTGTAATTTATTTTCACATTTTCCGATAAGGGATAAGTGGACGTCAAAGGAGTAAACTATATCGGTATCTTAATATTTTTGGTAAAAAATTCCTTTTTTTTATGCGCTTAAATTTGTTTGCAGATTAAATTATTTCCTTTTATTTTAACTGTTCTGTATAAAGATATGATAATATGTTCAATACAAATTTAAGTTTTAAAATAGCACTTTATTGCGTACTACATAAAATTGAAATTTCCTATTTATCGATTATTATCATATACAATCACTGTCGAATGTTAAGCATGCAGAGGGAAATGGTAATTTCCAGAAGCCAATCTGAATTGTAGCCGCTGCAATTTGCTTCGGAGTTAGATGGAAGTATTCAAATATATTAAGTGATAGACAATCACGGTTTCTTTTCTAGAAATATACCCAAAAGGCAGATCGTATAAGAAGCTAGCATTGGTAAGAGTTACAGTAGTTGCATGTAAGTGCTGATAAAAATTGTTTATAACTTTCGTACGTTTTATTTTCAAGACGGGTGTATTTCTATGTCTTCTACAAGACAAATGGAAGATTGTAAGCATTGGCGTGCCGCCGAATGAATTAAAACGGGACAATCAATGACAAATGTTGCTCTTTTCTTCGGCGTTCATCATTCCGTAACTTCAAGATTATTGAAACAATTGCTAACCAACCAAATAGTTGTCAGAAGAGATGTCGACGGTCGTCATAGGATTAAGGAACCTCCCAAAAACGATATATTGCTGTTTTAAGCTAACGTAATTTAAGAGTCTCGTGACATCTATTGTTGCAGCGTATATTGGTAAGACGATATTTGCCACTACTGTGCGCTTAAGGCTACAAATGAATGGACACTCCATGGTCCGTGGTAACTCCGATTTTTCTCAAATGTAATTATAGGGGTCATCTGTAAATATTTATTGCACACACTGTCAATAATTGTCATATATCTAACATTGTTATTTCTCCTAAACTGTAAAAAAAAGAAAAAAAATCATTGAAGGAGTTCCGCAGGTAGTAAAACTTTTCCCTGCCCTGGGCTTGGGGGTTACACATAACCATAAGCCAAAAGCGGGTTCCCAGGGTGGGTGCTTACTTACTTACTTACCCGATTTTGTGTTCTCCAATCCGTTCAGTGCAGAGGATCACGATTAATGTTGTGTCTGAAACAAATCAATATGACTGCTTCTGATTGAGGCAAAGTTATGTTCACGGATGAGTCGAGATCTGCCCTGCATCCAGATGACAAATTTTTAAGGGACTGGAGAGAAGTAGGCATATGCAATCGGCCCTGAACGTCTCCGAACATGACGCATTATGGGAGGGGGGGGGGTCATCATAGTGTGGATAACGATTTCGTTGATATAACGCACTGACGTGCTCATATTTAGAAAGTGTACTATGATGATTGATTAGTATCTGGATGAAGTCCTAGGCCTCACTTTGAGATTTTACGCTGCAGCCGTTGGTCCTGCTTTTGTTTTAATGGGTGGTAATGTGTGTCATAAGAGATCTGTCCTCGTCGAAGTTTACCTATAGTATGACAGGATTTCATGTATGAAATGAGCGGCGTACTCGCCCGACCTTAATCCCATTGAAAATATTTGGGATACACTCGGTCGTTCTGTGCGTTCACATTTGTCACACCGAATTACTTTCACTGAGCTGCAAACTACTCTACAAGAGGAATGACGATTACGTGACTCTATGTTCTTTGATCACCTCACAGAAAACATGGCCACACGCTGCATACTTTGTATGAAAGTGAGGGGTGCTGGCATACCATATGAATGTCGGGTTTGATTGTTTCTATTCGCTTTAATCATGTTTTTGTTAATGACTCCAAAATGACGTCATCTTATAACATATGAAAATTCAATAACGTTTTATCTTTGTGTGATATTTTTGTTTTGTTTCATGTATGAACATATCTGCTACTTTCCTGCCGCCTTTCGTGTCAATTCGATAGGTACTGGTTGATTTTGCCGCAATTTACCGCTGCGTGCTAACTTTAGGCAGTGAGTGTAATTTTAATTCTCATCCAATATCTCCACGCTTTGAAGGTACAAGATTTGTTTTTTAGAGTAAATTTACAGTCATATTTAATAACATTTAAATTTTCTACTAACAATTATTGAAACAAATTATATCAGGAATGTTAAGGCTGTAGAGATGTGTTAAATAAAAATTATTGTTTTTAGGTGCGTTCGTAATTATATAAATACGTAGCACCTATATTCGTCGTTCAGTCCGTCTGTCCGTCCGCATATAACAGAGCAAAAACTACCCAACCGAATGGTCTGAAATTTTAAATATACGATTGTTGCAAAATTTTGTCGAGCCTGTTTAAATTTTATGAAAATCGGAGGTATAGTTTAATTACAGGGACATTCAAAAGTTTTTCTTTACATTACGGCCAATGGGTAAAAATTATTGCAAGTGCATTTTAATGATGTTACTGTCTTCCGAACGGTCTGAAATTTTAAATATATAATTGTTGCAAAATTTTGTCGAGCCATTTCAGATTTTATGAAAATTGGATGCATAGTTTAATTACAGGGACAGTCAAAATTCTTTCGTTACATTACGGGCAATGGGAAAAAAAATATTGCAAGCGCATTTTAATGATGTTACAGACTATGCACTTATGAAGTGCAAAAAAATATACATTCAGTACAATATGGGGTGCAAAAAATATTTATAAAACTAGTTATAGTACGAACGCACCTCATTTACCACGTTTGACGAGCAATTTCCTACTTTTTTTTTTTTTTTTTTTTTTTTTCATTTCATGTTATAGTTGTTTCTGACGACTGACTGTATAAGAGTAAAGAATGTATAAGAGTAAAGAAAATCCACTTAATTCCAGTAACATTTATTAAAATTATACTTGTAAAAGCCATAGTTTTTCTTCTGAATATTTATACAGACATTGTCTGTTTCTTTACAGTCTCAAACTGATTCTGAATAACACAATTACTTAGTTAAACGATGTGCCTTATTGATAAAATCTGTTTGCTGCACATGTTTCAATAGGGGGAATGAGCAAAAAATATATAATGTGAACTTTTAAAAGCTCGCTGTCTTACTTAAAAGGCGACTGAAATAATGAAAAAGATGCTACAAGTTAGAAATATACATTTTATTTAAAACTTCTAAGTACTTTCAAGCTTTCCAAGCTTATCACCAGAGAATATTTTAATAACTCTTATTATTTATATTTATATTATTATTTATATTATATTATTTATATCATTACCATTATTACATGTATTTATTTATATTATTACCATTATTACATGTATTTATTTATATTGTTACTATTCTTATTAAGAGTTATTAAAATATTCTTCTTAATAACTTCTTAGTACTTTCACGCTTTCCAAGCTCATCATCAGAGAATATTTTAATAACTTTTAATAAGATTAATAACAATATAAATGAATATATATAATAATAATAATAATATAAATATAAATAATGTAATATAAATAATAATAAAAATATAAAGTAAAGCGTGAAAGTACTAAGAAGTTTTAAATAAAATGTATATTTTTAACGTGTAACATCTTTTTGATTATTTTATCGCCTTTTAACAGGAGCGACTAGGTATAGTGTTTCCTCCATTAAGCAGCGCATGCGTCATTACTTGGCGAAATTCAGATCTATGTGAAGTCTGCTAGTTTGGCAATTTATCTGTAGCACTGGCGAATAGGCGTTAACTTAGTAGTCAAAAAATTATCAACAACGCTAAAATAATAAATTTTGTTACATTTTAACTATTAAAGATATTTATTTATTAAAAAAATTACAAAGCAATTGATAATAAATATTTATATTTTTTATATATCGAGGATAATTTTAAAAGATGAAAACTTCAATGAATTAATTCTGCTAATTTTACATTTATCTCTTATTAAAGGTTAAAATATATTATATATATAATGTAAGTTTAGTAGATTTATTATTGCATTTTAATTAATGTTTACTTTAATTATTACAATACAAACAAATGAATTATTGAAATTTATTTAAAATTAAATTATAATGACAAATTAAGTTTATTATTGGATTTAAATTTATTAATACAAATTAAATTCTATTTACAAATTAAGTTTATTAATTCTATTAAATTCATTAATGCAAATTAAGTTAAATTTATCAATACAAATTAAATGTTTTTTTAGCTTAATTATAATTTAATTTAATTATCTAATTGACAATCAAATAATTACAAAGAAAATGATAACAAAGACCGGCTGATATTTATTAACTGACTTAATAATGATCAAAACAAAACTCCCAAAAGAATGTCCTCAGCAAGAACAGAACACACGCACTAAGGATTTAATAATAGATTCAGAACCATAGCCAGTCCTTAAACCACTATACGAGATCGTTCACACGAACTTTTCACCAAAGAACCATGTACCGGCTTTACACAAATACTTTCGTAAAGTACTTGGCATTTCATCGCCAAATCAATGGCAGGAAGCAGCCCAAGAATCAGCTGACTTATGCGTTGTTAAATGGAGGAAACGCTATACTTAGTCGCTGGTCCTTTTAACTAACACATTGAACTTTTTAAAGTTAACATGAGATATTTTATGTTTTAATCAAGGTGAAGAATTTCGTTTTGGCTTATGATTTTATTATTTATTACGGAGAATGAATTAAACATTTGTAATTATAATTTCAAATGTTTTAAAGCTGTATTGTCTGTTTTGTACAGCAGTCCTGATAAACCTTTTGCTAAGCAGGGTTGCACGTCAACTCTTGGCAAACAACGAAGAACGTCATTATTACCATGGCCCAAAACATGCAA
Source organism: Maratus speciosus (assembly GCA_963932465.1). Taxonomy (NCBI): domain Eukaryota; kingdom Metazoa; phylum Arthropoda; class Arachnida; order Araneae; family Salticidae; genus Maratus; species Maratus speciosus. The sequence continues at coordinate 478,937,010 of OZ010786.1, forward strand.
CAAAAATATCTCACGGTATTAGCAGCAATATATACATGCAAATGCATCTCGCAATAGAAGATATAAGGGCCCTATGTCGGATTTTGTATTAAAACTCAGAAATACTCATTGATTTATTTTGGAGGCGTTAATTTACCGTTATAAAAAGTAAAGAAACAAAGACATGCATGATGCAATGACAAATGCATGGGAGGATTTCAAGATATATTCTGGAAAAGTATTTAAATTGATGGAAATCATTTCGAACGATTTTATAGAATTTTTTAAAACGAAATGAGAAACAATTATTTAAAAGTTCAATGGTCCGATTGCGAAAATGAGAGGACTTTTCCCATCTTATAAAAAAGCCAACGGACCATGGAAAAAATATCAAAAAACAATAATAAAAAAATTGAAATTTCATGCATGAAGAAGGGCCTTTTTTTACTTTTTACTTTTTAATATATTTAAAAAGTTATTGCCAACTTTTTTCAAAATTCATAATTTCCGTAAAATGTTTTATAAACAATAACTATAAATTTTATAAGAAAGGGAATACCACTTTAAAATACGCTTTCCATTTCGGTGTGTGAAGTATATTTAGAGGTTTAAAAAACTTCTGTCAAGTGAATATCAAGGATTTTAAATAAAGCATCCTTTAAAATGGAATTTTATTTTAAAAACATGCCAGTGACAGAAAACCAGCAAAATGCTGCACGAAAAGCCTCAAATGCGCAATGGCATCCGATGGCGCCGCGTTGGACACCCCTATTGTACACTACAGTAATGTGTCAGCAAAATTTCTTTTATCCTTTCAGAGACACTAATGGATAAGTGGGGTTTAAACAAACACTATTTATTTTTTTTCCAAAATATGTTTTGGTTTGTTTTTCGAACCTTTCTCCAGCAGTGGGTGTTTAATTTCCTGCAGAGCACATGAGTATTATTTGAACTTTTCTATATGATTATCTGATGGACGAATCATTTCTATATTACATTACATACTAGCTGACTCGCCCGGCGTTGCTCGGGCCCGTGAAATGAACCTCAAATTTGTAAAATTTTATGACATTAACTCGATTTTACCTGAATTTATATTTTTAAATGAAAAATATTGCGAAAAAATTTTGAATTCAAAGTATATCGTAGTTATTATTTTGTTTTCTGCGTAATTTTATTTTTGTAGTCCACGCGTACACAAAGCGAGCGAAATCGCGAGGAAGCACTCAAGTTTTACTGATTTCGTCCATATTTTCATACTTTTTATTTGAAAAAAAATTATTTAAACCCGCCCAAACGCACCGACATTTTTTTACAAGAGATGTAAATTTAGTCTATTGAGATGTTCTAAATAGATTGCGTAAATATACGGATCTTTAGCTAGTTTTCGTGTATCAAATATATCGTCTCCGTGAGGCGCGAAGTGACAAAAATCGCCGGTACAATTCAAAGGGTTAAAATTAATATATTTTTATCTGCTTGTACTATTAATTAAAATAAGTTTTTAGATTTAAGAGCATATTTTTGATTTGTCGGTATCTCTAAAATGGCGCCCTGGAGAAGCGTTGACATAAATAGGATAAACGTTTTTCGAAAAAATGAAACTTTTTTTTTTCAAAGGGTTAGCTGCGATATGTTTTTGAATTGATTACTACATTAGAGACGTAAGAGTATGAGCCACATCTCTTTCGTGTTTAATTTTACTAAGCGGTTTGGTCTATGGATGTAATGACAAAAACCCTACAAAATTCCTTCTTTCCGATCTTCATTACCTTACTGTGCGTAAATAGGACATCTGTGGAGGTGCGAGCGCCTTGCCCCTCTCTGAAAAATGGAGATGAGTTTTCAAGGAAAGTTCTTCGTAATTTTTAATTAATAACAAAGCTAATTATTAGAAATTTAAAATTCTGAATCTCAGTCGCAATTGGAGAGACCAGTGACTAATCTCTCACAAATTTAAATTTTCAGTTTTGTACATGGCGTAGATTTTGATAGCCATCGCATACAGACAGACACACACACAGACAGAGCGCAACAATCTTTTATTAGTATAGATTAATTTATATTTAATTATTTGAAATAATTCTAGTTCAAATTTTTAAAAACACTATTACCTATTCTGTAGCGCGATGCTTTAGCAAAATGTCCTTTTATTTTCCTAGACACGATCTGTGATAAGTTGATTTGAAACACATATTTTCAATTTTTTCATTCAATAATAGTTTTTTCTTCCTTTCTGTGAGAGTATATTGTTGAAAATAATGTTTAGTTATATCTAGGTCATGTTAGGTTTTTTATTAAAACTTCTGTATGTCTAACAATACAAATCTGACGCATATAACATACCGAGCATTTGGAAATTGTTACATTTAATTATTTAAATCATTTACATTTCAAACGTTTTGGAATCAATACTGACTTTTCTGCAACGTAAAATATTGCCGAAATTTCCGTTTTATTTTCCGAGATACAATCAGAGACAAGAGGACTTCAAATAAAAACTCTCTTTTTCTTGTTTATTACTATATTTTCGTTTACCTTCGGGATGCCTTTTCCTTTTTATTACCATTCAGTTTATTTATATAATTTTATTTCCTATTATTTGAACTTTTGTGTATGAGGGTATGATAAACCGATCACTTGAAGTTATAATTATCTTGCTGACTTACCCGACGTTGCCCGGGGCCGTGTAATATTTTCAATGAACCTTAAAATTTCATATCTTTAACTCGATTTCGCCCAAAACACAAGTCCGCTGACTGTGTGAAAAATCGTTTAAAGAAAAAAAAAAAAAAAAAAAAAAAAAAAAAAAAAGAATTTTTTTCGAAAAGATCACAAAAAAGATTTTTTTTTTTTCATTTGGTCTATTTCAGTACACTGTAAAAAAAAAAAAAAAAAAAAAAAAAAAAAAAAAAATCTGTAAAGTTACTAAAGTTTTTCTAGGAAACTGGGATTCCTAGAACTTTTTATGTAACGGCAACAAGAAAATTTCCTGTAACAGACGCTGTTATAATTCGCAATTTCCAGTATTGTCCATGCGGTAGATTTCGCTAGCCATCGCAGACAGACACACACACACACAGACAGACAAAGCGAAACTTTATTTTACTAGTATAGATTACTGCATAACCCCGATTTAAGTTTCCAAATTTAACGATTTCCCCACTTCAACGGTACATTTATGTAATCCAAATTTACTTGTATTTATTTGTATGTTGAATAAATCTCTTTTTAGCAACAGTTTCCTTCTATTTGATGATAATTTTGATGAGTTTTAAATATTTATATATATTTTTCAGAGATAAGAGCCGCCATTTTTTATTTTATTGTTATTTATCTATTGATAGATGTGTGGCGATAAAGAGTTTTGTTTAGAGAAATTTAAAACATAAGTTTTGTATGATATTGTCTGCCTGAATTTGAAGTTATTTGGAATATGATTTTTATACTTCAGTTTAGGGTCTAGAGCTTACTCAAGAATTGTGTAAAGAGAAGCCAAAATCCACATAATTTAGTTTATGATTCTGACACATAACATGATAAAATCTCTAAAATCACTTCAGTTTTTTAATTCGAATTAGATTCAGAGAAAATATTTAATGAAGTTTTCATATCTATGAACACTTATGTAATGCTTCTAGAAATTCCGAAAACTCCATCTGACCTATAACAAATAAGGGAATGCAAAAACTTATCGACATATATATATATATATATATATATATATATTAAAGGTGTATATTTAATGCGTTAAAAAGAAAAGGTAATCAAAAATTCTGTAACAATTTTTTTTATAATTTAACTTTATCTAATGCTTTCCCCGATTTCACGATAACATTGATGTAACGATCATTTTCATCGAAATGGTTAAATCGTGGTTCGACTCTAGTTTTAATATTTTTGTCTCAGATATTTGAAAGCAGTGTTGTTTTTTTATTGCACGAAGTGTTAACAAAATTTCCTTTTTATTGCCCGAGACATAATCAGAGATAATTGAACACGAAGCAGATGTTTTCTATTTATACTTATTATGTACTTGAGGATGAAACCCGGTCTTTCCGAGACACAGCATACACGTGAAAACCATTTTATCTGTTAAAAGCTATCATTGACATTGATATCCACCTTAGTGGAGATTGCTTTGAGTCCTATAGCAACTATGGCTTATCGCCTCGAATGATCATTATTATACACGGTAGAACAACAAGCAGCAACAATATTTATTTCTTTTTTCGATTAGATATCTATATATAACTACAAAGGAACATTCACAATTACATCCTTGTCTTACCCGAAGATTCGAACCTAGAGCCTCCGTCGTGGCAGCAGCTGTCGCTACCCACAACGCCACTGGACGAAATTCAAACTTCTATGTGAATTTTTACATTATTTATTCTGCTGGCTAATTCGCAAAACACCTATTTAGTCAGCGTGTGCGCTATTTGAACTTTTTAGTTCTGAACTGAAAATAAGTAATCTTTTGTTGATATGCAGATTCTTAGATGTGTTGCGACATTCTAAGGTGCCAATACTGTTTATATTCTGTTAATGTTATCAAATATTTATTTGTGATGTTACAAACTGATTATTTGTAGATTAATATACTTTTGTAGATTAATATACTTTTGTAGATTAATTTGAACTCTGTAGTTCTGACATATAAAGGACAATTTTTTTGTTGATATATAAATTATCATATGTGTTGATTCGTTCTATGGTACCAATATGGTTTATGTTCTTTTAATGTTATGAAATATTTGTTTTTGCTGTTATAAACCTTATTTGTATATTAATATACGGAACCACTAATTAAATAACTAGCTTAGATTTGGTAATGAATATTTAGAAAAACTCGTTTTAAATTGATATCTGATAGAATAGATATGTTTAGATTGAGTGAGCGAAAAATTTAGTATAAAACTCTATCTTTACATACTTGAACGTAGTTGAGTTAAAAGAGTCTATACATACAATGTGTCTTATTGTATCAGCCTTATTGTTTAAAAAAATAACGATATATAAGATATTAATGAAATTGCAACATACTTGTTTTCCATTATGTGAATACATTAGTATCACGATAACAGATAGAAGTGCCAGATCCCACTTTCAAATAGAGCTGAATTGGTGACTTTACATTTCGGAATTTTATCAATATCACATGCGATATCATTCACAAATTATACTTTAAACTACCAGCTTTTTTTTGTAGATACCAACGCAGTTGACACAAAGCAAAATAAGTGTTTTGGAAGGTCATTAAAATATGTTTGTACCCAACTGCATGTATTAAAGCAGGGTATTGTGTTTCAATGTGTTCAATATAAATTGCCTTACTGTTGAAATTATGAAAAACAGTTGTTTTTTTTTATTCCGAGTGAGGTACGCTGTATTTTTGATTAAATGAATGGATTGCGAGCAAGGATTCATTTAGAAAATTCATTTATTGCAACGTGCTCTAGCACGCCTTAAAGTACGTTGAATGACTTTTTAAACACATTCTATTTAAATTGTCCTTTTCTTCTAAAATCTAAAGTATTCTTTTTATTTTAAATTTTCAGCAGTGCTCTAGGTTTTTAGTGTGTACTTTCAAAACTTATAAATTTATTTATCTCTTTGATGACGTGCTGTGTTAACCAAAGTTTCACTTTGTATTCTTCTACATGTTTATTCTAAAACCGATTTTAAGAAAATAGTCTTTGTTTAGCGTTCAGTAATGCGTTTGTGTTTTTTAGCATTGTCTCTACTTTGCATTATAGTTAGAAATTTTTAAATGTTGCATTGATTCACATTTATGTACATATTATTACCAAAAAATATTTAGTATTTATATTAGCATAATAATAATTGGTATCTAATTTAATTTGTATTTATAAAGGTAATACAGTTTTCTTAAGAAAATCATTCAATTTTTTGTATGTTCCAGAGTGCCCGTGTGTGCGTTGGTATTAAGAATAACCCTGTTTGTGAGTAGAATATATTATCAAGTATAAGTAGTCAAATCATTTTTAATCTATATAAAACATTGTATGAATCGGAAATTATAGTAATTTTAATTGCTACACTGTAAAAAAAAAATCTGTAAAGTTACTAAAGTTTTTCTAGGAAACTGGGATTCCTAGAACTTCTTATGTAACGGCAACAAGAAAAAATCCTGTAACAGACGCTGTTACAGGAATTTTTCTTGTTGCCGTTACATAAAAAGTTCTAGGAATCCCAGTTTCCTAGAAAAACTTTAGTAACTTTACAGATTTTTTTTTACAGTGTATTTAATACTGAATAGCGAATAAATTCTGCATTAACTTTCAACGTTAAATTCAAAATATGTAGCATATACTTTTGCGCACACAACATTGTTTACTTTAACTGATATTCATGAACAAATTAATTTAATAATTTCAAAGAAAAAAAATCTGTTTTTTCTACTTAAAATATAGATAAGTGAATATATTTTAACTATTGGTAGTTTAACCTAAAAAAAAAAAACATATTACTACTCTACTTATTATAATGCATAAGAATAATTTCAAAATGATATGCAGAAATAAAATTTAAAATCAGTATCATCGGCAGAGTGTCCCCTGACATTAAATTAAATCCGACTTACAACAGTTTCTGAATCATAAATTTAAAAATAGATAAATGTCTAAGCCATAAGTGAACCAATTTTATGTAATTAACTTTGAAACAATACACCAGAGAATCTCGCAGATCTCTACACTTTTCGATAAATGTAATATTAAATACCATTTGTGATACTAGATTTCTTCCCAAGTGAACTCATCAATCTCTAATGTGGCTCTGTGCCAATGTACGGGAACTACCATAATGTGAAATTCGGATAAGATTATATTGTTTAAATAATTAACAAAAATACTTGTATCGTTATCGCAAAACAAATACTTTTAATGCTGAATAAATGAAACATTTAAATATGTGCTTGATTCCACAAAGTTAGTTAAAATTTCTGTGTAATCAGATTTTCATTAGGTAATATCAGTAATCAGTTTATAAATCTTTATCCTTCTGATCATGTGATTTATTGCTATGCTCATGAACTTTTAATTGGCTTTTGATTTGAATACAATATTTTTTATTTGACTATACATAAATTATTTTTTTTTATTTTACATAAGTTTTCTTAAATTTCAAATATCGAAATTTTGCATAAAATACGTAAATATATTTAGTATTTAACATGAAATGTAAGATGCACTGCCTACACAGTTGCATTTATGTAATATAAACAAACATTTGACATTCATAAAATAACTTGACAACATTTAAAATATCGGAAAGTTCTTTAAAACAAAATTATATTTCTTCAAAAGTTTTGAACATAAGACAAATATACGTTCTTTCACTCACAGAAAATTCGTCCGTAAATGAATAAGGAAAACTATTCATGAACGAAAAGGGATATTAATAAAACTTGTTCATTTCAGTAAAAATTGTCATGTTTCAACTCAAAACGCCCATTTACCCAATCTGGTAATTTGAAGACATTTGAAACATCCAAAAAATAATATATAAATAAACTTTAAAATCAGAAGCATTAGCAGAATTTCTTCTCAGAGCAAATTAACTTTGAAATTTAATACACTAATGTTTATACAAGGTGTATCTAAACTCTTGTGAAAAACATTAAGGGGTGATAGTACACGTCAAGACAAACAATATTAAATAGGAAACTAAGGGTCCGAAACGTCTTCCGAAGGAGTTAGGGGCCCTTAAAGTTTAGGGTCCAAAATTTCAAATGATTATAAAAAAGGAAAAATTGGTCGATTCGATTGCGGTTTTCACTAAAACTATTCTTTATGTCAGTATTTTCTTGAAAATAAATTTTAAAGATACAGTTCAAAAAATGCCGATAGAGGGCGCTTTAGACTTTGGAGTAACCAAAAACTATTTTTTACCGTTATTTTTTGTATCTCATTACATGCTTTCAAAAGCTTAGACTTAAACTTAAATTTTGAGCTCAAAATCTGAATCGTTGGAAGTGGTTACGTAGCGCAAACTGAACTGTGTTCAGGAGTTAAAATTTCAAATGATTATAAAAGACGGAAACATTGGTCGACTCGTTTGCGGTTTTCACTAAAACTATTCTTTACGTCAGCATTTTCTTGAAAATAAATTTTAAAGATACAGTTCACAAATACCGGTAGAGGGCGCTTTAGACTTTGGAGTAACCAACAACTGTTTTTACCGTTAATTTTGTATCTCATTACATGCTTTCAAAAGCTTAGACTTAAACTTATATTTTGAGCTCAAAATCTGAATCGTTGGGAGTGGTTAAGTAGCACAAACTGAACTGTGTTCAGGAGTTAAATTTTCAAATGATTATAAAAAACGAAAAAAATTAGTCGATTCGTTTGCGGTTTTCACTAAAACTATTCTTTATGTCAGTATTGTCTTCAAAATAAATTTTAAAGATAAAGTTTTAAAAAATACCGATAAGGGCTCTTTAGACTTTGGAGTAACGAACAACTATTTTTTACCGTTATTTTTTGTATCTCATTACATGCTTCCAAAAGCTTACACTTAAATTTTGAGCTCAAAATCTGAATCGTTCTTAGTGGTTAAGTAGCGCAACTGAACTGTGTTCATGTGTTGAAATTTGAACCCCCCCTCCTGAACACGGTTCAGTTTGCGCTACTTAACCACTCCCAACGATTCAGATTTTGAGCTCAAAATTTAAGTTCTAGTCTAAGCTTTTGAAAGCATGTAATGAGATACAAAAAAAAAAAAAAAAACGGTAAAAAATAGTTGTTCGTTACAACAATGTCTAAAGCGCCCTCTATCGGTATTTTTAAACTTTATCTTTAAAATTTATTTTCAAGGCAATACTGACATAAAGAATAGTTTTAGTGAAAACCGCAAACGAATCGACCAATTTTTCCGTTTTGTTATAATCATTTGAAATTTTTAACTCCTGAACTCAGTTCCGTTTGCGCTACTTAACCACTCCCAACGTTTCAGATTTTGAGCTCAAAATTTAAGTTTAAGTCTAAGCTTTTGTAAGCATGTAACGAGATGCAAAAAGTAACGGTAAAAAATAGTTGTTGGTTACTCCAAAGTCTAAAGCGCCGTCTATTATTTTCAAGGCAATACTGACATAAAGAATAGTTTTAGTGAAAACCGCAAACGAATCGACCAATTTTTCCGTTTTGTTATAATCATTTGAAATTTTTAACTTCTGAACTCAGTTCCGTTTGCGCTACTTAACCACTCCCAACGATTCAGATTTTGAGCTCAAAATTTGAGTTTAATTCTAAGCTTTTGGAAGCATGTAACGAGATACAAAAAATAACGGTAAAAAATAGTTGTTGGTTACTCCAAAGTCTAAAGCGCCATCTATTATTTTCAAGGCAATACTGACATAAAGAATAGTTTTAGTGAAAACCGCAAACGAATCGAATTTTTCCGTTTTGTATAATCATTTGAAATTTTGGACCCTAAACTTTAAAGGCACTTATTTCCTTCGGAAGACGTTTGGGACCCTTAGTTTCCTATTTAATATTGTTTGTCTGGATGTGTACTATCACCCCTTAAAGTTTTGCCCAAGAGTTTAGATACACCCTGTATAAGGACAATAACCGAACATTTTAAATTATAAAAGTTTTGTAAAGTACTACAGAAAGGCTTGAATAATCGTCTTTATACATAGGGTATGTAGAAAAACTTGCTTAACTTAATGTTTTTCAGTGAAAAATCAGCCACAAGGGCGATTAGTGAACCAACCACAGATTGAAGAAAAAATCCAATATTTGATTTCAGAAACAGAAAACCTGAAACAGAAAAAACACTTAATGGTCAATATTGTCTCAATGACTAAATAATCACGGTGTAACATTTGTCTGCATTTGTTAAAGAGCATCATGTATATTCGAGAAGATTTAATTGATTCTGCAATTTTTTAAAAAAATTTTTATCGCTTATAGCTCGCATAGTTTTCAACATATTTTATTGCAAGTTTCAAAAAATTTGACAAAATTCTGTAGAAATGTTATACAGTATCTAAAAATCGAACTCATTGAATATATGATGAGACCTTAGAATTCGTATGAAATATTTTTTAACTCCACATGCATTAAGGCTGTCAAAACCGTAATTTAAGAAAAATTGTAGTTAGGTATATTGGTCAACATACATAAAAAGACCAGTTGAATGTCGAGAAAGTTGCGAAAGGGACTTCAATTTCAATTGATTTCTATAAGTAGCCGAGTGAGGTGCTTTCTACATATTGTCAATGAGCTCATATTTTCGATACATTTCTGTATTTTCACGGTATTCCACTGGCCGTTTTATAAGTAACCCTATATAGATAGTTACCAAATTATAAAAATAATACTTTTTGATACTCTTTGCCAATACGCTGTTAAAAATTATTTCGTACAAATGCCCATATCTCATAAATATTAGGTATATTCCTTTTTTATGTAATATAATGTTCCTACTGCACTTTGTAAAGTTAATTGGAAGTGACATCGTTTAGTTGAAACCTCTGCATTCTATAAACAAAAGAAGTCAGAATGTTTTACGAAAGAGTTTATACCTTCTCGAGCGCCCATACTATTCTTAAACAAATACGTATAACCGCTGTGCAGGGCTCACGTACCCATTCGCTATGGTTACTGACTATTACGAGCATTTTTTCTTACAGACTAATCGCAAGTATTATTATTATTATTTTTTTTTTAATTTAGAGTTGGTTTCCTAATTGCATCTGTGACCACAGACGCGGCTCCTCGACTGGCGAACATGGCCGCGTGAACTCTAAAAGAAAATATTAAAAATATATAAAAATATTAAAAAATTAAAATTTTCTCTCATCCTAAAAGTATTCTGTATATATCACCATGTAATATACTTTTACAACTCTAGTTTGTCGGATTTTTCTTTATTTTCAAAAGGCGTACATTAATATTTTATTTCTCTTTTGAAAATCAAAATTAAAAACATGTCACGTATTATTATTTTAGTTTCAAGGTCTTTTCTAAAATAATTTCTTCTGCAAATCTCATTTTATTTTCCCATATTATTCTGTATTCTAAAAAAAAAAAAAAAAAAAAAAAAAAAATGCGCGTTTTATTGGTTGTACCTCAGTACTGCTTTTTTCCTACACAGCCTGAAAAAGTATTTTGTCTTTTTACGCTTTCTCATTCTTCAAAAATATTTTCCACATTGCTGTTAAAATTGGCCGCATGCAGTATTTATTATGCTGCATGAGCTTCGGAACTAGATTTGTATGTGTGTTTTCACGGACTAATGAACTCGCAGCATCACTGAAGTGAAATGTTATTTTGCTGATTTGCATGAATTAAGATTTTCTATTCTAAAATCTAAACTGTGGGTGTTTTTCAAGAAGAGCGCTTTACCTAAATTGCAGATTAAATAAAGTTATTTCGAAGAAATACTATGGAAGCCACATAGATTTCCTTCTGATTCTTCCTAATATTTAAACTGATAAGATGCGAGAGGTATATATTGATCTATAAATCGGTTGCTACTGTGGGTATCTGTTTGATGGGAGTGTGTGAAACTGCTGTGAGTGATTCATATCACATAATTATACAGAAATTTGGAATATGAAAATTAACGTCATTTATAGCGGAATCTGGCCAACTTTCTGCGCAAGGATGGATTGAGTATATGACCAGCAGTATAGATTACACAACAGAGTGTCTGCCAGAATTACTTGTGACATGTGCATTAACAATTCATACCTTCGGTATGCTGCTTAGTTCATGCCATTCAACGTATAATCTATAAAAATATGAGTAATGGATACGGACATAGTACTTATACCTGTTATTATGTTTACTGGGTAAGGTGTTGTACAAAGTTGCTATTACTTTAAATTTGTCTTGTTATTATTGTTACTTTGGTTTATTATGTTTTTGAAAAATAATTTTGTTTTACAAGTAAATCATTATAAAATGGTAAACTATTATTTCTACAAATAATTGTTTTAAGTATTTTTCTAGTATTCCTTAATTTCAAGAGTTAACAGATCTTGTTTTTCTATTGAGGATAAAATTTCTGATAGATAATATGGGTAGTAATTTAATATTTATGATTATTATTGTTAATGTTTTCGTATATGATATTTAAAATTTCATAAATTTAAGATCTGAATCCAAAACTGATAGTGGGATTGCTTCTTTTGTTAAGTTAAATACTGCTGATAAGATAACTGAAATCAATATTGTAGCATTTGGACCTGATTTAGAAATGGATATCCAGTCATGGATAGCTTATTTTGATAATTTATGCCCTAAGGAAAGTAAAATTCTGAATGGAAATTAGAAAATATTTCAAAATACTTAAAGGATGTTAAATCTACATAAACGACTGATTATAATGTACAAAATATGATCAAATTTCCGATATATTTTCAGAAAAATTTGTTAACATCACTGTTTCCATTTTTATGAATTTTATAGTTTAAAATTATTTAATATGGGTGAGTTTGAGAGCTACTTTCACATGAAGTATAGTCGCACAAAATTAGGGAGTGTACTTACAAGCACTTACTTATTACTTGAAACCAGAACATCAAATATTCTAATTGGAAACACCCTTCCTATTACTACGGGATGGTGTATGTTAGTAAAGCGTCGCGTTGTAGTCCCAACATTTACTGCTACACCTGTAAGGTATAACACTTTCTAGACACTTCCAACAACAAAACAATATCCTTAGGCACTGGACTCGCCAGCAAATTGCAATTTTGGAATACAGAAGTCTAGATTTTTTCTCCCAGAGCTCATACTACCCATTTTCAATAACAGTATCCATCCATATTTTATCGAATTTATCACAATGGAGGAAATTAAATCCTTTCTCTTGGAAAGAAATGTATGCTTAATGTCAGTCCATCTTCATATTACATTCATCTCATTAATCATCAGTCATCTAAAACTATCTCTGTTAAAAATTAATATTTATTGATTGTTTTGCTTGAAACATATTTATGGTTGATAATGTTTTCAAAACTCTTCAAAGATTGAAATACATTGTAATTTCATCTTGAAAAGTAATTGTGATTTTTTATTTATTTTCACTGATTTCGCTGATGATATCATTGAGCTGATTTCCTGGATAGAGCAAAATTAATTGTGATTAACGTTTCTTATATTTATTATATTCAAGTGAAAAAATGGAACTAGGAAAATGATTTTGGAAGACATTTAATGATAAAATATTTAAAATTCACTAAGCTAAATTAAAAGTTATTATGTAAGGGTTAGTTCCTTCGTATGAGCTGGTGTTACCTTCAATAATACTAGAAGACATTTTTTGAAAACTTCGAACTTTTAAGGGTCCTTATGAAATCATTAGTAAATTATCTGATGTAAATTTTTGAAATGAACCGTCCAGATTTAGAGACAAAACAAAGTACGAAAATTGTACATGTATCCAAATCACGAGTTTATAATTCTCCAGTTAATTAAAAAAAATATTTCATGAAATACACCACGCAGAAGATAAATCATTAGCTTAAAAGTAAATAAAAGGTATAATTTAAAATAGCCATAAAATTAATATACCTTATTGATGTATAATTAATTAATTAATTTCATTCTTTTCCGAGTTTTACGTATATATAATTAAGGGTTCTCAAGACTCTTAAAGTTGGAAAAAAGAAAAAAAAAGACCGTTTTCAACATTTAATATCTTAAAATATATATGATTTTAAAACCCAATTTATACTGAGAATGAAATATATAAGTATGTTTTTTCTTTTCACGTATTTAAAAAATAACAAGATGCAGAATTAGCATTTATAGGGTGCTCCAAAGTTTCAGATATTTAACAAGCAGAAAATTAGTATGACAGTTTGCGCGTACGATTACAAAATAAATTTTGAATGTAGAATGGAAAATTTTGTTGCCTACATATACTTCAAGAATGTAATAATTACCGAACCTAAATGAAATTGTATTTAAAGAATTTTAATATTTTTAACACAAAGTATTATTTATCTAATACAAAATTAAAAAAAAATAACAGTATAATCGCCTAAACAAATATTGCTTTGAACAATAAAAAGGAAGTTTTAGATTCAGTTTATACAGTCTAACATGAAGCATTTGTTTAAAAAAATTCATGAAAGTATTCAGAAGTTTTTGAGATATTGTGCACATTATGCCCAACATCGTATTTTGTAGAAAATGACTTCAAAGTTTAGGAAAGCCGCTTCAGCTATTCAGCGGGTATAATTCTAAAAGCCATAATTTCTGTTCTAATGGGAATTTCAAGGAAATAATTATATCAAAATGTTCAGAAATGATAGGAATGTATCATCTAAAAAAAATTAAAATATGAAAATTTTGAAGCTTTAAGAGCCCTGAGACACCTTAAATCGCAACAAGACTAAATGCTTGTTGAAGTCTTAATTTCAATTAGCTTTCTTATGCATGCACAATTCAATTAAATTTGAAAGTGAATAACGTGATATAGTAAATAGTTCATGATTTCAAATAATAACATTTATAACGTATCAGTGTTCAGATACATTACAAATTGAAAAATAAAAATACTTAGATCTCTAACATATATTATTTGTGCTTTTACAATGTTTTCATGTTTCCCTTTTCTTAGATATAAATAATTTTATAAAACTGGTAATATTTATCCAAAATATTGAAACAATGTAAATTTGATTAAAAAAATATAAGTATGTTCAGAAATTATTGCGATGTTTTCTCCCTTTTCTTTCTCTCTCCCATTCAGTGGTTTCTGTAGCAAAAATGACTGAAATTTATACATCAAAAGGTATAGCCGGTTTCTTAGTAAAATATGCCCATGAGGCAACCAAGTCGAGTCCTATATGAATCGATAGCCCTTAAAAAGAAATGAATTTCTCCCCAGTTTGAAGCTTATACCTGAAGCACATGGGGGGGGGGGGGGTATGATCCTTAACCCATTTGTGCCTGGCGTCCTAATTTTGGGACGCTATCTTAAAAAAAAATTCCCATTAAAATTGAATTATGATATCCTTTCAAAACTTAGTAAAATATATCCGTAGTATTTGTTTTCAATATTTATCCATAAATGGCAGTGCATTTTTAAGAATAAAAAAGGTGAAATAAATGTTTGTTGTACTGCAAAGTTGGATTTTCTTGAAATAAAATGGTGCGTACCCCCCCCCCCCCCCCATGGACTTCAGGTTAATACTTCAAACTGGGGAGAAATTCATTTCTTTATATGGGCTATTGATTCATGTAGGACTCGGCTTGGTTGACTCAAGGACATACTTTACTAAGAAACCCGGCTATACCCTTTAACACTTTCTTAATTATTTTCCCATTTCTATCATTTTTACAAATCCATTAAATTAAAGAGATTTTTATGCAGGTTTTAAAAGATTATATATATATATATATATATATATATTACATCATTTCAAAATGCTAAAACACCATAACTTCAAAAGGAAGGTGTATATCTGCAGAAATTTTTTAACTATAAAATATTTAAAAGAACAAGAAAGACAGGTTAAAAAAAAAAAAAAAAAAAAAAAAAAAAAAAAAACAGTCTGTTCATCATCAGTGGGAGGACAGATATATATATATATATATAATCAAAAAGAGTATTTTAATTAAATATTTCTAACTTATTAGTTTCATTTATGTCAAATTGTAAAGGCTGCAAATCTTTTCCGTCGGTTTCCTGGAAATAACGGAAATTTTAATCACAATGAAAACATTATATTATAATTGATATTTGTGCAGTGATAGAAAATTTTAGAAGATTTCCTTCAAAGGAAAAATAGTTACCTATATATCGAAAAGATAATGTTATCTTTTTATTCTCCTATTGTATTTTAAAGAAATACTCCTTTCATGTTGAAAAGAAGATAATTCATTTTAACCTTTAATTTTACAACAACGAACAAAAAAATATAGCGTATGATTAATTTGAAACAGTAAATAATATTTCAATATAATCCTTTTCTTAAAAAATTGGATATTATAATTGAATAAAAAACAAAAACTTTGAAAAACAAACCATTTTTAGCAAATTTAATTTTGATATAACTATTTACTCTGCATTTATTTGTAAGAATTCCCGTGACCCCTGAATTGATTTTAAATCTTCAGAATATCTCATTATATTTATATAAATTAAATAAATATGTTTAATGGAATTGTGCAGTTCTTATGTAATTTTTGGGTAAAGGGTTTTCGAATTTATATTTCGAATTCAATTTTGGACTTTAAGTAAGCAGTACTTGATACCAACTTTTAAGTTATTTATAGATATATATAAGATTCTCTCTAGATTAATAATTATCTCATGAATAATGTATGGTCTGGGAGATGTAAGACGATGACTGAATTATATTTTCATCTTGTAAACTATTTCATAAAAATTAATTTAGCCGTTACCCAGCAAACACAGAGCTATCGGTAAGCATTGGGGTGACAGCCGCTTGCCACTACCGGAGGTATTGGTATGATACCGGTTGCCGCTACCAGTTCCGTATTTTTTTTATACGCTGCGCGTATGTGGCCCGATTCATGAGGCACGCAGTCGGCCCGGTATCGGCAGAAAACTATGCAGACATCACGCCGATAGCTATCCATATAAATGCCGGCCGCAGTCCGACACCAGCTTAAATTGAAAAAAATCTGTTTTGATGGCGCCATCTATGATCCATCGTGGAATGTATATTTGGAAGGAACGTGTTTCAACGTTGGGAGAGGAGGGGTTTGATCCATCGTACCCAGGGACAGGAAGTGGACGCCTTCACCACTCAGCCACTGAGATTTGAGCAGGGGAGGATTATATGTGGTCATAAGGGGAAGACATATCGATAAGTATTGGTTGTCGTTGAAAGTAAGTTGTAGATGGGAAAATTTGAATTTTGAAGTGTTTCTATTTTATTTTTTATTTATTTATTTGTAAATGTCTTACGCGCGTGTATTTAAAAGTTAATTTAATATTTAAGTGAATGAAATAAATACCTTAGCGAATCCGTTAAAGCAAATGAATTTAAGAATAATTAAGATATAGATATAATTAAGAATAATTAAGAATATATATGTATATATATATATAAGAATAATTAACTATTAAAAAAAATTAGAGGTTTTGTTCAGTTAATCAAATTTCTTTTTTAGGATTTATAATATAACTAGCAGGCTATGCCCGCTGCGCTGGTCAATATTTCCAAATGAACCTTGGATTAAACTAAATGGTGAATTTGAACTTGTATTTTAAACAATATGGGTCTTCAGCTTGACCTTGCACATTACTGAAAACGATGAGAACGCCATCGCGATATAATGTTACCTTAAGCGTTGGCGCCCCACCAGTGGCCGAGAGGTTCTGCTCTCGAAGCTGGTAGACGGGAAGTGCTGGGTTCGATCCCAATCGCGCCAATCGGCCTAATCGTTCGGAGTTTTCGTGGTTTTCTTCGAACCTTGGATTTCCAAGCGTTAATACGGGTTAGGTTCCCTTAGAAAGACCTCCACGAAGGGTACCCCCCTCTTAGGGCCTATATCCCTCGTGTTGATAATTGGCCGTCATAAACACAACCAACTTAAGCGTTGGACAAAATTTAGCAATTAAGAAGTAATTGTTTTAGTTGATTATAAACAGCGCACTTATGGTCGGGTAATGAAACCGTTATGACAACAGGAATTAATACCTCTGTAACTAATCAACATATAATGAAATCGTATATACTAACACCATTCCTAAAAGTCATGCAACAGGGCCACTTGTAACAAAATATGTTCTGTAGATTTTTTTAAAAAGGCTAAACTTTCATAATCAGGTTCACTTAATTTTTGAACTTTTACTGTTGCTCTATAACTAAGTACCCTTGAACACTATGTATACACTAAAACCTTTCCAAAATTATTACCTAACTAATTGTGGTATATCCTACGAAAGTATTATAAACAATCGGAATGAAATGCAAATTTCCGTTGTAAATATATAGTAGATGATGATGATGCGATTTTGTGTAATAGAATTCATAGTAAAGTTTTCGCTTCAAACAAAAACGATGCTTTCAGCATTAAAGCTAATACACCAATATGTGAAGTATCCGATTACGGAAGGTTAGCTTGAATTCTCATGAGCAACTACTCAAAGAAAAGTGAATATGTGGCTTTTGTGATACTTTTATGTCAGCCGGGCGCAGGTAATAAATCAATAAAGTTTGTTTTCATGGCATATTCTTATTTTATTATTTTCATTTAAAACACAAACCTTTCACTCATTTAATTTAAAATGCATGCCTTATACTAATTTCATTTAAAAAACTGAAAAGATAAACAATAACAGGAAATAATGCCATAATTAAAAGCAAAAAAATATTTTTAATTTACATACGCAAAATGTAACTACTGCTACTGGGAATTTTAAAAATGCTATCAGCGAGATGTGCGCACGGTTGTTATAAATGTACCCATTTTTTCTTCTTATCGAGGAGCAATTTATGAATCGCACAATATTATTCCAATTCCAATTTCTTTCATTGAGGAACCTATGACCGGAAAAAATGGAAAAAGACTCATGTAGATTCTTCGGATGACGGCATCTGACACCATAAACCGAGTTTTTATAGATGAAAATAATTTTTAAGTCGTTACAAACATTGCTTTCATACTTAAATATTTTCATTGGTACTACTTGTTATCCCGTCGACCAATTTCGCCAAATTATATAAATCGCCAAACCATTCGCCAAATTATATAAATTGACATAATCTTTATTTTAAATAACGAAATAACAAATAAATTAGTATAACATTAATAAAAATACAAATAAAACTTCGAACTTAAAATCACTTGATGACGTAAACACGTGTAGTTTGATTAAATTCAAGTGAATTTGATATTTACGATCAACCATTATTGACATTTAATCTTATAGTTTGACGATAGATTTTTGGTCGACGGAATATCTAAGTAGTACCTTTTCCATTTTTGTTTTATAACGCTAAATTCTCAGTAATTTTTTCCCTTTTATTTTACATAAAATCACTATTTTTTAAAAAAATTAAGATGCTTGCATTTTTATTTCAAACTCATAGAGCCGTTTTTATTTTTTAGCCAAAAGGGTTGATTTGAATTTTTTCCGTTGCTAGAGTAACGGATGTAATGATATATATTTTGAGGTTTATATGCCAAAGACACCGCCAAATTAGAAAAATATGAAATGTGTCATGAACTGTTGAACTTATAAAAATTTATTTGGTAGCATTCGATTCAGCATACAAAACTGCATTAAAATATGCTATCATTTGACGCATAATTTTGATATTCGATTTTTTCCCCTCCCCGTGCAGAAACTATTAGGGGTGACACTTTAGAAAATCCTTTCTTAGCAGAAGTTTATGTCATAAGAAGTATTTTTACCACGATTTTCAAGATTTTAGGTTCAGTAGTTTGCGCTGTGCGTTAATTAGTCCCCTAATACAGACTTTATTTTATATACTATATTAGATATGCGATTTTGCGGTGAATCGATGATCGAAAATTAGTCCAATATCATTTGAAATATTACAATTGAATATGAAAATGTACTTAAAAAATGATCTCTTTCACCTAAAATAACACCATTTGTGAGAACATCCTCAAGCTAATGTCACGCTTATGCATTTTTGGCTTAAAATCACATTGTTTGGCGACAAAAGAAAAATAAAAAATTGTAAAGAAACAAATAGTAATTACACATGTGACTCACAATTACATCTGCTTGTTTCTTCTATAAGTCACGTGATGGGACAATTAGATATTAAAAAAAAGAAAAGAACAGAATAGAAAGAAAATGTCGTTAAAATTTCATCTAATCAAATTTTCAGATTCGTTTCCATATCTAACGCAAGCGATAAAGAGCCAAATATTGCGTATCAAGTGTAATATTTCTTATTAAATTAATTTTTAAGCATTACAAATATCTCTTTCAGGTTTTGATTAAATGTTTCCGTTTTTTAATATTATCACTCATTAAAACGGATTTTCTTCTTCTTTTTTCCTTTTTTTTATTTAAATAAAATTAGTAACAGTTTTTCTTTTATTTTTCGAGGTTTAATAGCCGTTTCAATTTTTTTTTATCAACGATGAATTTCGCCAAGAAATAAAATGGTAACCTTATCGCCCAAAATAACAGAATTTTTCGTCATAATTCTAAAACTAATATAGGTAGAATAATGTGTTATAGATTAAAACCTTCCCTGAAACAATACCTATCTAACGGTATAGGTTCCGTAAAAATCCATGCAGTAGAACTCGAAATCTAGGCGTTCGGAACGAAATTTCCGTTTGGATTTTATATATATAATAGATAATAGAATAGATAATAGATTTTATATATATATAATAGAATAGATAATAGATTATGTGTTATGAACTATCTCAAAGTTTAAAACAGATCGCATTGTTAGATTTCCTAATTTTAACAATATCGCGTTATGTTAGTTCCACATTCCACCACCAGGGAGCGCACTCTATTCTCAACGAAAGCGTATCTGAACGAAACTCCTTCATGCAACCTTTCCGTAGGTACATGAATCGGGAGGGTGGCGGTCTTAACCAGTAATTTAAGATAATTGCTGAAATTACTACGAAAAATATTATAATAAAGGGGCTCTACGCGGGCCCCTAATAGAGTTAGAGGAAATCGGAAGACGGCAAAATAATCGCGGGGAAAAGTTTGTTGGGGTGCTTTGGAGCTACTTTTGGCGCGAGATCTAAGCTCTACGACCAATAGGAGCCCAGATATTTAAGGAAATATGAAGTAACAAAGTCCAAAATAACAGAATTTTCCGTACCAATTCTATAACCAATCTAGGTAGAATGATGTGTTATAGCTTAAAACCTTCCCTGGAACGATACCTATCTAACGGTATAAGTTCCGTAAAAATCCATGCGGTAGAACTCGAAATCTCGGCGTTCGGAACGAAATTTCCGTTTGGATTATATATATATAATAGATTACATGCGTTGCGTTAATTTACAAAATATATATTTTTCACATGGAAAAATTAATTTTAATAAATAAAAAGTTGGTAATTAATAACTTTTAATTAGAATAAGAATTCATTTTATGTCGTTTTGATGATTTAAAGTAGAACATATATTTAATGAGTATGTTGCAATATTAATTTGTTACTTATCAACAGTTTTAATTAAATAATTAAATAAAAATATTAATTTATATATTTTTTTTTCTTTTGGAAGACAACTTTAAAGGGGGGATATTTCTGGATCTTTCTTATAAATTAATGATTGCTTATTAAATAAAATAAGCGAATTTCAGAGGTTTTTCTCTTAATACAATTTTCTCTTTAGGAATTATAATGTAATTAAATGTGTTAATTCAAGAAATATATATTTGTAACATAGAAAAAGTAATTAACAAAAAAAGTTTGTAATTAATTACTTTTAATTAGAATAAGAGTTCATTTTTTGTAATTTGATAATTTAATGTAGAATATATTTTTAGTGATTATGTAGCAATAATGATCAATATTTCTTAATCATCAAATAAAATAGAAATATTAATTTATCTTTTTTTTTTTTTTTTTTTTTAGAAGTGTGAGATTTCTAAATCTTTGTTTTTAAATTTTAATGCTAAAAAGTTGGGCAGTTTTTTTTTTATATTTTTATAGCTTGTAAAATAATTTTAAACACTTTTTTAATAATTTGATTTTTAGATAAAAAAAGAAACATAGCTATTGCTTTTAAAATGAATATAATAGCTAGGAAATAAGTTCAATTAATTTATGAATATTTTTTTTCTACGATTAAGTTTATAATGAATAATAATTTTAAGGAGCGATTTAAAAAACTCTTGATGATTCAAATAATTGTAAGTCCTTTTTAAACTGAATTCAACAACAACTTTTTTTAAATAAATAAATATAGGCTATTTTTGACATTTATTTTGTTTATCACTGTTAGAAGTTTAAAGGAAATACATGAAATATACATATCTTATCAAAACTGAAACTCAAACCAAACTAAGAAAAAGAAAAAAAGTGTCGGCTAAGACTAAGAATTCCGAATTCGGACCGTTTTTGGCAAATCTGATCGGGCCACTATCAGAAATCACATATCGGTCCTGCGTCACTTGCCGGCGTAAGTCGCTTGCCGATATATAACCATAAGGGAACCGATTACAGTAACCGGCAGTCGAAAAAGAAGATTCTTATGTTTCAATTGTCGACATTCTGCCGACGCTTCACCGAAACCACTGTGCCTATGCGACACTTAACCGACATGGCCAGCTGCGGTCCGATCGTGTGCCGAAAGGTATGTGTTTGCTGGATAATTTATTTACCATATTCTGAAAAGGAAAATATATTTCTTTCGCACACTGGCAACCTCTAAATTTTGTATTTTTAACACTAAGAACTAAATATGAGATGTCCTTACCGGAACCCGATCCCTGCAGCGAAACGGCTGGCCTCTTGCTCAATTTTTATACCACTCATCGGGTTCGGGCTCAAACTGAATTTGTTTTTTAAATTCAGAAATTGAAAAAAGTAAAAACAAAACTTGTTATTTGAGAGAAGAAGAGAAAAAATGATTTAGTCTAAAACTTATTATACAAGGTGTCTTTTAATTAACCTACAATTTAAAAATGAAATAACACAAAATCGTTGCAGATAGCACAGCAAATTTTGTTTATTGAAAAGAACGTCGAAAATGTAATTAATGTACAAGATTTTCAAAATTAGAACCTTCAGAGGCGATAGAGTAACGCAATGTAGCCACAAAGTTATCAGATACTTGTTCAAGTGTGTCTCTTTTAATGCTTGCAAATAAGTTAATAATGGATTTCCTGAGGCTATTGAGATGAAGCTTCTTCTTGTACTCCAAGTCTTTCATGTGACCTTGAAAATAGAAACCGCACGGAATCATATCCGGTGAATAAAGTGGCCAATGCAATGCACCAAGATGGTTGTTAGGGTATTGATAAGCAATAAATCGGGCTCCAAACACACTGCTAATGGTGTCAAACACTCTACCTGCTGAGGGGCACCGTCCTGCATGAACCAATATTCATCGGTGTTCATACCCAGATTACGAATTTGGAGAAAAAGACTGTCTGAGATTATCTTTAACATTATCAAAACTTTCAAAATTTCTTATCAGATATCTTACCATTACTCTAGAAAGGCTTAGGTCGGTTTCTGAATGTTGAAGCCCACTTTCGTAGAAATAGTGTTGCATTTTCACCACATAAATACCAATTTTTAGCAATAAAAATACAATGTTCAGCTGAATATGAAGCTTTGGTAGACATTATCAAAATTGCGTGGAACTGGCACGAAACAAATTCCTTTTATCCCATCTCTCACTGCATGCATTCGAGCTGCAATCCAGCGAGGCTCTGAGAAGCTATTTCAGATTAAAGCTGTACGTTAATTAAAAGTCACCCTGTATTTTACAATCATTAAGAATAAATTTGAAAGGCAAATGACTTCTGTTTCATGGCATATAAGTAGAAGTACTCTATCTTATTTTTAAAATGATTTTCTGCATGGTTTTCATTTGTGTTCGTTACAAAGAAGCTGCGAGATGTTTCTTGTATTTTGCCTATCCTCGCTTTCTGGTCGAAGTATTTTTCCAGAATTACTGAAAAAGCAAACTTATGTATTTCTGTCCCAATTCTATAATGATATTTTAAAGAATAAAAGTTGTTACAGTTCAGATATCCACCAGTGGTCGGATATAAATAAGAAGTTTTCAATTTTGAAAACATTTTCAAGAACGTGAAACTCACGAAATGTTGTCATGAGGAAGTACATTGGATTAATATTAATTTCTATGCAATAGCGATTCTTAAAAAAGAAAGTTGATTTAATCGATCTGGAAGTAAATTTAGTATGTTACTAAATTTTTTCAACGGAATACGTTCACTGTTTGTCTAGGTTAGATCTGATGACCTTAAATGTTTCAATTTTGGGCGGGCACTGTTTATAGTCGTTACCCTAAGCTATACTAGCGCTAAAAAAAGAGCCCGAACTCTCTTCAAATAAGAAATGTATATGCTTGTGAATTTGTATGATTCGCATTTCGAAATTAACAACAAAAGAAAAATGTAATTTCTACACACCTGCATTTCCTTTTCCATTGCGGCCAACTAAAAAGAGTTCTCTCTGCTAAGAACTTCACTTACTAAAACTAATAAGTCGTTGTACGCGCCACTGCCATAATGGTATAACGCGTTGACTGCGTCTTGGACAATGGAGGGCGTCCTCCTTTATCTATCAGACCTAGGGGTCGGCTTACAACTACTTCAGCTTCACATGTCTCAAATTTTGAGTACCAGACTGGATGAATTCCAAGCTGCTGTCTAAAACCTCCCGAATACTAGCACCAATGGATGCTGCATACCGCCTTGCGCGCAGTGTCGGCACTATGGGGTTTCTAGATCTTGCTTAGTTTCTTCTTCTTACTTCAGGCTTTGCCCCAGGTAATAGGTAAATTTGGTTCTATCTCATTAGCTAGTGTTTGCTCAGAATGACCATCCAACCGTGGTTGGTTCTAGGATCAACCTACAGAGCAGCGCTATCCATATTTACCCAAGAACCCGGGTGGTGGGTGATACGAGACAATGAACAAACTCGCAGCTATACGCAACGCTCCACTCTCCGCGGACCACCGTCCATAGGTTTACAAGATTATCGACAAAGGCGAATCGCAAAGCACCCAGGTGAGCCTGCCATTATTGCAAAGCTAATGCTTGTTAACTCGTTGCAAAAATGTAATCGAACTCATCCAGGCCAGTATTGTCAGTTTTGTTAAGCACCGTATGTCGTTACTTTCAAATCGAGAAACGCTAAATAAAACCAACTACAATTTTGTCACTTGTGATTTCTGTTCAGAAATGAGTTTCGAGGTGGCGGTCTACATTCCTGATGATATTTAACAAAACCATATACTGAAAACTATAGATATGAACATATGCAATTAAAATGGCCTTGTAATGGCAGCTAGTCGATCTCTACAAACTGAAACCATAGCACTGCGGTAATAAGTATATCCTCAACCTTATGACAGAATATTTGTAGTCTCCCACTGAAAAAGAACTTTACGATTAATGTTTCTATATTTATTCAGTTACGAAATTTCCCAACTAATTTATGCTCAAGGAATGAAATAAATAATAAAGAAATTATATAAAAATAGCTTTTAAAAATTCCAGTCTTTTATATCTTTGAATATTCATCTGAAACATTACTCATTTCATGACTGCAATTCATGTAGCTAAGACAAATTCATCAATTACGTTAATTTGGCATGAAATCCGAGTATAGAAAATTCACCGAATGGATTTACACTTTATAAAATGTATATAGCATTAAATTTATTTAAAAATGATATTTTTTGGTTTATTTACTTTACATTACGTCAAGAGGAAAGGACATAACATTATTTAAACTCCCAATTCGGGATTTCTAAAATAACTTATTAACATGTAATTATAATTTAATTAGTTATTTGATAAGCGAGTAGTTCTTTTAATTATTACACTCTTTATTTTTATTTATTTATTTATTTTTTACCTTTCTGTGTTAATATTTCGTTATTGCAATTTCACACACATTTGAAATATTTTGGAGAGAGTTGTTAGACATATAATTAACTCTAATGTTTTAGTATCTTGTATACAATTATAACTAAAAGAGATATTTGGAAATTTATTACCTGTGACCGTCTAAAGGAAAATTGCCTTAAAATGAATTTATTTATTTATAACTAAGTTAAACATATATTTATATATAAAGGTGGTATTCTTACCGAAAAAACAACAGTGTGCATGTTTTTGTAATTGTTACATATCAGAAAGTGAGGGGAAATTTTATTTCGAAATTCCACCTTTACACACATAAGACAAGTTAAGTTAAATAAAAGAGTGTAAGCACATAAATTAATTTACTATTGGCTTAAAATTAATTAATTAATTAATAACTATGTTAAAGAATATGAAAATGTGGTAAAGTCATCGAAAAAACAACTGTGTGCATAATTTTTATAATACAGATATATCAGTTATATTAAGATGTATTTAACTGTCTGTTATCAATCTTTTCTAGAAAGTAAATTTTCTTGTGCACAATGTTAAAGAAGTGTTACTATTTAGAATTTAACTAGAAAATTTTATATAATAGTACAATAATGTACTGTGTATTCATCCACTAAGATTCGCCGTGGATTTTCAATGGATTGTTTCTAAAGTCTTCTGTTCTTTATAAAAATTAAACAAACTATATTATTTTAAATTTATTTTTCAGTATTAAAACACCTCTTCTGGATTTAATTAATCTTTTTGAACTTTCTCAATTGAGACTTTGGTTTACAGTTACCACTTCACAGTTTTCTCTATGAAGAATTCGAATTTGAAAGTTCATTTGTGCTGATAATAGGAACAAAACAATTTTCATTGTTTTAAGATAATGCTTCGCTTTATACATTTTTATAAAGAGAAAAATGAAATTTATTTTTAATCTTGATCACCTGGAAATGTAAAATTGAATTATTGCGAATTTTAAGTAGCTCATTAAGTTTATTGGAATTTCGTTTTCAAAAAATGTAAATTGCATAGAATTGAATATTAAGAAACGTTAGAAAATATGTTTTTGTCAATAGGTTACGCGGGGTTTTTAGATATGTTTTTATATGCAGTTAATTATTTTGCATTCCTTAAGAAACCATATAGTTAATTTTGAATGACTTTTCTCCACTTTAATTGTTTCCATTCTTTTATAAAACTCCTGAATGTTTTAAAAAGTTTCTTAGGCCAATGCAGTTTTACACCTGTGTCTTTTAGACGAGATTTTCTCTTTTTTTATCTACATCTATTTCCACATAACAATCTTCATCATATGTAATACAATGGAAATTTACCATAGAGATTAGTTTTTGAAAATAACAGTAAGAAAATAACAAAAATAAAAGTAGCTTTTGGCTACCATAAGTGATAAGCACGCGTACCGTTGAAGCCAAAGTTGAAAAATATTTTGCAATTTAAAATTCGTTTATGAGATTTAATTTTGTCAAATTTAGTATTTAATGATATAACACTTTTTCTTAATGGTATTCAGCATACGTTATTTAATTTATTCACTATTTTTAATAAGTAATCTAAAAAAAAAAAAATAATGGAAATTAATTAGATTTCGAGAGTTAATTTTTGTAGAGCCTACAAATAAAACAATTCATTTTGGTGTGTTTTTTATATTCTAAAAAATATTTGGTTTCATATCTTTCACAAAACGTAAACTGCATATTTAATAAAATTACTCAACCGTAAATGTAAAATTGAAGTATTTATAATTTTTAACAACCCATTAAATGTTAACAGAATGTTGTTATCATGTATCGAAATTATTCGGAAATGAATGTAAATAAATGCTTCAAATTATCCTATTTTATAAAAGAGTTTAATTAGATTTCTGTTATAATACTTATTTTGTGTCATTCAAAAATATATTTCATTGATTTTAAAACAGTTTTTTTATTATTATTTATTTTCTTTTATAAATATATAAAATATTTTTTAAATAAATTTTGCAATTTCTCATAGAAAAACAAATTCATTATTATTTTTAAAATTTAACTTTAGAAAAATAAAATTACTACCTCTACTGAATTTATTCTCAATGAAATATAAGTTATATCCAAAAGATTTTTTTCGGGGGAAGGGGGGGAGGAAGAAAAACAATTTGAAACAGAAGTAAAACAAGTTTTATTCTTACAGATTTTTTTAGATTTTCTAAAAAAAACAAAAAAAAAACTTGTTTTTATATACTTTTATAGAAATATTTATTATAAATTTATCCAAACGTAAAAATAAGGTACTTAAAATTTTAAACAACTGATTAAACTTTAATATATCCTTTTCTAAAGAGAAAACTAAAACTTATTTCAATTTCACCCAAACTCAAAAGTAAAATAGACGTATTTTGGAAATTTAAACAAATCCTTAAAGTTTTATGAAATATGTTTTTAAAAATTTGAAAATGCACAGAATTGAGTACAATTATTTTTTCTAAAATATCCATTTTTATCAAATAGACGTTATTTCACATAATTACTTGTTTTGTAGTTTTCAGTAATCATTAGGTTAATTTTAAAAGAACTTTGTTTGTTTTACTTGTGTTTTTTTTTTCTGAATAAAATTTACGAAAATAAATTTAAATATATTTGTGACTTTTTAAATTCATCCTTCTTTTATTTATTTTATTATTTATTTTTTATGCGTTTTAAATCTTTCTTCAGAGTGGTATTTTGCACGAGTTATTTAGTTTGTTCACAAAGATGTATATAATACTTTTTTAAAGTTTGCTTCTATTTGTAATAAAAATGAAGGAGAATTCGGAAGATAACTTGTGCACTAAACAGAAGTAAAACATGTTGTATTGTAAGCAGACAGTGTTTTAAAATAAAATATATCGTTGATTATTCTGGTAACTGAAACCTATTTTTAATCATTCAGTAACCTAAAAATAAATTTAAAGTATTTAAAAATTTTAAATACGTTGCTCATTATAACTTATCGCCTAAATCTGAAATTATTATAAATGTATAAACAAAATGTAAATAAAATATTAATAATTTTGCTCAAGAAAATACTATCTGATTATTTACGTTTCCTCAGTTCTCATGAACATTTTCTTCTCACAAAGTTTTTTTTTTTTTTTTTTTTTTTTTTTTTTTTTTTTCGTTATACTAATGTTATTTTTAATAAATGGAAGGTTATATAAATAAAATATTTTTAACAAAACGTTTTTTTTCTACTTACAGTGCTTGTAAAAATTATTAAAACACATACAACAAATATTGAAAAACAATACTTTTGTAGTGATAAGTAAAAGCATTTAGGAAGTTTTTTATTTTAAATAAAAGCTAAAGTGTTTTATAGTAAAAATAATTTTTTTGATTTCCTTAAATCCAACTTGATTTCATACCCTTTTACAAGTACAAAAGTGAAGATTATATATATCCTTACATAAACGCTAATAATGCAAGAAAAACGAAAAATAGGAAAAATTCACGCAGTTAAATGTACATAAAAGTTATGGGACCCATTCAATAAATATGCCAACATATACTTTTATAGTGATAAGGAATCGAAATTAGGAAGTGTTTGTTTAATAAAAGCTAAAATGTTTCAAGAAAAAATAAATTTTTTGATTTCCTTAAATCCTACTTGATTTCATACCCTTTTATAAGTAGAAATGTGAAGATTATATATATCCTTACATAAACGCTAATAATGCAAGAAAAACGAAAAACAGGAAAAAATTCCCGCAGTTGAATATAGATAAAAGTTATGAGACCCATTCAATAAATATGGCAACAAATACTTTTGTAGTGATAAGGAATCGCAATTGGGATTTTTTTTTTTTTTTGAATAAAAGCTAAAATGTTTCACAGTAAAAATAAATTGTTTGATTTCCTTAAATCCTACTTGATTTCATACACTTTTACAAGTAGAGAAGTGAAGATTATATTTATCCTTACATAAACGCAAATAAAAGACAAACGAGAAATCGCAAAAATTAAAGCAATTGGATGTAAATAAAAATGATTTTTTTTGCATATATATATTTATTTTAATAAATGGATTATTTTCATGAAACTTTTATAATAAAACATTTTTCTACTACTTGTAGTACTTGTAAAACTTATTGAAATCATTCAATAAATATGCCAACAAACACATTTTGTGACACTCAATCGGATTTCGATAGTTTTTTTTTTTTTTTTTTTTTTTTTTTTTACTAAATAGAAGTAAAAAAATGTAAGCAAAAACAGTGAAAGTAAATTTTTTAATTTTCTAAAAACATTCTTGATTTCATACCCTTTTATAAATAGAAAAGTAAAGATTATTTTTATCATTTTATAAAAGGAAAAAAAAAAACTAAAAATCGGAAAAAAATATAAGCAATTAATGTAAGTAAATGCTACCAAAATATTACAAAAAACTCAATTCTCGAAAATAATACATTTAGATTTTCTTTTCTGAAGTCTCATTACATTCATATTTAAATAAAATCAAAGGATTTGTCTAGATATTCTCTGTTCGATTTTGTCAATACGTGGGAAATTATTTTAATCAAGTTTTCAAAAAAAAAAAAAAAAAAAAAAAACTTTTACCTCTTTAGAGTAGTTATGAAACTTAATGACGCGCATAGAATAAATACACTTATAAATAGTTTTATAATAAGAATGATTTGGAATTCAAAATTTAATTTGTATGGTAAATAAAAGCAGAACAAATTCCATTGTTAAAGAAGGATTTTTGATTAAAAGAAAAATGTAGTTTCATATCCTTTTATAAAGTTAAAAATAACTAAAGATTATTTTTAATCATGCTCATTTTTAAAAACAAAATTGAAGTATTTCATACTTAAAACAAATCATTAAAATTTATCAGAACATTTTCTTTTCGTTTTTTTTTTTTTTTTTTTTTTTGAAATCAGAAATTAATTACGGGGAATAGAATATAAATAAATATTAAGATATCCTATTTTGTCAAAAGTTTAAATTGATTTTTTAATACTTTTATTGTGTAGTGTTTCAGTAATCATTTCTTCCATTTTTAATGGATTTTACTTAATTTGATTCTTTATCTTCTTTTATAAAGTATTCATAAAATATTTTTAAATGTATTTTTCAATTTTTCATTTAATTCTTGAGAAATGTAATATTATTTTCACTTATTTGTATTGTTTTAAAATTTATAATTGAATCAAATAAGCATTTCTTCATAAATGTGTTTTTTATACAGTATTTAATTTATTCACAAAGAGATGAAAATAAATTTTAAGAATTATTCATATTTTGCAATGAAAATATATTGGAAATCGAATGTTAATTTGTACATTAAATAGAAGAAAAACAAGTTCTTTTGGTGAAGTTTTCTTTAATATATTTTTCTAAATAAAATACTTGTTTTCATATTACTTATAATAATAAAACTGAATCTTTTTAATGGTTACACAAACATAAATAGAAATTTAAAGCATTTCAAATATTAAACAACTCATTAAAGTTGTTCAGATTTCTGATGTCGTAAATAGGTTAAATGATTGGGTTTTGGATACTACGTCATCTTTTTCTCAAGAGCTAATCCTCTGCACAAATTACCCGACTTAAAAGATTTTTTTTTAATCCAAACCTCAGGCAGTGTAAAAAAAAAAAAAAAAAAAAAAAAAAAAAAAAAAAAAAAAAAAAAAAAAAGATTATGTTTATAGAGTTATTGTAAAAACAAGACTATTCCTAATACAACAGAAAAAAGGGAGAGTTAAATTAAAAAAAAAAAAATTGTTAAAATATGGTATTTTATAAAAACTATCATAGCTTGGAGAAATAAGTAGATAAAAATTTTCTTCTAACGGAGTTTAAAATAGAATGTAATATAATTTTAAATACTTATTAGGTCATTTAACTTTAATTCAAAACAAGTAATATAAAAATTTTGTTTTTAAAGTCAATCCCTACTTAGTTCATCAAGGAAAAATTCAATACAATCCCTTGAGCTAATATTATTTTTTGTTGCATTAAAATATCTCAATTTGTTGATTTTCTATAAGCAAGTAGGTTTACTATGGGAATTCGGCAAAATATTAGAGATATCGCCAAGTTGGCGTCTGTTTTAGCGACTCATTTTGGACGCCAAATTTGACGATATATCGCCAAATTGGCGACAAAATTGGCGGTATTTGGCGACAGAACAGGGTCCCCCCTATGGTAACCCACTTATAGATATGAAGATACATTAAATGCTTTAATAACCAATGGCCGCGATTTTGTCTCCCATGTAAAACTAAAATTAATTAATTAAAATTTAATTAATGAATTAAAATTTGAAAAAACTATACTAACATCAATTGCCATCCAGTACAAGTTAAAAAAAATTTTTTTCAACTTGATAGGATGAATAATAAGTATTTTATTAACGATTGAAAATTTTAACAAGATATATAAATAAATAAATAAATAAATAAATAATTATAGTGAGAGTGTGAACTAATATTAGGAATTGAAATATATATATATATATATATTTATTTGTTTAGGTAATGTCCAATGAAGATAAAATAATAATGCTTATAGTTAACCATAAAAAGTCATTAATTTTTTATTAATACACATACTTATAAATGTATCAATTTTATTAAATATTAAAAAGATAATTAAATGCTACATTCCATACAAATTTTAGCAGTGTGTTTCTTACACGTAAGATTATCACACCTTAAATATTTATAACATGTTTTTCGATGAAATGAATTCGGACAGTATACACAACATTCATGTATTTCCGGTTTATTTTTAGCTATCAAATCTCTAGGAACTTGTGTTTCAGACAAATCTATATAATCTGAAAAAGCTTCTATTGAGGAACGTAATTTTAAAATAATTTTAAAATTTTTTTCATCAAAAAGAAATTCCATGCTTCTAATGGACTCTTTACTGTACTTGCTCGTTCTAAAGTAGTTGCAGTATATGCCAATCTAGCTTGTTTACATGGGCTCTCTTGTTATGTTCAAGGTCATTTATAGTTATTTTATCCACGCAGGCAGCTTCTTCGACCACGTTTCCTGTTGCCTGATACTGTACTTCTTAGCTGATCGTCTCCATTGTCTGAAGTCTCACTTTCAACAGCTTCTGCCTGCTCTTCTTCAGACTCATTACGTTGCTTACAAAAAAAAAAAAAAAAAAAAAAAAAAAAACTAGAAAACAGGAATTCTGCTTTTTCAGAATTTAATGTCGCCCAAGATGAAAAAAAAATATATATATGTATATATAAATAGTACAAAACCTATTTCAATTATAAGACTTAAAGCACACACTTGTATTTTATGTAAAATGACGTCATTCGCATCCGCTTACGAATTCCACATTTACGATCCACTCTTAAACTTCTACAGTAAAGCATGGATAAGGATGTCACTATCGCAAAATAATATACAAATGCAGCAAAAAGATGCCGTCATTAAAGAAACTCGACAAAAAAAAGTTATCTGATGATTTATAGGCATTCAACATTAAAATAGACGATTTCAGTCGTGACGTCAGTCATGACGTACTGGTTGGAAACTGACTCCAAACAATCGGTTGATATGTTGTACTTTCTATTTTCTTTGTGTGTTGCAGCTATATATTATATCTATAACTCACATCTGAGTGTTTTAATACTTGATATGTACTGGTAACATTTTCCACAATTTATATTTAAAAAGAAATGACGCATAGCAACTGTTTGTTTGGAGTCAGTTTCCAACCAAAACGCCATGATTGACGTCACACTGAAAACGTCTACAGATACTTAAAATTAACATGGCAACAGAAAGATATAATTGCTATTTTTCAGCTATTTTTCCTTTACTTTCTATATAAATGGAGTACTTGAGTTGCCAAAATTAAACAAATGGTGCTAAAATCTACAAAAAAATAATATTTCAAAAATAAATGGAGATACAGTTTTCAAACAAATTGCATTTAAAAGTTTTTTTTTTCCAATACGACGGTATAAAAATTTAAAATGTGCGGTGTTTAGAAATTAAAAAAAAATTCTAATGAGCATTTAATCGCACAATGATACATCTGCTTTGTTTATTGCTGGCTTCTGTAAGGTAACGTTATTTTTTGGAGACAAAATAAGCTGGGAGAAAGAAATAGCATACCGTCCCGGGAGCTAAAAAAAAAGCAGATGTGTCTTTGCTTTCATTCTCTTTGTCGTCAAAAATATTAGCTGCCTGATACGATTGCACTTCAGACGCACCTCGAGTACAAGGACGCGTGTTCATTTTCAACTAAATTTAAAAAAAAAAATGAAAGAAACGGGTAAATAAATATTAAGAGAGTTAAAAATTACATATTTCAGTAAAAGTGCTTTAGAATATGTGATATTTTTTATTTACACACTCCAAACTGTATAGCAATCTGCTAAGTTTTAATTTGATTTTTAGCAGCAGAACTAAATAATAATAATAATAATAATAAAACTAAATGATGATATTAAAAATCTGTCAGATTTTTTAAAAATTATTTCAGCGTTCTGATGATATAAATAATTAAAGTAAAATAAAATGCATAATGAAAACGAAACATATTATTGAGATAAATTGACAAAATACAGACGTCACAAGAGTTCTAGTTGGAGTATACCTGTAGACTATAATTTTATTCTAACATATTTAGTGTCTCAAGATATAGTGAGGAATCTGTAATTAGGATAGTAGACTTTTTTTCCCTCGCCTATAGTCATCCCCTCCATCTAAAAACATTCAGTAACTATTTCGTTGATTTTAAATGAGTTTTATTTCTTTCTATTTTCTCTTATGTTTCTCTCTATTCTAAAAAAAAGTAACTACCGCTGTCACCGCCGCCGCCGCCGCCGCCGCCGCCGGTTTTGAATTTTTTGTGACCGGAGATTTTTCTTCGTTAATATTAAGAAAAATAATGCATACAAAAATATGAAAATCGGTAGCATTATACAGAAATGTTTGATAAATACGCTGATGCAGACAGTTTTCAGATCGAAGAATAATTTTAAGAGATATTTAATGCTAAAGTCGGACAAAATTGTTCCACTAAAAAAGTTTTATAGGAGCAAAAACTGTTCATAGGAATTTAATCATTTTTAGATCATTTTATGCGTTTGAAGTTCCCGGTGTGCAGACTGTTTTATTTTTTTTAATTTGGCTAATTTTTTGAGGTTTTATTGCTATTTTAAATTCAAATTTTCAGGATTTCTAGATATATTTTTTACAGATTTTAGAAAGTGATATTAATTTAAACTGTTGCCAACTGTATAAACAGCGGACGCAATAATGTTTGCTTCAAAAAATAATATATTTATACGTGTAAATAAATGAAGAAATTATTTACACGTGACTATTATAAACAGAAAAAAACATTTGGAATTAGAATTAAATAATTATGTACAAAAAGCAGGAACTTATTAAAAATTATGTCATAAAAACTATAATTACACGTGAATTTTAAGAGAGAAAGGAATTTGTAAAGCAATAAATTTATTAACATGCGTTAGAAGTCTTAAATAGGAGAAATTACGTCATATTTACGTCACATTACAGTTATTACATAAAATGAATACAAAATAATATTGCAAAACGGTTTAAATTTAGAAATTGCGCTAGACATTTATTTGATATTTTAAGAGAATACTTTTCAACTATTTTTGTTAGGAAAGCGCAAATAATATTTAATTTCTAACACAAGTATTATCACGTGAATATTAAAAAGAGAAAGAATAGTTTGGTCAAAATTACGTCAGATTAAAAACGATTAATTTAAAATGTCTCATTTAAAAGAACTTTCTTTTCACTTTGTTAAAAAATACCAGGAGACAAAGACTCTGTTTACTTAATTCCTTTTATATTAGCTTATTTTGAAATGTTGTTACACGTGTCTACGTCATCAAGTTATTTTTATTTCGACGTTTTATTTGTATTTTTATTAATGTTGTACTAATTTATTTGTTTTTTCGTTATTTAAAATAAAAACA
This sequence comes from Maratus speciosus, assembly GCA_963932465.1. NCBI lineage: Eukaryota > Metazoa > Arthropoda > Arachnida > Araneae > Salticidae > Maratus > Maratus speciosus. The sequence goes on from OZ010786.1 coordinate 478,972,512, forward strand.
AGTAATATAAAAATTTTGTTTTTAAAGTCAATTCCTACTTAGGCCATCAAAAAAAAATTAATATAATCAAGCTAATATGAGTTTTTGTTGCATTAAAATATCTCAATTTGTTGATTTTCTATAAGCAAGTAGGTTTACAATGGAACTCTATGGGAATTTGGCGAAATATTACAGATATCGCCAAGTTGGCGTCACTTTTGGCGACTCATTTTGGCCGCCAAATTTGGCGGTATTTGGCGACAGAACAGGGTGCCCCCTATGGTAACCCTTATTGAAAATACTTTCATTAAAATTCAATAACCAATGGCGGCCATTTTGGGAACAGATGTCATATTCGCCCCATATTGGCGCGATTTTTTTCTGTCGCCAATATCATATAGGCAACAGGTACTTAACATGCGTCAAAGTGTCGTTATTTTGTTTGATGTGGTAACCCGGATTATGTTGTTTATGCTGTTGATGTTTTCGCCAAATTGGCAACCGAAAAAAAATCGCTCCAATATGGGGCGAATATGACATCTGTACCCCATTTTGTTTCCCATGCAAAACTAAAATTAATTAATTAAAATTTAATTAATTAATTAATATTTGAAAAAACTTTATTAACATCAATTGTCATCCAGTACAAGTTTAAAAAAATTTATTTCAACCTGATAGGATGAATAATGAGTATTTTATTAACGATTGAAAATTTGTACAAGATAAATATATAAATATATAAATAAATATAGGGAGAGTGTGAGCTAATAGTAGGAATTGAATTATGTCAATTTGTATAATTTGGCGAGTGGTTTGGCGATTTATATAATTTGGCGAAATTGGTCGACGGGATAATCAAGTAGTACCGCAACGGATTTGGCGTTAAAATTCCCCAATCAAAGAGAAATGAATAGAAATCCGTTTATAGAGAGATCGCCACTGTTTTTTAAATTATAATTCAATCTTTCGAAATCTTTTTAAAGCCGATCAAATTAGCGTGCATTTAGAGTCTACGGTGTCTGGACGGGGGTTGGCGAGCGTAGCTCGTAGGGGGCCGAGCCCCCTACTTATATATAAAAAAATAAATCTTTTTGTAATTTTTTTATTTGTTTAAGGGAAAATGTTTTATTTATCTGTCACTTTCCTTTGTATATTGCTTTTAAATTTAAAATAGCATCAAATAAGGATTTTTTCTTAGTGGTATTTTGCAGACGTTAATTAACATATTCAGAAAGAAATAAAGAAATTATTTTCAAAATTTCTTACTTTGTAATAAAATTAATTGAAATTTAAAAGTTATTTTCCGCATTAAGAAGAGGCAAAAATAATTTCATTGTTATAGACTTGCATTTCAAAAAGAAAAAAATCTTAGTTTCATATTTGTTTATAAAAGAAAATAAAAATGGAAATATTTTAAATAAAAAAAAAACTCGTTAAAATTTATTAGAAGCGGATATCGCAAGTTACAAGCAATTAAATGTGCATTAAAAATGCGCCAAAACTAATTTCTTATTAAATAAAAAAAAAATCCTTTTAAATTTGTTTCTTCATTTCTCAATATTTCGAAATTCATGTAGAGTTAAACGATTTTTTTAAGTTTACACTTTTCGATATTTTCAATAAACAGAAATTTTATTGATGAAATTTTTATAACTCTTTTTTATTTACTTCTAATTACAGAAATTGTAAATCTAAATGACACGCATTAACTAATTACACAAATAAATAGTTTTGTAACGAAAACGTAACGGAATTCGACAGCTTCTTTGTGGACTTACTACAACTGAAATAACTTTCATTCTTAAAAAGACACTTTTGATTTTCAAAAGAATTATTTCCTTTCATATTCTTTTATTCCGATAAAAACTGAATCTTATTTAAATATTACTGAAAGTGTTATGTAAAATTGAAGAATTTTAATTCTGAACAACGCATTATTTTTTAAATTATTTTTTCGATAATAAGAAATTATACGTATTTGAATGCACGAGGGGAAGTCACTAAGTAGGTCACAAACCGATATGAGACGTCGGAAATTAGTAGTAAATTGTTTCCATATATATCAATAGGTGGCAGTACTCTCGAAGATTAAGATGTTAATTTAGAATTTATTAGACAGTAGTTGTACAAGATGAGCGGGGTTCGAAATTAACCTCTTATAGTTGGTTATGCTGCCACATATTGGCATATTTGGAAATAATTTGCTACTAATTTCCGGCCTCTCGTATCAGTTTGTGTCCTACTTATTGACTTTCCTTCGTAGATACGTATTTTTTTCGAGTTATTTTATAAAGATATTAATTTGAAAAAAATTTCTTAGCTTACACTCATTTAATCTGCATTATTTAAATTATTCGAGTTTCTGTAGGCACCTATATTTGAAATAATAATTTCTGTTTTTTTTTCTTTTAATACAAATTCTAAATTAATGCATTAGCAGTATAAATGTTTATTTTTAGTTATTACTTTCAAAAATCTCTATCATTTATTTTTTAAAAACTAAATTAATGATATGATTTTATAAAAATTTCCTTTTTTTTAACATGCGTTAATTTCCTAATTGGTTATATTTTACTTATTTTTTATGTTACAGTCTTTCCAGTTCTTTATTAAACCGAACTTTATTATAATCAGCATTCATTTCTACTTACAGAGAACCCCTGTTTCTTACTTGTGAAATTACTTGATATGCTTTCAGTAAATACATCAATAAATACTTTTGTAGTGAAAGTGCAACAGAATTTTTTTAATGTAAATTAATTTGAAGCAGAAAAAAAAATCATTGTCAAAGATAGTCTTTTCATTTTTTGAAAAAAAAAAAAAATATTTGTTTTCATATCCTTTTACAAAACGAAAACTGAAGCTTATTTTTAATCTTACTTAAACTCAAAAATAAAATTGAAGTATTTCCAATTTTAAACACTCATTAAAGTTTACTAGAATTCTGTTTTCTGAAATCGGAAACTACAAGGAATTGAATTTAAGTAAATCTTAAGATGTTTTATTTTGTCAAATGTTTAAATAAGATATTTGAATGTAATTATTTATTTGAAATATTCCAGTAATCATTTCGTTTATTTTGAATGGATTTTATTTTATTTATTGTCTTCATTCTTTTAAGAAATTAAACAAACAATGTTTTTAAAGATATTTTGTAATTTAAAAATAATTTCTTGCGATTTCCTTGTTAAATATTTGCTGATATATTCGTATTATTATTATTATTATTATTCTAATGTAACTTCAATATTGAATAAAATAAGCATTTCTTAATAGCGGCATTTTGTGCCTGTTATGTAATTTGTTCAGAAAGATACATAAATTATCTTAACGTTGGATACGTAATTTGTAATGAAACTTATTTAGGGATTCAAAAGTGAATTTGAGCAGTAAACAGAAGGAGAAGAGATTTCATTAAAAAAAGTCATTTAAAAAATAAAATACATTGTTCATGTACTTCTTTAAATATAAAACTGAAATTATTATTAATTTTACTCTCTTTATTTGTAAAATTATTTTAAGCAAATTTTGATGACAAAAGATGTGCATTTATTTAAGTTATAGTGTTTATAAAGAATAATGGCACGAATACAAACAAATATACAAATAAAAACTTTTGTACTAAGAGTTAATCGGAATTTGAACTTTAATTAGTGTGGTAAACAGAAAATTAAAAGAATTTCATTATAACTTTTGACAAAATATGCTTAGTTTCGTATTCTTTTATAATCCGAAAAAAAAACCACGTTTTTAATAATAAGCTAGAAGAAGAAATGAAGAAAACTTAAAAAAAAAAAGAAATACATAAAAAAGAATAGAATAAAAAAAGTAAAATATATATATATACATCTCCATAACTCATTAATGATTATTAGAATTCTATTTTAGAAATCAAAAATTAATATCGATAAATGTTCAGATAATAAATGTTCAATAAATGTTCATTGTAAATAAATGTTCAGATATTATTTCTCAAAGAGTAAAACTAAAACTTTTTAATGTAATTATTTACTTTGTAGTATTTCAGTAATGATCTGGTTGATTTTGAATAGATTCCATTTGTTTTATCTGTTTCAATTTTTTTTATTATAAAAGTTTAATGTAAAATAAAAGGGATTTTAGAAAATATTTTGCAGCATATACATACATATATATATATATATATATATATATACATTTTTTTTATTGTATTTTTTTTTTTTTTGAAATTATATATTATATCAAAAAAGCATTTCTTCGTAATGATAATCTCTACCTCTTATTTAATTTGTTCACAAAGATATGCATCACTTTTTTTTAATAAGTTGTCTTATTTTGTAATGAAAATGTATTGAAATTCTAAAGTTAATTTGTAGAGTAAGTAGAAGCAAAACAACTTTTTCTGTTAAAGAAAAAATCATGACTTTTAAACGTTTGTTTTCATTTCTTTATTATAAAAATGAAAATCGAAACTTATTTTTTATCTTACACAAACATTAAAATATAATTGGAATATTTTTAATTTTATAGAACTTACCAAATTTCATCAGTATTTTGCAATCAGATATCAGAAGTTAACTTGAAATGAAAGTAACGATATGTACCTAGGTAATCCCCTTTATAAAATACCTAGAATTTACCTAGAATTTTTTGTTTTTATGCAATTATTTAGACTGTGTTCTTTCAGTTATTATCGAACTGGCATTGAAAGAATTTTTTTTCTGTTGGCTTTAATTTTATTTTAACGAAAGTATAAAAAATATTTTAAGGTATTTTGCAATTTTAAAACTATTTTTTGTGAAATTAGCTTATTTTCATTTATTTTGTTAAATTGTTTATAAATTGCTAAATGTAACTTCCTTTTTTGTTTATAAAATTAACATTGTGAAAGAGATCAGAATTAATCAAATACGTCTTTTAAAATTTTTAGTTTATAATTTACTTATCATACCAACATTTTATATACCAGAGCAAAACATAATGCAGAGACATGAGCTTTTAAAGTTTTGCTATGCGCATATTTTCTTCAATGTTATTTGATTGTTTCTGTTTTCCATGATATTTCAATTTTGGGGTCGTTTCGTAATTATATAAATATGTAGTACATGTAGTATCGTTTGGTACGTCTGTCTGTCCGCATATAACAGCGCAAAAAATATATTTAATTGTTGCAGAATTTTGTCATGTCATTTCAAATTTTATGAAAATCGAATCAAAACTTAAAAAGATCCTAATAAAAGCTTTATTTATTCTATTAAATTAATTCAATGATATCACATGATAGGTAATGATTATAGATTGTCATGGTGATTAAGTGCTATTTATGATGGAGTTATATTATTTCCGTATTACTGAATTTAATATATATAATCGTAATAAATTTTGTATTCATGCATTTTTGCGTAAGAGTTCAACAGCTATTGCACCCAGATCTGAATATTTATAAAACTAATAATAGTAAAAACGCACCTCATTTGCCACATTTGACGTACAATTCCCCGACGTGTTTTAATTATCACCAATATAATTTCTTGCTAAAATTTATCTTTAAACTAATATCTAAACAAAAGTTTTCGACTATTACTAGTTTACCCATTTAAAAGTTTGTTAAAGCCTTCTTATTATAGTTATTTAGAAACTATTTAATTTCATTTATTTACGATGAATAGCAGCAAAACTTTCAATATTAACAATACTAATGAACTATTATCTTATAAAAGAACTGTACGATGTCATAAACTCCTATCCTTTGACATACTTATCATACAAACCAAAATGGGGAAGCTTATTGTACAAAAGACAAATCGTTGTACAACGGTCCCTGCCAAAAGTTATATTGTATCGCATCTGTTTTCTATTAAATTGGGGAATTCTATAAAAATGTTTGTGGTTCTATTTATTACAAAAGATATTTAATCCGTTGACTGCGTTGTTGATGAACACATGAACACATGCCAAATAAATTATGTACCCGCGCAAAAAATAATGCAGAAAAGTGTGCTTTAAATTTTGGTAATATATATATTTTCTTAAAAGTTATTTGATTGTTTCTGTTTCCCCTTCCACTGTATTTTTTAAATTATAGACAGTATAACTCCCTGCTAAATATATATATATATATATATATATATATATATATATTAACCCCGCAGTTGCATGTCGCAAGTGCATGCCGCCTGTCTCCATGGATTCAATTTCTTCTGGTTTTAGTTTGAATGTTTTTAAAGTTTGCCGTTTTTAAAGTATGTTGTTTTTGAAGTTAGTTGTTTTTAGTTATTTTGTTGTTGTCATTTGATTTAGTTTATTTATTGTTGGATCAGTTCTGTAGTTTCGAATTTTTGGTTTGGTTTTTGGATATATATATATATATATATATATATATATATATATATACTTATTCCTAAAACAAAAGTTTTCGAATATTACTATTGTACTCAGTTGAAAATGTGTTCAACCTTTCTTATTATATATTTATTTAGATACTAATTAAAGTCATTTATTTAAAATGAATAATAGTTAAGTTTTCAATGTCAACAATAATAATGAACCCATAATATCATAAAAGATCTGTCCGATGTCCCGAATGTCTTTCCGTTAACATATTTTATCATAGAACCATAAAATAATACTTATTGTACAAAGATAAATTATTGTGAAACGGTCCATACTATAAATTATAGTGTGCATATTATATCTATTGTCTAATAAATAAAATGAATTTGTCGATCATGTTCATTATAAAACATATTTAAACCTTCAACTGCATTGCTGTTCTGCTCTCGAAGCTAGTAGACGGGAGGTGCTGGGTTCGATCCCAATCGCTCCCGTCGGCCTAATCCTTCGGATTTTTTGTGGTTTTCTTCAAGCCAAATCCAATTTTTCTCCAATTTTCATGCGTGAATACGGGTTAGGTTCTCTTAGAAAGACCCCCACGAAGGGCTACTCCCCCTTGGGCCCCCTAGTATAGATAATCGGCCGTCAAAAAATCAACCAACCAACCAACCAATCAACTGCATTGCTGTTGAAAGAAATGTAGCGCATTTTGTAGGGATTTTAAGTTAAAATACAACAATTTACGAGTAGTAATATTTGTTTTATTTAATTACAGAATTTCTCATAATAAATAAATGAAATATTGCTATTAATGCATTGCTATTAAAATTAAAGGACAGTACAAACTGTCAGTATTTTCAACTGCGTGGGTGGCCGTAGTCCATGAGTTAATCCATGAATTAAATTATTAAAATTGTTATTAATACAAAAAGTAATTGATAAACTTTAATCGAAAGACTTCTAAAATCTAAGTCTAAAGATCTAAGTTAATATAAATTCGTGCCTTTCACTGAGCAGAGTTTTAAATAACAAGAGAGCTCCACAATGTGCAAATATATTTCGTCAAAAGTAAAAATATCCTCTCAAAGTCATCGAAATAATTTTGCAGGATTGATCGAAGCAATTCATAATCAGACTTCTTAAACTACAATTGACAGAACTGATTTCCTTGATTTTCTCTTCTAATATTTACACAAATTTCTCATAAGAGGCAGAATGTTGATACGAAATCAATAACTCTATTAATTGCGTTTGAAATGTTTCGAAATAATTCAATTCATAATTTATATTATTATAAAAATATTCAACGAATTGTTTGGACTGTTAAAGTATCATTATTCAGATAGATCAATAGTGCATACAGGTTGCGTCAGGTATTTGAGAACAAATCAATGCCTGCTTTCAAACAGGAATATACACTACAGATGGAGCATTTTTTTAACGTTCTGTACAAGTGACCACATACACACTAGATGACATTGAAACCACTGCCAACCGCAATGACCGTTACTGCAGGTTGTCTGATTGTAATCTGACTGCAGGTAATGATTAGATTAGTGTTGGGAACATTTGAAACTGCATACGCAATGGCTTACTTGAGGGCCGCAACATTGCTGTGTGGATGACTATTGGAGTCCATATCAACTATGCCATATGCATAACAGGCCATTCGGTTAAGATCTGGGTAGCGGGAAGAGGGAGAAACAAGTTGAGGGCGAAATCGTCATGAATGCTTCAGCCATCCATTTTTGGTTTGTATCGGTCGTATGGGATACTGCAAAGTCTTCTTTAAAAACGTACTGCCTCCCACGTGTTACAGAAATAATTTAGTGTTTTAACATCTTGGTATAAGCAACGGCGCTGACTCTGGCACCTTGAAGAATGAAATACAGATGCATCAGATCGTCTTCGCTTCTCAGGACCCTCCAGAATCATCAGTAATGCTGGAAATTTTCTGCACCTGTCTGTCAGAACCTCTTCGAAGATTTTACACCATCACCGTTGTTTTTGCGATTCACTTTCTTGACCTGGGCAAAGTTTTCCTCATTGAAAAGAAACAAGAGCATTCATCGCACCTCTTGATGTTTCATCTTGTTGAGGAGGTGCTTGTCTCTGATCGGCAACTCTCCAATTCCGGTAGGAGAGATTTCGAGGCCTTTTCTTTAAACATGACTGCTTTAAAAACGAATCGTTTGTGTTCACGCCTTTAGTCCAGGGTAGAACACACACAAAAATATCCCTGTAAAATTACGGGCACAGGCCGGGAGCACAAATTCCAGTCATACCCCGAAAAAAATCCATATACAATTGCCAATCCGTATTTTTGCTAACAGATGGGCTAGAACTGTAAAAATATGTGGATTGCCCTTAATTTTCTAAGTATCTAAGAGATAAGGCTACTGATTTAATGGATCAGACAGTTTTTCATCAAATACGGCTATTGCCCGTGAAAAGTGAAGGGCAAACGCTCATAAATTTCCTGTTTTTTTTTTTTTCTGAGAGTGTAGCTTATGCGAAATTGTTTAAGTTTAAAATATTTTGTGCAATTGAAATTCTATAGAAATTCCGACTAATAGCTATGAAAATGCAAGCATGTACCTTTCGAAAACAAAACAATATACAATACTTTACCCTAGACGCTCGAAAGAATCAGCCTACACAGATTAAGTAAATACTCCACAACTGCTGTTGTACAACAACCTGGAATCACTGCGAGCGCACTCTACTCCTCCCCCCCCCCCGACCCTCTTTGTGCGCAATCTCTCCGACCGCGCAATCTCTCCTGGCTTTACTTTATATATATATTTAATTTTGGATAACTTTACTATTTTGAAGTTAAATTTAAGTTTCTTTGTTCATTTATCATGAACAAAGAAACCACGAATCTGCATTAGAATAGGAAACATTTTCTAACATTAACGAAATAATATTGGGAAATTTCGTTTTTCATACAATGCAATGATAAATCTACCATAATGAAAGAGATTTATTTTATGTGTCCCTGTAAATGAACTATAAATGGTACACACTTCATTTACAAAAGCGAACGTTCTAAAGTGAATTTCACTCGTATATAACAGTGCGTGTCAATCCCAGTATATTTTAACTTATATTGTAATTACAGCATGGACAGTCAGACAGACTGACGGCTAGGCGGGCAGTCAAACCGAACTCAAGTTGAAACCACACTTTTATTCGAAGTCGATAAGTATTTAAAAGACGCAGGCAAATAATCAACAAAATTTAAGTGATTTTTTAACCTTATTGAGTAAATTATCTTACACGATTCTTACAAAAAGAAATAAAGATAAAAAAAAAATATTAGCCAGTATTTTTTAAAGAATTTAAAAAGTAGAGACCTCTCAACAATGACCTTAATTTAAAATTAATTTTTACTACCATATTTTTCAACCAATGGTGCAATAAATTTATAACTAGCCTTTTTGAAGTGCATATTTGGGTAAATTCTAAATAGGTATTTCAGCAAATCCAAGATTCTACAGTAAAATCTCTGTAACGTACAGTGACACTTCTATTTAGAGAAAACATTTATCAATCCACACCACATAAATATATGTATAATTTTATGAGTTAAGAGCGGACAACTCCTAACAGCAGACAAATTCCGTAACAAGGTCCTTAGAGTCCGTTTTGAGACATTTTATTTTATATTCATCAATTTATATTGAAAAAACACTTAACTTTGTTTGCTGTCTTTAACTAACTCTTTTAAATGTATACTGTATTTGTTTCATTGTTTATATGGAAAGTGATCTTATTTTCAACAAAAACTCATCTTAAATTTAGAAAAATGGTAATTAAAAATGCTGTTAAGCCTCTGAGCAGTAGGCCCACCAGAACAGTTAAATGTCTCCGCTTTTCAGAGATAAAAACATAAAATTATGTGGATGTTTGTCATATCTCAATAATACTTGAGATCTGTATTAATAGATGGCAGCACTACACAATCTGTTTGTAAGGTATTGCATGTTACCAGAATATTTTTGCGCAGTTGTAAAATGTGACTTGTTGAGAATAGCTGCATTTTAGCGGCTTGTATATAATGTATATAATAAACTATAAGTAATATTATAGTTATGCATTCTTCCTTAGTTAAGAGTAATTAGTATATAATAAGGAGCTCGGCGTTATAAAGGTGGCGACGAAAATGGGATTTTAACCCAAACTAAAAAACAGTGATTTTTTTTTTTTTTTTTTTTTTTTTTTTGTGAAGAAAAAAAAAAAAGAAAAATCTTTTTCGAAAGAGGAAAAGGAAAAAGTGGCACGGAAAATGACAGATAAAGAAATAATTTCTCTGGGACGCTTGGAAGAATATAATACAAATGTTCCTTGGACTATTTATGTCGAGAAAATTGATTTTTATTTCTCAGCAAATAGCATCAAAAATGATGAAATGAAAAAGAACATATTATTAAGTTCTGTGGGAACAAGAACATTTGCTATTTTACGTGATATAATTGTTCCGAATACGCTGAAAGAAATCAGTTACGAGGATCTTTTAAAGAAAGCTAAAGATCATTTTTCACCACGCCCGAGTGAAATTGTGGAACGATTTAAGTTCCAGAAACGACTAAGGAAGCAAGGAGAAAATATAGCCGAGTTCGTACGAGATTTACGTCGTTTATCCGAACATTGTAAGTTCAGAAATACCCTAAATGACTGCCTCCGTGATCAGTTGGTATTTGGGATCCAGGATGAGAAAATACAGCAAAAATTACTGGATTCTAGAGACTTAACGTTCCAAACAGCGATAGAAATAGCTGAGTCTTTCGAGAGTGCTGAAGCTGGAGTAAAATCCCTACACATTGGAGATAATACGACTGCCAATCAAGTGTGTGTTTCTAAAGGAGAGAAATCGAAAGTTGAGAAGTATACTCATGCACCTAAGCCTAAAGAAGATAGATTCGCGCCCGAGAAACCGTGTTATAGATGTTCTAAAAATCATAACCCCAAGTTATGCCCTTTTAAATCGGCAGAATGTCATTTTTGCCATCGATTAGGTCATCTTAAAGTTTGTTGCAGAAATCGAAAATTTGGAATGAAAAGTGAGAAACCTTTTAAGAACAGAAAAAATAAAACTGTTCAGGAAGAATATTGTTTAAATTTTATGGACGACAAGTCCAATAATCTGTCGTGGGTAAAATCGGTTAAAATAAATGGTGTAAATATACAATTTGAAATCGATAGTGGTGCGGCTCATACTATCAAGTAAAAGTGTTGCTCATAAATTGTTCTCAGGTAAGCTGCCCTTAATTAAATCTAATATTAAGCTACAAACTTATACTAAAGATTCTTTAACTGTTTTGGGGGAATTAAAAGTAAATGCTGTTGTTGATTAATATTCTATACCTGATTTAAAAATGTTAGTAATTAAAGAGGAGGGTCCGAGTCTAATCGGAAAAACTTAGTTAAAAGCATCAAAATTATTTTGGCCTAATATAAATATGATCAAAAGCATTTCGAAAGATGATTTAATTAGAAATTTTCCTAATGTTTTTGCTGACGGGATCGGGACAATCAAGGGTCCTCCCGCGTCAATAAAATTGAAAAAAGATGCAAAACCAGTTTTTCTTAAGTCTCGACCTGTTCGTTTTGCTTTAACCCCTCACTGACAAGCCGTGTTAATACGTTCACTAAGCTCCAGGTTTCACCGCAATACAAGCAATATTTAAAGTAATATAATTCTATTGATTTAATGTATTTTTAATACATTGAACAATGATTAATACTCCCAAGGATTGCATTCATATTCGTTATTAACTTTTTTTATCAAATGTTCAAAGAAACATTTTTTTTAGCATTTAAAACAAAATGCAGAAAAAACAACATTACAATTTTGCCCTTTTTCAAGACAGTCGGAGGGTTAAGGAAAGCTACTGATGTTGAATTAGAACGATTAACTAATGAGGGTATTTTAAAACCTGTTGATCATTCAGAATGGGCTAGTCCTATAGTAATTATTCCTAAGCCTAATGGTTCTGTTAGAATATGTGGTGATTATAGAGCAACAGTTAATTCTAATACTGAAAGTGATAATTATCCCCTTCCGAGAATGGAAGAATTATTTTCTAAATTATCAGGTGGTAAATTTTTTACTGTTTTTGATTTAAAAGATGCATATTTACAACAACCTGTAGATAAAGAAAGTAGCAAAATTTTGACTATAAATACACATAAAGGTTTGTTTAATGTATTACGATTAGCATTTGGGGTAAAATGTGCTCCTGGTATGTTTCAAAGAAAAATTGAACATATTTTAAAAAAATTTGAATATGTTGGTGTATTTTTAGATGATGTTATTATTAGTGCTAGTAATGAATCAGAACATTCTGAAAGAGTTGAAAATGTTCTGAAATGCTTTTCTGAGCATGGTATAAGATTAAATAAGGAAAAATTAAAATTTATGGTTTCGGAAGTTTCTTATTTAGGTCATAAAATATCTCAGGAAGGAATTAGAATTAGACCTATTCCAAAAAAAGTTAATGCTATTTTGAATGCTCCTATTCCAAATAATGTATCACAATTGCGTTCATTTTTAGGCTTAATTTCTTATTATAGAAACTTCCTGCCTAATATTTCAGATGTTTTAGAACCTTTACATAGATTATTAGACAATAATGTAAACTGGACATGGTCAGAAAAGCATGAAAAAGCGTTTCAAAAAGTTAAACAATTATTATGTACATCTCCTGTTTTAGAATTATATGATGTTAACAAAGAGATAGTTTTAAACTGTGATGCTTCTGAATATGGCATAGGGTCAGTTTTAAGCCACATTGTTGAGGGTAAAGAGAAACCTATTGCTTATGCTTCGAGAACTTTAAACAAAACTGAAAGAAATTATGCTATAAAGAAGCTTTATCTATAATGTTTGGTGTCACTAAATTTCACCAATATTTAGCTGGAAAAAATTTAAAATTATAACAGATCATAAACCTTTAATTCGATTATTTGATCCTGTAAAAATGGTACCTGATACATTATCACCGAGAATGCTGAGATGGTCATTAATGATAGCTGGTTATGGTTATACAATTGAGTATCGCGAGGGTAAAAATAATAAAAATGCTGACGCATTAAGTAGATTACCTCTCCCAGAAACTGTAAAAATAGTGAGTAATCCTGCGGAAATAATGTTTGTTTCAAATAATGATAATTGGCCTATTACAGTGACCTCTCACTTATACGACTTTCAAGGGACCGTAGAAAAAAGTCGTATAACTGAGAGAGTCGTATAAGTGAGAGACCGTCCTATTATACAAGTTTCAAACTTTATAGACATTAATTATTTTACCTATACTAAAAACGATAAGTTTTGAGTACTAACAACATATTTTAACAAAATTTGTAAAATGTATTAAAAAATTAAACATAAAATATATTTAAAAAGTTCACAAAATAGTTCATTTACCACTATGTTTTTTTAAAGATTTTCAGATCAGATTTTCTCAAAAAAGGAAGTGATATTAATTTGTCTCTGTCGTAGATAGAAAGAGAAAATGTATTTTTCCATGTCTAATAAAGCTTGTAAGCTAGTTTGGGAATAATAATTTTGATGGATATAATTCTTTAATTTATTTAAATCGGTACTTACTTTTGAAAAATTTACAACAGCAGGAACATTGCTTTCATCTTCTTCATCCACCTCACTCGCGTCTTTATTATTAATATCCTCAAATATTTCTTCAGCAGTTCTCAGTACTGACAGAAGAAGTTTATCATCACATTCTACATAATCTTTGAAATTAATACCTTCGTCCATAACCATTTCATTCAAGTCTTCGTTATTAAAGGATTCCATACGCTCTCAATATCAGGTTTATTCGTTGAACTAGCAGTTTGGTCTTGTGGAAAACTGCATTTCCTAAAACAATATCAAACTCCTTCTGTAGTTTACTTTTAAATTCTTTTTAATCCCTAAAGCTAATGCTGTAAACTGCTTGCAGAATTTGCTGGCAAAATTTTAAACTTTAATTTGCTGCAGAAACGATAGATCTTTTACATCGGGATGTGATGGACATTGATCCATTAGAAGTAAAACCTTTCTTTGTTGTTTTTGAAATTTAATTATCCATCTCTTTTAAAAAATCAATGAAAATCTCTGATATCATCCATGCTTTTTTTTTTAAATTTCTGTAGCCACATGGCAATTATTTTTTATTCTTAACCCCTTGAGGGGCAAGCAATTACGTTTGTGTAATGTTGAATTCCCACCGGAAATGTAGAAAAATTTTATTTCAAAATAAGGAAAAGCAATTTTACGACTTTTTCCACCATGGTTAGGAAAGCAAAATTTCATAACATTTTTCTGGTGCGAATCTTCATTCATCGTAGGTGGGATAAAATATATCCCACCGCCCCTCAAGGGGTTAAAGTATCGAGATTTTCTTGATTTTCCTATTACTAAAGTTTTTATTTTTTCTGAACCATCACTATTTGTGCAAAAATGGATAGTTAATCTTTCTTTACTTTTTCTGCCCCCATGACATGGTTCTTCTTTGTATGATAATATCTTATCTGATATCAGCTTGGAAAAACAGTCCGTTTCATCACAGATAAAAATACCTTTAGGTCCCTTAATCTTTAATTAACATAGGTAGATTTTGCAACCATTGTCTAACATCATTTTCATTAACACATGCGCTTTCTCCTGCGATGCGGCAATGCAAAAGTCGGTGTCTTTTTTTCAGTTTCTCGAGCCATCCAAGACGCTCAAAAATTCTCGATTCCACACTTCTCAGCAAGCGTGCGAGCCTTTTCTTTAAAAATCACACCATCTATCGGTAAATTTGAAGCTCGCATTTGGTTAAACCACGCGATTAATGCTGATTTCAATTTTTTAAATCTGCCACATTGTATCCTGGATCTCTTTGAATCGACATCTATTGATGCATTAATAATGACATTTTTATTTTTCAGAATTCCTTTTAGTGTCGATTCTGGACGATTGAAGAGAGCAGCTAATGCCTTCTTTGATTGTAGTACATTTTTATCATATTCCTTAATGATTTCAACTTTGAATTGTATGCTTAATGCTTTACGTTTTGACATTTTCAGTTTAGGTATCGACATGCATCAAACTGAAAAAAGTGCAGCGAAATGAATAAACTTTCACGCGTCTAGTACGGAAGTTTGTAGCGATTTTCTGTGACGCATGCGTTTTCCCCCCTTCGCTCTGCGGGCTGTACGCGCATAGGTTTTTTGGCACGATTCTAGCTTGGGATGTGTTTCCGATATGTTCTCGCTTTAGTATTTTTTCCTAGTGATATTCAAGAACTGCCATTTTCGATTTGTTAAGTTTAAAATAAAAGTCTATTTTTCTAAAACAACCTCATTCCTAAAAGACAACGCATTCCTAGAAACTGTTAAATTTTTCCAGAAAAGTGCATTTTGCAAAAACCCCGATTTCTCACTCAGTGACATACAGAGACGTGATCTGCAGGTGATCATTTGGCTTTTGTTAAATGGCAGACACACGAGAATTCCATACAATCACCCTGCCGCCATAGATTTCATCGTTAATAACAAACGAAGATAAATAAGAAATGTTATTCATTATTGATAAACACTTTAACAATAATGAAAGGATAAATATAAGAAAACGGGAATGATTTGTACTTTAAAGATTATCAAAATTAATTGTAGAGTGAGAAATGTAAAATCACATGAACCGTTTAAAGCGTCGTATAAGTGAGAGAAGCAGTCGTATAACTGAGAGATGTTTAGCATTATTTCCCATAAAGCATGGACGGGACCAAGAGAATTCGGCGTATAACCGAGAGAGTCGTATAACTGAGAGTCGTATAAGTGAGAGGTCACTGTACTTCTAAAATTATTGCAAAGTGGACAACTGAAAATCCTGTAACTAAACAAATTTTAGAGTGGGTGTTACATGGGTGGCCGAAAAAGGTTAAACAAGAAGAATATCAACCATATTTTCGTAGAAGGGAGGAAATTTCCTGTTTAGAAAATTTTCTATTGTGGGGACATAGAGTAATCATTCCAGAGGAAGGTCGTGAATATATATTAAAATTACTGCATTCCGTTCATCAGGGTATATCGAGCATGAAAGCGAAAGCTAGGGGGGTAGTTTGGTGGCCAAATATGGATAAAGAAATTGAACAAATGGTAAATTCTTGTAATAGATGTCAGATATTTGCGAGGGATTGTCCCAAAATGGAACCCTTGAAATGGAAATCTGAACTGCTCTGGGAAAGGATCCATATAGATCATGCCGGTCCTTTTGAAGATAAAATGTTTATAATAGTAGTCGATTCTTATACTAAATGGTTGGAGGTAGAAGTAGTACCCAGGTCTGATAGTAAAACTGCAATTAAGGTATTAAGGAGAATTTTTGCCACATTTAGATTACCTGTTAAATTAGTCAGTGATAATGGTCCCGCGTTTACAAGTGATGAATTTGAGGAATTTCTTAAAAATAATGGAATTAAGCATACGCCTGTTCCACCTTATCATCCATCTTCGAATGGACAAGCGGAAAGGTATGTGCAAACTGTGAAAAATTGCCTTAAAAAGCTAGATAAAAGTGACATAACATTGTCAATTCACGATTTTTGTTAGAAAATCATTCCACTCCTCATTCGGTGACTGGTAAAACTCCTGCTGAATTAATGTTTGGAAGGCCAGTTCGAACAGCCCTTCACTTAGTATTACCATCAAAACCTAAAATACAGCAACCCCTTCACAAATATAAGCTTCATGATTTAGTTTTTGTTAAATATTTTGGAAAAGGGGAGAAATGGGTAAAAGGAAATATTATGAAATTATTGGGGAGTAGATGGGTTTTAGTAAATAGATGTGACGGAGTAATGTGCAAACTCACGTTGATCAGTTGAGACGAAATAAAGAGATAAGTGATGAAATACCAGAGAGAGTTATAGAGATAAATCGAAATGATAAACTAATGTCAGACAAAGTTGAAAATATGGGACATAGCGGTAAAAATTACAGTAATTATGATAGGAATGAAAGGGTTAACCAAAACCGTTTTTCTGGAATTAATGGGAAAATAAAAGAACAGCTTAATAATGATAATACTATATAACCAAGCCAATCTCAGTCTTCGCATGATGTTGTAACAGATACAGTTGAGAGTAATAAAAATGATGTTACGACAGATAAAACTGTAAAAGAAAAATTCAATGAAAACAATGACGAGGACTGTCAGAAAAGTGCTTCAGTTCGAAGAAGTCAAAGAACAAGATTGCCTGTAGTTCGTTTGAACTATGAGGGGAGGGGTGCCATATCTCAATAATAGTTGAGATCTGTATTAATAGATGACAGCAATACACAATCTGTTTGTAAGGTATTGCATGTTACCAGAATATTTCTGCGCAGTTGTAAAATGTGACTTGTTGAGAATAGCCGCATTTTAGCGGCTTGTATATAATGTATATAATTAACTATAAGTAATATTATAGCTATGCATTCTTCCTTAGTTAAGAGTAATTAGTATATAATAAGGAGCTCGGCGTTATAAAAATGTTAGGAGTTGAAAAATGTTCCCCAAGTCGAGGTATTCGCTATTCAGAAATGCCCGTTATGGAGGTTTTACTATATTTAATTCAAAAGGTAACAACTGTTTCTGATTCTCCAATTCTAATTATGTTTTGCATATCGGGATTGCTTCCAGAACGCAATAGCCAGATAAATGTACTGTTACTGAATGACGGTATCAGTCATAAACAATACTAAAAATATAAATATATAAAACCGAAATGTAGCTTAATATTTTGAAAAAGAAAAATTAAACCAACCATATTTTTATCTTAATGCACAAGACAAAATATGGAGATTAAAACTGCAGGTGTGAATCACCTTTCTGCTACTCAGCAAAATACTATGAATTATGTTATTAGAAAATTACAATTCCTCTTTTCTAGTCTAAACCTGACTTTTTCCGGATTTCCCTGATGAGGATTTATGTAATCTCTGGAGTAATCATCCGTTCTGAAAGACGATAATTAATTTGCTGAGCAAATAACTTTTAATAACATGCTTCCGATTACGTCAAAATGTATAAGCTTCAAATACGTGTGTTTTGTAATTAAATAAAATTAGGTCTGAACAGTTCAGAAAAAAAAAAAGATTACTATACTTCTCCATGCGTTTCAAGTTTTAAATGTTTTCTCTATTTTTTTGTTTGTTTATTTATTTATTTATTTACAAAAATGTGCGTCTATTTATTAATCTGAAAGATGGGTAACTGTACGCAATATATAAGCAACTTGCACGAAAATGCATTTTTGTTAAAAATGCGCATTTCAATAAACATTATTAATAATTTCAGGGCATTCCTAAACTGTTATTCCAAAACGATGTATAGATTTATTATAGTATGCACCGAGATTATTACTTAGTGATAATGAGAATTTCCAAAAACAATTTAAATGGATTCATCGAAATCATTCTTAAAGATATAAAAATTGCAAAATAATTGTTTTGAGTAAAATACAGTAGAAGAACTTTTTATAGCATACCTTTATTAAATGCGTAAACACATTGTTTTGCATTGTATGAGGCAAGATAATGTTATATACCGGGTGATCCAAAAGTCAGGATAAACTTTAAAAATGAATAATTCCAAAAGGAATCAAGATAGAAAGATACGGTTTGCACCAAACAGATGGAAAAGAAACCGGGTTTTGTGTGGTATCGAAAAAAATAGTTTTGTTGGATACCAACAGATGGCGCTGTCGGATTTCTGATGTAGGATTATGCAAAGCAGCAAACGATATAAAAGGAGCAACTGCAGCAGGTAAGGGTAGTCGACGCTTGTATGCATCGAAATGCTGAAACTGTATTATAAGAATTCGGAAAGTGCCACTGCGGCATTGCGCGCATATCGCTACATGAACGATATGCGAGATAGCAAAGAACCAATAACGGTTTATGCTTTGAACAAAATGATGAAGAAATTTGAAGCTACATGTTCTTTGGCGTCACGTCAAAGAAGTGGACGTCCCTCAACAGCCGCTGCTGTTGCCACGGCAGTGGAGCAGACGGTGCAATCCATTTTGGCGGTTACTGCACATGGGGAGTGCAGTGCTCGAGAAGTTTCGAGGCAGACAGGAGTGTCGTACAGAAGTGTCTGGAGAGCACTGCGAATAACTTTGCAACGGTATCCCTACAAGTTGCAACATAACCAAGAACTGAAACTTCCTGACTTCGATTATCGTCGAGATTTTGCGAATTTTGTATTCAATAAGATGGAAGAGCCATGACTGGCTTCACACGGTGCTTTGGACAGATGAAGTGCATTACACACTCTCTGGCTCAGTTAACACCCACAATTGTCGAGTATGGACCACAGAAAATCCATATGTATTTGTTGAGGTACCCTTGCAACAGCCTAAAGTGACAGTCTGGTGTGGCTTCACTGCTGCTTTCATAATTGGTCCATTTTTTTTTCAAGGAAGTCACACAGACGGATTTCAAAACAGTTTCTGTCACTGGTCAGCGATATGTAGCACTGTTATAGAACAACACTATTCCTGAAATGCAAGCGCGACAGGCACTCCAAACAGTCACCTTCATGCAAGATGGAGCACCACCTCATATTGCTCTGCCTGTGCAACGCCTGTTACGCTCAACATTTGGAGGATCGCATTTTCAGCCGCTACTTTAATCACGCATGGCCTCCAAGATCTCCCGATATGACACCCTGTGACTTTTGGCTGTGGGGATTCTTGAAATCAAAAGTGTATCACTAGCAGCACTGAAAGATGCCATACGCCCAAATGTGTATGCCATAACGCAAGAAATGCTACTAAATGTTGTGAATGGTGTGGTGACTCGTCTCACAGCTGTACTTCTGAATGATGGACAGCATATTGAACATTTACTGTAGTATTAATTAACTGTAATTAAGCTGACTTGTAAGTTGTCAACATTTTTTTCATTTGTAAATCATCTTTTGGTGCAGTAAAACACTACAGCGCCATCTGTTGGTCATCAACAGGACTATATTTTTCATTGCCATACAAAACCCGGTTACTTTTCCATCCGTTTGGTGCAAACCGTATCTTTGTATCTTGATTCACTTTCGAATTATTCATTTTTAAAGTTTGTCCTGACTTTTGGATCACCCGGTATATATATATATATATACAAGGTGTCCGGTCTCAACGGTGTCCAATGGCTAATTCCTAAACCGTTAGTCATAGACATATAGTTCCAATTACAAAAATGTTTTAAATCAGGTAAAAAAATATTTTAAAAGCGATTTGGGTCAATAAAAACATTTCTTAAAAAATTACGAAATTTAAATTTTTATACGGTCCCCCGGTACTATAAGTTATATTTAGTAAAATTTTCTTTTTACACTGACAACTAATACAAAAAAAGTCCCGTTATTCAACGACTAAAATTGACCGAGAAATAGCTGTTTAAAATTGAAGCATATTTTTTTGCTGCAAATTGGGGGTCATTCACAAATTTAGTCGAAATATAATTTCGTCAAATATATTAAAAAATGGTTGAGAGTAAAATTAACATTGCAATATAAATTTGAAATCTTTAATCATTCTGTCATATTAATGCAAAATATACAATTTGTAATAAACATTTAAGAAGATAGAAAAAAAAACAAATTTTTGTTGAATAAAATGATGCTAAGTTAACAGCCTCAATTCTTTACAAAATGATACGTATTTTAAAATATTCTTAGATTACACTAGCCTGCAAAAGTTAGGTTATGTCAGGTTTTTTAGCTTTTGATAATAGATTCTTATGTATTCTGTACCACTGAATCTGAAATTGACTTTCATTTTTAACCATCACATCAGGATTTTTCCCAAATTTCAAATTTCAAAGTTTAAAAGTTCAAAGTTAAAAATGAATCTCCTCCCCTATCTTATCGGACCACTCAGCTGTTTAGCTGTAAGAATCCCAGGATAAGCAAAAATATCGAATAAATTATTGAAAGAAATAAACTAAAATAAAATAAAATAAAATAAAAAATGTTTTACATATGTCTCATAGTATGAGATTTTCGCTACATTTTAACTTACACATTTGCGATTTGCAAAAAAATTCTATCGTGCTGGTTAAAAATGAAGGTCATTTTCAGATTCAGTACTAAAAATTACTTAAAAATCAATTATCAAAATTTAAAAAACACAACCATCTCCTGTAATTTATAGTATCCGATTTTTGTTATTCTTTAAATTTGACAACTTATGATTTACGAAATATCCTGATATGATGGTTAAAACTTAAGGCAATTTTCGGATTCAGTGCTAAAAAATACATAAAAGTTAAAAACCCCAACAATCGCAGTCTTGTATTATCTAATCTAAAACTTTTTCTTAAACTTCTTGGCGGTAATCTATTCGAAATTTTTTGTGTCATCCTGTAAAATAAGTATAAATGGTAATCACCGAAAATCATAATAATATTAGATTGTTATCGGATTTGCGCCAGTATGTACAATGAAATCTCGATAGGATATTTAAAAGTGGGTTAAAGTTCGAGAACAAATTTTGAACTGGAAAAACATACATATGATCGTTGAAGTAACATAAAAACTTATAAAAATAACATAATTTTTGTTAAAAGAAATCATAAAAGAAACAGTCTCAAATCCGGACAAAATGAAATATATGTTATTTTAGCCAATTTCAAACTTAATCGTAATACTTGTACGATTTTTTTAAAGCGCAGATACACATGAAATAAGATCTTCGACTACTTTAAGCACTTGGTATATGATCCCTCAAAGCCAAGCCGAACTCGTTTGTTTTCAGAGCAGAAAAGTGGCATAAGTCATGCATTTTTAAAGTTTCATAACTCGCTCAATTTTAGCGTTATATGAATGGGACTTTTTTTGTCTTACTTGTCAGTGTAATAGGAAAAAATTACTAAATATAACTTATAGGACCGGGGATCTGTATAAATATTTAAATTTCGGAATTTTTAAAGAAATTTTTTTATTGACCCAAATCGCTTTTAAAATATTTCTTTACCTGATTTAAAACATTTTTGTAATTGGTACTATATGTCTATGACTAACGGTTTAGGAATTAACCATCGGACACAGTTGAGACCGGACACCCTGTATATATATATATATATATATATATATATATATGTATATATATATATATATGTGTTAATTTGAATAACTTTTAATATAATTACTATAATTCAAATTTTTCCGTTTCAGATTTGATTTTTGGCTGTCGTCCACAATCCCATTAAAATGAGATAACGGTAGTGGCAGCTGTATTGCCGCTATTTCTTTATTTTTGAGGAATTCCGTTGCAATATATGAAGAAATTATTTTATGCTCATAATATATTTTTTAAATTATGAAAGGGAATTTTTTAAAGTTTGTTATTATTTTCACTATACTAAATCCATAAATTGATTAGGCGGCAACATCAATACAAATACAAATGTTATATTAAAGTATTATCGAAAAGATTTCAGAGGAGGTATTTTCGGAAATGTAAAGTTAAAAATGCAAAATATTTAGTTTGTGAATGTATATATATATATATGTGTTTAGTTTGTGATATATACTTATACATGTATCATGACATGAATGTATATATATATATATATGTTTTGTGTGTTTAGTTTGTGAATGTATATATATATATATATATATATATATCTGTTAATTTGAATAACTTTTAATGTAATTGCTATAATTCAAATTTTTCCGTTTCAGATTTGATTTTTGGATGTCAATGACAATTATAGCAATTACATTAAAAGTTATTAAAATTAACAGATATATATATATATATCTGTTAATTTGAATAACTTTTAATGTTATTGCTATAATTCAAATTTTTCCGTTTCAGATTTGATTTTTGGATGTCAATGACAATTATAGCAATTATATTAAAAGTTATTAAAATTAACAGATATATATATATATATCTGTTAATTTGAATAACTTTTAATATAATTGCTATAATTCAAATTTTTCCGTTTCAGATTTGATTTTTGGATGTCGTCCACAATCCCATTAAAATGAGATAACGGTAGTGGCAGCTGTACTGCCAGAACTATTTCTTTATTTTTGAGGAATTCCGTTGCAATATATGAAGAAATTATTTTATGCTCATAATATATTTTTTAAATTATGAAAGGGAATTTTTTAAAGTTTGTTATTATTTTCACTATACTAAATCCATAAATTGATTAGGCGGCAACATCAATACAAATACAAATGTTATATTAAAGTATTATCGAAAAGATTTCAGAGGAGGTATTTTCGGAAATGTAAAGTTAAAAATGCAAAATATTTAGTTTGTGAATGTATATATATATATATATGTGTTTAGTTTGTGATATATACTTATACATGTATCATGACATGAATGTATATATATATATATGTGTTTTGTGTGTTTAGTTTGTGAATGTATATATATATATATATATATATCTGTTAATTTGAATAACTTTTAATGTAATTGCTATAATTCAAATTTTTCCGTTTCAGATTTGATTTTTGGATGTCAATGACAATTATAGCAATTACATTAAAAGTTATTAAAATTAACAGATATATATATATATATCTGTTAATTTGAATAACTTTTAATGTTATTGCTATAATTCAAATTTTTCCGTTTCAGATTTGATTTTTGGATGTCAATGACAATTATAGCAATTATATTAAAAGTTATTAAAATTAACAGATATATATATATATATCTGTTAATTTGAATAACTTTTAATATAATTGCTATAATTCAAATTTTTCCGTTTCAGATTTGATTTTTGGATGTCGTCCACAATCCCATTAAAATGAGATAACGGTAGTGGCAGCTGTACTGCCAGAACTATTTCTTTATTTTTGAGGAATTCCGTTGCAATATATGAAGAAATTATTTTATGCTCATAATATATTTTTTAAATTATGAAAGGGAATTTTTTAAAGTTTGTTATTATTTTCACTATACTAAATCCATAAATTGATTAGGCGGCAACATCAATACAAATACAAATGTTATATTAAAGTTTTATCGAAAAGATTTCAGAGGAGCTATTTTCGGAAATGTAAAGTTAAAAATGTAAAATATTTAGTTTGTGAAGCTGGAAGATCCACATGTTCAATTGCAAAGTTAACATTAAGAGGTAATTAAAATAACGTGATTTACCTGCTGATTTACCTCTGTAAATTAACATATATATATATATATATATATATATATATTTAAAAGATTGCTAAATAATTTAGCGACCTGGGAATATATAAAAATATATAAATGATACCGTAAGGAAAAAATACATCAAAATGAATTGTTGACATTCAAAATGAAAAGATATTTAAAATATCGTAAAAAGCATACATTCATAATTACTTGCGCAAATGCATCATAGTAATTTGGCAATTAGCGCACAATCTATGTGTATTATCAATAAGATTTCTACCATGTAGTTGTCTGATACCTGTTTTAGGATTCCATTAATTTTTTCATTCCTATCATTGCAACGATTTATTTAATGTTTTTTAATTTTCTAAAATACTGAAATATTAATCGGTATGGTGTTTATTATTTCTATTTTATATCCTATAAATATTTAAATACGTTTTATTGATTCTTCCATTTCATATTATTTGTTTCTATTCTGCTTTCATTTTTAATCAATTCACTTGATTTTAGTGGTTGTTCGGGCACAGGGGAAAATTAATTTTAGCTTTAGCTTATTTTTCCCACAGAAAACAACCATTTCGCTTATATCATTGAATTCTGTGCCCTTGATAACGTAATTCAATGTATAAGCTTTTCAATTTTTGTCGGTGTCCACTTTTTTTCTTTTTTCTTCCATAATAATTCTTATAATTCTTATAATATATATTTTTTTTTTAATACTTACAGCTTTAATTCATAATAATTGACGGTGGTAGGTTATGTTTAATTAATGGTAATATATATATATATATATATATATATATATATATATATATATCTGTTAATTTGAATAACTTTTAATATAATTGCTATAATTCAAATTTTTCCGTTTCAGATTTGATTTTTGGATGTCGTCCACAATCCCATTAAAATGAGATAACGGTAGTGGCAGCTGTATTGTCAGAACTATTTCTTTATTTTTGAGGAATTTCGTTGCAACATATGAAGAAATTATTTTATGCTCATAATATATTTTTTAAATTATGAAAAGGAATTTTTTTAAGTTTGTTATTATTTTCACTATATTGAATCCATAAATTCATTAGACGGCAACATGAATACAAATACAAATGTTATATTAAAGTATTATCGAAAAGATTTCAGAGGAGGTATTTTCGGAAATGTAAAGTTAAAAATGTAAAATATTTAGTTTGTGAAGCTGGAAGATTCACATGTTCAATTTCAAAGTTAACATTGAGAGGTAATTAAAATAACGTGCAACTTAATGTAATGGAACTACATAACTGAACTTAGGCCGTTTACCTAAGATGTATTAAACATGGAATTTCATAATTATCTTAATTATAATTTTACATAAAATTTCGGAAGTAAATTTACTATAGCTCAATGAAAGTACACTTCAGAATGTTGCATGTTATTTTGGCGCATGGGAAATATAAGATCGAAGTGCATCTTAAAATAATGGCTTGATATATCTATCTGCACTTATAGCGTTTATTTTAAATGTAATAAAACTTGGAATTTCATAATTATCTTAACTATAATTTAAAATAACATTCCTTGAAAATTAATTTACTATAGATGAAGGAAAATAAATTTTACGATTTTGCATTACATTTTGGTCTATGCAAAATATAAGATATTACAAATATTATTATTAGTATAAGATATTACAAATATACTCATATAATATATTACAAATATTTATATTACAAATATTCTTGCAATGAAATATTTTTTTTTCATATAACCAACATTTCGAAAAATATCTTATTGTAAATGACGGGTTAGGAGAAAAGATTAGATATTAAACGTCAGTTATTCATCGTTCTGCTTTAGTTTTTCCCCCTTTATATTTGCCTAGAACTTTGTGTTTCAAACGATAATCTTCATTTTTGTATCCATCTAATGTTGCAAACAGTAGTTCACCTTTCAAGAAACATATGGTACTGCCATATTAAATTTTATAAAGAGGTGTAATGTAAAAAGAACACAACTTTTCGGATAATATTATAAAAATTAATACACTTTACGAAAATATAGTATAATCTTCTTCAAGTTACCCATGAATCCGATAAACATTCCTTTTCCTTCCAAAACCACGAAAACTTACAGATTTCCGAGATTTAAAGAAAAATTTCTGAAACAACATTTTCCTTTGCTACCAGTAATTTTTGAAAACATTTCCGAGAAGTGCAGAGTTATTCTAAATGATGGACCCATTTTCAAAAAGTTGTATTTATTAAAGTGCAAATCCAAACTGAACAATCTTTATACCAATGAAAAGAGTAAGTTTCAAAGTTTTTTTTTAAATACATTATAAATGTTGAATGTGTCCACCTTTAATACCGAATTTGGTACGAAATGACAGTACTCTAGAGTGATATTTTTTAATGTATATTCATTTTTATTTAAGGGTGTCCGGGACACAAAAATCTTCAAATTTGCATTTTATTTTTTTATTGGATTAAAAATTTCTCTGCCGTTTTCTGCTTAAAAGGATGTTTAAATCATGTTTCTATCAATTAGAAATCTTTTGAAAATGTGTCCCGGACCCACTTAAACGTCATTACTTGTTGTTACCGGGTGTACCAAAAATGACTGATGGATTTTAAAATTCAGTAACTTGCAAACGGTGGCAGGTATCTCTCTCTTTTTTTTTTTTTTTTTTTTTGCTAATGTAAGATGTCAGGAGTTTTATGCTGCGATTCCTAGTTTTAGTTTAAAATAGCATCGATAGATGGCGCTGCAGTCAATAACCGCTAAATCCGGGCTCGATTTTTAGGCATCCATGCTCCTCTTCTTCCGAGATTAAAATGTATTGAATGTGTCCCGAAGTACCAAAAATCAGGTCTGGACTGAGCACCTATTGTTTTCAGCGTCGTCTGTTGTTTGAAATTCGAACTAACATTATGAATCACAGTAAGGAAACTCCTGACATCATACAGAACCCTCATGCAAGAATTTTTTAACTTTCTGTCACCGTTTGCAAGTTATTGAATTTTAAAATCCAACAGTCATTTTTGGGACACCTGGTATTTGAACTGCTGTATCTAAGAATATATGAAAAAAATTCAAGCGATAATCGAATTAATTTAAATATTATACTTTGTTTGAAAATGTTAAGAAAATAACTGTCAAACATTAACTTTCATTGGATACCGAATGTTCACGAAAATCACCGTCATCAACAAATCTCGCAAATCAAAGGAGGATTTTTTGAAAATTTATTGCTTCACGTTCTCGGCAGTACGTGACCTAGAATGGACATCGGTAGAGGCTAACGAGAAGGACAGGCTACCGCGGTGGGTCCGATTCTTCTTATTTTACAGACCGCTGGAGTCACGTGATGCTTTTTTCGCACACCTTCATTTTTGCATTCGAGCATCACGTGACTCCAGCGGTCTGTAAAAAATGAAGAATCGGACCCACCGCGGTAGCCTGTCTTTTTCGTTAGCCTCGGTCATCGGTTTGAATACGTACGTTTTTTTTTTTTTTTTTTTAAACGTTTATTATTGCGGTTCCATACACAATTTGAAATGCAGTGAATAAATAAAAAATCCCTATATAATAATTTGAGTTTTACCTGTAGAAGGCCAGTAAAAGGATATTTTTTTAGCAATTTTTTTTCTGCAATAGGAATGAAGATTTAAACAGCGGGATTTTTGTATGTTATTTGCTATCTTTTGAAGAACATTTTTTAAAATAATAGTAAAGAATTGATGATATGGCTCGAATTGCGTGGGAAGATACCCTAGTCTGCACGCCGCGCACTTGCTATCGTTTAAAATAAACTTTCGTTCAGAATTCTGAAAGAAGATAATATTGTCTGGAGCTTCAATTACTTCAATATCAAGAAGTTGGAAACTAACAAAATGACAGCTATTTGCACAAAAACTCTGTTTCTGACACCTTCTTTCAAACTTTGACGTGTTTCTACTTTTTTTTATGGTTTAAAGTGGTCTGTGTAACCAATTGATTGAAAGATGAATAAACGTCGCGATTAAGTATAAAATAATATTTTTAGCATTTTTTTCTGCAATAGGAATAAAGATTTAAACCGCGGGATTTTTGTATGTTATTTCTTATATTTTGAAGAACATTTTTTAAAATAATAGTAAAGAATTAGTAATGTGGCTCGAGTTGCGTGGGAAGATACTCTAGTCTGCACGCCGCGCACTTGCTATCGTTTAAAATAAACTTTCGTTAAGAATTATGAAAGAAGATAATATTGTCTGAAGCTTTGTCAAGAAGTTAAAAACTAACAAAATGGCAGCTATTTGCACAAAAAGCCTGATTCTGATACCTTCTTTCAAACTTTGACGTGTTTCTTTTTTTTTTTTTTTTTTTTTTTTTTTTTAATGGCTTAAAGTGGTCTGCGTAACCAATTGATTGAAAGATGAATAAATGTCGCGATTAAGCATAAAATAATATTTTTAGCATTTTTTTCTGCAGTAGGAATAAAGATTTAAACCGCGGGATTTTTGTATGTTATTTCTTATATTTTGAAGAACATTTTTTAAAATAATAGTAAAGAATTAGTGATGTGGCTCGAGTTGCGTGGGAGGATACCCTAGTCTGCTCGCCGCGCACTTGCTATCGTTTAAAATAAACTTTCGTTAAGAATTATGAGAGAAGATAATATTGTCTGGAGCTTCAAACCACTTCAATGTCAAGAAGTTAAAAACTAACAAAATGGCAGCTATTTGCACAAAAAAGTCTGATTCTGACACATTTTTCAAACTTTGACGTGTTTCTATTTTTTTTTTTTTTATGGCTTAAAGTGGTCTGCGTAACCAATTGATTGAAAGATGAATAAATGTCGCGATTAAGCATAAAATAATATTTTTAGCATTTTTTTCTGTAATAGGAATAAAGATTTAAACCGCGGGATTTTTGTATGTTATTTCTTATATTTTGAAGAACGTTTTTTAAAATAATAGTAAAGAATTAGTGATGTGGCTCGAGTTGCGTGGGAAGATACTCTAGTCTGCTCGCCGCGCACTTGCTATCGTTTAAAATAAACTTTCGTTAAGAATTATGAAAGAAGATAATATTGTCTGGAGCTTCAAACCACTTCAATGTCAAGAAGTTAAAAACTAACAAAATGGCAGCTATTTGCACAAAAAAGTCTGATTCTGACACATTTTTCAAACTTTGACGTGTTTCTATTTTTTTTTTTTTTTTTTTTTTTTTTTTTTTATGGCTTAAAGTGGTCTGCGTAACCAATTGATTGAAAGATGAATAAATGTCGCGATTAAGCATAAAATAATATTTTTAGCATTTTTTTCTGTAATAGGAATAAAGATTTAAACCGCGGGATTTTTGTATGTTATTTCTTATATTTTGAAGAACGTTTTTTAAAATAATAGTAAAGAATTAGTGATGTGGCTCGAGTTCCGTGGGAAGATACTCTAGTCTGCTCGCCGCGCACTTGCTATCGTTTAAAATAAACTTTCGTTAAGAATTATGAAAGAAGATAATATTGTCTGGAGCTTCAAACCACTTCAATGTCAAAAAGTTAAAAACTAACAAAATGGCAGCTATTTGCACAAAAAAGTCTGATTCTGACACATTTTTCAAACTTTGACGTGTTTCTATTTTTTTTTTTTTAATGGCTTAAAGTGGTTTGCGTAACCAATTGATTAAAACATGAATAAATGTCGCGATTAAGCATAAAGTAATACTTTTAGCATTTTTTCTGCAATAGGAATGAAGATTTAAACCGCGGGATTTTTGTATATTATTTGTTAACTTTTGAAGAACATTTTTTTAAATAATAGTAAAGAATTGATGATGTGGCTCGAGTTGCGTGGGATTATACCCTAGTCCCCGCGCCGCGCACTTGCTATCGTTTAAAATAAACTTTCGTTAAGAATTATGAAAGAATTAAAAAATATTGTTTGGAGCTTCAACCACTTCAATGTCAAGAAGTTGAAAACTAACAAAATGGCAGCTATTTGGACAAAAAGTCTGTTTCTGACACCTTCTTTCAAACTTTGACGCGTTTCTATTTTTAACCATTTGGAAAAATGGTTATTGTCCTCGTCAGGGTAGGAAATCAAAAACATATGTGAAGCTTTTTATTAGTTGAATCCGCATTTTATTCGTTTTTTGATTGGTCTAGACAGTAATCTATATTTTCCCTTTACTTTTAACAGAGATGGATACTTCTGTTGCCACTATGACAAAAAAGTAATAAAAACTACAAAAAAAAATTAATAACTCAGAAACAAATTGAGATACAGCTTTCAAACAATTTGCATTTAAAAGTACATTTTTTTGCTCTATACGACGGTGTAAAAAGTAATATTGTGGGATGTTCAGAAGTTTAAGAATGAAATTTCATTTAAAATTGGACCAGGAATATTAATATTTAATCCATGGCGTACGTAATGTATGACCAGCTCCGTAGAAGTGTAAAAATTTACAGTACCGAGTAATGTATGATCAACTCCGTGCGATTTTTTATGTCTTAAATTTTTGTGTTTGGAAAAATCATTTTCCAAATGGTCGTTGTAATTTGTTAAATTGCATTTTTTTTTCTTTAATGTCTTAAACTGGTCTGCGTAACCAATTGATTGAAAGATGAATAAAAGTCGCGATTAAGCATAAAATAATAATTTTGCACTAAACTGTTTGTAGAATACTATTTCTAATAAAATATTGCATTTTTAAACATTTCAAACAATTCTACTTGGACTCCAAATGAAGCAACATTTCAAAGAATTCCACTTGGACTCCAAATGAAGCAACATTTCAAACAATTCCACTTGGACTCCAAATGAAGCAACATTTCAAACAATTCTACTTATACTCCAAATGAAGCAACATTTCACTGTATCGATAGTTAAACTGTAAATTACAATTTAAACTGTGAAAAAAAAAAGCAGCACAAATGGTAGTTGAGGATTAATTACAATTATTTTTGGTATTACTTAACCCTTAACTGCTGTGACAGGAATTCCCGCATAACTACCGTGTGTGTTCTTCGAGACCGCTTGATTGAAAGATGAATGAAAGGCTGTGTTAACTCACAGGGTACTTTTTCTGTACTAAACTAGTACAGGACTATTATAAGTAAACTTCACATATTCAGAATTTCTAGCAATATTTCTCAAAATGAAAGAAAATTTTACTAGTATTCATAGCTTAACTAGAAATTATAAGTTTAACTGTGAAAATTGAAAAATGTAGTGGTCTGCGAGACCGGTAACAGCAGTTAAGGGTAAATAAAGAGTTGAAATACATAAAATTGAAAGATAAATAGCGCATTATTGAACTACTAAATATATTATATCACCTTTAAATTAAAAAAATAACAATATCGGTTTAATAGGATTTGCTTTCTGATCCCGCCCAATTTGAAAAAAAAAAAAAGTAATTTTGCTTATAAATGCTTTTATTGCTTTGGAACAGTTTAACCCTACGGGCTCGAAAGCACTAAATAACAGCGAAAGGACTTCGATTTCGTAGTACAGATACAAAATCGTAGCACATGAATAATCTACAGACTATAGGGAATAGAAAAATGTAAAAAAAAAAGAAAAGACGATTTTTCCAGCTGAAAAAAAGACCCCCTCCCCCTTAAATTGTGGACGCATTTTTGGAACATCCGGTAGATGAAAATCTGTTATTTTAAATTAACCCTTTCGTGCGAAGCTTTGCATATGTGCAAACAACAGTGTTTTGAATTTAATAGATTTTTTTATTCGTATATAGATAAGTCACACCAGAAAATTAAAATCGGAATATTTGTTTTAAATAATAACATAATTTCCGTATTTAAATAAAGCGAAAATAACCATTGACACTTTCTGGTGTAAAGTCAGATTCTCTGAACTACGTAATTTCTGGAACGTATTCGATCATGGGAATTAATGTGTTAAAAATTAAGTTTTATAAAATAAATAATAATATAAAATACGGAATTTGGAGGCTTTCTTATTAAAATATTTACTAATTTGCATTATTTTAGCGTAAAACAGCCACAAAAAAGTAGTCTTTACTTGTATTGCAGATGTGCAACAGAAGAAAAGATTGACGTATCATATAAAAAATTTATCTCTGATTTTTTTCATTATTTTTCTTGTGTAACAAACCTTTCAAAGAATCATATATAATTTTTTCGAAACAAAATAAAAAATCACGCATTTAAGGGTTAAGAGAAAATACATTTAAAATAGTTAAACAAAGGCGCCGAGTCCTACGTCAAATCATACTGTAGATAACAATTTACGGTCTGAACAACTTGGTGAAGCAGTATATAGCGGGGTAAGTACTTGAGAGGTTGGTCTCCTGGGAACGCTCTTCTGATGTTCTTTCTGTCTGGATGCTTCATATGGCACGTAAAATCATCTGATTACTTGCATATTCTTAGCAACGAATAACTTGGGATTAATTTACCAGACTATTAACCCTCTCGCTGCGTAATTGTTTTATTAAAATAGGTTCAACAATTATATATATAAGAATTTTTATTCTTCTGTCACCGGTTTTTCAAAACAAAAATTTTTGTCAAATTTAATCGGGAAAATGCTCCGATTAAATAAGGCATAATTTACAAAAAAAAAATAACTGGTAGGAGTGATCAAGAAGGTTTAATTAGACGGAAAATTGCATCTTCGAGAAAATCTCGCAGTGAGAGGGTTGAGCATATTTATGGCCATAATTAAATCTTAACTGCTTGCCTTAGTAAAACAAATAAGCTTTCAAATCTTCACATTGCTCCACCCACTATTTGAACTACTAAGCTGTGACCATTCGTGATAAACTTAACAATAACATGCATGTTACACTGCATGTAAGTAAATATTTTTACTTAAAACAATGTATTTCCAAAATCTGTTTCATAATTTAAATTGTTTTAAAATCTTTTGGTAGTTATTTGTAAATTTCATATCATAAAAATGACATGTATCTTATGATGCGAAAAATATTGAGCATTATTTTATATTAGTTTCGAAACTTATAGTTGAAGTATAGAAATCAAACGAAAAAGTAATAAACTATTCACTATAATAAATATAAAAATAACTCTATAAATGCATAAAAAATCAGTTGGACAAAAATAATGTAAGAAAAGGTTATTTAGATGGTCTTGCAACACTATTTCACCAAAAATCTAAAATTTTAAGATAGAATTTTAATTTTAAAATTGTCAAAAACGTTACTGCATAACTTAAAAATTTCTTTGGAGTTCTTTATTTAAAAAATACCAGCCGGCTCGACCTACAGGATCAGGTAGATTTCGAAGTTAAGTGCTAATTTCAACAACAAAAACTAAATCATGAACAGATAAGAGATAAACCCACTAATCAAGAGATAAACCTACTTTAACAATTTTATCTTGCCGCTTTTGACGAGTTTTTATCTCATTTTTATATAAGAGCTGGTTTTATCAGAATCCTGTTAAGGCAGTATTAAAAAAAATACTTATCCATGCTCAACAACTCAAGATTCATTTTAAAAAGAAAATATATGAAACTTGCTGACGTGATTTTTTGAAGAGATTTATAAGCGACCTGTGTTTTTATTTTTTGTTAAATTAAGTAAAACTTGATTTATAAACAATTATTTTCTCAGTAGAACAATATTTTTCGTTTTCAACAGAATTGCTTCGGGAAATTCGGTGCAAAATACCCACTTTGACATCGTTTTTTGAACTATATCTTCCTCTATCAAAAAGAGATCATTACGATACATTAGACAGTTTCTGAATAAGAGAATCTACCAAATGGATGCGTTTGAGAGCAAAAATGAATTTAAAAATGAGTAAAAAAAATAAGCAGTTTGGATTTGAATACACCCTTAATACGATGATTTTTCTTCAACCGCTATGTATTTTAATTAATTAATTAATTAATCTATTTTATTTTATTTTATTTTATTTTATTTGGCTGTAAAAATTGGTCCTATCAAAACTTCCAATATAATGTTATAGATAATATTAAGAAGATATATAATAAATTCATGCGGATTTTATATCTTATGAATTGACGAAGTTATGGATTTTTTTCTCCTCCCCCCCCCCCCCCCTTTTGAGTTCGTTTATATTTATTTATTTTTTTTGCGGTAAGAATTGATCCTATCTAAAACGACAATATAAAAGCTATAGATAATATTAAGAAGATTTATAATACATTTAATTGTATTTGGTATCTTGAGAATTGACGAAGTTATGAATTTTTTTTTTTCTCCCTAAACTCCTATTTTTGCGCTGCTTGAGCCCATTTTTAATTTTATGAAAAAATCTGTCATACATAAATATTTGGACATTTTTTAGAAAAAATTTAAATTTTAAACTGATTTGATATGTTTAAAAAATAAGAAGTTATGGGTTTTTTTCGGTTTTCCTAAAACCCCTCCTAATTTCCACCCATTTGATCCGATTTTGCCCATTAACGAACTTGACCGAGATTTTCTGCCCATTGATTTTATGTATCAGTTTGAAAGAGATTTGTGCAGAATTATGGAAGTTATCGTGTCCAAAAAAGTGATATATATGGAAGTTATCGTGTCCATAAAAAGTGATATATATATATATATATATATATATATATATAAAGTTTTTTACTGACGGTAGTTTTGTGTTCTAGGGTCCATGATCGGTGTAGATCTGCAAAAAAGTTTCAGAAATTCCAACACAGGAGAGAATGTAATAGGTAGTATTTCATACGAAACCTACCTAAAATATGGTGATTTCCAGAATGAAAACGAGTTAAATATGGCAATTTTCCATAACTTAAAAGGAATTGCATAAATATATTGTAATAACTTTATCGGTAAAAGAAAATCGAAAGCTAAGCAATACTCGAAGATTTTTTGGCTATTTTCTAAATGTATAAAATTATGATAAGCATTTTTTCAGAATTCTATTTTACTTTTTCTTATCTTCCTTTCATTTAATCATTTTTTTTTTTAATGCAAACATAAAAAGGCTTTTTTGTTTACTTTTTTTAGTTATTCTATCTTTTATTTGTTTTGCTTCAAGGGTCTTGAACGCAATTATATATATATATATATATATATATATATATATATAAATTGTTTGAATCAGTCTATGTTCCGAAACTTTTTATGTATGAACATGATGATTTGGCTACCGATTATACAGCTTGTGCTTTTTAATATAGTAAGGTCAGTGCGCCTAAATATGATAACCCCTAAATAGGATAATGTTCTTTTATTTAAAATATTAATCCAAGAATTATAAATAAATGCTGTATAATGTGGCATCCGATCTTAATGAACAAAATCCGAAACATTTTACCGCATTTAAAACTTTTTTTTTTTTTTTTTTTTTTTTTATGTTTTTTTTTTATGTTTTTTTTTAAAAAGAAATCTTCAATCAAATAGGCATTGTTCATTTTATTGCCTCCCCGTGTTTCATAAATGCGACAAAAAGACAAAAAATACCCAAAATTGGCTCACAGATTTTCTTTTTTAACTTTGAGGCTCAAAATAACCTTATGAACGTCAATAAATACGTTGTCTGCTTCTGTTACGTGACTAAATAAACTTAAGAAAAGACGAACAGTTTTCGGATTAGAATTTAAAATAGTCTACGCATTTTGGAGACTTTGTTTTCTGAAAGTACTT
This sequence comes from Maratus speciosus, assembly GCA_963932465.1. Classification (NCBI taxonomy): domain Eukaryota; kingdom Metazoa; phylum Arthropoda; class Arachnida; order Araneae; family Salticidae; genus Maratus; species Maratus speciosus. The sequence goes on from OZ010786.1 coordinate 479,008,562, forward strand.
AATAGCAACATACAGACTGCTGTAAATGCGTAGATGCATTTAGGAGATTAACGAGGTAAGTTTATATGGTATTTTTCGTATATTGTATTAAAATTATGTGTAAAGCAAATGTTATGTTTATTTAAGCTTTGTTGAGTCAGCATAATTCTCCATTAATGTTTTTCTTTAACCAGCCACTTAAATATGTATTTTAAGATGATCGAAATAGAAAAATACGCATTTTTAAAAATTTTAATAAAAAAAAGGTATAAGAAACGCGATATATGTTCCAGTAACATAATATAGACACATGATTACGGAATTTGCAATAATTTTATATGATGGAAATTCTGGAAAATCTTGTGTAAATTGAAATTTCTTAAATAATGTTTATTTTAATGCGGTTAAGTAAGTTAATTTTACAAGCATTATGCCATTTGGTAGCTTAAATGATAACTCTGATTAAATCAGGATGCAATTGAGTTATACCCTTGTTTAGGAGCCCATAATTTTTGTCAACACTTTTTTTAATCTGATATCTTAATTCTGTTTTCACTTTTTCTTATTATAATCGACATTTTCTACCATTAAATTACAAAACGATGAAAAATAAATAAAACTATGTTTATCTAAATGAGTATTTGTTTCCATATACGTATTTTTAGGTACTGAAAATATTAATTTTGCAATAAGTGCAAGAAAAATGATGAGGAGTGGGTGGAGTGTGGGTAACAGAATGCCAGTCACAGGGCTTCTCTTTGGCTTAATCAGAGTTATTAGAAATACTGTACGATTTTATCAATTTATAAGTCTGATATATTTTTCATGTGACATTTTATAATATATAAAGTTATATGTAATAAATATTATTGTTAACTATATTATAAATATCTTGTAAATATTCTTTTAACCCGTAAATTCCACACTAATGCGAATTCGCACCGACCGAAATGTCGGTGCTATTTAAAACATGCTTTAATTAATTCGTATTTTTATTAACAAAATAAGACTTTTGATAAAATTCTATATCTAATTTCGATTTCTTATTAAATTTCGCATATGTATTATGTAGTTATATTTCATCCCACGTCAAAAATGACGGGGCAGTGTTATTTTAAGTTTAAACAGGTGATTGTTATGCATGATTATTCAGATAGTGGCAAGTCATCAAAATCATTCAAAAAATTGTGTTTGCAAAAGTCAACCTTCAGAAGAAGAAAAGATGAACGGCCTCACACATGAAAAAAAAGAGTTTTTTAAACCTTTCGACGAAATTCACGTTTTTTCTGTGATCCTCTAATGAAAATCATGTTTTTTCCCGCGATTATTTGATGGGATTCACGTTATCTGCGATCCTTTGATGATGTGTGCGTTTTTTTCTGGAATCATCTGATGAAATCCATGTTTTTCCCACGATTATATGACGAAATTCACATATCCGTTATTCTTAGGCGAAATATGTGTTTTTCCCACCAAGATCCTTTGACTAAATTCGAGTGCTATAATACCGTTAGAGAAAAATTGTTTTTTTCTGCGATTCTTTGACGAAATTCACATTCGTTTAGCGAAAATCCCGTTTTTCTGCGATCCTTTGACGAAAATTGCAATTTCTGAGATATTTTGACGATTTTCGCATTCCTTCCGCAATCCTTCAGGCAAAACAGAGACAATAGTTGCATGCACCTGGCTATTATTTAATGCTGTTTGTTTCTATACAGAGACTAAATGCTCGGCAGGTCATTGGAAAGAGAAGGTCGAATGAGAAAGGGATATAAATAAACTCAATTTGGCACTCTTTGTACTCGAGTTTTTGTTGTATTTCGTCCAATACTGCTACCCCCCCCCCCTCTCGTCTTAAAAAATGTCAACCAATTTTAATACAGATTTGAACCTTGATGATTGATAACCTTGAATTTATTTATGTATTTAATCTTATCTAAACAATGTTTTGTATTATTAATTTACTGTATGTATGTTATTTAAACAATAAAGGAGCAAAAATGAATGCTCCAGTGTATAACCCATTAGACCTATATAAAATTTAATTAATACCTAAAAAGTGATGCGAAATCTGAATAATAAAAAAACACACTTTTATAAAACACTTTTACAAGTTATTTTCATGTCAAATCAATCGATTCTTCAGATAATAAAATGAATATGTCTCTCAGATAGCCTGGATAAGCAGAAAATCCGAGGACGACCCTGAAGAAGAAAGTAAGCTGGATTTCCTTACCTTTATTATGTGATTTAAATGTGATTATTTTTATATCACATTAGTCTAATTTTAAATAATCACTAACACTTCTAAGTCTTGATTGTTTTTTAAATACGCTATAACAACTGATTACAGAAGTCTTAAGTGTTATAGTTTTTTGTTACAGTAATTCAAATTTTTATTTACCTCTTATGTAGGATATAGTATTTTTGAGTTGTTTCACTTTTCTTGTGGATGAGCAATATATAGAAGAGTTGATCGATCATTCCGACGCCCATCAAAGCATTGTGTGTAAACTACTGGTAATGAGAGTCTACGGTTCTAACAGGTTTTTGATTAATCTAACCTTAGAAATTCGGGAAGTAGTCAAATGAAAATATTATTAACAATGGATTCATTGCGGCGTGTAACACTTATTTTAAGATAGTTCTTTAAGTTAAGGTAGAGTGTATTTTTTTTCTTTTTTAGTATGTGTTCCAATTTTCTGGAAATTCTTTGGGGCAGTTAGAGATCTAAATTTAACTATCTGCATTGTTAAAAATTTGGTACAACGTTGCACCGATTTTTGGTGCTGCAGTAGCTGCCACCATAATATGGTGAAACATTGTTCCAACATTTGGTTTTAAGGATGAACCATAAGTTGGTGAAATCTGGACCATACGTTGGTGAAAACCTTGAACCATAAATTGGTGAAACGTTTAACCGCAAATTGGCGAAATGTTGAACCATAAATTGGTGAAATGTTGATGAAGCAATTATTTTTGTTTCCTCACCCCTTCTCTTTCATAGGTAAAATATTTTACTTTTTTATAAAGATATTCTGTTTTAATATAATTTAAGGTGAAATATTTACGGTGTCTCCAATTATTATTTTTTTTTTTTTTTGGAAAATAATTTTCAAGATCAGAAACCTTGGTTTATTTAGCAAATTTTAAGATAGTTTAATTATACGATAACACCGTTGTTATTTTAAATATCTTACACTATAATTTACATATTAAAATACATAAGAAAGTATACGATTATGTTATGGGGATACATATATAATCTTATCAAATTGAGATAATTGAAATGCATTATAATTTGCTAAAAAAACTATAAAATTGATTTTGTATGACGGATTCAAGCAATCTTTAAACAAAAATCAATCAGAGAAAGAGTAACTATAAATCCTAAATTGCATTGAAACAAGGAAACATCGAAAAAAAAATGTCAAACGGAGGTGGGAGTCAAAAGCATTGCTTATCTACTCGCATCTTTTTTAAAATAAGTTCTTAGCATGATTTAAGTATTAAGAATGTGTAATTTTTTAAATATATATGGAGATTGGTAATTGTTTTATTAAATGTGAATATCAACATGGAGTCTAAATTTTTAAATTTTATGGAATATGTATGTATATTTTACTTTAAACATATTCCTTAATAATTCTTATTAATACTTATGGAACGGCATGATAAGCTATATCTAATTTTAATATTTTATTCCCATACGCATTGTATTTTATAAATACAAGTTAAATACATTCTATATATTTTATAAGAAAAGATTGATCTAGGAAAAAGAAAAAAAAAAGAAGGAAAATTAAAAAGTAAAAAATATTTGCATATGTACTGTTCTTCATTTTTTGAAAAACATTTTGAATGTAAAAAGTAGTTATTAATCTCTTTAATAAATATTCAATCCTACATTATACAAATGAAATGTAAATATAAACTTAAGATATACTAAAGCAGTTTTATACCTACACTTTATATCGGTATAAACAACATTTTATTTAAATGCTTAAATATCATGTTTCCTTTTCACTTCTTAAATTAAAAACCATAATATGTATACGGAAATATTCCCACTGTAAATCTATTTTTCCATGTGAAACCTTTTTTTATTATCTCAATCATTGGATATCATGTTTTACTACAAATATTAATAATTATAAATACTAATTCATAGACTGTTATTCTTTATAATCAGGAAAACGGTAAAGAACAAAAAATATTCTAGTATAAATAAACGGAGTTTACATTTACTATAGTTTACATCTACTACTATGAATACAGCCATAAATCAACATATCTCGGTGTCAGCATTTTAAAACTAAGATAGTACTTCATGTTTTGTTTGTGCTTTCGAGCTGCGTCAAATTAAAATACTTCACATCTCACTATTGATTAGGAAGAATGAAACGCTTACACAAATTTTCTTTATTTAAAAAGACAAAACGAATGAAGTCGCGATTAATTTTTACTAAGAACTGTTTGTTATTTAAACGTTAAAACAATTATATTTCAAACCGTTACATAAAGAACGAATATAACACACAATCGCTTGTGAAATTCGAGAAATCAAATCAATCTTTTTATGTAAAACATAAAAACTATTTAACACTTATACAATATCTAAGTACAGGAATGAAACATTAAAATTAAAAAGATTTACTTTCGCATTCCATAATAAATATTCCTTTTAATATCCCTTTGTTTAAACTTTAAATAGCGGACGAAATGCAATCGTTTCACTTATCTTATAATGGCGTCATAGACAAAGACGAACTGTTTTGATTGGCTGATATGTAGTTCGAAAACTTGGTTCAACTTATTAGCAAAATGTTGTTCAGTTCAGTGTAACTTCCAAGGTTACACCATGAAATGGAGTTTTTGAAAATTAAAAAGTACTATATTTTGGCAATCCTCATTATTTTACTCCAGATATTGGTGCAACGTTAAGCGGAAATTTTAAACAGTGTGTTATAGATAATAATCAAACGCGTGTTTTATAGATGTTTTGCAATTTTTCAATGTCTAAAATAAATCTACCCCGATTTATTTCTAAATATATTATTTTTTAAAGAAAAACGAGTTAATTTAAGATTTGATTTTGGATATAATGTTAATGGGATAAATTAATACACATAATTTAATAATTAAAAAAAAAAAAAAAAAAAAAAAAAAAACGAAAAAGTTTTTTAAAGAAAATCAAAGTATAAAGATTTAGTTACACTGATAACTTCCGATCGCTTAATAACATTATTCAGAGTTTCGGGAAAAAGAAAAAAAAATCACCTCGACTTTTAGCAATTTAAATCTTTTACTTTTTTAAAAAACGAAGCAATTTGACGCGGTTTGACGCAATGGTGATCGGCAGGAAGAACACTGGTCACGGCATATAATTTCTAAAATTCCGCCATAGGTCCATTAAAAAAACGCCCCTAAAAATGAGTAGATATTTCAGTTTGAAAAAGATCAGCACTATTTATGTATCTCAGAAAATTTCCACAGCAGATTCATTGCATTTAGGTTCCGTGTTCATAAATAATCATTGGCAGAATTGATTTTCTAAGCTTTGTTATGCATACATAAATTTCTTAAACGATGGAAAGAAATGACGTGAAATCAATAAAACAATGATTCTTCGTGAGGTTCGTGACATTAAATTAAGGAAGAAGAAGGGGTTGTTCTATGAAATAAATTTTTAATTAAATAATATCAAGGATTAAAACATTAGTACAATCTGCTAACTTCTAAAAAACAATTTATTTTTAATAAATAACTATTAATGCATTTAAAATAGAATTTTGATTTATAGAATAATGAATCATACTCTCTCAAAATGTTTATTAATTTTCATTTATTTACTCTAATAAAAATTAAATTCTATTCATTGAATAAAATAAAAAACTTGTAGTTTCAAGTTATGTTTATTAATAATTTACTACTACTTAGAGAACCTCTTTTAGAGTTTAAAAATAAAATCTATAAAATAAATTTTATAAAACTACTCTAAATTGTCAGTATATATAATTATACTGCATTTAAATTAGTATAACATATTTTAATTAAGTTATGTAGTACACATTAAATCTGATTAATGAAAAAGGTATAGATTAAAACAACTTCAGTTATAAGTTTCATTCATTACCACATTAAAAAAATGCACTTAACTCAATTAAAATAAGCTTCTATAGGTGATTGGGTATTACTGTTTGAAAAATATTATTTAAAAAATTGATTAATTCCACGCATCAGACTATTATTGTTGTTGTGTAATTGCACAATTGCAATGCATAGTTGCAAACTTTACACATTTTTCTACCGCTAATTTTGAGCAGAAAGTAAAGAAAAAAAAATGCATTCTATTTACTCCTATTTTTTACGATTAAATAAGACCAAATATTCTATTCAGAATTAGTATCGGGAAACAAACTTAAAAGTCAGCAAAACTGAGACAAATAGCTATGATGTTATACTAGGCTGACTAAATGTATTTATGATACGTATTCATAAATAATCAATGGCACAATTAATTTTCTAAGATTTATTATTCATATCTAAGTTACTTAAAGAATGCAAAAGAATGACGTGAAATTAATAACATGCTGATTTTTCTGAAAATTATTTTTAAAAAGAGAAATAATATTTTGTTAAAAATATCATTAAAATTAATCAAGAACAAAGATTTACACATAAGCTTACAAAGAATATATTTAGTGGTGCACGCATGAATTATAATTTTGCTCTTACAGAATTATGAATACAGGGTGTCTCCCTAAAATATATGCACTTGTTAAAGTGAACTTTCTGAATTGTCTTAATTTTCCGGGTATAATTATTTGTAAATAATGATTGGACCAAGATTAACAACGAAAAATAAAAATATTTTAAAATTCTAATGAATATAGCTCTAAAAAATAAATGCGATAATTATTCACTTTTGGACGTATTTGTAAAATTACACATTTGTTATAAAATTTACATTTTTATCCTTAAAATTTACCTGTATTTATGTGTGTTTATTGGCTTTACATCCTCACTGCTGCGAACTGATATATCCGTTCACTAAACTGCAAGTTTCACTGCGACAGAAGCATTATTTAAATTAATAGAATTCTACGGATATAATACAGTTTTTAAAAATAAAGTTATGATTAATACTCTCAAGGCTTATATGCCTATAAGCAATAATTTTTTTTTATATCATGTAGGAAAAAACATCTTGTTTTAGCATTTTAAAAGAAACACAGAGAAAACAACATGACAATTTTGCCATTTGCTCGGTTGTCAGGGGGTTAATGCAAGTGTGTAATTTTTATCCCTTCAAAAACTCAAACAAGTCTGTAAATGATAAAAAAGATTACCGATGTACCGGAAGTTGTGTTTTTAAAGTAATTTACAAATTTTGCAAACTACACAAATATCTGTGTATTTTGCATATTATACCGAAATATGTGTAACAGTACTACACAAATATACAATGTGTAAGAACATATTATTACACAGAAGTATGAGTACGAATTTTACACAGCTATATTTGTAAGAATATAATCTTACACTTAATTATGTGTAACAATATTATGCAGAAATATGTGTAAGTACAGAATATTACACATAAATATGTGTATATATGTAAACAGAATAAATATCGATACTTGAAAACTTGGCTTCTGTACTAGTAGCTGATATGGCCAAATAAATGCCTTTGAAAGTCGAATATTGTGAGTTCAAATCCCGTTTAGGTAAGTATCGCTTGTTTTCTGTAGAATGAATTAAAGAATTTCATCTCTTGATGTACATGTATCTTCAGAACTTGTGACTGAAATTGATTGAAAACAAAAATCCGATATATACGAAAATAGTACCGGCGTCACGATTTCCTTATTTTTCGAAATTTTATTTTACAGTGTATTTATTCAGATTATAAAGATTTTATTATTAAATTATTACTATGCAATTTTAGGGATTCAAAACAACTTTAACAGAGACTGGCATGTAGTAAATATAATTTCAGACAATCCTGTTCTTTTGAAAATTAAGGTTATACTATTTTGTTGTCTAAATCAAATCTGCTAAAAAGAAAACAAACACATCAAGTACACGTGTTTGTTCTTCATGCAAAATTGTTTTGCGAGCAGAAAAATATTTTTTTTCTAAATTCGTGTCCCAAACTATGAGGTAATGTACTTACACAAAATCAATCGTTTTGTATATTACACAAATATATGTGTACTCATGTGAAATTTACACGTTAAACTGTGCACTTCAGAGTATCTGATATCATTTTACACACTTAAGACGCACAGTGTGATATTAAAATGTACAGAAAAATCTGTGTTTTGAAATTGAAACATCAGGGCATGTATTTGGCAATTTGCACACCTTTTTACAAATATAGACAATATTGACAAATGTAGATGATTATTTGTTTGTATTATCAGTATACCTGTTTTAATGTGTAAATTTACGCATTTATTTTTTAGAGTGTAACAAAAAGTAGCAGATATACAAATACACTGGTGTCCAAAATTAAGGACCAGTCACAAAATGCTAATTTTTTAAGTAAGCGAATATTCAAAAGGAAATAATATGATTCAAATATTTACTATCCCTACAGCACATCTCGTCCATATAGCATCTCATTGATGTCACACATGGTCACAAGTGTCACAGTCATTAAGGTGAAACAAAAAATGGGAAATTCCACACGTCTAATTATGAGTTACAAATGATCAATGTATGTGATTTCACTGAGACGTCAGTGTGACTGCTGCTTTGTGACGAGTCACCAGGTGACATTACAATGTAGTTACATTGTGACTCTGGTGTGACTGTCATTTTTAGACTCAATTTCAAAGTCATCATGGAAGTTGCATTATAAGTCACCAAATAATATCACATTATAGTCACATGGTGACTTTTCACAAAAGAGCACAATGGTGGATTCACAGTAGCCTCTCTGTCACCTGAAAGTCTTCATGTGACTTTAATGTGACATTATTTGGTTACTTATCACAATGCAGCGTTCACGATGACTTTGAAATTCAGTCTGCAGATGGCAGTCACACGAGAGTCACAATGTAACTACATTGCAAAGTCACATGGTGACCCGTCACAAAGCCGCACTCACAGTGACGTCCCAGTGGAGTCACATATAGTGATCATTTGAGACGCATAATGAGATGTATGGAATTTCCTATTTTTTTGCTTCACCGTAGTGACTGTGACACTTGTGACCATGTGTGACATGAATGAGATGTTATATGGACTAGCTGTGCTGTAGATATAGTAATTATTCGAATTATATTATTTCCTTTTGAGTATTCACATACTTGAAAATTAGCATTTTGTGATTGGTCCTTAATTTTGGACACCAGTGTATATCTCAAGACGTTTCAGGCAGTCCACCTATGCGACTTACAATAAATCGGATAACAGGATGTTTGAAAGAAATGAAACTATTCAGCGTGTACATAGACAATGTTCCGGGAGAGCAAGAGCATCAACGAGATTTACCAGATAAGAAAGAGTACTGGAAATTTATTTCGAAACATACAGAATATCCTTAAAAAGAAATCGTGATGCAGCAAATCAAGTGCTCATCGCATTTTAAGACATTGTAAATGGAAAAGCTGCATTCCAAAACTGGTACATGCTATCAGCAAAGATGTTTCAGACCGAAAAACATAATTTTGCAAGTGGTATGTATATATATATATATATATACAGTGGCGGTCAAAAGTTTCCGGCCAGCATAAAATTTTTGGTTAATTTGTAAGTATACCCATATGAAGTGGAATCTCAAAGTGATACTTATGCACTTTATTGACATAACAGTTAAGAACTTATTTATGGAATAAAAATTAAATATTAATAAATTTAATTGATAAAATTAAATGTAAAACAAAACGCATGTTCTCAAAAGTTTCCGGCCACCTTGGCAAGTTTGGAAAAAAATGGTGTTATAATAGAAAATAACACTGATCAATAACATTTACAATCAGTATTTTGTATTCATATATTTAGTAATAAGTACTACGGCGCAGCAACGTGCCATCGATTCAATGAACGGATATAGATCATCACTGTTAAGTTTTGTCCACGGTTCTTGCAATTTTTGTGAAAATGCTGCTGAATTGGAATATTTATAATTCCACACACATTTTCAAGTTAGTTTCAAAGATTTTCTATTGGATTCAGATCAGATGATTGGGCTGTTCATCTCAAAAGCGGAATTTTTTTGTGCAAAAGCCACTGCTTGACGAGTCTTTTTTGGTCGCTATTGAATTAATGAATGTTTTTGGTCGTTATCATGATGAAACAAATAGTTACGACTACAATTTTTCCTCCAATAATGCAGCAAATGATCTTGCAAGTTATCCTTATGCTTTGCACTATTCATCTTGCCGCGGATTTCAAATAACGGACAGGCACATTTTCCAGAAAATGCTCTCCACAGCATAACGTGTCTTCCGCCATGCTTCATTGTAGGAATAATATATCTTGCATCTTATCTTTTGTTTTTAGGTCATCGGTTGTAATGTCTTTTATCACTCTCAAAAAGATTGAAAGTCGATTCATCGGAAAATAGTACTTTTTTTCTAGTTTTCACTTGACCAGTCTTTGTATTACTTGGCAAACGCCAATCGGACCCTCTGAATTTTTTTACTTATGAAAGGTTTTTTAACACCGACTCTTCAATAAAGTTCTACGTCACATAAGCGTCTTGACACTGTTGACAGACTTATTTCAATAAATATTTTAACACCGTAAATCGCGTGAAATTGCAGCGGCATTTTTACGCGGGTCATCAACTACTTTTCTTGTGATAATTCTCTCCACAAGAATAGTCGTCTTCCGGGGTCCCCCGGACCGTGGCAAGTTCCGAAGGCCATGACCACCTTTATATATTTTTTAAATATTGTTTAAAGCAAATTTTCCAATCGACAACTTTGCCGCAATCTCACGAGAGGATTGTCCCTTTAGCGACAAACAAATCACTCGTTTAGGAACAATAAATTGTTAAACTTTTCATTTTTGTATTTCAAATACGTTATTCATGTTGATTAATTAACAAACATGGCCAAAAAAACGCTTTAGCGATCACAAAAACTAATGGATGACGAATGGCTGGAAACTTTTGCACGCGCGAATTTCGAATTCTTCCCCTTTGTAACAAGTATCTTAATTATCCAATCAAAATGATCACGTAGCCAGGGGTTATTTACTTATTCCTAACTTTTGGAGCAATTGGGCTTCTTCTTCGCTGAAACATTCTGTCAAACAAATCAAAGAAACTAACTGGCCGGAAACTTTTGACCGCCACTGTATATTTGTGTGTGTGTATTGGCGTCACCTTACTTAAACTGTTCATTATTTTTTATCTAATAAAAGATAATTATATCGTTTTAATTAATTTAATGGGTGTTTGGAAGAAGGACATTTGTTAAATGTTTTTGTAAGTCGGTTTTTTTTTGTTGTTGTTGAAAAAGGGTCTGTACGGAATGCTTGGTCATTACCCAGTGTTAAAAATTGTAATTTCATAATATACATGTCTGTTTACTTTAAATAAAAATTAAAACAATAAATGAAATATTAATTTCATTATTGTCCTTATCCATCTGAATAGTTTATTATTAATCGTTAATGCTCAGCAAAAAGAGAAATGTGGAGGACAATTAAGATCGGAAGAAATGTCTATGTTGCACAATGCATTCAGGACATCACTATTGAATGGCATTAATAGTCAAATCATAATTTCTCGTAATTTTAAATGTTTTAACCTGGGCACTTTTTCTAGACACCGATTCTTTTAATAAAAACTATATTTTTGGCATTAGTATTTTCATATTAGTGAAGCGATATTTTACTAATAACTTTTCAAAATCATTCATTTACTTCATTGATTTACTTTTTCAAAAATAGAAGTTGTAAGGTAAATTTGATATGAATATTCCAAATTATCCATAAACGTAACTAGAAAAAATAGTAAGAACAGTATTTTTTATTATATTCTTATATAAAAGATTTAAAACTTGATTTATCTATTACTGTAACATATACAACATTTATATTAAGTTTGAGTATTAATAAAAAATTTTAGGAATTGCACAGATGCTAGGAAGAACCTGGCCAAACAAAGATAACAGACAAATAAAACTCTCTAAATCGCAATACATCTACTTAAGCACTTAATATTACTAATTTTGATCATATGCTCTTTCGTGTGTGCCCAAATGAAGAAATTTGAATTTAAAAATTAATATAAAATGATACTGCGTGGTGATTATTTTTTCGGGGAAGATACGACGAAAGAGAAAAATAAAGGTTTTATGAAATAAATAATATGAACTAAGAGTTACAAGATTTAAAAATCCTAACCGTGATGTTTTGCAATCTATCTTGAAGCCTCTGTTATAGATATTATATCATCTTATATCGTTTTGTACAGAAATTTGGGAAACATCCGTTGACAAATCTCGTTGCGTCTTTACACCTCATGAATCTTGGATGAAGCTTGAGTTCCCTATATGCTCTCATTGGATATGATTGCTATTCCCTTCCGAAGGAACCCTTTCCCAGGCTAAAAATTTAGGTTGATAAACATTTTTGGGACCTACTCTGCAAAAACTTTTTTTTGTCTGTTGAAACAACATTTATAGCTGTTTTATCAGTTACAATAAGATGGCAAAGTATAGTTCTAACAGTTGGAGGTCCGATTGATCCACTTATCCAAATGTTGGTTTAAAGTTTTTCCATCCTATGGTTGCAGATACTGCAGTACCAAATGTTAGCTCAACCCGGCACAAAGTTTTTCATTTATATGTTCCCAGGTACTGTAGTACCAAAAGTTGCTCAATCCTCCCCAAAATTTTACAACAGTGTATTATATTTTCTGGAATTAATCCAGGCATTCAGCTAACCAAGGGAAAAATACTATTCTTAATTCTTTGCATTGCCATATGAAACACAGTACAATTGAAAAACCCTATTACGTACACTGGTGTCCAAAATTAAGGACAAGTCACAAAATGCTAATATTTAATTAAGCGAATACTCAAAAGGAAATAATATAATTCAAATAATTACTATCCCTATAGCACAGCTAGTCCATATAGCACCTCATACATGTCACACATTGTCACAAGTGTCACAGTCACTACGGTGAAACAAAAAATAGGAAATTCTATACGCCTCATTATGAGTCTCAAATGATCACTATATTTGACTCCACTGAGACATCAATGTGACTGCTGCTTTGTGACGAGTCACCAGATGACTTTACAATGTTGTTACACTGTGACTCTCATGTGACTGTCACCTTTAGCCTCAATTTAACAGTTATCGTGAACGCTGCATTGTGATAAGCTACCAAATAATGATACATTAAAATCACATGGTGACTTTCAGGTGACAGAGAGACTACTGTGATGTCGCCATTGTGCTCTTTTGTGAAAATTCACCATGCGACTATAATGTGATATTATTTGGTGACTTATCATAATGCAACGTTCACGATGACTAAGAAATTTAGTCTGCAGAGGACAATCACATGAGAGTCACAATGTAACTATATTGTAAAGTCACTATGGTGACTCATCAGAAAGCAGCAGTCACAGTGACGTCTCAGTGGAATCACATATATTGATCATTTGAGACTCATAATGAGATGTATGGAATTTCCTATTTTTTTTTTGCTTCACAGTAGTGACTGTGACACTTGTGACCATGTGTAACATGAATGAGATGTTATATGGACTGCTGTGCTGTAGAGATAGTAATTATTCGAATTATATAATTTCCTTTTGAGTATTCGCGTACTTGAAAATTAGCATATATATACACAATTTATCATAATAATTAACAAATTCAAACATATCTCTTTATCGTTCTCCTTTCTAAAGATATTTATATTAAATTCATGTTTGCAATTTTAATGCAATTTCGTCATCAACGAGGATATGGATTGAAAGTACTGGATCCAGATTTTCTGTTCAGTTATAAATTCCAATAAAATAAGAGTTTAAAAATGAATAACAAGTTTCGAAAAGAACAGCATATATGTCGATCAGAGCGAATTTCGAAAGCAGACTGAATGCATTTGTAACAGTTGTTCATAAATAATCAAGGATATAATTGATTTTCTAAGCTGTCTTATGCATTCATAAGTTACATAGACTCCAAAGTATGACGTGAAATCAATAACATTGTAAGTCATCTGAGAATTTAACTAAAGATCTGAAATGGACGGTTTCATGAAAATCCTTTTGAGATTAACCAGGAATAAAGACTAAGGGCACACCAGTATGTTATATTAGTATATATGGAATATTTTTAGTATTACATATAATAATGTTAATAAACGTTATAATTATATTTTTACAGAATAATGGATGTCTCGGATTTCGACAGTTATAAAATGTTATTTCTTTTGCTCCCTGGAAAAATTATAATTATATTCATTGAATTAATTAGTAAAAAATTTCGTCATCTTAGCTAATATTTTACTATTTATAGGCATCATTTTTTTTTGTACAAATGGCTTAACATAAATGTCATAACACATAATTTAACATGCAAACATGCAGCTTAACAAGAATATTCAAAATTATCAACTGGTATAAAACTACTGAACTGTTTTTGAAGAAAACATTTCTTTTTACTTTTATTTTAATGATTTTAAACCTGATTAAAATAGAATGAATACACTAAAAAAAAAAAAAAAAAAAAAAAAAAACATAACAAATTTTGTTCTTTATCATAAATTGCACCATAAATCCCTTAATAGATGGTTTTAGAATTGAGTATATATTAACTTTCAGAGTAAATTCCCAGAGCTGATGGAATGCTTATATGATGTGTGATAATAAATAATCACTGACATAATTGATTTTCTATGCTTTATTATGCATACATACGCTATTTAACGGATGCTAAGAAATGACGTGAAATCAATAATACGATGGTTCTTCAGGAAATTGAACATAAACAGAGAAACACCGCGTTTAATGAAAGTATGTTTTGTAAGCAAAAACTGAAATGAAAATATGTTTGCATATTAGTTTCTTAAAGATACTTTTGAAGTTATATATATTTATTTAAATTCCCTTTTTATTGAAAAATTGATGTTTATAACTTAGATTATTTATTTTTTCCATTATTCTAACAAACATGTATATATAGCGATTGAGTTATTCACCAAAATATACTTTTTCTGCCAGCATCTTTTTTTTATGTTAGAAAATAAAAGATATATTATATATTTCTTTAATCTCCCATTTATCAGTTGATTGGAAAGAACACTAAAATTGTTATGAGTATAGATTAGTGTTATAATTGTATGACTATATGCAAAAAAGTAATTTTACGTAAAATATCTGAAGCGTGATTACTTAAATATATTTTAATTTAAATGACTTTCATAAGCGATTTGCCATTATCACGAAATGTCTCGCTATCGGCAAAATTCTTTTTCCATCTGAATAAATTTCCAGTGCAGAGCAATTATTTATTATACGTGATTATAAAAGCGCTGAAGTGATGTCAGCACAGGGGCGTGCTTCGACCGCCGGTTGCATAGGCACATACCCAGTAGTACACGCTGCACTGTGTGTTGCGAAACATTGTTCGGGCCGCCACTGTTGTAGCTGCTGATGATTTCCACTGTTGTAGCTCTTTGGTCACAGCAAATAACGGATAAAAATCTTCGCACTCCTCTAGAATCAATTCGCTGCGAGCAACACACCGCTGGCAGACGAATTGTCGTTTCACCATTCATACACCACTTTCGATACGTGCTCAAATCGACTGCAGCTGAACAGCCCACCAAACGCACCGTATGTGATATCGACATTCCCAGTCGTCGAATAATTACGATTTCAAATTATCGAACTCTGATAAATCTGCTGTTTTTTACTTTTTCCATTATGTTGCTAATCATGCTATGTTTTGAAATTCAATGCATGGACTCTTTATATACACGAACATCAGCTGCGCAGGCACCGTGGTTTTGTTACTGAGCGAGTTCATTGTTACAGAGAGAGGATCGCCATAATGTGGTTCTTCGGTATAAGTACAACACAGAAGTAAGACACATTTTAGGTAGCTTTCTTTACAAAAAGCTACCTATTGCAGCCGTTCGGAGGAAAGCGATTTCAAAAAATTTTGGTATATTTTCATCGATCATGACCCCCAGACCCCGAAACCACCCTCCGTTCAAAATTGATATATATATATATATATATATCTGACCTATGTCATACTGTAACTCTCGTATTTATGAACCGATTTGGATGCAATTCGGTGTGTACATAGTACATACCAATGTCTCGACCGAGTTCGTTGGCCAGCTTCATCCGCCATTTTGTTTCAAAATGGCGGCCATTTAAAATTTAAAAAGTCCTTCCGGCCAGTGCCGGGAGGAAGAGGTAGCTTTCATATTCCTTATTTTTAAAAAGCCAACTTATATTATTCAAACACACGAAGCTCAATTAAGTGGAAACCGAATGTAGGAGATTCAATACTAATTTTTATCAATACTAAATCATTATGAATGAGAATTTCGCGAAATTAGTCAGCTTTATCCAAGCTGCTTTTATTTAAAGTCACTTATATTTGGCTGCCAAATTCGGCGATTTCTTAAAGTTCCTGCCATTTTAAGACAACATGGTAGATGAGGCTAACCAGTGAATTTTGTCGAGACCTTAGTAATTGCTGTGCACATGCTCACTCATATCGGAATCGGTTGATATATACGAGTGCTGTCGCAGGCAAAAAATCAGATTTTTCAAAATGTCACCCACTTTAGAAATTGAAACTGCTATATCTGAGCCCTTTTTTAAGATAAAGACAAACAAAAAATGCTCCTGAATCCTTATATCAAGGTCAAATACTTAAGAAAGAAACCTTTTTCAATTTCTAATTTTTTTGCACCTCACTTTAAATAATTTTTTTTTTAATTTAATGGCCGCCATTTTGAAACAAGATGCCTGATGAAGCTGGCCAGCGAACTTGGTCGAGATATTGATGTATACTATCCACATGCCTTCTTCCATCGAAATAGGCGAATAAGTGTGGTATCGCGTGACAAATACAAGATCATTTCAAAGTGTTAGCCATGATAGAAATTCAAAGTGCTATAATTCAACCACTTTTTAAGATCTAAACAAAAGAACAAATTTTCAGAAACAAAAACTGCTCCAGAATCTTTGTATCAAGGCCAAACACATAAAAAAAATCTTTTTCATTTTCCAATTTTTTAATACCTCATTTTAAATTTTAAATTACATTTTTTTTTAAAAATGGCAACCATTTTGAAACAAGATGGCGAATGAAGCTGGCCAACGAACTCGGTCGAGACATTGGTATGTACTATGTACAGACCAAGTTACATTCAAATCGGTTCATAAATACGCCTGTTATCGCGTGACAAAAATCAGGTCGTTTTAAAATGTCAGCCACAATAGAAATTAAAAATGTTATAACTCAGCCATTTTTGTAGATGTAGACGAAACAAAACCTGTTCCGGAATCTTTGTATTAAGGTCAAACACATACAAATAAAATCTTTTTCCTTTTCCAAATTTTTGGTATCTCATTTTAAATTTATTTTTTTTTAATTTTTTTAAATGGCCACCATTTTGAAACAAGATGGCGAATGAAGCTGGTCAACGAAATCGGTTGAGTTATTTGTATGTACTATGTACACACCAAGGTACATCCAAATCGGTTCATAAATACGTCTGTTATCACGTGGCAAAAATCAGGACGTTTCAAAATGTCAGCCACGCTAGAAATTCAAAATGCTATAACTCAGCCATTTTTTAAGATATAGACGAAACAAAAACTGCTCCCGAATCTTTTTATCAAGGTAAAACACATAAGAAAAAAATATTTTTTCAATTTTCAATTTTTTGCTACCACATTTCAAATTTAAATTTTTCTTAAAATTTTAAATGGCCGCCATTTTTAAACAAGATGGCGGATGAAGCTGGCCAACGAACTCGTTCGAGACATTGGTCTGTACTATGTATAAACGAAGTTACATCCAAATCGGTTCATAAATACGTCTTTTATCGAGTGACAAAATGCAGGACGTTTCAAAATGTCAGCTTCGCTAGAAATTCAAAATGCTATAACTCAGCCATTTTTTAAGATATAGACGAAACAAAAACTGTTACGGAGTCTTTGTATAAAAGTTAAATACATAAGAAAAAATTATGTTTCCATTTTCAATTTTTTGGTACCACATTTCAAATTTTAAATTTTTTTAAAAATTTTAAATGGCCGCCATTTTGAAACAAAATGGCGGATGAAGCTGGCCAACGAACTCGGTTGAGACATTGGTATGTACTATGTACACAACGAATTACATCCAGATCGGTTCATAAATACGAGAGTTACAGTGTGACATAGGTCAGATATATATATATATATATATATATATATATATATTGATATATATATATATATATATATATCAATTTTGAACGGAGGCTGGTTTCGGGGTCTGGGGGTCATGATCGATGAAAATATACCAAAATTTTTTGAAATCGCTTTCCTCCGAACGGCTGCAATAGGTAGCTTTTTGTAAAGAAAGCTACCTAAAAAAAAAAATAAAATTTGAAATGTGGTACCAAAAAATTGAAAATGGAAAAATATTTTTTTCTTATGTATTTGACCTTTATACAAAGACTCCGTAGCAGTTTTTGTTTCGTCTATATCTTAAAAAATGGCTGAGTTATAGCATTTTGAATTTCTAGCGAAGCTGACATTTTGAAACGTCCTGAATTTTGTCACGCGATAAAAGGCGTATTTATGAACCGATTTGGATGTAACTTCGTTTATACATGGTACAGACCAATGTCTCAACCGAGTTCGTTGGCCAGCTTTATCCGCCATTTTGTTTAAAAATGGCGGCCATTTAAAATTTTAAGAAAAATTTAAATTACAAATGTGGTACCAAAAAATTGAAAATTGAAAACATATTTTTTCTTATGTGTTTGACCTTGATAAAAAGATTCGGGAGCAGTTTTTGTTTCGTTTATATCTTAAAAAATGGCTGAGTTATAGCGTTTTGAATTTCTAGCGTGGCTGACATTTTGAAACGCCCTGATTTTTGCCACGTGATAACAGACGTATTTATGAACCGATTTGGATGTACCTTGGTGTGTACATAGTACATACAAATAACTCAACTGAGTTCGTTGGCCAGCTTCATCCACCATCTTGTTTCAAAATGGCGGCCATTTAAAAAAATTTAAAAAAATTTAAATTTAAAATGAGATACCAAAAAATTGGAAAATGAAAAAAGATTTTTTCGTATGTGTTTGACCTTAATACAAAGATTCCGGAACAGGTTTTGTTTCGTCTATATCTAAAAAAATGGCTGAGTTATAACATTTTGAATTTCTATTGTGGCTGACATTTTAAAACGACCTGATTTTTGTCTTTCGATAACAGGCGTATTTATGAACCGATTTGGATATTACTTGCTCTGTGCATAGTGCATGCCAATGTCTCGACCGAGTTCGTTGGCCAGCTTCATTCGTCATCTTGTTTCAAAAGGGTTACGATTTAAAAAAAAAATGTATTTTAAAATTTAAAATGAGGTATTAAAAAATTGGAAAATGAAAAAGATTTTTTTTATGTGTTTGGCCTTGATACAAAGATTCGGAGCCGTTTTTGTTTCTGAAAAGTTATTCTTTTGTTTATATCTTAAAAAGTGGTTGAATTATAGCACTTTGAATTTCTATCATGGCTAACACTTTGAAACGATCTTGTATTTGTCACGTGATACCACACGTATTCGCCTATTTCGATGGAAAAAGGCATGTGGATAGTATACTTCAATATCTCGACCAAGTTCGCTGGCCAGCTTCATCAGCCATCTTGTTTCAAAATGGCGGCCATTAAATTAAAAAAAATTATATTTAAAGTGAGGTGCAAAAAAATTAGAAATTGGAAAAGGTTTCTTTCTTAAGTATTTGACCTTGATATAAGGATTCAGGAGCATTATTTGTTTGCCTTTATCTTAAAAAATGGCTCAGATATAGTAGTTTCAATTCCTAACGTGGGTGACATTTTGAAAAATCTGATTTTTTGCCTGCGACAGCACTCGTTTATATCAACCTATTCCGATGTGAATGAGCATGTGCACAGCAATTACTAAGGTCTCGACCATGTTCACTGGTTAGCCTCATCCCCCATGTTGTCTTAAAATGGCAGGCACTTTAAGAAATCGCCGAATTTGGCAGCCAAATATAAGTTACTTTAATTAAAAGCAGCTTGTATAAAGCTGACTAATTTCGCGAAATTCTCATTCATTTTATTGATAAAAATTAGTATTGAATCTCCTACATTCGGTTTCCACTTAATTGAGCTTCGTGTGTTTGAATAATATAAGTTGGCTTTTTAAAAATAAGGAATATGAAAGCTACCTCTTCCTCCCGGCACTGGCCGGAAGGACTTTTATGAAATACTTTCTCTTTCTTTTATTTGTTTTAAAAATACCGGAAGGTTTGCAGGTATACATAAATTTCGTAAAAAATAGAAAAAAAAAATGCGAAATCTGTAACAAGATTTTTTAAGTATGTCTAAGCAGAAACAAGCCTGAGAATAACACTAACATCATATTGAAAATAGCATCACCAGACCAACGAATTACATTTTCTTACCCTTTTAGGTAGCTTTCTTTACAAAAAAGCTACCTATTGCAGCCGTTCGGAGGAAAGCGATTTCAAAAAATTTTGGTATATTTTCATCGATCATGACCCCCAGACCCCGAAACCACCCTCCGTTCAAAATTTATATATATATATATATATATATATATATATCTGACCTATGTCACACTGTAACTCCCGTAATTATGAACCGATTTCGATGTAATTCGGTGTGTACATAGTACATACCAATGTCTCGACCGAGTTCGTTGGCCAGCTTCATCCGCCGTTTTGTTTCAAAATGGCAGCCATTTAAAATTAAAAAAAAATTTAAACTTGAAATGTGGTGCCAAAAAATTAAAAATGGAAAAATATTTTTTTCTTATGTATTTGAATCTTATACAAAGATTCCGGAGCAGTTTTTGTTTCGTCTATATCTTAAAAAATGGCTGAGTTATAGCATTTTGAATTTCTAGCGTGGCTGACATTTTGAAACGTCCTGAATTTTGTCACGCGATAAAAGGCGTATTTATGAACCGATTTGGATGTAATTCGGTGTGTACATAGTACATACCAATGTCTCGACCGAGTTCGTTGGCCAGCTTCATCCGCCGTTTTGTTTCAAAATGGCAGCCATTTAAAATTAAAAAAAAAAAATTTAAACTTGAAATGTGGTGCCAAAAAATTAAAAATGGAAAAATATTTTTTTCTTATGTATTTGAATCTTATACAAAGATTCCGGAGCAGTTTCTGTTTCGTCTATATCTTAAAAAATGGCTGAGTTATAGCATTTTGAATTTCTAGCGTGGCTGACATTTTGAAACGTCCTGAATTTTGTCACGCGATAAAAGGCGTATTTATGAACCGATTTGGATGTAATTCGGTGTGTACATAGTACATACCAATGTCTCGACCGAGTTCGTTGGCCAGCTTCATCCGCCGTTTTGTTTCAAAATGGCAGCCATTTAAAATTAAAAAAAAAATTTAAACTTGAAATGTGGTGCCAAAAAATTAAAAATGGAAAAATATTTTTTTCTTATGTATTTGAATCTTATACAAAGATTCCGGAGCAGTTTTTGTTTCGTCTATATCTTAAAAAATGGCTGAGTTATAGCATTTTGAATTTCTAGCGTGGCTGACATTTTGAAACGTCCTGAATTTTGTCACGCGATAAAAGGCGTATTTATGAACCGATTTGGATGTAACTTCGTTTATACATAGTACATACCAATGTCTCGACCGGGTTCGTTGGCCAGCTTCATCCGCCATCTTGTTTAAAAATGGTGGCCATTTAAATTTTTAAGAAAAATTTAAATTTGAAATGTGATGCCAAAAAATTAAAAATTGAAAAAATATTTTCTCCTTATGTGTTTGATCTTGATAAAAAGATTCGGGAGCAGTTTTTGTTTCGTCTATATCTTAAGAAATGGCTGAGTTATAGCATTTTGAATTTCTAGCGTGGCTGACATTTTGAAACGTCCTGATTTTTCTCACGTAATAACAGGCGTATTTATGAACCGACTTGGATGTACCTTGGTGTGTACATAGTACATACAAATATCTCAACCGAGTTCGTTGGCCGGCTTCATCCGCCATCTTGTTTCAAAATGGCGGCCATTCAAAAAAATTAAAAAAAAAAAAAATTAAATGAGATACCAAAAAATTGGAAAGTGAAAAAGATTTTTTTTGTATGTGTTTGACCTTAATACAAAGATTCCGGAACAGTTTTTCTTTCGTCTATATCTAAAAAAAATGGCTCAGTAATAGCATTTTGAATTTCTCTTGTGGCTGACATTTTAAAACGACCTGATTTTTGTCACGCGATAACAGGCGTAATTATGAACCTATTTGGATGTAACTTGGTCTGTACATAGTACATACCAATATCTCGACCGAGTTCGTTGGCCAGCTTCATTCGCCCTCTTGTTTCAAAAGGGTCGCCATTTAAAAAAAATTAAATTTAAAATTCAAAATGAGGTATTAAACAATTGGAAAATGAAAAAGATTTTTTTTATGTGTTTGGCCTTGATACAAAGATTCCGGAGCAGTTTTTGTGTCTGAAAATTTGTTCTTTTGTTTATATCTTAAAAAATTGTTGATTTATAGCACTTTGAATTTCTAGCATGGCTAACATTTTGAAACGATCTTGTATTTGTCACGCGATAACACACGTATTCGCCTATTTCGATGTAAGAAGGCATGTGGATAGTATACATCAACACCTCGACCAAGTTCGCTGGCCAGATTCATCAGCCATCTTGTTTCAAAATGGCGACCATTAAATTAAAAAATATATATATATTTAAAGTGAGGTGCAAAAAAATTAGAAATTGAAAAAGGTTTCTTTCTTAAGTATTTGACCTTGATATAAGGATTCAGGAGCATTTTTTGTTTGTCTTTACCTTAAAAAATGGCTCAGATATAGTAGTTTCAATTTCTATTGTGGGTGACATTTTGAAAAATCTGATTTTTTGCATGTGACAGCACTCCTATATATTAACCGATTCCGATGTGAGTGAGCATGTGCACAGCAATTACTAAGGTCTCGACCAAGTTCACTGCTTAGCCTCATCCACCATGTTGTCTTAATATGACAGGCACTTTAAGAAATTGCCGAATTTGGCAACCAAATATATGTTACTTTAAAGAAAAGCAGCTTGGATAAAGCTGACTAATTTCGCGAAATTCTCATTCATTATATTGATAAAAATTAGTATTGAATCCCCTATATTCGGTTTCCACTAAATTGAGCTTCGTGTGTTTGAATGATATAATTTGGCTTTTTTTAAATAAGGATTATGAAAGCTACCTCTTCCTCCCGGCACTGGCCGGAAGGACTTTTTAACTTCTAATCATCGTACAATTTGAATTTTTCACTGTCAAGTACGGAAAACAATATTCTTTCAAATGCAATTTGTTTGAAAACTGTGACTTAATGCGCTGATTTCTTATTGTTTTAAAATAAATTTCAAGCATGATTACAAAAAACTACCTATATCACGTTCAGCCCACTTACGAAAGATTAATTCGTCTGCACTTAAAACAAAATAATTAGCGCAGAATTTATTTCAGGCTATGATTCTATAACAAACTTTAAAAATTCATTGACGGAAAAATAAAATAATACAAATTCTAGAGATATCAAGCTTAAACCACTAAATTTACATGATTCAAACACTATTCTGTAAGTAGCGAAATCTTTAGCGATTTTTTCGCATATTTACTTCTGGTATGCTTCTGTGACGGTGGTATCGCTTTTAACATTCTCAACGCCGTGGACTGATATATCTTTTACAAAGCTGTATGTTTCACTGCAATATAAGCATTATTTAAATTAATTTGATTCGCCAGATATAATGATGTTTTAAAATATTAAATATTGGTGAATAGTCCCAAGGATTATATTTATACACGTAATTATATTTTTCATATCATTTTGAAAAAAAACATCTTTTTAGCATTAAGAAAACATTACAGGGAAATAAAATTGAAATTTTGACCTTTTGGGGGCAGTCGAAGGCTTAATAAGGATGAAAAAATTATTTGTATATGTAATTGATATTTTTATATATTAATACTTTTTGGTGTTGTTACACTGGGCAAGCTAAAAAATATATTAAATATAAATAATCTATTAAGGTAAGTAGTCTAACAGCTAGAACCACAGATGAATAGGCGCCGACATAATGGGGACGAAGGGGGGCAAACTTCTACAACTAATTCTAAAAAGCTATTTATATCTTAGTGAATCACAGTGATTAATTAGTTGTGTTAGTGGTTTAAGTATACCTGATTGTGGAGCTCAGGTCAGAAAGAAGCAGAAGTAAGGGCAATTTAAATTTCATTTTTCAGCATTTTTTCTGATTTAATTGAAGTTTCTGTTCAGAAAAGATTCTTCGAGATTCTGTCACATTATATTGTGTTTGATTGCACAATAATGTTTTTCAGTTCCGTTAAATTTAGCTCTCACTTATATGTCCTCAAATATATATATATATGCATATATATATATATGTATGTATTGAAAAATCCAAATTCATATAATTTAGTACACGAAAAAACATCTAACAAACTGTAACTAAAACAATAATTAACAAAACCAAGAGTAGCTAAGAAAAAACTAAATATGGAGACAAGTGGCCAAGGCTTATGACTTGTACTGCGGGGTTAAACATGTTTTACGTGCACAACATTCCGCCTCACTTGCCAAGACCAAACAAATAGATTGAAAAAATGAAAATCACAAAATAACCCAAAAGCAGTCAATAGAAGTCCGTGAATATCCTCACCGCTAAGCTATTTTCGATAGGAATCACATATCGATAAATCACCATCATCGAACAATTCCAATACCTTATTTCGATAGCATTTTTTCTTGATAAAATTGAAAGTTAAACCCACAAGTTACGGTTCTAAAAGTAATTGGGTTTTTATGGAATTTTGGAATCATTACAAGATAAGGAAATTCCGCACTATTTTGCTTTGATTTTATTTTTTTATAAAACGCCTTCACTCTGTTTACAATAACTTGTTTAGTAGTTTTTAGTAGTTGATAATTTCCCTCATTATTGTAGGTTTCACTTAGAATATCTCCGTATAATTATTTGCATATTATAGCATAGTTGGTGTTAGCTTTATCCACATACGTAATGATAAAATCATCCTGTAGATTTTTTACTGATTTAATCAAATCTTTGTAAGATTCTCCCGAGACACCCTCAAAATCTTTATGGTAATAGCCTTGAAATTCTTTTAAAATATAGTGCCTCCATTCCTCAAAAACGCTTTTTGGTAAACCATATTTATATATTAATTTTTGAATGAAGATATCTTTATTATTTGACAAACGTTTTATAGCTAAACCTCTACTCACGACTCTCCTCAATCTGTATTTTGTACCATACCTCATGTAATTTCTGAGATTTGTGTCTGCCACTATAGTAAGATCCCCGGTAAGAATATGCCCGTAATTTGAATTAACGTATTTATTATATTCAACTTTATTACAATGGCAAATACTGTTCTCAATACAGCTCTGCAAATTCCTAGAGTAACTGTTGTAGTTAAATATAACTCTGCCTAATGGTTTATCGTATTTGTAAGTTTTAATAATATGTATGTTTTTATCCGGCAGGTAATCATTATACTTATTTAAAATTCCCTTAAAATTAGCACCCCTAAAATGGTGCCCCATGTAATCCAATACAAAATAAATCGTATTCTCTATATTAACTTTGTTGTTTTTCAACTCGATATAACCATTAAGTTTCTGTTACCTATTCTGAATCTCAACAGATCAAACCCTATATCTATATTTCCGTTACCTGTATGTTCATATAATTCTCTCAATAAATCGGATATTAACTTCTTTTTCACATTGAAAATTATGTATTTGATTGTTTTAACAATATTGCCGGAATTAATATTAACAATAGCATTTTTAATATCCGTACTACAATTTAGATCATTAACTTTGACATTTTGTATATTATGTAACTCATACTCGCAACTCAAATCGTGATTAATTTTTTCTTAGACTGACTCTTCCAATATTGTATTTCTAAAATTCTTCAAAACATTATTTTGATCAAACATAACATTTAAACCATAAGAGTACACTGTTCCGTATATATATATATATATAGATAGATAGATATAGATATAGATATATAGATATTTGTAATAATACAAAAATTTCGCCATTTTTACCCTAATTAAATTATTTCAAATCTTACAATATCTAATTTTTTTTCCTGTCTTTCAATAATATTTTAAATATTAGTTATATTTTAATTTCATGTCTTTAAATCTGCGCATTCTTTTATTCCTTATTCTAAAATCTTTATATTTTAAAAGCGACACTTCGACACTTCTTTGTAAAAAAAAAAACCCTAATCTAATTTATTTCTTCATTTTTGAGGCATTAATTTTTTATTTCCTTACAATATTTCTTAATACCTTTTTCATTTTATTAATATTATTGTTCGATATCCCAATATTCCTTTCAAGTAATTTCCGCGTCCAAACTATTCACTTTTCTCTTTATCCGCTGTTGATAAAGAGTACCGACATAACGTCATGAATTGCCCACCTTGCTCATCGTTTTCAACTAGTCACTATGTACGGCACACCCCTGACCACCTCCTTACTTGAATTTTGTTGGAGCTTCGAAAAGTAGCGTCAACATATCCTGGGGCAATTTGCTGGTATTAAAAGAGGTTACACAGACCTGGAGAGCAGAATCTGTACTTTTTTTTTTCCTTGCCTAATAAATCCATGTCACCGAGAGTGTTTTTCTTCAAATCGATATGTGTTTATAATAATTTAACATCCTAACTCTTAACTTAAGATGTAATACGGCCCAAATATGGGTAAAACTGGACAACCGGTGGAATTGTTCGCCGATATCTAAAGTCTAATAAAATATTTGATGAAAAATGTAACTTCTTTTATATTTACGGGAAAACTCCCAATCTATTCACGATATGGCCTTCCACTGCGACTACAAATTAGGACAGAAAGTTTGTGATTCATCGGGTTGGTGATGCGTGATTGGTGTATTTCTCTGGGTATTTTTCGTCATGGTTTACCCATACTTGGAACAGTATTTAACTGTATTTAACCGTATACACTGTAAAAAAAGGACTAAAATACAGAAATTTGGAATAATTTAATAAAGGTAAAAATGGCGAAATTTTTTTATTCTTGTCTGCCAATCGAAAATTTCTCTCGTAAATTCCAGAAAACGCAAAATTTTCTGTAATTTACGTGAGAAATTTTCCGTTAAATTGCGGAAATAGAACTGGCGTCTCGATTGCCAGTACAATTTACGTATTTTAGTCTGTTTTTTTTTTTTTTTTTTTTTTTTTTTTTACAGTGTACTTCAAACACCACTGATTTTAGTGCCCTTTCAACAACACGAACTATGCTGTAGGCAAAAGTGTGAATTTTTACTAATAAATCATACATGATAAATCTGCTCACTATGTAAATTAAAAATAATTTAAAACACAATGTTTTAAAGTGTCACGAAAATCCCTTGAGAGGAAATTAACAATAAAGTTCCATAGTTAAAGAGTCATAAAGCTTTAAAAAACGATAAAAATTGAATCTGATGTATATGAATTTCCGTATCATTATCTTTGAAATAATCCGCAAGAGAATCACGCATAGCTCTACAGTTTTCGGTAAGTGTACTATTAAATAACATTTACGATTCCAGATTTCTTCCCCAGTGAAGTCATCAATCTCTAATGTGGCACTGTGCCAACGTAAACGAGCGGCAATAATGTGAAACTCTTGTAAGATGATTATTATTTAAATTTAATAATAAAACTACTAAAATCTTTATCGTAAAGGAGATATGCTTAACAGTAAATAAATTAGCTAGCTAATTGTTTCTCTACATAATACGGTTTATTCACTGAATATTATTTAAATATAATGTATAATATTTTATGGAAAACAATCATTATCTTTATTAAAAGCTTATATTTTGCATTATCGCATGAAACTTCAAAAATATTTACAGTGCATCAGGCATTTTTAAATAAATTGAATTTATTTTTAGTTTTTCTAAAGCCATTAATAATTTATTCTACCGCATGCAGTTTACTATTTTAAACCTTATGAACGCACCGAAATTTTTGTGCAATATAGAACTCAAAATAAACTTTAATGTGTTTTATATTCTCGTATTTATATCATGTATCACTATTAAAAAAAATAGATCTTATAAGAAATATTTGAGATAAATAAAAAATATATAGCTATATTAGAAAAGGCAAATTTGTCCGTGCTTAACGCTGACATCCTTTTCAAGTTGGCAACAGCAGACGATAAAATTTCGCTTTTTTTTGCAACATTTTAAACATCTAAATATCACACATTTTCAAATTTTACACAGTCGAATAGCGAAAAAAAAGCCGCTCAAATGCGATTTGTTTGAAAACTGTATTGATATTTGTTTGAAAACTGTATCACAATTTTTCTGTTTTATGGTTTTGAAAATAACTTTTAAGCATTTTTTTTTTCTTTTTTTTTTAATCCAACTGCATCGCGTGCAGATGATTACGAATGATAAATCCGCCTGCACTTACATTAATAAAAAAATTTCCACATTTGATTCTTGCTTATATACTAGAACGAAATTAAAACAGTCGTCAACCAATAAATAAAATAATACAATATAAATAAAACACAAATGTAAGACATCTAATAGGACTACGCGCTTAAACAACTGAAATTATCGTATTTTAAAAGACTGTAAATAGCGAAATTCCTCAAGTGTTAACTCCTGGCAAGAAGCCAATACAAAAGTATTGCTTTTCACAAATTTCTGAACTTTATCTGAATGTAGGAAAGATATTTTAATATAAAAAGGATTTTTGTCCTTTTTGTGGTACATGTAAATAATATATTGAACATAAAAAATCTATTGGAATTTTCAATTAAAAAAAAAGTTTTCAGCTACTTTCTGTAACGACGGTACGTTGGGTTGGATCCAATTGATTGTATAACTTTATCATTACTTTGAATAGACAGTTTGATATTTCACGACTTGTATTTGTTTGACAAAATGCATACAGGATTGCTGAAATTAAGCTTCCTCAAATAAGGTGGTTTCATGTGGTTCAAGTGTTGAATTCAGACACTTTTCTCCGGAACGGATATCTGCGGGTACTGAAGGGGGGTGGATATGATAGAATTCCAGGGAGGAATTGCACTTTTTGACCATTGCAAACACTAAATCTCAAATCATAAATCTCAAATCAACACTAAATCCTAAAATTATTTTCTTTTGTGCAATCTGCAATAGCATTTTAATTTTGCGAATTCACACAAGATTTCGTCCAAAAAAAAAGTCATAATAGAGAGAGTGACGTTCTCCT
The DNA here is from genome assembly GCA_963932465.1 of Maratus speciosus. Taxonomy (NCBI): domain Eukaryota; kingdom Metazoa; phylum Arthropoda; class Arachnida; order Araneae; family Salticidae; genus Maratus; species Maratus speciosus. Next base: position 479,038,082 of record OZ010786.1, read on the forward strand.
GCAGACATAATACACTAATCAGATCATCAATATTGGAGTTCCTGGAGTAGTCATTATATTATTTTGTAGTTTTATCTTTACCAGTACAAAAATTTAAATGTTCAACGAATTCTTCTATATTGTCATAATAAGAGATATGATGAACATTCCCCATTTATTCAGTGTTGTAGCAATAATCTAAATATGTATATCCTTATCATATTATGAATGTCAATGTGTGTCCGAAAGTTTGAATGCAGTCAGCAACTAAACGGATTAATGAATGCTTTTGTATTTTTTGATATAGATGGATTACAACCCGGAAATGAACATAGGCTATGTTTAATTTATTTTACTCAAATATTTTGCTTAATAATCCAAAATTTCATTATTTTTCATACACAATGAATTGACATTTTTCCGATAAAATTTAACCATCTCCCTTTTTGCGTTGCCAAAAAATAAAAACCTAGAATAATAATTTAATTTCTAATTGAAAGATTAAAACAGAAATGTTCAAGTATTTTTAATAATTCAAGGTCCATGAATTTTGTGTAAGTGCGGAAAGGAGGCAAATGTGACGTCATATATGGAAAATATAAAACGGATATGCTTTGATGTTGAAATAAAATGAGATTGTGTTATGATATTAATTCTTATTATTTAAAGAAAATTGTTATCAATGCTTACGGTTTATCGTCTGCGCACGGTTAACACAAAGAATTAAATTTCAATTTGAAATAAATAAATAAAAAAAAAAACTTTTGAAGAGCAAATGGATAGCAAATGTCAATAATATGCACAGTAAAATTATGCATGTCGAAAATGACGTAATGATTAGCAGGAAATATGTATTTTCATTCTTAAAAAGTAAAAAATTAACTAGATAGAAAGTTTATGTTCTGTAATCGGGTTCGTAATCAATTTGCTTTTTTTAGAGAAAGAAATTTGGTGCAAAAGTAAATACACTGTTGTAAACAGGTTTGTTTTTTGTGTGGTAAAGACTTAATAATATTCCAGATGATCAATTCTTCGTCCACCTTTGATGACAAGTATGATTGTAAAACATATAAAACAGTATCATCCGATAATTTTCTTGGTACAGATGCCATATACGCGCCTGGTTTGGCGCGATCTGTTTTTGACGCCAATTTGGCAAAAACATCGTTTTCGAATACCAGTTACATGTATATTTTTAAATTATGTTCTATTACTTAAAAAAAGAAATAACAATAAATAAAATAAAAGTTTCCTTAAGAACTATAGAACAAAGCAATTTATATAATTAAGAAAATTAAAGTAAATAAACAATTTATTAATAAATAAACAACAATAGCTGGGTTACCATGTCAAGCAAAATAATCTATGTTGGCGAGAATTAGGCACCCCTGCGCGTATATGACATCTTTGCCATTTTCTTATTACTTTATGATATAAACAGACATCCTGGTCCAGCGTATAAACCTGAGTTATGTCAATGACCTTATAAAAAAGAAATGCCTTAAATTACTCATACTAGCCGCCCTTGGGGACCAGTTTGGTCTCCCTTAAAATTTATGTTTGGGAAAGCATGTTAAGCATTGTATCCTGTTACTTTTATTCATAACTAGCTAACTTTTCCGGCGGTGCCCGGGTACGTAAAAAAACAGCACGAAATGCGAAAAAGTTCTGAAAATCACAATAAGATATCGCGAAAACTTTTTAAATCGCTGTACAAATTTCGAAAAGAGAAAAAAAAAATACATACTGTGTTCAAGATTGAAAGTTGATTCCTTTCATGAATGTGGAAAAATGGTAGGAAATCGCTAAAATACACTAAAAATCATATACAAAATTCCGAAAAATCCGAAAATTGCTATACGAAATCCAAATAAACTTTATTGAAATGAGGGCAGAAATTAGTTTAGTATTATAAGTCAAAAATGGAATGTAAAAAAATTGTAGCAAAATCGCGAAGAAACGTAAAAATCGAATTAAAAATCACAAAAAGTTCAAAAATCACGAAAGTCAGAATTTACTATCATTGGATAAAAGTTTCAAATATAATTCCTTTGACCTGCGGACTCTCTTAAAATTTATGTTTGGGAAAGTATCCTAATCATTGTATCATGTTACTTTTATTCATAATTTAATTTAATTGGATTCCTTTAAATATAATTAAAATAATCCCTTAAGTTAATATTAGTTTTTTTTTTTTTTTTTGCTTTAAAATATCTCAATTTGTTGATTTTCGGTAAGCAAGTAATCGCTATTGGTTTACAATGAAAGTCTATGGGAATTTGGTGAAATATTAGAGATATCGCCAAGTTAGCGTCACTTTTGGTGACTAATTTTAGTCGCCGAATTTGGCGATGTGTCTCCAAGTTAGCGACAAACTTGGCAGCATTTGGCAACAGAACTGTGTTCCCCCCTACGGTAACCACCTTATAGCTACGGAGATGCATTAAACGCTGTTCAATAATCGCATAAAAAATTCGCTAAAAATTCAAAAGTTGCTGTACGAATTCCGAACAAACTTTTTTGAAAAGAGAATAAAATTTACTATATTGGGTTAAAAGAAAGAAACCGTATTCTCTTCACTAATGTGGAAAAATCGCCTCGAAACTTAAAAAAGCGCATAAAAAATTAAATGAAAAAAAATCTAACTAAAAATCGAAAATCGGGCTTCGAGGTGCAAAACTCCATATATAGACGTAACTTTTCCCCAAATTTTGTAGCTCTTTGTGCAGCGGTCTTTTCAGAACACCGTCAACACACTCACACACAAACTTCTTTCCTCATTATTATAGATTTAATTTACTTGGACTCCCTTAACCCTCTCGCTGCGCAACCCGAGATTTCCTCGGGCAACGTAAAAGTAGCAAAATTTGCGCAATCCGAGATTTCCTCGAGGATTCATTTTTCCACTGGCAACTATTTTTTATTTCAACTCGACCACTTTTTAAACACAAAAAAATTCATATAGACTTTAGCAACATCTACAAGAGAAATATACTGAAAAATTGATTTTCTTACAATAGTGGTGCGAGACTATAAAAATAGTCTCCAGTGGCAGTCTTAATTTCACCTAATTTCCAATATCAGATCCCATCTAAGATCTTGAACTCTTTTACAAAAAATGTTTACATATTTAAACTCTAAGCTGTATATAGATTTGAAATATGTAATAAAAAATGCGTGATTTTTGAACCTATTTTGATAAAAAATAAATAAATAAATAAAAAGAATAAAAAAAATACGCAGTGAGAGGGTTAAATATAATTAATATAATCCCTTAAGCTAATATTAGTTTTTGTTGCATTAAAATATCTCAATTTTTTGATTTTCTGTAAGCAAGTAATCCCTATTGGTTTACAATGGAAGTCTATGGGAATTTGGCTAATTATTAGAGATATCGTCAAGTTGGCGTCACTTTTGGTGACAGAATACGGTCCCCTACGGATACCCCCCTTATAGGTATAGAGATGTATTAAATTCTGTTCAATAACCAATGAGAAGCGTTTCATTTGGACGTTGCCATTAAACAATTAACAAATAATTGCGATTTATTGCCACATACGATAGCGTAATATCTATATATATATAGATTGTCTCTTATAAAATGTGATAAACAATTGGTTTATTATATATTTTTAACAATTTCCAACAAAGTTGAAAAGATTTTATGACTTCGGTTTGTCTGGCCGTCTGTCCGCGCTCTAACTCCCGTAAATATACTCGGGTCGTTCTGAAATTTTTGTATGTTAGTAACCTCTACCATAGCAAAAAATCTATTTCAAATGAAGTTTATAGCACGTCTAGTTCATTTACAGGGACAGTCAAAAGTTTTCCGTTACATTACTGCCTATGAGAAAAAAATCGTTTAAAATGATTTTTAATTACGTTACATGCTTTCAAACACAATAAAATTGATATGCAATTATCAAGTGTACTAAAATATGCATTCTGTAGAATATGCGGCGCAAGGAATAGTTATTATTAATTTACAGGGCCACACAAAAGGATTCCGTTACATAATGATATAGGGGTGGAGGGAATTTTTTCCGTCGTATTTCAATTATGTTAAATTATTTCATGTATAATGAAATTAATATACGTCGCTGAGGTTAACTATAAATTACTCACGTTTAATACGAAGTGCATAGAATTATTTACAGGGACACACAAAAGATTTCAGATAAAATATTGTATCCGAAGAACTGTACATTAGCGATTATTGCTGGAAATGCACTTTTAATTATGGTATGTGCTTTTTATGTTTCACTATATGTATGCATTGTATATGGTGTGTAAAAATGCTTTAATTGTTATACAGGGCTACACAAAAGAATTCGTAATGGATACTGGGTATGATTGCAAATTGTTTAAAGGTGGTTTTTAAATGAGTTATGCATTTTTACGCTGAACTTCATTTAGTTTACTAAGAAATGTTTGTAGAATATACATAAAATGATATGCAGGGTCACGCAAAGAATTGGACACATGGCCGTCTATAAATGATAATTTCTGGAAATGTGATTCCAGTAGTTTTAAGAGTGTTTTACTTTGAATTAAACTTTAGATAAATAGTGGAGTGTAATAAAGGTACTAGGTTAACTACAGGGTTGTGCAAAAGTATACAAGTATGTTTCCATCTATTAGTATAAATTCCTGAAAGAGAAATTTCAACCTGTTATATGTTTTCTTGCTAAACTAAATTTCTCCATTATATAGTATCTATATCAACCTACAGATCAGATACAGGGATGTTCAAAAGAATTGGAATACATATTTGCTATGGAAGATAACTGCTGAAATCAGTTTTTCAAATGTTTTATGCGTTTTCTAAAATATCTAGTTAGTTCTCTTATATACTTTATTTCCCTAAATAACGAAGTTTTGTTAAAGCATTCAAGAAGTGTTGGAAAGTGTTTCATAATCTATGCTTAACGCATGATTTTTCTTACTTGTTTAATTATCGGAAGGGAAGTGCTTTGCTTAATTAACTCATTTCTTCTTTTTATTTCACGTGAACGACGTCACGGGTAACAGCTAGTACTAAATAATTTTCCTTTTGTTACGTACAATAAAAAAAAATAATAAAATAACTCTTCTTAAAAAAAATAGTAATGGGATTACAGGTTTAAATCATTAAACTGCTACCTAATTAATAAATTTATCAACTTGAAAAAGAGTCTTTTCTATGCATATCAAACTAGGACTTCCCTCAGAGGGATTAGTCTGAGCGATGTTATTGAAAACATAGATTTAATAATAACTCGTGACAAGAATAGAAAATGAGATGCTATCTTTAATTGAAAACACATGGCCTTCAACCTTTACATGGTATTCAACCTTTGAACGAAAAAAAAATACATAAGTTACCTGGTGGGATTGGTATCCTTATCCCGTTTGAGGTGGGTTCCTTGCGCCTCCACACATTTAGCCCATAGTTCTTTGCACCGCAGAAAATATTTCTGGAGGCCTTTTGTTGGAATAGTGTTCAACTCCGCCATCGCATGCTACATATATCATTTCTACTCTCAAAAAGGGATCTTTTTAAAGGCGCCTTCAATTTTGGAAGCACCCAGCAGTCGCAAGGAGCCATGTCCCAAGAGTATGGAATTTAGCGAACTGCTGGAATTCCATATTTTGCCAATAAAATCTGAATCAGGTGCGACGAATGAAGTGGAGAATTGACGAATCTTACGACACCAGATGAATCTTACGAATTGTTTTGCCGTGCAGATCATAAAGCTTTAGCAACAGTTGATGCAGTACCTTTGTTCAACCCGTTGAGTCATCTTGAGAGAAATCAAAATCCGACGCACAAGTATGACAGCACCCCACTCGTCGGAAGCAGGGAACGACTGGCTCACTGGAATTCGTGGAAAAATTGATGCATGCTCATTAAGCTGTCTCTTTCAAATGTGCACACTGGCACCGCTTTGGAATCACTATTGCGCCGGGAAAAAAAAAATAAAAGTCTGATACTTTGCAGTCTAATTCGGGTCTGATCAAACAGACCTGCCACAAATTCAATTGATAAAAATGAGCAAAATGAATGGTAGAATTACAAAATACTATATTAATATAATATGCACTGCATACAGTATTTATATAATATGCACTGTTGCAAAAATGGCGAAGCAAACCTGCAAGGCAGCCATCCATGGGTATAAAATTGAAAGCGATATTAAAAATATTGAAAGCGATATATTAAAATTAATAGAGAAAATAAGACACTAAATATCTTATATCGGAATTTTTTCTCCTTGGAATGATGTCAAAAACATAAACAGGCGTTCCACACCATTTTGACTACCTTTGAATGACAAAAAAATGATGTTTGTAGAGAATGCAGGACTTTTATATGGTGTGTGGCCCACTAGAATCGCAGATACTCTTGAATATCTGTATTCCATGTATGCGATGAAGTTTTCGATAAGAGTTTAGAGAATTGTCTCTTAAAAAAGTGATATATCAAAGTCCCGAACACGTCAACAGAGGCATGCAATGCGTCGTTCAAGTTTGTTACAGATATGATCGATCGGATTTAAATGATTATTGCATGCTGGTAACTACATACGCTGTATTATTTTGTTTTTAAACATATTTTCGACTAGGTGAGCTGTAATACGAGTTAGCATGCATAAAAAAAAACAAATCGACATTGACTGCAACGTAAGTTATGACATGAGATCTGAAATGTCTCTTCTGCATACCCTTTCATCTGCGAAAATGTCATTTCAAGTAATTTACAAATCCGTACATATTTTTTAAACAAATCATGCAAGCTAAAATACGTTAATATTAACCCGATTAAAAAAAATACCCGAATAAGTTACTATATAAAAAATCGTGTGATGACATTTAAGAAAATGACCTTATGATAAAATCTCTAGATTAGTGAAGCTGAAAAAGAAAAATTCATATTAATCTTAAACAAACACTTTCCTCTATTAGGGGTCTTGACGAAAGCGAGAAAACCCCAGAAAAGTAACATTTTGACAAGTACTTTCGCTGTTTCAGACCGACATTTTTCAATATTTACACAATTTATTCAATGCTATACGAATAGTTACCCGTTTTGTTGAATTTAAATTGCATATTTGGGGGAGGGGGATGTAGTATTATTAAATATTTAAACTTCATATACTTAACAATCAAATGAATGGTAATTTTGACGGTTTTCCGTTCATTTTATCTTTTTAAATTTTGTATGTTTTAGAAGCCATTCTTAGAGAGCATTTACATCTTAAAAGTATCGGTCAAAATATTTCAACCAGATAAAAAAGTTTTTAGGTCAGCAGTAGCACAGATAAAAAAAAATCGAAAGTTTTTTGATCCTGCATCATTTTACATAGAGAAATATTTAGAAATTGTCCAGTTGCGAATATTTACGTCATAAAAGCAACATTCATGCAAATTTTTATCTTTATATTCCTATTAATTACATGTACTTCGTTATTTAGATCATCTTTAGAACTTTGTACGCTTTATTTAGTCTTATTAATTTCGAATTTTTTAGAATTCGTTCTAATGCGCGCATTACAGATTGAATTCGTTCTGTAACGAGCATTTCGAACTTATAAGTTACTACCATACCAAATTTTAAGTTTCTAGAGCCAATAGTATCAGAGAAATTGCAGATTTTTTTTTTTTTTTTTTTTTTTTTTTGTGCTTCAAACATTATTTTTTTTTAACTGCCAGACATTTACGTATTAAAAGTGACAGCCATGTGAAATTTCAAAATATTTTTCTTTAACAAGTCCAAATAAATCGTGATTTAGAAACTTTCTAGAACGTTTTACGTTTATTTCTAACTTTAAAATTTCAACCTTGTAGAAAGCGTTCATAACGAGTATTTACATCTTAAAAGTGATCACCGTACAAAATTTCAAATTTCTAGCCCAAACATTATCACAGAACTCGCAATTTTAGAGCTTTTCTGCTCCTGCGCCCGTGGAGGTTGTTTTAACGACATAAAATATAGTCTTTATTCGAGCAGATATAATCACCAGCATTTTCAAACAATTATTTACTAAGTCGGCTAGGTAGTTTCAGAGATTACACTCGAAAAAACACATAAACGTTACTGCTTTATAATGTTAGCATACACGTAGATACAAGAGCCATATAACTTTTATTATATAGAAACATAAATAATTTATTTAATACGTGTTAGCAGATATATGTTTTAAAATACATACATAAACCAGTTTAATACTTCTTCAATTTTATTTTCATACTCGTTTAAATGATTTTGCAAAAACATCTGACTTTCTTAAACCCGAATTTGGTCTAACTTTACAAAAAAGCGCCATGGCCCATATAACAGCGAAGTAACGTGACAGGTATTAGACACATGGTAATAAGACACTTAGCAGGATACAGGAGATAAATCGCCAACTTTCGTAATACATTCTTTTCATTTGAAATACATAAATTAAATACATTTAAAAAACACGGCTTTGACTCATGTTGTTTAAAATACAAATAAATAAAAAAAATAATAAGTGATAATAAGTCAAAACATTTTCTTCCAACATAAAAGAATTGTTTCTAAATTAGACATGCGGAAAAAAACTACATTTTTCGAAACAGAAATGCTCTTGTCTAAATTTTAACTTGGCTAAAAATAATGTACCATAATTACTTCAAATGTTATAGGAATGTTCCGTAATCTGGTTTGCAACCAATGTCGTATTTTAAAAAGCGTCGCTTAATGCAAAGTTAATTTCTTTAAAGTGTTTTTTTTTGTGTGTGTGGGGGGGGGGAGGTTGCAAATATTTACATTTGAATATAAACTTTTGTTTTTATATCTGTTACTTGTGTAATTAATTTATATATACAGTGTGTGTAAAAACTATAAGGACAGCAAAAAATTGTAAAAATTTTGATAAATTGAAAATATGACAAGTGAAATCGTAATTTAATGTTGATCATGAAGTAGAAATACTAATATAAATGTCAACAGAATGTATCTGTGTCCTTTTTATTGCGAAAAAAATCATAATTATACAAAAAAAACGCTATTTTTGACTGTGTAAAAACTTTAAGGACACCTGTATTTTTTTTTTTATAGAAATGGTATATATAATTATAATTAAGGATCGACCGAAACAGATTTTTAATGCCAAAACCGAAACCGAAACCGAATTTTGGAGATCTTCCTATTTTCGGCCGAAAACGAAAACGAATATGTCCAAAAACTTTTTTAAAGTAATTAAATTGTATGTATTATAGTAATTAATAAATAAATGAATATATTATTAATTAATTATACATATTTATTAAATATGCATAATAATTAATGAATTATGCGTATTTATGGAAATATACATAATTATTAATTAATTATACGTGTGGCCCAAATTGTCTCTCTGTGCCTTAGATCCAAAATCTGAGTTTCGCCGAGAACGAAACTCAGATTTTGGACCGAAACTCAACCGAAAATATCAGTATTCCGAAAGTCTCATTTCTGCCGTCGGAAATTTTTAACATTTCTCATCGATTTGAGCTTTGTCGGCCGGCTCAAACGAGACTATTTATTGCTACGAAATTCGTTGTTTGTAATTATCAGTCATTACTGTCTCAAGACTTGAATGCAAATTATAAAGCAAGCAATGTATATATAACTAAACTTTTTAACGTGCTCATTAGAAGCTGCAGACATAACAGTAATAGAAAATTTTCAGTTCGAAACCGCAGAAGAGTTTCTAATACTCCTTGAGAAAGTTCAAGTATAACAGATGATCATTTACAGAAATCATTATAAAAGATAAATCGAGGTGTGTATACATAAAACTAAACTATTTTTTTATTAAATGAAATTCGTATAATTAGAAAATCTTTCTGTGTAGTTGATGACTTAATTACGTTTTATTTTATATGAAAAAAAAAAAATGTTTTGAATCTAAGGCACAGAGATTTGGGCCACACGTATAATTAATTAATAATTATGTATATTTCATAAATACGCATAATTAATTAATTATTATGCATATTTAATAAGTAAGTGTAATTAATTAATAATATATTTATGTATTTATTAATTACTATAATAGATACAATTTAATTACTTTAAAACAGTTTTTGGACATATTCGTTTTCGTTTTCGGCCGAAAATAGGAAGATCTCCAAAATTCTGTTTCGGTTTCGGTTTCGGCATTAAAAACCTGTTTCGGTCGATCCTTAATAATAATTATATATACCATTTCTATAAAAAAAAAAAGCTGTCCTTAAAGTTTTTACACAGTCAAAAATAGCGTTTTGTTGCATAATTATGATTTTTTCGCAATAAAAAAGACAGAGATACATTCTGTTGACTTTTATATTAGTATTTCCACTTTATGATCAACATTAAATTACCATTTCACTTGTCGCATTTTCAATTTATCAAAATTTTTGCTGTCCTTATAGTTTTTACACACACTGTATATTATATATATATATATATATATATATATATATATATATATATATTTTACATGCAGTAAAATGATGCATTTTTATTCATTCATCCGCATTACAAAAAACTCAAACTTATAAAAGTGCCATTCAATCACGATAAGGCTTATGGAAGGGGAAAATATCTATTTTTCTACGGTTGCTACTCTTACATACTTCCATCATTTGACATACGTTAAATGATTATAACGTCACTTATGTTGTCAATATCAATATTGTGGTTTTGTTGTGATAAATATAATCCATATATAATAACGAATGTTTATTTATATCGAAAAAAGGGCGTACTTTAAAATTCAATGTTGAAAAGGGTTGTCGCATGCTTTGTGAGACATGTATAAAAAATATATTTTGTTATTTGACTTAGAATTAGGTTAAATAATTCTGTGTTTATATGCATGTGTTTATGCATGTTCGCTCATAACTTTTGAATAAATTAATTTCCAACAATTAGTGTCGTATTTACTGAAATTTTATTTTATTTCGAAACGTCGCACAATTTTAGTTTTTACATCGTCGATAAGGGAAGAAAATGTTCTATGAAATGCAGTTTGTTTGGATACTTATCGTAATTTACAGCTTTGTTTAAAGTTTCTTTTTTTTTTTTTTTTTTTTTTTTTTTTTTTTGCTCGATCACTATAACGTTCAGTCCAATTATGAATGATTAACCCATTTGCGTCTAAAGTAATATGAATAGGTCAGAATTTGTTTGTGGATAATATTATGTAACAAAATTAAAATAATACGTATAAGAAACAAAATAAATAATATAAATGAAACACATATTTCACTCTGAAAGCACTGAAATTATCATATTAAAAAACTGTCATAAGTAGAGTAATTTTTGGCGAATTATTCATCTATTAAATCCTGTCATGCAGTTTGTACGAAAGCATAGCTTTTAATAAATTTCAAAAATATATTTGAGTACCGAATTTATATTTTTCATAAAAAATTTTTTTTGACATTATAATCCAGGCAATAGACACCGTATAGGGGCTCTACCTACCAAAATTAATGGAAGTTCTGGAAATTGGCTTACTTTATGTTTTTTGGGTCGATGAATCCAAATTTGTAACTTCCCACCGAAATTTCACCCCGGCAACCCCCCCCCCCCACCCCCATCCAACAGAAAAAAAAAGGTTTTTATTAAACAAATCAATTTTTTTTTATATTGTTTTAGGGAAAAAAGTATCTAGAAATTCAGAAAGCAGACAAAATTTGCAACAAATTAGATATATGACATTATGACTTAGGATGAAGGGGAAGAGGAGATCTGCCTCAGAACATGCGCCGTGGTGCTGCGTGGACTAAGTTGTGCAATTCCACTTAACCACTCACACGTTTATATTCGCCCTCCCATCTCCCCTCCGAACTTTCTCTATAAGGTTTAGTTTAAGTTTTTTGGGTAACTGAATCGAATTTTTAACTTCCCCCTAAAATTTCCCCACCCTAAAAATTCCCCACCCCCGAAAACCCCGCAAAATAGTTGTTTTTAACTTAAATTTCTTATTGTTTTAGGGGAAAAGCATTACGAAATTCAGAAACTAGACAACATTTTCAACAAATAGGATACACGACATTATGAAGTAGAATAAACGGTGAGAGAGGGGGCTGCCTCGGAACATTCCCCGCGCGCTTTTCTCAAAAACCAAGTTTTCTCAATATATATATATATATATATATATATATATATATTTTTTTTTTTTTTTTTTTTTTTTTTTTGGGGGGGGGGGGGTTGCCAGGTGAAATTTTGGTGGGAAGTCAATAATTCGGATTCAGCGACCGAAAAAGCATAAAGTTAGTCGAAATCGAGAACTAGTATTAATTTTCAAATGTAAAATCCCCTATTGCCTGTACTTCATAACTTAGTGCACGTAGCGCCGCAGTGCATATTCAGAGGCAGCCCTCCCCCTCCCCGTTCATCCTACGTCATATTGTCATATATCCTATTTGTTTCAAATTTTCTCTAGTTTCTGAATTTCTTAATGCCTTTTCCCCAAAACAATAAAAAATTTAAGTTAAAAACAACAATTTTGGGGTGTTTTCGGGGGAGGAAATTTAGTGTGAAGTTAAAAATTCGGATTCAGCTACCCAAAAAACTTAAAGTAAACCTTATATAGAAAGTTCGCAGGGGAGATGGGAGGGCGAATGTAAACGTGTGAGTGGTTAAGTGGAATTGCGCAATTTAGTCCACGCAGCACCCCGGCGCATGTTCCGAGGTAGATCTCCTCCTCTCCTTCATCCTAAGTCATAATGTCATATATCAGATTTTTTCTACTTTCTGAATTTCTAGATACTTTTTCCCTAAAACAATAAAAAATGGATTTTTTTAAAAAAAAACTATTTTTGGGGGGCATTATACCAAAATTTGGGGTAGTGGTTGCCGGGGGAAATTTTGGTGGGAAGTTACAAATTCGGATTCAGCGACCCAAAAAACTTATAGTAAGCCAATTTCCAGAACTTCCATTAATTTTGCCAGGTAAAATCCCCTATTGCCTTGAAAAGATAAAATAAATGTAAAAAAAAACGAAAATTCCCTGTATATACAATCTGTTTTCGACTATATTCTTTAAGCCTCCTGTATCAAATATATTATTTTATGAAAATCCGAAAAAATATATCTGTGAAACATATGAAATTAGTTTAAAAAGTGAACATTACCTTTTCTCATTTAAAAAATAATTATCGAGTTGTATATTTTTATGTTTCCAAGATCGCATAGAGATATTTGAATATACCATTACACTCCATGTGTAAAATAATGTGAATTTCTATATGAAATGTTGTTAAAGCACATAGCACTATTTTATGTGCTATAAAAATTCACAATACATTTTTTTTTTTTTTTTACAAACAGTTATGAAATATATAAAACATTATTTTTTACTTCTGTAAAGTGTCTCAAAATCATTATATGTTTTGCTCAAAATTTGAATGCACTTTTGAATATCAGACCCACCTGAAATTGACAGAGCCTAGTCCATTCCGAACCTATTGAGAAATATTAAGTACGTGTCTTTTGCTCTGCCCTAGTCTTATGAGCAAATAAAATAAGAAAGATTTTGAATATGATGAATGAAATACATATCTAGAAATAAAAATGTATTCTGCTGTGAAAAATTTTGCTCGACTCCGGCCTAAGTAAAATGAGACATAATCGGCCCGCCGGCAGGAAATACAAAATTTCTCAAGTTAAATAATAAAAAATTAAAGGAAAAAATCATTTCCACTCGTGTTTTCTCACTCGTGTCACAAAAAAGACTGCCGTAAGAAAAAAGACGAAATCTGATATCTCTAAATTAAGAATGCAAACCGTTTTTATAAAAAAGGGCTTTTTTGCGATATAAAGCAATCCAAAGCAAAAAATATATATATATCTCTTATATTGTCATCCCCACACCCCTCACAGTAAATTTTTCGCATTATCTTGTTGACTTTAAAAAACCGAACAACAAATCAAATTGTTGATATATTTAAAAAGTAAACTATTCTCTGAGAGTTATATATACATCTCTATTTCTGCTCAAATTATAAAGCAGCGTAGCCAAGTAAATCAAATATATTTTATATGCTATAAAAAGTCTTAATTTTCGGTAGAATGGGGAAATGTTTCTTTAAAGTGAAATATTTCTGAACGAATTCTGAATAATCTTTTTTGAAAAGAAGAAAAAACTTAATATATTGTGCTGAAATATTGTATTTGTATTACTATTATGTGTGTCACAAAATCGTCTTGAAACTTCGAAAATCAAGAAATACGCGGAATTATCCGTTCAATAAAAATCAACAAGAAATCGATAATCGGGTAACCGAGTGAGTTTCGACATGTCTTTGTCTATTCTTTACCAAATATGCAGACCGCTACTTCAAAAATATTTCACTAGCATACATGCACATGCACATGTATAGGTATACAAAAGTCATTTCCTTGTTAATACTAGGTAACCAACCCGGGCTTCCCATGTTGGAGAATAGAGGTTAAAATTAATTTTTTCTAGTAAACTCTATTATATTTTTCCCTCTGAATACACTGTTTTTTTATATTGCCAACTAGCAACACCAGGAAACATTTTTACATAAAATATACCAGTTATGCATACAAATAATGTTTTGAAATATAGGGCGTCTACAAATTAGCTGGGCAATTTCGTACGTTAAGAACTTTCAAACTATTAAATGAAATTAACTAGTTGTTATTCAGACTAGTAGTAATATTTATGAAGTTTATTCCTAGATGGCGTTATGTGTCATAACTGGCAATATCGCTTAGCGAGCGGAGGTGTTATTCAATGGCCACCACGATCATAAGAACTTTCAACGCTTGATTTCGGTGTATGTTGTTTTGTAAAGGATTAAGTGTACAAACCGCCACTTCCTGCATCTACGGAATTTGATCGACGGAAACATGCTGACAAATCTAGGGTAAGAAATGATTTAGCGACTAGACATTTGTAGAGTCAAGAAAAGAATTCACATCGAACATTTTTGATAATGGTAAACTTGAATTATTTTTCTGTCTTACAAAAATATGCACTTTAATTTTTTTTCTGTCAATTCTATTCAATAAATCATTCTTTTTTCCCAACTAATTTATACAGACCCTGTTTATTAAAAGCGGTACTTTCTATTGGTATTGATCTCCTGACAGGAGTTAAAAGACGAAGAAATCGCCAACGATTTCGTTATCTACAGGAGCTTTGATTCTGATAATTTCGTAGGTTTAAGCACTTATTTCGATTACATGCCTGTTATATTCGTGTTTTATTTATCTTATTTCATTTACTGCTTGATGGAGTTTTATTTTTTTTACGGAATATTAGCTGTAAATAAATGGTGCACTCATTATATTATTTTCAGTGCAAACAGTTTTATTTTTTGGAACCGTCTTCACGCGACAGAGATGAATTTACAAAAAATCACGCTAGAAAATTGTTTTAAAAGCCATAATAATTGAGTAAATTGCGATAAAGTTTTCAAACAAATTGCATGAGAAAGAACATTTCCCCCCTATATAACCTTTTATAAATTGAAGATCTGCGATATTTACAATTGTAAAAATTAGCAGTAAAAGCGGAATGTAATCTTCAGGTGCTTAAATCGTTGAAATGTCGTCAACGTTACCCTCGGACATAGTTGGCCTTTCAAATATAGACAGATATAGAAAGTAATAATATTAAATCAAAAATGAAAACCTTATGACACATGATTTTGTTTTACAAGAATGCATCAAAAGGTAAACATTATTATCATTCACAATGTTAATTACTAAACAATTCACATAGTATTTTACATTAAAACATATATATTACTGAAGAGCAGTGAGAATAAATTGATAACATCTCATAATTGGTTAAAAATATATATATTAGTACAAAAATGATTCCGCTTAATTGCACAAATTTGCCGGAATAGACCAACTCTAAGAAATTACATGATATTTATGAATATTGGCATATAACGGAAGCACGAAGTTTGAAATTCTAATATTAAATAGAACAATGGAAATCGATTATACATGAAAATATCGATATGTTTTCTTAGAGTTTTATAAAGTAGTAAAACTGTATATATTATATGTTTCTAATCAGTTTTGAACCATTACACATTAACAGCGTGAACTATGTGGAGAAATTAGGTTGATTCTTTCAAATCAAATGGTCCTCAAATTTCAGTTACTGAAGGTAACATTGAAAAGTGTGAAATTTGGGAAGATGTTTGAAGATATTATAACACATAATAAAAAAAAACATAATAATTACACAAACATTCTTGTTTTTTGATTAAAATTATTAAACCCTTTTCTACAATTGTATGCATGCTACGGATTCACTAACAACTACATGTTTTTAAATTATAAATAACATTGACTATCAATAAAAATTAATCTCCATTCATATTTTAAAATGTCTTTATTTAAAAGTTGTTACAAAATCATTAAAATAATTATAGTTCATCTTAATGTACATGAAATATAGAAGATAAATAGTTTTTCTGATTTAAATGGAGCTTGAAAAATCGAACAAAACAGTAATAGTATGATATCAGTGCTGAAAAAATTAAATGTTTAAACGGTATTAAATATATAGAAACTCACTGAACGCAACAACTGACTCATTGATATCTAGAAATTCATAAAGACGAACAATTTCTAATAAAGATTGTAGCATTCTTCCTTAGTCACCACGTTGATGAATTTTCCCGGAACCACGATCACCACTCGTAAAGACTTCGAAAAAATGTTATTTTATTTGATATGCTGCCACCACCGATATAAGTGCATGACATCTGACACGATGTGAGGAGAATTAACAAAAACGCTAAACTGACTCAATTAATACTAAAGAACAATTTATTTAGAAGTTATTTACAAAAGACAACATTATAATCTTTAAGGGCTCGGATATAGACGATTCGGCTAGATACTAAGTTATATATCACGTACATTCTACGTACTGGGTCAACTTATTAAAGTACACTATTTCATTCTCACCCTATCTCATTGGGTTTATCAGAGGACCACACCTTTCGCTTAGTACTTAAACCCTTTTCCCGCCACTCACTAAACTCCACTCGAGAAAACTCAATGAAAACACCTACAAATTGTTCTTACGAGGTCTATGCTAGAACTTCCTTCTCTATCTGTCAACTATGCCTAAAAAAGACCATGGGCCTCCTTCCAGCACACATGGACTGTTCTCTTATATAAAACTTCCCCCTCCTGTGGCGTCCGCTATACCGCTAGTTAGTCAACGTTTTTGTTTGCCTTATCTGAGACATGCGTTCTTGAATAGAAAGGGAATTTGGAATTCCTCGATACAATGGAGCTTTTCCATACAATACTATCTAACTAAAATAGCTCGGATCAACTTCAAGATAAGGAAAAAAATATTACTTTAAACCCTAAGTATGCTGAAAGAGATACATATGAAATACAATAAATAAGTAAAAACATAATATCAGATAATAATAATCTTAATTATTTACATGTTCATTAGCGTCAGAAACCTGACAAAGATGTTGTCACGTCACATTTTTTAGATCGCAACATATACTTGGGTTGGTTTTGATAGGTATTTTAGTAAGCTAAACGTTAAACACAGCAGAGGTGTAAGTGAAATCATTATTCAATTTGGTAGCAACTTTTAATTCTGCGTATTCTAGCGCGATCTTTAATTGAACATATTATTTTACGCAAGGAAATCATTGAAAAAAAGGTTAAAACACATTTATTTCAAACGTTTACATAATTTATAAAATTATCACATTTACCTAGTTATTTAAATATTTATTCAGCGTGCAAATATTTAAATTTATTATAAATAATTTTCATTATGAAAGTGTTGAAAAATTCAAATAATGTTCAGTTTATTCCCAACAGATTTTGGCTTTTTTTTTTCACGATTGATGTTCAGCTCTAATTGTAATCAGCTTTACTCCCTCACTGTTTCTTTTTATTACCATTTAGTGTTTATTGCATTTTTTTTTTATTTATGAAGGAAATTTACACCTCAATAAAAATAATCTTCTCTATACTTAAAAAAAGGAAGTATGAAAAAATTCACACCAGTACACGGAAGATTTTCTATTGAAAACAGTAATATTCTTTGAAAAGAAGAAAAACCTCAAATATTGCTTTATTATTCAATTTTGTAAGAACTTAAAATTTCTCTTTCCTGTAGCATCGTCATTTAAAAAAATATATTTTTTTACGAAAGCAAAACGTTGAAAAAAAGTTAAAAGCCATCTGTTTGAAAGGTGCTCATGTTACATATTATTTTCACATTTACATACTTACGTAAACATTTATTCAGTGTGCAAATACTTAAATGAAATGCCATAACTAGTTTTTCTATCGAAATGTCTCAAAATTTATATATTTTTCAGCAAATTATCTACGGATATTGTTTTTTTTTTTCGTGATTGATGTTGATCTCTTATCATAAACCTTTCTTCACTATCACATTCTAACTTTCACTTTCGTTTAGTGTTTATGGCATTTCTTATTTTTAAGAGAGATTTACACTACTATAAAAATAATCATGCCGATTGTTGAAAAAAGGCAAAAACAAAATCACAAAAGTACGGACGATTTTATGTTTAAAGTAGGAATTTTCTTTGAAAAGAAAAAAAAAACTACATACATTACATTTCCTATTGATGTAATTTACATAGCGTATTTTTTGTTCATTGTTAAATAAAAACTGTTGTCATTTATTTAGATTTCCTTGAATCTTTTTTAAGCAAAATCTTTTGTTCATTTATCTCTAACATTCTCAAGGATATTGCTTTACATGTTTTTATTTTTATTCTTTGTGTTATCAGACACAAAAGCAAAGGTAAAGAAGTTAGGAAATTCAAATGTAGAAAACATAAAGTATGCAAGCTTGAGATAAAATAAAACAAGTAAAAAAATAAGAAAAGCAAAGTGAATCCATTGCCTAACTAATGGTAAAAATTGGCTATTAAAGTACTTTTATAATACTGCTGCAATATTGGCATTTCATTGGAAAAATGTTCCAATGTTATACATTTCCTTTGAAAATTAATTTAAAAAAAATATTTTGTCTCGGAAAAATAAATAAGAATTGTAACCTATAAAAAAGTTTAGCAGAACCATATCTCTAGTAGATTCAGTGCAATAAGAGAATCACAGCTTTATGCTCGATCTAGATCAGACAAGTAGCTTTGTTAGTATGTAAAAATATATATATATATATATATATATATATATATCATTTTCTTTTGTAACAATTAAAAATAAATTTTACATTAAGAGTTCCACACTATTAACATTCATAATTCCTAAACTATTTGAATAACGATCTCCTGTTTGGTATCCTACATTAAAATTTACTGAAAAATTCAATATCATGTCAAAAATTAGTGTTTATATTGATAATTTCATAGTTTGTTACAATTTTAGTATATAGGCGAAATCTTAAGCTTATTGTTTTAACTTAAATTCCAGAAGATAATATTTCAGAATTTGTCTAATAGCTGTTCCGTTTTATATTGAGCCTTATTTAGAGATCAAAATGCACAATTTGTTTTCTCTTTTTTTTTTTTTTTTTTTTTTTTGTATTTATTTTAATTTTAATTTTTTTATTTTTTTCCGTTTTATTCTGAGCACAATTTAGTAATTATAATGTACAGTTTGTTTTCTTTTCTTTTTGTTTTTCTTTTGCCGACTTTACATTACCGTTTATTCCATTCATACAGTGCGGCGCAAAAGTTTAAGCACAACGCAAATATTTTAATAAAAATAAAATTTTACAACAAATTACTTTCAAATATCTACTGTAGATGATGAATACTGTGATCATAAATACATATCTGAAGTCTGGAAGAGATTCATCGTTGTGAAAATCAGAAGTTACAAAAAAACATTTTTGTGATGTCGCAAAACTTTATGCACAAATGTGATTTTATGCTAATATCTGCTTGAAATGATTGGTGGAGGATCGATGAGATATTTTTCCTAGAGTACAATGTGTACCATTTTCTGTACGAGTTACATCAAAATGCTGAAATCTCTGCAGCTCTCTCCTGAAGAAGTTGTCTGTTGTTTGGGAGCTGAAAGCTGAAGTTAAATACAAATTTATGCATTACTTATTTTAAACCGGTCCAAACGTGGTATTTATAGTGCTTTGCATCGTGGAAAACAATTCAACAATGACAATGCGTATCGCTCAGAAAAGCCAAGAAAAACAACATTTCGTGAGGATAGAAGAAATTAAAGATTGGCTATAACTAGAAATTTGTGTCTTAATTAAATAAAAAATTGATTTGGATCATAAATATCCCGTGGTAACATACGCAGACGAATTACCGAACCAGGATTCATAAAAAAACAAAGGCTTAAAGGCCTAAAAGCTTTTAAAGCTTTTCTGGAACATTGTCACAAACAAGCAAAATTTCATTAGGCAAAACAGCACATATATTATCGTGGCGAATGAGTAAGTGTTATTTCTTCAGATGAAAAAAAAATGAAATTTAGATTTGCAGATGGCTTTTAATTCTATTGGCGTGCCGTGAGGAAGGATCCGAAGAACATATTCAGCTGGCAACAGCATGGTTGTTCGTTAATGCTATAGGGCCCTTTTGGCTACAATGGCGAAAGTCTCTTTGCTTACTAAATGGCATACAGAATTCACAAAATATCAGGAAACTCTGAGTAAGCATTTGTGACCGTTTGGAAAACTCCTAGGGGGTCTCAACTGGAATTTTCAGCAAGAAAACGCATCGACACTCACTTCCCGTTGCACGAAAGAATGGCTTAGATCTCAGAATATCAGTGTGATGCACTGGTCAGCACTCATCCCAAATCTCAGTTCGACAGAGAACATCTGGGGAATCCTCTCACGTGAAGTCTAAAAGAATAAAAGCAGTATTACTTAGTGCAAGAGCTCAAATTTGCGATCGAGGAAATCTGGTACAAATTCGCTCTCAAAACCTTCCATACTCTTGAGTTATGAATGGAAAATTGCGTATTTGATCAGAGCAGGGGCAATGAATTCACCATATAGTGCTAAAGGACTTCTGGGCTTGTGAAATGTAAATATTTCGTTTCTGTGCATAACCTTTTGCGACATCACAATTTTGATTTTTTTTATAATTTATTATTATCCTTTAAAAAAATTCCGAATTCGAAATATGGATTTTTTATCTAATTGCTTAGATATAGTAAAAATTTCAAAGCATTCCGGGGTTTATTTTTCATTTTATTACAATATTTAGCTTGTGCATAATTTTTTTCGCTGCACTGTAGTTAAAATTAGTGTCAATTTGTTACTTTAATATTGCACTATCTGCATAGCTGAATTTCACGAAGCTAGAGAACAAACCATTGCACCATTTTAAGCTTGATAACTGGGACTCTGTTTGCAAGTGTGTAATGTATCCAGCAATTCCTAGATTTAAAATTTTTCAAAACGTCATATATATATCTTCTATACCAGCTTATGAAATGAAATATTATACCCATACAAGAAATAATAAAATATGTGTAAAGTATAAAGTGTTAATCAAGAGAAATTTTAAAAGGTATAAAATAATAATAAAGACGATAAAGAGGGAGACGAATTAAAGTAGGACATTTAATATTATCATTTGATAACAGCATTTTTAGGTAGATTTCGTAAGAAATACTACCTATTGCAATGTCCCCTATGTAGGAATTTCTGAAAACAAATTGCATAGCTACTGCGATCATGACCCCTATAACACAAAACCACTCCCAGCTCAAAACTTTATCTCTGTCTCTCTCTCTCTCTCTCTATCTCTATCTATCTATTTATCTATCTATATATATATATATATATATATATATATTATGGACACGATAACTTCTAAAATTCTGCACAAATCTCTTCCAAACTGATGCATAAAATCAAGGGGTAGAAATCTCGATCAAGTTCGTTAATGCACAAAATTGGACCAAGGAAGGGGAAATAGGGAGAGAGGTTTTGTGAATACCGAAAAATCCCCATAACTTCTTAAGTATAATAGATGTCAAATCAGTTTAAAGTTATTATTACTTCTATGAAAAGTGCCGAAAATTTAGGTTTCACCTATTTTTGATAAAATTAAAAATGGGCTCAAATGGCGAAAAAAATAGTGTTTTAGGGAGAAAAAAAAATCATATCTTCTACAATTCTTAAGATATCAAATTCATTTAAACTTATTATAAATCTTCTTAATATTGCCTATAACTTTTATATTGACAAATTTTTGATAGGACCAACTCTCACCGCAAAACAATAAAAAAAAAAAAAAAAAAAAAAAAAATGGTGCGCGGGAGGGGGGGGGGGGAGAAGGAAAAAAATCATAACTTAGTCATTTCACAAGATATCCAATCCGCTTACATTTATTATACATATTTTCAATGTTATGTACAACTTTCATATTGAGAAGTTTTTGACACGACCAACTCTTACAGCTGAAACAAATTAAATAAAAATAGGGGTTGAAGAAAAAATTATTGTGTTAAGTGTGTACTCAAATCCAAACGGCTTATTTTCTGACTCATTTTTAGCTCACAGGCTATCAAAGCCTGAGAGCTTATGTGCCCGCCCGTTCTGTATGTATGTATGTATGTATGTATGTACGTATGTACGTAACACGATAACTCTTGATAGAAACATCCGATTTGCTTCAAAATTTTTTCCTAGGTTCACTGTGATAAGGCGCTTCCCTGATTAGTTTTGGGAGTTCATTGGTTAAGGATAAAGGGGGAAAAACGGGGTTAGTCCACCCCCCCCCCCCTTAATTCAGATAAATGGGTTTTTCATGCAGAATGATTCGATTTGCTCCGAATTTGGTATACCGGTTTATTATGTTAAGGAACTTCCCTGATTAGTTCTCATTTTTAGCTCACAGGCTATCAAAGCCTGAGAGCTTATGTGCCCGCCCGTTCTGTATGTATGTATGTATGTATGTATGTACGTATGTACGTAACACGATAACTCTTGATAGAAACATCCGATTTGCTTCAAAATTTTTTCCTAGGTTCACTGTGATAAGGCGCTTCCCTGATTAGTTTTGGGAGTTCATTGGTTAAGGATAAAGGGGGAAAAACGGGGTTAGTCCACCCCCCCCCTTAATTCAGATAAATGGGTTTTTCATGCAGAATGATTCGATTTGCTCCGAATTTGGTATACCGGTTTATTATGTTAAGGAACTTCCCTGATTAGTTTTGGGAGTTCATTGGTTAAGGATAAAGAGGGAATAACGGTGTTAGTCCACCCCCCTTAATTCAGATAAATGTGTTTTTCATGCAGAATGATTCGATTTGCACCGAATTTGGTATAGCGGTTTATTATGTTAAGGAACTTCCCTGATTAGTTTTGGGGGTTCATTGGTTAAGGGTAAAGGGGGAAAAACGGGGTTAGTCCAACCCGTTGATTCAGATAAATGGGTTTTTCATGCAGAATCATTCAATTTGCTCCGAATTTGGTATACCGGTTTATTATGTTAAGGAACTTCCCTGATTAGTTTTGGGGGTTCATTGGTTAAGGATAAAGGGGGAAAAGGGGGGTTAGTCCACCCCCTTAATTCAGATAAATGGGTTTTTCATGCAGAATGATTCGATTTGCTCCGAATTTGGTATACCGGTTTATTATGTTAAGGAACTTCCCTGATTAGTTTTGGGAGTTCATTGGTTAAGGATAAAGGGGGGAAAAACGGGGTTAGTCCACTCCCCCTTAATTCAGATAAATGGGTTTTTCATGCAGAATGATTCGATTTGCTCCGAATTTGGTATACCGGTTTATTATGTTAAGGAACTTCCCTGATTAGTTTTGGGAGTTCATTGGTTAAGGATAAAGGGGAAAAACGGGGTTAGTCCACCCCCCTTAATTCAGATAAATGTGTTTTTCATGCAGAATGATTCGATTTGCTCCGAATTTGGTATACCGGTTTATTAAGTTAAGGAACTTCCCTGATTAGTTTTGGGGTTCATTGGTTAAGGGTAAAGGGGGAAAAGGGAGGTTTGCCCGCCCCTCTTAATTTAGATAAATGGGTTTTTCATGCAGAATGATTCGATTTGCTCCGAAGTTGGTATACTGGTTTATTATGTTAAGGAGCTTCCCTGATTCGTTTTGGCGATTCATTGGTTAAGGATAAAGGGGGTTTAGTCCACCACCTTAATTTAGATAAATGTTTTTTTTTTTTTTTGCAAGATTATTCGATTTGCTCCAAATTTGGTATACCGGTTTATTATGATAAGGAGCTTCCCTGATTAGATTTGGAGGTTCACTGGTTAAGTATAAAGGGGGAAACGGGGGCTAATTTCCCTTCACTTATTTTTTTGAGTGGTATTATTCTTTAAAATAAGAGTATAATATACAAGTAGTGTGAATAGTCTGTGAGCTCAATGCCATCAGTTTAGCTGGGCACTTTTCTTTTTTATTAAATTCATTTTTGCTCTCAAACGCATACAATTGGCACGTTAACTTATTCAGAAACTATATAATGTGGTGTATTGATCGGTTTTTTGATAAAAAATGAATATATTTCAAAAAATGCTGTCAAAGTAAAGATTTTGAACCTAATTTCCCGAAGCGATAGTGTTGGAAACGAAAAAAAAAATGGTCGTACTGAGAAAATAATTGTTTGTGAATCAAGTTCTAATTGTTTGAACGGAAAATAAAAACAGGGATAGCTTATAAATCTCTTCAATAATCACGTCAGCAAGTTTCCTGTATTTACTTTTAAAAATGAGTCTGAATTTTGTGTCAGAAAATTTCGAGTTGTCGAGCGCGGAAATTGTTTTTTTTTTAATACCGCCTTAGTATGATTCTGATAAAAGCAGATCTTACAGGAAAGAAATTAAAAATTCGTCAAAAGCGGTCTGATAAAATTATTAAACTGGGTTTTATATCTAACCTTGATTTAGTTTTTGTTGGAGAAATTAGTACTTAACTTTGAAATCTAGCTCGCCTGTAGGTCGAGCCGGCAGGAATTTTTGAAATCTAAAATATATTGATTCTTTCAATTTTACCTCCATTTATGTCAATTACAGCTTCATTTATCAATTCAAAAACGGCCATACTCTATTCAAAACCAGAGTGCGATTAAAAAACTATATAGGGGAGACTAGGGAGGGTTAATCATACGGCAGGCTTGATCCACCCATCAGTTTTCTCATTTAAAAGAATTTCAGAGTTTTATCAATAGGTGTCAATCAAAGCTACCGGAATGCTCAAACAACAGTCTCTATTTCATACAGATAATCGAAATAGGTGTAGAAAAATCAGCTGTGAGGCGTTTTCAGCCTAAAAGTTGTGTTTTTTAGAAATGTTTTGTAAGCGTTTTTCAGGTAAAATATATCATAGAAATTTAAGTAAGTAGGTTTTAAGCAATGTAGAAATATGGAGCTTTCATTCCAGGCATAAAGATTACACAGTAAGTTAGGCTTAACATAACTATGTGCTATTCTTTAGAAAAAGGCTATGTGGGGAGGCTTGACCAAGTCAATGTGACGGAGGGTTGACCAGATGTTCAAAGCTCCTTTAACACATTCACGACGGGAAACGAGAATTTTCCTTGTCATTCAAAAAACATCACTGATTAAGGGGGTGGTTTCCACCTTACAGAAAATGCATTTATATCAGGTTGTCCATATTCTTTTAGATTGTAAGACATTTTATATTAAATTCGTTCATTGAAATATATTTACCGATCCATAAACTTCGGAAACCTATCTAGAACACCAAGTTACAAAAGACTTCTAAAACAGGGAAGAGCTTCTACTGTTTCAAAATTCAGATTTAATAAAAATTGCCCGGTGGCAATGTGTTAATTAAGGGGTTTTGGAAATAGGTTTATTATACACTGTGCATAATGAAGGATTAATGGTTATATATAAAAATGAATGTAAATTTATTCTGCAAGGGTACAGTAAATTGGGGTGATGGAAAAGAAAACGTTTAAAACTCATTAAAGAAAGATGAAAACTGCACGAAAAAATAATGAAAAATAAATGGGTTGATAGGAACTTTTTTTCCACTTAAAAATTACTTTCGATAGGTAGAAAGAAACAGTGGAAAAGACTATGTACGAAAGCAACAGTCTTAATCGTTTCAGGGGCAGTAGTATGTTTATGAAACAACGCTATTTTAATTTCCTAACGCCACTATGGCACCAGACTTTTTCTATAATCCTTTCAAGTTAATACCTATGTAAAATATAGCCTTTTTCATATTTCCAAATACATTTGTTCGTATATTCCGGTGTCAGTCTTTTATTTCAACATTTTAGTACTGAAAGTGCTTTGTCCCTGTAACAGTTAAAATATGTTAATGATAAGTTAAGTACTCATGCGGCTGCAAAAGAACATAGAATTGATCGAAAATCTTTAGGAAAGCATGTAGACAAATTTCAACATAATGAATAGAGTGAGATGAAGCCAAACTATGTGACAACTAGAGTTGTCAAGTCGAATGTCACAAAAAGTAGGACAAAGAGACAAAATTAAACTGGGGCAGTGGCTACTAAATCAGGATATTATAATGCATAAAATCCTATGGAAGTGGAATCTGTCTCTAGCGGAATACTGTCTTAAATGTTAAATTCCATTTTCCTTGTTGTACAATTATACCTATGGTCAGAAAAAAATCCTGTTTTTAAACAATTTTTTATTCATCTGACATGCGATTGCGCCTAAACAGAATTTTTAAGCATCATATTTTTAAAAAAAACATGTATTTTTAAATAATTAAAACATGTAGCATAAAGCTATTTTGCTTTTTTTAAAACTGATTTTATTTATCTTCACAAATATTTTAATCTAAAACAAAGTGGGTCAAGCCTCCCATATAGAGGGTCAAGCCTCCCATATATGGGGAGCCTTGACTCATTATTTTCTCATGATTAAAATCAATAAATTTTCAAATTTCTTATATATTACACTTATGTAGAAATTTTATTTTCATAACTGATTGTATAACGAATAGAATGATATATAAAACTTTATACTACGTTCAATATTTAAAAAATAAAAAATCCTTTTGTGAAAAGCGGGTCAACCCTCCATAGTCTCCCCGATAGTATAAAATGTGGTAGTTCATACTACACTGATCAAATTTGTTTAGGAAACTAGGCCTGCTTTTTGAGCCATGCATCGCGTCAGAAAACCAAACTTTACCAGAATCCTGGTCGGAGTGAAGGTTTTTCTTTCCATTTTGGGTAGTTTGGACATTAAATATTTCAGATGCCGATTGTAATCGACCTTAGTTTTGATATTGTGGTTAATTTATATAATTTTATTACATTTGTAACACAAAAAGAAATATAATAATTTTCAGTTTGCTTTGATAGAAATATTAGATAATAAAGATTTATAATTAGTTTAAATAATAAGACCGATTAACGAGTTATTTCCTTAAAAAATATTTCGTATGAAAGTACGAAAAAATAAATCAGAGTGTAAGAAAATGCACCTAGTTAAGGAGATAAATCGTATTGTTAACGTAAAAATCACTACATTTTATATCAAAATATCCATATGCTTAATCAGTGGGTGAATTAAAAGTTCCAAGCAATGAATGTTACCGCATGCATTGTTTTTTAAGGTAATATAATGTTTACACTGAAAATAATTACATTATTTTGCACATTTATTATGCACGCAGCAATTAAACAAAAAATCAAAAAATCAATCAGCAGCAGTAATATATATATATATATGTATAACCATTAATTAAACATTACTGGCCACCATCAATAATTGTGATAGTATGAATGAATTTACAACAATACAGTGTAACATACATAACTAGACTGGAAAAAATCATTAAATGAATCGTTGCGATGATAAGAATGAAAACAATAATGGAATTTCCTTATATATGTATCCGATAACTACAGAATAGAAATCATATAGATTATACACATATATATATGTAATAATAAAAATTTTCGCCCTTTTATCTTAGTAAAACTATTCCAAATTCTTAATATTTTTCTTTTTTTACCTATCTTTAATGATATCTTAATATCTTTTATCTTTTATTTCATGCATTTAAATCTGCGTATTCTTTTATGACTCTAAAAACCTTAAAACATTCGTCTAATCTTAAAACTCATTAAATTACTTTTTCATTTTATTCTAATATTAAATTCTTTTTGTTTCGAATGTTTTGCATTTGTTCGATGATGTTCCTTTTCCTACAATGTCTTGCAAGCTCCCGCCAGCGTTTGATTGCATTTTCATCTGACGCCGAGTATAATAAGTTCATTATCGACGTCACGCGTTCATCACACTTTCCCATCGAACCGTAGCCTGTTAAAACCCCCCTTTCTTTCTGTTTGACTTGGCGAAAATTAATCACCGCCAAGAATTATGGTAACCCTATTTTTTACTTTACTATTTTTCAGTTTGTTTATTGGGGTAGATGTAATTTAAATTCTGAAGCGAGCGATCTCCGCTATATGAGATCTGAACCAGGACTGCCTGGTGATAATAAATATATTAATATTCAGTTCTTCGAGGTTTTAATTATTTGAGTGCTGATTTACTTCCAATGAGTAAAAATCGTTCTGTTGATTTATCATGAATAGATAAAATTGTTCCGCATGTCATTTATTTGAATTGACGTGAAATATTTCTGATTCGAAGTTCTTTTTATTCGACTGTGTTCTGTGAAATTCCTCATGTTGGCTAACCGCGTCAGGATGTCTGGACTGACGAATGAATATTATTTTCTTCTGATTCTGAAAGCTTGAGGTAAGCTGTTTTTTTATTGTTGATTAATTGAAAGTAAATATGTCAACTACTGTTAATATTGATACTTTAAAAAAGAAAAGAACTGGATTACGTACACAAACTACAAAATTGTGTACAAAAATAAGCACAACTCTTGAAGACGATTCACTGACATTAGAAAATAAGCTGGATTTATTAAACATTTGTAAGGACCAGTTAAATGACAAATATGAATTATTAAAAAAAATAAACTCTGATATCCAGGATATTATCGCCGATGACGATTTTGAGAAAGAAATCGAAAATTCCGAAAACTATAGTGAGAAAATAATCGAATCTCGTTATAAAATAACGAAGTTCTTAAATGAACATAACTCCCAAAATCAGAATAATACTTTTCAAAATTTTATGAAAAATGAATCCGGTTCTCAAAACGGAAATTTAGAGCGATCTATGAAATTGCCGAAGCTCACTATAAATAAATTTTTTGGTGACAGCAGTTCCTGGTTAGAATTTTGGGGGCAATATTCTAATTCAATTGAAAATAATTCCAATTTAACTCCTATTGACAAATTTGTCTATTTGAAATCTCTTCTTGGAGGTAGTGCATATAACGCTGTTGCAGGATTTTCGCTTTCCGAGGAAAACTTTAAATCTGCAGTTGAATTATTAAAGACTCGCTACGGTCGTGACGACCTAGTCATCAACGCACATATGAATAAACTCTTAAATTTAAAACAGGTAAAGAATGCTTCTAATATTAGAGAACTTCGGGAACTGTATGACAGTTGTGAAATACAAATTAGAAATTTAAATTCTCTCAGAGTTACAGCAGGAAGTTATGGTCATCTCCTATGCCCTATTTTATTAAAGTTGATACCTGCTGAAATGGCGTTAGATTTTAATCGTAAAAGAACCGATGGTAAAAAAATGGAAGTCCAAGAGCTTCTTTCTTTCATTAAAAACGAAGTACAATCGCGAGAATCTACTATGGCACTCCAGAGCTCTGAAAATCGTTTTAGTGCTAAAAAAGAAAAGAATAGATACAATAACAGTTATAAACATTTTAGCAACTATAAACGCGACATTCCTTCAGTCTCTGCATTGGCTACTAACGTAAAAAATGTTTGTTTATTTTGTGACAATGAACATGATTCAAAATTGTGTAAAGTGTGTACTATTCCTCAAAAACGGGATAAATTACGTATGCAAGGACGCTGTTTCACTTGTTTCAAGAAATTCCACGTCTCGGCTAAATGTAAATCGAATTTAGAGCCATGTAAATTTTGTAATGGAAATTTTCATCATCATTCGATTCGTTTAAAAAAATCTCAACCGGCAATTCCAAAAGAAATCGAATCAGCTGACACACTTATTAGTTCGATATCTTATTGTAAAAATGAAAATGAAAATTCTTTTAAAGAGGTTATATTACAAACATCTTGCGTAAATGTTGAATCTGATAAAAACTCATTATGCTTATATGATTTGGGGAGTCAAAGGTCATTCGTCACAGAGCAATTAGTATCAAAATTAAATCCCCGAATTATTCGTCAAGAAAAACTTCAAATTTATTCTTTTGCAGCTGTTAAACCACAAATAAAAACATTTGATGTTGTGCAATTAAAATTATGCCATGTTGAAAACAAATCGCGTTTCATATTTATCGAGGCTTTAGTCACAGATGTAATTTCAAACGTTAGGATTTCCCCCCCCCCCCTTCTCTCCAGACAGATAAAAAATAAACTGGCACCTTTTAAATTAACAAATGCTGTTGCATCATCCCATACTAATGTAAATGTTCTTATTGGAGCGGATTATTTTTATCAAATCTGTTACGATAGAGGAATAAAAAAAATTACTAAATCTCTCTTTTTATGTGATAGTTTATTTGGATATTCACTTTGTGGTTTTTATGAAGATGAAAAAAGAAAAAAAATGGAAAGTGCTTCTGTTTTAAATCTGTGTGTTTCAACTCCAGTTGGGGAAGATTTGAATTTTTTATGGGAAATCGAATCTTTGTGTATTACGCAATCAAATGATAATATTTCTGATGCAGATAAGGAAATTGTGAATAACTTTGAGAATAACTTAAAATTCGTAAATAATAGATATGAAACGGGTTTATTGTGGAAGGATGACAAAAATAAAGTCGGGAATAATTTTAGAATAGCTAGAAGTCGCTTTGAGGAATTAAATCGTAAACTCGAGAAGGATAATGACTTATGTAAAAATTATAAAGATATTATATTAGAACAATTAACTGCTGGAATTGTAGAAGAATGTCCTGATAAAATAACAGAAAGTGGTTATTTTATGCCGCACAGGCCGGTTTTAAGAAATGATAAATTAACTACTAAGGTAAGAATGGTTTTCGATGCTTCTTCTAAAGAAAAGCATTTAAATTCTCTAAATGATTGTTTATATCCAGGACCTAACCTTAACCCGAACATTCTTAATGTAATATTTAATTTCAGAAAATTTAATGTTGCATTTAGCGCTGACTTAGAGAAAGCGTTTTTGCAAATTGGGGTAACAGAGGAAGATCGGGATTATTTAAAATTTTTGTGGTTTGGTGACGAAAAGGATGATTTAAAATTTTTGAGATTTACACGAGCTGCTTTTGGGGTAACTTGCAGTCCCTTTCTTTTGGCCGTAACGATTAAATCCCATATACGTAAATATGTTGATCATCCTGAAGTTGTTAAGATTTTGGACTCTTCTTTTTATGTAGATGATTTGATTACGGGGTCAAAATCTGACGAAGACGCTTATTATCTATCCTCAACAGCTTCGCATATTTTTAAAGAAGCTAGCATGAATTTGCGAAAATTCAATACTAATTCTGTCAAACTTAGAAAATTATGGAAGGAAAATAAATTATGTGACTCAGAAGAAAATTTGAATAATTCTCTAAAACTTTTGGGATTATTATGGGATACTAATTGGGATATTTTACGTTTTGATGTACAATCCTTTCCTGATGATTGGAAATTTAATCCCTCGAAACGCGTTGTTCTTAAAGCCATGTTAAAATTCTTTGATCCTATTGGATTCATTGCACCATTTTCTGTTCGTATGAAAAGTTTGCTACAGGAAACATGGAAAAGGGGTTTGGAATGGGATGAAAAATTCCCCAATGATTTAAAAATTGAATGGGAAAATTGGTGTGCAGAAATCGAACATTTACATAAATTTGAGGTACCCCGCAAATATTTTCCACAGGGTTTAGACTTTTCGGACCCAATCGAAATTCATATCTTTTCAGATGCTAGTCCTAAGGCTTATGGGGCCGTAGCTTATTTTCGATGTACCACAAGTGATAATAAAATTATGACTAGTCTTATTTGGGCAAAATGCCGAGTCGCCCCGATTAAATGTTTGACAATTCCTCGGCTTGAATTAATGGGGGCATTAATAGCTGCAAGGATGTCTAAATATCTGAAAAGTGCATTTAATTTTCAAAATTTAGAAATTCATATCTGGTCAGATTCCACAATTACGTTACATTGGATCAAGGGATCAGCCATGGATTGGAAGCCCTTTGTGGCTAATAGGGTTGTAGAAATACAATCTTTAACTGATCCTAGAATATGGAAATATATCCCGGGTAAGGATAATCCTAGTGATCTTCTTACTCGAGGCGAAAATTTACATAACCTCATAGAAAATAAATTATTGTATTACGTTCCTGAATGGTTGTCATTACCAGAGGACAGTTGGCCGAAACCTGAAAAGATAACTTTTAATGAAAATATTTTGAACGAAAGAAAATCAACAAACTTGAGTTCTACTCAATTATCTTGTACAGTAGGTGTTGTACCTCCAGAGTCTTTGTTAAAATTAGAAAATTTTAGTTCTCTTTCCAAATTACTTAATATCACAGCCTGGATCTTAAGATTTATAAATAATATCAATAAATTGAAACCTAAAATTTCAGGTGATCTCACAGCTCAAGAAATTGAAAAGGCAGAATTTTATTGGTTAAAACAAACCCAGTTATCTGTCTTCAATCGTGAAATTGAGTTACTAAAAAAGGGAAAGCCCATCGATAAAGATTCAACCTTGTATAGTCTGAATCCAAAATTGGATGAGAATGATTTGTTAATTTTATCTGGAAGATTACAATTTTCAGAATTATCTCAAAGGGAAAAGCACCCTTTTATACTTCCATATGGGAGTGCCTACACCAAATTGTTAATTCGAAATGCCCATGAAAAGGTTTTCCATTATGGAATTGCAACAACTTTAGCTCACTTACGAGAAAATTATTTTATAATTAGAGGACGAAAAATGATAAAATCTGTACTGAAAAACTGTCTTATTTGCACAAAATTTAAAGCTTCTCCTGGGAAGCAAGAAATTGCACCATTACCTAGAGATCGTATTACTGAATCACCACCCTTCTATACCTGTGCTGTAGATTTTGCAGGACCTATTTATGTCAAAGCAAAAACTGGCCAAGAAAAGGCCTATATAGTTCTTTTCACTTGCGCAGTCACAAGAGCTGTGCACCTCGAATTATGTACCAATTTAACGACGGAAACTTTCCTTTTATCATTTAAAAGATTTATCTGTCGTAGAGGAATTTGTCGAACAATCTACAGTGATAATGCGAAAACATTTATCAAAGCTGATAATCTTCTTAAAGAAGTTTGGAGCCGAATATCAAAAGAGGAAGTTTTACGATATTTTAATGAAAATAGAATCATATGGAAATTCATTATTCCAAGAGCCAGTTGGTGGGGCGGTTTTTGGGAATGCATGGTACGTTCGGTGAAAACTCCTTTGAAGAAAGTTCTCGGAAGATTTTGTCTCTCATATGAAGAAATACAAACCACTTTAACTAAAATCGAAGCAATGATTAATGGTCGCCCTTTAACTTATGTTTATGAAGAAAACAATGAACCGCTTCCACTTACTCCTTCACATTTCCTGATCGGCAAACGAATAAATTCTCTACCAGATTTTCATTGTGTTACTGAACCTAAATCGAATAGAATAACGATAACAAAAATATTGAAATATCGAGAGCAAGTTTTAAACAATTTCTGGAAACGTTGGAGGCAGGAATATTTGCTAGAGCTGCGTTCTGCCAATTTTTCAGTTCCTGTCAAAGCTCCGACTAAATTCGAAATTGGTGACGTTGTGTTAATTAATGAAGATAAAACTCCAAAGCACATGTGGAAATGCGGCAGAATTACAGAGCTCTTTTTAGGAAGAGATTTGAAAGTTAGGTCTTGTGCTATACAAACTAAATCTGGTGTAATAAAGAGACCAGTTCAACTGCTACATAAACTTGAACTTGACATTATGGACTAACATTGAACATTTCACTTTTACGAACAATTTGTTTACATTTTCATTTTTTAACTTTTTCTAATCTAGTATTTGTATATTTTAGTTTCAGTAGTTGTTCCTGTGAAAATAGAATTAATTGTATGTCTCATTATTGTAAGTATGTTCTAACTTTTTAATTGTCTTATTGATGTAATTTGAAATCTTTGATAAAAATTTAGTTTGAATGATGAACAATAGTAATTGTTCATCCGGGGGCAGTGTGTTAAACCCCCCCTTTCTTTCTGTTTGACTTGGTGAAAATTAATCACCGCCAAGAATTATGGTAACCCTATTTTTTACTTTACTATTTTTCAGTTTGTTTATTGGGGTAGATGTAATTTAAATTCTGAAGCGAGCGATCTCCGCTATATGAGATCTGAACCAGGACTGCCTGGTGATAATAAATATATTAGTATTCAGTTCTTCGAGGTTTTAATTATTTGAGTGCTGATTTACTTCCAATGAGTAAAAATCGTTCTGTTGATTTATCATGAATAGATAAAATTGTTCCGCATGTCATTTATTTGAATTGACGTGAAATATTTCTGATTCGAAGTTCTTTTTATTCGACTGTGTTCTGTGAAATCCCTCATAGCCTGTCTCCTGTCCCGTTTCTCCCCCTCTCTTTGCTGGAGTTGGTTCTCCACTAATAATGTATCCGTCCGTGCTCTGTTTCTTTCCGTACTTATACTGTTACATCGACGAGGAGCGAGATATTTTACGTTTTTCCGGTTGGTTTAATAAATGTGCGTCACTTGGTGTGAATAACTTTAATGCGTATGTGTTAATAGTTTTAACATCTTAAGTTTTTATGAAGTGGATCAACGATTATTCGAGAGTTGATCGACAAGCTACTGGAAATGTTACGATATGTGTTTACCAAATAAACAACGTTTAAAATAAGATGACTCTATTAATTATGTCATGGGAAATTCTTTCAATATATATGGAGCCTCTCTTCTGCTCGCCACTTTGACTACACTCCGATATTCTCATGATAACGGAGGGTTGCCCTTGATGACTATACTACATGTACTTCGAGATATACGAGTGTCGCCGGAATGTCATAAAAGTCGATAGCAAAATGCAACTTATATATATATGGTCACATAATGTCTGCACTAAAAATAATTATATTATGTTTTTTTCCATAGTAAAAAAAAAAAGCTCACTTTATGCACTACTTTTATCGAGTGGTTGTACATAGTTAAATATATTTTTTTACTGAACATTTATAAATATATTGTAGTGATAAAAATGTTTATTATGATTTTCATTTTGCATGTATTAAAACACAATCATAATAAAGTTCAATGACAGCCATTTCTCAAAAACTCTTATATAAGAAATAAGGGAATAAACGTAATCGAACCAGACAAAAAAAAAAAAAAAAAAATGTTTAATGTAAATGGAAGAAATCCATATTAAAAATATTTTCCCTGTTATTTAATTAATATTTTTCGGTTTATAAGCTTTTCTTTTTTCTTTTCAATTTCACTTTAAAACATAAGTCGTATCCTCTACCCCACCCCCTTTCATTTTTGCTATCACTGCTGTCTATGGATTTGCACCTCGTTACCTATCCTAGATTGCAAAGTATTCGGGGATGTAGGATATAGATCCTGTGTTCCTCGGTAAAAAGTCTTCGCATCCTCGTCCGGATAAATATCCAAATATTGGTGGTATGGAAATAACATATTCGATGGAAAACAACAAAGGTCTAGCTATTTCGAAAATGCATATTTTCAACGAAATTTTATTTTTTCTGATGCTGTGTTTTAGTTCAATAAAAAATCTTTACAATATAAATTATTTTAGCATATGTTTTCTATTTCGGAATATAAAATCAAAATGCATAGTGCTACAGAATACAGAATAAAAAAGACAAATTTCATTAACATTATATTTTTGGAGAGTTATTAGTAAGTTATTCAATATTTTATAATAAACGTATATTATTATACAGTAATAGCCTTTTAAAAAAGCATAAGTTTTTTCTGATCTCATTAAGTGAAACAGAACTGTAATAAAAAATATCTCACAGTTGGAATACACATACATTGAAAGATCTTACATTACGAGTGATATTATATTACTCAAATGCTTGCGTGATAATTATACGAACATGGGTCTTAATTGTGCCATATTTTCCTAAACACTCATTGCATTTATTGATTTCTGTCAACACACTGCGCATTTTCAGAAATTTATATGGGTATTAGTAGAGAAAATTCAAGTAATCAATTCTGTCAACTATTCTTCGAGAAAATTGATTATAAATGCACTCATTCAATTCCGGATAATTAATTTGAGGAAAGATATTTATCATTTACAGGAATTATATACGTATATTTCATAGTTTTCATTTTATTTAGGAATAAATAGAAAAAACGTTCCCTACGTAATTTTAAACCTATAAAAATAGTTTTTCAATTAACAATTTCGTATTTTGTTTTATCTTTTTTTTGTTACATACTTTATTAGAATAAATTGTTTATTGTTCAATAAGGTTTGGAGAAGTATTTCAGAATAGTTTTATTAATAATATAGTTTATAGTACACATTATAAACGTTGTTCATTGGAAAGCATTTGTTTAAAAATAGATATATATTATAAATTGTGCTAAAAACAATATAGGGGAGATAGGAGAAATTGCGATCAGGGGTAATTACAATCAGGGGGTAATTAGGTTCAGGGCAGTTCAGAGGCAATCTGTAACAGATTGGAAAAAAAAAACCGTGCTAATTATGAAGTCTGACTAATATTCTACCTGTGCAATTTTTTTGGAGTGGAAATGTATGTTCCTGTAGAAGTAATCTCTGTTTTCCCAGAACACGTAGAAAACGTCGTCTCGTCAAAGAGAGAATGTTTTAGTTAGAAAGATCCTGAGTAAGAGATTTTAGAAATATTGAAATATAGATAGAGATTTTAAAAAAAAGGTTTATTTTAAGAGGAAATAGTTACGTTTTGCAACATACTAAGCACAATGTTAATAATCTG
Source organism: Maratus speciosus (assembly GCA_963932465.1). Lineage (NCBI taxonomy): Eukaryota > Metazoa > Arthropoda > Arachnida > Araneae > Salticidae > Maratus > Maratus speciosus. Next base: position 479,075,062 of record OZ010786.1, read on the forward strand.
CATTATTCTAATCACCCAAGAAATAGTATTTTCGGGGTAAATATTTTGGGTTAAGGTAAATTGAATCGCATATTTTATTTTCTATTTAAATCAAATTGTGGTTTAAAATGTATATTTTAATCTTTCAGTTTTCAGATCCTCTGAAATACCCCTAGTTTGGTTTATTTTACTGCATATTTTGTGTTAGAACAACATTTATAGTATGATTGTGTTTTCTTTTTATTAATTATTTAATTATTAGCCTAAATTATTCATTGATACTTTCAAAGCAAATGACATTTTCCTTCTTCGATACATATGAGCTTCACTGTAAAAAAAAAAGTGTAAGGTTACTAAGAATTTTGTTGGAAACTGGGATTCCTAGAACATTTTATGTAACCACAACAAAAGATAATCATGTAAAATTACAAAAGTTTCTTCAGTAACTGTTACTAAATATTGTTTAGTAAACGTACTAGTGATTTTTTAGGGAGTTTCCCAATAAAACTTTTGTAAATTTACTAAATATTGTTTAGTGAACTTACTAATGCTTATTTAGGGAGTTTACTAAATAAGTTTTAGTAAATTTACCAACGAATATGTTGTAAACGTACTACCAATTTTTTAGGGAGTTTTCCAAAAACTTTTTTGTAAATTTACTAAATATTGTTCTGTAAATTTACTAACGGTTTTTCAAGGGAGTTTCTCTAATTAGTTTTTGTGAATTACTAAATATTTCTTAGTAAACTTACTAGCGATTTTTTAGGGAGTTTACTAAAGAATTTGTGGTAAATTTTCCAAGGATAGTTTAGTAAACGTACTAAGGATTTTTTAGAGAGTTTTCCAAAGAATTCCTTGTAAGTTTACTAAATATTGTTCAGAAAACTTACTAACGATTTTTTAGCGAGTTTACTAAAGAATTTTTCATAAATTTACTTAGTATTATTTAGTAAAGGTACTAACGATTTTTTAGGTAGTTTCCTAAACAATTCTTTGTGAATTTTCTAATGATTTTTTAGTACACTTACAAAGGAATTTTTAGTACATTGACTAAGAATTTTTTTCTAAATTTGCGAAGGATTTCATAGTACATTTACTATGAATTTTTTTAGTATTCCACCCAAAACTTTGCATATACTTTTGCAAAAAATTTTCGGTAACTTTATTAAAGTACCTTCAGGAAAATTACCAATGATTTTTTAGTATTGTATCTAAAAGAGTTTTTGTATTCTCGCCATAAAGTTTTTTGTAACCGTGCAAGAGATATTGCAGTACAGTTGCTAATGATTTCTTTCTGTTCTGTCTAAAATTACACTCATCAAAAGGTATTTGTAACTGTAAAAAAATTTTGCAGTAGATCACTAACGGTTTTTCAGCAGTATTACGAAAATATTTTACGTAATTGTTTTTGTATGCTAATACTTATATTATTTAGAGTTATTGTTATGGTATTCTTTTAATATGGAGTTGAATTTTTACAGTTTTAGATATTTAGAGTGGAATTTTCCTCAATCAGAATACTTCGATGCAAAATAAGTAATATCGCCTGACGTGTTTTTAAGCAATACCACAGCAATTGACAGAAATATTTATATGTTATGGCATTAGAAAACTGAATGAAGCTTTACTGTAGATGTTCAAATAGGTACAAAATCATATCGATATTAAATGAACATTATAACAACAGCAGTAAATGAGCAGATAAGTAGAAGCAGATCTTACGGTTTTTTGTTAAATTAAAAAAGCGAATAGAAACAATAATGAAAGTAAAGTATCATTACTGAGTTTATAAAGTATGCCTAAATTAAAAAAATATATATTACCGATACACTAAAAAATAAAGTGTGATGTTTCACCAAGAAAATGGTAAAAAGTCGCTGAAATTTAGCTGCAACCAAGATATTGGTGATAAGTTTCACCAGTTTATTGGTGCTTTCACAAATACCATTATATTAGTGAAATATTAAACCATGATTCAGGATTTTTTTTAATCCAATTTTCTGGTGAAAAGTTGAACCATAAATCAGGTTTTTTTTTCTTTTAATCCAATTTTCTGGTGTAAGTTTGAACCATAATTTAGTTTTTTTTAAATACAATTTTCTGGGAAAAAGTTGAACCACGAATCAGGATTATTTTTAAATCCAATTTTCTGATAAAAGGTTTAACCATGATTCAGAGTTTTTTTAAATAAAATTTTCTGGTGAAAGGTTAAATCAAAATTCAAGGTTTTCTCCATTCCAATTTTTTGCTAAAAGTTTGAACCACGATTCAGGATTTTCTCTCATCTTTATGGGGAAAGGTTACACTGGATTGTAGCTTTCTTTTTCCCCCTCACTTTGGTTTTCGATTTATCATTATGGTGTAATCAAAAACAAAATTTCAGATTTTGCGAGATTATCTTGCAGTAGAAAACTTTTTTTTCATTAAACTGAAAATTATTAAAGTTTTAATTATTGATTCTATTGTCTTTGAAATATATTTAAAAAATAAATGTAAACCAGTTTGATCTATTTCACAAAATAATTGCTTTTTTTCCCCCCACAAATATTACCATTCTGTCCTTGTACATTTTGGAATATTTCTCCGCACTCGGTTACACTTATAGTCCATTTAGTGTTTGCTTATTCACAAAGAAAATATTTAAAAAAATAATAATTTTCTTACATTTAAATACATACCTGTTTTTATTATTATTTTATTTTAAACAATGGCTGAATGAATATCTTCAACCAATATTAATTTTTGCACGAGTTTGAAAAGGTTTTTTCCATTATGCACTTAGTGCCTATGCACCGTACTTCCATGATCTGTTTTTTTTCTTTAATTGTTGTGAATCTATAGATGCTGAAATTTTTATATTGTACAGTTTTCAAATTTTTACCTTTTCACACACACACACACAAAAAAAATTAAAATTTATATTGCAACACAGCTCAATTATGCAAAATTAATTCATTTGAATATAAAACAACAACAAAAAAAGTTCAGCATTTGTTTCTGTTTAACATTCAATAATGGATATAACACTTTTGAATAAATAAAGCACAAACATAACTGATACATAATCAAAGTATATGCGTCAACAATGAAATAATCAGCATCAAAAAGGCAGCTATAAGTAGCAGAATCCATTTAACCTCTAATATCAGCTAATACAAAAGTATTACTTTAAACTTTAAAGATTTTTTTAAATACACAATGTATTTCTATAGTATATTAAATACTTACTTTGAAGGGTTAATTTAATAACAGCAGTGTCGCCACCAAGCGACTAATTATTGTTGCTTATATATGTATTTTTTCAGTATTCCAAAATGGTAATCTATGACGAAGATTTATTTATTTTATAACAATGCTCGTAGAAAAGAAAAGTATTCACCAACAGCAGCCTTGCAATAGCTGAAAAAAAGAAATGATTACAGACACAATTAAATAGCAACACATTTAAAGTTGGTTTGCGTTATGCCGCTCCATTTATTGAAAATACAAATTATATAATCATTAAATTATATGTATAGTATGTCAGACTAATATTTACTGTAATATAATATCATTTTACATAAAGTTTCTCTCACAGTTTTAGGAGGGTGCTGCACCCTCTCTGACCATTCAGGTCATCAAATATAAAGAATTCTTGAAGCTTAGTATGTTCTGAATCGGAATTTCAAGTCAGGTAAAATGGAATAGGTCCACGCATCAGGTTAATTTCTCCACCTGTTTTAAATAGAAGAGTAAATATTTTAAGACATAAAATTGTTTCTTGTGCAGACATAAAAATAATCAAATTTCACACAAGGAAAATAATAAAAAAAATTAAACAGTATATCAATTTAAATATCTTTTACAAGGAAATCTTCAGCATTTGAAAAATCAACCAGTGTTCGAAATCATTGGTGGTCTGCTGGTCCGAGAACACCAAAAATTCATTTGGACCACTAATTTGAAAATTTTAGTGGTCAGCAGGAACAGTAACTTTTCCACCCTCTCTCACGCGGTCACAGGTAAACTTAAAATTTCCCGTCCCAGAGAAAACCGCAACCAAACACAAATCACACAATTTTATTTATTTTAAAAAATAAATAAATAAAACTGCATTAAACCTCAGTCAATCGAAATATTGGAAATAAAATATCTAAATTAATAATTTCATAGTTTTTCTTTATGTGCTGTTTATTTAATTTTTAGTTATAATTTTATATTTTATTATGCTGAAAACTTTGGATAACTGCCAAGGAAGTTTGTAAGAAAAAGCTGCAAAACTCTCCAATTGTTGGGTAGAATCAAAATATTGTGAAATTCTTAAATAAAATGAGGAAAAATATTGCAAAAAGCGTCAGTTGGTTGAACGAAAAAAATTATCAATCAATCGAGATTAACAAAAACTCATGCTTGCCATTTGACTGTAAACGGGTGTTAACAATTATTATCAACGATTAAAATCATGATTTTAATCAACTGATTTAAAAAAAAAAATCATTGATTAAAATCACAAATTTTCTATGGTCTATTTCAATGGTCTATAGGGAAAAATCATTTGTAGTATATTGGAATGATATTACACTATTTCAAACATATAGAAATTGATACACATCACTGAGGTGTACAAAAAGATGCTTACTATAGAACATGATGAGCATAGCATCCATCGTTTATTTATGGGGGGACACAAAAGGAATCGCTTATCTGTATAAATAAACAATTGCTGGTAGTTCGTTATCTGTTGTGGTACGAGTTTTTTTTTTTTATTTAACTAATTTAGTTACTTCGTATGTATAAAATCTGTAAATCATATACAGGGCTGCAAAAAAGATGTATTCATTTCCGTTTATTGACGAAATATGTTGAAGGGGAATTTTAAACTGTGCAAATGCGTTTCTTAACTGAACTAATGTTTAGCATACTATTCAGTATATATTCAAATCTATAGATCATATATAGCGTTGCAAAAAAGGAATTCCGATATTTTTCAGATGACTGATAATAATTGCTGAACTTTAATTTTGAAATGTGTTACGTGTTTTGTAATTTGCTTACTTAGCCATCATATTTAACCTTATTAAACGTTGATTTTTTTTTTTACATAATTCTGAATCTGTTGGAAAATTATAATCTATCGTTGAAGTTTGATTATTTTACTTTCTTGTTTAAAAATATTTTTATTTTGTGTATGTATATATATATATATATATATATATATGTGTGTGTGTGTGTGTGGATGAGTTGTACAAAACAGGGTAGGCGATTAAAATCGGGTAGCGCAGACCCCTCCTTCATTTGTACTTCTGTCTATCAGCCAACACGAGAAATTACTTGTCGGTAACCATTATGGCATGTATAGCCGATTGGAACGTTACTGTGTGCGGTTCTCGTTCGTGTGAACGATTTAGTTTCAATTACTCTTAAAAAATTGTTTTATTTGATTCTAGATTTTACGCGTATAACCACTTTTTTCAGCATATTAAATATTACTGAACATATCTAATTCTTTCCTTTCCTGATAATATTTAAACATTTTTATTGATCTTTTGCTATAGGATTAAGAGTAGTGACGCCATGTTTTAAACTGTGTCATGTTGGGGTAAAACCAGGTACTTAAGATTGGGTCAAAACTGGGTATACCCGGGGTTTTGTCCGGCACTCATAGAATGGTTTTTAGTATAGTTAATAAATTAGCATGGAACTTTAAATTGTATTCTTAATGCTGTTAAGTTATAATTCTAAATCTTTCTAGTTATAATGAAAACTTTAATTTTGATTTTGTTTTATATTAAAAAGTGGGTCTAATTTTTAACTTACATTTATGAAATTAAATAACTTCCAATTATTATTGAACAAAATAATGGCACTGATTAAGGCATAATTTTATATTATGCTTATTGCATTTTAATAAATACCTTTCTAATCTGGGGTGTAATAACTTGCGTTATAGGTCTACTTAAAATGCAAATATATTTCGTGACTTGTTTCTCTAAATAAAATAATCTGCCCAAATTGACAAATAATTATTAAAATCTCAATCCTATATAACAAGATTTTTTTCTCAAATATTAAACAAGCAGGAAAAAAACCTTCTCTTGGTGGATGATGCATTCCCAGACTCTTTTGCTGTATATAATAGGAGTGGATGCACTGTAAAAAAAAATATTAATAATGCCAGTTTTCCAGTAGGAATTGGAAAAATAGTTGCCCTCATCGTACCGGAATAGTTTCCAACCCAGCTCGGAATAAAATCCGTAAAATCGGAATAAAATCCGTAAAATACCCTTTTACTGACTATTTATTTATTTTTACGGATTTTATTCCGAGATGGGTCGGAAATTATTCCGATACGATAAGGGCAACTATTTTTCCGATTCCTACCCGAAAACTGGCAGTATTTCTTTTTACAGTGTGGATTACGAAAGAGGTCTTTATTGTATTTGGTTAAAAAATGTATAGATTTTTTCCAATCCTTGTCCTGAAAAGCCTGTTCTTTAAATCCTTAATAGGTATTCAACTCACACTAAAAGAATCCAGTTAATCTAGTAAGAGAAAGCAATGTATTTATTTAAACTTCTTTTTTTTACGCAACGCATTGATTTCAGCCCCTTGATGCATCATTCATGCACCTCTAAGCTCATACTAAGGTCAAGAGGTGAGGAAGTGATTATTTTCCAACATTGCGTGATCTGTAACAACTTAGCAAATTGGAAAATTATTTAAAGCTACATTTTCGAGAGCAGCAATTGTAAATATTGCAATCAGAAGGTTCGAGAAAACAGGGATTTTCCCCTACAACAATGATATTTCTTCAGACCATCTTTTTGCTCCTTCGGAAGGGACAGAGAAACCCATGAAAGTCATGATAACACACCTAGGTCTATCCAGCCACAGGTTGGCATAGCGGCAGAAATAAAAATTTCTGATACATCACAGGATATTGGAGCTCAACCTTCCGAACATCAACAAGTTGACACTATCCAGCGTCTTTCACGTCGAGCTGCTTCCAGATGCAGCAGTTAACATCACAATGACAGACGTCATCACTGATTCAAAATGTTACATCTACAGAATATATTAGTAAAATTATCTATTTGACATCTTCAGACTATGTAGTCCAGCAATCCGAATTTCCAATTTTGCCTAAAATGTTATTATCCCCTTCTAAGGAAGGCTTCAGAATTGAGAAAAGAAAGGGAAAAACTTTTGATTTCTTCTCCCTATAAATTACAGATCGAAACAGATATTAAGCAGAAATAAGCCAAACAAACTGCAAGACGAAGAAAGAAGAAGATTCTTTAAAAAGAAAAAAAGAAAGCAAAAAAAGATTGCGAACACATCATCAGAAGAAGAGGATAATTAAACCTGTATGTTTTGCTATGAACTTTACTCAAACTCTAAATCCAAATACGGTGTTTGAAATGCCACGGATAGGCCCACGAAACATATAATGCAGAAGAATATGATGACAAATTCATCTGTGATTTTTGAAGCTAAATGAACTTTAAAACGTACAGAGTGAAGTAAGCAGGCCTATACAACGTAGAAAATTTGCCACCGATTTATTTTTTTTACACATGGACGAACACATGTGCAATTTCTTTTTGTTAAAAATATTAAAAATGTATTTTTTACTATATTAAAGAAAGACATTTTTGACCAACATGAGTTTTCCAATAGTTTTAAATGGATACCAGGTTTAACCCAACCAACGAAGTAAAACCGGATTTTTGCATACGTGTGATAAAAGCTATTTTTTTATATAAACAATTATATATATATTTTTTTGAAAAGAATGTTTTATTATAGCCAAGGATTCATTTTACATTAAAAACAGTGTTCAAAATTTGTTTTCCCATTTCACAGCATTTGAGACTAACAAACTGTTATGGTACCCGATTTTGCCCCACCTTCCCTATATTATATATATATATATATATATATATATATATATATATATGTAGCACATTATGTTTTAAATGCGTTTGTCGGACCCAGAATCCTGCACCATAAATAAACTAAGTATAACCATAAAACATCCAAGAAATTTAAACAGATATAACCTGAACAAGAAAAAACAACAAAAGGCTGTGGCCTCTTCAGCGGTGGGCATTTTAGAAAGCACAGCAATGTTTCAGATTAATTACAATTTACAACAAACTATTATTCAGTAGTGGCAGTGGGTTTCGGCCAGAGTGTCGCAAAGCATAAATCAAATGCATAAAAACAATTGAAAGCATATAGCGAACACTCCCCCCCCCCTCGAAACCGGTGGGGGAGTGTTCGCTATATGCTTTCAATTGTTTTTATGCATTTGATTTATACTTTGCGACACTCTGGCCGAAACCCACTGCCACTACTGAATAATAGTTTGTTGTAAATTGTAATTAATCTGAAACATTGCTGTGCTTTCTAAAATGCCCACCGCTGAAGAGGCCACAGCCTTTTGTTGTTTTTTCTTGTTCAGGTTATATCTGTTTAAATTTCTTGGATGTTTTATGGTTGTACTTAGTTTATTTATGGTGCAGGATTCTGGGTCCGACAAACGCATTTAAAACATAATGTGCTATATATAATCTGTGTGGTTATATGCAGCTGTAGCGCTTATCGCATGGATTTTATTTTTATTTTTATTTTTATAATTTACTTTTAGTTTTACTTTTGATTTTTTTGAGCTCATATATATATATATATATATATATATATATATATATATATATATATATATATATATTTAAAGGATGCTGTAGGAAAAAATAGCATGAAACATTAACTCCTTTCTACATCTGTTTATACTAAAATTTTAGGTCACATGCTATTTATCTTTTAAAGTAAGCAATTTTTCTATTCGCATAAACTTTACGGTAGTTATCGCGATATATCACCAATATTAACACGTTGATATATTCCGATATTAAATTTACTATATTTTCCCCACCCAGCAGTTAAACTTTTGAAAAAAAAATAAATAGAAAAGATTTTTCGAAAACTTGTAGCAATTTATTCCAGGATAACATTTTAGAAGTATCGGCAAAAAAAAAAAAAAATACTAATAAGATATATATGCTCTAAAAGTTAAAATCTTCTAACTGATAATGCAATTGATTTTTAAAAACATGAATTTTAACTCTTTCAAATACATTGGTGAACATATAGTCCGCGAGCCAGCAACAGATTTTGATGACCAAGTTCCTCTCGGCCGATAATTTGTAAAACGCTTCAAAAGGTTGTATTATGAAGCTAAGTGAACATCAGCTACGGTTCCGTGGGTGAGTGTAGCAGCGGTAACCTCCCACGCGCGTAAAAAAATTAGTCATTTCCTCCCGATTGAAAATTTGTCAAATTATAGCTAACCCAACATCTTGAAGGGAAAAAAATTCAGCTGATTATAAAGTGGTGGTTAATACGTCAGCTGGTCATACGAAAATGAAAAATATATACAGGGTGCAAAGAAAAGGCCCTTTAACCTGAAAATACTTGCGAACGGAGAGAACTAAAGCTATGGAAGTGAGGTAACGGCATAGTAAAGTGACTACGCCCGATTTAATGCAAGCGACGGCAGCGCTCTCTAGTGGCGAAATTTGGAATATAGCCATTGCAAATCGAAAACGAAAAGAGATAGAGCAAATTTTCCAATCAGAATGTTTGAGAGCATCAATTAATTAGTACGAAACGGCATTTGGTTTACATGAATAAGATAAATCTTTGCCTGTATACCCAAAAAGGTCCAAAATTGAAGCACTCTATTTTGTGTAAACGTTTGGATGGAATAGCCAGAAGTATGAAGAAATACGTACAATTTCTGGTATAAATATGTGCTTATCGAATGTATTTTGATAACATCCCATAAAAAAACAAAAAAGACAAACAGTCTCACAGTGATAAAATGTTAATATTCAGTTTGTTCGAAAAGTTCGCCATTGCTCACGATACACAATAGTGTTCGTGGCGTAATTCTACATGCACATTTCTCAGCATAGAACGTCTATTGCAAGACTCTTGAATACGACGACATAGATTTCAACCTTTCAAGGGCGGTGGCTAGATGGTCTAGCCACCTAATTTTAATTCCAAAATAGACAAATGGCAGCAATAATATTTTAAGAAAATTTTGCTTTCCTAATGAAAGTGAAAATTAACGAGCTTTTATTTTTTGTGAAATTCGTTTGAATATTCTGGTGTCAGTCAATTGTTTCATAAGTTTACTAACAGAATTCTTCTGCCCCTGAAAGGGTTAATCTAAAATTTTAAATGCATTGGAAATTAAATTTTTACAGCCATTACAGCACAGTACAACGTCACAATCTAAAATTTTGCACTGATACATTTACAGAATGGGAATATGCAAAGTAGAATCGTCGCTCATTGATTTCGGACATTTTTGTGTATACAAGCAACGATTTATCTTATCCGTGTGAACCAAATGTCGTTTCGTACTAATTAATTGATGCTCCAAATCTTTCGAACTGGAAATTGTGCTCTATCTCTTTTCGGTTACGGTTTTCAATATGTAACTTCCAAATTTTGCCATTAGGGACGCTTCTGTCGTTTGCATCAGGTCGGGCGTATTCGCTTTACTATACCGTTATTTCAATACATACATGTATCTCTCTCCTTTCGCAAGTATTTTCAGGTTAAAGAGACTTTCCTTTGCACCTTGTATATTTTTTCATGTCCGTGTGACCAGCTGACGTATTAACCACCACTTTATAATTAGCTGACTTTTTTTTTTCTTCAGTATATTAGGTTATCTATAATTTGAAAATTTTTCAATCGGGAGAAAGTGACTTTTCAACCGCTGCTCAACCCACCCACGAACTGCAGCTAACTTTCACGGAGCTTCATGATACAACTCTCTGAAGCATCTTACAAATTATCGGCCGAGAGGAAATAACTGACGAAATTTGTACCTGGCTCGGGGACTAATAGGTCATTTCGCGCCTCACAAAGGCTATATTTTTTCTACCCTAAAACTAACTAAACGTCCGTATTTTAACACAATCTGTTTACACAACAGGCCAGATTTACATTTACTTACGAAAATTTCGAAACATTCGGACAAATAGAAATATTTTTTACTAAATAAAATGTGCAAAAACTTCGACAAAATTACTAAAAACCTGAGTGTTACATCGTGGTAAAAATCTTACCAGCCTTTTTGCACGAAATATTAATATTTTTTCACTCGGGCTACGAAAACATTATGTTTTTAACGTCTAAAAATTTCAAAGAGTCTGGATGATAACGACAAACTTTTTAGAATTTAAAATTCTGGAAGAACCGTGTCCTCCCCATACCTTTCCAGGCATATTTCAAAATTACATATAAGACTCCAAAAATCATATTATGCAGAATATTAATACCAAATAATAATAACAATACCAAAAAGCATATACTTTCAATTCTCTTTGAAATACTGCAAAACATTAAACAAAAAATACAAAAATTAATCTTTTAAAAAAATTCATTGTCCGAAGTCACTTTTCATTTTTTCTGCGCATTTTACTGTATGACCCACATTACGTATATATTATTTAAAAATACACACTTGATTTTATACGGTAGCTTTGAAATGATCGAGTATTGATTTGGTTCAGATATAAATGGATTTAAGAGTGAAAAAAGTTTAAAAAGAAAAAAAAAACACTAAGATTTTGATATGAAAATAAAATCTATATTTATCTATATTATAAAGGACAAACATATCTGTGCGTAACGCTGACGTCATTTTGCAAATGGCAGAACTTTGAAATCTAAAATGACATTCAGGTTTTGCAATTTTCGTGTTCAGCTCGTCGTCAGCTTAAAATTCAGAGTAAAATGAGAACTACATTTAATATTTTTGTTGAACATTGTCACAATTCTATTTCAAAGCCCCGTGATCGGCGGATGTAACTCACAATTATGTGGGTGGGAAACTGGAAATTGTTTCAATCCCTTCCGTACTAAAATGCAAGTACTAAGTTTTATCCCTCGTACTAGGTGAACATTAGAAAATATGTACATATTTATAGTCGAAAAATCCTTTAAATTATCTTAATATCTCAGAACAATTAATTCTTTCAAAAACACTGTCAATAAAAATGTCGTAGAATTTGAAATTCTGAATAAAATGAGTACCCATATTAATATTTTTGCTGAACATTAAGGTCGCAATTCTATTTCAAAATTTTGTCTTAACCCGGGAGAACTCGTTAGTGAGAATGCCCAATTCCTTTTCTTTTACTTTACATTCATATAATATCAACTTTTTTTGGTTGGCTTAGTAATTTTATTCACAAAAGAGGTAAAATAATTGAAATAACATTTTGAAATTTTAATTAAAATGAAAAATGGTTTAAATACGAGTCTTAAAATAGTACGACTGTGAGAGAAAATCTCATGCAGCGAGTTCTCTCGTGTTAAGATGCTCGTATACTAGTCGAAAATATTCTTTATTAAAACCATCTTAGTTCTTTTAGTAAAATATCGAAGTTTAAAATCGTGCTATTGGTTGACCTATAATTCCTGTAGCGACAAGGCTCATTTGTTCCCTCGCTCCTCCCCACTATTTTCGAACTTCTTAAATGTGAGGCATACGCACTGTTATTCACTATATATGTCAAATTAAATACGACGCATAATTCAAATACAATATCAGAGATCGTAAACAATATTTCCCATCATTTACAAATCATTTTTGAAATATGCTAAAAATCATGAAATAATACACTTTAAGTTATCTAATTGTTCGTAGCGGCAAAACTGCAGCTAGTAGGACGGGTAAACTTAGTACGTTTATTTCTGGCCTATGTCGAAGGGATTAAAACAATTTCCAGCTTTCCCGTATTTAATTCCGAATTCGGCCTTTTTTCTCATTTCCTAACACTGGGCTATAATCCGTAATCAAGAGGTTAAGCCATAATTCTGAAAATATCCAAAATAAAGCCTAAAATAATTACAAAATCCTCAAATAATACCTCAATAAATTAAATATATATATATAAATTAGAAACAGGGTAAATTGATAACCTCGTCTGTTCTGGCTTCAAGAACTTAACGAATTAGGCAAAACTTTAAATTATAATTGTAAAAATTCAACAAAAATGTTAAGTGTAAGTGCACATTTCAATCAGAATTTTAACCTCTACAACATCTGTATTGACAATGTTTTTGATAGAATTAGTTTTTTTTTTAGTTATTGTTATGATAATTAATAAAAATGTGTTTTTTGACTATAAATCTGTACATATCTTCAACCGCTCACCTAGTAAGAGGGGGAAAACTTAGTACATTCATTCTAGACTAAAATTTTAATGAAATGAATATGATGGAAGGAATAGTTAATGAAATTCAGGACTGATTATTTATTCACTATAAAGTAACAAATAGAGTTGAGTCATTTTTTTAACCTTAAATTGATGTCACAGAAATTGTCACATAACTAGTCTGAAGCGGTCTGCGAGACCGCTCCATCGAAATAGTCCAAGAGCTGTTAAACATTTTAGGGAAGGTATTTGAGGCACCCTGAAAATTTGTGCAACACTTCTTTTGTAATGGCCGAATACAAAATCGAATGTCTGGCTGAAGGATCGTGGCCCAAAAACTGTGCCAGACACGTGTCAAGTGTCATTTTTTGACTACCCCAAAAAAAGGTATTTGAGGGACGCTGATATTGAGACAGAATAATATTTATACTTAGAAAAAAATATATTGAAAACGACAGACACTTTAGTCAGCCCAAAAACTGTGCCAGACACGTGTCAAGTGCCATTTTTTGACTACCCAAAAAAGGTTTTTGAGGCACGCTGAGATTGAGGCAGAATAATATTTATGCTTAGAAAAAAGTATTTTGAAAATGACAGACACTTTAGTCGGCACAAAAACTGTGCCAGACACGTGTCAAGTGCCAAATGGCACTTGACACGTGCCTGGCACAGTTTTTGGGCCACGATCCTTCAGCCAGACATTCGATTTTGTATTCAGGCATTACAAAAGAAGTGTTGCACAAATTTTCAGGGTGCCTCAAATACATACTCAAAAATGTTCAACAGCTCTCCTACTAAAAGATGAATAAAAGCCGCGATAAACTCATAGGATGTTTTTGTACTAAACTTTTTGCACAGGAGTGTTATAATTAAAATTCACCTATTCAAAGTCTCTGGTGTTAGTACTAAAGTTTCAAACGAAACAAAATTTCAGTAGTGTTTGTAGATAAACTGAAATTTGAAAGTTAAACTATGAAAATTGAAAAAAGCACTGGTCTGTGAGAGACCGGTAACATCAGTTAAAGGTTAAAAAAAGTTTTAAACAATTTAAACTTTGGTATTATGCAGAAGGGAGCAAAAAGGGGAGGTCAAATTTCAGAAGAAAGGTTAGCAATGGCGTTTTTTTTTTTTTTTTTTTTTTGTTTTTTTTTTTTTAATCAGAAATGAAAAGAAATGCAGAAGAGTTCCACCCCCGATTAAGAAACAGAATGATAGTAAAGCACTTTTAAGGACTTTAAAAAAATTTGTATGAAAATAAGCACTTTCAAGCACAAAAAAATCCTTTTGAAACATGTAAGTACTTTTAAGGACCGTACGAATCCTGATATATTGAAAATTAGCCGACTACAGAGTAGTCATGCATGGGTTAAGTTGCATCCGACACAAAACAGAATATAATACTGAAGTCAACCCGCAACTCGACCCGAACACGCCAAAAATGTTTCCTCGATCCTCAAACTGACCAGAATCAGCTAAAATAATTTTCGGCAACCTGCAACTCAACCCAGACTTATCTCAACCCGAACCCGAAATAAAAGGAAAGTAAATCATGTTTTATTGATATTATGAAATGTAATCTACAATTACATCTCTAATAACAATTTATGTTTTATGTAGGAAAATGGACAAATGTATATACTTTAATATTCAAACATATGTAGGTATCATGCCCACAAGTATTTGAAGTGAGGACAGCTTGTTAAAAAGCGCCATCATGGTTGATCTCAATGGCGCTTGGTGACAAGTTGTCCTCAACATGGCTCACAATCACATGACACACCTAAGTGATATAGGGTAGTTCGGGGGTACAATTACGCACTTATCATTAATTTTGATTCTTAACGAAAACATTGATATGCGACGACTTATTAAAATGTTGTATTAAAACCTTAGGCACGTTCCACTATCATACGACATTCTGTCAAATTACATTTCCGTAAGAAATTGTAATTTTTGCTCTGCATATCTTTCCCCCATTGGTTTCTTCCCCCAGGGACTGCACTAAAACTCAAAAGCATTTGCTGGGTTTCCCTGGGTGGCCATCCTCCTCCTTGCCCCATTGGTTGGAGTAAAAGTACGCAGTGATGAGGCAAAGATACGCAGTGCGTATTTTTGCCCCATTTCCACTAAAATGAATGAGTAATGTAAAAGCATTAGTAAATTTTTATAGTATTTAAACTGAAAATTGTAAACTAGACCATGAAAAAACAGCGGTCTGCAAGATCGCGAATAGCAGTTAACCTCTAACTATTGTAACAAATATTGTTTCATAAATACTGTAAGCGGTCTCCGAGACCGCTTAATCGTAGATTGAATAAAATGGTTTACTGACTCATAAGAGGCGGTTTCTGCGCTAAACTTTATGTAAAGGACTATTATAGTAAACTTTCCCGCATTCAGAAGTCTTCAGCTATACTTCTAATTTACCGAACGAATCAAAATTAAACAAAAATTAATACTTAAATTGAAAATTAAAAGTTAAATTGTGAAAACTGAATATTGCAGCTGTCGGTGAGACCGTTAACAGGAGTTAAAGATTAAGGTTTAAAACAAAAGCGATTCATGAAACAAGAATATTGATTTTTAAAAGTAGGTAGGTAGAACATATGTTCTATATTTAAAAAACTTAACTAGAAAAAGGAAAATGTAGTTTACTAACTTATATTAGTTATGTATCTATTATATTTTATATAATACAAATTTAGAAAAGTGGAAAGCTTTGCATCTAGCTAAAACGATAGGGCAAAGTCCCGCATCATAAACATGTGCGTATCTTTGTCCCAAGGCGTATGCGTACTTTTACCCCATTCTGCAATATTTTGCTTAACCGGCTACCTATAAGTATAAACAAATGTGATCGAGGTAAACTACGGCATTTAGAAGCTAAAAAGCTTTCGATCTCCACTGAATTTTTGGATTTGTAAAAATTCCAGGTATTGTCAAGTAAAGAAAAAAGTGAAATATACAAAATATTATATCACAATTCGAAAATTTAAACTTACCTCATTTTCTTACCACAAATTGCTACTTTTATCAAAAGGTTTAAATAAATGACTAGTACACTTGAAACCAAACTGCCACCTATTGGTCATGATAGCCGAAATGTTGCTTCATATGAAATCAGCCGGTGCGTATTTTTGCCCCGTTCGTATCTTTACCCCTACCTACCCTATATCTCTCTTTGCATGAGAAAGTAAAAACTCAGCATTTTATTGCTCAGAACTTCACGTAAAATTAAAATGCAGATGTTTATATTTAGGTTTTTTCCAAGTCTTGTTAAAATTTTTACAAAAAGATTGAGCAGAACAATTTTCAGATAAAATAAATACATATTTCAATATACTGCTTAACTTTTAACTGATGTCACAGAAATTGTCACGTAACTAATGTGAAGTGGTCTGTGAGACCGTTTCATCGAAAGATGAATAAAAGGCACGATTAACTCATAGGATGGTGTTTTTGTACTAAACTTTTTGTACAGCACTGTTATAATTAAAATTCACCTATTCAAAAGTCTCTGGTGATAGAACTAAAGTTCCAAACGGAACAAAATTTCGATAGTGTTTGTAGTTAAATTGAAAATTGCAAGTTAAACTATAAAAATTAAAAAAAAGCCGCGGTCTGAGAGACCGGTAACATCAATTAAAGGTTAAGAAATCAAAAGTATATAAGAAATGTGATAAATCCTTTTTATTTACGGCACAGTTAAGAACCATTTATTCTTCTCTAGGAATAGGTAAAAATATTACAACATTTCATTTTTCATATACACGCATTCATATATATAATATTTCTGATAGTTTTAACACATATACCCATGATACGTGCGTATAGATAGAGAAGTGCCCAATATTCAGAGTTAGAATCATAGGAGAGAGTGTGGAGGAATGGGACACCTTTTACAAAAATAAGAAAATGAACTTTGTTTGACACAAAAACAATATTTCAGTTTATAGAATACAAAATGAAAAAATTTCTAATGTCCTTGAGCAATATAGAAACATAGTTTTCAGAAACAATTTTATAATTAAAGAAATTGCAAGTTTCAAAATTTGTCCCATGCTTAGTTTAATCCATGCTTAGAACCATTCTTTAAGGCTTAGTTTATATGATGGATAATATACAGTATAATGTTCCATAAATAGGGAAACTATTACATCTATGCATAAACAAGTCATTAATATTAATAGTCATTATTAACATTAATAGTCATTAATAAATTGTGCCGGAAAGTAAAAGAATATATAAATTTATTAAGTTAACCCGTTGCATGTTCGCCAACATAAATGAAAAACAGTGGAACTTCGAAGGATCACTTTTTGCTTCCTAATTGGTTTGATTAAGAGTATCAACAATAATACAGATTATAAAACATGTAAGGGGGGGGGGGGTGAAGTTATGAAATTTTTTTTCAGTAAAATTTTTATTGTTTAATTTTTTTATAAACAAAATATGTAGAAGTTTGTCCATTACTGGCACATCTGCCCTACACCTAGATGTTTAGCATGAAAAAAATATTTTGGACATTCTTTTGAAAAACCAGTCAACCCGAACCCGACACGCAAGATTCGAAGAAACCCAAACCGACCCGATCCGAACCAAAATAGTAAAGTAAACCCGACGCGACGCTGGAATCCAGTACAATAAATACCGATTACTCGGCACGACTAATATTAAGACAGATAATTTTGGTATACATTTTAAGTATTCTGCGGAAGAATAGTGGAATATTTGGCCTTCATTATCAGTCAAAGGGGGGAGTACTATTCATTGCATCAATAATTAAAAATAAAATATTTAATCTGCTAACCATATTGCAATAAAATTTGATTTAAAAGATAAAACATTAGAAATTGCACGCATCTAATAAACACTGGTGTAAAGAATAGTCATTTGACTGAATAATAAATATTTAACAAAAAATAATAGGAAGATTACGCATTAATACCTGCTAAAATCATGTCATATTATAATTCGAAATCAAACAGTCTTACTGTGTAGTTGATTTGTACTTATTAGGAATCAAGTAGAATGGAAATATAAAAAAAATTAACTCATAAAGAAGAAATATTTGCTTACCTACTAATTTGAAATCATAATCAAGATGGATGCCTTGAACGCCTCTGTGGCTGCGTGAATAGTCATTACGTCACCATTGAAGTCCTTTCTCATTGGCTGACAGGTCAAGCTAAGATATTTCATGTATTTGTACTATGCGAGTGGTAAATATTTTCCCCGTTTACGGATAAAATTCTAGTAAACATGCAGATTTCTGTAGTTTTACAAAAACTAGTTATGTAGATTTACAGATTTTTTTTTACAGTGTTTGACGGATCCCTTTTTCCCCGTTCCTTGCATTTAATGTTATTTCAAAAAATATATATTTTTTTTTTATTTTTAAAATTCAGTTCTTTAGTAATGTAACAAGGCTATTAATTTCCAATGGAAAATTTTGTATTTGATTTTGCATTGTAGGCAGAGTGTAAAATATACGAATATTGAAAATCCCATAATTTTTTTTTTTTTTCCATCATCCTTATATTTCCAATACCGTATTTCTGAGAATAGTTGTAGTTGTAAGAACAAAAATATTTTAATCCCATTTTCCATGACTGTGTATCTTGTAAGGCATGAGGGAAAATACCACTGTACCAATTGCTCCTTTTCATTGGGGTAATTGAGATCAAAGAGGTATCTTTTGAAAAAGACACTTTTACCAGGTAACATAGTACATTGAAAATAATTCTTTACACTTTTCAAGAGACAACTACCTACTGAGTAAAATTATACATAACAGATATACGAGTATGTAGTCCATTTCAATCCCTTGCAATTAATCGTTAAATTTCAAATTGTTACAATGTGATCCTAATTTCCCCTACCTCCCCTACAACAATAACTTCATATAATAATATGATATTCTTCCTATTTAATTTGTAAGGATTTTTTTTTTCATATATGATATTATTTTTTTTTTTATTTAACTTAAGCAAGAAAATGAGGATATATATATATGCATGGCCGTTAATGACCGGCATCATTCAATTTTAGACATCTTGTCGAATATTTAGAAATATACTTGACAGATTCTTCTGGAATTTCAGGATTAAAAAGAACAGGTATGACTTCATATTTAGCAATGTCGATTTGTTAAGGGGGGCAATTAGGGGGCCAACAAAAATTCAAAGAAAAAAGATAATACTTGGGATCACTCTGTAAAATAAAATGCACGAAATGATCTACCGCTACCGAATATAAATAAACAGACATTGTGCAATATGTGTATTATTTTGTGTAAGAATAGCACGTATATTAATAGAAATATAGCGATTTATTTAAAAAAAATTAAAAAATTCTTGCATGTTTTTTTGCTTATAATATACAGGGTTTTCAACCAAATTTAACGCCGGTTTCAGAAAAATTGACAAAATATAGTAAAAACAATATAGTGCAATTGGAATATAAATATATTAAATATTTTAGGAAATATGAGCAGTTATATAAAATAATTTTTATCTGCGCATGCGCAAACGATAACAACGATCATTTTACATAATTTAATAGTGAACTCTACAGAGCAACTTATTTAAAAAAAAAAACAAAAAAAACTAGTCAAATATCGTAAAAATTCAGAAAGATATCAGCGTTAAAGTGAGCAAATTTTTAGTTGTTCTCTAAAAGCAGCTGAATGATAAGGGATTTTACACAAATTGTCATTTTTTATTAACTGACTTTCCGAAAATAGTTAGTATTTAGTGAGTATCAACGAGTAGATTTGGAAAAAATGCTTCGATTTTGATACTTCTTATGATCATGGTATAGGCTCGTTCTGGTGATTATCCAAGAAGAACTAAAACATCAATAAATATTAAAATAAAAAAAAAAATTAAATTTGACAATTTGTGGAAAATCTCTTATCATTCAGCTGGTTTTAGAGAACAACTAAAATTTTTCTCACTCTAACGCCGATATCTTTCTGAATTTTTAAGCTATTTGACTAGATTCTTTTTAATAAGTTGCTTCATAGAGTTGACTATTAAATTATGTAAAATGATCCTTGTTATCATTCGCACATGCGCAGATAAAAATTATTTCATACAACTGCTTATATTTCCTAAAATTTTTAATATATTTATATTCCAATTGCACTATCTTGTTTCTACTATATTTTGTCAATTCTTCTGACACCAGAGTTAAATTTGGTTGAAAACCCTTCATGTTATAAGCAAAAAACATGCAAGATTTTTTTTATTTTTTTTAAACAAATCGCTATATGTCTACTAGGACTTCCCTCAGACGGATTAGTCTGAGCGATATTACTAAAAACATAGATTTAATAATAACATGTGGAAGCAAAGAAAATGAGGTGTTATCTTTAATTGTCCATATACTGCGAAAAATAGAAATGATGAAAATAAACGAGTTGTAGAATTACAAAATCTTATATATAAATTCGTATACACTGTTAAAAAAAAAATGGGAAATCAAACCATTCAAGACAGCCATGCATGGATATAAAATTGAAAGTACGCAATATATTAAAAGTAAAATAGAAAATAAAACACTAATTTACTTATATCGGAATTTTAACTGTAAAAATTGATGTCAAGAGCATAATCAGACGCTCCGTACCAATTTGAGTAACTTTAAATGACAAATATATGATGTTTAAAAAGAATGTACTATACTTTATATGGTGTGTGCTCCCCCGGAATAGTTAATATTGTACAATATCTGTTTTCCACGGATGCAATGAGGTTGTCGATAACATTTAATGAATTCTCTTCTCAAAATCTAATGTAGTATCAAAGTACCGAATACATCAAAAGTGGCATGCAATGCTTCGTTAGAGTGTGTTTTAGATATGCTCGATTGGATTTAAATGATGAGTGTATGCTGGCCACTACATACGCTGTATTGTTTTGTTTTCAAACATATTCTGCACAAGTTGAGCTGTATTTAGCATGTATTAAATAAAAGTAATCGGCAATGATTACAACATAAAGTATGACACAAGATTTGAATATATCATCTGCATAACTTTTGAGCTGTCAAAGTGTCATTTGAAGTAATTTACAAATCCATACATATTTATTCAGCAAATCATGCAAGCTAACATACGCCAATATGAACCCGATTACAAAATTTAACAAGAATAAGTTAATATATAAAAAATCTACTAATGATAATTGAGAATATGACCTTATGATAAAATGTCTAGAATAATGAATCGGATAAAAAATTCATATCACATTTAAAACGGCACTTCCGGCCACTAACGGCGTTAGTGGCCTTGGCGAGAGAGAGAAAAGCCTAGAGAAGGAACACTTTAACAAGTACTTTCGGGCAACCTACTCACTGTTTCATACAAGTCTTTATTCAATATTTACACAATTTATTTAATGCTAGGTGGGTATCTATCGGTTTTGTTGCATTTAAATCGCATGTTTTGCGAAGAAAATGCAGCATTATGAAATATTTAAAGTTGCTGTACCTAATAATTCAAAATTAATGGTAATTGAGATCGCTTTCCGTTAATTTCATCTTTTTAAATTTTAAATTTTTTAGAAACCATTCATAGAGACAATTGTATATTTTAAAAATAACCTGAAGCAAAATTTCAAGATTTTGGGCTCAGCATTAACAAAGAAATAGAAAATTTTTGAAAGTTTTTTGTTTCTGCACTGTTTTTTTATAGCGACATTTTTAGAAATTGTTCTATTGCGAGAATTTACGTCATGATAAATACAGCCATGTCAATTTTCATGTTTATATTCCTAACAGTACCATGCTCTTCGTTACTTAGATCATCTTTAGATCTTTTTCTGCTTTGTTTAGTGTTTCTATTTTTTAGAATTCATTCTACAACGAGCATTTAAATCTTATTAATTACTACCATGCCAAAGCTCTAGTTTCTAACCCCAACAGTATCCCAAAAATTTCAGTATTCCAAATAAATCATAGTTTAGAACCTTTCTAGAAATTTTTACGTTTATCCGTCAAATTGAACCTTTTAGAGAGCGTTCATTACGAGTATTTACATCTTAAAAGTAACAACAGCACCAAATTTAAAGTTTCTAACACAATCGATATCGCAGAAATCAAAATTTTAGAACTTTTTTTATCCTGCAGCGACGTAGGTTCTTGCACCGACATAAAATAGTCTTTTTTTCGGAGCAGAGGTGGCCACCAACATTTTTTTAAGTTGGCTATGTAGTTTCAGAGATAACACCTCACAAACGTACAAGCATTAATAATATTATATACTTTATAATATTATAACGCTTTATAATATTAGCATTAGATGTACAGATGCAAAACTCATTTATCTGTTACAAGCTAAAGTGCCGGCGTTGCCCAGAATTTGAAGGATGTTTGTTCTGAAAAATCAATTTCAAAATTTAACATACAACACAAAACAAACATTAAAAAAAGCAGTCGAAATGTTGTTGAATGAATCATATGAAAACGCTATATAAAAATGTATAAATGTATATAACAGTCGCAAAAGAATGCAGCTATAAATGAACTTATTTCAATTTATAATTGGAGCAATAATGTTAAAATACGCCAATATTTCCCTAATCGGGTTTTTATTATGCTTCAATATATTTTTCACACTCATATGACGTTATACTATATCCTCCATGCCCTTTATATTTCCAATATGACGTAATATTTTCCTCTTTCACGTGGAAACCTTGAAATAGAAAAGTTATGAAGTTATATTCACTTTCATTTAAATTCGTAAAACCATTTATTTCATTTTCATATTTCACGTGAATATCTTTCAATAGAAAAGTTATGACGTAATATTCACCTTTTTTAAATTAGGCAAACTATTTATTTCATTTTCATTTTTCACGTGGGAATCTTGCAGTAGAAAATTAATTGTTGTAGTTATAATTTTATTGTGTTTTTTAATTTTTGGCAACTGCTATAACGAAAAATGTTTAAATTTGATAAGAAATTGCGTTAAATTGGTGGTTTTTTATTAATTAAAAATTAACTATAAGTTATTTCGATTCCGGATTACTTTAGATGTCTCGGCCATGTTTTAATATACATGTACGTATCTCTTCACAATTTTGGCTTCCAAATTGTGGATTTTTTATAGAATTACAAACAGACAGATAGACAAGTTTTCATTTTTATATATCTCTCTATTCTATGAAAAGTAACTAACGCTGTCACCGCCGCCGCCGCCGCCGGTTTGGAATTTTTTGTGACCGGAGGTCTTTCTTCGTTAATATTAAGAAAACTATTGCATACAAATATATGAAGATGTGTGGTATTATAGCGAAATGCTTGATCAACACACTAATGCATACAGTTTTCAAATCGAAGAATTATTTTAAAAGATATTTAATGCTAAAGTTGGACAAAATCGTTCCAATAAAAAAAAAATTATAAGAGCAAAAGCTATACATGGGAATTTAATCATTTTTAGATCATTTTATTCAACAGAAGATCCCGGTCTGCAGATTTCATTAATTTTTTTTAAATTTGACTCATTTTTTGAGGTTTTATTTCTATTTTAAATTCAAATATTCAGCATTTTGACAGATATTTTTTACATATTTTAGAAAATGGTATTAATTTAAACTGTTGCCAACTGTATAAACAGCGCAAACAATAATGTTTGCTTCAAATAAAAAAAAAATATTTGCACGTTACTATTATAAACAGAAAAAACCTTCAAATTACAATTAAATAATTAGGTATAAAAAGCAGGCACTTATTGGAAATTACGCCATAAAAACTATATTTACATGTGAATTTTCAAAGAGAAAGGTTATTGTAAAATAAATTCATTAACATGCGTTAGAAATCTGAAATAGAACAAATTACGTCACATTACACTTATTATGGAAAATGAACAAAAAATAGTATTGCAAAACAGTTTAAATTTAAAAATTGCGCGAGACAAAATATTAGAGATTAAATAGTATTAGATTTTTTCAAAATTTTATTATTTGTCGTTTGATGTGAGGCGTTCAGCTATAAGTATGCAAATTATTATGTTTCAGCATAATTAGGGGCTGAGTTAGAAAAATTGCTTTAAATACACAAGTTAGAGCTAAGAGGGTTAAATATTAGACTTTTTCAAAATTTTATTATTTGCTGTTTGATGTGAGGTGTTCAGCTATAAGTATGCAAAATTTCATGTCTCCAACTTAATTAGGGGCTGAGTTAGAAAAATTGCTTAAATACACAAGTTAGAGCCCAGAGGGTTAAATAATAGACTTTTTCAAAATTTTATTATTTGTCGTTTGATGTGAGGTGTTCAGCTATAAGTATGCAAAATGTCATGTCTCCAACTTAATTAGGGGCTGAGTTAGAAAAATTGCTTAAAATACAGAAGTTAGAGACTGGAGGGTTAAATATGACTTTTTCAAAATTTTATGATTTATCGTGTTATCGCAAGTTTTCAGCTATAAGTATGCAAACTTTCAATTCTCCAACTTAGTTAGGGGATGAGTTAGAAAAATTGCTTAAAATACATAAGTTAGAGCCCAGAGAGTTAAATATCAGACATTTTTCAAAATTTTATTATTTGTCGTTTGAGGTGAGGATTTCAGCTATAAGTATGCGAAATTTCATGTCTCCAAATTAATTAGGGGCTGAGTTAGAAAAATTGTTTAAAATACATAAGTTAGAGCCCAGAGGGTTAAATATTAGACTTTTTAAAATTTTTATTATTTGTCGTTTGATGTGAGGTGTTCAGCTATAAGTATACAAAATGTCATGTCTCCAACTTAATTAGTGGCTGAGTTAGAAAAATTGCTTAAAATAAAGAAGTTAGAGACCGGAGGGTTAAATATGACTTTTTCAAAAATTTATGATTTATCGTGTTATCGCAAGTGTTCAACTATAAGTATGCAAACTTTCATGTCTCCAACTTAATTAGGGGCTGAGTTAGAAAAATTGCTTTAAATACACAAGTTAGAGCACAGAGGGTTAAATATTAAGCCTTTTTCAAAATTTTATTATTTGTCGTTTGATGTGAGATGTTCAGCTATAAGTATCCAAAATTTCATTTCTCCAACTTAATTAAATTAGGGGCTGAGTTAGAAAAATTGCTTAAAATACACAAGTTAGAGCCCAGAGGGTTAAATATTAGACTTTTTCCAAATTTTATTATTTGCCGTTTGATGTGTGGTGTTCAGCTATAAGTATGCAAATTTTCAAGTCTCCGACATATATAGTTTCTGAGAACGGGCTCTGTGACAGACGGACAAACAGACAGACAAAGGAGTGAGACAGGTAGGGTTTCGTTAGATGGACGAAACTCTAAAAACATGCTGCGGATGACTGTAACAACATCCTAAAATTACATTACCATCAGCGATCTACCAATCCCGAATTTAGTTTATATTCGTTTCATATATTCTTATTCTTTTGTGCGGCCCTGTAAAATGATTATCAATGTTATATACAGTAAAAACTCTGAATAGCGGACACACCGAGAATGCAGAATTTTTCCTCTATTTAGAGGTGACCGCTATTGAGAGTGAAACGTGTACAGTTATTTAAGAGTTGGTAATCGAAAAAATGTCCGCTAAATAGAGGTATCCGCTAATCGGGTGTGTCCGCTATGGAGGTTTTACCAGTAAAACTTCTGAATAGCGAACACCTCGGGAGGGCAGAATTTGCCCTCTATTTGGAGGTGTTCGCTACTGAGAGTAAAAAATGTATAGTTATTTAAGGGTTGGAAATCGAAAAAATGTCCGCTAAATAGAGGTGTCCACTAATCGGGTGTGTCCGTTATGGAGGTTTTACTGCATAATAATATAATCCTTTACAAGAAAATTGCATGCTGTATGATAGACAGACAGACATCCAGAGAAAGGTAACCTCCGGATCAATAAACACTCATGTCTTTTGTTTTAATCATCCACAATTGTATGTCATACAACATGCCAGATTTTATACAACAGGCTAAAAACGGTCACCGTGGTACGGGATACGGTATTATTATTTGTTTGCCCACCAAAACTGGTTGCCACGGGTTGTTGCAAGGTTTGTGATCACGTGGTTGAAACTGATCTATTCAATATTACTGCGTGCGTATTTGTTTTTTATTTGCTCCATGTGTTCAAACAAGTTGTCTACGAAAACATCAACCGGTGAAAGTGACGCACACCAAATTTCTGTGACGTATGCAGATAAATTGTGCTTTTTTAAGAGTTTTTTCTATATAATTTTTAAACGGTTTGGAACTTATTTTTCATAGTAGGTGCATTCAGTAGGCGACCCTCATAGGTACCTTCTGGTGCAATCAGAAACGAAATCCGACAAATATTTTTTGAGTTTTGCTTGACGAAAAGTTTTTATTAGGCTTTTTTTTTTAGTAGGACATGGCGTTAATATCCATCGTAGTAGTAAAGTGTCCGGACAGTAATATTTCGCTGAGTATTAGCCTTCGCTTCGCTCAGACAATTAATATACATGCTATTCTTACACAAAAGAATACAGATATTACACAATGTCTGTTTATTTATATTCGGTAGCGATCGATCATTTCGTGAATTTTATTTTACAGGGTGACCCCAAGTATTATTTTTTTTTCTTGGATATTTTGTTGGCCCCCTAATTGCCCCCCCTTATCAAATCGACATAGCTAAATATGACGTCATACCTGTTCTTTTCAATCCTGAAATCCCAGAAGAATCTGTCAAGTATATTTCTAAATATTCGACAAAATGTCTAAAATTGAAAGTTGTCGGTCATTACTGGCAATATAGTGTATATATATATATATAAGTTATCCATTCTTTTCATTGTCCAGTTGTCGAGCAGTTAATTCCGAACTCGTTAGTTTTAGATTATGCATTGCAACAAGTTGCAATATTTGTTTTTATGTAGATTACTTGATTATTACGACTATTTTTTTAAATTGTAATATTCGTTTTGCTTATTATGTGACTGTATAGGTCAATTTTTCTATTGCAAAGAAATTGGAGCAAAAAAACATTCTGAATTTTAAAGAAAAGCTACCTAACTGGTAAAAGTTTTGTCCAGTTACAAAGAGTTTACAATCTCACAACATCTTTAAATGACCAGTTGCAAACTGGTTACCTACCAAAAAAGCGGGAAACGGCAAAATCCCACAAGATTTCACAAAACGTACGTTATGTCGTTTAAATTCATTTGTAAATGATTTCTCTATAAATTATGAAAATTAAATAACAAAAACTAGAGTTATTTTGTTGTTATGATAGTTGTTATTATTTTCAAAACTTTTTTTCTAAAAAAATCATTCATTAGAGTTTAAAAATATTGTTCTAGACAACTGATGTCTTATAAATCTTTCAGATATTTCCTGCTAATTTAAAATAATGAACATCTCAAATGCATATGGCAGCGTTCAATAATTCCTTATACAGTTATTAAGCTTTTCGTGATATAAACTTTGTACTCTAAAAAGGAGAAATGTATTTGTGATTGTAATAGAGATGTAAAATGTCTTCGACGGAAAACTACAACATGCAATGAAAGCGTTTTATTTCAAAGAGTTTGGACACTTTTTGTAAATTTTAAATACAATCAATTGCAATTGATAAAAAAAATAGAATCATGCTTCTTTCAAAACAATACAATTTTAATATTTGTACCATCAAAAAATACTTTGAATTTTATGAATTTTGAACGATTTTTGTATTTTAAAATTTTTAGCACAAACAAAAAAAAAACCTCACTCATCTATGTAGAATTTTTTTTAAATATTTTTTTAAAGTTTAAAAAAAAAAACTATTTTATGATTGCGTGAATATTTTTAATCATGTATTACAAAATTTAAACGAGGCATGAGCTTTTATATGTACCTGTTTATATCTAGTAAGTCTTTTTATGTATATTTTTTATGTATGCTTTCTTTATGTATGCATGTACTTTTTTGTTAAAGTCATGTTTTAATGTAATTCCAAATAAAATATAACTTTTTCATAAAATAAATATTTTAGAAAATTAAAAGGAAAATTTGTAGATTTGATAAAGCTTATAGTTATATATTATATCTTTAGATAATAAAAATTGCATTGATATTTCCATTTCCAAAAAATTATTAAATTTCCTGTGCTTAAAAATAACCACAAGAATTTGAAGTGTTTGTTGTATTCAGAAGTAATAAATTTAGAGAGGGTGGTTCTTTGGTATCCTTTAAAGTATACTTAGTTCTTAAAATATGTTATTTGATTTAGTATTTATATGTTTGGACCCCCATAGCGTTATCACTTTAGGGGAGATGAGGGGGGGGGAGGTCTGGCACTTGATACCGTAAGATACCTCTAGGAGGAGGGATTTGTTCTTTGATATCTTTATAGTATTTGATCGAACCAAAAAAATTTTTTTTGTTTATTTACAACAATATATCCTGTTATCTTTTTTATATCTTATCTATTTTTATGAAAATAGAAAGTTACTATTAAAACCATTAAATTATTATAAATTAATTTAATTCCAAAATATTGAATGACCCTTAGTTCGCCATTCCTATTCTTCTGCCACTATATAATAATTAGTTGTTAGAGAAACCAGATTCGATATGATACTTGTAAAGTTTACTAGAAAAAAGAATAGGTGAGAATATTGTCCTCCTGTTTTGTTGATCGGAAGTGCTACTTACTCCCGTGCGAGTGCACGAATACAATATTACTGCTGAATGCATTATGTAACAAAAGCTATTATTAAGTACATTTAAGTAGTAAGTATTTCTTGGTGTTATTTGATATAAAGTTATTTTATATATAAGAGTTATATTTTATTAGCTTTTTCTTTTCATTTAAATAAGTAAAACATGCGAATAATAAATGTATAACCATGTCTGTATATCATCGCAAACTTATAAAAGTGAAATCAAAGAAAAAAATTCATAAAAAAATAAAATAAAGATAGACACGGATAACGATATCATTTGGGAGAGAGGGAGCATTGAGGAATAATAATGCATCATATTGTAAGGGGGGGGGGAGAGAAGGGGATACAAATTTGCCAAAACGTTTATAACTTTATACATGTACAGCGCTTATCTAGTATTATTTCATACATAAAAACTATTTTAAGGCACATAAGTGCCGTTCATAATTTTTCTTATACACATATACAAGAATAATGGTTGTACTTATTTATCTCGAAACATTACTACAAAATGCACAAACTGGCCACATAAAGATATATTGATTTTTCTCTAAATGTACATAGAGAGTTTTTATTACAATGCTTTATAAAGATTTACGCTGCGCAATTCTTAACTGCGTATAATAAATTGAAAATTGTATCGTCTTTTAAATCTTCATAAAACGAACATATCTCGAAAATTCTCTATTTACAAATGATTTTTATATTTAGAGTATCATAAGATAAGTCATTTATTTATATTAAGGCAATGGTTATTTTATGTATTGTCAGATAGGGGGTAACCTACTTTGTAGTTACAGTAGTTTTGTTTCCAAAGAAACTAAAATATGATAGGGAATTAGGATTTTTTTTTTTTTTTTTTTTTTTTTTTTTTTTTTTTTTTTTTTTTTTTAGCGTTTAGAGATATTATTAAAATAGAATGGTTTTATGCACTAATCTACGTTAACTTCCTTAAATCAGTGAAAAATTAAAAATAGCTTTAATGTATCATAAATATTCTGTATAATTCAAGAAATAATATTGTTATAAAGCAATGATGAAATTAAACGATTTTTCCATATGTTTTAATTAGTACCATTTAATTAAGCGAAGTACAAAGAAAACACAGAAAATGTTTAAAATTTTTTTACTCAACAAATTAATTGGAAATACAAGTTAAATGAGACCACATATCACCGCTTTTGTTCTTACAATAGAAATATAGGAATATTTCCGAGTTAAAAAACTCCACACCACCGAATTCCAAGACAGCTGAAAAGATGCAAAGGCAAAAGAAATCATCATTTAAAAAATATTTTTGTTTTGTGTAACCTATAATGCTTTTGGAACAAGATAAAGCAATGCATCTATAACTCATTCAAAACTGTATTACTGCCAATCGATGTATTAAATGAATTTTATAACAATTTATTTTAATGGTACTTATAACTACCGTCAGTAGATAAAGGTTTAAAGTAATGATTGTTTTCGCCCTCAATACATGTCGTTAAGTGTATTGCAGTGTTTTGCTTTCGTTTTTTATTTTGTTTGAACTCACTAACTTTACACATGTATTAGTTGTTCTGAAATATAAATAATTTATCGACTTTTTCACACATAGATGGCGATAGAATATTTATATTACCATCATATCGCAACAGATGGCGCCAGTAAATTCTGATTTTCCTGTCATTGATTACCCCCCCCCCCCCCAAACACACACTGTATGTGATTTTCTGTCGAGCGGAGTTTTCACATGACTGTCATCTTTGTTCATTTGGATTCTGAGGTAGGCTACGGAGATGTACTGAAACAGAAGAATAGTTATTTTAATGTTTTTAAAGCTGTTTCTGTATGAAATGTTTAGACACCATTTTAGCAAATGATTTGTAGTTTGTTCATATTTCGCTTATTTATATTTGAATTATCTATGGTCTAATAGTGCAAAATTGTTTCTAGTTGTTCTCTCCGAAATACATTTCTGTTTGTAAAATATAAATAGACATTTATTTCACCTTCTTGTATGGCATGTAATTAAATTATTTCCATGTAATTAAAAATAATGACGAAAGATGCTTTTGACGAAATTTAATATGTTTGGTATTCAACATACTATTACAAAATTGAACATGGTACTTAAGTGGACGGTGAACGTTTAAAAAAAACCTTTCAATTTTCATAATAGAGATTTGAAATTTTGTGCAAATATACATTTCACCATAAGTACATAGAACACCTCAAATGAAATTTCCAACATTATTATAATTTTAAGTTCTTTTAAAAAAAATAAAAATTTTAAAACGAAATTTTAAAATGCTCCGTGCGTCTTAATTTTTAAATATTTCCTCGATTTTTCATTTTAATCACGTAAAACTGTATTACAAACAAATCAGTGTATCGATATTTTAATCCCTTAAATAGTTAACTTTTTAGAAATATTTTTCTGAATTCCATATCGATTTTCATCAAAATTCTGCCTTATAATAAGTTAATAATCAAATTTAATTTTCTTCACGAAGTCAAGTTTTAAAATGCATACACAGTTCCTTTTTAAGCAATGTCAGGATTCGTCTTTATCGGTTTCATAAATTTTGATCAAAAATTAAGTAGAAAGAAGCATTTCAAAAATTAAAAAAAAAGCTGAAACGTCAGTATTGAGATAAAACAGATTCAAAGAATATTAAAAAGCTGTTCAATTGTTTGTGAGCAAAATTAAAGCACTTGTAACTTTGCGTGAAATAATTCCATGCGGTTTTCCACGAATGACGCAGTACAAATTGGAGAATAATAATAAACGCTTTCAGTCGTGACGTCAGATATGACGTTTGCTTGGATACTGACTCCAAACAAACCGTTGCTATGCTGTGTTTTCTATTTTTACTAAATTTTATAGCTATATTTGCATTTATATATCATATATATATGTTTTAATACTTTATATGCAGTGGTAACATTTTCTACAATTTATATTTAATAAGATATGAAACATAGCAACCGTTTGTTTGGAGTCAGTTTCCAAGCAAGACGTCATGATTGACGTCACACTGAAAGCGTCTATACATGCCAAAAGAAATGCCGACTTTGGGGTCGATTTTTGCTCAAATAAAGGTCCACGCTCCCCTTAAAATGAAATCGCATCTGTAAAAATAAAAGAGAATGATAATTCAATATATGAACACAAAAAAGCAGAAATGTAAAGGTAAGAAACTATGAATAGCTTATAGAATCATTAGAAGAGCTACAAAAGCATAATTCGTAAAAAGGATATGTCATTTCATTGAATATTTTTGGCATTAGGCCTGAAAATGACATTATTTTGATCCTAATAATATATTAAGTAATACAAGGGAAAATGAAAATAATCAGACATTAAAAAAGTATGATCCATATGTAATATATCTACTCTCTCTATATAAAATCCTAATGAAAGAAATTTATGAAACGGATATATGAAATGACTGAAATGTAACGAATTTATGAAACGACTGAAATGTAACGAATTTATGAAACGATTCTATGAAACGTAGAATGACGTAAAAGGACAAGTAGCCGGTCACAAACGGAACAAACTCTCAGTGTATATATATATATATAGCCAACCAGCTGGATCGACAAAAAGACAAATGAACCAAAGTGAGGCAAAACTACTAAAACTGGAAAAAAAAAACCAAATTGCCAACCGCCAAATACACAGAACATGTGATAAAAATAACCAAATAATCTACAAATCTCAAAGCGTACCCTAGAAACCAGACACAAACTAAACCAAGTCCATATTAAATTAACAAAATAAATGTAAAGCATTTAGAAAAGGCTAGCTTCATAATACAAAATCTCCAATACACTGCAGAACTCAAAGCGTAACCCAGCAACAATATATAATCTAAAACAAGTACAGATTAAATTTAAAGCATTTAGACAAGGCTCACTCCATATACCAAATCTCCAACACACTACACAACTTAATGCGTAACCCAGCAACAAATAAAATCTATATCAAGTACAGATTAAAATAACAAAGTTAATTGAAAGTATTTAAACAAGGCTAACTCCATAATACAAAATCTCCAACACACTACAAAATATTAGTCCGACAGTAGTATGACACAGCTCAACTCTACAATGAAGCAAGATGGCGATCAAAACAAACGCAGCGAGAAACGCCCACCGGACACAAAAAGCCAAAATAAACCGCTAATTAATCAGGAACTAATAAAGAAAATACAACAGACTGAAGCTAATTGAAAGCCGAAGGTAATAAACTTTGAAAATAATTAAAAATAAACGTAAATAACAGAAGTATAAATGAAATAGCAAACTAACTGATGCCGCGAGCACTAAATTAGGCCTCGGCAATGAACAAAAATTTACAAAATCATAAGAAATAAGTTTAAAGTAGGCAAATTACAGAAAAATCATATAGAAATGAACAATATTTGATAGGAAATAAACATGCATGTGCTACAAAGTCAAAAAAATGAATAATTACCAGTTAAATAGAAAACTTTGGCGGAGCTGCAAAAAATGCGTCAAACTCAATCGAAATCCGCAGGGTTTTTTTTTTTTTTGGTTCACTTTTTTTGTTCACTTTTTTGTTCACTTACTTAATAAAAGGAAAATTTTCATTCCAATATTCTGGTGCCAATGCGGCATTTAAGAATTAAAATTAAGTGGTCTAAAAATGAACCACAGCCCTTGAAGGGGTTAAAGCAGTAAATTGTAGTAATTTTAGTAAATTTATTATGTCAGTCTTTTTATAACGCTGTTAAAAAATACCGGGAGGTAAAGACTCTGTTTACTTAATTCATTTTATTTTAGCTTCCTTTCAAATATTTAACTGGTATTATTTAATCATACTCAAAAAAACCATTGGATGTCTTAACAGCAACTGATTCGGCCTCAAATTTCCAAAATCAAAGGGAATTGAATGGAAACCCGTTTACAGGGAGATCGCTATAGGTATTTTTCATTATAATACAATCTTCTCTAATCTTTTTAAAACCAATCAAATTAGCGTGCTTTTAGATTCTGCGGTGTCTGAACGGGGTTTGGCGAGCGTAGCTTGCATGGGGGAGAGCTCCCTAGTATATATATTACATGTGTATATACTATCATGTGTAGTATATATATTACATGTATTAGCAGAAATGCACATTGTAGTGTATTTTATAGGCGCATATGAAAATTGTACGGGTTTTTTCAAAAAATGTTTTTTTTAAATTATGTATTAGAAATTATTGAAGTCTTCTATGAAAAGACTTCAATATATTCTGCAGTGATTCTGTGAAAAGAATTTTCATAAAATTTCCAAGAATACACATCTTTCTAAAAATGAATTTGAATACTTGTAAAATTATCTGTATATAAATTCGGAATAGATGTAGAGGGAATTTGAATAAAAAAAGAATATTCTTTTTGATGTGTCTGAATTGAAAGATTCCAAGAATATTTTTTATAAATTTCGCTTTAAAATGTTACTCTCGGCTTAGTTGCAGAGTAAAAATATTGGATAATATGGTTTCTTTGATGTTAGTAGATATGCACGCGCAGACGGTGATTGTATTTCACGAATATTTTCGCATTGAGGGAAATTAAATAATATATTTAATATTGATTTTTCATTTGGTGAATGAAAAAGATTATATTTATTAAATTTAAGACTTTTTAAAATGTTCAAAGAATTAAGTATGAACAGTGAGTCAGGTTTAAATGTTTTGTCTGTTTTAAAGCAATATTTTAATATCATTTAGCAAAATCCCATTATTTGCATTCTTCAAGTAAAAATACTTTTAAAAAAACTGGATTGTTTAAAGCAATGTGATGAAATCTAGAAATAAAAATTTTCTTTATCCTAGTTTCAAGTTTTTTTTCAACCTATTACACTTTTCAAACGAAATATACCAAAATTTATTTTTCTCTCAAAAAAGTATTGTATATCATTTACAGAGATACCAATCCTTAGGATTATTGAATACCAGTAGTTTCTGAGAGGAAAAATCGTCTTACTTAATTGCAGAATCTTTACATTAAATAAGGCGAGAAAACAATTTTCACAATGTATTAAAAGAAAAGCGAATGATTGGCTGAAATGCTTATAAAATTATATGTAAATATTTTTTTTTTATAAAAAATTTCTAATTTGAAACAAAAGAACGATTCTTTTCCTGTATCTGAAGGTATGTTTCCAAGAATTTACTTTTGTAAAACTCACTGGGAAATTTTGGTATTGAATGGTGAATAAAAATATCGTAAGGTGTTGCTTGTAGAAAGGTAATGAATATGCACATATAGTCGGCTTTTATATTTCCCTGACATTATTGCAAATATGTAAGAATAAAATTCTTGCCTAATATCCGATTTTTATTGATGCGTAAAAAGTTGCATTCACTATACAAGCCTACTGTAAAAGATTCAATCATTATCAAAATGTTATTTATTCAAAAATATTACACGTACAAATACATTCACAAACACATATACACGTACAAATGCATTCACTATACAAGGCTACTGTAAAAGATTCAATCATTATCAAAAAGTTATTTATTCAAAAATATTACACGTACAAATATGAGTTATGCATGAAAACAACTACAATCTCCACACGTTGTCTGCGCAAACTACAAAGGCTCTTTGTGCGCCCCCTGAATCACAAGGCACACGTTTAGGCGACAATTGAACTCATTCTACACATTTTGTAGCGTTATCCTATCAGTGATCATCTATGCAGCATTAGTCCGTTCCCGAGCTCTTCCAATGTTTTTGGCAGCAAAGGCGAAAACACCCGTTCAATAATGTTAATCCTATGGAATAAATTTTTAAAGAATGCATTTCAATATTTTTAAATGATTTTTATTGCATTGAGTAGCTGAGGTCGATCTGTACTAAAGCCGTTTTCGACTTTTTCGATTTTCTTTGCAGGTTTTCTTAATGACAATACTTCCGGTTTCAAAACCGGTTCTGAAAATAAAAGCATCCTAATAAAAAAATCTGCAATAAATAAATTAGATAACGGTCTTTTTACAGGCCGATCTCAGCCATCCAATGCAACAATTAGTTTACAATAATTAAAATGCGAACGAGATATCTTTGAAAATTTCTTCCATAAGATTAACGCTAGCGAACGGTTGTTTTCGCGTGACTACAGCAGCCCGAAAGAAAGAAATCACAGTATCGTCTGGCACTTTTGGTCGACCGATGCTTTTGCCTTTAGACAAACAACCAGTGCATTTGATTTACTGATATAACTGCTTTTTTACAGGACGGATCCTTTTCATACTCTTTTATTAAAGTGCATAGCATTTTTTAACACACGAACATCTGCCACAGAAGGTCTCTTTTCTTGCTTATTCACCTTTTTGTGAAATATTGAGAGATATTTTTAACTCGTGCTGCCACGTCGTGGGCACAATGCAAACTTGGTGAGTTTGCGGTTAGTTTCATATATCGCCCATATTTGTACATGTAATACTTTTGAATATATAGCGTTTTAAAAAGGAATGAATCTTTTATAGTAGCACTGTTTTCTAGACGACGAAAACGGTTGAGAAAATTACATTTGGACGATAAACCTTTTTTTTTACAGTTTTGTGCATTTTTATTAGAAACATTCTTACGCCATTAAAAATATTACCAATTTTCAAATTCTATTCTCATCCTTTATCATATCTTCAGGCATTATTATCATAGTAGCTATCACAGTATAGACTCATTATCTGTTATTACAGTTATATAATAAAACTTGACACATTATTTTTCCATTTAAAAAATTCCTTATCTTGTTTGTATACTTTTACATTAAAACCAATTTCTATAAGACATATTTCGTTATTTTTCTTAAAAACAAAAATTCTAATAAGTTTAAAGTATGCTATATAACAAGCATATGCTGTGTAATGCATCGTCTATACTTTCCGGCTCTTTTCCAAAAAAAGCTTTCACTCCTCTACGGAGTCTTCCTCTATTTGAAATGATGTTGTTTTGTAGTTCGCATAAGACCTTAAAGCTTCCCCTCTTTTTTCCTCTTTAGTTTTTTGATTTCTTCCAACACTATCCACCAACGGCTGTCGATAGTTGAATGTGCAATGTCGTTGTATATATATATTTTTTTTCTAAGCTGATTTCTATGGCTTCCCTCATTAATGTGTTATGGAGGTTTTCGTAATTGGCTAGTTTTTTTTTCTATTTTAATTGACTGGGGATTAAAGTTTTTATTATTATTATTATTATTTGCTGTTGAAATGGCCGTTGCTTGGCTATTGAATTTTAGATCGCGAATATGTTCTCTATATGTTTCATAAATTTTCCTCCGTGTCATCCCTATGTATGTTATTATTTTATTTTCAATATTCGAAGCTTTAATTCTATAAACCCCCGCTGTTTGTAATTCCTCGTACTTTTTGACTTCGTTTTCAATTAGCCTACGACATATATATTGTTTTTGTGGGTGGCCAGTTTTAAGTCCTATTCTTTCGATATTTTTGAATTCTGCATTAAGTAACCTTTCTGCTAAACACATATATAAAGCTCTATAAATGTATGCATTTAAGGCTGCTACTTTGTTTGTGGGTGTATTTGTCGGAATTATAACTAGGTTGGCAGTAGTTGTTCTAGAAATTGCAGTTAGTATCCATTCTATTTCGTATGTTATTTGCACATCAAGGCATGACAGGGATCGGTTCTTTTCTTCTTCTATTGTGAATTGTATGTTGTTATCATATTTATTTATTTCATTTAAGAAGCTATTTAGGTTTTAACGTTCTTTTCGTTATAATAAATGTGTCGTCTAGAGATCTTATTTGAAGGTGTATTTCATTTTTATGATCTTGTATTATCCTTTTTTTCCATTATTCGCATTTTTCATTCGGAAACTACATTTTATATGGGAGAACCCATTTATGCACCTCTCAGTTGTTTATATATCTAACTGTTAAATTTGAAACAACTTTCGTTTAATATCAAATTTATTGCAATTTTCATTGTATTAGTAATTTTTGGTTCTGTATATTGTTTCTGTATAGCACTGTTTATTTATTTTATTATATTTATGACATTTCGTTAAGATAAATTGACGGGTGTATGTTTGTTACATATAAGCTTATTATAGTCATCCGGTTGCGGTTCATATTCTCTTAATACCTGTATAAATTTTCGTGTTGAATTAGCTGATACATCAGGAGGGGAAGCATTCCATCATATTGTTTTCTCATGTATTTTTCCATGTCATAGGTTGGGCTTAG
This sequence comes from Maratus speciosus, assembly GCA_963932465.1. Taxonomy (NCBI): domain Eukaryota; kingdom Metazoa; phylum Arthropoda; class Arachnida; order Araneae; family Salticidae; genus Maratus; species Maratus speciosus. The sequence continues at coordinate 479,113,124 of OZ010786.1, forward strand.
TTTTTTATTAACAATCGGTCTCATTTTGTATGGATTTTTATGGTATTTAAGCTTTTCAAATATCATTGGCGTATTAGGAGTAAAATTCTGTATAATTGGTTTAGTTTCGTTTTGTCATTTACCCCTTCTAATCAGATCTTCTGCTTTTTTCGTAAGTTTGTTTATGGGATCTTTTTTCACCGTTTCTGTCCCTTGTTCATTTATTGTATTATCCATCATATCAATACATTCATTTTTATTCCTAATTCCTATATTTCCCGTTTTGTTTGTGTATAAAAAAGTCAAGTCTCGGTTTTCTTTAAGTTGTTTTAGTATTCTAAGTTTATTATCATTCCCCTCCCCCCTTCTCCACTGTTTTTCTGTCTCATTCTGATATAGGTTTTGTAATTTTTTCGCCTTTTCTTCAGAAATAAAAAAGCTGCTGCCAACCTAGCTATAATTCCAAGCAAAACAAATACACTCAAAAACTATAAATTAGCAGCCTTAAATACATACATTTATAGAGCTTTATATGTATGTTCAACAGAGAGATTACTTAATGAAGAATTGGAAATTATTGAAAAAATAGGACTTAATTTTTGCCACCCACGAAAAACAATACATAAATTAATTAGAAAAGCTAAATAGAGAATTGACTGTATCCAACCCGGAAAATGTAAACAATATTATACCCCCCCCCCCCCCCTGCCGTTTATGAATGAGTTATCATAAAAATTAAACTTGAAATAAGTAAACTTGGAAAACTGGTTCCGGATCACACCCAACCCCTCACCCCCCCCCCCCCCCCATTTCAAATAACTAGGGGATCGTACCCGGGATTTCCGGGTTACAGAATATAGGTGAAAACCAATTTTTTTTTTTTATTGAAATGGAATATTATTTTTACATGCAATATATTTTTTAGATAGTCCGCTAAAAATAAACAAGAAAGAAAAATCATGCGTTTAGCATATATTATGAAACACTTTCCAACACTTACTGAATGCTTTAACAAAATTTCGTTATTTAGGGAAATAAGGTATATACGTGAACTAAGTAAACATTTTAGAAAACGCATAAAACGTTTGAAAAACTGATTTCAGCAGTTACCGTCCATAGCAAATATGTATTCCAGTTTTTTTGAACAGCTCTGTATTTGATCTGTAGGTTGATATATATATTATGTAATGGGGAAATTAGTTTAGCAAGAAAACGAATAACAGTATGAAATTTCTCTTTCAGCAGTTTGTACTAATAGATGGAAACATACTTGTATACTTGTGTACAACCCTGTAGTTAACCTAGTACCTTTATTAAACGCACTATTTAGCTAAAGTTTAATTCAAAGTAAAACACTCTTAAAACTACTGGAATCACATTCCCAGAAATTATCGTTTATAGACGGCCATGTATCCAATTCTTTGCGTGACCCTGTATATCATTTTATCTATGTTCTACAAACATTTCTTAGTAAACTAAGTGCAGTTCAGCGTAAAAATACATAACTCATTCAAAAACCACCTTTAAGCAATTTACAATCATACCCAGTAACCATTACGAATTCTTTTGTTTAGCCCTGTATATGAATTACAGCATTTATACCCACCATATACAATGCATAAATATAACGAAACATAAAAGCACGTAACATAATTAAAAATGCATTTCCAGCAATAATCGCTACCGTACATTACTTCGGATACAATATAGTATCTGAAATCTTTTGTGTGTCCCTGTAAATACTATGCACTTCGTATTATGCATGAAATAAGTTATACTAAACCTCAGCGAAGTATATCAATTTCATTATACATGAAATAATTTAACATAATTAAAATACGCCGAAAACAATTCCCTCCACCCCTATATCATTATATAACGGAATTATTTTGTGTGGTCCTGTAAATGTATAATATTTATTCTTTGCACCGCATATTCTACGGAATGCATATTTTAGCACACTTGATAAATGCATATCAATTTTATTATGTTTGAAAGCATTTAACGTCATTAAAAATCATTTTAAACGATTTTTTCCCATAGGCCGTAATGTAACGGAAAAATTTGATTGTCACTGTAAAGGAACTAAGCATGCTACAAACTTCATTTGAAATAGGAATTGTGCTATGGTAGAGGTCACTAACATCCAAAAATTTCACAACTATGCTAGTATATTTACAGGAGTTAGAGCGCGTACAGACGGACAGAAAGACAGACAAACCAAATGCATAAACACTTTTCAACTTTGTTGGAAAGTTTTAAAAAAGCATTTTTCATACGAAAAATATGAATTATACAATCAAATAAACTTTTGAAATTAACCAAAAGCGAATTTTTGGTATTAGCCGCATGCTAAGAGTTATTAGCCCAAGATTTTGCCGCTTACGGCATCCTTTTATTTTCTGATAATTTCCGAGCTTTAAGCGCGTAATTCAGTTACATGCCGGTTAAATTTGTGTTTTGTTTATGTTATTTTATTTATTTAGATATAGACATAGAGGAAGATATTAGACATAGATATTAGAGACATAGAGGAAGTTTTATTTTTGTTTACGGAATATTAATCGTAAGAAAATGATGAATTCTTTATGCTGTTTTAAGGGCAAAAGGATTAATCTTTCTTAATCGAGCTCCATGCGAGGGATAAATTTAAAAATTATCTCTAATAACCGTAATCACCCTTTTTAAAAAATTGGTATTTAAATTTTATCATTTTAAAAATCATTTTAACTCAAAAACGCGAAGTCAAGATTGTCAGCAAAATCTTTGCATGTAAACAGTCGCACTCTTAACTCGAGATTCTAATCTCAGTACCGGAAAATGAAAATTGACGAATTTTATGCTTTTCTGACGCATTTGTGTTAAAACATTTAGTTAAGAGAAAATCATCGTTTCTTTTAAATATGACGTTGGTTTCACTTACTTATGTATTTCAGCTTGTGTCTGAAAGTTAGTACACATACAGAAGGGAAAAAAAATGGAAACTTTATGTGGAAAAGGCGTGTTTTCAAAAGCAGTACATAATTTTTCCGTTCAAAATATTATGTCCCTAATGGGATTTTGCGCCATTAAACCCTATACAACAATTTTTATCAACAATTTTGAATTTTGATCAGATAATTAATGAATAAAGATAAATAAACCTCATTATTTCTCGCTTCTCTGTAATAATGAAAGCTATCTGATTACCATCATTTTGAAGAAGTTTAATAGAATTCATTTGAAAATAAAATATAATAATGGGATATTTCAAAAAAAGAAAGCTAGTGCGGGCACATCTAGAAATGAACAGGTTTCAGTTAAAAATTATTAGTAAATTTTGTTCAGCAGAAAGCTCAGGTCAGATGACTAAAATCATTCTTGTGTTTTAAATATATAGATTATATAAAATTATGAAAAATTAAATTAAACAAATTATGTTATAATCATAGCATTACAGTAACATGTCTTAAAGAATACAATAAAATTTTATGAGTAGAGAGAATTTTGAACAAAAACTTGGGGAACCTGATATTATTTTAAACCTCGATTTTTTGCCAAGTTCTTATTTGATTGCTTTTCTAACTCGGAGAAGGGAATTCATCCAACAGAGAATCATAAAATACTGTATTATAAATCGCTATTTTTCGGACAAAGAGCATGCACACTGTATGTTATTGCTCTTCCATAAAGTCACTCTAAATGTTTGTAAAACATTGAGTTTTATCAGTATGTAATTTCGATTACGTTATTTTCAATTGTAAAGCATATTCAACTGTGAAGAATTTCAAAGCACCTGGGGTGAAAATGACGCACTTCTACAAAACGTATTTCGGTTTTAAGAATTAAAATACACGCTTTTTTTTAAATGACGTTAATTGCATCCGCAAAAGCATCCCACTTTTACGACCCCTTCTTAAACAACATCTATAGAACGGTATGCAAATGACATCATTATCGAGGAATAATACACAAACCTCGCACAAAGCAATGACGTTATTTAAGAAGCTCGGCAAAACAATCTCGGGTATCTGATAATTTATATGACTTCATTTTTTGTTTGTTTATAATAGCTCCATGTTTTATCAGAAGTCATTCATTTATATTTTTTTCTAAATTCGGAAAATTTAATCACACACGGATTAATAAAATTGCACTATTTCAGTTTTTTGATGCGAATAAGGAAATGCGGAGAAAATAAGTCACACAAATATTCTTTAAAATATATTTTTGTAAAGAGAAAGTATTGTATCGTTTGTAAATTTTAATTTCAATAAGCTAAAAATCATTTAATTGATAAATAAAAACGAAATAAAGTCAAAACTCACCGGGTTTTACAACAGACGATATTCTTAACCTAGCATGTATTTTAATTTCATTTTTTTTTCAGTTTCTATGAGAAAGTGGCAACAAAAAGATACTGTAATCTACTATTTTCCTATTTACCCCTTTACTTTAAACAGAAATGGAGTACTTCAGTTTCCCCGATTACAAAAATAGTAATAAAAAAGAAAAGTGCCCAGCTAAACTGATGACATTGAGCTCACAGACTATTCACACTAATTGTATATTATACTCTTATTTTAAAGAATAATGCCACTCAAAAAAATAAGTGAAGGGGAATTAGCCCCCCGTTTCCCCCTTTATACTTAACCAGTGAACCTCCAAATCTAATCAGGGAAGCTCCTTATCATAATAAACCGGTATACCAAATTTGGAGCAAATCGAATAATCTTGCAAAAAAAACCCATTTATCTAAATTAAGGGGTGGACTAACCCCCCCTTTATCCTTAACCAATTAATCGCCAAAACGAATCAGGGAAGCTCCTTAACATAATAAACCGGTATACCAACTTCGGAGCAAATCGAATCATTCTGCATGAAAAACCCATTTATCTAAATTAAGAGGGGCGGGCTAACCTCCCTTTTCCCCCTTTATCCTTAACCAATGAACCCCAAAACTAATCAGGGAAGTTCCTTAACATAATAAACCGGTATACCAAATTCGGAGCAAATCAAATCATTCTGCATGAAAAAAACATTTATCTGAATTAAGGGGAGTAGACTAACCTTGTTTTTCCCCCCTTTATCCTTAACCAATGAACCCCCAAAACTAATCAGGGAAGTTCCTTAACATAATAAACCGGTATACCAAATTCGGAGCAAATCGAATCATTCTGCATGAAAAACACATTTATCTGAATTAAGGGGGGTGGACTAACCCCGTTTTTCCTCCTTTATCCTTAACCAATGAACCCCCAAAACTGATCAGGGAAGTTCCTTAACATAATAAACCGGTACACCAAATTCGGAGAAAATCGAATCATTCTGCATGAAAAACACATTTATCTGAATTAAGGGGGGTGGACTAACCCCTTTTTCTCCCCTTTATCCTTAACCAATGAACTCCCAAAACTAATCAGGGAAGTTCCTTAACATAATAAACCGATATACCAAATTCGGAGCAAATCGAATCATTCTGCATGAAAAACACATTTATCTGAATCAAGGGGGGTGGACTAATCTTGTTTTCCCCCCTTTATCCTTAACCAATGAAACCCCAAAACTAATCAGGGAAGTTCCTTAACATAATAAACCGGTATACCAAATTCCGAGCAAATCGAATCATTCTGCATGAAAAACACATTTATCTGAATTAAGGGGGGTGGACTAACCCCGTTTTTCCTCCTTTATCCTTAACCAATGAACCCCCAAAACTAATTAGGGAAGTTCTTTAACATAATAAACCGGTATACCAAATTCGGAGCAAATCGAATCATTCTGCATGAAAAACCCATTTATCTGAATTAAGGGGGGTGGACTAACCCCGTTTTTCCCCCTTTATCCTTAACCAATGAACTCCCAAAACTAATCAGGGAAGTTCCTTAACATGATAAACCGGTATACCAAATTCGGAGCAAATCGAATGATTCTGCATGAAAAACCCATTTATCTGAATTAAGGGGGTGGACTAACCGCGTTTTTCCCCCTTTACCCTTAACCAATGAACCCCCAAAACTAATCAGGGAAGTTCCTTAACATAATAAACCGCTATACCGAATTCGGAGTAAATCGAATCATTCTGCAAGAAAAACCCATTTATCTGAATTAAGGGGGGTGGACTAACCCCGTTTTTCCCCCTTTACCCTTAATCAATGAACTCCCAAAACTAATCAGGGAAGTACCTTAACATAATAAACCGCTATACCAAATTCGGAGTAAATCGAATCATTCTGCAAGAAAAACCCATTTATCTGAATTAAGGGGGGTGGACTAACCCCGTTTTTCCCCCTTTACCCTTAATCAATGAACTCCCAAAACTAATCAGGGAAGTTCCTTAACATAATAAACCGCTATACCAAATTCGGGGCAAATCGAATCATTCTGCATGAAAAACAGATTTGTCTGAATTAAGGGGGGTGGACTAACCCCGTTTTTCCATCTTTATCCTTAACCAATGAACTCCCAAAACTAATCAGGGAAGTTCCTTAACATGATAAACCGGTATACCAAATTCGGAGCAAATTGAATGATTCTGCATGAAAAACCCATTTATCTGAATTAAGGGGGTGGACTAACCCCGTTTTTCCCCCTTTACCCTTAACCAATGAACCCCCAAAACTAATCAGGGAAGTTCCTTAACATAATAAACCGCTATACCAAATTCGGAGTAAATCGAATCATTCTGCAAGAAAAACCCATTTATCTGAATTAAGGGTGTGGACTAACCCCGTTTTTCCCCCTTTACACTTAATCCATGAACCCCCAAAACTAATCAGGGAAGTTCCTTAACATAATAAACCGCTATACCAAATTCGGAGCAAATCGAATCATTCTGCATGAAAAACACATTTATCTGAATTAAGGGGGGTGGACTAACCCCGTTTTTCCCCCTTTATCAACCAATGAACTCCCAAAACTAATCAGGGAAGTTCCTTAACATAATAAACCGGTATATCAAATTCGGAGCAAATCGAATCATTCTGCATGAAGATTATGACTTACGATTTTGGATCCTTCATAGAAAAAATACAAATAAACTTACTTTTTACATTTCGCCATCTTAAAAAATTAAAAATTTATAAACACCGAAAAAAAGCCTTCATTTAAACAAATAAATATCCACCTTATGCTGTCATCTCTCGGTAATAGATAAAGACATTTATAAATAATTATTTCATACAATTTTCTTGTTATAAAGGAGATGAAAAAAATACTTATTTATGAAAATTTTAAACGTCCCAAAAATGGGACGCTAGGCACAAATGGGTTAAGGAGTTTACATAGATTTTTTTTCTCCATTTGTAAAAAAAAAAAAAAAAAAAAAAAAAAAAAAAAAAAAAAAAAAAAAAAAAAAAAAAGATGTATCCAATCATGCTCCGTTCATTCAGTTGAATATATTAGTATTCATGCCCTTTATAATGACTATAAGTATGTAGATTGGGAAAACATATCTGAAATTGTGCGTCAGACTTATCAAATGAAGTGCGTTCTTACTATAACTAGTTTTATAAATATTTAGATCTTGGTGCAATTGCCGTTGCACTCTTATGCAAAAATGCTTGAATACAAAATTTATTACAATGATATATATTAAACTCAGTAATATGGAAATAATATGATTCCATATTAAATAGGACATAATCACCACGGCAACCTAGAATCACTATTTATCATGGGATGTCATTGAATTAATTACGTATGATAGGATTTAATAGAACGAAGAATCCTTTTATTAATACATTTTTCTCTTTTGATCCGATTGTCATAAAATTCAAAATGACTCGACAAAATTTAGAAACTATCATATCGATCACCTGCAAGAAAAGTGACACATCTCGAAAAAAATCCTTTTGTGTTTTATTTCACTACTAGATCTGTCATAGGTGTGTCTTGCAACAAAAAAATGTTCATAAGTGTAGTTATAAGGAAAATCGCTTTATTACGCTATATGTCCATTTGTGACTACAAAAGAGGGGTGGATTGTGTGCTGAAGTAAAATTGTCCAACCTCCCTCATTAAATGTCTTCGTACTTAAGGGGACGGCGGAGTTTGAAATCCTTAAAAATATTTTTTTTTAATTTTTGTAAATTTCAACTTAAATATTATTCAAGGGTACATTATATACATTATAACATGCATTTATCCCAAAAAAATTAAAAAAAAAAAATTATTTTTGAGAAAAAAATGGAATTTTACGCTTCGTGTTAGAAATCTTCGAAATGCCCCATGCGTCTTCCATATCAGTGAAAATCCCCAATATTTTTTTATAAAAGTTTGGTTTATATATAGAAATAAAATAGAGCATCGAATTTTACAAATTTCAATTTTTTTTGTAAATTTTATATTAAATATTATTCAAGGGTACATTATATGCATTATGGCATGCATTTATCACAAAAAAAATTAAAAAAAATTTATTTTTCAGAAAAAATGGAATTTTACGCGTCGTCTTAGAAATCTTCGAAGTGCCCCCTGCGTGTTCCATATCAATGAAAATCCCCAATATTTTTTATAAATATTTCATTTATATATAGAAATAAAATTGAGCATCGAATTTCATATATTTGAATTTAAAGGTTAAAAAAAAATTTTTTTTTTTGAAAAATTTTGAAATTTTTTCGAAAAAATTTTGAAATTTTGAATTTTTTTTTTTTTTTACCTTTAAATTCATATATATATAATTCGATGCTCTATTTTATTTATATATATAAACCAAACTTTTATAAAAAATATTGTGGATTTTCAATGATATGGAAGACGCATGGGGCATTTCGAAGATTTCTAAGACGACGCGTAAAATTCCATTTTTTTCTCAAAAATAATTTTTTTTTAATTTTTTGTGATAAATACATGCCACAATGTATATAATGTACCCTTGAATAATATTTAAGTTGAAATTTACAAAAATTTAAAAAAAATATTTTAAAGGATTTTAAGCTTATCTGTCCCCTTAAGGGTTTTATGCTTTTATGCTGTTTTTATTCCTGCATGCAGAGCTAAGTGCTATAATTTCACGTTACAGTAAAATCATGCTAACTTTTTTTGCCTCTCCTGTGAAATTTATTTTTGTCGAGATGCATTACTTTTCTTACGTGTGAGCGATATAAATTAAATTACAAACCATTAAGATTTTTAGTTTTTGCACTGTTATATGCGGGGAGACGAACGGACCAGACGACGACTTATAACCATAAACGCAACTAAACAGAGTTTAGTAGATTCATAAACAACTTATTACTTTACGATTTTTAATGAAATACTATTATCTATCATTAATTAATGTATCAATATCTAACTATAAATATGATAAAAATAACGATTAAACATACACATTTGCTTAAAACAACTTGAATACAATCTAAAAGATCGGTATCTTCTCATCCTACTTTAAAATACTACTAAGAAAACACTTCAATAGAAATTTCTAAAAATACATCTACGAGTATTTCTAAAAAATTTTAATACCTTGGAAAAATATCTGAAAATAACTTCGGAAAAGTTTATCGGAAAATTGAAAAAGATGGAATATTTGTTTTAATATGTCTGAATAAAAGCATCTAAGAATTTATTTTAATAAATTTTTCCGGGAAGTTTTTTTTTCCGAATGAAAAAAATAAAAATATAATTTTACTTATTTGATGCTAGTGGATATGCAACTATAACCGGTGCTTACGTTTTTCCAAAAATGCAAATTTATAATAATATTTAATATTGTTTTTTAAATCGATATATAAAAAATAAGAAAGAAAGAAATTTCAGATTTATAAAACTGTTGAAAGAATTAAAATTTGAAAAGAAAATTGTGCTTTAAATGCTTTGTATGTTTTTATTCGAAATATTTTTAACTTATTAAAAGTTCCGTTCTTTAGTACTACTCCTGATCACATTATTTTAGTAAAATTCAATGTAGTTTCGCAATTTGGAAAACACAAATGTAGGTTAGTCCTGCTACATTGAAGCTAGTGGATACGAACGTAGAGCAGGTGTTTGCATTATGCAGCAATGATTTATAAATTATAGTAGTTTTTTAATTGACATTTATATAAAAAAATGTTATCAACTACAACTCATTTTGGAAGGATGTATGTAATAAATAAAAATGTGTCTCTAAAAATTTATATTAAAAATTATTCTTTCAACCGTTCTCAGAGAATAAGACATATTTTGTAAGAATAAGGAAAAACTTTATTTTACGATTTGCACAGTAAACAAACGTAAAAGTCTATCGAAAATCCCACTTTTCGCCAGGAAACAATGCCTTAACCTCCGAACATATTCACTGAGTAAAATAAATGCATTGAGCAAGACCGACTGATACAAAAATATGCAAAATTTTCTGTTAAAGGGAACCATTTGTTCATTAGCTGCATTAAAGGTCATTATTGAACCAATTATATGCATTGCCGATTTTTAGTGCTTTTATAATGAGAACAATTGAACGTTTCATGCAAATTTAACCTGGTATACGAGCTTTGTTTTTATTTTGTATCAGATCTATAACTTTGAAATGCATCGTTATTTGAGTTATAAATATGAAATGAAATTATCATACACATTTCACATTAATTGAACAGGAATTCCTTATTGAAAGCGATAAATAAAACGTTGAGTAAGAATTGTAAAAGATATTTATATTCAATTGAGGAGTCGAATATTTATGAATTTTCTTATTATTATCTTAAAAGTTATTGGATACTAAGGTACAAAACTACAAAGGTACAAATGAGTACGAAGGTACAGAGATTAATTGTCAGAACTCTCGTTTACAATATTTTGATAAAATGGATAATTTCTATCAAATTTCTTAACAAAAATAATTCCCGAGTCTTAATGTCTCTGCGCGAACTTTCATGTAAAAAATTACAAAACAAAATAAACCCTCCCCCACCCCACCCCAAGTTATTTTTTTCCTATTTGAAGCATATATCAGCTTAAATCAATAGTCAAAGAAGAATATAAAAGCTAACACGACATGTATTATAATCATCTTATTGTTGCTCAGAAAAATTAAAACAGTCAAATTTCTAATTATTGTGTTCCAAAAACGTGTGTCTGATTTATGTTAAAAAACGGTGTTTATGAGCCATCTCTATATAATAAAAGGCAGTGTAACGCATTCGGGGCGAACCCATCAATCTTACCAGTCTCCGATAAGATGGTGCAACGTTAGGCTTAATTTTGATTTGAGATGTATATGAGAAAACTTATCTGACTAAATACAAATCTTTTCTACCTGAAATCCCTTATGTTCAAAATAATTTTCTATAAAAGATTCAAAACTAACAAAATTTCAATGATTTGCGCAGCCATTGTGAAAACAAACGTAACGCACTTCGTGCGTAAAACGTAAATAAGAAGCTGTGCTAGGGAGTCCCACCCCTGCTGTGTGACGCCAGCCGCGGGTAAACAGAAGAAAAACACCAATAGGCGTGAAGAACACTTTAACAATGCTTCCTCTTCGTTCTTTTAGATGGGGTTCAACCCGGGATACCTATTTATTAATCAATATACATATTTAAAAAAATTGGAGGCGGTGGAAGGGGGGTTAAACGATAAAAATACAGTTTCAAAGTGTTAAAAAAGTATTATTTCAATAGTTGCAGCAGACTGTTTTAATTACGCAGTTTTATTGCATATTTGTTAAATTTTTGTTTTATTAAGAAATCTTAATTTTGTTATAGTATATTAGCCGGAAAACCTGGTTTACCCAGAAATATGGTAAATGCTAATTGTGTGTTCAATAGAACATAAACTAGCCGAACTTGGCTCATCTAAACGCTTCCATATTGTCAATTATTTTTTATCAGTTTTTCAAATTGTAAGTGAAAAACACAATTTTTACCCACCGTCCTAGGACGGGCATTTACACTAGTTTAAAATGATACATATTGAAATAGTAGCAATTAAATATTTTGAACCAATATCAAATGCTTTCCTTTTGTATTAATACTATTTTTTTCCCTTTTGTACCAATAACAAAGCTATAAAATACATTTTAGTTCAAACATTACTATTTTGAAGATGGATCAGAAATAAAATTGTCACATCTGGATATAACTTTCTTTCATAATATTATTTTTTTATATTTCTAATAATAACAATAATATTTTTTTGTTATGTTAGTTTTATGTCTCGTTTGCGCAATAAGATTTTTGTATGCTTTTTTATTATTTTAATGTATAAATTTGAAATATATATATATATATATACTAACAACACTACAGTTTTCAGGAATATATAGTGCTTGAAATAAAATGAGGACCAGATGTTATATAATCCCGCGGCTGCCATCTTGCATTTTCTTCTTGGCGTGAAAACCCCTTTTCCGCCAAATAGTAAATGACACTAAGCAGTGATTTATGCACATGTTAGGCTTCACGGGGTTGCCAGAACACGTCACTTGTTGGGATTGCATATCGAGAAACGCCCCCCCCCCCCAAAAAAAAAAAAAAAAATCGCCAAGAAATCCAAGATGGCGACTGCGGGAATATATAACATCTAAGACTAAAATGATTAATTTCAGAATAAGTATAAGTAAATACATTATGGCGTCATAACTATTTGATATACTATTTAAATTATATGATATTTCATTTAAATTCGACGATTTTGTAACATTAATCTTTCTCATGAAAAATACAGGTTGTCCGAAAGTTCCTGGACACATTTTTAAATTTAATATATAATCTAGTAATTTTTATGTAGGAGTGCGGTTTGGATTAAAATGGTCCTCAGAATAAAAAGTTTTCGACAAGAGAATAAAAATAATTAGTTCCAAATGTCGATAATAGATAGCGCCACGTGTCTGTATGCTTTCTTTCAAACATGCATTTTTTTTAGGTAGCTTTCATTACAAAAAACTACCTATTGCAGCCGTTCGGAGGAAAGCGATTTCAAAAAAATTTGGTATATTTTCATCGATCATGACCCCTAGACCCCGAAACCACCCTCCGTTCAAAAGTTGATATATATATATATATATATATATATATATATATACATATCCATATATATATATATATATTTGATCTTTGTCACACTGTAACTCTCGTATTTATGAACCGATATGGATGAAACTCGGAGTGTACATAGTACATATAAATGTCTCAACCGAGTTCGTTGGCCAGCTTCATCCGCCATCGTGTTTCAAAATGGCGGCCATTTAAAAAAATTAAATTTTAAAATTTAAAATAAGGCATCAAAAACCTGGAAAATGAAAAAAAAATTATTTTATGTATTTGACCTTGATACAAAGATTCCGGAGCAGTTTTTGTTTCGTCTATATCTATAAAAATGGCTGAGTTATAGCATTTTGAATTTCTATTGTGGCTGACATTTTGAAACGACCTGATTTTTGTCACGCGATAACAGGCGTATTTATGAACCGATTTGGATGAAACTCGGTGTGTACATAGCACATACCAATGTCTCGACTGAGTTCGTTGGCAAGCTTAATCCGCCATCTTGTTTCAAAATGGCGGCCATTAAAAAAAAATTAAATTTTAAATTTTAAATGAGGTATCAAAAAATTGTAAAATGAAAAAGATTTTTTCTTATGTGTTTGGCCTTAATACAAAGATCCCGGAACAGTTTTTTTTTCATCTATATCTAAAAAAATGGCTGAGTTATAGCATTTTGAATTTCTATTGTGGCTGACGTTTTGAAACGACCTGATTTTTGTCACGCGATAACAGGCGTATTAATGAACTGATTTGGATGTAACTTGGTGTGTACGTAATACGTACCAATGTCTCAACCGAGTTCGTACGCAAGCTTCATTCGACATCTTGTTTCAAAATATGAACTTTTAAAAAAATTAATTTAAAATTTAAAAGGAGGTATCAAAAAATTGGAAAAGGAAAAAGGTTTTTTTTTATGTGTTTGACCTTGATACAAAGATTCAGGGGCTGTTTTTGTTTCGTCTACATCTTAAAAAATGGTTGCATTATAGCACTTTGAATTTCTAGCATGGATGACATTTTGAAACGATCTGATATTTGTCGCGCGATAACACACGTATTTATTAACCTATTGACATGTGGATAGTATATAGCAATGCCTCGACCAAGTTCACTGGCCAGCTTCATGCGCCATCTTGTTTCAAAATGGCGGCCATTAAATAAAAAAAATTGAATTTAAAGTGAGGTGCAAAAAAATTAGAAATTGAAAAAGGTTTCTTTCTTAAGTATTTGACTTTGATATAAGAATTCCGGAGCATTTTTTATTTTGTCTTTATCTTAAAAGATGCTCAGATATAGCAGTTTGAATTTCTTTATGTGGGTGACATTTTGAAAAATCTGATCTTTTCCCTGCGACAGCACTCGTACATATCAACCGATTCCGATGTGATTGTACATATGCACAGGAATTACTAAGATCTAGACAAAGTCCACTGGTTAGCCTCATCTACCATGTTGTCTTAAAAGGGATATTCTTCACTTTAAGATATCGCTGAATTTGGCAACCAAATATAAGTAATTTTATATAAAATTAGCTTGGATAAAGCTGACTAATTTCGCGAAATTCTCATTCATAATGATTTAGTATTGATAAAAATTATTATTGAATCTTCGATAATCGGTTTCCACTAAACTGAGTTTCGTTTGTTTGAATAATATAAGCTAGCTTTTAAAAAATAGGGAATATAAAAGCTACCTCTTCCTCCCGGCACTGGCCGGAAGGACTTTTTTGATTTTCAGATGCATTTTCATGTTGTGACTGAAACAATGACTCCGAGCGGTGCGGCTCGTCATTTTTGTGTCACAGCGTCGAAAATAATCTGAAAATCAGAAAAAATTACGGTTGAAAGCAATCATATGGACAAGTGGAGCCATCTGTGATCGACCTTTGAAAAGAAATGTTTTTGTTCGCTGCAAGAAAATCTTTTCATCCTGAAAAAGTATTTTAGCTCAAACGGCACTCCTTTACGACAATTACTTGATTTAATGATGAATTCTAAAATGTGTCCAGGATTTTTTGGACACCCTTCATTATTTAAATCTGCAATGAATCATACCTTTATAGTAACATATTTGAAATTAGACCCAAATTATCCAAAAGCCAATTTCTAAAACGACAACACTCGACATCCAAATTTACTTAACTGTTTGTACATATGTAGTGTAAAATTATTTTTTGATTAATCTGGATATGTCAGATTCCAATTCTTTTTTTTTTTTAATTAGGTGTTCGTATTGAATAGTTTTCAATACAGCATCGCTTCTTAAACTATTTATATATATAATTTAATTAATTTTTCAACTACTTTTCAGCAGTGAAATTACGCTTGAAATTATTGAATATTAAATACGTGAATAATCACATTGCTAACAAGTCGTAAACCAACTTAGTGAAAAATGTCCAAGCCGGGAATCGAACCCGGCCCCCTGGAATAGGTCTCCAGTGCTCTACCACTAAGCCGCAAGGACGATGCCCAGCTTGGCATCTCTCACTTATATAAGTTCGATTCCCGGCTTGGACATTTTTCACTAAGTTGGATTACACTTGTTAGCAATGTGATTATTCACGTATTTAATATTCAATAATTTCAAGCGTAATTTCACTGCTGAAAAATAGTTGAAAAATTTATTAAATTGTATATTCACCGATGCTGGGTTCATTTGCGTCTCATGTTTCGCCACTAGATTTTGTGCTCATGAAGACTTTTCCATCTAGTGCTGCGGTTTCAGCCTTACCGACTTACATAAGTGAGAGATGCCAAGCTGGGCATCGTCCTTACGGCTTAGTTGTAGGGCACTGGAGATGTATTCCAGGGGGCCGGGTTCGATTCCCGGCTTGGACATTTTTCACTAAGTTGGTTTACGACTTGTTAGCAATGTGATTATTCACGTATTTAATATATATATATATATATATATATATATATATGTGTGTGTGTATATATATTAGATAAAACATAACACGATTAATTTCAAATCAATTTTTTTAATTTTTTCTCGCAATAATATTATCTGTTCCGATTCTTCTCCCAACTATACATTAATAAAATAATGAGCTTATAAGAACGTTATTTCAGTGCAATAGATCCTTTGAAAATGTATTATATGGACTGGTAAAAATCAATTTATCTGCTTTTTGTCAAATTTTATTCATTTTCTTATCAATTAAAAACATTTCATCGAGCAATATACTGAATACATTAAATGAGAAAATTTCAAATTTTAATAGATAGATAAGTTATAAGTTAGCTTAACCCTTTCGGAGGTGGTATCCTACTTGAATGCTATTTAAAGTGCCAAAAAGAAGGAGTTCGAAGGTTCCTTGTTCCCTTAAATTATAGAGAAAAATGAAACCCCGAAAATTTCTAAATATTTTAATTGTCAAAGTAATTAATAAAAATTTCAATAATTTTTGTATATGTTTTTTGATAGAGTAGGGTAGACCGGGGACGTGTACGCATGGGGCACGTTTACGCAATGCACTTGTTCCGAAACGAGTTATAAGTGGCGCGCGACCAGTCATGACAGATTGATGCTGCTCCCTAGCGGGTATTCTCACACGTTATTGAGCGTCAGTCGGGCTTCGGTCTAGCATGCGGAAAGGATAACCTGTTGAACTTATTGTAACTTATTGTGAACTAATAATACTTAGTTAAGTATAAACAAATATATGAACATTAGATGAATTTCATCATTTCTTTAGAGCTGAATTTGTATGAACAGAAATGTTATTAATTTTCGTTGCACGTTAAAAATAAATCCAAACATGGCGACGGGGACGTTTACGCATTGACATTCGGGGGACCTTTAACCCAGGAGAACTCGCTGCATGAGATTTTCTCTCACAGTCGCACTTTTTAAGACTCTTATTTAAATCATTTTTCATTTTAATTAAAATTTCAAAATGTTTTACAATTATTTTACCTATTTTGTGAATAAAAGAACTAAGCCAACAAAAAAAAGTTGATATTATATGAATGTAAAGTAAAAGAAAAGCAATTGGGCATTCTCACTAGCGAGTTCTCCCGGGTTAAGCGCGTTCTTACTGCGTAAACGTGCCAAGGACAAGACTGGGTTCAATGTCTTAGATGCAAAAGGTGGTCCTATGACAAGTGTGCAAAAGGAAATACTTTATTTTTTTGTTTGTAAAAACTGTAACAGTGATGATGAAATGACTAAATAGTTCCTATTTTTAATTAGCAATAAGTCCTGTGTTTTCAGTTTAGCCTATAAAATGTTCTTTAATTATTTGTCTTTATTTTTTTTATCTTTAAACAGTGTTTTAAATTATAAATAAAATATTTTAATTTGGTTAAATATTTATTTCACTTGGACATTGGTATCACTTATAATATGCGTAAACATGCACCGGTCCCTTGGCATGTTTACGCAAAAGACTTAGGCTTAAAAAGATTTTTTTTTTTACGGTTAAAAACACAAATAGGACAAAAAACTGAATACAGAAATTTTGACTTTATTAACTGCTTTATAAAACCACAATGTCAAAAATTTCCTAAGTTAAAACATAAAATTTGAAAATTTATTGAAAAGAAAAACACGCGTAAACGTTCCCCGTTCTACCCTACGTATAAATTTTTAAAGTTTTGCCAAATTTTCCCCAGACTTTTAGTAAAATGAATGTACATGATTATACGTCACAGGAAATGTTAAAGCATTTTTCTTTAGCTCTCAACAGTACGTTTTCTTTAAAGTCAAATAAAAACACTTTGAACCATAGATTTTTTAACCCACACAGATAAAAAAGTTACATTATTAATTAAAAAAATAATAAAAATTTACGATACAATGCATGTTTGTTTTACGTCAAATAACGTAAGGTTGCATCTAAGTATGTTACAAAATGCATAGGTACATAATAATGCAAAACCAATGTTTCAAACCAGTATGAAAAAATACAGAAATAAACGGATGATTTAAAATAAATGTAAAGACATCTCCTAAAGCACACGTGATAGATATATACCTCCAATTTAAAATTTATATAAATCAAGTATAGGCATTAAGATATGGCATTTGTTTTTATTGGTGTTGTATATATATAAAATTACGAAATTTTATTTTATAATAATTATTATTTTTATTACTATTATTTTTTATAGTTACTAGCTGACACGTCCGGCGTTGCCAAGGCAGAAACTGTGCTGGGACTGCCATTGGAAAATATAACACTGGAGTGAATTTAAAAAGAAAAAGACGGAATGATATTTATTTGGCACAGATGTCATACACACAACATGTTGGCATGATTTGGAGAAAGCCTCGTTTTCAAATACAGTTACATATATATTTTTAAAATGGGAGTAACAATAAATTAAAAATAAGTTTCCTTAATAACTATAGTACCAAAAATATGACACTTACTGCTAAAGAATGAAAAGTTGAGGGAAGTTCTTAAGGTTGAACGTAAATAGTATATTGGTGTAAGATCGAGGATAGATGCATGGAAAATAAAAATTTGTGAAATGCTAATATGATGCATTTTAGAAAACTTCATTATGTATACAATTAAATATATCTGCAGTAGGAGAAATGAAATTTATAGAGTCAAAAGATTCAACTCTAGAAAGACCAACATACAATTATGCATGACTGAACACAGGTTTTGATAAATCTAAACATATTTTATCAAAAGTTTGTCCTTGGCATTTATTTATTGTCATTGAAAATGATAAATGAACAGGGAACTGCTTACGCTTGAATTTAAACGGCATAATGACATAAGATGAAATATTTTATATACAGGAAATCAAGACTGTTTCGTTGTTAATGCTATCAATATGTTTTAACTCAATAATATTCTTCTGTAAATTAGTAACTATAAGTCATGTACCATTCCATAATCTTTTAGATGGAACTAGATATCTGAGTAACATTATTATGGCTCCCTGCTTAATTTTAAGTTCGTGAGGTGGGATACCGGTTGGAGTTAAGCTATTTAAAAATTCTTCAGGATACGTAAACTTGTCTTATGTATCATCACTTACAATGCTATCTACAGTGTTATAAATAACTTCAGTTGAAGGTAGACAATGTAATACTCGCTGATTAATTTTTAAAGACAAATAGTTAGTTACAGTGAGAATGGCACGTGTTTTAAGTTGTTCAGGGGTGACTGTTGTGAAATCTATATCATGATAGAGTTGTTTCACAGGATCTGGTACTGAAGGATAACTAATTTCAGGCAAACTAACTTTGTCACAACTCTCCCCTTCCCCAACAACAAGCAGCTAATTTGAAAATTCGCTTTCGTTTTCAATGTCACGTATGTTTTTCTTCAGTTTCATCACTTGAAATGTTGACCAAAAACGATGTTGTATATGCAGATCGCAAGATCTGGTGCCCCTTAATATTACAGGCAATACTTGCCGAAAGTCTCCACCAAGTAAAACAACTTTTCCGCCAAATGGTTCAGGACATTTTGTGAGGTCTTGAAGCAATCTGTCAACAGCTAAAAAACATGAACATGCGTCATTGGAGCTTCATCCCATAATATCAGTTTTGTTTTCTTTAATAATTTGGCTTCTGTTGAAATCAGATTTAAACTACATGTGGAAGTTGCTGAAATATGTAGAGGTAATTTGAAG
This sequence comes from Maratus speciosus, assembly GCA_963932465.1. Classification (NCBI taxonomy): domain Eukaryota; kingdom Metazoa; phylum Arthropoda; class Arachnida; order Araneae; family Salticidae; genus Maratus; species Maratus speciosus. Next base: position 479,132,649 of record OZ010786.1, read on the forward strand.
ACAGAATAAGCAGTTCTTCCGCCTGCTAACAAAGTAGCTGCAATTCCAGTTGATACAAAATGTGTTGCATGATGACTCTTTCCCCGGATTATATGCAATAAGGTTTCATATACAAAAGTTTTCCCAGTTCCTGCAGGCCCATATAAAAAGAAATACTTTGAGCCAGTGTCTTGATTGTATATTGAATTTAATACAGTGTCTACTAAAACTTTTGTGAAGCATTCAATTTTTCCGCATTATTGCGAGCTTCGTTTTGTTCTGCTAAAATATCAACAGAAGAAGGAAATAAAGGATCTGTTGGTAAAGTAAAATGAGAAAGTTTAAGTTTCTCAAGAGTTAAACCAAATACTTTAAGAAGACCACTGATATCTGCTAGGGCATACAGCTGTTTCTTCAGCTTCTTATACAGCTGTTTCTTCAGAGTACCTATGTACAAAATCCTCACACAAAGCTGCACACAAAGAACTATGCTACTCCCAAAGTTCAAAAATATTTTGCACCTCCCCAAAGCCACAAATGATGGAAAATAAGACTCTTAAATAGCTTGCATTCGAATCCTTGCAGCATCCGAAAAAGTCTCATGAACATTGTTCATCACCCTCGAGGGAAGCAAGATGTTTGCATGCTGAGTAAAATGTTTCATATTCAATCCCATTCACAGTTTTTAAAACATTAAAGTTCGTAGAGCCAGGTCTATGTAGCAGTAACATTCGAAGGTAATATGCTTCGCTATCTTGAAATGAAACTGCTGGTAATCTACCAATTATTTTTTTTCTTCCCCTTGCTGCCTTTTCGTCCACATTGTTGTTGTTGTTTTTTTCAAAGACATTGTAATTTGGAATATCGGAGTAAACATAGTTACGTGCTTCTTTGTCAAAACTATTTAAGTGAAACCATGCAGTTAGCTGTGTATATTTTGTTGATGCTCTCTCAATAGCTTGTTCCTCATGACCTTCTTGAAAAAAATATCTGCTGCTGTTTCGGTAAGTGTACAGCTATTCTGAATACAGTATGGGATTTTTCAGACATGCCGAAGTAATTCAAGCGCCACAAAGCCGCAGGAGCACTTACATATCTACCATCTAAAAAAGTTAAAATTTCATCATGATTGAGAACATAATCTTTCAGAAGTTTAATGGAAGGTGTATCATGTCCCTTATATACATATTTGTACACATACTTAACACTTTTAACTGATGCGCATTAGGGTGGAGTGAAAATGACCGAAACAATTTTTTTTTAATTTTTTCTTCAGATAGATCTAAAAAGTTGCCTTTTGGTGCGCTGAATATAAGGTCAAATTTTTATTTCATTTGGAATTCGTCTTTAGCGCTCTACCAGATCTTAAATATTATTTATTTTATACGCGAAAAACCAAGATTTTATTATGTAGTATAAATTATTAACCACCCCACCGTCTGCCCCGTGATAACTCGGGGCTAAAAGCACTTTTTCTCCATACCTGTCGCCGGTGAAGTGTTTAAAAACAATTTTTGTTTTACTAAGTTTCTGATTTCAGCAAAATAACCCATAAAAAAATACTGATTAAAGTATTACTTGTGAACAATCGAAGTGTCGTCGTGTTTTAACACATTAAATGGTAATAAAGATAACCTTAAAATATGAATTGCATTATCGCAAAGAAGATAAAGAAAAAACACAATAATTAGACATACAGTTTACATTTATTTTTCAACTATACATACAAGATAGTTCTCTAAATATACAGGAAATACATTTTTCTGAACATATAGTAATATAATAAAAATAATATACACGATGTACTGTAAAATGATCTTTCATATCACCCTAATTTATATTGAACTTTGGTATCAAAACTAGGTATTACCTTTCGTGACTTGATTTTTGCGGGGATATATCCGTCCCTTGCTTCTACTCCTACAGCCGCTAATGATGCTTCAGTAACTAATTTCACGCATCTTTCAACTGCTTGAATATGACAGGGAAACTTGAGGAATTGAAAAGATGGGACTTCCTATATTTTTATGAGAACGTCCTCTCTTGATACTCTTTTAAGAATGCGGGCTGATGTGATTTCACATTCACGCCAGTCAGTAATGTTAATGTAGTCTATAGCACTGACGTTCAATATTGAAATATGAAACTGTTTTATTGTTGAACACTCCATTTCCCTTGCATTCAATATTCTTCGAAATCCAAGTTCTCAAACATGGTTTCTTTCATCAGATATCATCCCTATATTTTTTTTTCTCAATGACATATGTATTTCGTTGAATAACGGGATCGACAATCTTCTTTAAATGTTCCCTGAAATAACGAGTCAACTTAATTGTTTTTAGAAAACATTTTGATCACCATTTTTGAAGGAAGAATCTTTCTTAATGTGAAACGACATAGGTGAATATACTTTCATTACAAGTTCAGCCATAATCTTCAGATTTTGGGAAGGATTCTGGCTTCCAATGTACAATCTAAGTAGTCCATTGGCAGTTATCAACCATATAGAGTGAGACATTTTACATAGATTGCGATTTACCAGATTTCAGGAGCATTAGCCAGATGAAAATATTTGACACATATCGTAAAAATAATTTTACCTCTGTACTTAACACCCCACAGTTCATTTCTGGGAGACAAGAGCAGATTTTTTTAAATCCCAACTGTCTATTGTTCACTTTGATTCAACGATTTTCCATTAGGAACAGAAAATGCTCACGGGCCTGGTCTATAGTTTCTCTATCAAGTTCAGAAAATTAATAACGCAATGGCAATTCGTTTGCGTGAAGCTTGCATATCAACCACTGCAAGGGGCGACTAATCTTTGTTTCAAAAAATCTAATAGCTCCATTCTTTCTCTTAGTGTTTACAGTTGTTCTTTCACATACTAAAGCCATAAGTTTATCAAGGCTTAAGTTGTTTTCAGTGCAATATTTGGAAATTCTTTCTAAAATGTTCTTTCCTGTTCTAGAAGATGATGTGATGTGTCCCAGATACAGTGAATTTGAAACTTCACTCAGGGATACGTGTTCTACACTTCATGTACATCTCAAATTCTCCATAATTTCTTTTGGATTTGAGTAATCGAATAAGCTTCTATTATTCAGAAAAATTGTTGTCTATCATTTGATCAATACGCCTCTGGGAAACTACAATAATTGATGCTTTCTTCCAAATTTCTTTATTCATTTCTCTTAGCATTTTAATTACTTCTGACTTTGGTGGATCTTTGCCATTCCTGTTGTGTTTTAATTATTGTCTTATACAAAAATAATATTTTGTAACATCTGTCATTGTTGGCAAAACAGTTTTATTTAGTTTTGAAGAAGCACCAAATAGGGGATATTCCACAGCAATTCTGGTAATGGTAAACTTCGATTTGCTTCCACATGCACTCATTTAAAAATTACTCTAAAAATGAGAACAAACAATTTTAAAAACTCAATAAAACGTTTAAATATTTTAAAATAAAGACTTTAAAGTTTGAAAATAATAAAAGGAATTACACAAAACATTTAAATATAAAAATGGCAAACCAGATTACCAAAAAATCCTGTAAATGTACAATTTATGATAAGAACCCATTGTGTGAAAAAATGAAAATATAAAGGTCCTGGTAGAGCCCTGAAGGAGTTATTCAAAATTCATGAAGTTTTGCACGTATATTAGACGTAATAAAAGGCAACTTTTCGCTGCTATCCAAAATAAAAATTCCAACTTTCGCTTTTTCACTGCATCCAAATGCACATACCTCAATATTAATATGAGCATTAATTTTTTTTAATAACCAAGGATTATACGGTACAGCCCATCGATTACCAATATCATATGAACCAATTTTCACTGGGTCGACGGATCGCCTTTTGTATTCAGGATATCCGTTGATGTTTTATTCTGTCATTTGCCCCACTTCTTTTGGAAATAGCTTACTGTATCCAGTTGCGTCATTCATACATCGAGAATTACGATTTATTGTCCCACAGGGACCAAGTATCATATATTTTGTCACAATTTCAAATAATCTTGGATTAATATCAATATTTTGTAACTCTGCACTGACATATTTATCAATATCATCTTTTGTTTGCATTTTAAAGTTAGAGTCTAACGATAATAAAATATGAGCATGAGGTAAGCCTCTTTTTTTGGAATTCAATAACATAAACATAAGCAATTACAACACCAAATATATTACGTTTCAAATTATCATCTAATAATTCTGATAACTTCATTTTAAAGACTCGAACAAAAATATCTGGTCTAATTTCCGGTCTTTGAGTGGATTCTATGGCATCCAATATTTCAGGCCAAGCTGGATTGCACGTAAACGTGATAAGCAAATCTGGTCTCCCAAAGTTTAGAACTATTGCCATCGCATCTTGGTAATTTTGTTGCATGTATCTAGCACGGCAGTATAATTAACTTACCTGTTCTTAAATTGTTATTTTCCGAATTTGAACGCAAGGCATCTAAAAGTCCACTATTCAGATCAACTCATATGCTATTTTGGTTATTTCGAATAAAATTTAGACATGAATATTCGGTTTTAACATATGAATCAACAATATATTGTTGAAACAATTTTCCACTGCTGTGCAAAATACTAAATCCACTACGTACTGAAAGCCTATATGCATAGTATTGCAACTGTGTAACTCGTACTGGTTTTGCTGAGCGCCTCTCTTCCACATGCTCCATTTCAGAATGCCAACCTCGTTCCCCTGTGTGGAAAAGTAACGGGTATGTCATGGTATCACAACACTGATTCATTGCAAATATATTTTTCAAACTATCAACCTTTGGATAGATGCAGATGTCTCGATTAACTGAAGTGTCACCATCGTCCCAAACAAATATCGCAGCAACATCTGTTGAGGAAGCAGGTGCATTGTACCTACGCAAGTCTAAATCAGGATGTTCCATAAAAATCATTTTAATATTCATAGTTAAATTTTGATTCACTAATTCACGCATTTATGAATATGATTCAGCAAATGGATTAAGGTTTGGTAGAAGAGCATCTAATTCTTCCATAACATTTCTTATACAGCCTCTGTTAGTTTCCATTCGATAATTAGAAGCTTCACTGCAGTCAAATATGTATATCTGTCCATAGCCGGGATTCCTGTTATCATCAGTGTACAATGGACAAATCCTGTGATGTATCTGACTGCCTATCCGGAAGCAATATGGCCCTGCATCAGAAGGCAATTTGATTTCTGCCCCCTATGAGGCAAAAGAAAAAGTGGTGTTATACTGCCGAATATGCTGTCTATAGTTTTTGTCTGCAAGTGAGCTTTCACACAACAAATATTTTGACAAATCAGGATTTTCTGATAAGAGAGACAAAATTAATTTACCGTTATGACAACAATTTGTAAACTTTTTGCTGCTGTTTAATTCCAATTTCCAATACAGTGTTTGGCAGAAATTGCACGTTTCGCTCAAAGTCCCACAGTTATGCTCCGGAACGTTTAAATCAGTAATCTGGATTTCAGAAGCAACGCGTTCGCGTTCGCCCATGCGACGTTTATTAAGCCGATTTTGGCGATCGTTTATACTCTGTGATTGACGTCGTTCTCGATCCATATATTTCGATTTTCTCTTCTTAATGCGGCTTCTTCTTCACTTCCAAACATTCGCCGAGATCTTTTACAAGCATTTCTAACAATATTGTGAAGTTCCATAATTACAGCGAAAGAGAGAAACGCGAAACTGCGAAACGTAAACAAACCGGGTTTACCTCCTCCGCCTAAATCCTGCCAAAGGACTTTTTACAATAACCAATGAGATGCGTTTTGTCGGGCGTTGCCACTAAACTATAACAAATAATCGCGGTTTCTGTGCAAGTACGTTAGCGTAATATATATATATACATATTATATTTAGAATTATTTTGTCCAAAATAATGTTACATTTTTTTTATTTTTTTACGAAGAAACCTTAACGAGTACTGATGCTTTGCATTTAATAAATTTTCACTGTTTTTTTTTTTTTTTACACCAAAAAGGTTTTTTTTTTAGTTTTAGTTCCTTTCACTTTTTTTTTTAATTTATGGTGACAGTTTGCCTCAAAGTTGATCAAAAAATCGATTTTTGTTTTTAAATATTAAATGAAAGCCAGCTTAATTGTAAATATTTTCACACCCCATATTTAAGCATACAGCAATTGTATCTCAAGATATTGTTAATTTTGTTAATACACCCAGAACAATTCCCTACCCAAATGAAAAAAACAAACAAACATTAAAAGGCTTTTTCTCCATGTTCATATACTTTTAACTTTCGCATATTAAAAATGCTAAGGCCTTTATTTATTTATTTATTTATTTTTTTAGATATAGATTTAAATTTTATTTGTACATGTTCTTTATTATATATGCAATAAATCTGTTCATGGAATGTAGCCATCAGGTTATTATTATTAAAAATAACTATATGAAGATGTGTTAGATTTCGTCGTTTTATCCTACATATATCAGTAAAAACATTATATTAAATGTAATATTAGATGTGTCTAAAATTCCATGCGCAATCTTATGTAATATACATTTGAAAATATAAAAAAATAATAATTAGGCAATAATAATAATATAAAAAAATAGTCGATATTTAAAAAAATTTAAATTTTCTTAAACTTAAAAAAAAAAATTAATAACTATGGACTTGAAAATGTACTTTTAGTTGAACATTGATATGCAATGATTTCACAATTTGAATCTTATTTAAAAAAAAAAAAAAAAAAAAAAAAAAAAAAAAAAAAAAACTATTTAAAAGGTAAACTGTTCCCTTAAAATACTGTCTTTTATAAATATATGACATCTTTATTCTATAAAAGCAGTGAGGGAAAGGGATTATTTTCTAAATAAATGTTATTAGGTGCAGCGAACGTGATATATATTTATCATCTTACATATTTTTCTTCACTTCAAGAAACTCCAAGAAAAACATCAATCGTATTAGATGATCTGGAAATTGATTTATTAAATGTTCAGAAAAGTACTTTTTTCAGATTTTTCCTTTATGTGACACATGTTTTGTGCTTTGGATGTGACGCGAGATTGTACTTGAAACATTCGTTTTTCGTTGTGAAAAATGTTCTCGATATTATAAGCAACATATAATGCAATCATATGAATTCTGAAATAGTCATACATTAAAAATGAAGAAGGCTTTATAAGGATGTGGGAAATAAAAACTCGTTTTAATGAGTTTAATTTTACGCATAAAATATTTTGTAGAACCCATATTTAAATTGTTTATCATGCATTTATTTGAATATGCAATTTTTTGAATATACGATATAGAATTATTTTTAATGAGGTTGTATCCATATAAAATTACGAATTATATTTTTTTGTACAACTATCATTAGAAAGAATTGTCTAAAAATTATATAAAAAATTTCATTATTTTATGATCAAACATTACTGAGTATTGACACTTTTGCATATCATAAATTTTCAGTCTTTTTTCGACACTAAATGGGTGTATTTCCGTTTTAATGCCTTTTCCTTTTTTTTCACATAAAATGCAGTTTTTTATAAACATATGACATATTTATTCTCTAAAAGCAGTAAGGAGAAGAGATTCCTTTCTAAATAAATGTTATTAGGTGCAGCGAACGTGATATATATTTATCATCTTATATATTTTTCTTCACTTCAAGAAACTTCAAGAAAAACATCAATCGTATTAGATCTGGAAATTGATTTATTAAATGTTCAGAAAAGTATTTTTTTTTCTTTAGATTTCACCATTACGTGACACATGTTTTGTGCTAGGGATGTGACGCGAGATTGTATATGAAACATTCGTTTTTCATTGTGAAAAATGTTATGTATATTATAAGCAACATATAATGCAATCAAATGAATTCTGGATAAGTTTATGAAATAAATGGAGAGATATTTATATGGAAGTGGCAAATAAAATCTATGCTTAATGAATTTAATTTTATAAATAAAATATTTTTTTAGAGTCTTTGTTTCATTTCTTTATTATGGATACATTTAAATATCGATATTTTATCAAAATTTCCATTCATAGACCTTTAATGTCGTAAGAAATGAAATAATAATAAATATTAAAGTAACATAGCTCCCAAGTCATCACTGATGAAGGTTTGTCTATGTTTATAAACAGATTTTGAAGGTAATAATGTAAAATATTTAACTTTGTATATCCGTATTCTGAAAGCATTTTTAATCGTCAAACAGGTAGTGAAATTAGTAAGCAAATGTCAGAAATGAAACCCCAGATTATTTGACACATGAATTGAAAGAAATATAAAGGCGGTTTCCCATATTTCTAATGCAGACTCCTGTTCAGCTATCGTATGAGCGAAGCTAAGGCTAATACACAGCGCAATATTACTTTCAGGTCACAAATAGCTACGATGGATATCAAACTTTTCGTCATAACTCAAAAAAATATTTGTCGTATTTCGTTTGTAATAGCACAAGAAGGTACCTATAATGGTAACCTATTGAATGCACCTACTATGAAAAATAAGTTCCAAACCGTTTAAAAATTATATTTAACAAAACTGATTAAAAAAAAAGTACAATTTATCTACATACGTCACGAAAATTTAGTGTACCTCATTTTCGTATGGCTGGATGTTTTCGTAGAAAACCGAAATACAGCACATGGAGCAAAGAAAAATGCACACATTAATATTAAAGTATAATAAAACCTATTTAAACAAGGAAATAAATCTGGATTTTTTTTCCATTTAAAAGAAAAATGCCAAAATAACTTAATATTTGATATTTTGCGAGAAGCTGTGTAACATAATTTTTCAATCACCAATAGCGTCTTTTATATTTCGCGTGTGCAAATTAGAAACAATTCTCTGATGATTAAATAAAACATTTTGATTGTGGCATCTTTTCTTTTTCTTCTTTTTTTTTTTTTCGTTTTAGTATTTTAAATGAAATTGGTACAATCCCTGTATAGGAGTCTTGGCGGTGTAGAGAAAATAAGTTTGGCAAGAAAAGTGAACATTTCATGCATATTTTCTAATAACCTATCCATTGTTTGATATACACAAGCATTTCCTTAAACATTTATGCAATTTATTTTGTAAAAAAGTAATTTATCTATTTTCACATACAAACAGAAATAACTTGTATATAAAAAAAAAATTATTATATATAAATACAATGCTTATATTTACATGTAAAAATAAGCATAAACGTTCATCAGGTTTTTTTTTTTTTTTTTTTTTTTTTTTTTCTTTACTTGTATGTATATCATTTATACGTTCAAACTGCACGAGTTTTTAAAAAACACAAAAGTATTTTCGGAAAAGTACCATGAAATTAGTTAAAATCGTGTATATTAAATCAAGGGAATGGAAGGTTTTAAACGGCATCAATGCAATATGAATATGGTATAGGAATTTTTTTTTTGTCATTTATCACCTGCGTTCAGTTAATATAAAAGTATCAATATTGTCATTGGGGCACAGATGTCATATATGAACCATGTTATCGCGATTTTTTCAACCGCCAATTTGGCGAAAATCTCATTTTCGATTACCAGATACATATATATTTTTAAAAAGGGAATAGCAATAAATAAAAAAAAGCCTTAACTAATAACTATAGAACAAAACAATTTATATCATTTAAAAAATAAAATAAAATAAAATAACAAAAACAATTTATTAATAAATAAACAACAACATCCAGGTTACCGTATCAAACCAAATAACGACACTTTGGCGCCAGTTAAGTGCATCGGTGCTTATATGACATTTGCGTAAGAAAAAAATCGTGCCAACGTGATGCGTATATGACTTCTGTTCTGCAATGGATACATGGTATGCGAAATGAAACGAATATATTATAACCGCTCTTCGTACAAGAAAAATGGCCAATAATCCACATTCAGAAACACAGGCAAGGTTGCCGTCAAACAAGAATAATACTAACAAGGAGAGGGCCAACCTTGTTAATCACCCCAAACAGCAAAAAATCATTGGCCGAACTTCCGCCGAAAGTCCTAACTCGACTATATTTCGTCCTGGCGATCTCATTTTCTGGGGTCGGCAGATATGACTTCTTGTCCGCAAGGCAAATCACCCTTCGAGCATCGCCTCCCGACTACAATTGTGCCGGTTTTGAAGCCTTTGCGTATTAGTTTTCGATAATTTGGTCACTTGGTAATCTTTTACCGAGTACATTTCAATATCATATGATCTTTTGCCGATTAGCTAATCATATCAAATGGAAGAATTTGTACGATGCAAAAATAGTATTTACAATGTAAAAAAATTCGTTTTAATTCAAAAAATAAATATTGTTAATTGGGAACATTTTCCCCTATAAGATGCAAAAATATTTCCATATCGAGGATGTAACTAATTGAAATGTAATAAATCTTGTTTTGTTTAAAGTCAAAATATTGCTATTAAATAATTTTACAATTAAAATTACAATTAATTTTCTATTGTAAGATACAAATAAAATTACATTTAATTTAAAAATTATGTTCCTACTTATAAGTGACTCACACTGCTGATATACAAATATTATTGTATCTTACAAAGAATAATTAACTGTAATATTCATCCCAAGATCAGCAATATTTAGAATTTAAATTAAACAAAATGTCTTACCTTTCAATTAATTACGCCCTCGATATGAAAACATTTTTGTATTTTATAGCGGAAAATATTTCCGTCTAACAATATTTATTGTTTGAATTAAAACGAACATTGATACATTTTAATTTGATAAATTTTGCATCTTACAATGTAAAATATTCTCATTTAACATTGCGTCCTAGCTGTGAAAATTTCATCATTTAAAGCGTCTCATTAAATTTTGGTTATGTATGGAAAAAAATTCTTTTTTTCAATATCTAAATAATTCTTTTAATTTAAAGAAAATTTCAGTCTTTTTTTTTTTTTTTTTTTTTTTTAAACTTTTAAAAGCTATAAAATGAAATTTATCACTATCTGGAGAAAAAAAAAAAAAGAAGATCAACTACATTATAATTTATACAATAACATTATCTGATTTTTTCCCCAAATAAATTAAATTTTTAATCAGAAATTTCTAAATTCGTAACTAAGAAAATACATTTAGAGCAAATATTTTGTTGTTGTATTAGTCTAAATTTCAGATATTATCCTGATATAATTTAAATTTCAGATCTTATAATTTTCAATTTATTTATCCAATAATTATTTTAATTAAAAAATTGTTCAGTCATTTTTTTTAACTTTTAAAAAGGTATAAAATTAAATTTATCACTATTTGGGAAAAAAAAAGATAATAAACATATTTATAATTTATACATTACATTATCTGAATTATTTTTAAATAAACTAATTTTTAAATAAGAATTTTCTAATTCACAACTAAGAAACAATCATTTAGAGCAAATAGTTTGTTGTTGTAATAGTTTAAATTTTAGATATTATCCTGATATAATCTAAATTTCAGATCTTATAATTTTCAATTTATTCATCTAATAGTTATTTTAATTTTTAAAAAATGTTCAGTCATCTTTTTTTAACTTTTTAAATGTATAAAATTAAATTTCTCACTATCTAGGGGGAAAAAGGATGATCAACTTCTTTATAATTTATACAATAACATTATCTGAACTATTTCTAAACAAATTAATTTTTAAATCAGAGATTTCTAATTCATAATTAAGAAAATACATTCAGAAGAAATAGTTTGTTGTTGTAATAGTCTAAATTTCTAATATAATCTAAATTTTAGATCTTATAATTTTCTATTTATTTATCTAATAATAATTTTAATTTAAAAAAATGATCAGACATTTTTAAAAACTTTTAAAAGGTATAAAATTAATTTTTTTACTTTTTTGGGGGAAAAAAAAGATGATCAAATTCATTATAATTTATACAATAACTTCACCTGAAATATTTCTAAATAAATTAATTTTTAACTCAAAAATTTCTAATTCATAACTAAGAAAATACATTTAGAGCAAATAGTTTGTTGTTGTAATAGTCTAAATTTTAAATATTATCTGATATAATCTAAATTTCAGATCTTATAATTTTTAATTTAGTTATCTAAATCAACAAAACAGCAAATATCTCTAATCATTTTATTAAGTATAATTTTAAGTATGAATGTCTATACGTTATTATTGAAAAAAAGAAATAAAGAACAAACAAACGCTTTTAAATTGTTAGTTTACACTTACACTAATTGCCCTGCTATCTGTAAGTTTTTAAGAGATTTAAGTTTACTGATTTGTAAATAATAATGTATTCTCACCAATGAAAAGTTCTTGGAAGTATTTTTTTCCCTTATATCCCTTCGATTGTCCATTTAGAAATGATGTCCTTGAAACGTGAAAACGTATTTTGAGCGGGAGGGAGATAAGATATTGTAGGGCATTGGGCAGTTTATTCACTTGACACACATCCCCTATCATCACTGCAGGGGGTATCTATACAGCGGAAACAAACAATAACACCTCAGTAAAAAGATTCGTTTTTCATTACTTTCCGATTGCCGGCCGATTACATGCATAAGAATAAAGCCCGATTAATTGACTTGTAGTAATAATACGATTTCCTGCCGACGTTTTCCCACGACATTGTCTAGATAAATCGCTAGATTTTGTTCAGACGATATTATGTGAAACTCTCCATTCGACTACTCATAATTTGCCGACAATTCTGGTATTAGGCCGAAATTTAGCCGATTTCTCTTGCTACTGGGGACAGATTTTGATTATTTTAATATATGTTGTAGGGTAGACACACCTTAGTGTCAGGTTCAACGGATTTTATCCAATGCCCCTTAGTTCTTGAAAACTCGGGGGGGGGGGGTTCCAATATTAGTACACAACTTAAATACTTACTTCGCAACCAAAATTGTAGGTTAGTCGTAGCTCAGTTAGCATGGCGCTTACCTGCTAATCCGAGGGCCCGGGATCGATACCTGAATACGCTACATTTGTTTTTCTCATTTTTTGTTTTATAAATATAGTTGTAATTATAATTTAATAATTTCAATTAAAATTTTTAACATCATACATTAATTATAATGTTAACAAACTTAAAGTTATCATTTCTTATTTGTAAACTGTTATTTCTCATCCATTACAGAGGTTTAATAAGAAATCGGATCTATTATTGAATGATAAAAATTCCAAAATCGTGACAAATTCTGTTGTGGTGCCATATAGTTATGATAAAAAAATAGGAATATTCAAGTAAAATAAAAATAAAAGCAGAAAGAAGATAAAAGGAAAAGCAAAATAATTGAAAGCGCAAGCATACTTATTACAAATTTAAAAATCTTTAATATGCAAAAAACCGGTTGTAATTTAATTCTGATGCTAATTTTTAATATAATTGTTAATATGCTTGTTACTTTAAAAACAGAATGATAGTATTATCGCACTGACGTCCTTTGTTAAAGCAATGCGTAAATGATGTTTCTTTAAAATCACGAATTGACACAATTGCTCAATATCATTGCATAGATAAAGTATACATGAAATACATTTTAAAGGTGATTTTTAAAAAGCAATAACAGTTTTGTGACGTTTTATTACAACTATTTAGTTAAAAGTAAAAAAATAAATAGGTTAAAATTATAATTGATGTACAATATTAAAAATTTTAATTGACAATGAGATTATAAATTTATGCTTTCAAGTAAATTTATAAAACAAAAACAACTGCAGCGCATTCAGGTATCGAACCCGGGCCCATGAATCAGCAGGTAAACACCATGCCAACTGAGCTACGACTAACCTATAATTGTTGTTGCAAAGTAAGTATTTAAGTTGTGTACTAATATTAGACCCCCCCCCCCGGTTTCTCAAGAACTAAGAAGCATTGGATAAAATCCGTTGAACCTGACACTAAGGGACCTCTACCCTACAACATATATTAAAATAATCAAAATCTGTAATTAACAAGGTTGGCCCTCTCCTTGTAAGAACAACATTGTTATAACTGTATGAGAGTTATAATAGAGATACAAAATTGGCTTTGAGCTAACAATCCCACAAGGAGTATTTTATATATGTTTCGAGTGAAGCTCGATCATCAAGGTGCTAATTATATAGGGTGGGTCGAAAAAATGAATTTTTTTTTATTTTCGGAACGCTTTAGAGTGGAAAAGTTGCCTATTGTAATAAGAAGAAAAACGGCATATATATATATATATATTTTAATCGGTTATCATGTTCCATTCGCGCATCGTACTTAAAGTGGACGAAACATTGTAAAAATAGCGCATTTTTCTAATTTTTTTTAAGTTAATTAAAACTTTAAAAATAAACACGCTTTAGCTTTTTATGCTTGTTTCATAGTTTACATAAAGTAAATAAATTAAATTCCGATCAATAATCCAATTTTTTTTTCTTCGCGCAAGAACTTAGAAAGAACATAAATTTATTAAATTTTCGTAATTTTCACCGTGCAACTCTTAGTTCGTTTTGCTAAAACAAAACGACACAGAACTCAACACGTGGTGGTGGTTACACGTTGAGTTCCATCCTCACTCTACCCAACCAACCGTCGAATTGTTGGGTGTGGTATTTATATTATATTAAAAAGACCACATGCATGTCAATGTGTAATTCTAATTAAATGCTTATGTTAAAAAAAAATTGTCCTTGATTTGAGGTTTATGATTCTTCAAAGAAATTACAATTTGGGGGAAAATCGAATGTATTTACAAAATAGTTACAAAAAAGTTAAATGTGAAGTCCGAGTGGAAAGCTCGTGATCTTCAGCAAGCACTAAGTGGGTCCTCAAATAGTTTTAAATTTCCTAAAGTGTCAGTGTACTATGAAATTGATGAATTTAAACACACTTCTTTTGAAGAATCGCAGTATGAGGAAGATAAATACAAACCGAGTACATCGACTAAAAGCCCAAACGGCAGATGAGAATTAAAATTAACGGAACAGCGCTAGACAGCGATCGTTTCGGAGTTTCGAATCGGCCAAAAGCTGTCATAGCGTCAAGTGGATAACCGACACAGATTCTTCTGATGTGGTTGATAAGTGTAAAACAAAAAGAGACAAGAGTCGTTTTAGGGTGGTTTTGAAAAGCCGATTCACACCCCCTGAGGAAAGTTCGGGTCTTTTTTTGACGGAAAAAAATGAATACTTTGTCTCTCGAAAAATTTAATGCCAGCAATTTCACAGGAATGTGAAATAAGAACACTATTCTCTTATACTGGAACATGGATCAACTTATATTGGGCATGTATCTTCTTCCTCGAGTTCATCAAATGATGTAAGTCAAAACATTATTTCTTGTTTCTCTGAACTATCAATTT
This sequence comes from Maratus speciosus, assembly GCA_963932465.1. NCBI lineage: Eukaryota > Metazoa > Arthropoda > Arachnida > Araneae > Salticidae > Maratus > Maratus speciosus. Next base: position 479,147,932 of record OZ010786.1, read on the forward strand.
CACTAGAAAAACTAGAAGTAGTAGGGTGTGATGGCAACACTGGATGGAATAACGGTGCTTTCCACCGACTAGAAAATAAAACAAAATGTGAAGCATATGCATCCAGCATTTTAATGAGCTTTCTTATCGCCAAATTTTCCAACATATTCACGGTCAAACTGAAGGGTCTAAATCTTTTAGTGAACCAATCGGGTAGCAGCTCACTTGTTGCGAAAAAGCTCTTGTGGTCGATTGTGAACCCGCAGATTGTTCGATTCCTGATATAGACAGGACTTTTTTGAGCGAAGAACAACAGTATTTTTGGTTCAATTTGGTTTGAATGCAATCACCTTCGGACATTGTCCAGAAGACTTGGCGAATTCGGACCCTGGTACTTTGTCCGATTTCAGATGAAAAACTGCGGCCAATCGAGTCCTTAGATTGTATTAGATTCATCCGAAAACTTAAAAGAGATATTTGGCTTCGTCATAAAATCATACATGCCTGTCTAATTTACCATAAAATAAGCAAATATTTTACTGACGGATCAAAACATGTATTTCAAGCAATTCAAGCATCACGCTATTTATCCGACGAATTACTACAAGTTGTCGATCCAGTAATAGAACGAAATGCGTTTTTTGCGCTTCCAGAGAATGTTCTGTTGGCAATGATTGTCGATTAAAGAAAACATATTCGGGATATTGGTTACAGAAGGATCGTAAAAGCAAAACAAACCGTCCCAAAGAGGAAGACTGTTAGAAATGTAATAGCAACGAATGGAAACTTTCAAGCTTTCGATTACATAGAAATTATTAATTGGAATTCTTGTGCTGTGTATCCTTCCCCAATGCCGCGAGACCTAAGTGAAGATGATGTTAAATCGTTCATCACTTCTGACACTATTCTCATCAGAGAAATACAAATGTTACCCTGTCACACCGAGACTGTTAAGATGTGCGTCAAACTTGTGACAGAGATCTCGAATAAAGTATATGGACATGAAGCTAGAGATGGCTATATACGAACAACACTGAAGACTAAATCTGTTATGCCTCATCTACGTGGTGAGTTCTCGGTTGTTTTTTCTGGCAAAACGAGAGAAAATTTGCACGGTGAAAATTGCGAAAAATTGCTAAATTTATGTTTTTTTCTAAGATATTGCGCAAAAGGAAAAATTAGATTATTAATTAGAATTTAATTTATTTAGGTTATGTAAACCATGAAACTTGCATAAATACCTAAAGCGTGTTTATTTTTAAATTTTTAATTAACTTAAAAAATTTAGAGAAAAGGCGCGATTTTTGCATTTTTTCATCAACGTTAAGTACGATGCGCGAATGGAAGATGTTAACCGAATTTAAAATTTTTATGCCGTTTTTCTTCTTATTACAATAGGCAACTTTTCCGCACTAAAGCGTTCCGAAAATAAAAAATTTCTTTTTTTCGACCCACCCTAACGGTATATATATATTTTTTAAATCGGATAACATCTTCCATTCGCGCATCGTACTTAAGGGTGATGAAAATTTGCAAAAATCGCGCCTTTTTTCCAATTTTTTTAAGTTACTTAAAACTTTCAAAATAAACACGCTTTAGCTTTTTGTGCTTCTTTCATGGTTTACATAACCTAAATAAATTAAATTCCGATGAATAATACAAATTTTTTTGTTCGTGCAAGAACTTAGAAAAAACATAAATTTAGCAATTTTTCACAATTTTCACCGTGCAACCCTTAGTTTGCTTTGCTAAAACAAAACGACACAGAACTCACTACGTGGTAGTGATTCACGTTAATTTCCGTCCACATTCTACCCAACCAACAGTCCAATTGTTGGGTGTGGTATTTATATTATATTAAAAAGACCACATGTATGTCAATATGTAATTCTAATTAAATGCTTATGTAAAAAAAAAACGTGCCTTTGAGTTCAGGTTCATGATTCTTCAAAGGAATTACAATTTGGGCGAAAATCAGATGTATTTACAAAACAGAAACTAAAAAGTTAAATGTGAAGGCCGAGCGGAAAGCTCGTGATCTTCAACAAGCACTGAGTGGTTCCTCAAATAATTTTAACGCTCCTAAAGTGGCAATGTACTATGAAATTGATGAATTCTAACACAATTATTTTGAAGACTCGGAATAGAGGAAGATAAATACAAACCGAGTACATCGACTAAAAGCCAAAATGGCAGATGAGAATAAAAATTAAGCAACATCACTAAACAGCGATCGTTTCGGAGATTCTGATCGACCAAAAGCTGTCATAGCGTCAAGTATTCTGGATAATCGACACAGATCCTTCTGATGAGATTGATAAGTGTAAAATAAAAAGAGACAAGAGTCATTTTAGGACGGATTCGAAAAGCCTATTCACGTACCCTGAGGAAAGCTCGGATATTTTTTTGATGGACAAAAATGAGATACTTTGTTCGTCGAAAAATTTAATACCAAGCAATTTCACAGGAATGTGAAATAAGAACACTATTCTCTTATCAAGGTATCTGGATCAACTTATATTGCACATATACCTCCTTCCCCGAATTCATCCAATGATATAAGTCAAAGCGTTATTTCTTGTTTGTCAGAACTATCAATATCAATAGAAAAACTAGAAGTAGTAGGGTGTAATGATACTGTAACAAACATTGGATGGAATAAAGGTGCTTTCCACAGACTGGAAAATCATAAAATGAGGAGCATATGCATCCGGCATTTTAATGAGCTTTTTTACCGCCAAATTTTACAACATATTCACGGTCAAACTTACGGGCCTTAATCTTTTAGTGCGCCAATCGGGTAGTATCTCATTTGCTTTGAAAAAGATCCTGTGGTCAATTGTAAACTCGCAGATTGTTCGATTCCTGATATAGACATAGTTTTTTAAGCGAAGAACAATTAGCTTAGGACATTGTCCAGATGACCTGGTGAATTGGGACTGGTACTTTGTCCGATTCCAGATGACTAATGGCGGCCAAACAAGTCCTTTGATTGTATCAGATTTATCAGAAAACTTAAAAAAAAAATGGCTTCATCATAAAATCAAGCGAATATTTTACTGACAGACCAAAACATGTATTTCAAGCAATCCAAACATCAAACTATTTATCCGACGAATTACTACAAGTTGACGATACAGTAATAGAACGAAATGCGTTTTTTGCGCACCCATACAATGTTCTGTTGGCAATGATTGTCGATTAAATAAACCCTATTCGGGATATTGGTTACAGAAGGATCGTAAAAGCAAGACAAACAGTCCCAAAGAAGAAGACTGTTATGAATGTAATGTCACCGAATGGAAAATTTCAAGCTTCCGATTACATAGAAATTATTAATTGGAATTCTTGTTTGGTGTATCCTTCCCTAATTCCGCGGGACGTAAGTGAAGATGATGTTAAATCGTTCTTCACTTCTGACACTACTCTCATCAGAAAAATACAAATATTTCCCTTTCACACCGAGAATGTTAAGATTTTCGTCAAACTTGTGACAGGGACCTCGAATAAAGTATATGGATATGAAGATAGAGATGTCTATATCCGAACAATACTTAAGTCTGAATCGGTTATGCCTCTTTTCTCGAAAATTCAGACTTTAAATGTGTGTTAGATCTAAAAAAGAAAACGTAAAAAACACAGTAAGCCAAAGAATGCTACTCTATGTAAAACCTTTGTAAATAGTTGCAAATATGATGTAAATGCCGCACCCAGCAATTGGATGGTTAATTGGGTAGGGTGGAGGTTGAACTCTACCGAACTTCCACATGGTAAGTTCTGGGTCGTTTCGTTCTAGAAAAACGAGCGCAGGTGAAAATTGCGAAAAATTGCTAAATTTTTGTTTTTTTTCTAAGATGTTTCTCGAACGGAAACAGTAGATTATGGAGCAGAATTTAATTTATTTAGATTATGTAAACCACGAAACAACCATAAAAAGGTAAAGCGTGTTTATTTTTAAATTTTTAATTAACTTAAAAAAATTAGAAAAAAGGCGCGATTTTTGCATTTTTTCATCGACTTTAAGTACGATGCGCGAATAGAACATGATAACCGATTTAAAAAAAAAAATTATGCCGTTTTTCTTCTTATTACAATAAGCAACTTTTACACACTAAAGCGTTCCGAAAATAAAAAAATTCTTTTTTTCGACCAACCTTAATATATATCTGTATATATATATATATATTAGTAAATAGTTGTATTAGTTTCCCTCACTTTATGCGGTTCAAGTTAATGCGATTTTCAGTTAAGTTCAGTCTCTGAAACCCGAACTGCCGTCTTTCTCACACATTTTCAAATTAATTTTTATCCATCCTCAAACGCATGAACATTGCAGATTGTATTGTTTATAAAAAATTTAATCGAACAATGGTTACAACTTTATGGATAATACAGAAATTCTTAAAGAAAATGATGTCAAACTTGGCATTTTGAAAAAAAATTCTGAACACCAAATCACTGTAAAACAAAAACACCGACGACGCCCTTAGACAACAATCGCTTGCAAGTCAAGTTGTAATTCATATTTTCAAAAACTAAAGGAAACTGTTTAAGGACAAATAACTTTTTTATTCTTGTGCAGGGAAAAATATGTTCTTAAAAACCGCCTAAAATGATATAATAAGGGTGTTTCTAAATTCATGGTACAAACTTTAGACACATGGTTGGTACAGGACACTGACCGTGACAGTGCCGCGTTGAGATACAAACACCAGGGAGCAAATTTGGTCTTTTTTTATATCAAAATTTCTCATTCATGCCAGAAATTTCCTATGCTATTCCTTTCTTTAATTAAGACAGACATTTCATGATTACATACAAAAAAATCTCTTCTTTGAAATCTTCTGGTAGAAAATCTAATTTTTTTAATTAAAAAAAAATCTATTCCTAATTCTTTTCATGTTTTTCTTGTATTTGACGGAGTTGCCGGTTTTCAATTTTTATTTTTCAATTAAAAATTTTCGATTTGATATAGGAAATTTTCAAAGAAGATTTTTTAATTTAGGTAACATTAAATGTCTGTCTTAAATAAAGAAAATAATAGTATAGGAATTTTCTGGTGTGAATGAGAAATTTTGAAATAAAAAAGCGCGAAATTGGCCCCCTGGCGTTTGTACCTCAACGCGCTACTTGCACCCATACATCCCTATACAATAACTGATTGTTACAGTGTCCTGTACCAACCCTTAAAGTTTGTACCATTAATTTAGATTTACCCTGTATATATATATATATATATTTCTTTTAACCCATTAACGACGAGTCTCTTTTATTCATCTTTTAATGCTTCTACACCAGATTTTCCATGTTGTAATTTTGAATTATTTAATCTCTCAAAATTTGAGATTAGATAATTTGAAAAAATTCAAACTAAAATGCTTGTATTTAAATTTAGAAGTATTATTTGCCGTGCATGTTAAGTTTTCTTGCCAACTGGGTTTATTGAGTTAATACTCTAAATGCAGAGTGGGCGATCATTTTGTAATACTTTTCAGCATAGCTGAAATATGCTTACGAGCTTGGTTTATCTATCTATTGTTTCTCCGTGCTCTAACTCTGTTAAATATACACGAACAGCCATGTAATTGATATATGCTACTGAAGTTTATTGAAAATTACCCGTTTTTGAAACTTAAATGGGTAGCATTTGTAATTCGTTTAAAGGGATTAAGAAAAGAATCCCGTTACATTTTCGTCTATGAGAGATAATCGTTTGCGGTGTATTTTAATGACGTTACATTATGTCATACATGATGAAATTGATGGATGTTTCTGAGATTCACTAAAACAGGCCGTCTCTAAAATATGCTGTACAACGAAATGCGGATTTTTTTCAGTTGAATTTTTGACTTTGTTATCCAATGAGAAACAAAGATACTGTTTTGCTCAGTATGTAGTGTACATACAAATCTATAGATCATGCGTAATAGATTGATTATATTTCTGACTATGAACGGAAATTGCTAAAACCCGATTTTCAACTGTTTTCTGCGTTTTGTAAATTTCTTACTTGAATATATATATTCTTTTACTTATTACCCGACTACTAAGAAGGGTTATGTGTTTCACGCGTATTCGGATAAGTGGATTTCTTTATACCCTCGAAACATCCCAACGGCTGGATGGATTTTAATGAATGAGGTCTCTATCAATTTGTCTTAACAGTCCGATGATTATAGGCTAGGTTTTGTTTTTATAAATTCAAAATGGCGGTCGTAAAATGCAAAAGGCAGTAGAGAAGAAAAAAACATTTTGCGCACCCTATTGAGTGGCATATTATTGGATAGGTCTTTCAAAATGAAGGCGATATTTCACTGAATATTTTACAGTCAGAAGCTCCGTTTAAATATTACACAACCAGGAAGTTGTGTAGGTAGGATCTCTAACTTTACTGCAACTCTAACCTTCAGAGACATCTATAGCCCTCATCAAAACAATGTTTATAGACAGGAACTAACAATTAAACACAACTCATAAATTACCAATTCAAGTAAATAAAAAACTTTGGTAAGTAATATAAAAAATAGTTTTGCATTCATGAGAAATAATTAATTAGTTCGCTTTTAAAGCAGTCGGGTTTTTTGATTTTGTAAATTAAATTTTTACTTGTACAGAAGAAAGGGTTTCGGTACATTATTTGTGATGGATACACCTCCTCCTACTACTTGCGAAAAATGTGTAAGGGTTGCTCAAATGAAAGTGGCATTGCTTCAATAACTCCGCCATTTTAAGAGAAAGATGACTACGCATGTTCCTATACAGGGCACAGAGTGCAGCAAATGCATGCGATATCGTCAGATTGCGCCAGATACGTGTGTGATAGCATGGGAGCACGTTAAAAGGCATCGTTCGCATCATGGTTGCCTCCAAATGGTGTCAACGCGCGGTCGTCCAATTTTTAACAGTGGAAAATGTGAATGCTAGTGAAATCTACACTGTAAAAATTTTTCAGAAACGTTTCTGAAAGTAACGGAGACCTCTGCTGCACGATACTAACAGAAAGGTTTCTGATTAGAGCAGAAAAATGTTTCGGCTATAATACGGAACCTTCCCGATTCGTAATGAAAAGTTTCTGAATATATCGGAAACCTTTCATTCCCAATCGGAAAGGTTTATGAATATATATGAAATCTTTCTGAAGACAAGGAAATGTTTTTGAGTGTATAGGAAACCTTTCATTACGAATCAGAAAGGTTTCTGAATACATATGAAACATTTCTGAAGTCTTGGGTTATTTTAAAATTCATAAAAAGCACAAATAACTGTACTAAAATTACTTGCAGGTTCATACATATAATATAAAATTACTTAAAATATATTAGAAATATCTTAAAACTTGCACCTGCAAGTAGTTTTAGTATATTGACTTGTGCTTTTTTATATGAATTTTAATTATATACTCAAGGTGAATTAGCACTAGTATTTTAACTTTTATTTAAGATTATTTTGTGAAAGGGGCTCAGTTTGGAAAAATGAATTTGTGAAGTAGCCAGTTTTATTAAATCAAATTTTATAAAGAAGTCAGTTTTAAATGGATTTTGGTTTATAAATCTTTTTTTTTTTTTTTTTCTGAGTTCTTGGTTTTTTTTTATGTCTGTTTGATTTTATTCTGAAAAAAAAATCAATACTGTTATACCTTTTTTATAATGTAGATAAAATTTATTGTGTTTTAACATCTTCCATTGATAATTTTTTAACCATGTTGGTTAACAGGTAACATTAAAGTGAACTGTATTATTATTGAAAAGGAAACGATAAATTCTTTCGAAAAGTGTTCTTTTTTTAATCATAGCATTAGTTTTACTTATTATTTTAGTTCTTTATTAGCCTTTCTTTGCCATTTTAATACATAACATCTTATTATTATTATTATTATTTGTGCATGTAAATAAGATATAATTGCAATTGATGTTAATGTTGACCCAATATCGTATTATTCTTTTCGTAGCATAATATTAATAAATTAAAATGTCTTATAACTTAAAACAAGACATTTTGTGTACTATATTTTCATAAAACAAGCTGATGATTACAATAAATGAAGTTGAAAATCTTTAGATTATTAAAGTGCTTAAGTTAAATAACAACAATAGCTTTTTTTTTTTTTTTTTTTTTTTTTACAATTTTGTTGCGTAAAATCAGAAGAAAGCATTTTTCTTTTCAAGCAAGAACGTTTAGATGAACAAGTGAAATTCAAATCGCAAAAAATGCAATAGTTAATTTTTTCCAAGCATTGAAAAAAAAAAAAAGTGTGTGTGTGTGCCGGAGGGGTGGGGGGTGTGTTACATAACTGGACCTGAGTACTGAATAAGTTAATTAACTTAAAACATTTTTTTAAATTTGTTATTAAAATTTAAGGAGAAAAGGGGTTTAATATAAAAAATTAATTAGATTAACAGAATATGTTTAACATTATTCTATGCATTTATAATGCACACATCGTAACTTAATTTAAAACCAAAATGTACTGAAATGTATAATTAAAGGTAAAATATTATTACACTAAAAATATACATATAATTGAATTATTGATATTTCTATTGTGTATTATTACTGACATATAAACTCTATTTCGAATTTTTGAAAGATTTTTAGGAAGCAGCAAAACAAGTGAATCAATTTTATTAACTACTATAATGATTTATAAAAATAAAACGTATAATTGAAAGAATAGTTTACTGTTTATTTTTAATTTTTACCCACAATACTGTATTTTTTACATAAAAGCAATAAAAAAAGTAATAATAAACAATAATAAAATAAGTACAATAATAAAAAAGTAAAATGTCGATGAACCTCCAGCTTGTTTGATAAAAATATAATACATAAATTTTCTTTTAAATTATAACGCATTTAATAATTTATTAAGAGCACACTGTGTACCGGAGTCAGTATTAACATCAAGTTTAACTATATTATTTTATTTACATGCACACATAACAGAAACAAGGTGTGATATATTAAAAAACAGATTATAAATTTATTTCCATGTATTGTAACAAAGCTAATAAAGAAGTAATTAATAATAAAAATAGTAAGTAAAAGTAATACTGTAGATGATTAAAAAAAAAAAAACCCTTACTCAAAGTTGTAATTGTTCCGTCTTCAAAAATGTGCATATTCGCTGCCAAGCTTTGTGCTCTTTCCCGTGTAGATGATACTAGAAAAAAATGTATACAGTCTTACTCTCACATAGCATAAATGTTTTCCAACGTCGCGTTGATAAGGATTTGATAAGGAGAACAATTAGGTGGCCGACAAAAAATCAAAGAAAACGTAATACTTAGGATCACACTGTAAATTAAAATACACGAAATGATCTATTGCTGCGGGATACAAATTCGTGGATACTGTGCAACATGCTTACTGATTTTTGTAAGAATAGCACGTATATTCTTGGAGATATGTAATTTTTTTTAAAGTTCAAAAAATCCATGCATATTTTTAGCTTTCATCACGCAGGGTTTCAACCCAATTTAACGCCCGTTTCGGAAGAAATTAGCAAAATGTAGTAGAAACAATATAGTGCATTTTGAATATAAATATATTAAATATTTTACGAAATATGAACAGTTGCATTAATTTTTTTTTTAAGTCCGCGTGCGCGAACGACAACAAAGGCTTTTTTAAATAGTTTAACAATCAACTCTATGGAGCAACTCATAAAAAAAAATCCTGTTAAATATCGTAAAATTCAGAAAGATATCGTCGATATAGTGAGCTATTTTCAGTTTTTCTCTAAAAGCAGCTCAATTATAAGGGTTTTTCGACAAACTGTCTATTTTAATTTTAATTATATTTTTAATTTTCATTTTACTTCCCATCATACGTAGTATAGGGTAAATCTTGTAATTGTTTTAAAAATGAAAAAAAAATTGGACGGATTTACACGTTTCAGACACTGGAGATTCCGAAAAACATATTTTTAGAAGAAAAAAAAATTGCCGTCCGTCTGGATGTGTTTGTGTGTCTGTAAACGCTCTATCTCCCGAACAAATTGAGATAGAAACTTGAAATTTGGTGTGTACTTGGGAAGTAATAATGGAAAGAAGCCTGTTGAATATCAGTAACCTCGATCGATTATCCGGAACTATTTTTTCATACTCTTGAAATATTCGTTCTGATAAAAAATATACAGAAATTTTCGAAATTGTTTATTTGAAGGAGTGAATATCAAAGAAAAAAAAAAAAAAAAAAAAAAACATAAATTGTGCATCATGAATGAACTCGATCGGATGATTAGTTGCCGAGATATTTCTAATCCCATATTTCACACTCTTCGATTTTTTATGACCTTGTATTTCATTCAAATTTCAATTCAAAGATATATTTTAATTGGAAATGAGACGGTTAATCCGACGCATTAAACTGTTAGTTAATATGATTATAATTTTTGGAGTTATAAGGATGTTTCTTTCACGCAATTCGGTACTACTCGATTATCCCGCCGACCAAAAAACTATCGCCAAACTATAAGATTAAATGCTTATAATGGCTTATCGTAAATGTCAAGCATTTAATGCATCTTTATACCTATAAGGGGGTTACCATAGTGGGGACACTGTTCTGTCGCAAAATGCCGCCAAGTGTGCCGCCAACTTGCGATATATCGCCAAATTTGGCGACCAAAATTAATCGCCAAAAGTGGCAGGAAATTGGCGGTATCTCTAATATTTCGCCAAATTCCCATAGACTTCCATTTTAAAGCATTAGTGCTTACTTGCTTATAGAAAATCAACAAATTGAGATATTTTAGTACAACAAAAAGTAATATTAGCTTAAGGTATTATATTAATTATATTTAAGGTACAAGCACATTAAATTATGAATAAAAGTAACATGATACAATGCTTAGCATGTTTCACATGTTTTATTTTCATATTTTATATTATGTATATCCATGATGGGTAAGTATTACGGTGGCCCCCAACGACTAGTTCATTCATGCTGTAGTTCTTCTTGTATAACCACCAGAACAAGCCATAGTCAAAAGAAGTATCAAAACCGAACCCTTTCTTCCCAATCTACTCATTGATATTCATTAAATACCAACTTTTTTCTGAAAGTCACTTAATAAAAAATGACAATTTGTGGAAAATTCCTTATCATTCAGCTGCTTTTAGAGAGGAATAAAAAATCAGCTGACTCTATCAACGAAATCTTTCTGAATTTTCAGGATATTTGACTAGATCTTTTATGAGTTGCTCCATAGTGTTGACTATTAAATTATGTAAAAAAAATATTTGTTATAGTTCGCGCATGCGCAGATAAAAAGTTCCATACAACTGTTAGTATTCCATAAAATATTTAATATATTTATATTCAAACTGCACTACCTTCTTTCTACTACTTTTCGCCAATTTTTTTGAATCTGTCTTTAAATTTGGTTGAAAACCCTGCATGATGCCTTAAAAACCCTAAAAATACCCTAAAAAATGCATGATTTTTTTAATCCCTATATCTCCATGAATATACATGGTGTTCTTAGAGAAATCTGTAAACGTATTGTGCAGTGTAAGCATATTCGTATTCTGCAGCGATAGATAATTTCGTACATTTCTATGTACAGGGTAATGCCAAATATTATTATTTTTCTTTGATTTTTAGTTGACCCCCTAATTGTCAGCCTTATCAAATCGACGTTGATAAATTTGAGGCCAAACGTGTCCTTTCTAATCCTGAAATTCGAAAAGAATCTGACAAGCATATTTGTAAATATTCCACAAAATGTCTAAAATTGAATGTTTCCGGTCATTATCCATAACGTTTCGCCACACATTCGCCGAAAAATTTGCATAAACCAATATGTTGGAAATAAGAAAAACAAATGGAAAACACCCCCGAACTCAGCCGTATGCGAAAACTTCGTAGTATGCGAAGTGCCTGACCAAATGAGGGTAAATAAACGACAATGTGCGGGTGCAAAGGATTTTGTTCGTAGCTCGTGACAAGGTATTGGCAGGAGGATTAAAAACAATGCAAAGTAATTTTGAACTTGCGAAAAATTTATATACCTCATGCCTGTCAAACACAGTGTGGTTTGAATGAAATCTGGGAAGAAATGCAAAATTACAAAAATACGACAAATGGCGCTAAACTGCCGAACATTTCGCGTGAAAGTATAGCCATCTATTGAAAAAATGATAAATTAAAAGTAATGCATTTGACGAGTTGAGTTCGGGCTTCACGGAATTGAAACGCCAATTTTAACTTGCCCGAACTCAGATCGCGAATTCCAAAATTGGCGCATTTGCGTTGCCCGAACTTATTTCGGGAGTCACAGGCCAGGGGTTAAATTCAAATTTTCAAAAACGATGAATTAGGTCATTGCGCGAAAGAATTATAAGAAATGGTTGGTTAGATTTCCATGATATTTTTTATTGTAGGTATAAACCTTATACGTTCACAAATCGACATGCTATTATGTTCACCAAGTACAAAACTTAGAAAATTTGATTATTTTTAGTTTAAAACTGAAAATTTAGAAAAAAAAATCAGCAACTGATAATTATAAAAAAATTTATATCCTCGGACGAAGGCTATGTATATAGTTGAAAGTACTAAGAAGTATTAAACTAATTTTACACATTTTTAAATACTTTATGATCTTTTAAGTAATTTTGAGATTGTGGAATTTTAAGTTTAACAAACATTTGTCGTTTTTCTACAGAAAACAGAAGGCTTAATTTGTGAAATTTACTACTATATTTTAACATGTAAAATTGTGTAACCCGAATGGAAATTTTTCGGGTTACAGGACGAAAAGGCGTTTTAATATCGTGATAGAATATATAAAATGATTGGTCTGCAACTGCTTATCCCGAGTTTCTTGTACTTTTTTTCAGATTTCGATATCAAAGCGATTTTATTCTTTGACAAGTGCTATTTTTTAACTTTGTTTTTATTCTCTTAAAGAAAACGTCTTATTATGAGAAAGATGTTCGTATTAACTACACTCTAATACGAGATTTGTTTTTGATAATTTTAAAATGTTTCGTCATTTGGCTGACATTGAAAAGCATTTGAGATTAATAACGATTTACAGTTAAATTATTTTTCTCATTATCTTATAAAAAATACTAATAACATAATAGCACAAAATCATCTCATGTTTTTTTTTTTTTTAAAGGAATGTCCCAGATTCAATTAAAGGCCTTACGTGAGACGAAACTAAATCTTTTACTGTATAACTTAGCATTTTTTTAGAGAATTCCACTATGAAAATGGAAAGACCAAGAATCCTGTGGAAGTAGATGAAGGCATTTTTTCAGTTGTAATACAACCAAAAGACTCGGAAAGATCTTTGGACTTTAACAGTTTGAATGATGCTTGATGGAATATCTTCTAAAAAACGAATACTAAAATGTTACTGAGAGTCATTTATTTATTTATTTTTTTTTTATTAAGAATTCATTATTTCCTAGGAACAAAATAAAAAATCATTATGAAATTGCATATTTCAGTTTATGAAACTCTTCCAATTCTACTATGCTTTACTATTTAACCTTGAAAGCCATAGTTATTAAAATGTTGACTAGGTACAGTGAAATAATAATGTGCTCTTTTTGGGACTGCCTACTGCATCTTATAGGGGTGAAATTAAGAAATAACTCCTCTATCTCGTAAACTACACGGAATAGTAGAAAAAACTCAGTTAGAAAGCTGTAGAGCAGCATTAATGTAGCATAAAAATAATATTTGTTCAAATAAATAACAAGAGTAGAATGCGCATAAGTCTGATTTGTTTGTTTGCGATTTAAAACAAAGAACTTAATTCAAAAGATCAAATTGAACACACAGAAATACTAAGCGAGACCTTGCATTAAATAGAACTAAAACATTAAGTTTACAACTTAGCGTGTATTTCCCAAAATTCCACGCTGATTTTTATGCTTTGACGAATAGACCAATAATTTTGTAGAATTAGAGGAACATATTGTTTTCATTAAAATACCATCAAAACACTCCGAAAGATCTTTTGAACTGGAAAACCATCTTTTCATTTCGAAAAAAAAAAAAAAGAAATAAATGGTAAAATAAAAACTATAAGTGTTAAAAAATACAAGAAAATGAATCATGCAATAAACAATCTATCTTTACACAAAAAATATTGATAGAAAGAACATTTAAAAACACAATAAAATGAATGATGTAATCTATTATTTTACAATATTTAGCTATAGAACATAAATAAAAACACAAAAAACTCTAGTTTTTTTTTCAGCTTTTTGAATAGAACATATTCCTTTCTTTACCATGCTAATGGCAACATGGCATCTCTCTATTCTAAAAAAAAGTAACTACCGCTGTCACCGCCGCCGCCGCCGCCGCCGGTTTTGAATTTTTTGTGACCGGAGGTCTTTCTTCGTTAATATTAAGAAAAATAATGCATCCAAAAATATGAAAATCGGTAGTATTATACAGAAATGTTTGATAAACACGCCGATGCAGACAGTTTTCAAATCGAAGAATTATTTTAAGAGATATTTAATGCTAAAGTTGGACAAAATCGTTCCACTAAAAAAGTTTTATAGGAGAAAAAACTATACATCGGAATTTAATAATTTTTAGATCATTTTATACGTTATAATTTCCTGGTGTGCAGAATTCATTTATTTTTTAAATTTGACTCATTTTTCAAGGTTTTATTTCTATTTTAAATTCAAATTTTCAGCATTTCGAGAGATATTTTTTACTTATTTTAAGGAAATGGTATTAATTTAACCTGTTGCCAACTCTATAAACAACGGAAGCAATAATGTTTGCTTCAAATTAAAAATTTATTTGCACGTGACTATTATAAATAGAAAAGGTACTTTCAAATTAAAATTAAATAATTGCGTATAAAAAGCAGGAACTTATTGAAAATTACGTCATAAAAAGTATACACGTTAATTTTAAAAGAGAAAGGATATTGTAAAATATTAAATTCATTAACATGCGTTAGAAGCCTTAAATAGGAGAAATTACGTCATATTTACGTCACTTTACAGTTATTACATAAAATGAACACAAAATAATATTGCAAAAAAGTTTAAATTTAGAAATTGTGCTAGACATTTACTTGATATTTTGAGAGGATCTTTTCAACTATTTCTGTTAGGAAAGCGCAAATAATATTTCATTTCTAACTATTTTAACTAAGTATTATAATTAAGTATTTTCACATGAATATTTAAAAGAGAAAGAATAGCTTGGTCAAAGTTACGTCAGATTAAAAACGATTAATTTAAAATGTCTCATTTAAAAGAACTTTCTTTTCGCTTTGTTAAAAAATACCAGGCGACAAACACTCTCTTTACTTAATTCCTTTTATATTAGCTTATTTTGAAATGTTGTTACACGTGTCTACGTCATCAAGTTATTTTTATTTCGAAGTTTTATTTGTATTTTTATTAATGTTGTACTAATTTATTTGTTCTTTCGTTATTTAAAATGAAAATTATGTCAATTTGTATAATTTGGCGAGTGGTTTGGCGATTTATATAATTTGGCGAAATGGGTCGACGGTATAATCAAGTAGTACCGCAACGGATTTGGCGTTAAAATTCCCCAATCAAAGAGAAATGAATAGAAATCCATTTATAGGGAGATCGACACTGCTTTTTAAATTATAATTCAAACTTTCGAAATCTTTTTAAAGCCGATCAAATTAGCGTGCATTTAGAGTCTGCGGTGTCTGGACGGGGGTTGGCGAGTGGTTTGGCGATTTATATAATTTGGCGAAATTGGTCGACGAGATAATCAAGTAGTACCGCAGCGGATTTGGCGTTAAAATTCCCCAATCAAAGAGAAATGAATAGAAGTCCATTTATAGGGAGATCGCCACTGTTTTTACTTTCTTCTATCTTCAATAGAAGAAAGTATTGTAATCGAAATTTTTTTCGACTTCCGGTTTTCGACGGATTTGCATGTTTTAGGGGTCAGAGATTCCAAAAAACATGTTTATAGAAAATGTCTGTCTGTCTGTGTGTCCGTCTGTCCGTCTGTCCGTCCGTCCGTCTGTCCGTCCGTCCGTCTGTCCGTCTGTCCGTCTGTCCGTCTGTCTGTCGCCATTGTACCATCAAAAAGTGTATGAAGTTATGTATAGAAGTAAACCAAAATTTTATTATAAGTTTTCGGCTATGGCAAGCAGGTCCTCCTGGAATTTGGAAAAAATTCGCCGGTAGGGGGCGCTGATATAACAATTTTTGTGCGATTTTGATTATTGTACCATCCAAAAGTGTATGGAGTTATGCATAGAATTGAACCAAATTTTTAGTTTAAGTTTTTGGATATGAGAAGCAGGTCCTCCCTGAATTTGGAAAAAATTCGCCGGTAGGGGGCGCTGTAAATGCGTTTTTTGTGCGATTTTGAATATTGTACCATCGAAAAGTGTATGAAGTTATGCATAGAATTGAACCAAATTTTTAGTTTAAGTTTTTGGCTATGGCAAGCAGGTCCTCCCTGAATTTGGAAAAATTTCGCCGGTAGGGGGCGCTGTAATAGCGATTTTTGTGCGAATTTGAATATTGTACCTTCCAAAAGTGTATGAAGTTATGCATAGAATTAAACCAAATTTTTATTTTAAGTTTTTGGCTATGGCAAGCAGGTCCTCCCTGAATTTGGAAAAAATTCGCCGGTAGGGGGCGCTGTAATAGCGATTTTTGTGCGATTTTGAATATTGTACCGTCCAAAAGTGTATGAAGTTATGCATAGAATTAAACCAAATTTTTATTTTAAGTTTTTGGATATGGCAAGCAGGTCCTCCATGAATTTTCAAAAAATTCGCCGTTAGGGGGCGCTGTAATAGCGATTTTTGTGCGATTTTGAATATTGCACCATCGAAAAGTGTATGAAGTTATGCATAGAATTGAAACAAATTTTATGTGTTTATTTTTGTTCATGTCACGAAGGTCCTCCCTGAATTTGGAAAAATTCTGCCGGAAGGGACACTATAATTGCGATGTCTGTGCCATTTTCATTATTGTATCATCGAAAAGTGTATGAAGTTATCCATATAATTGAACCAAATTTTTTGTGCATGTTTCTGGCTATGGCAAACAAGTCCTCCCTGAACTTGAAAAAATTCCGAAAGAAGGGGGCGCTATAATTCCGATCTCTGTGCCATTTTCATTATTGTACCATCGAACAGCGTATAAAATTATGCATACAATTGAACCAAAATGTTTGTGCTTGTTTTTGGCTTTGGCCAACAGGTTCTCCTTGAATTTGGAAATATTGCGCGGTAAAGGGGCTCCGTGCTAGCGATTTTTGTATACTTTTCTTGATTTTTCGTAGTTCTATTGTGCATCGGTGGCTCATGCAGCGGCGGGAACTCGCTTCCTGCTATGCCGGCTATTCGCAAACAGCTGATAACGACAGAATAAGGAAAAATTAATAATTTTAACAAATATCATGATATAGATTAACTCGTTTTTAGTCCATTTAATTGACTTGAGCAGAAATTTAAGATGAAAATCAAAGTTGGTATAGTATTGAACTAATAATATTGAAGTATTAACATGTGTAACTAGGTTTTGAAATATTAAGATGTATAAGATAGAAGAAAGTTTTGGGATTGGCACATCCAACTAGTTTAATTATAATTCAATCTTTCGAAATCTTTTTAAAGCCGATCAAATTAGCGTGCGTCTGCGGTGTCTGGACGGCGGTTGGCGAGCGTAGCTCGTAGGGGGCCGAGCCCCCTAGTTATTAAAAAATATAATAATCCTATTATTTATCGCTTTCAATATTTTATCCACTAAAATGGAGTAATTAAATTGCCATCATCATCGATATTTCATTATAAAATTCAAAGATGTATTTCTAAAACTAATTTAAATTTCAAAATTTCGACAATTATTGTGACTTTATTAATCGTTACGAATAATAGATGTAATTTTCAATTCATAAATCATCCTATTCTTGTGGGTCACGATTCACGAAAAGATTTCACTAAATTTAAACACACTCATAATATGTTTCTTTATATAACGACTTAATTCCCACGTTTCTTATCGTACTTTCATATTAAAAAACAAAAAACAACATAATATAAAGTCATCTAATGTTTACTTTTCCATTTTTAAAGAAATATAAGAAAAAATCAAAACACGAAGCTAAACTTTATATTAAATGGAAATATGTTTGTTTTACAACGTAGCCCATACTGCACACAATTTAAATTTGAATATATATACATATATATATATATATATATATATTATTTTATTTTATTTTTTTTTTTTATGAATAGACAATAATTTTGTGGAATTACAAGAAGAATTTTTTCTATTAAAATGCGATCAAACCACTTGAAGAAATGTTTTAAGCCGAAAAAACCGCTTATTTATTAGAAAAAAAAAATAACCTGGAAGATAAATGTATTGGTATAAAAAATACAAGAAAATAAACCAGACAATAAAGAATCCTTCAACAGTGGGATAGATATAGGGACTTTAAAAAATATAAAATAAATGATATAGCTATTATTCTACGATATCGGTAACTATAAAATAAAATGCTCAAAATGTTATTTAATATTTTATTTTTAGGTTGGAATATTTGTGTTATTTGTAAGGAAAGTGTAGATTTAAATTATATAGACCATTATCTTAGGAAAACTACAAGAGTATAGAAAAATGCCCTTTAAAAATATTGTTAATTATTTAAATTAAATGAAATGATTTATACAAGTGCAAAAATATGTAAAACTATGGGCTTAAAAATCGTTAATAGTCTTAATCAAGTACTTTATGATGCAATTTAAAAGGAAAAATGATAACCAATGTGGATAATTTAACTCTCTATCCATAATTTTCTTCAGTATAATAATCTCTTAACTACTGCCTGAAATCGTGGCTATCACTTGGAGTGTAATCTGACATTTTCGGTGTCGAGTAGTTTTGATAGAGCAATAGGAAAAATGCAAAGAAAACTTTAATAGTTACAGGCGCACATATTATTAACAATTCAAACACATTTTGAACTTAACCTAGCATGTATGGAGGATTGTGGTAATTAAACTATTGTTATACCTCTTAAATAAAGGATTAAGAGTCTGCCTAAATATCGCAGTGTGTAGCTCAACGTATATCCAAATTTCCGAACGAAAGCGGAAACCGGTGGGATCCTGATAGTCGTTTTTTTTTCCTAAGTTGTATTTCTGGCAATAACATTGAACTGTTTGCTTTATTAATAGACGCCATATCTGGACCATGGGGCATTACAAAGTCTGCTGCTTTCACATTCGTGCGAAGATAAATCACTTCAAAATCTCCATCTTCATCCTTACAGGTTAACATTTTTCTTACGTAGAACACACTATTTGGAAATCGTACAAGAACATAATCAACAACGATAGGCTCTCGTTCTAGATCCAGAAAATCAAATGATTCATTGTCGTCAGAGGAGTCGTCTAGAACCACCTGTGTATCTTCATCAGATGAGTCATCTGATTACGAATCCTTCTGCACCGTGTGGTGTGTTGAAGACTTCTGAAATAAAGTTCTGAATTTCGACTTTCCTTCCTTCTTTTTACAGAAAGGGTTTCTGTTTCCTACATCAGCGTTCCGACATTTTGAGATGTATTTTATGATTTATAATTAATTAATATTTCTCTTAATTTTCAAAATATTAAAAATCTGAGCCTCAGGTGCACAATGGCACACCTTTGGATACCTTAATGCTATTTTTCCGCCCAGTACGTTCAGTCGATTTCCTTAGCCATCGCCCACACAAACACACACATATACACACACAGACAGAGCGAAACTTTCTTTTATTATTATAAGATATGATATTTATTTTACCCATATAATATTGAATTTCAGCAAATAAATAATTTTTTAACACCATAACCACATAACAGGTACACAGTGAGACACATCTCAATGTGTGCCTCACTGAGTACTTTCGTTGCATTGTAACAAAAGAGATGCCATATCTGTTTAATCAATTCCATCACTTTGAAAGTTTGCGTAATTTTGCCAAAATAGTCTATCATTAGATATAGGTAGGTTTGGTTAAGTAAATATATGCCATAATGAAGTAAATAAACTCTAAAATAGACGTTTATGCAACTTTAACCGCTGTAAAATAAAGAATTATTTACTATTATGTTGGTCGAGTAAGTGAAGGGCCGAAACTACATCCACGTGTCGCATAAGGTGAGTTGGTTATGTGTGAGCATCATCTAGGATAAAAAGTTACAACTATATGTCAAAGTGACTGTTGTCTCACTGTTTACCATGTCTCAATGTATACTACTCTCTCCTATATGGAATTAAGATTTACCATATTACTAATATCATACAATATTTTTTTTTTTTTCAGTGGTTGTTTAAGTATGGAATCGACTCGCGTTATGCATCATTAATAAAATTTATAAAACTAGGGGGCTCCGCCCCCCCCTGCTCGCTAAGCTCACCAACCCCCCGAGTAATCGCTTCCCGATTCCGTTTGGTATCTCGAAACAATCCCTGTTTTCTAGCCAACACAACACGTAATTGTTTCGTGTTTCCATTCTGGATCGTCTTGCGATCCCTTAGGTTCTATGCATTCAATTTTTGTATTTCAAACCCAGATGACCCCCCCCCCCCTTTCACATTATTTAATGGAAATTATCTTCTTTCTGAAAAAAAATCACTTTTTTCATCGACCCATACAAAAAAAAAAGACAGAGGTCTATGGAAATGCAGATTCTTCATTTCTCCGCCCATCCTATCTAAATACTCTACTTTCATAGTTTTCGTCAAGCACAGCTCCTGCTAAGAAATGGCAAAAAACTCTGACCAATCAGATAAGTTCGCGGTATTTACGAAGATTTTCTTTGGCCAATTTCCAAATAATTTGCCCATTTCCAAATCTTTATTTTTTTATGTATAGAAGAATACACAAATTACAATTAAATGATTCCTTATGCGTCTTCATAAAGCAAATTCATAATTAGGTAGTTTGGGCTCTAATTAAATTTATTATTACTACTAGGATTTCCTTACGCAGAATGTGTCATAGGGAATAAATAGTGTACAAAATCCACTGCCTCAAGCTGATATTGCAATTATGATTTTTGCCTAGCTCCTCTTAAATTAATCATCTTAAATTATCAATATATAAATTGGGGGCTATGCATATATAACGTTATCATTTTAGGGGGGAAGGGGGCTGTCACATGATATCGTAAGATATCTCTGGTGGAAGGGGGGTTGCTTTTTGATATCATTATCATATTTTATCCAACCAAACTTCTTTTTTTCAGTAACTTTTTTTTTACATCCCCAGAATCTGTTCTTTTTTTTTATCATTATTATTTTTATATGTTAAAAAAAAAGCCATTATTAAAACCATTAAATGTTTATAAAATCATTTCATTCCGAAATTTGGAATACCCTAACGTTAGCCATTCCTGATCTTCTGCGATATGCGCATATGTGTTTGCTGCTGGAAAACTTAGGGGCATAATATGTAGGAAATGATATTTGAGTTTACCAGTAAAGAAATACAATGTTGTCCACTGTTTTGTTGATAAGTTCTGCTTTTAACCTCCTCGGGTAGGGTGCGCGTGCAAGAACGCAATATTACTTTTGAAGGCATTATGTAACAATAAGCTATTAATAAATACTTTTAAATAGTAACTAACTCTTTCAGATGTTATTTGATATAAATTTATTTCATGTATTGATATTTTAATGACTTCTTGAATCCGTAAAGTATGCGACTAATAAATGTATAATCATGTGTGTGTATATCACTTCAAGTGTATAAAAAATCATAATCACTTCATGTGTATAAAAAGACAGAAAAATACTCTAAAAACCAAAGAATTTTTAGATATTGATAACGATATCTTCGGGTTGGGGGGGGGGGGGGGGGGTCAACGAATGATAACGTTTGATATCGTAAGGGGGGGGGGGAGGTGGTCCAAAATTAGCAAAACTCTGATAACGTTATAAATGTATAGCCCCTTGTAATTAAAACATCTGCTAATGTCTGAATAAAAAAGATATAAAAGCTTGGTGAAAGAGAAATATTAGTTTAATTTAAATATGAGAACGTATTAATTTTTTGTTGTGATTACAAAGTTTATTTTATCAACTTATTAAATGAAGAGATGAAACGTAGTTATATATAATTTAAAATAATTTAAAATTGTACTTTCAATTAATTGTTCTTTTGAAAAAATTAAAAATTATGTAAGTTTTGTTTCGTCTGTGCCTAACAAAATGATATAAACTAATTCTTATGGGATTATAATTTAATTTCAGTATTACTTTAAAACAAAATCTTTTTTTTTTAGATTAAAGAAGGTTTGTGATACATTAATAACATTTTAAGTAACACTTTCCGTGAATCATGAAAATTAACTAAGATTAGAGCCTCAAATGTTTCTCCTCTGAAAATATCTCTGGAGTGGTGAAAAGGGAAAAACTTTTGATTTTATGTCATATTTCAATTTCTTTCGAAAGAAAAGTACTAAAAGTGCGAAGTATGCCATTCCCGAAAGGATATTACACAAAATATAAATATATTCTTAATGAAAATATATGATTTATCATATAATACTCTAAATGTAAATCATTCGTGAGTAGAGAATTTTCGAGATATGTTCGTATTATGAAGATTTACACGCCGATACATTTCGAAATTTATCACATGCCGTTCAAAATTGTTCAGTGTAAATCTTTATAAAACATTGTAATAAAAAACGTCTATGTAGTTGACATAAGAATAGCGATATATCTTTATGTGGACAATTTGTCCTTTTTGTAGTAATGTTTACAGATAAGTAAGTACATCCATTTTTCTTTTATATATGTGTCTAACAAAAATCATGAATCACACATTTGTGCCTTAAGTATTTTTTATGTATGAAATTATAATGCTTAACATCTAAATACTAAATAATGTATAAAATAACACATTTCAAGAGCCACGTTTACTTTAGCTATAAATATAAAAGCATTAGAAAACAATCCTGTATCTTGTCATTATTTCTGAATTCAGTAAACATTTCAGATTATGTTGGTTATTTTTAAGTATAGGAAATTCAGCAATTTTTTCTAGGAATCAAAATATTAATATATTTTTGTATAATCAAAAAATAAAATAATTATAAATAATAAAATAACTCCATATTCAAACTTTTTATCAAAACAATATGTTGCTTTAAATTTTCTAAAATAAGTCATTATTAAATTTTAGGTTTTCTTTAGGATAATGAATGTAAAGTTAGGTATATTCAAGTACTAATGGAATCAAACTTTGTTTAATTTTGTAAAAAATCATAAGAAAATAAAAGAAATCTTAATAGAAAATATCGATATAAAAAAGGAAGTTCTACAATTTCAGATATATGATAATTTTCAGTCATTAAAAATATAACATGGGAGAATTAAAATTAATAAAATTAAAAGCATCAATTGATCGTACAAAGATAAAATTTATTATTATTTTACTTCTAAAAACTTCTTTTAAATATACGGGCATACACAAATGAATATCACAACTCTACAGGGATAATAAAACTAATATGCATATAAATTTCACATTTATGTGATATTTATATGCATTTTGTTAAAGAAAATCTCTTCAGTTTATATAAATTTCCTTTCTGGTTTAGGTATGTTGATGATACTTTCATTTTGATTCCCTCTGACCTGGATCTTTCTAATGTCCTTTCTCTTGTTAATTCTGTTGATCCTTGTATCCAATTTACTCTCGAAGTCGAAGAGAACAATTCTCTTCCTTTCCTTGACGTCTTGGTTTCGAAACACCCAGATCGGTTCTCTACCTCCGTTTATAGAAAAGCTTTCGCTGTATCCCTTCCTCCTCATGCCTTATCAAATCATTCTCCTCAACAAAAAGTGGCGTCATTTTATACTTTTGTTTTTAGGTTGTTACGCATTTGTTCTGACTCTTAAGCTCTGAATAATGACTATAATTATCTCAAATCTCTTACCCTTGCTTGTGGTTATAATCCCTCTTTGATTGATAAAACTTTGAATAAATTTAATAAGCCTAAATGTTCTTTTTCTGATTCATATAATCCTCCTAATTTTAACTCTATAACAGTTCTGCCCTTTTATTCTCTTATCTGTTTTAAAATTGCTAAAATCCTTTGTCGTTTTAATTTTAAAGTTATCTTCAAATCTATGATAAAAATTAAATTAAATTATCTTCTCTAAAAGATCCTATTCCTACTGAGAACTGGTGGGGTGTTTATTTTATTCCTTGCTCTTGCAATTTACGTTAAATTGGTCAAACAAAGAGAGCTTTAAAATTCAGATTAGGCGAGCATCAGAGGTATATAACAAATCAAGAAATCTCTAAAACTTCGATTGCTTCTCACTGTTGGTCTTCCAGTCATTGTTTCAATTTCTCCATGGCCAAAATTATTTCTTTCCCTGCCTCTCCCTTTTCTGCTAATCTTGTCAATGATCCCCCATCTCCTCCTTTTTGGTATCCAGCGTGGAAATTACTTTTGTAATTCTTTTCCCTCTTCTCTTGTTTATTTTCCTTTTATTTTGTATATAAAAAAAAAGAATTTTTTGGTTTTTTCTTGTTTTATTCCTTTATATATTTTTTTTATTTATTATTATTATTTACATTTTTTTTTAATTTACTTCTTTTCTTTTCTTTTAATTTTGTTTATTTCTTTTATTTCCATTTTTTCTCTATCAATTTCTCTTCTATCTTTTTGGCAACACTTTTCTCTTCTGAATGTGCTACTTTCAGCTAGCGCCATCTGTCGCATTCTTTGCAACATTCTCTACCTTTCAGTCAATTTTTGACCTTGTCCGCTTACGGAACGTGTTTATTGTAGCTGATGACGAGCTGTTATATTTTTAGCTCGAAACGCGTCTTATGTATTGTTTTTATTTTATGGTGATTTTTAAAAAAGTTTTATTATTTTAATTACTTTACTTGCATATTAAATAAAAATGAAAATTTTTATGAAACTGTATACTAATTATTAAGTAAAATAAATTTATTTGATATAAATAAAATGCAAAAAAAAAATTATATAGGGTTACAGTTTCAGAGAAAATAGAAGTATTTTATTATAGAAAAACTCGACTTATGTAATAGCGTAATCCCATAAAAATTGCTGTTTTCTTACTAAATGCTGGTGTCTGCCTTACCTAAAATCAGGGAATATATACCTGACTTGTAGGATCCCTGTCTTTTGAAGTTATTGCTTTATATAATGTATTTAGTACAATTTATTGCATATTTCCTCTACTTTGAAGATATTTCTTCCAAATAACTGGTTTGAGATGAATAATGAATATAATCTGCTTAAATTATAATGTAAATAGGAATGATATGAAATATTTCTACAGTCATAATTGAATAATAAAGAATTTATACCAATAATGAAAATAGTAAAATAGTGATAAATAACAATAAATTCTTAATTGAAAATGTGTGATTTATAATTTAAAAATACATAGCGTACTTTCTATTTGCTCTTAAATAAAACTAAAATTATGAGATATATCATATAATACTTGAAAATGAGAAATATGTTTTCAAGCTCCTCAAACTAATTATCCGGAATTGATTGAGTACATTTATAATCTATATTCTCGAAGAATAGTTGACAGAATTGATTATCTGAATTTTCTCTACTAATACCTATACACATTTCTCAAAATACGCAAAGTGCTGACATGAAATCAATAAATACAATGAGTGTTTTGGAAAATGTAAGGAAATTGAGACCGATGTTCATATGATTATAACACAAACATTTGGGAATAAAAATAATTAATGTAAGGTTTATAAATGTATACTATTTTCTGATAGAAAAATATTTTAGTTTTGTTAGACAGAATGTAATCTAAAAAGCCTTGTGATTTTTTGCATTTCCATTACTGTATAATTATATACATTTGTATAAAATATGTATATAATTCACTATCCCCTGTCCCCAAAAAATTTCGCGTAAAGAATTGTTTTTTTTTTTTTTTTTTTTTTTTTTTTTTTATCGATATTTTATTGTTATATGCATTTGAATTCTATATTCTGAAATGGAAAACAATACCTATATAGTAATTTATATTGTACAGATTTTATTATGAGCCAAAACGTATAATTAATAATAATTCAATTTAGTTGAAAATTTTTATTGTCCATCTAGAAAGACATTTTGTTATACGGTAGACTCACTCGAATCCGCGACCCTAAAATGCGCAAACCCCTATAATCCAATAATCATTGCATATGTAAACTTTAAAACTTATAGTATAGGGGGAAAATTCAAGATTTTGCAAAATTTTTTACACATTGTAATATGTATTTCCTGTTGCTACGACTGAACACATGCTTCTTCATGAAGAAAGTATAAATTATTTTTTAAATAATAATTAAGATAGCACTCATATCTGTGACGATCGCGATTTTTTTTACCAAGTACATTTATAAAAAATTCAAATTTTATTTTGTTACTAAGCCGGATAAAATTGTAGTAAAATTTCGTTATTTGGTGATTTTCATGTAAATTATAAGTCTACATTTATAAGGTAATTTTTATTGAATAATTCAAGAAACGTTTAACTCATCATTACTGTGCATATTTAGTTATGCATTATTAAATATTGACTTGATATTTACTTTCAATATTCTAATCATTTTTAAATTTTTCTTATTTATCTTTATTACTTTAATTAATTATTTTATTATTTTACTTTATGGTACGCTACAATTATAATTTTGAGTGCATTATTATAATCAAACTACTTTGGAAAAAAAATGTAAACAAGAAAGTGACCAGAAATCCTCAAAATTCGAAAATCTGCAAAATCTCTATTCTCAACCTGTGCGGATTTCAGGGAGGCTAGTGTATTGTATACAATTTAGGTTTCTCACTAGTTTTGGCTATGGATGACATATTCAGTAATGTTTACTCTGCCAAAAAGAAAAAAGAAAACATAACTCCCCTCCCCAGAAATTTTAATCACAGAAAAAGAGAAATAGCCATTCGAAAGGAAATAAATTTTCATTTCAAGTTATGTTTTTAAAAAAGTAATCTTAATGGATTGTCTACAAAATGCAATTGTAACAAACTTCGAAATTATCAATATGAACACTTTATTTTAACATCATATTTGTTTTCCTCGGTAAATTTTATCTTGCGATACCAAAAACGGAAGCCATTCAGTGAATCAAATAAAAATTATGAATATTAATAGTTTGGAACTCCTAATGAACTTCTGACTATTTCTTGATGAGCCTGGAACCTTTGCCCCATATCCCCGAAAATAATAAAGAGGACGCACAAATTTGGAATGTGATCCATTGCAGTAATGGGACGAAAACTTAAAAAAAAAATTGATGTGTGTTCGGTGGGAGAAATAAAAATAAATTCTTGATCTCATGTTTAAAAAAGTAAAAAAAATTAAATATAAACTATTTAAATTTAAATATAATTTTTTTAAAGAACGAGATAAAAACCATTGCCTAGTACTGCCTATACTCCCAATATATACAAACATTGCCTATACCCCCAACCACCGAAATTTTTCCAGGTGCGCGCAGCATTACAGTCTTTAAAAAGACTCTTTGCAACACAATAACTGATCTACAACAGCAGAAGAAATAATGTTTCAGCCCTGGTAAAAATTTAATGCCATACTGAAATCTAAATTAGTATTATAAAGAAAAATCTTATATTAAAATATTAAACCTATGACGGAAAAAGTCTCAGCGACAGTCGCTCTGCCACCTCGCGGCATATGACTGTCAAATCGACAGGCCCTTATAAGGGACTCTTGTCACTAAATGTTCAGGAGCAGATACTAGTGCATTTGTGGACAACAAGTGGAGAAATGAGGATTGCCGGCCGATTTGGAACTCTTTTAAAGACTGTAGCCAGAATGGGCAGAGCTATGAGTTGTATGGGTTGCATGACTCATGGTACCGTGAAAACAGTCACCATGAACTGGCAGAAGAAATTAGCATTAGATGGATAAAATAAATAAAAAATAAATAGGATATTAAAATTGATTTGAAAAATACGCAAAGCGTTTAAGATCTTACCTGATTTAGGTCTTTTTCTATTATGAATCTTAAAGATATCGTACGCTGAATGTGTATTTAAAGAACTGTTTTCAACATTTTCTAAAGAGAGATTAAAGTTAATATTTAGGTCTTGAATATAAGTGTTTAATCTACGGTATTTATTTTTTTATAAAGATGAAAAATTCTAACATAGCAAGAAACATCAAATATTAGTCTAATTATAGAATTTTTGGATTGTATTAATAATTTGATGTGACAATAGACAGCGTAACTTCAAATTTGACATCCATAAGTTAATATCGGTCGTAAAAAGGAATTGTAAAGGAGCAATTTGTTTTTAATTGACATATAATTGTTTCGAGCTAATATAGAGGAAAAATTAAATGTTTAGCAGCTCGAAATGTATTTGGAATTCTGATTTGAATTTTGATTTGAATTTTGAGTTCTATTGGGTTGTGATCTGAACTCAGTTCCGGGATTTATTGCAAATGTTTAACGTAATTAAAGCCGTTAGATAGTCCGAAATCTACTGTGCTACTCCTGTAGTTAGAATATGGAGTGGTGGAGGCCGGACAAACTAGTATGTCCATTGTTGAATTCAGGAGGAAATTGTAAATTCTAGTGCCATATGGGTTGTTGTAGCTGCAGTTCCAGGAAGAGTGGTGAGCAGTGAAGTCTCCAATCAGAAATGTGTTGGCTTCAGGAGAAAGGATGTGTCTAAGATCATTAATGACGTCACAGTCGCTCTCATTTACGGGGTAATAAACTGTGAAAAAAGAGAGAGCTGGGGTGGCAGGAATTTTAATAGTTACACCAATTGTGACAACAATGTTTAAATGTCGGGCAGGGGTGGAAGAGTAAAAATTTAGACTATTGTAACTCAAACAGACTTACCTCGCGAACTGTCGCGGTTATTGTAATCGTCCCGAAAGATGTGATAATTTAGAATTTTGTATGAAATGCTAGGTCGGAGTTATGTTTCTTGGATTAAAATAATATCGTGACTGTGCTCCTTTGCTAACACCCGAGCTCAAGATGCCATCGCAATGACACGAGAATATATTTAAACATCCCCTGGTTCCCATTATGTGCCCATAAATTGTGGTTGTTCGAAGGCTGTCATGGTTAATTTAGCAGCGGGATTAGTTGCGCTTGTTATCAGATGCAGGATATTTTGGTACTTAGTTATTAATTTCATTCTCAATCATTGAGAAATTAATTGAAATGTGGGAAGATTTTTAGGCAAACTGAAATCAAAAACTATGTTAAAATTAGCAGTGATTTTGGGTTCGCATATTTCAGACTTCTAGAAATTGATTTCAGCAAAAATATTTATAGACGACATTTACTATATTTTTAGAAAATGTGTTGAAAAAAAATTTTTTTTTACGAATTCTCTAAAGAAAAGCATAACTTTGAAATCATTTTCATTAAAACGCCCAAGTTGCGGAAATAATATAAGTTATATTGATTGTCAAATTATTCTTTTAATCAAAGTTATTTTGATTTTTTCTTTCCTTTTTACTTTTAATGTTTTATCCCGAAATAAACATACATTCTCTGTTTTAAAATTTCCTTCTTTCCGACTTTTTTGGTCTGATAATATAAAGAACAAAAAAAAAAAAAAAAAAAAAAAAAAAAAAAATACACACACACACACACACACACACATATATATATATATATATATAAAGCAATATCCTTGAGAATTGTAAAGATAAATGAACAAAAGAATTTTCTTAAAAAGGAATCAAGGAAATCTAAATATATAACAACACTTTGAGTTCTGAAAAACAAACATTACGTTATGTAAATTACTTTAATAAGAAAAACAATGTTTTTATTTATTTTCTTTTTTTCAAAGAAAATTTCTTCTTTAAGGAGTCTTTTTCGGAAGATATTTTTGTATTTTGCCTTTTTTCAACAAGGGACAGGATTATTTTTATCGAAAGTACATTTTCCTTATAAATGAGAAATACAATAAAACTAAAGGAAAGTGAAAAAGAAAAGGAGTGAGAAAAAGAGTTTATCATCAGAATTTAACATGAATTGTGGGAAAAAAATATAACTAAAATCTGTAGATAATTTGTTAAAAACTATTTAAATTTCGCAACTTTTTACTAGGGAAATCATTTATAACATTTCATATTTCATATCATTTCCTTTATTGCACACCGAATAAAGTGTTACATAATTAATTGAATGTGGATATTGCGCGTAACATGAAAAAGTTTTAAATCTCTTATTAATATTTTCCCATAAATTATAAGGGAAACCAAACTTGTCGCATGGGTGGCTAGTCTACTAAAATTACAGTAATCTTAGTAAAGTTTTATCTGTAACCTGTGTTGCAGTTAAATAAAAAGTTTTAGGCATCCCAGTTTCCTAAAAAATTCTTAGTAACCTTGCAGATTTTTTGATTTTACACCGCAAACGCGTATCTGTTACATGAATTTTTATCGTTGCCGTTACATAAAATGTTCTAGGCATATCAGTTTCCTATAAAATTCTTAGCAACCTTATAGATTTTTTTTTTTTTTTTTTTTTTTTTTTTTACAGTGTAAAAGCAACAAGTTTGCCTATGTTTGTATGTGTTTATCAGTAATGGTTTGGGAAATATATTGTACATAAAAGTTTGTAAAACTATAAAGTGTTTCAAGATATATAATCAGGATGGACGAAGCTTCAGGCCCGTATGCACCTGATACAATTTTTTTGTTGTTGTTTTCCTTATTTTTTGTTTAATGGAAAATTTTGCATATATCTCGTTTTTCGAAGTTCCTGACCAATTTTCTATCACTTACATAAACAGTAGAAATTTATTCTTTTAGCCCAATACAGTAAACTTTGCCCTCTTTTGAAGAAAAGTTACTTCAAAATTCGTAGAGGGATTTTTGAATTAAAATCAATCTTTCCACCGAAAATTACTGCTGATTTTTATTTAAATGGTACCTTAGCCGTCCGATTTTACAGTTCAAACGAAAGAGTCTAGACTAGACAGACAGAAAAAATGACATACAAATTTCAGATTTTTTTTAAAGTTTTTAAAGGGCCACAGTAATAACAAAATTAATTATATTTCTATCTATAATATTAATTATATATTATGCGGTCAATAAAAACTTATAGTATAAACAATGCTATCGGTAAAAAAAGACCGCTTGTCATCCTTAGTCGAGATGACGGTTTTGCCTCCCCCCTTCCAAAATAAGGAGGCATGAACCACCTTAAACGAACCGTTGCGGTTTTTATAAATTCTAATTATGTTTTTAAATTTTTCCCTTTCTTATTAAACTCTATTCTCTAATTTTTCAATTTATTTCCTCGACATTGTTCCTGACTAAGCATTTAACACAGATAAACATCCACTTTACACCCAATTATCTTAAATTATCTTGTTTTCATGTATTTCTCATGATTCCTGCTCCTAATCTTCCACCTTTCCTCATTTTTGAACGAAGGAATTTGATTCGCTGCACTTCGCTTCCTCATTGGCTGCTGAAGTTTGCCGTCAAATCCGGAGAAATTGTCCCATCCCGACACGCTCATTACCTGTTTCTGACGTAGTAATGCACATAAGTTGCTGATTGGAGGAGCGTTTTTTTCTTTACTGATCTTTTTAGGCAGTTTTGATTAGATGCACTTCGCTTCCTCATTGGCTGACGAAGTTAGCCGCCAAATCCTCGCCGTTTTCTTTTCAAAATTCGTTATTTTTAACTGCTAACTGCTATTTTATTAACTTTTACGACTCCTATCTTTATCATTTTGATTTAACTAATTTATATATATATATAAAGAAATGTATGACTCTAGGGCCTTTTTTAATCTTTCCCCACGATCCCTGGATACTTCTACCATCCAATGCTCCGGAATTCGTAAGGAATTCATTATTGCTTAATCATCGAAGCACTCAGACAATTCGACATTTCAGAATTCGATTGAGATAAACAGAAGCAAAACGACTTCTTTAGGGACTCATTAATAACTGCATTGGTGTATTGGTGTAATTATATTTCGGCATTTGCAAAAGTTATGTGTGAAAAAGCATAAACATAAATAAACACAGAATTTGCATGACAGTAGTAGAAAAAGGACAGTTCTAGTCCAGCAGACGGAGCTGCGGAGCCGTAACAAGGGGAAACTCCTCCTCCTCCTGCTCCGCCTGCTGCTCCACCACCTGCTCCTCCGCCTGCGGAGAATGTGTGCTCTTAGAGAAGGGGTCAGAAAGGAATTTTTATCTCAAAGAAAAGGGTGGAGTTTTAAAAAAATTTAGATTTTTTTTTTTTTTTTTTTTAGAGATTGAAATTTTATAGTGAAGGTACGAGGGGTAATTTTGGGGAATGGATTTTTTTTTTTTATTGGACTAAGGTTGGGGGGGGGGGTAAATATACATTTTAATTTTTGGTGAATGATTTTTTTTTTTTTTTTTTTTTTTTTTTTTTTTATCGAACTATATTATAGAGGCGTAATTTTGGAGAATGAATTTTATTTTTTTTATCGAACTATAGAACGAGGCTCAAATACACATTTTAAGGAAGAATTAATTTTTAGAAAATTAATTTTTGGAGAAGGAATGTTATTTTACTTAATTACAAAGAGATAAATTTTTGGGGAATGAATTTTATTTTATTAAATCACATTTTTTTTATTGAAATTTTTTAGCAAACTATAGTATACGGTGTATTTATTATCAATTATACATGAAGAATTAAATTTAAAATGTTTAATTTTGGAACTTAAGAAAATTTTGAATAAAAAATTTTTCGAAAACTTTAGAATTTTTGCTGTTGGACGAGAGTTCGATAACAATTTTTCAGGGGATTTTAATTAAGTACAACATTTATTTTGTCCTGCTCTCTAGCGGACTGAAACTGAAGCATTTAAAATTTTATTTAAAAAGTTAAAAGTTGAAGTTTGATTCCTCATAAAATGTTAGGAGGGCTTACTCCTCTACCTGCTCCTGTCTCGAGTACCGTGCTCCTCCACCTGCTCCCACCTCCTGCTCCTGCTTCTGGCGCTCGTAACTGGTTCCTCCGCCTGCGGAGACCTGTTTTTTACGAAGAGGGCTTAATTTAGGAATTTTTACCAAACTATAGTTTGAGGGGAAATTTTCAACTATACTTGGACAACAACAACTATACATTTCAAAATAGTTTATTTTGGAACTTAATTTTGAATAGGGATATTTTTAGGATTAAATGTAATAATGGAATGAAAATTATACCGAATTTGAAAATTTTAGAATTTTCTCTAGAAAGTTAAGGTTTTGGTAATATTACCCAATTTTAATTGTTAATTACTCATTAATAAATTTTGTTAATTTTTTTTCATTCAATAAAAATTGTCCTTACGCAATTTTAAATTTAAAACTAAATAAATAGCTTCGATTGAAATTAAATTATCCTAGTCACGTGACACCTCCCCATTTTTTTCTTCTTGAGTAATAAACCATTGTGAATTCATTTTAAAACCTAGAATTAGATATACTGCAAATAATTATTCGAATTTCTTATAAGGTATGAAAACCACAAATATATTTTTAACTGATTAAATATTTATGAGATGTTTATCGAAATTATATAGATATACAGGGTTGTTCAAAGATAGGTTTACTTTTGACGTGTACCAAAGTTTTTAATCACCCCCCCCCCCCCCCCAATAGTGGGTGCTTCATACTTTTTTAAATGAATGTCCGGTTAAATTATAATACACGCCCTTTTTTATTATGTTAATGAGTCAATTAGTAAATTTCGCTAATGATGTCATGGGAGGTCCAATTATTCTCGGTTATTGGCGAAAATTTTAATAATATCGGCGAAATATATTTATTAAATATATAGATTTTTATTGTCGTCACCATATATGAACTCAATTAGATATTTTTTTTTCTTCATATTGAATACATTTTTATTGTTATTCGTGAAAATTTTAATGTTATTGAGGAAATATATTTTTTGCACTCAATAAATTTTTTATGTTGTTTCCGAAATATATTTATTTAACTAAATAAATTTGTAATGTTGTTCGCGAAATATATTTATTAAACTCGATAAAATTTTAATGTCGAATATATTTTTTATGTTGTTGACGAAACATCTGAATTTAATTTTATAAATATTGAATATTATCCAAAATTGATGAATATTATATACTGGTGAATTTAATTAAGTTGAATAAATTTTTGTTAAGCTTTTAACGAAATATGTTAGTAAATGTTGAATGCTGTAGACAAAATCTCTTATTAGTTTTCAACAACGCGAAAGATACGTTTCAAATTTTATAATATGAGTCTACCGCAATAATTTCAACATATACAGGACAGTGCGAAAGAATTCATATACATTTCAAAAGTTTATACATTTTATTGGCAGTGTAAAACTATTTTCTTATAAAAATAATTTTGTAACCGACGAATAATATATAAATCTCGATTCAAATCCAGATTTAAATAAATTTTAATTAAAAATCGAATTTTTGTTTTAAAATTTCGTGTGAACTGAATTAGAAAATACATATACGATTCATTTTTATACGGTATATAATTCATTTCTTGAGAAAATATATATAATGATAAATTTTAAGAATGACTATTTATTTAGAGAATGCATATACGAGTAATTTTTAGACTACCTGTATATTAATTTTTTGGAGAATACATATTCTATTCACTTCAAAAGTATGTATATTATTTTGCCTTCAACAGCAATTTTATTAAAAGATGTTCTGTATTCGTCATATTATTTATTTTGTCTGCGATTAATTTTTTAGACTGCGTATTACTATTATAGCAGTGTCTCTTAGGCTATCAAATCAAATGTCTTTTTGATTAACATTTAGACTAATTTTGGAGACTTAATAGTTTTGAATAATCATTTTCTTTTAGGTGTTTGTTCTAGACTGAAAACATGATATAGGCTTTACTGCATTTTCAAAACAATACGTTCATTGAAACGGTTACAATTTGAAAACAATCTAAGTAAATCATAATGTATGCTATTATAGATTCTAGGCCAATTCAAATGCTTTCTTCAGAGATTTTTGAACTAGGATATTTTTTAATAAAATTAAAAACTAAGAAGTTTTGAAGTTCAAAAACAAAGTAATTTAGACAAATCCTTTACCTAGTGTAATGTATGAGATTATTGTTTCGCGAGCGTAACTGTTCTCATACTTTTTAATACTATGTTGGTAAATAAATATTAAAGAATAGATTTGAAATAGGAATAATATGCTCACAGACAAATATTAGATAATGCGTTTGGAACCTGCTATTCCCTAGCAAAAACATACTGTTTTTAAATATAGGCAGTTTCAATTATACTCAAGGGAAATTTAATTTCAATGGAAAAGAATAAATACATATTAATACCTAGTTTTAGTTGTATATTTTTAATATTAAATCGAAATATAAAAAATAAGCACAGTACCTGTTAATACTCCATAATGTCTTCTCGTCTGGCCAGCCACCTCACACGTTAAAAATCTTACTGTAAATACGCTTATCCTATCACTCGCTCTTTGTCGGAACATGCACGTACAGGTTTGTTATTTGAGACGCGATAAGATCAAAGGCGTCGCATTGAACTGTCACTTTCAATAGATTAGAGAGATAAGCATATATTTTTTCGAATAGCAATTAGTAAAGTCTGTCTCAATTACAATATATCCTAAATAACAAATTCTTATACTTTTATAAATATAGGATAGACTTTAATTGTATTACCTAAATTTAGATTAAAAGCATTTTAATAACGGTGTCAAATATTCTATTTTGAAAATCTATGTATTCATATTTTTAAACAGAATGTTAGCCTTTTATCTAGTTTTTAGATGAAATCACTATTAGGTTTAGTACTTTTTAAATATTTTACAGTTATGCAGACCTTTAGACGTGCACTTTCTGTACATTTTTTATTCAAGAATACTTTTATCCAAACATTAATCAACCTAAAATTTATACTAAGTTTTAGCGACAAGTATTATGTGCGACTACCTATATAATTTTTTCATACACGTGCATACTACTTAATACAATTCCACTAATTGAAATACATAAATTAACTACACACATCCCCATTTAATCATAATTATTTTTACAGTAATTTCTTTTGGATTGATAATGCTTAACCTAATTGAATCATAATTTCTATATTTATAATGTTAATAGATGATAAGCTATTTTCTAGGATGATGAAAGAATAACGTTTAATGCTGCATACATAATATTCTAATATAAAATATACCTCAGTAATTATTTTCACTGCGTTCGAGATAATAATAATAATAAAAATTGTTTAAACTTATTTCTATGGATATACCCGGAAGTAATTTTTTTTTTTAAGTAGCAAGTGTTTACTCATTTGATATTACCTTTTTAACTTATATTTTAAATAATCTCACATAGGTCGAACTTACTTTCGACAACATATAGAAAAGGACCTTTAAAGATTATTCAATCATTTTTTTTAATTCAGAGGTTCAGAATGAAAGCATAGTCATGTAAAACGAATATGTGTACAGGGTCTGATTACCGCATAGGCTAACTAGCCCGCGGTCTTCTGCCCCCTGCTGAGTGGGGCCCTTAATCACGGGCTCTGTAGGTGTAACTAAACAGAGGATGGAATCTATCATCGGTATCTATATTACCTAAAGTCGGATTATGTACACATTTTTTTATTGTTATTAGCGAAATGAAATGTTAACATTGGAAAAGCAATTTTATTATTATTTGTAAATTTTTACTTTTATTAGCTACACAAATTTTAACGTTTCATTTCGCTAATAACAATAAAAAAATGTTTGCATAATAAAATTTTCTTCTATGAATTCCTTTGCTAAAGTAAAAAAAAAAAAAAGATAATAATAAATTGCAGGAGAGAGCATTTTTCCATCACTGCCCAATAATAACTTACTCAGACTTTAGGTAATATAGATACCAATGATAGATTCCCTCGTCTATTTAGTTATAAATTTAGTAAAAAAATAATTAACAAAATTTATTAATGAGTAATTAACAATTAAAATTGGGTAATATTACCAAAACCTTAACTTACTAGAGAAAATTCTAAAATTTTCATATTCGGTATAATTTTCATTCCATTATTATATTTAATCCTAAAAATAACCCTAATCAAAATTAAGTTCCAAAATTAACTATTTTAAAATGAATACTTCATGTATAGTTGAAAATTTCACCTCAACCAAAAAATTTGGTAAAAATTCCTAAATTAAGCCCTCTTCGTAAAAAAACAGCTCTCCGCAGGCAGAGGAAACAGTTACTGGCGCCAGGAGAAAGCTATGTAAATGTCGTTTTCTTTCATAGTTAAAAGCAATATATCTTTCTAAAAATACTGCCAAAGTTAGCGTTTTGAATCGAATTTCCGGAAGCGATAGCACAGGAAAGGAGAAGAACGTACAGTGGCGTGAGAAGAATCTCTGTTATCTCTTTAAGTAATTTATCAAATATGGAAAAAGCTATTCATTTCCAAACGCTTTCAATTATCAGGCCTGTCAATTTATGCCTTAATAGTTAAAAATGAGTCAGAAAATGTGTCTGAAAGTTTCGCATTGTTGAGCAGTGAATATGAGAACCACCTTAAGGTATATTTCTAAAGATACTGTTAAGAGAAGTTCATTATCACTACTAATGCTACAAAACACAATGACTGCCTTACACATCCTGAGATCGATTAAGACCAGTTCCGTCCCGGCACGAGTCTGCTGATAAAAATTAAACTCGGAATCAGACATCTTGTAACTGTACGGTGCCGATTTCTACGACGGACATGTTACATTTCTGTATTGATGTTGTTAAAATTGCATCGGCTCGTGACGCACATTTATACGTCTCGTGAAAATCATATTAATTGAAATTGGCTCGTATTTTATCTGATTCGCTTGAATTCTTATATCGGGCGATAGGCCTGATTAATTTTTTTATCGGCCCGCGGGCCGGGCCGGGTACGGGCCCGTGCAGACCTCTAAGCAGCTAGAGGAGTAAGACCTCTTAACATTTTACGAGGGATCAAACTTCAACTTTTAACTTTTTAAAATAAAATTTTAATTGCTTCAGTTTCAGTCCGCTAGAGGGCAGCACAAAATAAATGTTGTACTTAATTAAAATCCCCTGAAATATTCTTATCGACCTCTCGTCTAACAGCAAAAATTCTAAACCTTTCGAGAAAATTTTTATTCAAAATTTTCTTAAGTTCCAAAATTAAACATTTTAAATTTAATTCTTCATGTATAATTGATAATTACACCGCATACTATAGTTTGCTGAAAATTTTCAATGTAAAAAAAAAAAGAAAATGTGATTAAGTTAAATAAAATTCCTTCCCCAAAAATTCAATTCTGCATTAAAATGTATATTTGAAAAAAAAAAAAAAAAAAAAAAAAAAAAATGTGATTAAGTAAAATAAAATTCCTTCCCCAAAAATTCAATTTTGTATTAAAATGTATATTTAAACCTCGTATTATAGTTCGCTAAAAAATTTCAATAAAAAAATGTAAAATGAAATTCCTTCTCCAAAATTAATTTTCTAAAAAATAATTCTTACTTAAAATGTATATTTGAACCTCGTGCTATAGTTCGATAAAAAAAAATAAAATTCATTCTCCAAAATTACCCCTTGTACTATAGTTCACTTAAAAAAAATTAAATCTCTAAAATTATCCCTCTATACGATAAAAGTTCAATCAATTTTTTTTATCGATCTAGTTCGATAAAAAAAATCATTCTCCAAAAATTAAAATGTACATTTATCCCTCAACCTATAGTTCGATTAAAAAAAAAAAAAAAAAAACCCATTCTCCAAAATTACCCCTCGTATTTATAGTTCACTATAAAATTTCAATATCTAAAAAAAAAAAAAAAAAAAAAAAATCTAATTTTTTTTAAACTCCAACCTCTTCTTAGAGATAAAAATTCATTTCTGACCCCTCCTCTAAGAGCACACATTCTCCGCAGGCGCAGGAGCAGGTGGTGGAGCAGCAGGCGAAGCAGGAGGATGAGCAGCAGGCGGAGCAAAAGGAGAAGGAGTTGCTCCTTATCTTGCTCCGCCTGCTGGACTAGAACTGTTCTTTTTCTACTACTCATGACCTAATTTTTAATTGAGTTAAGGCGACGAGGGACCTTACAAATTAATTTTTTATTTTTTGTAAATTTCACTCTAAATATTACTCAAGAGTACGTTATATGCATTATGGCATGCATTTATCAAGAAAAATATATAAAAAATGGAATTTGACGCGCCGTCTTAGAAATCATCGAAATGCCCCTGCGCGTTCCATATCAGTGAAAATCCCCAATATTTTTTTTTTATAAAAGTTTGGTTTATTTATATAAATAAAACTCTGCATCGAATTTTATATAATTAAATATAAATAAAAAAAAATGAAATTCTTTCGAAAAAATTTAAAAATTTCAAAATGTTTCAATTTTTTTTGTAAATTTCACTTTTAATATTATTCAAGGGTAGATTATATGCATTATGACATGAATTTATCACAAAAAAAATAATTTTTGAGGAAGAAATGGAATTTTACAGAATTTTAGAAATATTCGAAATGCCCGCTGCGCGTTCCATATCAATGAAAATCCCCAATATTTTTTTTTATAAAAGTTTAGATTATATGTATATATATATAAATAAAACTGTGCATCGAATTTTAAATATCTACCCTATATATATATAAAATCCTAATGAAACGACTGCATTGAAACGAATTTATGTAACGATTCTATGAAGCGACTGATTAAACAACTGATATGTTTCACGGCGATTTCTCCTGAAATATGGAATACTTTGACATGAAATTAACGCCAAAAATCCGTATTGATCCACAGATCTCAAGACTGGTATAAGAATTTTTAAATTCGAACTAGTTTTCGAAATATTATTTTTTTCTAATTTTAAATACTTTATTCTAATAATGGCAACTCAAATTTCAATCATAACAGATTTTTTTTCAAATTTCAGAAAATGTTATAATTTTAAATTAATTTGGCGACCAGTTTGGCCTTCCTTAAATCTCATTAGAAAAATGCTTTTATTTATTTATTTATTTATTTATTTATTTATTTTTATTTTTATTTTTATTTTTTTATTTTTTTTTTTTGTATTTCGTTATCATTTTATTTAATACAAAATATTCCTTTAAAACTGAAACATTTAAAATTAATGGCTTTCACTTCTTTCTCTCTTTTTTTGAGCGAAACGAAAAGGAAAATATTAGGCTCAGATGTCATATACGCAACGGGGTACCTAATTGGCGCCAAAATGGCGTTATTTTGCCTGACATGGTAACCCGGCTATTGTTGCTTATTCTTTAATAAATGTTTATTTACATTTATTTTATTTATATATTTTTTTTAAGTTACAAATTGCTTTGTTCTATAGTTATTAATTATTTTTTTTTATTTATTGTTAATTCATTTTAAAAATAATAGAAAATAATTTAAAATAAATAATGTAACTGGTATTCGAAATTGAGGTTTTCGCCAAATTGTCGTAAAAAATATCACGCCAAACCCGGTGCTTATATGACATCTGTGTTAAATATTAAGTAATGCAAGAAATCATGACATTTAATTTCAAATTCAAAGCAAACGACCAATATCGCCAAATTATACAAATCGCCAAACCACTCGCCAAATTATACAAGTTGACGTAATTTTTATTTTAAATAACGAAAGAACAAATAAATTAGTATAAAAATACAAATACAAATAAAGCGTCGAAATAAAAATCACTTTATGGCGTAAACACATGTAACTTCCTCACAGTCAAGTGAATGTGACATTTACGATCAACCATTATTGGCATTTAATCTTATAGTCTGGCGATAGATTTTTGGTCAATGGGATAACCAAGTAGTACCATTTTAATTTACCACTCGAAAAATAAACAAGTTCGAAATTGCTCGTCAAACGTGGCAAATGAGGTGTGTTCGTACTATAACTAGTTTTAAAATTAATTTTTGCACCCCATATTGTACTGAATGTATAATTTTTTGCACTTCATAACGTGCATAGTCTGATACATCATTAAAATGCACTTCCAATAATTTTTTCCGAACACTTTTGACTGTCCCTGTAATTAAACTATACATCCGATTTTCCTAAAATTTGAAATAGCTCAACAAAATTTTGCAACAATTATATCTTTAAAATTTCAGACCATTCGGAAGGCTGTAATATCATTAAAATGCACTTGCAATAATTTTTCCCATTGGCCGTAACGTAAAGAAAAACTTTTGGCTGTCCCTGTAATTAAACTATACATCCGATTTTCCTAAAATTTGAAATGGCTCGACAAAATTTTGCAACAATTATATCTTTAAATTTTCAGATCATTCGGAAGGCTCTAATACCATTAAAATCCACTTGCAATATTTTTTCCCATTGGCCGTAATGTAAAGAAAAACTTTTGACTGTCCCTGTAATTAAACTATACGTCCGATTTTCCTAAAATTTGAAATGGCTCGACAAAATTTTGCAACAATTATATCTTTAAAATTTCAGATCATTCGGAAGGCTCTAATATCATTAAAATCCACTTGCAATAATTTTTCCCATTGGCCGTAATGTAAAGAAAAACTTTTGACTGTCCCTGTAATTAAACTATACATCCGATTTTCATAAAATTTGAAATGGCTCGACAAAATTTTGCAACAATTATATCTTTAAAATTTCAGATCATTCGGAAGGCTCTAATATCATTAAAATCCACTTGCAATAATTTTTCCCATTGGCCGTAATGTAAAGAAAAAATTTGACTGTCCCTGTAATTAAACTATACATCCGATTTTCATAAAATTTGAAATGGCTCGACAAAATTTTGCAAAAATTATATCTTTAAAATTTCAGATCATTCGGAAGGCTCTAATATCATTAAAATCCACTTGCAATAATTTTTCCCATTGGCCGTAATGTAAAGAAAAACTTTTGACCGTCCCTGTAATTAAACTATACATCCGATTTTCATAAAATTTGAAATGGCTCGACAAAATTTTGCAACAATCACATATTTGAAATTTCAGACTATTCGGTTGGGTAGTTTTTGCTCTGTTACATGCGGACAGACGGACAGACGGACGGACTGAACGACGACTATACGTGCTACGTGTTTATATAATTACGAATGCACCTAAAAAAATGCTAACTTACGAGTTAAAAAAAAATGTTACGTTTCCGTTATAGGGACATCATTGTCGCCAAGCGTAATAGTTGGCGCAAAATGAAAATCGCGTGAATTGAAACATTTGAAAAATAATAGAAAAAACACTGTCGATATTAAAGTGAGCCTGTTAAAAATATAAAATTTTTAAACTACAGACTTTTACGAACTATTTTTCTAAATCACAAATATATACTTAAAATAAGTGAACAAATAACTGTTGTACAATAAAGTATAGCAAATAGTAGCAAATCACAATGTTTCGCATGGCTTACAATAAAAATCCGGTAATACTTAGTTATCCCGTCGACCAATTTCGTCAAATTATATAAATCGCCAAATTATCAAATTGAAATAATTTTAATTTTAAATAACGAAAGAACAAACAAATTAGTATAAGATTAATAAAACTACAAATAAATCGTCGAAATAAAAAACACTTGATGACGTAAACACGTGTAACTTGCTTAAAGTCAAGTGAATGTGACATTTACGATCAACCATTATTGGCATTTAATCTTATAGTTTGGCGATAGATTTTTGGTCGACGGGATAACTAAGTAGTACCAAAAATACTTTTCACGATCAAAGTTGAAATATTTGGTGCATTAGCATACATTTTAGCATGGTGTAAGTATAACGGAAAAGTACCAAAATAAGCTATTGGCGCGATTTGAACCCGGCTAACATAAAAGTACCAAGAATTCTTCGCGATCATGGCAACTTTTATGTAGTTTTATTCGAAAAAATAACTTTGATTCTTTAATCAAAATGGAAACTTTTCTTATGAAAATCGAAGGAACTGTTGATGATATTCACATGACTTAGGCTATTATTATAGAAATTGTTTTAAATTCTAAAAACAGCGCAAATAATAATATTTCCTAACGATTACAAATTTATTTACACGTGGCTATTAAAAACAGAAA
The DNA here is from genome assembly GCA_963932465.1 of Maratus speciosus. Classification (NCBI taxonomy): domain Eukaryota; kingdom Metazoa; phylum Arthropoda; class Arachnida; order Araneae; family Salticidae; genus Maratus; species Maratus speciosus. The sequence goes on from OZ010786.1 coordinate 479,191,025, forward strand.
TAAAAAACTTTAAAATTGCTATTAAATGAGTACGTGTTAAAAGCAGGAAAATATTGAAAATTATGTCTTGAAAATTGTATTTACACGTGAATATTAAAAGAGAAAGGAAACTTTAAAATAATAAATACATTAATATGCGTTTAACCCTTTCAAGGGCAAGGTACTTCTATTCGTAAAATGTTGAAATCAGAGAATGGCACCGGAATTTACAAATAAATTTCGAAATACGAAAATGCTTTTGTTCACTTACATAATAAAAGAAAAATTTTCATTCCAATATTCTGGTGCCAATGTGGCATTTCAGAATTAAAATTAAGTGGTCCAAAAAAGAACCGAAAGAAGGGGTTAAAGCAGTAACTTGCAGTAATTGTAGTAAATTGTATTATATCAATCGTTTTATAACGCTTAAAAATACCGGTCGGCAAAGACTCTGTTTACTTAATTCATTTTATTAACTCTTTTCAAATGTTTAACTGACCTTCTTTAATCAAACACGAAAACAACCATTGGATTTCTTAACAGCAACTGATTCGGTCTTAAATTTTCGCAATCAAAAGTAATTGAATGGAAACCCGTTTACAGGGAAATCGCTATAGGTTTTTTCACTATAATTCAATCTTCTCTAATCTTTTAAAAACCGATTGAATTAGCGTGATTTTAGATTCTGTGGTGTCTGAACGGGGGTTGGAGAGCATAGCTTGCAGGAGGTAGAGCCCCCTAGTTGAATATGAAGGTATAAAAAAATAAAACTACATTCCTGAAACACTCGAAACACGCACACTCAGCTATTTACAAGTGCCAGATCACTTGCCACACACAGCAAGACTATCCCGCAGACCTCCCGCCCTGTATCGCGATTACGTAATAGCACAAGCCTACGTCACGAATAAATCTGAAAAAAAAACTGGGTCCAGTCTGGTCACGTGATCAGCAGGCTGAAAATTGAACGGGTAAAGCAGGCGTGAAGTCAGAATATGGACGGTGCAAAGGTCACTTGGACGTTGGACGTCTTCCAACTAAGGTAATACTATTCTTAATTGGAAGAAAGGGTACAAGCCGCTTATCAGATTCTCTAGACGTCCAAGATGGCGGCCGTTCAAAATGGACGTCCAGGGATTATGCAATCCAAGATGGCGGACGTCGAAGATGGCGCCCATCTAACACATTGGTCGTCCGGGGTATATAAAATCCAAGATGGCGGACGTCCAAGATGGAGGATGTCCAAAGTACATCTATGATTAAAAACAGCAGCTTTTTAACTAAAAATTATCTGAAAATTAAAATTTTTGTTAATTAAATAAGAAATAAACAAATTTTAAGTTTTAAAAGTGCTACTACACGCATTTATTTAAAATAAATGTCACAGAGATATATATAAATATTACAATATTAGATTACTATGTACAGGAAATTAAAGTATTTACATAATTTTTTTCTAGAAAAAAGCAGGCTTTGTAAAAAAAAAAACTGGTATTTTACCGTGCAAGCACTGGGCGAACATCTCCAAGCTATTTAGTTCGCTTCGGCCTAGGCAAAAAGTCGTCCTCGCGGTCATCATTCGAGCATGGACCCTCAGATACGGGCCAATGTGAACAGCCAGGAACAGGAGATCTCGATCGGACGACTGCAGTAAGACACTCAAAGGCTACATTACACTTAGAAGTATTCTCTCTCTGTACACTACTCTCTTTGCTCTAGAATAAAGTTTTTTGAAAAAATTTCGATAAAATTTCAAAACTTTTCAATTTTTTTTTTTTTTTTTTTTTTTTTTTTTACCTTTATATTCAAATATAATAAATTTGATGCACAGTTCTATTTATATATATAAACCATACTTTCATAAAAAATATATTGCGGATTTTCATTGATATGGAACGCGTATGGAGCATTTCGAAGATTTCTAAGACGACGCTTAAAATTTCATTTTTTTATCAAAAATAATTTTTATTTTTATTTTTATTTTTTGTGATAAATGCATGCCATGATGAATAATGTACCCTGGAATAATATTTAAAGTGAAATTTACAAAAAATAAAAAGGTCCCTCGTCCCCTTAATTTTTTTTTTTTTTTTTTTTTTACCTTACTCAAAAATCGCGCGATAAACTTTTTAAACCCTAAAGTTAAAGTACGCCATTTTCTATATAGAAATAAAGATATTGGTTATTATATATCCATTATATTTATCCCAATAAAAGCAGAATATTGACACTGACAACATAAGTGACGTTAGAAGCATTTAACATCTGTCACATGATGGAAGCGTTTAAGAAATAATCCGTAGAAAAATGAATATCTCGCCTCTTCCATTTTCATTAACGTAATTGAATGACATTTTCATAAGTTTGCGTTTTTGGTAATGTAGATGCATCTTTTTCTCCGAATGCAATAATCCAATTTTTTACTACATAATTAAATTAAAGTTTCTCCTTTTTTTAAGCAGTTCCAGCTAGTGCGAATTTCAGTTAAGATCAGTCCCTCAAATCATAACTGCATACTTTCAACAAATTTTTTAAATAACTTTTGTTTTCAAACTGGCAGGTGTTCTTTTTCAGAAACTGTGTAATCGAACAGTTTTTCACATTTTTCCTAAAATCAGAATATTTTTCAGAAAATACTGTCAAAATGCGCGTTTTAAACTGAATTTTCTGCAGCGACAGAACTGGAAAAGTAAAAAACTTACGTCATGAGATCAACAATTGCTTATAACTCAAGTTGCAATTGATTTATTGAAAAAAACATCTGCTCGATAACAAATCGCTTCAATTTTTTATACCTATAAGTTTCATGCTTTTGCGTTTCAAAATGAAACTGGAAATGCGTGAGAAAATTTTGCGTTTCTTTTTTTTTTTTTTTTTTTTTTTTTTTTTTTTTTTTTTTAACACCGCTTTCAGTAGGTTTTTTTTTTCTTTTTTTTTTCTTTTTTTCTTTTTTTTTTTTTTTTTTTTTTGCTCCCGAAACAATAAATGGTGATGCTTTGTAACAATTTCTGACATAGTTTCTCTGCTTTCCGACTTTTCGAACTCTCCATCTCGTTAATACTTTTAGATTACTGTATAATTGATACATGATATTCAGATTTTATATGGCATTGGCGCTATTGAAAATGGAATTTGTAGCATTTATAATTCCTTTACAGGGTCACACAAAAGTCCCGTTACATTTCTCGTCAATGGAAAAACCGTTTGCGATGTATTTTAATGATGTCACACTATAAAATTATGTAAGAAAATCACTTATTATAATTAACCAAAGTTATAACATGCAAAAACCCAAAACGTACATTTAAAGGTTTATAAATACGTATTAATTAACATATCAACATGTTTTGTACGCACAATTGCGACATTATCAAGATCAATATTGATAATCAAAACTTTTTCCTTAAAATTTTTAAAATAAGGAACTTTTTAAACAAAAATCACGAAATCACAGGTATAATGGAAGAAGGTGCTCTAATAAAAATAGTTATCTCTGAAAGTGAATTATTTTATTATATAGTATACTCGCTAAGGAACCCGGCGTTGCCAATAATTTTAAGAATTTTTGTTTTGAAAAACCAATTTCAAAATTTAACATACAACATAAAAAAAATGAACAGTCGAAGTGTTGTACACATGAATCAAATGAAAACCCAATATAAAAATGTATAAATTTATATAACAGACGCAAAATAATACATCCATAAATGACCTTATTTCTATTCATCATTTAATCAATAATGTTGAAATACGCCAATATTTCCATAATCGAGTTTTTATCATGCTTCAATACATTTTTTCACACTTATATGACGTTATATATTCACCACATCCTTTATATATCCAATATGACGTAATATTCCTTTTTTTTTTGTTCGTCAAATTAATTAAATAATTATAATCTTTCAAGTGGAAATCATAAAAAAGAAAAATTATGATGTAACATTCACTTTTGTTTTTAATTCGTCAAACTACTTATTTTATTTTCATTTTTCACGCGGAAATCTCGCTGTAGAAAAGTTATGATGTAATATTCCCTTTTTTAAAATTCTTCAAACCATTTATTTCATTTCTTCACGTGGAAATCTTACAATAGAAATGTAATTGTTGTGGTAAGAATTTTATTATGGATTTTTAATTATTGGCAACAGCTATAACGCAAAATGTTTACATTTCATTGGAAATTGCTGTTAAAATTGTGGTTATTTATTGATTAAAAATTAACTATAAGTTATTCCAATTCCAGATTACTTTAGTTGACTTGGCAGTATTTTAATACACATGTAAGTAACATTTTACAATTCTAGCTTCCAAACTGTGGATTTGAATAGTATTACAGACAGACAGACAAAAAAACTTTCATTTTTATATATTAGATATATATATTTATTTTGTGGAGCATCTACTTCAAAATTCTAGGTAACTCAAAGTAGGTTGAATCTTTGCATATGGATTTGCTTCACAAAATTTTAATTAAAACGAATACTTTTAAAAATATAATGAACTCTCTCAAATCCGCAACCCTTAAACACACAAATGACTAAAATACGCACATCATCGCAGATGTAAACATTGAAACTCTCACTTTTGATGTAGGGACAAAATTACAAAAAAAAAAATATTTTTATATCATTGTGTAGGTGTTTTAAAATGTAATCCTTGTTAATATGATTCAATTCCTGCTTTTTCATGAAGGAAGTGTAAACTAATTTCTGAAAACGTTCAAGATATTTCTGATATCACTGGTAATCACAAGCTTTTTAACAAATATATTTATGTATTAATCAAGATTTTTTTGGTTAATAAGTCTGGCGAAAACTGAAATAAATTTCCTTATTTTATGATTTTGATGTTAATTAGTAAAGTACCTTTATCAGGCAAGTTTCATTGAATAATTCAAGATAAATGTATATCGTCTTTATTATGTATATTTAATTATACATTATAAATTATTTATTTGACCTTTACTTTTAATAATTTCATAATTTTTTAAATTATCTTAATTTTTATTATTTTAGTTTAGTACTTTACTCAATTATTTTAATATTTTACTATGTTGTAAGCATTCATAATAATTTTGATTGCATTATTACATTGAATTTACGGTTTATGAATGGAGAGGAATATGAAGGAAATGACCAGAAATCCGCAAAATTAAAAAATCTGCACCACCTCTGGTCCCAAGCTGTGCGGATTTGAAGGAGTGCACTGTACTAGAATAATTTAACCACAAAGATTTTATTTCCCAACCATTATCCGAAAATTAATAGAAACTTTTTTTAGCGCAGAGGGAATATATGCATTGGTTAAACCTTCTTTCAGTTAATTATAATTTCAAACAATATGCTTTACAAAATAAAACAGGATAAATTAATACACGTTCAGAGATAACCATTTTTACTTTCTTCTATCTTTACAAGAAGAAAGTATTGGATTCATGAAAATTTCGATTTCCGGTTTTCGACGTATTTACACGTTTTACACGTTTTATATTATAAATGATCGCGAAGTTTTAATATAATAATGAATTTTCATAATAATGCTGTCGGTTACCCAATCCATTTTGAATACAAACAGTTACTTCCCTTTATATAAAGTGGAAAATATTAAATGACAGAAATTTAAAACAACTGTATGTTACATAGCTAAAAAGAAATAAGAAAAACAAATTCGTGAAATTTCATTTTTATGCTTTAGTAGTTCAACAAAATTTTTATTTTTTATAATTCTAATAATTTTACAGACATGGTTAGAAATTTTCAATAGCTTCAATCTACAAATAAAGTTTCATATTTCATATTGCAAATTCAGAAAATAGAGTATGTTATATATATTTTTATAAACATTTTTCAAAGCTAACGTATCACTAAAAATAGATCTTTGGTTTTGCAATAAAACATATGTTATGTTTGCCAGAAAAATGTGTTCAGAAATTTGAAATTCCAAGAAAATGGCAATGCTACTTTTTTTTACAAAGAATTTTATTGCGTAAATCCTCGCAAATTTTTTCTCTGGAGTGACTAAAAGTAATATGTGTATTAAAAAATAAAGTTTTATATAAAAAAACTATTTTGCAACGAGCTCCCTGCATGGGACATAATAATTTACGTTTGAAACTGTGAAAACCTTTTATTAAAAAGAAATCACAGTTCAGTCTGTACAGAAGTTTACTACTAACACGGTTCTTACGTTCCCGGCACAATTTTAAATAGATATTTTTAGCACTACTAACATAGTTCTTACGTTTCAGACACAATTTTAAATAAATATTTTTGACTTTTTTAATCTCATATTATTGTTATTATTATTATTACAAATTCTGATAATTAACTCGGTGACTAAAAATTCCGCTTTTTAAATATTAATTAGAAAGTTTCTGATAAAAAAATCCTTGAAATTCAAATAAGTATACGCAATTTATACTAAAATAATAAAAAAATATTTAAAATGTATGCATATGAACTTAAATATATAGATTAAATTAATTTTTTTCGGAACATTCGTTTTTCCGGTAGTTGTCTATAAAAATCCTATGTTTGTTATTATAAATTCTGTATGATTATTTTAAAACATCGAAATACTCTATTACAGATCTTTGTGTTAATTCAGAATTAAGTATAAAAGCTAATATTAGATGCCTGTATCAGTTCTAGAATAAACATTAACGATAGAAAAGCAAACTGTAACATTTTCAGAATGGTTCATAATCAAATATCAGTCAGAATAAATTTAGCGGTTTGTCTCTTCAATTTAATCTGTAAGTATTTCATCAGATGATTTAAATAGCGGTCGGAATATTGAGTTTGTATTGATTAAGTCACCATATGATGAATTATTTTACTTTTTGAATACATACATTTAATAAACAATTTCTGATAAGATAAAGGAAAATACAGGGTGGCTACTAAATACTGTAACACTCTAAAAAATACGAATTAATTTTAATCGTTCGGTAAAAGAATTTATTTCTCTATTTTAGCGTTTGGCATTCTTCTATTATTGCAGACGATATTCGTTATAAAGCAAATATTTAAAATTATTTTAAAGGGGGAAGGCAAAAGGATCGTGATTAAACATCTCTTTTATCGCAGATTTTCCGCAGGTAAAATCTTTAAGCAATTAAAATGCCTTGGTTTTAATAGAACACTTATATACAGAACTGTAAATCGATTATTGGATTCTAATAGCTATTTAATGATCGATCTAGGTCTGGTAGTCCACGCTCAGTTCACACAATAGAGCGCATCAAAAGAATTCGTGAAAAGGTGTGAAGAAATACACAAAGTTCTTCAAATAAAATGGCTGCAGAAGAGAAAGTTAGTCGCAGAATTATGCAAGTTATTATAAATGAAGTTCTGGGTTATTTCCCTTATCGTAAAAGAAAATTCAAGGTTTGACTGCTGTACAAAGAATAAAAAGAAAAAAGAAAGAAAAGTACGAAGAAAAGAATTACAAAGAAGGAAGAACTTGATGAAGCGGCATGGTAGGAAAAGTGTTGACAAAATAATATTTTTTGATGGCAAGCTATTTTGCTCTGAACGGTGTTATAATGCTAAAAATGGTGTCGTATATTCAGTAACCCTCATGGATATACCTGAAACCTATCGAACTGTTAGATGCTTTAAGAACAAGAATTCTGTTATGGTTTGGGCTGCTGTGGCAAACAATGGAAAATTGCCTATGAAGTTCATCCATAAAGGGATAAAATTCAATGGGAATATTAGAAACAGGGTATATCGGATACACATTTATTGCCACAACCTGACAGGTTGTATCCCAAAAAGAATTGGACATTTCAGCAAGATTCTACACCTTCGCACCGTGCTAAATCAACACAGGCTTAACACCATGTCAATTGTCCGAACTTTATCATGCAAGAAGATTGGCCACTTTCTTCACCGGATCTAAATCCTTTAGATTATTGCGTCTAAGGGATTTTAGTGGCTAAAGTAAATAGCAACAAACACAGAAGTTTGGACTCTCTCAAAGCCTCCATATTGCGTGAATGGACCGATTATCTCTTAAAATGTTTCGTGCCGCAGTCGGATAATGGCATAAGAGATTATCTTTGGTAATCGATAAAGATGGCGGTTAATCAGAGTAAAATTATTTACAGTTGAACATTCATCTCTGATGTTTATCACATTAGTGTAGTTATCCTTTTCTGTATTTTATTTGTAAAATAAAATGACTGAATATTTGTAACAGTATTTAGTAGCCACCCTGTAATCGTATCATTTGTAAATTTCAATTTCTGAAAGGTACACTTTCAATCTTAATAAATACCTGAGATCAAAATAGTGAATCACTTACTATAGGCTACCACAGTAAAAACAGTTTCATTTCATGACATAAATTCCTATATTAAATTATAGATAATTATCACTAAGTAAAGCCTTCGAAAATTAAATTTCTGCGCACCGAAAAAAATGTCAATCTAGAGAGCTACGCCAACTACTGTTACTGCATGGTGTTTCAGCGTAACGCCCTTGAAGAAAAAATCAAAGTCTGGTCATTGTTCATATTATGAAACATAAAATAAAACTGATTGATTTATGCTGACAAAAAATCTAATTTTTTTACATTCCTAGCTCTTAATGAGATTTATGTGTAATATAATGATTTCAAGGTCATTTAATATAAATGTATCAGCTTTCATAATAATTTTGGATTCTTGATAATGGTTTATTAGTAATTTAACTCTTTACCGCCCAGCTTCCTCATATGATTACGCTGTAAAAAAAATTATTCCCTACATTAAATTTAAAAATATTCTTTTACTTACAAGTTGGTATGATAGATGACAACACCATACAATATAATTTTTGCGATTTCTTTGGAACTAAGTAAAAGTGCGCGGGAAAGATATAGTAAAATTTCCCGTTTTTTTTTTTTGGTAATCACGTTGTGTATTTTTTATACTACTGTATGAAACTGAATTTATGAGGTAAATTCTTTCAATTTGGTATAAATGTAATCTAGATAGTCCATATTATTTCATTAGCATGCTTTTTTATATTTATTCTTATTAACGTATCCTTAATAAACAGGAAAATCTATCCGTCATCATTTGAGGAAGCTCGGCGTTTGAGTATAATTTTTATTCATATTCAGAAACTTTTCTTAAGCGTTTCTTACGTTTTTTTGCAGATAAACTAGAAAAGAAAATTTAAAATATGAGCAGAAAAAGAAAAGTTTTTAAAAGATTAGAAGAGGCAACTGCTTACATTTTTTTTCTGAAGAAATAGAAGCAGATATTATATTGATGCCTCCGGATGTAGATGATCTCACACATGAATATCAGTTCGATGGTGATACATTGAGTATCAGTTGTATCAGATGTTCCAAGGACATTGGGAATTACATTACCAGATGATGATGATAACTCTATTATTTCGGATAAAAAAGGAAAAAAATCCTATAAGCGTAAAAGAGAAATATAAATTATATTATCAAATGAAACTCCGTCTTACACATTCGGAACTTTGGAAAATTCTTCTAAGATAAATTCGGATATATTGACAGCGGATACTAATAATATGAGACCAGTTGAGATGTTTAAAGAATGTATTACTGAAAGAGTTTATGATATGATCGTAGAGGAAACTAATCGATATGTTCTCGAAGTGAAAAATAAATTGAACTATAATGTGACTAAATACGAAATAAAAACATTTATAGGATTAATTTCGGGCTATCATACTTTATCAAGTGAACGGGACTATTGAGCAGAAACAGGTGATTTAGGAGTAACAATAGTGAAGGATGCTATGGCTAGAAATTTCTAATTAGAGCTATAGAGATTATTACATTTACAAGATAATAAATTACATTAGTATATCTAACATGGTAAATCATTTAAAAGACGTCCCTTGTCAAAAAAGCTTTCACAGAATTTTCAGAAATGAGGCATTTTCCATGAAAATGTGTATTTGGACAAAATGATCGTTCTGTATTATGGTCGTCATGCACTGAAACAGTTTATAAAATCTAAACCTATTAGATTTGGCTATAAACTCTGGGCTCTGTGTGGCAGCGGTGATTGCTGTTGTAATTTTACAATGTAATGTGGAAAAGAATATAATACTTTTGAATCTGACAAACTTACTTTAGATACAAGAGTGGTGTTAAACTTATTATCTATTTTTTTAAGATCCAAAGAGTCATCGGGTTTATTTTGATAACTTCTTTACCAGTTATATGTTTCTAAAAAAACTGAAAGAAATGCAGTTCAAAGCTAGTGGAACATTTCAAGAAAATCGTACTGAAAAATGCCCAATAATGGGTGATAAGAAAATGAGTAAAAAAGAGAGAGTGTTTTACGATAGTAAATTTGACAAACCGAATTAAATTCTTGTTGTTAAATGGAAGCACAATAAGTGCGTTTCTTTAGCCACTAATTTTGATACCATATTGCCGCCAGTAGAAATATAGATAGTAGAAAAAAAAGAAATGATGAAAATGAATCAACTTGTGCTATAAGTTCTTATACCTCATTTATAGGAGGTGTCGACCATCATGATTGGCTTCTTGAGAAACATTCTATAGCCATACGAGGAAGTTATTTTTAGCACAGTCTCGACAACATAGATTAAAGTTTATTTACACTTATCACATCTGCGGCTAGGGTATGGAATATTCACGAACAATCTTTTGGCGGTAGCATAAATACTGACTGCGGCAACCAGAGAGGTGTAGAGGTAGTAGAGAGAGATAGAGATTACTGAGATAGATGGGACTCCATTCGGTATTCTTCATTCTCTTCAAAAGCAACCTACATTGGTCTATGGTAATGATTATTCGGAGTGATTTGCTGCGTTTTTATTGAGATGTTGTTGGAGTTTTTGAGTGCTTTCTGAGAGATTTAGCGAATTTACGAAGGAAATAAGTGTCTGGTAATATAATCAAGCAAAAAGGATTTCGTAGCGAGAGATGGAATAGCTTTTAAGCTAATTTTGATGGAACGAGTTTTGTTCTTTTTCATCATGTGTAAAGTGGAGCATTTCCCGCCTAAACTCAAATTATTAGAATATCAATAAAGTGGAATTGCTTTCAATCGACTGCACTTTTTTATGATCTTCGAGTCTTTTATTTTCAACCACCATATCGGCCTGAACGCCTGTGTTTTTTTATAACTGGAAACCCTCATCATCTTTCGACAATGCCTGCTTCTTGCCGTCAAATATATATATATATAAATATATATATATAATATGTAGTATATAATTAAAAATGATGAATAAATATTAAAATGTTAATGTAACTTTTTAAATATAGGATAAAATTCGTATATATATATATATATATATATAACTTATGTTCAGTCAATCTGTCGGCTGTTCTTAAGAAATATTTTAGAAATATTTCTTTATTGAAATGACTCGTTTATGGTACAGGTCCCGCACAAATATCAGCAAGATACAAAAATTTTATCATAGTATGCCTGACTTTGGTCTCTTTTTTTTTTTTGTTCGAAGTTCAAATTTTCTTAAAGCGTTTTTTTCTCTATATCTGTTGTTGTTGTTGTTAAATTAGACAAGTACTACTAATGTTTTAACAATAGTAACAAATATGCCTCCGTGAATATGCGAAAAATATAAAATATAAGCAGATTATCTTGCAAAAAAGAGTGTTATCTCTTAAAAAAAAAAAAATAATTTTAAATGGTCCCGCAAGGACATTGAAATAAATTGCCAACAATAAAAATAATCTTCATCATGTGAGTGCCGTGTGCAAAATCAGTATTCATAATTGTTAATAGTGCATAGCAATAAGTCACAGTATATCAAACTGCTCATCGACATGTGGGCATGTGCAAGGTGGGAAAGTTTTGATATTATATTGTCATTCTCATGTCTTTTAAAGCACGAGAATTTCTCTTTTAATCCGTTTGGGTATGTCTCTTCACAGGTCATTTCTTTACTCTGACTATTATTTAGACTTATCAATTGTTTTTGTTATTATTTGCATGTAATAAATAGAGTATATATAATATAAAAAATATATGCTTATGTGTTTATCATTTCTTATTATAACCTTATTTATGTTTCAGCAATTACTCAAAAAAAAAAAAATAAAAAATGTTCCCTGAAATATCTTTTCACCGTTGGTGCTTTTTTCAATTTAAAATGCGGACAATTTTTCAAAACGTTTAATTCATAAAAAAAAAAAAAAAAAAAAAAAAATACATGATTTTTTTTTTGTATATGTTTATCTGTCTAAGCACATTGGAATAAGATATTTAAAGTCTTCAAAAATTTTTCTTTGTTTATTTCTGTATTAATAGCTATATTCTTTAAATGTCAATACTCGTTACAGTGAGAAATTGCGGTCCCTTTGTTTAAAGTCTGCTGCCAAAAAAGAGTGCAACCCCGATCATTGAAGATTCCACCAGGAAAAGTTAAAATCAATTTCCCTTAATTTAAAGATACCGGTCAGCACGTCGAGCAAAGCTGAAGCATTGAATACATCCCACGACAGCGTAAGTTTTGAGTTTATTCACCGCCGCTTATTCACGTAAAAAGGTGAGCGCGATCCAGCCGGAGGTTATATTCCTTTTTTCAACACTGATTGGAAAGGTATCACTAAGCCCCGATCGCGGAATATCCTATAAGAAAATACCTAAAAGCTTTGTTTAACAAGTTGAATGCATGGACCATCGGGTGCGGATGGGGCGGTCGTTTAATACGGCAGACGACCTCGGCTACTTTGCGAAAAATGTGGTGCACGAGAGGAATAGTGTTCTTGAATAAATGATAGCGGAATACGGCTTTAAATCAGTTCTCAAACGAATCGGAAGTAGGGCCGATCTTGGAAGATCTCAAGGAAATATTTTAAAGCTAAATTCAATAAATGTAATGCATGGAGCAGCGTTTGGTGTTTAAGGCATGGACTTGCGTATTGCTTTTAATACGATGGACGACCACGGCGGCTTCGCGTGTCCGTTTATGATTTGAATATCTATTTTTATTTTTTTAAACGTAAAAAGCATCAATTAATTTTTAATTGTACTTTATCTCCTCCAATATGTATGCAATAATAAAAATTTTCGCCCTTTTATCTTAGTAAAACTATTCCAAATTCTTAATATTTATCCCTTTTTTACTTAGCTTTAATAATATCTTAAATATCTGTTATCTTTTTTCCATGCTTTAAATGCGTATATTTTTATTATTCTAAAAACCTTAATCCATTCGTCTAATCTTATAAATCCGTTAAATTACTTTTTTCATTTTATTCTAAAATTAAATTATTTTTGTTTCGAATGTTTTTAATAGCATTTGTTCTCTGATATTCTTTTTCCCATATTTCCATGGACCTCCTCCCGCCAATATTTGTTTGCGTAATGATTCTGACGCCGAAGATAAAATGTTCACATCGTCGTCACGCGTGCTTTCCCCCCTTCCCTCGGAGCTAATTCATATCGTATTCTACACCTCATCGCGTCATTCCGACTACTTTTACGGGATTTGTTCTTTAACTTGTAATGTACCCGTCCGCGTTCTGTTTCTTTGAGTATTTATACTGTTGCATCAACGAGAAGCAAGAGATTTTTACGTTCTTCGTTGTTTAATAAATCCACGTCACTTGGGCTGAATGACTTTTAATGTGTAGATTGTAATACTTTTAACATCTTAAGTTTATTATGAAGTGGATCAGCAATTATTCGAGAGTTGTGGATGAGCTACTAGAAATGTTACGATATGTGTCTGCCAAATAAACAACGTTTAAATTACGATGCCTCTCTATTAATTATTCCATGGAAAATTCTTTCAATGTTTATGGTGAATTATCTTGTAATTCGCCACCACGACTGCACTCCGGTTGTCTCATGATAACGGAGGTTTGGCCTTGATTACTTTACTACATTTACTTCGATACATATGAGTAACTTCATAATGTAACAAAAGTCGACAGCAACAGGTAACACGTATATACAGGGTGCAATATGTTATCTATCGCCGTCTTTAATTTCTCAACCGTTGGTCGTAGACATATAGTTCCAACTACAAAAACGTTTAAAATGACGTAAATATTCATGCTGTGTCATTATTTAAAGTAAAAATTCGATTTTATAAAAACTACGAAATCTAACTTTTTATACGGTCCCCCAGTCCCTAAAGGTATATTTAGTAAAAGTTTGCACATATCATAACACATATATCACAAAAAGTTTGACATCTGTACTACAAAAATTGACGCAGTTATTAAATTTCAAAGTTTGAGTTTTTTGCACATAATTTTGTCTTTCATTGAGGGATCAGTTAAAAGATGAATTAAAGTAATTCGAGATCAAAATCAGGGTGCTATGTCCTTTTTACGGCAAAACCACCTTTAGCCGGAATCGCCAAACCGGGGTATCAGCAAAGAGGGTTATTTCATCTAAAAATTTGAGCTGACTTTTAGGGGTCGTATAGAAAGCGAAGAATGAAATATTGAAATTAAACAGAAAAATAAATAGCTATTTATTTTAGTATCAGAAAACGGTCAAATATAAAAAATGAATACATAAAATACCGGAATATACTAGAGTTACTGTTCAAAGTGTTCTCCATTGGTGGCAATGCACAATTGAATGCGTGACAGTACTGAGTCCTGGACACATTACAGCATAGCAGGTGTGCAGACAGTGCAACAATCAAAAGGGTGATGCGACCTGGAAAATTCCACAACACCTGGACAGTACGACACGTGTGGTGCTGCATATGGGGAACCCAGATTGTTGGTCACATCTTCGTTGGGATCTTAATGGACGATCGTTATCTGCATCTGCTACAAAACACGGTACGTGACTGGCATGAAGAGTTGCCTCTCCGACATGCTTGCCGGGCGTGCTTTCAACATGATTGGGCCCTCTCCGCATAAAACATCAAACGTCCGGGCATATCTGGCCACCGAGTTCGGTGAACAGATCCTTAGATATGGTGGTCCGGTAAAGTGGCCACCGTGTTCACCGGACTTGACTCCCATGGACTTCTACCTCTGGGATTACATCAAGGCATAAGTCTATGTGACTGAGACTACATCTATGGTTCATCTGAAGCAGCGCATCATCCCTGATTGTCGCACAGTTTGCACACCTGCTATGCTGTAACGTGTCCAGGACTCAGTACTGTCACGCATTCAATTGTGCATTGCCACCAATGGAGAACACTTTGAGCAGTATCTCTAGTAGTTTCTGGCGCTTTATGTATTCATTTTTTATAGTAGACCGTTTTCTGATATTATAATAAATTGATATTTATTTTTCTGTTTAATTTCAATATTTCATTCTTCGCTTTGTATACAACCCCTAAAAGTCAGCTCAAATTTTTAGATGAAATAACCCTCTTTGGTGATACCCCGATTTGGCGATACCGGCTAAAGTTGGATTCGCCGTAAAAAGGGCATAGCACCCTGATTTTGATCTCGAATTACTTTAATTCATCTTTTAACTGACCCCTCAATTAAAGGCAAAATCATTTGCAAAAATCTCAAACTTTGAAATTTAATAACTGTGTCAATTTTTGTAGAACAGATATCAAACTTTTTATGATATATGTGTTATGATATGTGCAAACTTTTACTAACTATAACTATAGGGACTGGGGGACCGTATAAAAAGTTAGATTTCGTAATTTTTATAAAATTGATTTTTTACTTTAAATAATGGCACAGCATGGATATTTACTTAATTTGAAACGTTTTTGTAATTGGAACTGTATGTCTGCGACCAACGGTTGAGAAACTAAAGGTCGGCGATAGATAACATATTGCACACTGTATATAGATATATTTACATTATGAGTGCCCTTGTACATTAAATCTTATGTTTATATAAAGATTTAATCTTCGGATTTGTGACTCAGTCTTTCTCGCGATATGCATCAATCAAAATGACCAAAAACTTTTTTTTAAAGAACATATATTAATATTACCATTAATTATTTTTTTAACGAAGGCTTAGAAAATATTAATACACTACACATGACAAAACATTATGTTTGGTGTAATTTGGGAACGAAACTTTTTTTTTATCAGAAGTATCTTGCTGCTACAATAAATGATTTATCCACTCGTAATTAACATATTTTATTCCACATACTAAAAAACTGGTGATAAATCAAAACTACTGTCACTTGTCCAATTTACGACTTGTTTGTATATTAATCAAATATTGTAGCAAAAGGACAAAAATGTTATTAACGGAACGAGTAATAAATTAAAATACGTAATTAGTGGCGTTTTGGAAAGCATAAAACTCTGGCCTGATTACTTCCTAAACAATATCGCATCACTTTTTTCATAAAGTTTTGTTCATCTTAATTAATCACAAAACACTACGATTGAATGAGGCGAAAGGTACTTAAAAAAATTGTCTAGATCTTAATCAGACACTATACATATTTTAATTTTAGTAATTATTAAATATGTATGGGAAGTATAAATTAAAAACCCTTAACTGTAACGTTTCTTGCTGTAAAATATACAAATTACATAGACTTAAATACGAAACTATTACGTAATAAACATTAAAAAAATATTCAGAAAATTGTTCAAGTTTATGGTCTAAAATTATAAATTGCTTTGTTAATATTTTTTATCCAGAAATAAATTTCTCAACAGTAAGTAGACCACCTTATCAATTACTTTTAAAAATGATAATAAATGAAAATTCTTTTACACATGACACATTTTTTCTTAAATCATACAGTCAGAATATATATATATATATATAGAGAGAGAGAGAGAGAGGGAGAGAATATCAGAAAAATTTGGAAACAGTTAAATAAATCAAAAAATTCAAATCGGATTGAAGATAAAAAAAAAATACATGTTAAATAGTTTTAAAAGTTTTTTAATAGTTTTTTATTTATAGTTATCAAAGTTGACCCAATTATCGAATCCCTGGGCGTCAGAGTGTGTCAAACTTTGAAATCTTGAATAAGAGCTCTCATTATTTATTGAAAACACTATATGGCCAAAGGTGACTGGTCACTTGCGATTTTAGAAGTTTTGTTAAATATCTAGAAAAATACTTGAGGAATTAACCTGAAACTGTAGGTGTGTAAATAATATAGTATAGGTCATATATTTCCGCGAAGATTTTTTTCCCGAAACCCCATAGGGGACCGTCAACAAATTGAAAATAACGAATATATTTTGGATAACCCTGTAAAAACTAATGTAGCAAAAGCTTTCAAACTCGAGATTTTTAATAAGTGGCTTCTTGTAATATACTGCCTTTATTTTTATGAGGATAGAGCGTATACTTGTGGAGAAATCAAAGTTTTTATAAAAACAGTCCCAAATTTCGACAAGTGTTTTCCTTGTAATTTGCGGTGTTCTTAAATATAAAACAAAGTTCTTTTCAGGATCTATGACAAACAACATTGTACACTGTGCAATCAGAATTAAAAAATAATAAAAATTGGATGAAAAATGAGCAGGTTCACTAAATAATGTTTCACCGCGCCTGTGCGAATGCAATCAAAATATTATGTGCATAATGTATTAGCTATGTATATAGAGCAACTTTTGTGAAAGTCTCAAAATCATAGCTTGAAAATTCTGAAAATTATTGTCGATAGAATAAGCTCGAAATCCGTTGTTCCCAAAAGGAAGCAAAAAGTTGAGGGGTTGTATCCAAATATATTAGTCTGTGCAAAATAGTGTACGCTATTTTGCCACTAATCAACAAATGGGTTAAAAAAATTCAAATCATCATAGATGATGATGTATCAAGCAAAGTGCAGTCAGATTCGTTTGTTGAGAAGATAACCCTATTTTACTTTGAAGTTCCTATTTTAAAATTTCTGAAAACAGAAATTAAACAGAAAAATGTCGTTTCCCTCCCGTCAGGGGCAATGCATACTCGTATGTAACGTTATCGCATTTTTGGCTATTTTGAACCCCCTCCCCCCCCTCTACGATATCCTAAGTTATCATTCCTCGACCGCCCCCTCCCCCGCCCTAATGATATCTTTATCAATGCCAAAAAATTCTTTTTATTTTTACTTTTTTCCCCCTTGTAATACGTTTTCAATGATATATATTTATCATTCGCATATTTTATTGATTTAAATGAAGATATTTCAATAAAATATTGCTATCTACTTATAATAAAATCTGAGTGCAGGGGACCATCGGAACCATGCGGTGCGAACCATTCTGGTCTGCGAAATGACCGTAGCTAAACGGCATGTTAGGCTTAATGAAAAACATATCTTAGCATATGACGGCTAAATGATATTTTTTTCTATTTGAAATCATGTCTGTTCAGCATATTTTCACATAAAACATGTATATAATATCTATTTATAATGTATTAAGTTCTAAATTAAAATTAAGCCATTATAAACATCGAAATCGAACGTAAACAAACGATACTGCTGCCATTCAGATTCAAATTTCAGCAAATCTACAAACAAACAAATGACTCATTGAACGCTTCATTAAAAAATAAATAAATAATAATAATAAAATACAGGTTAAAGCCGATGCTGGTCTTAAAATATTTGTAATAGTTTATTAAAATCTTTAAATATTTTAACTTTGTTTAAAACCTTCAAAAACTGTTGAGTTCCAAACAATTAAGTTCTAAATTTAAGGGCCAAATCATCATCATCATCAACAACAACAAGTTCTAATTTAAAAATAACGGATATCTATCGCCATCTAGGGAGAAAAGATAGAACTTTCGCTCTAAAAAGGTGTGTTCAAGCACATTGCATTACATGTCTTTTTAATTTATTCAGAATGATTATTCTTTTGCACAATTTCATATTTATTGTGCCATTTGTTTTCTGTCTTTTATGACAAAGTAAAAATTATTCGAATTTGAATATCTAAAACTTTCAAATCCATTTACAATAAATAATTATTTCAATGGCACTTCAGCATAATTTAAAGGGAAATTTACCCTTTATGTTCTGAATTATTAATTCATGAAAATTTCATCTTCTTAAGCATTTTTCGTGAATTTTTGAACCAAAATTAGAGAATTTACATAATTGTTAAATAAATTTTAGAAGGATTCATTAAATTTGAATTTATAAGGATTTTGTGTAATATTTATAACCCCACTCAAATCTTTTATTTTATATATTTTCCTTTGTATTTTGTAGGGATTAGGAAATCGAAATTAGGAATTAGGAAATCTACAAATATAATGTTGTTACAATAGAAATATTGAAATATTTCTGATTTGAAAAATCACCCCCCCAACCCCCCCTCCAACACCAAGAAAGCTGAAAAGATGTAAAGGCTAAAGAAATCCTCCTTTAAAAAATATTTTTGTTTTGTGTAACCCATAAAGCTTTTGGAACATCATAAAGTAATGCATCTATTACTCATTCTAAATTGTATTTCTACTAATCGATGTATTAAATTAATTTTATAACAAGTTGTTTTAATTGTACTTATAAGTACCCTCAGTAGATAAAGGGTTAAAGAGACAGTTTGTTCTGTACCGAAGGCTGCGAGCAGCGCCTCTGTAGGCCGTGTTAATTCCCAATAAATTAGGAGCTTATATTTCTTGCTAATTCTTTTGCCGTCAACTTTCTGTTGTAATCGTACTTTTTTTTTACAATGCATTTCATCAGATTTTAAAACATTGCAAATAAAATGAACATTTTTTTTCGGTTCAGCATATTTTAATTATCTTGCAGATAAAATTATGAATTTTAACATAGTTTGCAGCGAAAAAAAAAAGTCACGCTAAACAACAAATTTTTAATGTAGAGGGAACCTAAACAAGCATTTTCGTCATAGAATGTGTAGCTGGAAATGGAGCGTTTAAGCGCTGGGATCTGAATTGTAGTGTACATATTTCTTTGATCTAATCATAAAAAATCAAAGAATAATACTTTTTGAATAACAAAATGCATCAGGCATCTTTTTTTTTTAAGTCAGAAAAATATTTTTTTAACTATTGTTTTGAAGATTTATCATTCACTTTCCGTCATTTGTGACGGGGATAATATACTAGTTATACATAAAATAACTGTTTAACAGATAATACATTATGAAAATGCTTACCATTTAAATATATAGCTTTTTGTTACACAATGCATTCAACAATAATATTGCTTCTTGTACTTGCCCCTTGGTGGGAACAGAAATTTCTGTCAACAAAGCAGGTGACCAAATTCTTCCCTTTTTTTTTTTTCTTTTTTTTACTAGTAAACATAACAAGTATCTGATTTCTCTAACAACGCATTATATCCACATATCGCAAAAAATAGGAATGCCGAACGTTGGGATAATCCATATTTTGAAATAAAGTGATTTTATAATTACGTAATAGTTTTAATAATACCTTCCGAATTTCATAAAATTCGATAACAGAGAGAGAAAAAAGTTCATAGAATATTTTGATGTAAAAAAATAAGTTAGCAAAAAATGAAAATTTTGGCTGGATAAAAAATGATAACGATATCAAAAGGCAAGAACCCTCGTTCTAGAAATATATTACGGTATCAAATGCTAGACCCCCTTTACCCTCTAAAGTGATAATGTTATATATGTACAGAACCTCGTGGGTAGGAATGAGGCTGTTAATTAAATTCTAAACGAATGAATTACTTTAACCTTTAAATAGGAAGGGGGCTCTACGTATAGGGGCTCTACATAGCAAAATTCATGGTAGTTCTGGAAAAAGGCTTACTATATGTTTTTTGGGTCGCTGAATCTGAATTTTTAACTTCCCACCAAAATTTCACCCCCCCACCCAAATTTTGGTAAAATGCCCCCCAAAAAGGTTTTTATTAAAAAAATCCATTTTTTTATTGTTTTAGGGGAAAAGTATCTGGAAATTCAGGAAGTAGATAAAAGTTGCAAAAATTAGATAGATAGCATATTGACGTAGGATGACGGGGGCCGCGGTGCTGCGTGGACTATGTTGCGCAATTCCACTTAACCACTCAAAACGTTTACATTAGCCCTTCCATCTCCCCTCCGAACTTTCCGTTTACTTCAAGTTTTTGGGTCGCTGAATCCGAATTTTTAACTTCCCCCCAAAATTCACCCCCAACCGCAACTCCCAATATAGTTGTTTTTAAATTAAATTTTCTATTGTTTTAGGAGAAAGTATGTAGAAATTCAGAAAGCAGACAAAATTTGCAACAAATAGGATATATGACATTATGACGTAGGATAAACGGGGAGAGGGGGGGGGGCTGCCTCGGAACATTCCCCGAGCGCTGTTCTCGAAAACCAATTTCTTTCAAAAAAAAAAACAAACAATTTTTTGAAGGTTTGCCGGGACAAAAAGTTTGGTGGGAAGTTACAAATTCGGATTCAGCGACCCAAAAAACATAAAGTGAGTCGAAATCCAGAACTAGCATTAATTTTGCCAGGTAAAATCCTCTATTGCCTGGACTTGCATAACTTAGTGCACATAGCGCCGCAGTGTATGTTCCGAGGCATCCCTCTCCCTTCGAGTTCGTCCAACGTCGTAATTTCATACATCCTATTTGTTGCAAATTTCCTCTACTTTCTGAATATCTACGTACTTTTCCCCTAAAACAATAAAAAATTTAATTAAAAAACAATTTTTTTTTTGGGGGGGGGGGGGGAGTTGCGGAGGGAAATTTTGGGGGGAAGTTAAAAATTCGGATTCAGCGACCCAAAAAACTTAAAGTAAACCTTATAGAGAATTTTCGTAGGGAAGATGGGAGAGTGAATGTAAACGATGTGAGGGATTAAGTGAAATTGCGCAACTTAGTCCACGTAGCACTGCGGCGCATGTTCAGAGGCAGATCCCCCGTCCCGCTTCATCCTACGTCATAATATCAAATATGTAATTTGTTGCAAATTTTGTCTACTTTCTGAAATTCTAGATACTTTTTCCCCTAAAACAAAAAAAAAAATTAATTTAAAAAAAAACTATTTTGGGGGAGTTGCGAGGGGGGCGGAATTTGGGGGGGGGGGTAGTTAAAAATTCCGATTCAGCGACCCAAAAATCTTAAAGTAAACCTTATAGGGAATGTTCGAAAGGAAGATGGGAGAGCGAATGTAAGCGATGTGAGTGAGTAAGTGGAATTGCGCAACTTAGTCCACGCAACACCACGGCGCATGTTCCGAGGCAGATCCCGCGTCCCCCTTCATCCTACGTCATAATGTCATATATCTAATTTGTTGCAAATTTTGTCTACTTTATGAATATCTAGATACTTTTCCTCTAAAACAATAAATAAATTAATTTTTTTAATAAAAACCCTTTTTGTGGGGCATTTTACCAAAATTTGGAGAGGTTGCCGGTGGAAATTTTGGTGGGAAGTTACAAATTCGGATTCAGCGAACCAAAAAGCGTAAAGTAAGACAATTTCCAGAACTACCATTAATTTTGCCAGGTAAAATCCCCTATCGCCTGGACTATTGTCGGAGTAGGTTATCATGTTCCCTTCGGTCTGCCTCATTAACGTAAAGCGTCTTGCCTCTCACGATTCAGTGTGCTGTTTTACACCATATTTTGCTCGATTACTTCGCAATCAACGATGATACGAAACAAAATATAAATACAGAAGTTATGTATTATTCCAGTACAATCCAAATCTGCAATATATGGGGGGGGGGGGGGGTTCTCATTCAAACTTTCAAAATTGACATATTCTAACCCCCATTGGTTCGGGGTGGTTCGTCAACTTTGGTATCATTGAATAGCTTTTATTTTAAATATTTATTATTATTTTTCTGTTTTTTAATTAGATGTGTATTTCTAGAGTTTTTCTACCGTCTCCAAGTATTTCGGACACTCGTTATATATATATATATATATATATATAATATATACATATATATTATAAAAACTAAGAAAACCAAAATTCCACAAATTTAAATTTAAAACAAACAAACAACTATAAATAAATAAATAAATAATTTAAAAGGACACCATTAACAAATGAACAAACAAAAGGCATTAATGAAAGAAAATGTTTATAAAAAACTAAATCAAAAAAGGGGAGACAGGCGGGTTGGCTTACGACAAGCACTGTGGGGTTAATCTACATTTACGTGCACGATGTCCCTCTCACCTGTCAAAACCAAAACCAAACAAGCAAACTAACTTAAAAATATGAAAGAGATGAATTGTAAACCAAACCATTTATTCCTATTATGTTCAATCGAAACACTTCTAGAATCGAGCAGTGAATATAACTCAAATTGATAAATTTTACTTTTTAAAATCATAAATTAAACCCTTACTAAATCTTGGAGGATATATATATATATATATATACAGAGCGTCCCAAAAGAACTTGATAAATTTTAAAATTCAATAAAAATTAAGTAATTGTTGTACAGGAATGCGGTTTGGACTAAAAATCTTCTCACGATGAAAAGTTTTTTTCAAGCGAATAAAAAAAAAATTAATTCCTATCATATCGCACAGATGGCGCTGTATCTTATATGAATCAGAAAGAAGCATAAAAAACTCCAGACAATCAGTTACAGATCATTTTATTTTGTTAAAATCAGAAAACACCCTGAGGGTTGGTGGGATAAAATATATCCCACCTAATTTAAACAAGATTCTCACCAGAAATTTTTAACTAAATTTCGTATTTTTAATTTTGGGACAAATTCGTTGAAAAATTGCTTTTCCACATTTAAAGATTTTTCCGGTGAGAATTCAATATTTAAACACATTTTTGATTGCCCCTCAATCGTGTTAGGGAGTAATAATTTGGGCAAATCTTTGGAATAGTTTAATGAGTTCACTTTTTGTACATCGAGCCACATTCAAACGGAGCTTCAGTTCAATCCACGTATTTGCTGGCATTGCTTGTGGAATTGACTGGATCACATGCTTGAATCTCGTCTTCACTCCTTCAATTTCAACCACAGCAAAAGCATGCAGTTTGTTTTTGTTTTTTCGCTAAGAGTCGCCATTTAAGTGCTAGAGCGTCAAATTTAATCTGAAAATAAGAAAAAAAACGCATGTTTGAAAACATTAAAATCAAACATACGGACAAGTGACGCCATCTAATATTGAAATTTGGAACTAATTATTTTCATTCGATTGAAAAAAAAAAAAAACTTTCCATACTGAGAAGCGTTTTAGTCCAAACTGCACACCTATACGACAGTTACTTGATTTGTAATTGAATTTTAAAATGAGTGATGGGCTTTTAGCACACCCTGTATATATAATATATGCACCTGCATAGGTTTACAACCAGTTTACGATAAATCATACGAAAGGTGCCTTTGGACTAGGAGTAATATCTTCAGTAGTAATATGGATGCAATTTTAGAAATTTCAGTCGTATTCATATTAAAAATCTTTGATTATATCTTTGATTCTTAATAGCTTGATTTTTTATGTTAACACTAACTTATGTACTTTATATGAGATTCCCTGATCAAATCAGACAGGAAAATGATGCCAATTATACATTTCTTTAAAATCTTCATGGAGTAATATGTCAAAATCTAACGATGCTAAAATTCATATCCCGTGACAAACTTTAACTTATATCCTTCCAAAAAATCAACGATCAACTATATATTTTTTTTTCAGTGATAGACATTGAATAAACCCAAATATTTTCTATTTATTTTTTACCCAAAATATATCATGATGGAATTATTTGCATGAAAAAATAACCCAGTATAGTTGTTTTTTTTTTTTTTGAGAATTTTATGAAAAATTTATATTAACCGTTCTCTTAGATGGTACCATCAATAAATAAAATCGTCTCTTAATACCAAGTAACATTGACATTTATGTACAGTCGTGGAAAAAAAAAAGTAAACACCCCCTACTAACTCCTCAACAAATTATTGTAGACGAAAGTTATTGATACCGAACGATTGTAAATAAAGTCTACTTTTAAATGATGTATATAAAATTTGCTTAGGGGACGATCTACATATTAAAACGAATCCAAATTTCATTTTTTTTCCAATGGCAATACCCAATTTTAACGAGATATTTGAAATCTTTGGTTCAAACTATGCCTAGACACCAAATTTTAAGTAATTTCAATGATAAGATTTTGAATTATAAAAACTCAATATTTAGTGCTTCTAATGTTAAATTAAATTTTCATGCTTTTATATATATATCTCCTGAAATTATGCTCCCAATGTGCTAATTATTTGTGCAATGATAATACTAATTTACCCAAACATAAATACGCTGAATTTGCAATTTGAATAATTTTATGATAGAAATTATGAATTATGAAATTAATATAAAAAAAATTATGAATTGGAACCTACAATTTTTTTGAAGGATTTAGATTTATTAAGTCCTGCTTTATGAAATCTAAAATTTCACATTTTTCTTCCAAGTAGTTTTCAAATTATGCTTAAAAAACGGCAAAATGGTGGTTTAAGGGGCCGTCTATGATAGAAGTGACTAGATATTTTGAAATTTCTTATGCTATCCTGTAATCTAGCAGGCTTCATTGACTGCGTGAGTGGCGCTGAAGGTGCCTTGATCAAGAAGAGGGCTCTCTCGGTTAACAATGGAGTACTGAACTTCAATTTGTATGCAGCCCTTAAAATACGCTCGTTTTAAAATAATTAATTTATCGGAAACATATCATACGAATTGCATAAAAATTTGTTTTTAGGTTAATTGAAGGGTGTACAATTCATTTTTGCTGTCAGGATTGTATACTGCTATTGAAAAAAAAAGTTATGGTTCGTTTTAATATGTAGATGGCCCCTAAGCAAATTTTATATACATCATTTAAAAGTAGACTTTATTTCCAATCGTTCGGTACCAGTAACTTTTTTCTGCGATAATTTGTTCAGGAGTTAGTAGGGGTGTTTACTTTTTTTCCCACGACTGTACGTTTCAGATACGCAACACGGTCGTAGAAGGGATCAACCCTATTTGTATTACTGAGTAAACAATTTAATTCTATTAGCAATACCTTAAGAAAGTTTAACAAAACTCCCTGTGTAAAATCTTAAATTAAATTAAGGAAATTAATTACTTCTGATTGCTAAAAAAAACTTTTTTCTTTTTGCAAAATAGACAAGCACGTTATACACAGAACCCAGAAAAATGCGAAATTTATTTTTAATGCTTCGATTCCAGCTGATATTTTGCAAGCAAAAGCTTATTCCAAAATTAGTTTTCCATTATCCCATAACTGGGGACACAGCAAGGGGCTTCCAGATTGCAGAATATACGTGATTTTTTTTTTTTTTTTAGATTTAATAAGTTTTTAATTAATTTATAAAAGCACCAAAAATCATTTTTACACTGCTTTCTAAAATCAACAATAATCATTTTAAATTAATTTTAATCATTTTTAATCATTTAGAAGAAAATTAATTACCTCTGATTGCTAAAAAACCTTTTTCTTTTTTTCAAAACAGACAAGCACGTTATACACAGAACCCAGAAAAATGTGAAATTTATTTTTAATGCTTAGATTCCAGCTGATATTTCGCAAGTAAAAGCTTATTCTATAATTAGTTTTCCGTTATCCCATAACAGGGGACACAGAAGGGACTTCCAGATTGCAGAATGTACGTTAAACCATTTTTTTTTTAGATGTAGTATATTTTTAATTGCTTTTTATAAGTATAAAAAATTCATTTCTACACTATGCTTATCTGTAATATATTTACATAAAGTTTTAAAATTTAGGTTTACATGTTTTTCAATGTGATTTGCACAGCAGAAGATCCCACCATGGCTTAGAGGTGAAGGCACCACGACGCTAATCCGTTGAGAACATAGATGGGCTGCGGATTCAACTCCTGTTGGCTCCGTTGCTCACTATTTGTGGAGCTACCGGTTGTAATTCCCTGGTCTTGTATCTTGCCTTGTGGCTATCTCGTCTTTCTATATTGAGGATTACTTATAAGCGAGCACCTGATGCCAAGCACACAAATCAGATGTGTGTATCCAATAAATATATAAATAATTAAAAATTGCAGAAAAATCGTAAATCACGGAAAGCAAAAAACAGGCCTTCAACACAATAAAGGAAAATAATAATTTCAAATTTTTCAACTTTTCGGACGTCGTTACACCAAAGGATTTTGATTTAAACTTATCGTTTATAAAATTAAAAATAAACACAACCTTATGGATATATAAGAGACTTTGTCTTTAATTTTTATTTTTAAAGAAGTGAAAGTTATTTTATCCTTAACTGGGGAAGTGCGTGTTAGGCACTCTTGAGAAATTTAAATTCTGAAATATTTCCATTTTGCATTACCATATGGACTGTACATTTACACATGCATGTACACTTACAGTACTTTTTCAGTTGTTTTTATATAAGTAAAAAATGAAAAATCCACAGGAAATTTTCGTATTTTAATTCGCTAAATTTTCCGGAGTGCACAAGAAATTAAATTTTGGGATTATATACACCCCACCTCACCACTTACGTAAAAAAAACATCTCGCCACTTAAGGGTTAAGTTATTGGTATGCTATGAATGCAACACATAAATAATATTACAGATCTAAATGTATGCATATTCCATAAATATATATAAATACCTATATAACACAATGAAATCTGAACCGGGCTTTTAAAATCCTAGGCAAAATATCCTAGCGACGATTGAATGCATTTATAATCGATGATCTTCAGGAATGGTTGACAGAATTGATTTTTCAAGCCTTCTCTTGAAATAACTATATAACTTTCTAAGAATGGGCAAAGTGATGACATGAAATCAATAAATCCAATGATTGCTTAGGAAATTTGTTTAAGCAAGAGGGATTGATTCTGTACTATCACGCAAATGTTTATTGAATACATTTTATCAAAAAATTGTAGATTTTTTAATGCTTTTTTTTACATAGGGGAAAGTTAAAATATATATGTTTGCGTGTGTATGTATGAAACATTAACTAAATTCATTTCCGTTTTTCAGATTAAAAACGGAAAGTTTTCTCATACGTAGTCACGTAGTCAGCATCATTTCATATCAAAGAGTAACTGAATCTGAAGTTTGATGAAAATGTGTCCATTAGTT
Source organism: Maratus speciosus (assembly GCA_963932465.1). Lineage (NCBI taxonomy): Eukaryota > Metazoa > Arthropoda > Arachnida > Araneae > Salticidae > Maratus > Maratus speciosus. Next base: position 479,218,948 of record OZ010786.1, read on the forward strand.
CTTGAGATAGAACTATTGCAGAAATCGGGAAAAATGCTGTATAGCAGCGCCACCTGTTGAACGATTTACACCAAAATGTAGAAAATGTAAATTCATATCAAGGGTTAACTGATTCTGAAGTTTGGTGAAAATTGTTGCATTAGTTCTTGAGATACAACTATAATGGAAATTCTGAAAAGTGCAGCATAGCAGCGCCACCTGTTGAGCGATTTGCACCAAAACACAAACAGCACTAATTTATATCAAAGTATACTTGAATCTGAAGTTTGTTGATTTTCCAAGCATTAGTTGTTGTGCGGAAATTGTAAAAAATGCAGTATAGCAGCGTCACCTGTTGAGCGATTTACACCAAAATGTTCAAAACTTCAATTCATGTCAAGGACTAACTGAATCTGAAGTTTGGTGAAAATCCATGCATTAATTCTGGAGATTGAGCTATTGCGGAAATCGTGAAAAAGGCTGTATAGCAGCGCCACCTGTTGAGAGATTTACACCAAAAACTAATCAGCACCAATTTATATCAGGGACTAACTGAATATAAAATTTTATTAAATTCCGTGCATCAGTTCTTGAGATAGAGACCCCACAAAATTTGTGTCACATACAGACAGACAGACAGACAGAGAAACAGATTCACAGACTCACAGACAGAGATTTTGTAAAAACATAATTTTCGAGTTCTCTGACCCCTAAAACGTGTTAATCCGTCGAAAACCGAAAGACGAAAATTTTCACGAATCCAATACTTTCTTCTTGTAAAGATAGAAGAAAGAAAAATATGAGTTTAAAAAGACATTGCTGTTATTTTTTTCCGATTATGACCGATTATTACTAATTGGGTTAACGAACGATGAAAATAATCCAATTGCAATCCAGTATAAAGCATAATTTTGTTTTTTCAAAAAGTAGATTTTACAGAGTACTCTAATATTTAGGAGAAGAAAGGGCAAAAGAAAAAAAAAATATGAGTTTAAAAAGACATTGCTGTTATTTTTTCGTATTCTGTCTACTTATATGCTTAATGTTTGAATCTGGCATGTAATATTAATCAATATAAACTTTAGAAATAAGCCGTAGCTATGAACCTCAAATATAAAACTTAAAAAGTACATTTTATTCCAAGAACTGATTTTACATAGAATTATGATATTTGGAGACTAACAAATAATAAAACTAAAATATAAATTTCGAACGACTTTGTTTTCAGTGCGATCGCTGTTGGAAAATTTTTACTTAATCGATCTACCATTGACTACTGTTTATTATGAATTTAAAGCATTCGTTTGTTTGTTTTTAATTAACACAAAATATATACAAATTACAAAATAATAAGCCTTAATTATCTTATATGTATATAAGAATATTTTAGTAATTATATTTCTTCCAATACTTGCGCTGAAAATTTATATTAGAAAATAATAGAAACATGAAAATAAATTACAAAGCATATTAATCTGTGTCTAAGGTGGACTCGATTGGGACTGGGCAATTTCTTTTGTTGCAGACAGTGTTCCACTTTAAAAAGGATTTACGTAATTGAATATCGTTCTCGACGACTTTTAAATTTTTTGGCGTTAGACAAATTTAAGTCTTATACTGATTGCGCCTTAAGTAGAGTTTACTGTATTAACCATTATTATTTTTTACTCCTACGAAATTATTTTAAAAATAAGCTAGTTTTGCAGTACTAGTATAATTCAGAAAAGAGAATTGTTAAAAAATTATTACTCAAATATTGAAATATATTATGTAAATTATCATTTTGTCTACACTGTCTTCTAACCCATTTACAAATTTAGCAACGATCTTTTTCAAATCTATATCAAAAATCAACCAATTTATACAAATCAATGAAATATACAAAATTACAAATTTATATACGTTTCGAAGCATTTTTAATAAAAAAAAAGAAATTCAAAGAATTTTTTCATTCTTATATGAGTTTATTTCTGTTTTCTTTTGTTTGTTCTAACCTTTAAAAACCCCATATTTCTATAACATTATTCAAAACTGAAAATAATTTTCTTCTTAATATGTATGTATATATATATGCGATTTCCTAATTATTGTTCATTTTCATTACTTTTCAATGGTATAATTGTACAAAAAGTATATATATATACATACATGAGAATAGTTGAGAAATTTTAATATGTGCAATTTAATACATTCCTTCTACCCAATACAACTCGGAGAGTAGTTTTATTCCACATATGGGGTACAATACCCTCTCTGTATTTTATTGGATTTTTTGTTTGTTTTTTATTCAGGCATTTTAAATCACATACTATCATGTTTAAAACATTGTTATTTTAACCCCTTTTTATATTTTCTTTTAAAATAGGAATCTACAGTCTAGAAAAGAAAGAATCAATTCCTAGTATGACATCGATGGGAATTTAAAAAAAAATAATAAAAGAGTTTGTTAAATGGCATGTCTACAATAAGATATTGAAATAAAAGGTTTATTCTTATAAGACTCTATTTGTTTTTTGGGGGTATTTTTTGGTTGTTCTAATCTTTAAAAAGCCATGATTTTCATAATACTTTAAATGTTAAACTGAACCAAAACTGTGTGTATATATATACTATATTTATGTATGATAATAGTTGAGAAATTCTAATATATGCAATGCTTAGTATAATCCTTCTATCCAATTCGAAGGGTTGTTTTATTCTTTATATGGAATGGTAGACAGTCGTTATGTTTATTGGATTTTTCGTTGATTTCTTTTACTGAGGCATTTGATATCACAAACTCCTATGTTTAAAATTTTCTTATTTTTCACCTTTTTTAAGATGTATTATAATGGCAAATATACTCTAAAAACGAAAGCGTTAACTTTTATAATGACATGGATGGGAATTTTAAACATAATAAAAATGTTCAAATGGAATTTCTACAACATAACATTATCTAAACAAATGACGAAAAACTCCCACTCAGATATTGAAAGCGAAATCCTATTTATGTATATATTTATGTCGTAAAAATATATACTTACCTAAACACTTCGATATCCATCTAAGACCACCTGAAGGTTAGCTACACAAAATCATATTCATTGGGTTATTTAACAAACGTTAAAGAATTTCAACTAGATCAATTTCATATTTTTTATATGAAACGTGCATAACGCCATAGTAATTTTCATATATCTTAATATCGGAAAAATAAAGTAAGAAATACATAAAAAATGGTGTTATGGAATATTATATAATGAATTAAAAAATGACATAATTGAAATAAATTCAACGTTGTTAATTTACCTAGTTTTTTTTTCTTCCTTTTTTTTATGTGTAACACAGTTACACAAAATGCCAGCAAATATCAGACAGGCAGTGAATATAGATCCCAAACTATATTAAGGGGTCTCAGGACTTTTAAAGCTTAAAAAATTTCAAAATTTTAATTTTTTTAGATGTTAAACTCTTATTAAATCAAAATAATAAAACTTTGTAAAAAATCACAATAAAATGATGACAACTATGCATTGTTTTTATTTTATGGTGATTTTTTTTTAATTTTTTATTATTTTAATTGCTTCTTATCGCAGTTTTCGGTGCTGTTTCACTGTTAAACTCTTATCTTTTCTGAACATCTTGATGTAATTGTTTCCTTGAAATTCTCTTTAGAATAGAAGTTATGGCTTTTAGAATTATTCTTGCTCAATAGCTGAAGCGTCGTTTCCAAAACTTTGAAGTCATATTTCTATAATGACGTTTTTGGTCATAACACGAAGGATATCTCTAAAACTTCTGAATATCTTTCATGAAATTTTGAAAACTTATATTTCGTGTTAGTCTGTATAAACCGAACCTAAAATTTCATTTTTATTGTTCAAAAAAATATTTTTAGGTGATTATACTGATGAAATTCTCAAAATTTTGTATTAGCTAAATACAACTTTGTATTAAAAATATAATAATGCTTTAAATACAAATTTATTTAGGTTCAGGGTAATTACTATAGTTTGAAGCATAATTTGGTGTGGAAATTTTCATTCTAGTTGCAAAATTTATATTTGTTATCCTGCGCGTAAGTTGTTATACCAATTTTCTGCTAGATAAATGTCTGGCATTTTGGAGCGCCCTATAAATAGAAGTTCTGCATCTTGTAATTTTTAAAATACATGAAATGAAAGACCATACTCATATTTTTCATAACAATAAAAAATGTGTTTTAAAATCATATAAGTTTCAAGATATTAAATATAGAAAATGGTCTTATTTTTCTTTTTTTTTTTAGGTAGATTTCATTATAAAAAGCTACCTATTGCAGCAGTTCGGAGGAAAGCGATTTCAAAAAATTTTATTATATTTTCATCGATCATGACCCCCAGACACCGAAACCACCCTCCGTTCAAAATTTGTATATATATATATATGACCTTTGTCACACTGTAACTCTTGTATTTATGAACCAATTTGGATGTAATTCGGTGTGTACATAGTACATACAAACGTCTTGACCGAGATCGTTGGCCATCTTCACCCGCCATTTTGTTTCAAAATGGCGGCCATTTAAACTTTTTAAAAAAATTTAAAATTTGAAATGTGGTACCAAAAATTTGAAAATGGAAAAATATTTTTTCTTTATGTATTTGACCTTTATACAAAGATTACGGAGCAGGTTTTGTTTCGTCTATATCTTAAAAAATGGCTGAGTTATAGCATTTTGAATTTCTAGCGTGGCTGACATTTTGAAACGTCCTGAATTTTGTCACGCGATAAAAGTCGTGTTTATGAACCGATTTGGATGTAACTTCGTTTATACATACTACATACTAATGTCTCTACCGAGTTCGTTGGACATCTTCCTACACATCCTTGTTTAAAAATGGCGGCCATTTAAATTTTTAAGAAAAATTTAAATTTGAAATGTGGTGCCAAAAAATTGAAAATTGAAAAAATATTTTTTCTTATGTGTTTGACCTTGATACAAAGATTCGGGAGCAGTTTTTGTTTCGTCTATATCTTAAAAAATGGCTGAGTTATAGCATTTTGAATTTCTAGCGTGGCTGACATTTTGAAACGTCCTGATTTTTGTCACGTGATAACAGGCGTATTTATGAACCGATTTGGATGTACCTTGGTGTGTACATAGTACATACAAATATATCGACCGAGTTCATTGGAAAGCTTCATCCGTCATCTTGTTTCAAAATGGAGGCCATTTAAAAAAATTTAAAAAAATTAAATTTAAAATGAGATACCAAAAAAATGAAAATGAAAAAGATTTTTTTCGTATGTGTTTGACCTTAATACAAAGATTCCGGAACAGTTTTTGTTTCGTCTATATCTAAAAAAATGGCTGAGTTATAGCATTTTGAATTTCTATTGTGGCTGACATTTTAAAACGACCTGATTTTTGTCACGCGATAACAGGCGTATTTATGAACCGATTTGGATGTAACTTGGTATGTACATAGTACAAACCAATGTCTCGACCGAGTTCTTTGGCCAGCTTCATTCGCCATCTTGTTTCAAAAGGGTTGCCATTTAAAAAAAAAAATTATTTAAAATTTAAAATGAGGGATATTAAAAAATTGGAAAATGAAAAAGATTTTTTTATGTGTTTGGCCTTGATACAAAGATTCCGGAGCAGTTTTTGTTTATGAAAATTTGTTATTTTGTTTATATCTTAAAAAATGGTTGAATTATAGTACTTTGAATTTCTAGCATGGATAACATTTTGAAACGATCTTGTATTTGACACGCTATAACACACGTATTCGCCTATTTCGATTTAATAAAGCATGTGGATAGCATACATCTATATCTCGACCAAGTTCGCTGGCCAGCTTTATCAGCTATCGTTTTTCAAAATGTCGGCCATTAAATTAAAAAAAAATATATTTAAAGTGAGGTGCAAAAAAATTAGAATTTGAAAAAGGTATCTTTCTTAAGTATTTGACCTTGATATAGTGATTCAGGAGCATTTTTTTTTTTTTTTTTTTTTTTTTTTTTTTTTACTTTATCTTAAAAAATGGCTCACATATAGCAGTTTCAATTTCTAATATAGGTGACATTTTGAAAAATCTGATTTTTTGCCTGCGACAGCACTCGTATATATCAACCGATTCCGATGTGAGTGAGCATGTGCACAGCAATTACTAAGGTCACGACCAAGTTCACTGGTTAGCCTTATCCATCAAGTTGTCTTAAAATGGCAGGCACTTTAAGAAATCGCCGAATTTCCCAGCCAAATATAAGTTACTTTAAATAAAAGCGGCTTGGATAAAGCTGACTAATTTCGCGAAATTCTCATTCATAATGATTTAGTATTGATAAAAATTAGTTTTGAATCTCCTAAATTCGGTTTCCACTAAATTGAGCTTCGTGTGTTTGAATAATATAAGTTGGCTTTTTAAAAATAAGGAATATGAAAGCTACCTCTTCCTCCCGGCACTGGCCGGAAGGACTTTTTTTTTTTTTTTTTTTTTTTTTTAAGAGTCCTGAGACCCCTTAAAACTATTTGAACATATTGTTAGGAATTTTTGAAGACGTGTTTTCAACTGAATTTTTTTTCTTTAAATCTTTAAAATTACGAGAAAGTAACCTTTACAATCAAAGAACCCCATTGCGTGTAATCTTATTTTACGTAACATATCTTTGATTAAAAATTCTGCGTACGTCAGAAAATCTGAACTTCTTCAATTGGAGAGTTTGTTTTTTTCTGAATCTTTCTATATTAACCAACATAGTTGAAAAGTGTTTATAACTTCGGTTTGGGCATGACCGCCTTTCTGTCAGTTCCTGCTGTAACTCGCCTATATATACTCGTATTGTCACGTAACTGAGAAATGCTATTAGGTTTACAATTGCATGTTCGGTAATGAAAATGAATTATGTTAGCATTTATATTTCGTTTACAGAAACAATCAAACAAATAATGTTATTTTTTAATTTGGGGAAAGCTTTTGCAATATATATAATGATGTTACATTATTTCAAATATTTGTAAAGTGATATAAAACACTGTGCTGTACTATAAGATGCTTAATATATAATATGTACTGCATCGCATTTATCGTTCGTTGACAGGGAATCACAAAAGAATGCGGCTGCAATACACTCTATTTTTCCATTGTGGTATGCATTTTTTTTTTATTCAACAATTTATCTGCATGTTACTTGGTGGTAAAATCTTAGGGATCATAAAGAGTGGTGCAAAAGGGTGTTTGAGTACAATTCCTTTCTGTTTACGGAAATTGTTTACAGGTAGTTTTCAACTGTATTATGTGTTTCTTAAATCAATGAAATTTAGCAAACCGTGTAGTATTTATACAAATCTACAGATCATGTACAGGGAGAATTGATAGTTGACAATTGACAGTGAGAATCACAAAAGAATTGACAATTCGTAATTTTTTTTTTAACTTACAACATATTTTTTTCTAGTTTATTAAACGTTGAAGTTATGTTGTATTCTTCTAAATACGTTGGAAAATGTTTCATAATCTGTGACTCACCCATAAGTTGTTTTTTTTTTTTTTTTTTTTTTTTTTTTTTCATTTTTTAAACTTGGGCAAGTGCTATTTTGTTTACTAACCCTCAATTGTGTGATAACTTCAAAATAGCAATTATCATTGCATTGTATAATATATGCAATAGCAGGCAAACATATTAAATTACTTTTTCTAAAAAATTCAAATGAAAGTAACAATAATTCCTTCGTTCTTTGTTAACCCTCCGCCTAGTTTTATGCTGTTTACCAACCTTCGAATGTGACTTAACTAAAAACAAATATGTAATAGCAAGCTAATATATTAAATTATTAAAAAAATTAATTTGAATTCGGAATAATTAATTCGTTTATTATTAACGCTACGGCTTACTACGCAAGTACAATGCACTCTACAAGAAAAAACAAATTAGTTTATATACTGTAAAAGGCAGCTGAATGTGATAAATTACTATATTACATGTAAACTGGCATTGTTAGATCTAAATTCGTCAATATACAGAAATATTTAAAAATAATATCGAGAAAAAGAAACTATGGAATTTTAAATGCTGTTGGATTCGAAGTTTTCTTTTTTATACTTTTTTTTTAATAGTCTAAGGGTTAAACTAACAAAAATATCGTTATTCTTTTTTATTGAAACGTGGATTTCATTAAATATTGAAAAATATCATATGTTTATTCTAGTTATAATTAAACATTTTCTGGTATATATACAGAAACATATTATGGAAAATTTTTCCTTTAAATTGCGTTATTAACAAATATAACTAAATGAATTGTACTCCAGACCATTATGTTTTTTAAATTGCTTATAATTGCATTTTATGAAATTTTTTAATCGTGTAACTAACCATCGTTAAAAATAATATCCATATACCGTAGAAATCAATACTGAATGAATATGTCATGAATGACCGTTTTATTAAACTACCTCGAGCACAATACTCAATTGATCGCTTAAAGTTTACAAAGTTTATATCAAAAAATATTATGCTTAATATTTATACAACAGATTTAACAAAAACAATTTATCTGTATTCGACAGAAATATCCTTTGGACAGAATATCATGAAATAAACAACTATTATTATTCTTTTTTATATATTCCAGTTCATTGTTATTATATAAAATACTTCTTTTAGTAAAAAAGAATATATAGCATAAAAGAACAAAAAAGGTATGCTATGAAGTTTATATTTGTCTACGGCAATAAATTTGTACTAATTAAGTATTGCATCAATAACGTAAGTGTATGTAGCAAAATAGATAAAAAATATTCTTAAAAATCTGGAGAGATAGCAATTAAATTTTTATATATATCTACAATAATGAAAAACTGGGATATTATTTTAGTGTCTTTAGTAGTTTTTTTTTTTTTTTTTTTTTTTTTTTTTTTTTTTTTTTTTTTGTAATGGGAATAAAATCTTTTCTAGAAATATAACAAAATGTATCAGAATATTTTTAAACGAAAAATAATAAAATGAATATGGTATTTCAAAATATCTTACCCATTCTCCTTTCAGTAGAACAACATTAAAATCTTACACATTGAAAAATATTTGTTTCGAAAGCTACTGAAAAACACAAATATTTTCAAATCAATATTAATATTCCTTTTTGGCAACTACACTTACTTTTCTTTCAAAATATCTTTCTAAAAAAGTTCCTGAATGGAAAAATGTCTTTTATTATTGTCTTTAACATACAAAATTAGGTCTTTTTAATTTTTTTAATTTTGTATGGGGAAATAATATACTAAATTATGTAAAGCTTGAATAGTGCTTTCTTAAAATAATATCACAGTCCTGTTAAACTCATCTTTACAGAGAAATTTTAATAGATTTCTTTCCACATTGCAAACTATAAAATATACCTTTAACTAGCTTAACTGTCCGACACTTGCCTGGCCAGTGTTAATGTTCTTAAATAGGTATTATTTTATGTCTTTAACAAAATTGTCTGAAATACATGCCCGCTGACTATGTGAAAAATCAATTAAAAAAAATGCGCTATTCAACTTTAAAAAGGCGCGTGATAACTGGTAAGTAATAAATAGGGGAGATGTTTTTAATGACTGCATAATTTGTGAGCTAAAATAATGATAATTAACTGTAGAAATCTTTGAAATATGCGTAACCAATTTTTTTCTCGTCGAAATACTGATTGAATATTTCTGATTATAAAACTGATTTTTGACGGAATATCTTGTATTTCCACCTTCCTCCGCAGGGGGCACACCCTGCTCTAACAAACCATCAGAACGAAACTTTGACATGTGCCACGGCTGTCTGCCAGCACCGCTGCAATTTCTTTTAGTTCCACCTTCTACCGCCAAGGCCCGAATTATGCACTGTATGAAAATTCGGCAATGGCTCTTGCTGCCTACTGCACCGTACAGCAGGCGTGCTGCGCGAGCGCGATCGCTCCAAAATCTGTTAATTCCACATTACACAGCCAGGGGGTGAACTTTATTCTAAAAAAACCTCTATCCGAACGAAACTCCGTTATACAACCTATCCATAGATATATCAGTCTAGGGGGTGAGGTCATCAAATAAGAATTTAAGAAATTTGCTGATCTAACAGTTCGGAATTAATGATAACTACCACTGAAGAATTAAGGGGCAATATGTTCTATAGAGAAAACCGACACGGGTCCACGGCACTTGCGGCACCTTATAGTAGGCGTACTGCGCACGCTCTGCAAAATCTGTTAGTCCCAATTTCCACCCCGAAGGGGCACACTTTGTTCTAAACGAAACTATATCCAAACGAAACCCCAATATTCAACCTATCAGTAGACATATTACTCGTGGTGGTGAATTATTCAAATTAAGAAATTTTCCTCGATGGGGGTTAATTGCTAGCGGAAGTAACTAACGATGGGTAATTAGAAAAGTTAGAGCCCGCGGAGGTATTTTTGGATTTAGAATAGCGATAAATAGTGATAAAACTCTAAAATTTAGCATCGTTTTATATCTTTCTCCATTCAACAGTCCCCGGATAATACGTCGGCCTTGAAAAAAGCAATTATTTTTCTGCAATAAATTTAATAAAATATTAATTAACATATCCGCTTCTTTTTTATTATTATTTTAGTGAAAATTACATTTCTGGGATCACCATAAGATTCTGTGCACAGATGGGAAATTTTAAAAGGGGTAAATCCAGTATTTTTAATTTTATTTTACAGCTTTAAGCTCTCGAAATAGTATGAGAATCTGTGGATTTATAATCTGGGGCAACCATCTTGATAACAATTATTTTTCATTGGTAAATGAAACGGAAAATAATCCTTTCATAAAATCAGATGTTTAATTGAAAATTTGAGTTCTTATCGGAATATCTGAATTATTTTTAGAAACTATGAAAGAGAATATTTTTTGCGCATAAATGTGCTAATTTGAAATCTGTAAATGCATTATTAAAAATATATATAACATCCCTTAAAAACCTCCAGTTTCTTTATCGCCATTTCACACTTGCCATCCTGGCTACCTCTTCTCATCTTCATGAGTTTGAGAAAGAATTTTCATCGCGGTCTGATTAAAATATATGCATTGGTCTATTTATGAATAGTTTTCCGTTCTTTTAATTGGAGTATTTAATTAACAACTCAGCTAATTATTAGAAATTTAAAATTCTGAGCATCAGGTGCACCAGGAGAGGCCCATCACAAGAATTTTTAGTCTCGTGCGTGCCGTAGAGTTTGCTAGCCATCGCACACACACATATAGACAAACACATAGTGAAACTTTCTTTTTGTTTTATAGACATACATTGTCATTTATCTTTGTGTAATTCAAACAATTCGACTTAAGAGCTTACTAGTCAAGTCATTTTGAATTATACAGGGTGTCCCAAAAGTCCCTGACACACTTTAAAATTTACCAAGTAACTGTCGTACTGGAGTGTGCTTTGGACTCAAAGGCTTAACACGATGAAAAGTTTTCTTTAAGAGTATGGAAAAAATAGTTCCAAACTTTGATCATAGATGGCGCCACTTGTCCATATGTTTGATTTCAAACATTCCTTTCTTCAGATACTGGTGTTATCATGGGACAAAGTATATGCTTCTGCTGTGGTTGACATTGAAGTACTGGAGACGGGAATCACGCATATGATCGAGTCAGTTTCATAACCGATGCTAGCGAACACTTGGAATGAACTAGAATTCCGTTTGAATGTGACTCGAGCTGCAAAGTGTGCACAAATTGAACTATGCTAATGGATCGCAGAAATTATTGCTCTTGATTATTATTATATTATTATTACGTTGATTACTATTATAATTATTGATTTTGATAAAATAAAATAATCTGTAACTGACTGTTTTGATTTTATATGCTTCTTTCTGATAATTTAAGCTACAGCGCCATCTATGAGCGATGTTTAGAAATAATTTTTTATTCGCTTCAGAATAAAAAATTGATCGTGTGAAACATTTTAGTCCTAACCGCACTCCTGTGCGGAAATTACTTCATTTTATGTTGAATTTTAAAATGTGTGAGGGATTCTTCGACACACTATATATCATTATGCCAAAACTATTTTCACAAAAATATTTTTATACGGATCGTATTCGAGTTTATATAATTAATGTTCAACTTGTTTGTCTAAGTTTTTTTCTAAGTGGGAAAAGGGAGATATTTTTTACTATATATTTTTTAATACGATACTAGTCACACAAAATACATATTTAAAAAATATATATATCTTTAATTATGAATAAAATTTTGATATATTTTTATTATTTATGCTATATTTATCAAACAGAAAATTCATTCCCTTAGAATATTGTCGACTGAAAATCACCAAAATACCGATATTACTATTAAAATATAATCTGATTTTGAAAACTAATCATTCTGTTATTGTTATTAGCCCCCGGAACGGTATGCTATTTCTTTCTCCCAGCTTATTTTGTCTCCAAAAAATAACGTTACCTTAAAGAAGCTACAGAAGATAAACAAAGCAGATATATCATTGTACAATGAAATGCTCCATAGTATTTTTTTTTTTATTTCTAAGCATCGCACATTTTCAATGTTTATACCGTCGTGTTGGGGAAAAAAAAGTACTTTTAAATGCAATTTGTTTGAAAACTGTATCTCCATTTATTTTTGAAATATAAATATTTTTGTAGTTTTTAGCACCATTTGTTTAATTTTGACAACTCAAGTACTCCATTTATATAGAAAGTAAAGGGAAAATAGATGAGAAATAGCAATTATATCTTTTTGTTTTCATTTTCTCATAACAACCGAAAGAAAATGTAATTAAAATACGTGCTATTTTGAAAAAAATATAAACGAATAATTTCTACGAATAATAAAACATGGAGCTATTATAAACTATATTTAATTTTAAGTATCTGCAGACCTTTTCAGTGTGACGTCAGTCATGACATTTTGGTTGGAAACTGACTCCAAACAAACGGTTGCTATGCGCCATTTCTTTTTAAACACAAATCGTGGAAAATGTTACCAGTACATATCAAGTATTAAACCACTTAGATGTGATATAAGATATAGCTGCAACACACAAACAAGATAGAAAATACAACATAGCAACCGTTTGTTTGAAGCCAGTTTCCAACGAAAACGTCATGACTGACGTCACGACTGAAATCGTCTATATTAATGTTACAAACAAATGAATGCCTATGAATCATTAGATAGCCGTTTTTTGTCCAGTTTCTTTAATGACGGTATCTTTTTGCTGCATTTGTGTATTATTTTGAGATAGTGACATCCTATGCATGCTTTGCTGTAGATGTTTAAGAGTGGTTCGTAAATGTGGAATTGTTAAGCAGATGCGAATGACGCCATTTTACATAAAATAAAAGTGTGTGCTTTAAGTCTTAAAATTGAAATAGGTTTTGTACTATTTATATATACGTATATATTATTTTTTTCTCGGGGGCGACACTAAATTCTGAAAAAAGCAGAATTCCTGTTTTCTAGTTAAAATAATTCTTTTTCAAATTATAACAATTTTAAAAGATAGAAAATAAAAATCATACATTTATTTTTCGAAAAACATTTACATGTATCCTTTCAAAGTATACGTTTAGTTGATTTCTGAGTTTTTATATAGGTGATATTTGACGACATAAAATGAATCTCAATAAAATGGGATTGCGTGAAGTGTTCAATCCCTATTTATTTGAAACCATCATGAAATTGGATTTTCGTCGTACTTTATTCAAAATATTTGCTATTTAGATGAAAAAGGATGTATTCCAAGCGAATTTCATTGCTTCATTCGGAGAAGAAACGTTTTGGTGAAGCATCAAAATTTACCAAATTGCACTATATATAAATAAATAATCATTAATGAACGATTTTGGATAATTGATTCCCAAACGGAAGAAATTATGCAATTTGGAATCGTATAAGCTTTTTTTTTTTTTTTTTTTTTTTTTTTTTTTTTTTTTTTTTTGCTTAAAAAAAAAAAAATCACTGAGTATTCTAATATTTTGGAAATTACAAATAACAATATATATATATATATATATATAAGTTTGGAACGAGATTATTTTAATTTTACCGAATGTTTTATCCGAAATCATTCATTTATATTTTTTCAAAATAGCACGTATTTCACTTACATTTTTTTTTTTCATTTACACTGGGAAAATTGCAACAAACAGGTATAATTACTACTTTTCAACAATATTTTCTTTACTTTCTACAGAAATGGAGTGCTTGAGTTGCCAAAATTAAACAAATGACGCTAAAAAACAACAAAAAAACTAATATCTCAAAAATAATCTGAGCTGCAGTTTTTAAACAAATTTCATTTAAAAGTACTTTTTGTCCCCAATATGAAGGTATAAAAATTGAAAATGTACGATACTTAGAAGTTTAAAAAAATTGCAATAGAGAATTTAACCGCTATCTAGAGATACATCAAGCGATACATCAGCTTTGTTTTATGGCCGGCTTATAAAACGGAACGTTATTGTTTAGATACGACATTTTAATTGATAGCCGAAAGAAATAGCATATCGGGGCTAAAAAAATATCATCACTTAACTTACATAAAAAATCATCCAAATAAGTATTTTGCCTTCAAATCACCCATGTTTTGAAAAGAAGGCATAATGAGACTTCCGGAGATATGGAATAAAGAATATTGAACAGAATGGCACATAGTATATATTTTAATAAAACGTCGTCGTTTTCAAAATTTAAGATGATTCATTTATTTTAAAAAACGAAAAAAAAACTTTTCGCCTAATATAATCAACAACTTACATAAAAGACTAAATAAAACAAGACAGGATTGAATACAGTTTTACTAAAAACATTAAAAATACTTTCAGTAAACGCCAAACAACCTCAAGGCCTCATCTGTACAAATTGTAAAGACAGACAATAGAACAAATCAAGTACATCAAAGTTAAAGTTATTTTTTTTTAACGAACAATATTCACTAGGAATGAAATAGGCTTCATTGAATTTTGGCGAAAGTAATTTAGTAAACCAGCCTTCCATAAACAATCTATCATGATAGTTGTTACAACCTCACTTCAGAATATAATGATTTGTTCTGTTGTTTGTTTATGCAATGGTTACATTGTACTGACGAGGCCCCGTGGTTGCTTGGCGAAACGTTTACTGAAAGTATTTTTAATGTTTTTAGTGAAACTGTATTCAAGTCTGTCTTATTTTATTTATTTTATTTAGTCTTTTGAAAGTTTCAAATTCAGACGTTGGATGTACTATATATATTGCAAACAAGTTATTTGTATAATATTTCTTTTATATCTTTATTTATAAAGAAAAATAATTTTAAAGTGAGCAATCAGTTAAAAGATTAATCAAATATTCATTTAAAGTTAAATTAATGATACAGTGAAACGTTCTTGGACGGCCACCTCTAAACAACGAAAACCTCCGAATACCGGCCACATGTTAATGGAACCAAATACGTTCCATAGCTTTAACATAAGTACGAACCTCTAAATAAGAAATTCTAAACAACGGCCACTCAAAGGTCACGAGGAAAAAATTTCATAGCTCCTTGTACAATTTCATATTTATTTGCAATCTGAAATGTGAAGCAGATCAAACAAAATGTGCTTGATATGTGAACAAACAGAATATGAATATGAATACATTAATAATAATGGGGAATATTTTATATAATATTCTTAGAACGGCACGCATAACTAACATAAAAGCAGCTTGTTTGTATGTCTGTTCATAAATTTGGCAGTTACTGTCATATTTGATTCCAGTTAGCAAAGGGTAGAAGATAGGAGATAGGAGATATTTGAGAGGAAATAGATAACAGAAATATCCAAAATTTCCAGTATTAGCACATAGACCGAAGATTTGATGAACCTTCGTGAAATCCAAAATTTCTCATTAAATCATAATGATGATAGCACATCAAGTCATATTTTTTTTTTCTTTAAAGAAAGATAATTGCAGCAAAAAACCAAAGCAACTGCAAATCACTGATTTCTTATTATATTAAAACAATGAGGATTAATTAAAATGACTGTGTATTTCTATTTAAATTTATGTAATTTTGATTTTTTAAATAAAACTTCTGATTAACAAACACCTCTGAAGAGCGGTCACTTTTCACCGGTCCCAAGGGTAATCGTTATTCAGAGGTTGTACTGTATATACTTCAAAATAGTTTAGTGTCTCTTGATAAGACAGATGTCAATTTTGGAAACTTTACAATAAATGTCTACTAATAGTAAATTCAACCCCCATTCGGTGCTGCAGTTCAACTTATTACAAAAGTTTTAACAGAGTACTTTCTGATAGTTTTAGGATAGTTTCGTGTAATTAGTATTTTTTTAACTATAGGGTAAGGTGCCCTATTATCGTCCCCAGTCACTTTTAGGCCCTTGGAAGTTGTAATTTTCAGTTAAAATCTACCACATTTGGATTTTACATATACTAACTAGTCACGCACATAGAAACATTGGCAAACGTCGTAAAAAAAAATTTTAACAACGCGAAAAATGGTTTTTTCAAAAGTATCTAAAAAATGCAAAAAAAAAAAAAAAAAAAAAAAAAAAAAAAGGTCCCAATCCCTCCCCCCTCCCCCCCCCCAAAAAAAATCAAATACGCCGAGACTTAAACTAAATCAAACTTTATTTCTAAATGAGTACGTAATTTAATTTACATTAAAATAAGGCACAAAGAAATATACTAATTATCAGTGGAAGTATAATATAACGAAACATTGGACATCCAAACATGAGTAAAAAATTGAAAAAAATGTCATGAAAAAGCATTCCCAATTTCGTCAACGGGACGAAAATAAGAACTGCAAGGGGGACGAAATTTGGACCACGTTACTTCCCAATATGACGGAGCTTCAGTTCCTGTAAGATGAACTGAGCGTTCTGCAATTGACTGTATGCTACTGTCAGCATCTTACCAATGTAAAATATATTCAATGAAAAAGAAATAAATACTTACAGTACAGTAAATAACGTTCTACAAACGACGTAATAAGAACTCGGGTCTTCTAAAAATAGGAAATTCGCCGTCTTTAATTTATATATGCGTCTTGGTGAACGAAACTTTCAACACCGACCCCTTTTACCTCCCGTCCCCTGTGTTTTGCGTCATAAGTGGCGTCACTTTCGCAGAATCGGAGAAGTTAAGGGGGACGAAATATGAGCACTTTACCCAACATTATTTCAATTTGTTAATGCGATTTTTATTTTATTTTATTTTACTTATTTAAGTGAATTTTAAATTTTATATTTCCTTTCGGAAACAAAACATTTATATTTTTCTGTAACGGTTCATTAAAATTTTGAATATAAATTAAATACAATTTTCTTCAATAACTCTACTATTTAATGTTCATCAAAATGGTTTCACCCTTTGTTATCATTTGGAATATATGTAAGCACTTCTTTGTTCTACACATTATAAACTGTTAGTGCAGTTTATAGTTATTAATTACTTAATCTATCTACTCTACTTTCAATGTGCCATTCAGTTTCCTATTATATTAGAAATTTTACTGTTTTTTTCCCTTTTCAACTTGACATACTTTTCAACATTGTTTCAACTTGAAAAGAATAAAACTATACTTATTAAACAACCGTATAATCAAAACACGGGATTAATTTAAAAACGGATTACTTTAATGGAATAAAATGATTGATCGCTTAATCTTAGACATGTTTATGCATCTTAATATATGATGACCGTGGATATATTACACTGCTTTTTGATAACATATAACACTGTGGATAAATTACAATGCTTTTTGATAAGATATTAAATATATAAGTAATTTTGAGTTTATGAAATATCTCGCGTGATATGTGAATACTTTTTCTTTGTATAATATTACCAAAATAAAACAAGCATGAAAAAGTATGCATGATTCATAGATTATGAAACAGTTTCCAACATAATCGGAATAGTGTTTAAAAGTTTTGTTTATTAAAACAATGGGTTTTGATACCTAAATAAACATTTTAAAGAACACATAACACACTAAAATTTCATTTTCAATTAATAGGTGGAGGCGTGCGCGAATTATTTTACTCAGCCCTGTATATGATCTATGTAATTTATACATATCACAAAATAAACTTTTTTTTTAGTTTAAAAATGCCAATCAAAATTGAAAATGCTCTTTTCACAATTGTCATCCTCAGGTAAACTTGTAACCGAATTTTTTTTGCGCGTCTCTGTAAATTAAAGATAAATGCTATGCACTTTATAATCTTTGGAAACGTACATCAGATGACGCATATTAATTTTATTATGTTTAAATTTATTTAATAGCATTCAAATACTCTGCAAGCATTTTCCCCTTTGACTATAATGAAATGAAAAGCATTTGTGCTTACGTATAAACATATGATATAACGAATATAACTTACGGTAATTCACCACGCTAGTCTAAGCTCTGATGAGCCATTACGTAGCGCGTGTTACATGGGACTGACGTGAGTCACCGACACATGCTACCGGCCAAGGAAGAGCACCGTCCACCTCTCTTCACTCTCTCTTTGTCCCAAATACACCCTTGGCGTAAAAAATACACGACAACCGACGCACGACACAACGCACGTCAGCAAAACCCAAAGACTAGAGAATTAAGCCGCGTGATTCTGGGATCACGCCTCCAAGTCCTTCAGGAGTTTTGAGTGTAACAGACGATCATGGGAGCGCTGGGCCATCGGACGAAACTCTTGGTTTTAAAGATGAGCTATTGCTTAAGCAAGGACTTCCGGGAGGGAAAATCTAAAGAGATAGTGACAGGCTCCTCTGCTTTGGCTAAACACACGATAAATGCTGTTTATTCTGTACTCTGTAAAAAGTATTTTGTAGTCTATCTCGGCAGCGCATACCAATTTCATTTTGTTTCATGAATTGTAACATCGATTAACATAAACATTAATCAGCTAGCGCCCAAATTGTTTTAAAACTTTATTTATCCGACAATTTTTTAGAATAATTTTATAACACCAAAAATTAAGAATTTTTAGAGTTTTTCTCGTAATACCAAATTAAATCACGTATAAAATATACCTTGGAAAAAGTAGCTAATGCAACATGTTTCGAAAGAAATGCATTTTTTCATTAGATACAAAAGAAACACCTACCATTATGAGATAAGAAATAAGTCTTTTTTTTTTCTCACTCTCTTGTATGGGTAGTAAGAACTATAGATCAAACATACACATCAATTATAGAACTTTGTAGGAGAATGATAATTACTTAATCCAGAAATAGAAAAATGTCGCTTTTAGGCTCCATCTGATGACGAGAAAACTTGACTATACCGGTAGCCAGTGGAATGGAAGGGAGAAAACTGGTGTACTGTGATACACATATATTCGCAAAAAAGCCAATAGTTCTCAATAACTGATTAGTATTCAAAGGCAAAGTGAATCGGATCTATTTATATGAGCTGGACGTTAGCGGGTTAAATGATTCTATAGCACAATCCAAATACAGTAAACTCTCTGAAAGGCGGACTCGGTGTAAGACGGAAATCTATCTATCTCTGGAAGATATTCAAGGCCCTGAGAATCCATATACATATATAGAGTAAAATTTGTCTAAGGTGGAATATTGCCTACAGTGGAAAATTCTATTAGTTCCGATCCATTCCGCCTTAGACAGAGTTTATTGCAAATGTTTGTTTCTGTCCTGTAAATGAGCTACAAATGGTACTTCATTTTTAATAGAGCATATGCTACTGGAAACCTCAATGGCATATACATATATTAGGTAGAACTATGCGAATATTATGCGATATATTTTTACTCGAATATTATAGTTATAGCACAGACAGGCAAACAAAGAGGAAGCGAAAACATTTGTCAACTGTTTTTGAAGTTGTTAAAAGAGAGGAGTATTTTATGTTATGATTTTTATCGGTCATACCATAATTTTTTTTCAATAAAGCATTCTTTATTTTAGGAAGATTGTTCGTTTCCATTAATAATACATTTTTATTAATTTTCTACTTAATTATATCTTAACGCTTTGGTATTTAAATAACTTGTTAAATTTAACACTGTAAATGCTATATGATTAAAGAAATAATTTGATTGTGTACATTATAATGGAAGATTCGACCATCAAACAAATGCAAATATTTCTTTTTTTTCGCGCTGTCTCAAAAGGAAATGTAATCATTTTTAGGTGTGTTCGTAATTATGTAAATACGTAGCTCCTATACTTGTCGTTCGGTGCGTCTGTTTGTCCGTCCGCATGTAGGAGAGCAAACACTATCCAATCGAATGATCTGGAATTTTAACTATATAATTTCTGCAAACTTTTGCCAAGTCATTTCAGATTTTTATTACAATCGGATGTATAGTTTAATTACCGGGACAGTCAAATGTTTTCCGTTGCATTACGGCCAATGGGAAAAATTAGTTCAAGTGCATTTTAATGATATTGCAGGCTTTGGAACAGAATGAAATTGATATGCACTTATGAAGAGCACTATAATATACATTCAGTACAATATGAGGTGCAAAAAATATCTATAAAACTAGTTATAGTACGAACGCACCTCATTTGCCACGTTTGACGTGCGAATTCCAACTTGTTTTTCTAAAGTTCTTTAAAAAAGGATGGATTTGGAATTCCTCGGATAAATTTATAAAAACACTGTCTTTTCTTTATTTGAAAGAAAGTGAAAAAAAAATCACAATAAATATTAGAGAATTTCTGTGTAACTGTAGAATTTAATTTAACAAATTATTATTATTGTTGTTGTAATTACATTTAATATTAATAAAAATTACTTTTCAAAATAGCTGATTTAACCGCGTAATTTTTAAATTTAGTTTAAGCTTTGCGTTTAAATTAAATATAATATAAAAAAAGGATTTAATTTCATTTTTTTTTTTTTTTTGGAAGGCGCATTAAATAGGATTATCATTTTAATCTCTTTTTTTCGTCTTTTCAGTTTATTAAGTGTTCGCGTTTACTTTTTTTTTTCCTTTTTTTTTTCCTTTTTTTTTTCTTTATTTGAAAAAATATGTTTGCCTGAAATGCCTCCTTTTATATATTTACGGTCTTTTAACTCCTTCATTCGATATGATTATAAAAGGATTTATAGCTTCATTTCGTTTTCTTTTCTAATCATTTTCCTTAATGTATTTGAGATATAAAAAAATTAATTTTTAATAGTAAATAAATTAATTGTGATAGAGATATTAAATAAATCACTGGATAACGAATTAAACAAGAACGAAAAATGCATGCTTCCGCCATAGATTCTGAAACATTTTCCAAAATTAATAGAATATTATTCTTAAAAAAGTGATTTTTTTTTCATACAATAAATAAGAACAACTCAATAACCAATTGAAAAAACAAATAAGGCAGTAAAAATTAATTTTATATAATTCTTGTCTATGTACTTCAATGTGTGGAAAACCTTTCGTTCGGTTTTGTAGGTAATTTGTAACATTTATGGGGGTTACAGGACTGAAAAAATAATACGTTTTATTTTATGCACTCAAAAAAGTACACAGATTTTAGAATTAAATTCTGCAAACCGCATGCTTTTATCATGATTAGATCCGGATATATAACATTTTTTTTGTCTCGGATTAAATGAACTCAAAGGAAAATTTAACTTCATTTACCTCACATTGAATTTTTTTATGATTTGTCAACTTTACAAGGATATATCTAAAATTCCTTATAAGTTATTTTCAACATAGTTGTTGTATTGTCCTATATCTACCCTATATATATGTCGTAAGATAATTGAGAAATCAGGCTCTTTGCAAAGAGCCTACGCTGTTTGCAAAGAGTCCGGTTAATTGGAGAATAATCTATCTTTTTCCAAATAGCCTGGTATATCTCAGGCTTATTGCAAAGAGCCTAGACACCGTTAGGCTAATTGAAAAATGACCACTTATATCTTAATCAGGATGACTTTTTAGGCTTATTAACCCATAACCCGACCCGAGCCGTAAAAATAAATTACAACACACAGTAACCCGATCCGATCAAGACAAAATAATTTCAGTTCTACACGCAATCCGAACCGAACCTAAAAATTCCATTTCAAAAATACCCGGAATCTGAACCGAACCAAATCTGAACCCGACAAAAATATTCCAATGAACCATAACCGATCCAAGCAAGACAAAATAATTTCTGAGGACATGTAACCCAACCAGAACCTAAAAATGTAATTTGAGAAAAACCCCAAATCTCACACGAACAAAATCTGAACCCGACAAAATTATTCCAAAGAACCATTACCGGATCCGAGCAAGGCAAAATAATTTCCGTGGACACGCAACCCGACTCGAACCTGAAAATTCAATTTGGAAAAAAAACCCGAAATCTGACACGAACCAAATCTGAGCCCGACAGAATTATTCCAAATAACCATAACCGGATCAGAGCAAGGCAAAATAATTTCGGTGGACACGCAACCCAAATAAAATCTAAATTTTCAATTTGAAAAAAACCCCGAAATCTGACTCGAACCAAATCAGAACTCGACAAAATTATTCCAAAGAGCAATAACCGGATCCGAGCAAGTCAAAATAATTTCCGTGGACAAGCAAACCGACTCCAACATAAAAATTCAATTTGAAAGAAAACCCCGAAATCTGACGCGAATCAAACCTGATCCCGACAAAATTATTCCAAAGAACCATAAACGGAACCAAGCAAGGCAAAATAATTTCCGTGGACACGCAACCCGACTCGAACCAAAAAATTCAATTTGAAAAAAAAAAAAATCTGAAATCTGATGCGAACCAAATCTGAACCGAAGAAAATTATTCCAAAGAACCATAACCATAAGACAAAATAACTTCCCTCCAAATGTAACCGGATTCGAACCTAAAAGTTGCATTTAAAGTCAACCCGAAAACCTTCCATAACCTGGGTCCGGGTCGAGTTTCAGATTGAGTTCAACTAGAACTTTCAGGTTAGGATCGGGTTGTCAGTCGAAGGAAATTAATTTGTTTTGCTCGGATCGGGTTATGATTCTTTGGAACATATTTGTCGGGTTAAAATTTGGTTCGGGCCAGGTTGTAGGTTGACTTCAAATGTAATTTTCAGATTCTGGTGGTGTTGCGTGTCCACGGAAATTAATTTGTCTTGCTCCGATCCGATTATGGTTCTTAGGAATATTTTTATCGGGTTCAGATTTGGTTCGGATTATTTTTAATGGAATTTTTAGGTTGTGGTCGGTTTTGTGTCCACGGAAATTATTTTGTCTTTCTTGTATCGGATTATCGATCTTTGGAATAATTTGTCAGGTTCAAACGTGGTTTGTTTTAAAATGAAATTTTCAGTTCGCGTTGGGGTGCGTGTCCACCAAAATTATTTTGTCTTGCACGGATCGGGTTATGGTTCCATGGAATATTTTTGGCGGGATCATATTAGGTTCAGGCCAGATTTCGGGTTTTTTTTTTTCAAATGGAATATTTAGGCTCTGGTTGGATTGCATGTCCTCAGAAATTATTTTGTCTTGTTGGGATCGGGTTATGGTTCAATGGAATATTTTTGGCGGGTTCAGATTTTGTTCGGGTCAGATTTCGGGATTTTATCAAATGGAATT
This sequence comes from Maratus speciosus, assembly GCA_963932465.1. Lineage (NCBI taxonomy): Eukaryota > Metazoa > Arthropoda > Arachnida > Araneae > Salticidae > Maratus > Maratus speciosus. Next base: position 479,242,480 of record OZ010786.1, read on the forward strand.
TTTAGGTTCGTGCAGGGTAATATGTCCACGGAAATTAATTTGTGTTGCTCGGATCCGGTTATGGTTCTTTGGAATAATTTTGTCGGGTTCAGATTTTGTTCGAGTCAGATTTCGGGTTTTTTTCAAATTGAATTTTATGTTCGAGTCGGGTTGCGTGTCCACGAAATTATTTTGCCTTTCTCGGATCCGGTTATGGTCCTTTGGAATAATTTTGTCGGGTTCAGATTTGGTTCGAGTGATATTTCGGCGGTTTTCTCAAATTGAATTTTTAGGTTCTGGTTGGGTTACGTGTCCTCAGAAATTATTTTGTCTTGTTCGGATCGGTTATGGTTCATTGGAATATTTTTGTTGGGTTCAGATTTGGTTCGGTTCAGATTCCGGGTTTTTTTTTAATAGAAATTTTAGGTTCGGGTCGGGTTGCGTATCGACGGAAATTATTTTGCCTCTCTCGAATCCGATTATGGTTCTTTGGAATAATTTTGCGGGATCAGATTTGGTTCGAGTCAGATTTCGGGTTTTTTTTTCAAATTGAGTTTTATGTTCGAGTCGGGTTGCATGTCCACCAAAATTATTTTGCCTTGCTCGGATCCGATTATGGTCCTTTGGAATAATTTTGTCCGGTTCAGATTTGGTTCGCGTGAGATTTCTGCAGTTCTCTCAAATTGAATTTTTAGATTCTGGTTGGGTTACATGTCCTCAGAAAATATTTTGTCTTGCTCGTATCGGTTATGGTTCATTGGAATATTTTTGTCGGGTTCAGATTCTGGGTTTCTTTTTAATGGTTTTTTAGGCTCGGGTCGGGTTGCGTGTAGATTGAAATTATTTTGTCTTGCTACGATCGGGGTACGGTTTGTTGTAATTTATTTTTCGGGTTCGGGTTGGGTTATTGGTTATTAAGCTTAAAAAAATCATTCTGATTGGGAAATAAGTGGTCATTTTTCAATAAGCCTAACTGGGTCTAGGCTCTTTGCAATAAGCCTGAAATATATCAGGATAATTGGAAAAAAAGAGATGATTCTCCAATTAGCCGGGCTGTTTGCGAACAGCCTAGGCTCTTTGCAAAGAGCCTGATTTCTCAATTAGCCTACGACATATATATCGTACGCTAATTGCGAAATCCGGCTCTTTGCAAAGAGCCTAGGCTGTTTGCGAAGAGGCCGGATAATGGGAGAATAATCTTTTTCTCAATCACCCTGATCATTGTCAGGCTTATTGCAAAGTGCCTGTAGAAAGATACGCTAAATAGAAATTATCCATTTATTTCTCTATCAACTTGATTTTTTTTCAGGCTCATTACAATGAGGATATGCAGCTTTAGGTTAATTATAAAATAACCCAAAATTACCACTGATGACCACATATTTGTACAAGCAGCCTAGTTTCATCCAAGTCCAAGGTATTGAATGTTTATTACTTTTAGTATAAAAACAATTGGAGGGGGGGATTTAAAATGATTATATTATTGAATAAGGAAACTGTCATTGACGGATTGCATTAACGCACCTGAGTGTCTAAGATTAGTGAATACCGTAAGTTCCAGCGTATAAGCCGCGGTTCAAATAACATTGTTTCCTACGAAAAATTGTATTTAATAAAATGTAACTTATTTCTAATTGGTACTTATTTGACGTTATTTATTGAATAAAGTTTCTGGTTCAGAACAGATTTATTTTAGCAGCGGCTTGTACGCAAGTAGTTAAGGTATTTCATTTTTATTTTAAGGATACAGCATTTTTCTTATACGTTTTATAATAATCTTAATTAAATAACTTGTTTTCTATACGTAATGCTGATAAAATGTCAAAATATGCCTCATCTGCAGATTTTATTGATGAAAAATTTTTCTTATGTATGTTTTATAATTATTTTCATCCGGCAGTCTATATTCTCTATGTAAAGCTAGGAAAAAATTAAAAATCTGCTTCATCCGCAAATTTTATTACTGCAGAAAATTTCTCGTGTACTTTTTATAATGATTTTCAATAGCAACTGATCTTCCCTACCTAATGTAGAGAAAAAAATAAAAGATGTGTCTCATTTGTCGATTTCATCGATACAGCGATTTTTCTTATTTAAGTTTTATATTTATTATTCAGTAACCAATGTTCTCTATCATCAGGCTCATCTGCAGATTTAATTATTCCAGAACTTATTTTCATCGGGAACCCATATTCTCTACGTAATCCCGATAAAAAAAAAATAAATAAATAAATAAATAACAAAAAATAAGCCCTTAAAAATCTGCTTTATCTGCAGATTTAATTAATACGAAAATTTTCTTATTTAAATTTTACAATTATTTTCATTCATGAACCCGTCTTCTCTGTAACACTGTAAAAAAAAAAAAAAAAAAAAAAAAAAAAAAAATTAAGTTTGCCTCATTTTTTGACTTCACTATGGCAGAAATATTTTTGCAATTATTTTCATTAACAACCCATATCTTTTCAACGTAATGTTGGTAGAAAAATTGTTCAGATCTTACTGATACAGCAATTTTTCTTATGCATGTTTTATAATTATTTTAGCTGAGCGTCTTAGCTGAGCGTCTTAGCTGAGCATCTTCTATGCGTAATTCTAGGAAATCATTAAAAATCAGCCTTTTCTGCAGATTGTATAGATATTTCTGCACAGGATGCTAGCGAAAAGAAAAAAAAAATTAAAATTAAACTTAAAAATCCACTCGAATAATGTCATCTGTCAATAAGACAGTTTCCATATACATTTTTATAAACAGTTTAAGTTCCTTCTCCTATTTTTTATACGAAATGTATGCTTAAACATTCACTACCTCGGACATATCGGCATAAACTTTGATGAATATAGGCTATTTGGACGAACATGTGGTCATCGGTGGTCATTTTGGTTCATTTCCTAATAAGCCTAAAACTGCAATATGCTCATTGCAATGAGTCTGAAAAAACATCAAGCTGATTGAAAAATTAAATGGATAATTTCCAATTAGCCTAACTCTTCACAGGCTCTTTGCAATAAGCCTGAAAAATATCAGGCTGATTGAGAAATAAATGAACATTTCTCCAATTAGCCTAAAGTTGCTTAGGCTCTTTGCAATAAACCTGAAAAATATCAGGCCGATTGAGAAAAGAGAAAAATGATTCTCCAATTAGCCGGCCTCTTCGCAAACAGCCTAGGCTCTTTGCAAAGAGCCGGATTTCGCAATTAGCCTACGACATATATACTATATACTATGTATATATCTAAGATTAGTTGTGAAATTCTAATATGTGCAGTTTAATACAATACGTTCTACCCAGAACAATTTGTAGGGTTGTTTTATTCCTTATACGAAATGATAGACTCTCTTTTATTGGATTTTTCGCTTAGGCCTTTTATTTATGCATTTCAATTCACATACTATCATGTTTAAAACATTCTTGTTTGAAACCCTTTTCAAATATTATTTTAAAATTGTAGCATATGCTACAGAATAAAAGAATTTATGTATTGTATGGCTTCGATAGGAATTGTATACATAACAGAAATTTCTAATTGACATTTCTAATATACAACATTGTTTGAGTAAACCATGATAAAATTCCATGATGCTATTCACAGGAAAGACTATTTTATGTAAATGTTTATGTCATGAAAGAAATATTTAGATTAACTCTCCCATTTTTATAAAGTAACTGCTGAAGACACGTTTACTTATTCAATTACTTTCATTTAAGAAGATTCTAAGTGAAGCAATTATATACAGATTTAATTGCTCTTTGCCATTTTTATGGCTATTTACTATCTTCGACACTGTGCCAAAAATTTCGTGACAAGTTTCATGAACAAGATTTTTATTACTATTTATTATATTAGCAACGATAAATTATGAAATAAGTGTCAGTTTTATTTTTTTATATCTTGCAAAACCAAAATTTATACAACGTACATGTACTGCAATTCAAAAACAAAGAAATAAATTTGGAAAATGAAAAAATGCCCCTAGTTAAAAATATAAGTGTTGATTAGGTTTAAACACCATAATTTTTTCCATCAAAATTCAACAGATCTGCATCAACTTGTCTGCGGAAAATTTCCCAAGATTTATGAAAGAAAAAAGAGACTTATTCTGGAAGGGGCTTTTGAAAAGGAGTGTTATTAAAGTCCGAAGAATATCGTACATTTATAAAGTTTGATGAAATGCGAAATAATTTAGTGCTTTCTGCCAGCAAAAATGTTTTTTCTTTCACTTTCTGTCTAAATTTTATAATTAAACATAACAAACTAAAATGTATATTGTAAACGCAATAACATACAATTTAAAATAAATACTGGCTTAAATATTAAATTACTTTTTTCTATAAAGTGCAGTTTTAACTAGTAATAATCCTTAGTTCCTCATAAATTACAAAAACTATATTTATTCTAATAATTTAAAAAGAGGTGTATACTACAAAATCATGAAAATAATCTTATATTTATTCTGCTTATATTTATTAATTTTTCCGTACATTTTTTTCTTTCACTTATTGTCTAAATTTTATAATTAAACATAACAAACTAAAATGTATATTGTAAACGGAATAATATACACTTTAAAATAAATACTGGCTTAAATATCAAATTACTTTTTCTATAAAGTGCAGTTTTAACTAGTAATAATCCTTAGTTCATCATAAATTACAAGAAATATATTTATTATAATAATTTAAAAAGAGGTGTATATTGTAAAATTATGAAAATAATCTTATATTTATTCTGCTTATATTTATTAATTTTTCCGTACGTTTAACAATTATAATATAAGCATTTTTCCTTTAAAATGTTTTATTCACTAATACATATAGAAATGCTTTTTAAATCGCTTATAACGACATTTCCCGAAATTTTTTACTCGTGCAAATAAACCTCCTGAATTTTACTGAGTAAAATAAAATGTAAATGAAAGTATCACGAATGACAGTTTTATGCAATTATGTACAGTAGAATACATAATTGATTGCATAAGGATCGCAACTTCTCATCTTAATTTTTAAATGATACGGCCATTCTTTATGCAACCTATTTAACAAAATAACATATCTTTATGCAACTAAAATAGCCATTACCCGTTATGTCCTGAAATAAACAACTATTATCATTCTTGTTATAATAATTTAGTGCATAGTGATAATATAGAAATCTGTTTTTATTTAAATATATATATATATATAGCATAGGAATATAAATGAAGTATGCTTTAAATTTTACATTTGTTTTGTGACAGTAAACTTATAATGTAAAGCATTGCATCGAAAACTTGAATTTTTTTATCACCAAAACATATAAAGAATATTTTTAAAATATGAAGAAATAGCAATTAACTTTTTATCTTCAATTACAATAAAATAAACTGGGTTGTTAGTTTATTATCATTAAATGTAACTTATTAAATAATAAAGTAATTTTCGAAATTGTTTTACTTGTTATGTTAATCTTATTATAATAAAAAAATTATTATACAAATAAGGTATTTTATAAGATAATAAGGTATAACATGTATACAAATAAGGTATTTTATAAGATAATAAGGTATAACATGTATACAAATAAGGTATTTTATAAGGTAATTTATAAAATAATTTATTTTAAAATTGTGATAAAATGTACGACTCTATTCCAAAAAATATTTCTCAATCTCTTTCAATGGAACAACATTGTAATTTTTAAAAAAGCATATTTTTTGTTTTAATAAGCTTATGTAGTACACAAATATTTAAAAATTAATATTAATAATTGTTTTTGACAGCTACACTCACATTTATTTCCAAGTAGTTTTTGAAAATGTTTCAGAATGAAAAAAATACCTTTATTATTAGTTAACAAAATCTACCTTATTTTAGGGTTCCTTACTTAAAAAGTAAAAACGGAACCATTTTGAGATCACTCCTGTGTCTGTATGTCCGTCTGAGCCATTTTACTCGTAAACTATGAAACTTAGAAAGCTCAAATTGGGAGAAGTAATAAAGAATATTGACCCACATATTTATAGATTATTAAATATTCCCAGATATATTTAGAAAAATGCAGAGGGGCTAATTAAGTTACATGGAAAAATAATATTTTTTTGTGTCCGTCGTGTGGGATATTTTGTGAAAGCTTTTGTAACGCTGAACTCAAAAATACATTTTTTTTTTTTAAATTTTAGGTATTATATTTTCAGAGATATCGTCGAAAATGTAGTGCAAAAATATGCCCCGCCCCTCTATTTCCGAATCTACTGAAAGTAAAATTATGAAAAAATTAGAGTTAGTAGATGTTAATTTAAACTTTGAAGGAAAAGTATAGCGGTTACCCATAGTTTCACATATAGTTACCCATAGGTCACATAGGTTTGATTTGAGAAATGCGCATTTTTCCGTTACAAACAATCTTGAAGGTGGTAGACGCTAGGTGCTGGGTTCGAACCCAATCGCGCAAGTCGGCCTAATCGTTCGGAGTTTCCTTGGTTTTCCTCGAACCTTGGATTTCCAAGCGTAAAAATGGATTAGGTTCTCTTAGAAAGACCCCTACGAAAGGTACTCCCCTCCTTAGTAGCTATATCTCTCGTGTTGATAATTGGCCGTCATAAACATAACCAACCATTCGTTATAAACATATTTCGATTTGCGGGCATTCAGTAAATGTGTTGAGTAGCGCTGGAGGTACCTATCGTAGCAGAAGTATAAAGGCATTGTTGATAATAATTTTTAAAAGATCGTTGGTAATTAGCAGAGATATTAACTCTTCAAGACACGGACAGTTTGGACATACATAATGTCAGGGGCGACATAATATATGTGCCATCCGCATTTAAAGCCTAGATAACAACTTTAAATGATATATTTGTGTAATGCAATACCCAGTAGCAGTATAAAACCAATAAACTTCAAATTGTTAAAAACAGATTAATTTAGTTAGAATTAATCACATAAATACTACGGGATTCGCGATTAGTTTGCGTTGAGTGGAGCTCCCAATACGCCTCTCATGCCTTTATAAGTTAATTTAAAACCATAATTTAAAACTATCTAGAAAAGCGCGGCACGGACCAAGGCGGCGTTACAATTTTGCGACCTCCTTTCGAAGCGCGGTTAGAACAGTGCCAAGTTTAATCTTTAAATAAGTGTTTTGTTTTAGCTACACTGTAAAAAGAAAAGATAATTACTACGCTAAATTTTTGTTTTATGAAATGCCAATGAAGTTTAAATATGCCCTACTATTATTGTCAGTACCGAATTAAGTTCATCATCAATAAATTAGGATGATATTAAAAAAAAGAGTTATACAGAGTAGCAATATTTGATGTTATTTAGGCTTCATATGTCTTTGAACTTTTATAGTATACCCATTCATACTTTTCTAGTATATACAGCTATACCCAAACCTACATTATATAGTTTTTTTACAAAGTCTTATTATTCTTTTAGCAACTATGTTTTTTAATAATACAGATAATAATTCATATATGTATTGTGCGGAAATCTCTGAGTGCGAGTAATACTCGCACTTGACCCTTTATTTACTTATTTAACTTTCTGTGGAAACTACAACTTGAATAGTGTTATCTTAAATGTGTTCCCACTTATCTTTAACTCTTATTCTCCTAAAAATTGCAATCTATTTCTTTCCTTATAGTCAACTGTGTAATATGCATTTTATGTACAGGGTAAGTCAAAATGAATATAGCGATTACAAACGGCTATAATTATTTAATGGAAAAGAATTTATCGATAAGATTAATACAGAATGTAGACAGAACTTCAAAATTTCTTTACGTAATGCGCAGGTGCAGTGAAACGGAAGCCTAAGTATGCGCGAGTTGCTAAACTTCGCAATGACAAGAAACCTGTTCATTGCAGACGTCTCATTAGTAAAAAAGGCGAGTCTCGTGCAGAAAGCATTCTGCGTGATAAAATTTAACAAATGTCATTTTGTTATCAAAGTGCAGAAAGATGGAGCTCCTCCACACTGGAGTACGGAGGTTCGCACTCTTTTTAACCAACATCTTCCAAAGCGTTGGATCGGTGAAAGTGGAGATATCGACTATGTCTTCTGCTCTTGGCCACCAAGATCTCCGGACTTGACACCTGCGATTTTGTGCTTCTCATGCCCAAAACAATTGAAGAACTCAAAGTACGCATTTGTAATGCGCTTGTGTCGGTGACTGAATAAATGCTCCAGAATGTATGGCGTGAAATGGACTACCACCTAGACGTTGTCCGTGTGACCAAGGGATGTCACATAGAACAACTATGACGTATGTATACAAAATTTTGAAGTTCCGTCTACATTCTGTTTTAATCTTATCGAGAAATTATTTTCCATTAAATAGTTATAGCCGTTTTTAATCGGTATAATCATTTTGACATACCCTGTACTTCATTTTTTGTAAATCAGAAAATTATTTTTAAGTGTTTAATAATAATGCATTTTGGAATAATAAATCGTTATGCAAAAAATATTCTCAAAAATGATTTTGGATTGGATATTGATCTTTTATTATTGATATAATTCAAGTTGTTTTTACAAATAATGTTGTACGCAGTCTTCTTAAAATACTATCATAGCCAGATAAAATACACATTTCAAGTAATATAGATTCCAATTATAAATAAAATTTCTATAGCTTATCCATTATTTATATTTATCATAAAATTAATTCATTCTTTGATTAGACTATTTTCAAAATAACATCATACAAATATTAATATTACAGTTTAAAATCCATATCAAAATAAAATTTGAAATAAAATTTTTAAATAAGAAGCCTTCTGTCCATGTTATTTAAATAATTCCTCTTCATATTTAAATGATTATGAAATATAGAAAAAAAATATGATGCATCTCTTTTTTCGAAAAAAATTTTAAAAATAGTTTTACTAAGAATACGTTTAATCAATTTATGCTATTTTATATGGGTAACCTTTGATGACATAAAATCTGGCTTGATAAAATGGGATTGTAATGAATGTTCATTTGGTATTTATTTTGAAAGCATCATAAAATTGGATTTCCGTACTGCTATCAAAATATTTACTATTTAGATGAAAAGGAGTCTCTTCTAAGCATATTCTGTAGCTCCATTCGAAGAAGAAACGTTTTGATTAAGGATTAAAATTTATCGAATTGCTCAGTTTATAAATAAAGATTCATTAAATGACAGATTATTGCAAATAGACTTTGAAAACGGAGAAAATAATCCAATTTGTAATCAGATATAAACCATAAAAATTATACATATTTTTTTTTTCAAAAACTAGATTTTACAGACTATTCTAACATTTAGGAAAATAAAAAAACATAACCAAGACATTGCAGTTATTTTATCGTATTCTAACTAACATCTGTCCTACATTTTTAAGCTTAGCATGCAATTTTAATCAACTTAAAAGAGAAAAAAAAATGAGTGATAATAAAAAAAGTTAAATTATACTTTCATGTTTTTCTTAACCCTTAGACTACCAATTTTTTTGTTGTTGTTGTTGGAAATTTTAAATAAAATTTTTCGCAGTGTTTTAATAAGGTCTAAAAGAAACAACTATGATCACAAATGAACGTGAGAGATCAGTGAGACAAGCAGACATAGTTTTCCAAGCGTTACAGGGACTGTTGTGTCCAGTGGTAATTTTTGAAGTTGCTAAGGGCCATAGTGTCCTACTGGGAGAATGCATTATCATATACGTATAATCTGTCTATATGTGCTACACTGTTCAAAATATGCAGCAAAGTGTGCGGTCATTCGCCCGTTTTTTTTTTTTTCTTTACGTAATTTAACTCTATTCTGACAACATTATTAGCCATATAATGGTAAGAAAAGAGTAAGGCAAACTATGTACGTGTACTTAATCACTACTGATTATCACACGGTGCCCTCCAAAAGGACCGCCACGGAAAGAAAGATAACACAACATAAACTTAAACTAAACATAAACACGTCATTACACCATCGGACCAAGAACGGAAGTAGGGGCAATACCTCACGACCCCGGACGAGGTCTACATCGGTGTAATGATAGGCCTTAGAGCCCAGGAAGTCCCAAGCAGAGTCGAGACAGAATACCGAGACAGCGTGCGTAGGGGACGAACCACACACGACGCACATGCCCAGTCCACCCCTCGACTCCACCGAGGAAGACCCGAACCCACAGGAAGACAACATAATATAACACTTTAAATAAATAAACTATTTACAAAAGCAAGTCCGTGCCCATGAGGACCCGTGAGCTACAAACCCTGAGGGGCGTGTAGTTAGCGACACTCACTAGTCAAAGGCTGGGCCCGGACCCAAAGGCGACCATTCGGACCTAGAGGCTTCGCGTCCCCCGAGGGACACTCCCACCTCCTAGTCAACGTCGGATCGTAGGTTAGTAGATAGAGACAAAAATTAGGAAAGTTAGAGTCCCGTAAGGCACCGGACCGAGTGACGCATCAGTACGGTCGTCCTGTCCTAAGACCACCGAACGAGACCCAAGAGAATTAAGCAAAAAGGTTTCGGGATCTGATCGGACCTCGTTGGGCACGGAGAGGGGCTAGCCCTCCCAGATGTTCAAGGGCCCACTTCAGTCTATGTCCAGATCCCGAGGACTCCACACACAACACAGAGTTAGTAGATAGAAATAAAAAAAAGAAAAATTAAAAGTTCAACACCCGATCGGATCGTCCACAAGGGGTGGCTAAATCCCCTAGGACCATCATCCAAGGAAACCCAAGGACAACAGCCCACCCAGTGGACAATCTATTTCCGGGTGTTGAACGAAGAGAAAAAAGCAAAAAGTTTTGGTCCGACCGGACCCTTTGGTGACCGCCTGTGTTCTGTTCGCTCACAAGCCGCCGGCACATCCACCTGCTTCGACGATCCATGGGCATTTGCACCCAAGACCACACAGGGTACCTTGGTTCCCGACTCGCAAGCCCTTTGTTTTCCGAGGCACAGGGTCACGACGCTAAGTCGAGCTCCTCTGAGACACCGCACCGCTCGGCAGCCTTGAAAATTTACATCAAGGCAGCTCCGAGCCCCACCCACATGCTCGCTCAGAAAAGCTGGACCGCACTCGCCCCATTCACCTCGGTCAAGCCGGTAACTGCTCGTCGGTCCCCAAAGCAGTCGTCTCCACACGATGACATGCTAGCGACAAGCTAACCATGGTTCACGTTGCGCCCTCGGACGTAGTCCGGTCGCTGGACGTAGAACTCCATCGGCCACCTGGACCCGTCTGGGCCCCCGCTTTAGTCTTCTCTCCGAAAGTGGAAAGGGACCGCTACGGCGACCTCGGCCAAGCTCTCGGTCATCCTTCCGCGCCAAGGCCGGATTGATTCGAGATCACTTGGAGGTCCGAGAACCCCAAGAAAAGAGTAAATCACGGTTATCATAACTTTTTTTATGAAAACGGTCAAATGATTGTACATTTTGCGGTAAATTTTTAACAGTGTAAAAATGATTTGGAAATATAAACTGTTATACTGAACTAAAGATCGGTCGAATACTCAGTTTCGTTTTGGTTTTCAGCCGAGAATATGAGATTACCTGACGATTCGTTTTTGGCGAAAATTCTGTCAAAACTTGACAGTAACTATCTGTGTTCCAAAAATCTCTTTTCTTCCTTCTGAAATTTTCAACATTACTCATTGCATCGTCTCAATTGAGAAATTCTTTATTTACTGCTAATAACGTCACTTTTTAGCTCACAGGCTATCAAAGCCTGAGAGCTTATGTGCCCGCCGGTTCTGTATGTACGTATGTACGTAAACGCGTTACGTAACGCGATAACTCTTGATAGAAACATCTCATTTGCTTTAAATTTTCTTTCTAGTTTCATTCTGATAAGGCGCTTCCCTGATTAGTTTTGGGGGTCCATTGGTTAAAGATAAAGGGGAATTAGTCCACCCCCCCTTAATTTAGATAAATGGGTTTTTCATGCGAAATTATTCGATTTGCTCCAAATTTGGTATACCGGTTTATCATGTTAAGGAGCTTCCCTGATTTGTTTTGGGGATTCATTGGTTAAGGATAAAGGCGGAAAAGGGGAGCTAGTCCACCCCCCTTAATTTAGATAAATGGGTTTTTCCTGCAGGATTAATCGATTTGCTCCAAATTCGGTATACCGGTTTATTATGTTAAGGAGCTTCCCTGATTAGATTTGGGGGTTCATTGGTTAATTATAAAGGGGGGAAACGGGGGCTAATTCTCCTTCACTTATTTTTTGAGCGGCATTATTCTTTAAATTAAGAGTATAATGTAAAATTAGTGTGAATAGCCTGTGAGCTCAATGCCATCAGTTTAGCTGGGCACTTTTATTTTTGTATTATAATTATCAGTCATAACTGACTCAAGACATGATTGCAAATTATAAAGAAAAGAATGCATATATGATTAAACTTTAAAGAAGCTTTCAAAGTGCTCATTAAAAGTTTCAGACAGAAGAGTAATAGAAATTTTTTAGACCTTTTTTGCATATTCATTATTCAAAATATATAACATTTTAACAAGATATATATATTGTATAAACAACAACGTTTTGGTTTTCTTCTATACATTTATTTATAAAAAAAACGTCATTTGAAAGCATGTAATCAGTTAAAAGATTAGTCAAATGTTAATGTAAAAGTTAAATTCATATTTACTTCAAAAAATTTTAGTATCTCTTAATGAGAAAACTGTTGTAACTTTTACAATGAATGTCTACTAATAGAATTTTTTTTTGTGATTTGAACTAACATTTGGATTGCAGTTCAACATACCACAAACAGTTTAACAAGCTAAAGTATTAATCAAATGTTAATTTAAAAGATAAATTCATATATACTTCAGAACACTTTTGCATTCTGAATAAGACAGACTTTTGCAACTTTACAATAAATGTCTACTAATAGAAATTTTGTTGTGGATTGAACCAAGATTTGGATTGCAGTTTAACTTACCACAAAATTTTTAACAGTGTACTTCCTGATAGATTTTGCATGATTTCAAAAGATTAGTAATTTTTTAACTGTATTTTAAATTGTTTAGGAATTTTTTATTTATTTTTGCTTATTAAACTGAATTTTAAATTTATATGTCATTTTAGAAACAAAACATTAATATTTTTTCTATAACTTTCATTAAAATTAAATAAAAATACAATTTTCTTCAATCGCTGCAATATTTAATTTTTATCAAAATCTTTTCATCCTTTGACATCATTTAAAATATATGTAGGCTCTTCTTTGTTCTTCAATATAAACTATTTGTCAAAATTGTCAAAGTGCAGTTTATAGTTATGAATTACTTAATATATCTTCTCTACTTCAATGTGTCATTCAATTTGCAATCAAGATAGAACTTTTTCCGTTTTTTACTTCATCGTTTCAACTTGAAAAGGATAAAACTATAGTTATTAAACAACTGTGTAATCAAAACACGGAATAAAATTTAAACTTCAATTGAATAAAATGATTGATGACTTTCTCTCATTTTTTTTCATTCTATGGAATACATAATGAATATGGATAGATCGCATATGATTTTTTTATTAGATATTAAACAAGAAAGAAAAATCATGCGCTAAAGATAGATTATGAAACACTTTCCAACACTTCTAGGATGCTTTAAAAAATTCGTTATTTAGGGAAATAAGTAAATAAGATAACTAAATAAACATTTCAGAAAGCGCATAAAACATATGAAAAACTGATTTCAGCAGTTACCGTTCATAACCAAATATGTATTCCAATTCTTTTGAACAGCCCTGTATTTTATCTGTAGGCTCATATATATATACTATATAATAGGAAAATCTACTTTAGCAAGGAAACGCATAACAGGTTGAAATTTCTCTTTCAGCAATTTTTACTAATAGATGGAAAAATACTTGAATATTTTTGTACAACCCTGTAGTTTACATAGAACCTTTATTAACGCGTCTATTTAGCTAAAATTTAAATCAAACTAAAACACTCTTAAAACTACTGAAATCACATTTCCAGAAATTATCATTAGTGACGGACATGTATCCAATTCTTTGCATGACCCCCATTTTATCTATAATGTACAAACATTTCTGAGTAAACTAAATGCAGTTCAGCGTAAAGACGCGTAACTCATTTAAAAACCACCTTTAAGCAATTTGCGCTCGTACCAAGTAACCCTTACGAATTCTTTTGTGTAGCCCTGTATATGAATTATAGCATTTATACACCCGATATAATATGCATAAATATACTGAAAAATAAAATCGCATATCATAATTAAAAATGCATTTCCAGCAATCATCTCTAATGTACAGTCCTTCGGATACAATATAGTATCTGAAATCTTGTAAATGCTATGCACTTCTATTATACATGAAATGAGTTATAGTAAACCTCAGCAACGTATATCAATTTCATTATATACGGAATAGTTTAGCATAATTAAAATACGCCATAAACAATTCCCTCAACCCCAATATCATTATGTAACGGAATTCTTTTGTGTGACCCTGAAAATGAATAGTAAGTATTCTTTACATCACATATTCTACAGAATGCATATTTTAGTGCGCTTCATAAATCATATCATTTTTATTATATTTGAAAGTGTGTAACATCATTAAAAACCATTTGAAACGATTTTTTCCCATTGGGCATAATGTAACGGAATGCTTTGTCTCTGTAAATGAACTAAACATGCTACTAACTTTATTTGAAATAGGGGACGTGCTATGGTGAACTTCAATAACATCTAAAAATCTCAGGCTAGCGGAGTATATTTACGAGAGTTAGAGCGCGGAAAGACGTACAGACGACCAGACCAACCGAAGTCATAACCACTTTTCAACTTTGTTGGAAAGTGTTAATAATGGGTAATTTTTAGTTTATGCAATGCTTATCTTGATATGTGACTACTTTTTCAGTGCATAATATTACACAAATAAAACAAGAATAAAAAATCACGCATGAGGCATAGATTATAAAACTGTTTTGAACGCTATGACAATGTTTTTAAATTTTTTCTTTTATTCATACAATGAAAAGTAATGTCTAAATAAACAATTAAAAACGCAGAACCTAATAAAAATCTATTTTCAGTAATTGCTGTCCATAAACGGTAGTGTGAACCCATGATTTTTTTAGCCACATAAGCCATAATGTAATGAAGTGCTTTTGAACATCCCTCCAAACATATGGTAAAGGATATTTACTCTGTATTATATTAAGGAAAAAAGACTGTGTGCAATTATATGTGAAATATGCGAGCTTTAAGACCTCTTTCCTCGGAAACTACCCGACCGATTTTGATGAAATTTGTAATCCATATTCACTGGATTATGCTGAAGACTTGTGGAAAACAATTTTTTTCTGAGACTAAAACTTTGTATTTTATGTTAGAGCAATGACAATTTTTCAGAAACATTCCATTTTTCAGCAATGTTTTTTTTCTGAAACTAATTAAATTCTTCTAAATCTGTATGGCACATATGACTTTATATTTACATTCTACCACCAAAATTCTTTTTATCGAAAACGCTGGAGTACTTCAGGAATTTATTGGATTTTTAGCTGAATAATCCAATTTTTTGAAGAGCTCAAAAATTTAGACACTTCTAACATCTGTGAAGTTCTTACACAGTTTTATCAAATGCATTAATTAATATATATGTATAAACACTTGGGTAGAATTTAGATACATATAAAGAATTAGTATAAAATGTTAGAGTAATATTAATGTGAGTGGGCGTTGCGTCCCATTCGTGTCTTTCCCTTAAAAGCATGCTGTAGTCTACTTCGTCAGTGCGTATGAAATCCATTATCTTTGAAGTATAGTGCATCATTTAAAATAAACCGCAAACAACTTTTCCACCCATACACCATAATTTAAAGGAAAATTTGGCATGTTCCTGTAAACCAGGCATGTCAAACTCATTTACTGCCGCGGGCCAAATTAAGTATTGTATACAAAGCCGCGGGCCAGATTAAGTGTTATATAGAAAGCCGCGGGCCACATTAAAAAGAGTAAATAATATTATTACCGTTGCATAGAATATAATATTTTTTCGTACAAAACACAGCCATGTTAAAAAAAAAAAAAAAAAAAAAAAAAAAAAGCACAAAATTTCAAAGTTAATATTATAGATTGTGTATGTTATTTATTGAAAAAAAAAATACTCAAAATTACTTTACAACAAAAATCTATAAAATTTAATAGAATTTTCTAAATTGCATTTATTTTAAAATTTGATTGTGCACACTAATCTTGATCTAGCATTGGGCTACCGGTCCTCCAAACACTGGAATGACCCTGCTGTTGGTGGGTTCTCCACCAGAGTTTCGAAATTTATTTTTTCGGACCGTTCTTTTGTTTAATAAATTCTTTTTATGTTCCTTGTTCAATTTCAACAGCTGTTGTGTGCTAAGCATTGGATTGGCTTGTAATAATGCCTGGCATATTTAAAATGAAATGCATTTTCTTTTTAAAAATAATTTTGCATAAGTAATAAACGCTATTGGAAGATGCTAATACTACTATTAAATAAGAAGATAGCATCAAGAAATTTACTCAGGTGCTTTTAATTTCAAATGAAAATTCCAAGCGCTTTGTCTTTTGGTAGTCTTTTGAAAATACCCATTCATAATTTGTCGATTTAAAATGAAAAAAGTCCTTCCGGCCAGTGCCGGGAGGAAGAGGTAGCTTTCATAATCTTTATTTTAAAAAAGCCAACTTATATCATGCAAACACACGAAGCTCAATTTAGTGGAAACCGAATATAGGAGATTCAATACTAATTTTTATCAATATAATGAATGAGAATTTCGCGAAATTAGTCAGCTTTATCCAAGCTGCTTTTCTTTAAAGTAACTTATATTTGGCTGCAAAATTCGGCAATTTCTTAAAGTGCCTGTCATTTTAAGACAACATGGTGGATGAGGCTAAGCAGTGAACTTGGTCGAGACCTTAGTAATTGCTGTGCACATGCTCACTCACATCGGAATCGGTTAATATATAGGAGTGCTGTCGCATGCAAAAAATCAGATTTTTCAAAATGTCACCCATAATAGAAATTGAAACTGCTATATCTGAGCCATTTTTTAAGGTAAAGACAAACAAAAAATGCTCCTGAATCCTTATATCAAGATCAAATACTTAAGAAAGAAACCTTTTTCAATTTCTAATTTTTTTGCACATCACTTTAAATATATATATATTTTTTAATTTAATGGCCTCCATTTTGAAACAAGATGGCTGATGAATCTGGCCAGCGAACTTGGTCGAGGTGTTGATGTATACTATCCACATGCCTTCTTACATCGAAATAGGCGAATACGCGTGTTATCGCGTGATAAATACAAGATCGTTTCAAAATGTTAGCCATGCTAGAAATTCAAAGAGCTATAAATCAACCATTTTTTAAGATATCAACAAAAGAACAAATTTTTAGAAACAAAAACTGCTCCGGAATCTTTGTATCAAGACCAAACACATAAAAAAAATCTTTTTCATTTTCCAATTTTTTAATACCTCATTTTGAATTTTAAATTTAATTTTTTTTAAATGGCAACCCTTTTGAAACAAGATGGCGAATGAAGCTGGCCAACGAACTCGGTCGAGACATTGGTATGTACTATGTACAGACCAAGTTACATCCAAATAGGTTCATAAATACCCCTGTTATCGCGTGACAAAAATCAGGTCGTTTTAAAATGTCAGCCACAAGAGAAATTCAAAATGCTATTACTCAGCCATTTTTTTTTAGATATAGACGAAAGAAAAACTGTTCCGGAATGTTTGTATTAAGGTCAAACACATACAAAAAAAATCTTTTTCATTTTCCAATTTTTTGGTATCTCATTTAAATTTTTTTATTTTTTTATTTCTTTAAATGACCGCCATTTTGAAACGAGATGGCGGATGAAGCTGGCCAACGAACTCGGTCGAGATATTTGTATGTACTATGTACACACCAAGGTACATCCAAGTCGGTTCATAAATACGCCTGTTATTACGTGAGAAAAATCAGGACGTTTCAAAATGTCAGCCACGCTAGAAATTCAAAATGCTATAACTCAGCCATTTCTTAAGATATAGACGAAACAAAAACTGCTCCCGAATCTTTTTATCAAGGTCAAACACATAAGAAGAAAATATTTTTTCAATTTCCAATTTTTGGTACCACATTTCAAATTTAAATTTTTCTTAAAAATTTAAATGGCCGCCATTTTTAAACAAGATGGCGGGTGAAGCTGGCCAACGAACCCGGTCGAGACATTGGTATGTACTATGTATAAACGAAGTTACATTCAAATCGGTTCATAAATACGCCTTTTATCGCGTGACAAAATTCAGGACGTTTCAAAATGTCAGCCACGCTAGAAATTCAAAATGCTATAACTCAGCCATTTTTTAAGATATAGACGAAACAAAAACTGCTCCGAAATCTTTGTATAAAGGTCAAATACATAAGAAAAAAATATTTTTCCATTTTCAATTTTTTGGTACCACATTTCAATTTTTACATTTTTAAAAAAATTTTAAATGGCCGCCATTTTGTTTCAAAATGGCGGATGAAGCTGGCCAACGAACTCGGTCGAGAGTTTGGTATGTACTATGTACACACCGAATTACATACAAATCGGTTCATAAATACGCCTTTTATCGCGTGACAAAATTCAGGACGTTTCAAAATGTCAGCCACGCTAGAAATTCAAAATGCTATAACTCAGCCATTTTTTAAGATATAGACGAAACAAAAACTGCTCCGGAATCTTTGTATAAAGGTCAAATACATAAGAAAAAAATATTTTTCCATTTTTAATTTTTTGGTACCACATTTCAAGTTTTAAATTTTTTTAAAAATTTTAAATGGCCGCCATTTTGAAACAAAACGTCGGATGAAGCTGGCCAACGAACTCGGTCGAGACATTGGTATGATCATATTGGTATGAACATCATTGGTATGAACCGAATTACATCGAAATCGGTTCATAATTACGGGAGTTACAGTGTGACATAGGTCAGATATATATATATATATATATATATATATATATATATCTGAAAAATATTAAAGAAAGCTACCTAATTGCAACTTCTTATAATTGTTCGAAATATTCTAATACAAATCTTTCGGATTATTGCTATCTCTAAGACCGCGGTTGATGCAAGTCTATTCGTGTAAAGTATATTTACAGTATGCACGTTCTAACAACTGCATTAAATACAGGTAAAGTGACAAAGGCTTCGGGGGCCACAAATAAGTTGTCGGCGGGCCGCGTGTTTGACATGCCTGCTGTAAACGAACTATAAAAGGTACACACCGCATTTTAAATTCCTAGCATTTCGCGAATATTTGCGAGGGCAATAGCACGAACAGACGGATAGACAGACGACAGTAAGATAAAATGAAGACATAAACACGTATCAAGTTTTTTGGGAAAAGTTAAAAGACAGAATCCTTGTATATTGCGATTGTTATCGGACGTACCAGAGATTTATTTCAACAAATCATTCTTTATTGTAGGAAGATTATCGTCTCCAGTAAGAATAAGTTTTTATTAAGCTTCTACATATCTCTTTCTTAAACCATCGGTATTTATCTGACTTATCAATATTTGACACTGTAAATATCTCTCTATTCTAAAAAAAAGTAACTACCGCTGTCACCGCCGCCGCCGCCGCCGCCGCCGCCGGTTTTGATTTTTTTGTGACCGGAGGCCTTTCTTCGTTAATATTAACAAAAATAATGCATACAAAAATATGAAAATCGGTGGTTTTACACAAACATGTTTGATAAAGACGCTGATGCAGACAGTTTTCAAATCGAAGAATTATTTTAAGAGTTATTTGATGCTAAAGTTGGACAAAATCGTTCCACTAAAAAAGTTTTATAGCAGCAAAAACTATACATGGCAGTGTAATCATTTTTAGATCATTTTATGCGTTAGAATTTGCCGGAGTGCAGATTGCATTAATTTTTTTTTATTTTGACTCATTTTTTCAGGTTTTATTTCTATTTTAAATTCAAATTTTCAGCATTTCTAGAGATATTTTTTACAGATTTCAGAAAATTGTACTAATTTAAACTGTTGCCAACTGTATAAAAAGCGCAAGCAATAATGTTTGCTTCAAATTAAAAATTTATTTACACGTGACTATTATAAACAGGAAAAAAACTTTCAAATTAGAATTAAATAATTACGTATAAAAAGCAGGAAATTATTAAAAATTACGTCATAAAAAGTATACGCGTGAATTTTAAAAGAGAAAGGATATTGTAAAATAATAAATTCATTAACATGCGTTACAAGTATTAGGAGAAATTACGTCATATTTACGTCACATTATAGTTATTACATAAAATGGCACAAAATAATATTGCAAAAAAGTTTAAATTTAGAAATTGCGCTAGACATTTATTTGATATTTTGAGAGTTAATTTAAAATGTCTCATTTAAAAGAACTTTCTTTTCGCTTTGTTAAAAAATACCAGGAGACAAAGACTCTCTTTACTTAATTCCTTTTATATTAGCTTATTTTGAAATGTTGTTACACATGTATACGTCATCAAGTTATTTTTATTTCGACGTTTTATTTGTGTTTTTATTAATGTTGTACGAATTTATTTGTTCTTTCGTTATTTAAAATAAAAATTATATCAATTTGTATAATTTGGCGAGTGGTTTGGCGATTTATATAATTTGGCGAAATTGGTCGACAGGATAATCAAGTAGTACCCCAGCGGATTTGGTGTTAAAATTCCCCAATCAAAGAGAAATGAATAGAAATTCGTTTATAGGGAGATCGCCACTGTTTTTTAAATTATAATTCAATCTTTCGAAATCTTTTTAAAGCCGATCAAATTAGCGTGCATTTAGAGTCTGCGGTGTCTGGACGGGGGTTGGCGAGCGTAGCTCGTAGGGGGCCGAGCCCCCTAGTTATATGATTAAAAAAGTAATTTGTTTTTTTAACGTTATAATGCAAGATTCAACCATGAAACAAATATAAAAGTGTTTTTTTTAAGCTGTTTCAAACGGTAATTTTACTAATTTAAGTTTTTAAGTTCAATAAAGTAAAGCATTATTTACGAGATTAGTGCAAAAATTTAAAACATACTACACATTCTTTAATTAAACAAAGTATAACAAAGTAGGAGATTTTAAATTAGAGACTTTCTATATAACTGTATTCTATTTAACAATTACTGTTATTTTTTAGTTACATTAATACTGACGTTATATGATTAAAGCCGTAATATATATTTTTTAACGTTATAATGCAAGATTCAAAAATACAACTAATGCAAATATGTCTTGTTTTTAAAATTTTCTCAAAAGGTAATTTTACTAATTAAATTTTTAAAGTTCTGTAAGGTTTCTGTAAGGTTCGGAGATTCAAACAAAAATTTAGAAAAATACAGTACATTCTTTATTTTAACAATGTGAAAAATAGAAGGTATTAAATTTGAAATTTCTACATAACTGTATTATATTTATCAAATTAATAAAAATATTTTTTAGTTACATTTAATACTTAAAAAAATATATGTAAAAAAAAATTACTTTTACAGCACAAATTTTAAATTCAGTTTAATCTGAATTCAAATTCAATAGGACATTAAAAAAAAAAAAGATTTATTTTCATGTATTTTTTATATTGTAATATGCATTTAATAGGATTATTATTTTAATCTTTTTCTTTTTTCATCTTTTCAGTTTATCTAGTTTGCGCAATTTCTTTTTCTTTGAAAAAATATGTTTGCTCAAAATGTCTTATTTTATATTTTTACGGGATTTTAACTCGTTTATTCGATAGGATTATAAAAGGATGTATAGCTTCATTTCGCTTTCTATTGTGATCCATTTTCTAAATACATTTGAGATATGAAATTAATTTTTAATAGCAGAGAAAATAGCTCACAGGCAATTATTGAAAAAGAAATATTTTTTTTTATTACGAATCTATTGAAGAAATAAGGGTTTAATTTCTACAAAAGATCTTTATTTTTTTCAGTTTTTAATTTTGTAATATGCATTTAATGGGTTTATTATTTTAGTTTGTTTTTGTTCATATTTTCAGTTTATCAAGTTTGCACATTTTTTTTCTTTTAAAAAATATGTTTGTTTGAAATGCCTTATTTTATATTTTTACAGGTCTTTAACTCGTTTATTCGATAAGATTACAAGAGGATTTGTGGTTTCATTTTGCTTTCCATTGTAATTTTTTTCTGAATCTATTTCAGATATAAAAATTAATTTTTAACAGCAGGGAAAATAGGTCACACGCAGTTATTCAAAAATAATTTATTTATTTTTATTTTTATTTTTTTACGAATCTACTGAAGAAAAAATTGTCTATTTTCTACAAAATAAATTTATTTTCATCTGTTTTTAATTTTGTTAAAAGCATTCATTGGATTATTATTTTAATCTTTCTCTTTTTTCATCTTTTCAGTTTATCAAGTTTGCACAATTTCTTTTTCTTTTAAAGAAATTTGTTTACTTGAAATGCCTTATTTTATGTTTTTACCCGCCTTTAACTCGTTTATTCTATATTATTATAAAAGGATTTATATCTTCATTTCGCTTTCCATTATAATCATTTTTGTTAATGTTTTAGAGATATAAAAATTACTTTTTAATGGTAGAGAAAATAGCTCTCACGCAATTAATCAAAAATAAATATATTATTTCTTTTATCAAATTTATAAAAAAAAAAAAACGTTTAATTTCCACAAAAGAAATTTCTGTGAATGAGAGAAGTGAAATAAATATATATATAGGGGAGACCGTGGCAAGATGAAGAGTTGGGCAAGATGACGAATGTCTTATTTTTTCCGTTTTCCACTAAGTGGCAGCATAAACCGGACACTACTGGCTCTCCTATCGGCCGTACCTTAAACAATAGTATAGAGACGCTGAAATCGCCATTTTTGTGTTAGTTGTGAAGCTTTGATTTTTTACCGTTGCCACGTTATAACTTTTATGCATGTGTAAAAAAACTCTGCTACATATACAGGTAAGATATATCGTTTCTCTTTAATATTGATGAGTAAGTTAGTTTAAATACTACCTATTACCATGAATAAATGTCAATTAATCGCCTTCCTTCATGGCAATGAAAACGAATATTTTTAAACAGGCAGTCCGGGACAAGATGACGAGCTCATCATATTTCCCCGTGTTTCAGACTTTACTAAACTAACTATGATGTTCATTCTATTTAAATCCTGTAAACGCTTGTTTGTCTGTGTGACCTTGCGCTTCTATCTTCTCTGGGGCCAAGGGGCGCATCGGATCGGGGAGGTATCGTTCGAAAGGGGGCGACCAGAGGAAGCACACCCATCAAAGAAATATTAGAACAAAGGGAAAAGTTGAAGGAAAAACAGAAACGTTTAAAAAAACAGAGAAAAGAAGCTCTTGAAGCTAAAAAGGAAGTAAAAAAACTCAAACTAAGTTCCTGTAGGCCTAAGTCTATTAAATCCAGGCCAAACAGTTCAGTTGCATCAACTTCAAAGGATGATTTTTTCAGATATCCTTCTTGTGACGAGGAATATTGTGACCTACCAACAGAAGAATGGATCCAATTCTGTAAATCTCAAGAGTGGTGGCATGAGGAATGTTCCAATTATGAAAATGACATTTTTATTTGCGACTATTGTTAGCTGCACGACTAAACTCTCCAACATTACGTTAGAATGCATTATACTTAGTTTGATACTTTGTAAGATGTAAAAATACAGTTATCGTTTGTTAAACCATGTAACATATTCAAAAGATAAAATATGTTCAACCTTTTTTCAGTGTTGTCATCTTACCCCAAGGCCAAAGTCATCTTGCCCCAGTACTGGGGCAAGCTGTAAACAATAAACGCCAGAAATAAACGCCAAAAAATAAACGCCAGAACTAGTTGGAATTTTAAAGTAACTGAAACAAATCCCACATTGGTACCCCTCTCCCACTTACATATCTTCAAACTAGAAGATTCCTCTTAACACTGTTTTTACATGCAGGTATTTGACATTCAGATTGAGCAACACAGTATTCCAATGGTTATTATCGGCGCCGAGTAATTTCGAACATCGAAAAGGGACCACTCCGATCAGTGGTTAACATGTTATCCACAAAATTAGAACATTGTACTGATATTCGTGGGTTCGGAACCAGCGTGGAATAGGGCAGGGTGTAACTGTACAATGTTTTCAGCGTTTTCCTAGTACGAGAACGTTAATTCAATTAATTATTGGAAATAAAATTATTTATATATAATTTTGTTATAACTATACGATCTACACATTTATTTAATAATTCAAAATTAGCAAAAGTAATACAATAATTAGCACAATAATTTAACTTAGAATAACCCTGACTGCTTTTAAGGAAAAACGAGTGTAAAATATATCTGAAAAGTCTTAGAAAAAATTAAATGCATTAATCTTCTGTTGGGAAGAAAAAGAAAACTTTTTGTGCACCGGAAGTTAAACTGAAAACTATAAAAAATTATATAGAGAAACTCTCAGCAACAAAAAAACATTCAACAAAGGATTGCGGAGGATTTACAAAAAAATCGTCTTTGAACCATACAATCCATTTTTGTATAAGATCCTCCAATTCAAAATGTATCAAAGTTTCAGTTATTAATTAGTTGATTTTTAAAGTTTAAAAAATGCGTTTAGTGTGAAATATAAAGTCAGTCCCTAAAACTGGAAGCATATAGGAAGACGTAAGTACAATTTTCATTCATTTTTTTCATCATTTTTAACATATAAAAAACTAAAACAGTAAATAAATGATGTCTATCAGGATTAAATGATTTTTTACAGTGAAAAAGTTTATCTTTTTCCCATAAATATGGAAACAAGTTAACGTATGCGTTATATTAACTTTGTTTAAGTATTCCACGTGTGTACATATTCCATTTTATATATTTTCAGTTTTATTCGTTTTCTAGAAAAACGAATGAAACTTAAAATTAGTAGCAGGGTCTGTAAGAAGATATTGTCAAAATAGTATTCAATGAAAGATATTTTAAAAGCTTACGCTTTGCATATACTCATAGGAAGCTTTATAATCTGTCAAGGTTAAAATATAAAATAATTCTGTTGTCTCAGACAAACAAAAATATAATATTACTGATGTATGTAATATTGAAAGCAGTGCAAAATATAAATTTACAAAACTTGATTCTAGAAAAACACATACAATTACTTTAAATTAGTTGCAAGATTTTAAGCCAGCACTATTTAATCATTTGTGCAAATTATTTTATACGCCAAGGCATTGCATTCGTTCTTAGAAATCTATATTCAGGTTTATAGTAAAACATGTAAGGTTTTACATGTTTAAGTTAAGGATTTGTATTTGTGTTGTAAGGTTAAAATACAAAATAATTCTACCATCTTACACGAACTGTATTAAATATATTCTTAATGAAGTACCGAATACCAAAAGCGTTGCAAAATATAAACGTACAATTACAAGACAATGTTAAATGTCGTAATATTTTAATTTAGATTAGAAAATAAATATTATGATTTCGTGTAATGGAAATATTGCAGACAGCTGCGGAAGCTACAATACGAATAACGTGATTAGTACAATGTATAGTGTCGTACATAATATCTATAGTAATAGATGGCATCGTATAGTCTATTCTACCATAATAAGTTGGATCATGATTTACGCAACTGTTCCTTAATTTATTTGTTGATTATAGTGAGCTTCAGAAATAGAAATTTATAATCTAGTTTTTCACTGAATAAGGGATTTTCTATACCCCCTCTTAAATTGTAGCGACTTTTTATTCTTGTACTGTTCACACCTACATCAGAATCCGACTGTTGTTAAACAGTAATTAATCTAGCTTTTTAAATTTCACTTATACAAAGCGTTATAAATACAATGTGCGTCAGGTATTTGAGGACAAATACCCGCTTTTCAAACACGAATGTACACCAGAGATAGAGAATTTCTTTGATTTTAACGTTCTGTACAAGTGACCACATTCATACTGGATAACATCATTCAATTAAACCACTGACAGACTCAATAACCTCCTCTACAGACTGATAAAACTGGTTGCAATCACTAATCAGATGAGTTTGGGGAGCATTTGTTACTGCATACACAACTACTGCCTCGAGGGCCGCAACATCGCAGTGTGGATAACTATTGGAGGATTGTCCCTTTCAATTACGCTACGTACGTAATAGGCCATTTGGTTAGTATCTGTGTAGCTCGGGGCCAACACGTTGAGGGTGACATCGTCATGAATGCTTTAGCCAGCCATTTTTGTCTTGTATCGGTCGTATAGTATAGTGCAAAATGTTGCTAAAAAGTGTATGTCCTTCCACGTGTTACAGAAGTAATTTAGTTCTTTAACACATCGGTATAAGCAACGACGTTGACTCTGGCATTTTGAAGAAAGAAATGTGGATGCATCAGATCGCCTTAGTTTCGCAGGCCCCCCAGAATCATCAATGAGGCTGAAGATTTTCTGTACGTGTCTGTCAGAACCTCTTTGAGAATTTTATACCATCACCGTTTTTTCTTTGCGGCCCACTTTCTTTATGTGGGAAAAGATTTTTGCATCTGAAAGAAACAACAATATTCCTGTCTCCTCTTGGTGTTTCAGATTGTTAAGGAGGCGCTTGTCTCTGGTCAGGCAGCTGTTCCTGGTTTTCTCAGGCAGGCACCGTACTCTCCTCATCACGTACGACCTATAACGAAGGTTCTCATGAATCACACATCAAATTGTGGTCTTATCAACCTGAATCTCCCTAGCGAGTGTTCAACGTCGTAGGATTTTCATCGTCTTCTCTCTGGTGATTTGATGATTTCATATTGCTGACAATATTGTTTTCTGCATGAAACGTTTGCCACATGAAACCTTGAAGTCTTCAGTTCTCTCCTTAATTTAAAAACAAGAGACCGGACAAGTTTCAGAAATATGGCAATCTCTAAATCGAAGTGTTTATCAGCCAATGAGCCAATGACAGCATGCCTCTTCATTTCCTTAGGTAGTCTAGGTTCTCACGTGTTTATATGTAACAGAAAAAGGTTTATAACTATGATTGATATACAGGGGATTTTTAACCTATAACGTGTGTTTTGAAAGTACCTGACGCAAACTGTATAATGAAATTTCCTGCATTTCCATATTTTGCTTATTAGGAAATTGGGCTCTATATCGTGAAGATCTACAGCATTATCTTTGAAACTAAAGCATAAGAAGGTTTCTAAATTTTAAATCTGATGTTTATTCTTTAATTTTATATTTTTTGTCTCTGTTTGTGATAGCAACAACTAATATCTTAAAAATAAAAATATTACGTACCTTTAATAAAGTTTTAAATATGCTAATTCAAAATTACAGCCCATTTTGCAAAATAGTCATTGCGTTATGCTTAAAAGACCTCCATTGTAGTCTGTTTGACAGCGATTGAAATTAAATTTAGCATAAGGATTTCTAATCCTAAAACATGCGTTATTCGTAAACCCCCTGACGGAATATTTTTCGTTACGCATCCAAAGGTAAAATTTACTGCAAAATCTATATATTACCACAAAATTAAGTGTTATCAAATAAATTTTTAATGTTTGTTAAAATTTATATAGTACTGTGTTTCACAAAAATTAGTTAATATTTCAAAAATTCTTAAAAAGTGAAGAAATTTATTTCTTTGAATGCGGTTACCGATAAAATTATTCTCGTTTTGGGGACGATTTTTTAAAATTTAATGAAAAACGTTTATTTTACATGCAATTGTTTACAAGCTAATATTGTTAACTATTCTTCGTTTCCACCATCACAAGAAATTACACGTTGCAAGTGAGTGAGAACACTATTAAAAGAGGCATGTAGCATGTCCGGATTTGCGCCGGAGATTTCGTGGCGTATTGCGTACTTTAACTCAGCTTAGAAAGATGCTACTGCCGTACATTCGAGATTTTAAGTAACTCAATAGCCAAAAATCAAATATGTATTTTAAATGCGTGAATCTATTGCCGAAAATTTAAAAAAAAAATGCTTTACAAAAAATAAAAAACAAATTTCCCCGCATGAGAATAAGATTGTCGCAAACCGCATCCAAATAAACCATTCATTTTTTATGAATTTTTGAAATGGTAGCAAATTTACGGGCCTCCTGGTATATAGAATATCCATATGCAAAATTTAAATATAGACTTAATTAGTGGAAGTTATCTCTTATCGATTGGTACCAGTTAGATTTTATATACAGTATAGGACCTTATTTTTTTCTCTCATTTCAAGCACTATTCGCTACACCTATATTATGGAAATGTTGTAATAAAATAAAAAAAGGATCATTTCGATAAATTATTCATTCGCAAAACGTCTATCCACATAACACAAAGGTATATAAATAAAGCAGAAATTTCAACATAAAAAATTATTTAAAAGTCAAAAATTATGTTTTATAAAGAATCTGACACAAACTTACATTTTATTTTTTTCAATAACTACTTCTCCATAAATAGTTAGCATAGAAAAAAATTCACTAACTCATTAGAGATAGTTTATTAGGTTTTTGTTTCAATATGTTTTTGATGTCCTTTCTTATAACATTCCCGCGATTAGATGTAGTATCCTAAACATTTCAAGAGCTCCTGAAAATATGAACTGATCTTTTTACCCCTCTCTTGACCAATGAACTGAATTTTGCTTGTGCATGCGTAGTATTTTGTTTTGTTTTTAAATGTTTTCTATTCTAGCTAGTCAATTGTTTATTTTGAAAAAGAACGCGTGTACATCTGAAAGATCTTAGAGTTGTATTAAATAATATCATGATATGTTTGTGTCACCTTTTAAGTAATTATAAGTATGTTTTAAAGTTTATGTTAATAACAAGGGGGAAATTCCTTTACGACACTAGTTTTTTAATACAGTGTTTTTACTCTATTGAATATGTTATCGGTTTTATAGGTAATCAACTTCCTGAAATGATAGTGTTTCATGATTTTTTTAGTAGATAGCAACTTGAGGCAAAAAGAAGTTTCAACATTGATAGAGATTTGTACAAAGCATTGATTTATATACACATTCATTTTGAAAATGTGCGGTTTAATTATACAATTATTCATAAACATAATTCTTTATGCTTAAAAGAATGTTGTGTTTTATTGTTATACTACATTATTACTATTCCCATTGAAATTTTAAATAATTATTGCTATTTTCATGATTATATACAGGGTGGCCATAAGTAAAGTGTTCGTGTTTGAAGGGCTCTACGAGGAATACATTTTGGGATAATTTTTAAAAATTTTTGTATTTATATTTTCTAGAGTATGCGGAAATGGGTTATACAATAAAAATGAATAGTTTAAAATTTTACCGATGATGGCGCTTAAATACTAGAGACGTTTTATTAGTAAATATTAACAAAAATGATCTTATTTTAAATCAATATATTTTGAGACGGCGGGATTCTTCTATAGCAGAGATGTAATTAGTACCATTCTGATAAAAACTCTTCGTGAAATTTTCCATAAAAATGTTTTAAAATTGAACTTGTAGGAAAGTCTGCATTTTTCTATTATATGTAGCACCCTCTGTTAAAAAGAATTAAAATGCTTTAGTGCAGAACGTATTTCTGCATGCTCTAAACTGAATAAGTTATCACACTTTTTTTTTTAAATATGGGAAATAGTTTAGCTTGTAGATCCATCCAGTGTACTTTAATTATGGCAAGCTGATACATGATTTCTACTGTAAGTTCGCTTTTATTTATTCAATAGTTATATAAATATGTCTATGTGCTTAATGTATTTATTTAGAAATATAGTGAAAAGTTAGTCACGTAACTGCACAGATCTTGATCCATTGCTTTAGATCATTACAGCTTTTATTGTTTTGTTTTCCATTTTTTAAAATCATTTCACAAAGAGGAATCCCACTACTTCACCAGAATTTACAGCATGGGAATTTAATTAAAACGCTAAAATTACATAAAAATCTTCATATTTTCATCAATTATTTTTAAATAGAAATGTAGCTTAATGCAATATTTCTCAAACCTATATAAGCTAATTTATTCGTATTTTTCATATCAGAAATATATCATCGTAAAAGTTTCGTAAATATTACTTATTCATTTACAATTTATTATAAAGGACAATTTACAAAACATCTAGATTAAATTAATTTTTCATTGCAGTCTTCAAAACAAAGAATTTCTTATATTTAGAATCATCTATATATAATATATATTATTAACACTTTTGTTCGAAACACATTTCATTTATTACATTTACGATTTCAATTATTCCATTATATACACATTTAAAAATTTCTTAACAATAATCATAATGAAGAATATCCATCATTATTTCTTCGCAAACTGTTTACCACAATATAAAAAAATTGTATAAATTAAGCAGAACTAAAATTATAAACAATTATTCAAAAAGAAAAAAAAAAAGAAAAATATATATATTTAACAGAAAAATTGATGCAATCTGTTATTTAATCTCTTTAACATGTTATTTTAAAAAATATATAGTTAAAAAAAAATATTTCAGACTCCGACGTAAGCTAATTTTTTTCATGTTTTAATCTCAGAAATATATTATCGTTAATCCTATTTAATTATTCATTTATAACTATATATTGAAAAGAGGTATTAAGGAAATGTTATTTAGATTAAACACATATTTAATTGTATTATTCTAAATAAACAGTTTTGTATCTGGCATAAGCTATTTTAAGCTATTTATAAAAAAAGAATAAAAAAAAAAAAAAAAAAAAAAAAAAAAAAAAAAAAAAAAAAAAAACATACACACAGCATGTATTATGAAAGACTTTCCCACACATTCAGTATATTCGCGTCTAAATAATAATAATAAAAAAAATGAAGAACACATAACGTATTTGAAAACCCAATTTCTGCTATTAAAAATCAATAGACGAAAAAATATCCGATTTTTTTGTACACCATTAAAAAAGTGAATGTCAGATCAAAATATTAATATTAAGTCTTAATCATATCTGTAATCATTCTTCGAGTATTTCGAATTTGAATTCTAAATAATATATCAAAGGCATTCTAATATAATTATCTGGAGAATAAATAAACATGGTACTCGTGTCAAAAACGCAAGTCAGTAAATGGTAGCGCCGAATATTCTTTTTAACGAAACATTAAATTGAAATAGAAATACTATTTACAAGTTATGATACATATTTACAAAACTTTAAATCATATTATTGGAAGGCACAATGCTCCGTATTCATATTTCAATTATAGACGATAATATGTAACATATGTATAAAAGTTCCTACACTTCCAGGCAAAATATCACTATTTTTATGCAGTAAAACTCGATTTATATATTCGCGCGATTCATAGAGGCGATTTTTTCTCTAAGAAAATACTGGTGTGCATCTGGATGGAAGTCAGGGAAGTTTCCTAACCTGTGGGAATCCTGTTATATCACGAAAATCATTCCATTCTAAAAAGCAACGTTGCGTTCTGTTTACAAAACAGCAATGTGTTCTGGGAGTGTTCTAGGAGTGAAAGTAGAAATAGAAATTACATAGAATCTAGCGTCAATGTAACTGTAATTCTTTTTTCTACGCAATTGTATCAATCTATTGATTTGTACGTATACCACATAGCATGCTAAAATTTGGTTCAGTTATATACATAACATATATAAAACTCGAATTCAGCCATTTACTCCAATAAACAGAAATGTACATGAGAAGTTTTCTGCAGCCCTGTATATGATTAATAGAATTTTTGTACATGAAGTAATATGTAAAAAAAGTAGTTGCATTTAAAAACGTGCATCACAATTAAAAACGTATTTGAGGAATTATTGTTCACATACCTCAATAGTTCAATATTTGTTAATTTTCTTCGTAACCAAATTATTTTGTGTGCCCTGTTAATTAACAATAATTCTTTGCACACGATATTCTACAGTAAGAGCCATTTACTACATCTCATTGATATACATTGTATCCACGTATAACCTGACCGACCTTTATTTTCGCAACCGTTGGTCCTAGATACATACTTCCAATTACAAAAGTGGTCAAAATTAGGTGCAGAATCCAGATAAAAAAGTTTGAACGTAAAAAACAATTTAGTGAAGAATTACAGAATCTAAAATTTCATACGGTCCCCCGGTCCTATAAGTTATGTTTAGTAAAATTTTCCGGTTACATTGACAAGTAAGGCAAAAAAAGTCCTGTTATTGTACGATTGAAATTGACCGAAAAATAACTGTTTAAAATTGGAGCATATTTTTTGCTGCACATTAGGGGTCATTCACAAATTTAGCAGAAATATAATTTAGTCAGATATATTAAAGAAATGGTTGAAAGTAAAATTAACATTCAATATAAAATTGAAATCTTTAATCCTTCTGACATATTACTGCAAAATATACAATTAGTACTGACCATATAAAAGGATAAAAATAACAGAATTTTTGTTAAATAAAAGGATGAAAAACAACAGCCTCAATTCTTTACACGATGCTACATACTTTAAAATGCTGTGAGCGTGTTAGCTCTGAATCCGAAAATGAAATTCCCTTTAAACCATCACGTCAGGATTTTTCTCAGATCGAAAATTTCAATGTTAAAATTAATACCCCCCCCCCCCCTCCCATCCTCATCGGACCCCTGAGCTGTTTATCTGTAAGAAACAATAAATATAAGTCAGTATAAGTCAAACCAGTATAAGTCAAAAAATTGAATAGATAATTGTATTAAATAAAATTAAACTGAATAAAAAAGTTTTACATCTATTTTATAGTTCAGATTTTTCGCTATTTTTTAACCTTGAAATTTACGATTTGCGAAACATGGTTAAGAGTGAAGGTAATTTTTTTATTCAGCGTTAAAATATACATAAAATATAATTATAAAAGTTAAAAAACACAACCATCGCAGGTTTATGTTATCTAATCTAAAACTCTTTCTTAAACTTCTTCAAGGTAATCTAACCGAATTTTTTTCTGTTATCCTCTAATATAAGTATACATAAGATGGTAAGCGTCTAAAATCACATAATATTACATTGTCATCGGATTTAAGCCAGTATGTAAAATTTAATTTCGATCTGATATTTGAAAGAGAGTTAAAGTTCGAGTACAAATTTTAAACTGGAAAGACGGTCGTTGCAAGTTATATAAAACATTATGAAAATAACATATTTTTTGTTAAAAGAAAGCATAGCCTCAAATTCTTACAAAATAAAACACATGTCAAAATACAGTAATTTTAAATAATCTGAAACTTAACTAATAAAAATTAACTCAATCGTGATAGTTGTACGATTACTTTCAAAGCGCAAATACCTTGAAATAAGGTTAAGAACTTTATATACCACGAAAGCATGGCCGAAATCATCTGTTTTAGATGCAAAAAAGTGGTATACATCATGCATTTCAAAGTTTCATAACTCGGTCAGTTTTAATGTTAGAAGGATGTGATTTGTACTGTCTTACTTGTTAGTGTCACATTAAATATTTACTAAATGTCACTCACAGGACTGAGAGACCGCATAAAAATTTAAATTTCGTAACTTTTTAATAAATGTTTTTTGACGCAAATCGCATTAAAAATAATTCTTTACCATATTTAAACCATTTTTTTAAGTTCGAAGTATGCATCTAAGACCAACGGTTGCGAAAATAAATGTCGATCATGTTATACGTGGACTCACTGTATATAAATTTCAATATTCATAAAATAGTGTAATATCACTAAACTGCACCGCAAATGATTTCCCCACTTACCGCAATTCTTTTGAAGGTTCCTGAAAATGAACCGTAAATGATACACACTTGATTTTCAAAAACGAACATGACGTAGTAAAACGGAATAATTATATAAATTTCATGGCAATCTGTTGATATCTCTGCAAGTTAGAGAAAGGACCTACAGAAAGACAAAGAGATAGAGAAGCCGAAATCATAAACACTTTTCAACTCTTTTGGAAAGTGTTCAAAATGTCTGTTTTGTAATATTTTTGTTCCAAATGTAATTGATTGACTGCTTACGGTGAAAATTTAATTTTTATAAATAATATGCATTTTTAAAAGACTAGTGTCGATAAACGCTATAAATAGCCCCTTTCGAATATGAAAATAACAGTTACTTCTAATTGTCTATTCAATTTTAGTTGAATAAAATTGGATGATCTTTTAATTTTTGCATTTATTTACTGATTTGCACATGTATTTACCCTTCTTAGAAGGAGAAATCAAGATACAGTTTTCTTTTGATATACACTGCTCAAAACAATTAAAGGATATTGCAGTTTTAGGTGGATTTTGTATCTGGTAAACTGTTTAGCTGATTGATACATGGTCGACAGACATAGTAGGTTATATGAGAATAAATTACACATGTTTGGCAGAAAAAAAATGCATTTTATTTCGCATTTGTGTACTAAAGGAAAAAAAAACACAATTTGTGCATATGAGAAAAAAAGAATAAGAAAAGGTGTTTTCTTCAAAGAAAATCATTTTCAGTAGGGGGTGTGGTTTCCACGGGCGGCCAGCAACGTTGAACACCTTTGAGGCATGGACTCAATGAGGCTATTAATGACGAGTTGGGGTATTCTGCCCCACTCTTCCAGAAGAGCTCTTTCCAGTTCTTGGAGAGATTGTGGGGGTTGTTGACGGCCAGAAACTCGTCTTCCTAGAGCGTCCCAAACGTGCTCGATTGGATTCATGTCTGGCGAACACGCTGGCCATTCCATTCGAACGATTCCTTCCTCGAAAAGGAAATCCTCCACCAGGTTTGCACGATGTGGCCTGCAGTTATCGTCCATTAAAATGAAGTTATCTCCGATTGCTGCAGCGTAAGGGACTACAATAGGTCTAAGGATCTCATCCCTATATCGGCGACCAGTCAGAGCTCCATCTCGAATGATGTAGAGGTCAGTGCGCCCGTCAATGGAGATGCCACCATACACCAACACTCCTCCACCGCCAAATCTGACACTTTCGTGCACGAACGCAGGATTATTCCTACTGCCACGGTCCCTCCAGATGAAAATACGCCTATTATCCGGATGCACAGAAAAACGGGACTCGTCAGAAAACAGAATATTGCTCCATTCATTTCTCCTCCAGTTGACATGCTCGGTTGCCCACTCCCTGCGGTCGCGACGATGCCTTGATGTTAATCTAACACATACCATCGGTCGGCGAGCATACAGACCTACAGCATGGAGCCGGTTTCGGACAGTCTGAGTTGAAATCGTGGTGCCTGTAGCCGAGCGAAGGTGTTGTTGGAGAAGAGTAGCGTTCATGGTTCGGTGTCTCCGAGCTGTTAACGCTAAATACCGATTTTCATTGGGCGTTGTTGCCCGTCTACGACCTTGCCCTGGTCTTCGGCCTGCACATCCACTCTCCAAAAAACGGTTCCAGATCCTGGAAATGACACTTTGCGACACTCCAATGGCTTGCGCTAATTCGGCTTGAGTTTGCCCCCCTTCTAACCTACCAACAATTCTCAAAGCTTCTGAATCTGTCAAATGACTTCGCTGAGACATCGTACTCATCGAAACAAAGCAATCACTGAATGCCGATCATCCTTGTCTTCATTCTCTTTTATCCAGTTGAAAGTCAAATTTCATTCGCTGCCGCTGAAGCGACGTTTTTGACGTCGAACTCAAAACACAGTTTGAAAACCAGAAAAATTTGCATTTGTGATTCTCTTTTTCTATTTTCGGCAAAAAAAATTTCGTTTATATCTTTATTTTATATAAAACTTCAAATATCCTTTAATTGTTTTGAGCAGTGTATATACATACAGTGGTGGCCAAAATTGTGGACATTTTTAAAAAATTTCATGTTTTATAACTTTGTGTGCTTATAGAATATATTAATTTTTACTTAAATACAAATGTTTATATATAAAATTCAAGGACATTTAATGTAAAATTTAACAAAAAAAAGAATTAAAATATCTGCATTACATAAAAAATTACGCTTACTTTAGTTTAAAATATAAAGACAGTTAGTCATGAATGCTTAAGCGCATTGCAATAAAAGCTTCCTAGCCAATCACAATGAATTTTCTGAGAAAAACCATATGTCAGTAACTAAACTGTAGTATATTTTGATTTGTAAAAGCTCTATTTTGCTGAAATGAATTTTGCAGAAGGATGAATACTAGTGTAACTAAATTGAATATTTTTTCAATTTTTTGTCTTATCCAAATAATTTAAAACAATTTCATCAACAATAAGAACTGTTTGGACACTACAAAAAAAAAAAAAAAAAAATAGCAGAATTGTCATATTGAAAGAAAATTATTTCTCTTATGCTGAAATTGCAAGACAGGTTGGTGGATCAGTCACTTTATCTGGCGTTCGGAAGTTCTGATCACATTATGAAGAAACTAAATCAGTCATAAATAAAGCAAGATCGGGCCGAAAAAATGCACACGTGCTTCTGACGATAGAAAGATAAATGAATTTGCCTCAAAGATAGCAGAATTTCATCAGATGCTGTTAGATGTGAAATAAATGCAATGGATGAAAATAAATGCAGTTAGTTCAAGAACAATCAGGAGAAGATTAGCAGATTTTGGACTGAAGGGTAGAATTCCAATGTAAAAATCATTTTTAATTCTTGAGCACTGCAAGAAACGAATTTCAGTGGACAAAAGAACACATTAATTGGTCAGAAAATCAGTGGAAGCAAATAATCTGGAGCGATGAGAACGATCTATCGTTCTTTGGTAGTGATGGGCGGAAATATGTGAGACATAGAGTGGGGAAGAGCTGTATCCTGATTGCATTGAAGCAACTACAAAGAACCCAACAAAAGCCATGATTTGGACCTGTATGTCTGCAGATGGTGTGGGCCGTATTCAAGTGATTGATAGCATTCTGAATACAAAAAATACATCAAAACTGTCCTGGGGCCAAACTTAGTACCTTCCATCAGGGATCTCTTCCCCCAATAAAGCACGATTTATCTTTCAGCACTTTTCAACACCATGCTATACGGCAAAAATATGAAAAGAATGGTTACAAAAAAAAAAAAAAATGCATACAATTATTACCCTGACCAGGAATCAACCCTGATCTGAGTCCTACAGAAAATTTGCGTAAACGTTAGAAAATCCTGGTGCAAAAAAGCACCTACCTAATAAGACGCAACTTACGGAAGATATAAATGATTCTTGGCATCATGTGATTAAAAAGTATGAACGTCAAACACTAGTTCTCTCAATGAAAAGAAGCTCTGAAGCTGTAATAAAAAACAAGGGTTATCTTTCAAAATATTGAGTGTGTAAGTGTAACTTTAAAATACATAATGAAATCTAAGATAGGTATTCTTTTTTGTAAGCATAACTTTTTTTGTAATGTAGATATTTTAATTATGTTTTATTTATTAAATTCTACATTATATTTCTTTGAATTTGATATATAAACATTTAGTATTTAACACGTTGAGTGCCACGGTCACTGACACTGAAGCTGAAAATTTTACACTGTTTTAAGTAATTTATAAGAAAGTATAATCCTGTAATAAATAAAAGGTAGGTAAATTTTAAATAAATTTTCAGTAATTACTTAAAACAATATACATATACATTTAGTTTTATATATATATATTGTTTTAAGTCCGTATTGTTTAGACCGTCAGTCATCGGTGAATGATGCGTTCTAAACGGAAAATTCAGTATCTGTCATCGTGACTGACGTGGCGCTTAACGTGTTAAGTGAAATTTATCATATTATTCAAGCACAAAAAGTTATAAAATATGAAATTTTCAAAAAAGGCTCACAATTTTGGCCACCACTGTATGTTGCACGTACAAGGATTTATCAGAAACTGAAATAAAATCCGTACCTCCGTCCGCTCATACATCGTGCACGTCGGCCTAATCGTTCGCAGTTTTCGTGGTTTTCTTCGAGCCATGGATTTTCCATGGGTAAATATGGGTTAGGTTCTCTTAGAAAGACCCCCACGAAGGGAACTCCCCCCCTCCCCCACCTGGGCCTATATCCCTCGTACAGATAATTGGCCGTCAAAAATCAACCAACCAACCGTCAGCTCATACTTAAAAATATGTATCGGCAGAAATTTTCTTAATTTTTGTTAATTCTCTTCTTTGTTTGACAGAGTTTCAAGCATCACATGAAACTATCACATTTAGGTAGCTTTCATTACAAAAAGCTACCTATTGCAGCCGTTCGGAGGAAAGCGATTTCAAAAAAATTTGGTATTTTTTCATCTATCAAGACCCCCAGACCCCGAAACCACCCTCCGTTCAAAAGTTTATACATATATATATATATATATATATACATCCATATATATATATATATATCTGATCTTTGTCACATTGTAACTCTCGTATTTATGAACCGATTTGGATGAAATTTCGTATATACATAGTACATACCAATGTCTCGACCGAGTTCGTTGGCCAGCTTCATCCGTCATCTTGTTTCAA
The DNA here is from genome assembly GCA_963932465.1 of Maratus speciosus. Taxonomy (NCBI): domain Eukaryota; kingdom Metazoa; phylum Arthropoda; class Arachnida; order Araneae; family Salticidae; genus Maratus; species Maratus speciosus. The sequence continues at coordinate 479,280,863 of OZ010786.1, forward strand.
AATGGCGGCCATTTAAATTCTTTTAAAAAATTTTAAATTTGAAATGTGGTACCAAAAAATTGAAAAGTAAAAATATTTTTTTCTTATGTGTTTGACCTTGATACAAAGATTCCGGAGCAGTTTTTGTTTCGTTTATATCTTAAAAAATGGCTGAGTTATAGCACTTTGAATTTCTAGCGTGGCTGACACTTTGAAATGACCTGATTTTTGTCACGCGATAACAGGCGTATTTATGAACCGATTTGGATGTACCTTTCGCCAGCTTCATCCGCCATCTTGTCTCAAAATGGCGGCCATTTAAATAAATTTTAAAAAATATAAATTTTAAATGAGGTACCAAGAAATTGGAAATTGAAAAAATTTTTTTGTATGTGTTTGACCTTAATACAAAGATTCCGGAACAGATTTTGTTTCGTCTATATCTAGAAAAATGGCTGAGTTATAGCATTTTGAATTTCTATTGTGGCTGACATTTTGAAACGACCTGATTTTTGTCACGCAATAACAGGCGTATTTATGAACCGATTTAGATGTAACTTGGTGTGTACATTGTACATACCAATGTCTAGATCGAGTTTGTTGGCCAGCTTCATTCGTCATCTTGTTTGAAAAGGGCTGCCATTAAAAAACAATTTAAAATTTAAAATTTAAAATGAAGTATCGAAAAATTGGAAAATGAAAAAGATTTTTTTTTATGTGTGTGACCTTGTTACAAAGATTCCGCGGCAGTTTTTGTTTCGTCTATATCTTAAAAAATAGTTGAATTATAGCACTTTGAATTTCTAGCATGGCTGACATTTTGAAACGATCTCATATTTGTCACGCGATAACACGTGTATTTATTAACCTATTTCGATGCAAGAAGGCATGTGGATAGTATATAGCGATGTCTTGCCCAAGTTTGCTGGCCAGCTTTATCAGCCATCCTGTTTCAAAATGGCGGCCAGTAAATAAAAAAAAAAATATTTAAAGTAAGGTGCAAAAAAAAATTAGAAATTGAAAAAGGTTTCTTTTTTAAGTATTTGACCTTTATACAAGGATTCCGGCGCATTTTTTGTTTTGAATTTATCTTAAAAAATGGATCAAATATAGCAGTTTGAATTTCTAATGCGGGTGACATTTTAAAAAATCTGATTTTTTGCCTGCGACAGCACTCGTATATATCAACCGATTCCGATGTGAGTGAGCATGTGCACAGGAATTACTAAGGTCTCGACCAAGTTCACTGGTTAGCCTCATCCACCTTGTTGTCTTAAAATGGCAGGCACTTCAATGCATCGCCGAAATTGGCAACGAAATATAAGTTATTTTAAATAAAAGCAGCTTGGATAAAGCTGACTAATTTCGCTAAATTCTCATTCATAATGATTTAGTATTAATAAAAATTAGTATTGAATCGCCTATAATCTGTTTCCACTAAATTGAGCTTTGTGCGTTTGAATACTATAAGCTGGCTTTCTAAAAATGAGGAATATAAAGCTACCTCTTCCTCCCGGCACTGGCCGGAAGGACTTTTTACAATCTATCTCAACCATTTGATGATTTTCGGCACTGCCTAATTTTGTTAATTATATTTTAAGCTTTTTATATATTGAACTACCGTAACCCGTCCTATAACGGTGGGTAGAAATCATGAATTTTACTTAAAATTTGAAATAATTGAAAAATATTCATATACTTTTCTTTGACAATAAGGGAAACTGACCTGAAACGTTATGTTCAGTGCCTAATTAATGCAGGGGCCGCTGGGATTTTAACAACAAATCTGTAATCTGATGTAAATAAGATGACAAAACAGATGCAAAATTATAGACCTATCTTAATTAGTCAGTGGATACAGATATAGATTGAATGCAATATCACTACAAATAGATTTTACTGGCTGCAAGATATAAAAAAGTGTTTACTTATTATTTTTCGATAATAAGTAAAACTTACCTGAAACGTTAAGTTCAGGGCCTTATTAATATATGTGCCTCTGGTGTTTAAAAAAATTAATCTTATGTAAATATATTAGATGCTAGAAGAGAGGAAAAATTACAGATCTTTCTTTATTAGTAAATGGAAACAAATATTTTTTGTAGAAATAGTTATAATTTGTATTTTATTATGAAGTATTAATTTTGTTATGGCTTTATATGCCTTTGCTGGAAGAAAAGGCAGAACTATATATAATCTTTTTAGTGCAAACGTGTTAATGTTCCGTAACCCAGCTCTTTGGTTTAAAAATCATAAAAAGTCAGTAAATTAAAATACATTTTTTAATCATGTCTAATAAAAGATAATGCTTGCAATGGAATGCATGCTTTGCTTCTAATTTCTGAAGCCATTCACCAGAGAAAGCTGCAACCCTGCAGCAAAATTTAAGAACTGTGACCAATCTGAACATGTCACCAATTGACTTACTTTATTAAACGTAGATTGGAGAACATTTTATTTAATTTCTGTAACTTGATTTGATTTAAAGTTTATTAAACAACAAATTGATAAATAAAATATTTAATATTGTAAGTTCGCAACGCATTTTAGTGGTTGTTTGTTAAATTTATAGTTGTGTTATGATACGTTATTTAACAATTTACTTCATAATATGAAAAACACATTACTATTAAAAACAAAAACAGGCGATAAAATTTGTTTTTCATTCAGTTTTTTTGTATAAGTGATTTTTTTCTAATTTGCACATGCGAAAATTAAAATCGGCTTTTGGCAAGATAAAACAAAAGTACTTCTATGTTAGCCAGCACAAGTGATGAATCGCAAATATTGTTCCTATCGACATTCGCAAAGCATCCATTTCATTTTAAATATCCTCATTTCATTTTAAGTACGTAACTTTCAATTAAAATGCACATATTATATCCATTTAAAATACACGCCTTCGACTAATTTCAGTTGAAAAAACAGAAAAATAAAAGAAAAAATAATACCATAAAACCAAAACATTTTATTGCATCATCAAATTATTGTCTCTAATTTGCCGCAACTGTGATACTCCAGATTTGAATATGAATAAAATATATGCATTAAAAAAATTAAATAAAAGAAGATAATCATTGTTTTTGCTATGTAGCTTTCTAAATCTTAAAAATGAGATTTTAAATTAACAAATTAAAACTTTGGAACAAACCACCGTAATAATATCTACAAAAAAAAAATAAATATTATACTTTATTCATATATCTTCATATTTAGACTATTACACAATATAGTGCTTGAAAAGAAAGGTTGACAAAAATTTTTAACATTCCTGGTTCATTTGCCTAATTGACATTTTTAACCAAGTGACTTAAATTTTACAAATAGTTACTGGCACATATATAGAAATGGATATTTTGTCTATTGGTCATATCAATAGTTACTGATAATGACCCTAAAACTTGAAAAATAACAAGATGGCCCGTGCTTGTTTAAGACCCAATTGATGAGAGTACGGATGTTGCAAAGTTATTTAAATAATTAGAGAATTTTTCGAATAGATATTCATACATATATATTATAATATATATATATGTTTTGCTAAGGAGTAAATAAACAAATTATACTTCTAAACAGTTAATGAATAAATTATTATACTGTAGTGTCAGTTCGTACTCAGGCATTTTAATATCCATTATATGTTATTTATTTAGCTTTTTTTAATTTTCTTTTATTTAATAATGTTAGTTTCAAAATTCTTTATTAAAAACATTGAAATGTTAATAAGATTCAAAGTTTAATGTCAAAGGGGCTATCTTTATATGGTGAAAATAAAAATTTCTGCTGAAATATTTTTTTTTGTTTAAAATTATTCATTAATTATATTCAGCATCATGCAAAATTAACTGTAAAAATACAAAATAATTCTTTTCAAATAAATAAACTGGTAAATCTACAGATCAGTGAACTCGACGTATATTTTGCAAGCTATTTTTATTTTAATCTAATTCACACAACATCCAACTTCTCGAAAACCTCAATTTTATAATTTTAGATTATATGAATATTTCTAAGTGTATAAGATCCCAGAATAATTCAAAAACAGAACTTTTAAAAATAACGATTCCGTACAATTATGCTCTTCAACTACTTATTGTTTGAATTTTTTAGGGGAAAACGTACATTTCTGCAGGAAGGTGTGACTCGACATGAACCCCACACTTGTTTCAGTGAATTTACTTTTGCATTTGCAAATGATTGTGCTATTTCAAGATTCTAATACATCTACCAGTGCGATTTAATCTATTTTATTACGTAAAGCGAGTTTTTGTTTAAAGGTGGTTTTATCCTATATTAAGTATTTAAAAAAATAGTACTTATCTAAATAAAACCACACCTATTTCCATTGAAGAAGCATACCAAAATTCCACCCACACACAAAATGCTACATCCTTTATCAAATTGGTACAACCAATAGCGACAGGAAAGATACTTTTCCATCATTCGCACATTTTGCCCATTTCACATTTTGCATCGCTATGGACTTCAGCTTTCTAGTACAGAGCTAGATAAAAAATACTTTACGAATTCACTTCTTCAGATGTGCTCTAAAATGTTCATTTACGTTTAATTTCGAATACATGTGTAATTTAAACCGATAACGTAAACTTTCGTATTAAGATCCATTGCCAAAAGGCGTATTTTCGCAAGTGAGATTTTGTACAATAGAATGGTTTTGCAACATTTCTTTAATTTGATCTGTTCGATTACGGAAGATTAGCTATTGTATAATTTCTTAAATGTTTGTAACAAATTTTTCGTTATAGTTCATTCATTACCACAATGAATGAATTATTTCATTAATTATATTTCTGACAGATTTTGAAACACTGTTCACAGGCAACTGTTAAAGTAAAAGTGAAAGAATATTTACTTCGGTTAGGTAAAACATAATTTTGAAAATTTTGAATATTTTATATATTTCGAACAGATGCACAAATTTCCATCAAAAAAATATTGATAATTTAAAATTCTGACATATGTATCGACAAAAATTTTAAATGATCGGGGTAATTCAAGACACAAATTTGGAAATTGTAGCAGCCAGCATTTAACATTTAAATAAATTATCCAAATGTGTCATTTTCTTTTCTAATTAAAGGTAAAATTTAGAAATCATTATAATTTCAATGGAAAAGAATTACAACGTGAAAGAAGAATTTGAATATTTTTTTAAAGAATTACTCAAATATAACTAAAAATTATATAGTTAATTCTAGGTGTATCAGCAATACATCTATCAAGTTACAGACTAATCGGAAGCTTTTTGCCGCAGTTATCACGATTTTATTGGCACAAAATAGTTTTCGAGTGTCCACAATACGCATCACTGCACTGTAAAAAAAAAAAAAAATCTGTAAAGTTACTAAGCAAACGTCTGTTACAGGAATTTTTGTTGTTGCCGTTACATAAAAAGTTTTAGGAATCCCAATTTCCCAGAAAAACTTTACAGATTTTTTTTTTTTTTTTTTACAGTGTGACATTTCGTCAAGTATTTAATATTAAAAAATATTAGTCCACAACACGTAAGATGTAAATGTGAGAAAGTTCGGAATTCATAACTAGAATTCCTCAAATAATATTAATGAAAGATTTATTTAAAAAACATTTACATTAAACACACTATTTGCATTTATAGGCACGGATATAGCAGATCCTGCCAAGTATTAAATCACACGTTAAGATTTGAGCTACGCACTAGGTTATCTCACTATAAATAGAGTATTATCGTCTCTATTGACTGCTTTCAGTTATGCTTATTCAACGAGATCACATGTATCTTCTGAACTCCCGACGCACACAAGTATGCTTCACCAGAAAAGTACTCCCTGCGCAAGCAGGAGCAGTTACTTTTTCCAAACAACACTTTTTTCTTCCTAAATAAGTCTATGTTACTAGTTCTTACCGTGCCTTCTCCCAGGCTCAAGGTCTTCACGTGTAAAATCAAAGACAGCCCACGTGCTATTTCTTCCCGCTTGCTCACGGACCAAGTATAACTTGAGACTATATTTTGTTCACCGTTCTTGCTTCTCACTTATCCATTACGTTATCCGAATTCCGATAGATAATATCCCTCCTGGTATTTCCTTTTTGCATAATAGAGCTTTTCGTACAATACAGGTATGAATATAATAGTACTCATTTTATCCCACAGATAAGACACATGTGTCCATAACCCAACTACGTAAATAATGATACACAGATAAATACAATTAATAGGGAGAATAAAATGAATTAACAAGCATTTTTATTAAGTATACACTGTAAAAAAAAATCTGTAGTTCTACAGATGTAAAGTTACATGCATACTACACTTTCATCTGTATCTGTATAATAAAAAAATCCCTGCCGGCCCGGCCTACAGGCGGAGGTAGATTTCGAAGTTAAGTATATTAATTGCACCAACAAAAACTAAATCATGATTATATATAAGTCCATTTTAACAGTTTTATCTGGCCGCTTTTGACGAATTTTTATTTCATTTTTATATAATAGCTGGTTTTATCAGAATCATGTTAAGGCGGTATTTAAAAAAAAAAAAAAAAAAAAAACTTTTCCATGCTCAACAACTCGAAATTTTCTGGCACATTTTCAGATTAATTTTTAATAGAAAAAATACGAAACTTGCTGACGTGATTTTTGAAAAGATTTATAAGCGACATATGTTTTTATTTTTCTTTCAATTAATTGAAACTTGATTAATAAACAATTATTTTCTCAGTAGGGCAATATTTTTCGTTTCTAACATAGACGCTTCGAGAAATTCTGCTCAAAATGCCCACTTTGACTTCATTTTTTGAAATATATTCTGCCTCTATCAAAGCATCGATCATTACGGTACATTATATAGTGTCTGAAGAAGAGAATATATCAATTGGATGCGTTTGAGAGCAAAAATTAATTTAAATATGAGTAAGAAAATAAGCAGTTTGGATTTGAATACATTCTTAATAAGATGATTTTTCTCTTCAACCGCTATGTATTTTTAATTTGTTTTTGCTGTAATAATTGGTCCTATCAAAAACTTTGTGACGGACCCGGCAGTACCGCCACGTGTCGTGATAGTCATTACACAAGCCTTATTGGATAAAATCCTGTTATTGAAACTAAAATAGGGTGAGGCCTGATGAAGCAGATTCAAATTTTCCCTAAACAGTCATGCACACCAGCTAGCCTGAAATGCCGCCCGTGGCAGCCAACATATTTTATTCACATCAACAGGGCAAACTCACTAAGCTTGACTTAAAAATAGCTCTTACCCAACGGCAGTCTCCCTCTGACTTCAAAACTCGCTATGTGGATCTGTCTCTCTAATCTAAACCGTCTCCAAGGAACTGACTTCACTCATCCGGACTTCGCCTTTTATACTCTTGCAGAATGAGCCAAATGTCCTAAAAATTTGCATAAGCACTCGCGGACGCAGCTAACTGTAGACCCCAGGGACCACAATCATACTTCGGAAAAATAAAGTACAGATTTCGCTCTTCACGCTACAAATGTTAAAACATTGGCGTTACGTTCTCATTCAAATAAAGTGCCTCTGTAACGGAGTAACGATACCTTACAACCCCCCCTCGAGTTTACAGAGAAAAAGGGCTGGGAAAAATGCATGCCCTGACCTTTTTCTTGAAATAAATTTTGAGCCGAAATACAAGAACACAAGTGATGGATAAATTCAAATTTTGTGCCGAAAAGTAAACTTTTAAAATAAATTCACTTTTAATCTATCACGAAATGAATCAGTCTGCAAAATGCTTCACACTCATAATCAAACAAACCTTCTTCTAAACTTGCAACAACTCCTACACTGGAAACTCTCAACGGCTCCTAAACTAAACTTTTAAAACTTAACCTGAGTGCCGAAAACTTCCACCAATACTCAAAAGTTACGAAATTTTCCTTGAAATGCAAAAATAACTTGCTAACTAAGTTTTGCCAAAATCACCATCGCAGAATTTTCCTAACGCATGAATTCGCACAAAGTCCAAAAAACAACATGCGCAAAATTTTCCTCACAAAAAAAAAAAAAAAAAAAAAAAAAAAAAGCAAGACTTCAAAGGCCAAAAGTCTAACTCCCAGAAATTCAGTGAATCAGCTTCATCGTACAAATAATGGGGCACATACGAACAGCATCACATCGCTGTGCAATTTCAGTAGATCGATAAAATTCACAACACAAAAATGATGTCATCATACATCAATCTTCATCTGTATGAGCTAAAAAGGAAAAGTACTACCAAAACATATCAAGGTGCATTTTCCTGAAATAAAATCATATTAACATTCAATATTTAACCAATACAATTTCCAATTCAGGTGAAACAAAACTTCGCAACTTGCGGAAACTACTCCCAACTAACGTAAAAACGCAACGCAATGAACCGACACGATAAGAAGAAAGTTATTGAATTACAATGTTAGTAAAAGGGACAGAACCGCGAGTCAAGGACATCTTGACCGCAAAACACGTGTCGCCTAAATCCGCGGCGCGTGTGCACAATGACCCAAGCTATCAACGATATCTGAGACTTAAAACATATTAAACATATATCATACAATATATTTAGATATATAACAATATTTATATACATATAACAATTAACAATAGTCCCAGAATATTTAAAAGCATAAAATGAAAAAATACAATATTTTAACAATTTTGACAACAAATTTTAAAGAAGCACAACTCGTGAGACCGAAAAAATTCCCAACATGGCCAAAATAAAATTCAAAAACAGTCCACCTGCTTTTCATTCCTTCACATTGCTACATTATAAATGCACTCTCACAGAAATAATAAGAAACATCATCACCCGTTTAAAGAGATGACTCGCTGCTTGCCGGCTGCATACTACCGGAAGGCTCTTTCCTCTGGTTCCAGAATCCTTGGACAAAGGATCTCTCATCGCCAGAACTGTCAGGCGAGGCTACCGTCGACTGCTTTGCCTGAAGTCGGGTCCTGAACGGGTGTCGTGGGACGGCTGTAGATTCCACTCGACGACTCGGTCTAGGTTGATTCCTTGGGGACACTCCATGCCTAGGCTCCTTTTGATGACTCGGTCCCGGTTGATTGATTGAAGTCCCTCCATGTGTAGGCACCTTTTGATCAAAGACTGTAGATTGTGGGAACTGTCCTTGAAATGGTTCTCTCCTTTTTCTAGGGGCACCAGAAGTTACTGTTGAAGCTAGGTCGCGTTTTTGTCCAGACCTGCGCTGTTTTTTTAAATGCTGGAAAATTAATGTTCGGATTAAAAGTTCTTTTGTTATGTGCACCTGAGTCCCAGAATATTTTTTGGTGATCTATGCATTGACGATGTCGAACTGTTAGAGAGTTCATGTTTTCTTGCTGGGGGTCGAAAAATCGGAGGAACTGGTCTATTGACTATATTCTGTCTTTTATGACAAACTGACTCTGACGTGGTTGAAACTGCCCTCTTAGGTTTCCGCTGATACTTTGGTTGAGATTGTACAGTTTTTCTATCAGTAACAGTTTTTCGTGTTACATTTCGAGATCTTTGTTGGGAATCGCCACTATAAGGAAGATTATTAGATGAAGAGAAACTAGACTTTGCAAACTCTTTGGACCGGGAGTAGCTCGAAATACCACTTGACAAATGAGATCCATCCCTCGCACTTTCTCTAAACTTATAAACTCTGACCTGATCCAAATTGACCGTCCTTCTTACACCATCCACATTTACCACTAAATTATTCTTACGTACTTCCAAAACTTCAAAAGGATCCACAAACTTTGGACTAAACTTAGCCACTCTCTTTTGTCGACTTGAACTCACCCAATGCTTTTCAACTAAAACAAAATCACCAACTTTAACCTCTAACTCCCTTCTACGCATGTTATAATACTGAGCTTGCTTCTCCTGTGCCTTACCCATTTGAACCTGTGCTTCCTTAACCAACTTCTCAATATCCTGACACATGTAATTATTCTCAGCATCTGATACCATAATTAATCTCTGAAATGGAGTAATTATCTTTCTACCCAAAAATAACTCAGTAGGCGTTTTACCTGTCGACTCGTGAATTGCCGTACGAAGAGCATACTCAAAGTGCTGAAGAAACTGGTCCCAGTTTGAATGATGTGAACCAACGTACGAAGAGATCATTTGAATGAGAGTTCTATTGACTCTTTCCGCCATATTAGACTGAGGCCGATAAGGAACAGTAAAAGAATGATAAATTTCCAGCTTCTCACACAGAGCCTTAAATATATCTGATATAAAACAAGGGCCATGATCACTAACTACCCTAATTGGTGCACCATATTTAGATATATAATTATCAAAAAAAGCATCGGCGACTGCTGGAGCAGAAGCCTTTCTGAGGGGGACTAACTCCACCCACTTACTAAAATAATCTACAATTACTAATACAAATCTATATCTTTTAGGATTAGATAAAGGATAAGGGCCAATTAAACCTACACCTACACATACATTAGGAAAATTTACTTTAATTGGAATTAATTTGCCGGCGGGACTTACATTTTTATAATTATAACGCTGGCAAGTGCTACAGCTGGAGACATAAGCGCGCACTGTTTCCCGCATTTTAGGGAAATAGCAGGATTCACAAATTCGTGCATACGTTTTCCTGATTCCTAGGTGTCCTGCTAATGCATTGTCATGGAATTCCTTTAAGATGGCCTTACGAAGAGTAGCCGGAATAAAAACTCTCAATTCACCTCGTGAATTTACAATTTTAGAATAGAAAAGAAGACCATCAATAAGTTTGAAAGATTGGGACCATTTTTCTAAAATAGGCACACTTGAACTAAGAACATCATCTGGATTTTCTAAATAACGATACAACTCCCCGAACTCCTCATCTTGTTTCTGTTCCCGTATTAATTGTTCCCGTGATCTCAACACCAAAGAAGATAATACACAACACTTAACCTTCTCAAAAACCTCTGAACTACCATGCGGGTTGCGAGACAAAGCATCGGCTACCGCATTCTCCTTGCCTGCCCTATGCTCTATAACCACATTATACTCCGCCAACTTTAAACACCATCTAACCATGCGAGAAGACAAACCTTTTCCATTAGTCAACTTAGTTAACGCCGAGTGATCCGTAATAACTTGAACAGGAAGATGTGTAAAGAAGCAACGAAACTTATTCAAAGACCAGATTACAGCAAGACACACCCTCTCTGTAATAGAATATTTCCGTTCAGCCGCGTTTAAAATTCTAGAAGCAAATGCAATCGGTCGACCTTTTTGTGCTAACATCGCTCCAATCCCCACTGCACTCGCATCACAATAAATTTCAAACTGAGAAGAATAATCAGGATGAGCTAAAACAAGTGGCGATACCAGTGCCTCTTTCAACAATTCGAAAGATCTTTGAGCCGCCGCTGACCACACAAACTTTACTCTCTTCCGCTTCAGATTATATAATGGTTCGCATAATTCAGAAAACTGAGGAATGAATTTGGCAAACCAAGCCACCATTCCTAAAAATGTTGCTACTTGTTTGCCATTCTTGGGGGGAGCCATAGCTGTAATTGCTTCAATTTTCTCATTATTAATTTTGATACCTTCACGTGTAATTTTCACACCCAAGTATTTGATTTCTTTTCTTAAAAATGCACACTTTTCGAGGTTCACGGTTAAACCCGCATTCCTTAATAATGTAAATACTTCTCTTAGCAATCTTATATGTTCGTCAAAGGTAGCTGACATCAAAATTATATCGTCCAGGTAGACCAAGACACCCTTACCAATTAAAGGTTTAAGGATGGTATTCATGGCCTTCTGGAATGTCGCAGGAGCCCCTGACAGTCCGAAACTCATTCTCTTAAAGGCAAAACAACCATTCCTAGTTATAAACGCAGTTTTTGCAATATCTTCAGGTTTCATGGCAATCTGAAAATAACCAGATGTGAGATCTAAGGTAGACATGTAATTGGTGCTATTTATGTTAGCCAGGATATCATCAATTACTGGTATGGGATATTGAGGATATTGGGTTATGGCGTTCAATTTTCTATAATCAATGGCAAACCTCCATGCTTCAGGATCATCTATATTTTTACCATTATTCTTACGAGATAGTACTACTGGAGATGCAAAAGGGGACTCAATGGGCATGATAATATCATCGGCGAACATTTTCTGTATATGGTAATCAATTATTTCTTGCTTTACTTTATCATACCGATAAGGTTTACTGGCCACTGGTGCCGCTGAACCTATATTGATCTCATGCCATGCTACATGCGTTAACCCCGGTTTATCAGAAAATACTTCTCCAAAATCCATCAAAAACTTATTAAACTCCTCTTTCTGCACTTCAGTTAAACCAGACTCCCCCAAATCTACTGACACACAAACTGCTTTCTCTTCCCTAGCTTCGCTATCATTATTCAGAATTAAAGACTTTTGAAAGAAATCTAAACTTATACCTCTATACCTCATGTAATCTATGCCCACAATACAATGCACTGTTAAACCATCTACAACAAAAAATTCCCAACATGTTTTTACTGCACGAATTTCCACTTGTAAATCTATTACACCTTTATTAACACATGTTGCTCCTTGCGCCGAGTGAACCATTAAACTAGACTTTTTCAACCATTTATAAGAAAAATGCGTCCGATAAATGTCATAAGAAATGAAAGATCTCTCCGCTCCTGTATCGAAGAGACTTCTAACCACAATTCCATCTAAAATTATTAACAATTCAGGCAATTCCACAGGATTAATCGTTACACTATTTAAAGAAACAGAAGGCTTTTCTTTTTTCACCTGTGACTGCATACCCCCTGAAATACAGCCACCTACCAGTTTAACTGACCAGATTTTTCCAAACTTTCCCTTTCTATTGACCTGCCCCCAGAATTTTCCACAGATAATTGTCTTAAACGTGAAGGAGGTACATTCCTATCGCGGACATTTCCCCCTCTTTGACTTAAACCATCACTCTGCTTATTACCACCATCATTCCTTTCCTGTCCTCTAAAATTACCAGAATTACCGAAATTTCTATTACCATTAACATTCGACACATTTCTACTAACACCATTATTAACATTTCTACTATATCTATAATTGACTACAGGCTGTCCCCCTCTCAAATGTCTATCCCCCTCATTTCTATACTGGTAGTTCTCAATAGGTCTCTCTCGAGGGCTAGGAGACTCCCTTTGGCCCGAGCTGTGCCGAGCCTCATACTTCAGGAGAATTTGATAAAGTTCAGAAGAATTCTTAGGTGCCTTTAATTCGATATAATCCTGTACATGCACATTAAATAAAGGTAAAATTATATCTAATACTTCTTCAAATGACGCCTCTAATCCAATTTTATTTTTTAATTCAAGTTTGCGTAAGAAAAATTTTGAAGCCTGCTCATAGATATTTTGCTTATTACAATAAAATTTATCTTCTTAGTACACTTTCATCTTTAAGACCGGGAAAGGCTTTTTTTAACTCAGCCACTGTTTGTTCAAATCGTTTCGCATCATCAGTCACTAGAAATTTACCAATATTCTCTAACCACAAAAGTGTATCGCCCTTTAACGAGCATTTCAGCACTATATATTTGTTCTTTTCCGCAATATTACTAAATGAAATATACTCTTGTAATTTAGCCAAAAATTCTTCTACATCACCTTCCCCGGTAAAGTAAACTCTGGGCACAATTTCACATGGTTTTAACTCAACCTTAGGTTCGAAAATTTGTTGGGCGCCATTTGTGACGGACCCGGCAGTACCGCCACGTGTCGTCATAGTCATTACACAAGCCTTATAGGATAAAATCCTTTTATTGAAACTAAAATAGGGTGAGGCCTGATGAAGCAGATTCAAATTTTCCCTAAACAGTCATGCACACCAGCTAGCCTGAAATGCCGCCCGTGGCAGCCAACATATTTTATTCACATCAACAGGGCAAACTCACTAAGCTTGACTTAAAAATAGTTCTTACCCAACGGCACTCTCCCTCTGACTTCAAAACTCGCTATGTGGATTCGTCTCTCTAATCTAAACCGTCTCCAAGGAACTGACTTCACTCATCCGGACTTCGCCTTTTATACTCTTGCAGAATGAGCCAAATGTCCTAAAAATTTGCATAAACACTCGCGGACGCAGCTAACTGTAGACCCCAGGGACCACAATCATACTTCGGAAAAATAAAGTACAGATTTTGTTCTTCACGCTACAAATGTTAAAACATTGGCGTCACGTTCTCATTCAAATAAAGTGCCTCTGTAACGGAGTAACGATACCTTACAACTTGTCTATATAAATGTTGAAGACAATATTAAGAAGATATATGATAAATTCATGGGGATTTTATATCTTGTGAATTGATGGAGTTATAGAAATTTTTCTTCTTCACCGCCCTTTTTTTTTTTTCGTTTTTAATTTCTTTTTGCAGTACGAATTGGTCCTATCAAAAACTTGTGAATGCAAAAGTTGTAGATAATATTAAAGAAATGTATGATAAAACTATTTGGATTTTATATCTTGAGAATTGACGAAGTTATGAATTTTTTTTCTCCCAAAAACCCTATTTTTGCGCCCCTTGAGCCCATTTTTAATGTTATCCAAAATCTGTGATACATAAAATTTTGGTCCTATTTTTAGAAGTAAGAAAAACTTTAAACTGATTTGATATGTACAAAAATTAAGAAATTATGGGGTTTCTTTGTTTTCACAAAACCCCTCCCTATTTCCATCCCCTTGGTCCGATTTCGCCCATTCACGACCTTGACCGAGATTTTATGCCCCTTGATTTTACGTATCAGTTTGGAAGAGATTTGTGCAGAATTGTGGAAGTTAGCGTGTCCACAAGAAAGTGATATATATATATATATATAAAGTTTTTTACTGATGGTGTTTTTGTGTTCTAGGGGTCATTATCGGTGTAGATCTGCAAAAATGTTTCAGAAATTCCAACATAGGAACGACGCCAATAGGTAGTATTTCATACGAAATCTACCTAAAAACTGCAAATCTACAAAACTAGTTTTTGTAAAGCTACAGAAATCTGTAACTTTACAAATGTAGAAGATATTGTTTGTAAAATGTTAATATGTAGATAATTTGAATAAGTAGACGTTTGAATCACAACACGTACACTTTAATTCAATTCTATAAGGGTAACTTTACATCACTTCGTTGATACTTTTCTAGATACAGCACCTTTCTCACTTAAAACTTACAACATATTTCTTACGATTAATTTTATTAGGCTTAACAATACCTTCCTTGGCATCTCATAAGCCGATGCTTCATGTACAACATTATTTTATAGACTGACTATTTTCCAATCTTTGAATATATCCAAACATGATCTCGTGATCGTGAATTTTCATAACTCGTGCTTTGAAATTATGGATAATAAAAATACCAGAGCATCAGTTAATTTGTTAATCATGCACGTCATAAAGAAAATAAAGTATGTTTAAATTCAAATTTTACAAGTTGGTCATCCTGACATGATGGCGTCCCGACATCATCATCTTGGCTTATTAATATTCTTTCACATAAAATTTTGATTATTGGTTCAATACGCATACACGTATACTTAATCTATACGACTCGTCCAGGGGTTTAACCCATAGACCACGGTTTCATGTATTCGGCCCCGGTTGACGTCTTCCCTGGACCTTCATGATCTCCTACTTTCTTTACTTCATACCGATCATGATTCTTGGCTGCCGTTATCTCATATGGCCCCAAATATTTTTCTTTAAGTTTGATAGTATTGCCAAATTGCGTCCTCTTTATGGCTACGATATCTCCTATTTTGTATTTTAGTGGCTGTTTTCTTTTCTTATCAAACTGCACCTTGTTTTCTTCTTGTATTTTGAGTATATTTTTCTTTGCTTCTTCTCTCATGGCTTCACGTTCTTCCATCATACACTCGGTAAATTCTTCTTCCAAAATTTTCTTGATGTTCTGCATGTCACTGTCCTTCATTTTAACTCCTGTCATTAATTCAAAAGGACTATACTTCGTGCTTAGTATTACTGTGCTATTGATAATTCTTTGTAATTTTGGTACATACTTATACCACTTGGATTCATCATTATATGCTTCAGGTTGAACTAAAATTTCTCCTGTAGATCTTTTTGCGTTATTATTTTTCTTTTCTTTAAAATTTTTTGTATTATTTTCAATAGGATTATCTGTTATTTTCTGATCAGAATTGTTTTTGGACTTTTTCTTTCTAACCGTTTTTCTTTTAGGTCTTTTTCTACTCTTTTTGTGTTTATTTTCTGTTTCCTTCTCAGTGTCTTTACTTTCGGATCTCTCCTGTCTAGTGATGATGAATTTCTTATCGGTTTCTTTTTCCTTACTCGGAATCACAGGAGCCGTAAAATCTGAGGTGCTCCATTTGATAATGTCATTATCTAAATACTGTCGTACTCGTTTCTTGATGATTTCCTTCTCAACTGAAGAGAATCTCTTTGGACGTTCGCAGATAGGTTTTCTATCTTCCGGTAGTATTTTTATGTTTAATTCATTATCTTTTGTTTTGTTCGTTTTGCAGGATTTTATTGATCCTCGTATTTCTTCTCTGTTAGCTAAATTTGTAATATGAGACAAATCCATTCCGCCATTTTAGCATTCGATATTAACCATATCTTCCCAACCTCGATTATCGTTGCTTATATTTGGTGTGGCTACTTCATCTGTTTTGGAAGGGACTTTATTAATTTTAATGTAACCTATTCGTACTTTATTTTCGTTTATTATTCTAAAGACATCTTCCTCTACTTTTAACGTCAGGCCTTCGATTGCTTTTCTGCCTATTATTAAATCAAAGTTAGTTTCTTGTACCACATAAAATTTATCTTGTATTTCTATACCATCAACATAAACTTTATGCAAGAAAAAACCCGTTGTCTTAATCTCTTCTCCACCTAAGCCCGATATAGATATATTGTCGCTGGTTAACTTTGGCGCGTTTATTGCAGTACGATATCTTGAACTGGCGATTGAAATATCACTCCCTGTATCAATTATTATGTTTGTCTTTATTCCTTGAATATCCAGGATTCTTCCTTTCTTACCATTTAACGTGCCTATATTAACTACTTTACTTTGCGTGTTGTGGCTCCAATCTTGGAATTTCGTTTCTCGCCAATTTTGATTACGTTGCGGGTTATAATTTGAATAATTGTGTTGTGTTTTACTTCCCATGGTACAATTCTTACTCACGTGATCAGGTCTGCCACAATTATAACATATTATATGTGCCTCGTTTCTTCCATGGTTCACATTGTGCCTATTGTCGACTTGTCGCCTTTTCGAATTGGCGTAGTCAGCCACTCTCGATCGTTTATCCTCAAAACTCCCACTTGTATTCCTTATAGCTTGTTTATTGCAAAGCTTTCGTGCCGTTTCGTAAATATCTAATTTGTTTACTAAGTCGTCTATCTCTTTATTACTAACAATTCCTCTGCAAAATGAGTCTTTGTTTCCGCAGGTAAATTATGCCTAATTTGATTAACTACAATTAATTCCAATAATTCCTCAAAGCTATCTATTTCAAGGCCGTCGGTCCATTGTTTGAAATATACCTTGATCTCATAAGCGAAATCGCGCCAATTTGTCCATGGCTCTTTTTTGAGTGTGAAAAATTTCAGCCTAAACTCTTCTGGCGATAGTTTGTACAGTTTTAAAAGAATAATTTTTATGTAATCATAATCATGCATTTCAGGTTCACTTTCCCTGGTTATTATATTAATCACATCTAACGGCATTAGGTTAATTAAATAGCTGAGCCACTCTTTTTTATCAATGCCCGTTTACGCCATTTGCCTTTCATACATAGCCAAGTATAAACTAATATCATTCGTACTATCATATTTTGTTAATAATCTAAGCAATTCATATTGCTTACCTGGATTTGTCCTTGTGTTCACATCAATGTGTTGTCTTGAATTTTCTTGCAGTTGCATTTTCTTAATTTCAAAATCTATTTCGCGATCTTTTTCTTCCAATTCTATTTTCCATTTTCTTTCTTCCATCTCCATCTCCATTTTCAGTTTCTTTTCATTGATCTCTGCTCGTAATTTCTTTTCTTCGATCTCTGCTCGTAATTTCTTTTCTTCGATCTCTGCTCGTAACTTCTTTTCTTCAAGTTCCAATTCCGCGTGTGCTTTTCTAGCTGCCACAATTACTTCTAGGCGGTCCTTTATAAAATCTTCATCGTAAACTTTCCAGTTTTTAATTAGCTTTATTAGGATATGGATTGCCGGTTTTTCTGGTGGTTGAACTCCGCATTCCTCGCAGAGATCTATTAGATCAATTCTTTTAGTTTTATTTAAGGATACCATGTTTTTCAAAGTTGTACTTGGATAAATATGACTACGGTTTTCACACACTTGCCTTGTTCATTCACAATTCACAATCCATTTTTTGACACTGGCGATTGACAAAAATTTCTCTTCGATTAATATTTTACTATTTATTCCACTAATAGTCGCTTAAAATCCCGGCAATCCCCCAAATTTGTAGAAGTTATTGTTTGTAAAATGTTAATATATAGATAATTTGAATAAGTAGACGCTTGAATCACAACACATACACTTTAATACAATTCTATAAGGGTAACTTTACATCACTTCGTTGATACTTTTCTAAATACAGCACCTTTCTTACTTAAAACGTACAACATATTTCTTACGAATAATTTGATAAGGCTTAACAATACCTTCCTTGGCATCTCATAAGCCGCTGCTTCATGCACAACATTATTTTTTAGACTGCTTCTTTTCTAATTTTTGAATATGTCCAAACCTTGATCTCGTGATTGTGAATTTTCATTGAATTTACTTGAATATCATGTAGGAAGTGATGCAAAGCTTATACATGAATTTTGTTTATTGTTTTAGTTTTCCAGCGCACACAACATGGAACCATATATGGCAATCTGAACACTGAATCATTTCTGCTATTTTATTTTTCTTACAAATTAGGCAAAACCAATCATCACTGTCTGGAATTTTCTTTTTAGATTCTGAAATATCAGACTTTTTCTTTTGCAACAGAAGTTTTCTTTACATTATGTTGGTAGTTCTTCTCTTTCATCATTTTCTTGCTAATTGCATTACACCTATTTTTTAAAACTAGATGTTCCAATTGCTTTTGTGCTGTGAAAGCTTCTTTTTTTCATTTCAAGGTTTAGTTTATATGGTGATGATGTTAACACAACTGTTTTTTGACTCCCTCTGTACTTTGATTTAATTTAATTTAGCAAGGGAAATAACATTTCTAATAATTTTTTTGCTTTTGGGGAGGATTTGTAGATGCAGCCTTGTTGCAGGTCAATTTCCTCAAAACTTACTGTCTGTTTTTTGTTTCCTATATATTTAACAGCTTTTGCTGTTACGGGTGTTTTCTTCCAGACAGTTTTTCTTTGTCTTTTTCAATATTTTCATCAAGGTTTGAGATTTTATGCGTTTTAATGGCAGAAAAGTATAATTACACCCTCCAGAACTGTAAAAAGTCTTCCATCACAAATATCCTGCAGGAGGAAAATGTTTGAATTCAACTTTGTAAATCAAATATGCCGTAGAAATAAAGAATTCAAAGATAATAAATACAATTATATACAAGATAAAAGACATTGCAAACAAAATTTATTGCATAGACATGTAAAAATATTTTTATATTTATTTAGGCCTACACTGTATAAAAAAATTAATCCAGATATACAAAAAACTTGCATGGAGATAGTAATCCATTATAAAACATAAAAAATATAGTGTACAAAGCATACCGTCTATCGAAATTCATTACTTACTTTTCAAATTTATGATCGCATATCTGGTCCAATTTAACCCATTAACGCCCAGTGTCATCATTTGAGGACGCTAGATTTAATGGCAAGAAAGCGCTTTTCACACCAGTAAATATGAACATAAATATATATTTCCTTTCACGAGACAAATTTCTTGCTAAAATAGAATAAAAATACTTTTCTTTTAAAAGTGGTGGGAAATCCAAAATTTATATTTTAACGAAGATAATAATTTGGGCATTAATGGGTTAAGCAACTTAAATTGGTCCAATTATGACAACTACGCCATTTTTTAAAACAGTTAATTTCAAGAGTAAGAACAAAAACGGAATCAAACAAATCCTCGTGAAAATAAGCGCAATAAACAGATGAATTCATATATGTATATGAAAACAGAACAACTTACCTAAGTTTTAAAATATTCACTTACGTTTAGTGGGAAAAAATTAGATCAAAACAGCTAACTTTAGGTTTTTTTAAATTGTCTGAAAACAGCACGTGGTAGGCGGCTGCTTCTTCTAATCATGAGTGACGTCATTCTGATGAGTAGGATTTCAGCGGTAGATGGAGTCTCTTGATGTAATTAACGGCAGAATGGCAACGGTCCAAATATGGCTACTCTCCCCTAGATACAATTTAACTTCAACGTAGTAACAAAGAAACAAATAAAACTTCCTTCGATTATTACTTTTATCTAATACAATTCATCAACGATAAGAAAAAATGACGAAATTATCGCATAGAAATTTATCCAAAAGCAAAAATGGTGGTTAAGAGAAAATTCGACACAATCAATCATTTAATTTTTCAACATTTTTCTAAATAAAAATGATGTTACTTCAAAAACCGATCTAAGCTATATTGTATTCGTATTTTTAATCTCAGCAATATACTACTCTCAATCCTACGTTAAATATGTAGTTATTCAAAGATTTCTATAAAGAATAATTCAACAAATTATTATCTAGATAAAATAAATATTTGATTGCATTATTTTTATTAAAGAATTTTTACGGAGTTTGAAATCAAGGTTGTCAGGGCGGCACAGTTTTCATGGTATTTCTCCTTCGAGAACGATAGTTCGAATCACCTTTAACTTTACTTTCAGAAATCCTCCCTGAAGGCATGTCTTCCACTTTGATTGCATTCTTTTTATTAAAGTTTTTTTTTTCGGAGATTGAAATCAAAGTGGTCGGGGCGGAACAGCTTTCATGATATTTCTCGTTCGAGAACGATAATTCGAATCACCTGGTCATTTTACTTTCAGAAGTCTTCCCTGAAGGCATTTCTTCCACTTTGATTGTATTCTTTTTATTAAAGAATTTTTTCCCCGAGTTTGAAATCAAAGCGATCAGGGCGACACAGTTCTCATGGTATTTCTAGTTCGAGAACGGCAATTCGAATCATCTTGTCACTTTACTTTCAGAAATCTTCCCTGAAGAGATATCTTCCACTTTCATTGCATTCTTTTTATTAAAGAATTTTTTTCCGAATTTGAAATCAAAGCTGTCAGGGCGACACAGTTTTCATGGTATATCTCGTTCGAGAACGATAATTCGAATTGCCTTGTAATTTTACTTTCAGAAGTCTTCCCTGAAGGCATGTCTTCAATATTGATTGCATTCTTTTAATTAAAGAATTTTTCCCCCGAGTTTGAAGTCAAAGCTGTCAGGGTGACACAGTTCTCATGGTATTTCTCGTTCGAGAACGGCAATTCGAATCATCTTGTCACTTTACTTTCAGAAGGCTTCCCTGAAGGCATGTCTTCCACAATATTTTGGACGAACCTGAACTTACAAAAATTTCTCCCTCCCCAAAATAAAGAATATATAGTATTTCATATGCATACTATTTCATGTTATCTATAAACAAAATTCTTTTTTGTAATATTTTTGTTCGAAATGTATTTCACTAAATACGTATGATTGCAGTTTCTTTAGAACATTACAAATTTATTTTTATATTTCTAATGTTCCGTAACTAAAAGTAAAAAAACAATAAAAAAAAGAAACACAGGCACACTTTTGACAATTATCTTTTTAAACTTATTTTCATCACTGAGAAATAGTCGTGTAACTTCAGAATAAATCGCAATACAAAAATTTATTTATAAGGCACGTTTAATAGAAAAATCAATACAATATAGCAATTATTTCTGATACCCTAAGAAAACATCTTCACAAAACGATGTAAAATATATAATATATAATTTCATTTGATTTTCTCAATACAAATTGTCTTGAAAGCTTCCTTAATTATTTACTGAATCACAATTATCTATAAACAAGAACTATATTATGAGGCACTTCCCAACACATTCCGAATACTGTTTCAATAGTTAAAAAAGTATCAGAATTTTTTTGTTCATCCTAATATATGATCTATAGTATCTGTATTTAATGCTACATCGGTTACTAAAATTTAGTGCAAAGAAACACATAGCACAATTTAAAATACCCATTTAGGAATTTCCGTCAATAAACGAAAATTAACTCTAAATAATTCGTTTATCCCTGTACATGGTCTATAAAATTGTTAATCACCAAATAATATTTAAAAAAAATATATTAACTTTTCAAACACGTACCACAACTGAAAAGCACTGCCAGCAATTATTCATCATAGGCACTAATGTGGGAAAATATTTTTGAATGTCGCTGTAAATGAACGACAAATTATAGGTACATCAGATTCTACAGTAAGCTCTTGTAGTACACCTCAGTGATATATAAACTTTTCAATAAGTTTAAAATATTGTAATATATTTAAAATACACCGCAAACGATTTTACACCATAGGCCGTAATGTAATAGAATTGTTTTGAATGGTCTTGTAAGTAAAACGTGTGCACTAAAGGCTTTATTTTAAATACCGATCCTACCTTAGTAAACCCCAATAACATATATCAATTTCATGGTAATTTCACTATGTTTACTCGAGTTACAACCTGGACAAATGGACAGAGAAACCTAATACATAAACAATTTTCAACTTCGTCGAAAAGTGTTACAAAGGAAATGAAATAAAAGTTATCTAGATTAATTTAATACTTCAGAATAATGAATTTCTTCCATTTGTTGATGTATATACCAAACAATACAATATTTTTTAATGTTTTTTGTTTGAAACTTATTTAATTGAATATGTCTATTAAATTTTCTTTTGAACATTTATATTTTTATTTGCCTTAATTCAAAACAAAAACTGGTAGAATTTTTTTTTCCGGAAAAGCTATTTCGCAAAGATTAGAAAAATGTACTCAAATTAAACAGAAATTATAGTAGAGAAATTTAATAATTTATTCAAAACGCAAAAATGGTATTTAATGGAAAAATCCTTGTAATCTGGTATTAAACCTTTTCAGCAATTATTTCTAAATAAACAAACCGCTTGAAAGAAAAGGGATTTTTTATAAACATATTTGAGTTATTTTTAATCTGAGAAATAAATCCTGTTAATTCTTCCCGTTAACATTATTTTTCATTCATCATGAATTATAAAAAAGCAATTTAACAAAACGCAATTTATATAAAAGTATTTTTTTGATTACATTCTTCTACATGGAGAATTTCTAATATCAGATATTATCTTTATATTATATATATTATATAAATATAGATAAACAATTTTGTTTGAGATAACATTCAATATAGTAATAAAGGAAAACAAAAACAATTCGATTATTCTTTTCGCAAAAGTGATTACCTCAAAATAAGAAAATTTAAATAAATAAGACCGAAATTGCAGTATAGAAATTTACTCAAAATCTGTAAAAGATATTTAATAGAAAAATCGATAAAATCTGGCATTTAATCTTTTGAGCATGTAATTCTAAATAAAGAATTATCGTTCATTTTTTTTCTTCAGAAACTGCCATTATCTAATTTATTCGTATTTTAATCTCAGAAATATGTTGCCGTTAATGTTTCCTTATATATATATATGTGTGTGTGTGTGTATTTAACAAAATGTTCACTATATTTAAAAAAAGACGTTTGCTAGCATTCTTTTAAATAAATAATTAATTCTGTTTGATATCAAATAGATACATGTTATTTTATATTTCTCTTTTAAAAGTATTTTACTGAATGTGTAAGATAGTAATTTTTTTTCATTAAACGCATAATATTCGATTTATTAAAAATGAATATAAATTAAGTACATATTGCATCATAGAAATTTATTCAAAAGGCACAAATGGTATCCAATAAAATCTTCTACGCAATCCTGCTGTTAATCTTTTCACTAGATACTTCCAAATAAAGAATTAGCATAGAAATAAACTATTTAACAAGTAAAAATTAAATTTAAATAATAATAAAAAAAAACAGCTGCGTAAAATGTGAACTAATTAATTATTTCTCATCAATGTGAAACTATTTTTTATATTACTTACCTATTTTTTTATTTACTTGTATTGATGACTTTTAAGTTGTGTTTAATTGTTAGTTTCTATCTATAAATACAGCTCTGATGAGGCCTATAGATGTTTATGAAGGTTAGAGTAAAGCTAGAGATCCTACCTAGACAAGTTTCAGGTAGTTTAATATTTAAACGGAGCTTCTGACTGTAAAATAGTCAATGAAACATCGTCTTCATTTTGAAAGACCTAACTAATGATGTGTCACTCAATGTGGTGCGTACAATTTTTTTCGTCTCTACCACCTTTTTGTATTTTACGGCCACCATTTTGAATTTATAAAATCAAAACCTTGCCCATAACAATCCAACGGTTAAAACGAAACGACAGAAACCTCATTCATGAAAATCCATCTAGCCGTTGGGATATTTCGAGGGTATAAAGAAATCCACATACCCAGATGCGCGTGAAACACATAACCCTTCTTGGCAGTCGGGTAAAAATCAGATATAAGCTAACCTATTCTTAATTATCAAGATGGTGCAATATAATTGAAATGTAAAAATAATAACGTTGAAAGCACCATTTTTTTTTTAATTTTAAGCATACCGGTTTCGGTAGCATATAGCTTTCCTCAGTGCTAAGAATGGCGGAAATTTGCTCAAATTATATACATCGCTATCTTTCCTATGTATGTGAGCAAATTTCCGCCATCCAAAACACTGAGGAAGGTATGCTATATGCTACCGAAACCAGTATGCTCAAAATTTAAAAATGTTTAGTCCTTTTAAAGTTGTTATTTTTACATTTCAATTAACGTATTCTTATTTTTAATTTCAGCAATATACGAGTATTTTAAAGTGAATGCTTCTTTCTTTTTTTTTTTTTTATATACATTGATAAATTACTATATTCCAAGACTTTAAGGGGTCTTGTACCTTTTAAACGTGTCGAAAATTAATGTAAAACTTCAAAGTTTGATTTATTCTATCTTCAAAGACTTTTTATATATAAAGATGAAATTTTGGATATTGATTAAACAGATTATGCTTTGTAATATGCTACCATTAGAAATTGATTAACCCTTTACAGAATTTGTGTATTGTTGAAATCAAAATAGCTCTTTTTTTACCTCATAAGTCATTGCGCGCATGATATCTTGAGAAAGTATGTATGGATTGCCATGAAATTCGGTAAAGATACTAAAAATATACGTGTGTTTAAAATGACCTACTCTTAGGCTAAAATTATTTCATTAACTATATAAAAAAAAAATATTTTCGTAAAAAAAATAAAAAAATTGTAATTTTAATGAATAAAAATAGTCATAACTAAAAATATTACCATTGTAAATACTCAAAAGTAGATCATTTTAAATACACATATTTCTTTAGTATATTTACCAAATTTCGTGACAATCCATACATACTTTCTCAAGATATCATGCACGCAATGACTTATGGGGTAAAAAAAGAGCTATTTTGATTTCAACAATACGCAAATTCTGTAAAGGGTTAATAATTTTCTGTTGGTAGTATATTACAAAGCACAATCTGTTTAATCAATATCCACAATTTCATGTTTATACGTAAAAAGGTTTTGAAGATAGATTAATTCAAACTTTGAAGTTTTTCGTTAATTTTCGACGCGCTTAAAAGGTACAAGACCCCTTAACAAAACGTTATTTAGATTAGTCTAATGATAGGGTAATTCTTCTAAATAAAGATTTTGTAAAATCTGTTAAGGCTGTTCTCAAATCGAAAAGGGCAACTTTCTGACATAGGTTTTAATTTACTTTTGTTCGAAAGTGCATGAAACTAGCTGGTGTTGTTGTTCAGAAACTATGTAATTGAACTGCTTTTTCCATTTTTTTTTTGCAAGCGCAATAGATCTTTCAGAAAAATGGGCGTTTTGAATGGAATTTCCGCGCGAAGGAAGAAAGGGAACTGAAAAGCGGGCGAAAAACGTGTTTGTCACGTGATCAAAATAGCTTATAAAACAATAGGTAATTGATTGGTCAAAAAATGGAAAAAAACAGTTAAATTCGAAATCGCTTCCATGGCCAGACTTTCCAATTTTATACCTTTCCGTTAAAAAGTGAATTTGTAAATGTGTCAAAACGTTTTGCGCTTCTTGAGCAGAGCAGTTGAGAACAGCCTGCAAAAGGTTTTGACACATTTACAAATTCATTTTTTAACGGAAAGATATAAAATTGGAAATCCTGAACATGGAAGCGATTTGGGATTGAACTGTGTTTTCCATTTTTTGATCCATCAATTACCTATTAAGTTATAAGCGATTTTGATCACGTGACACGACATTTTTCTCCCTTTACTGACTGGATTGCTTTCGTTTGGAAGCTCAGTTCAAAATGTCAACTTTGACAGTATTTTCTGAAATATCTATTGCGTTTACAAGAAAACGAAAAAAACAGCTCGATGACATAGTTTCTGAATAACAACACCTTCTATTTTCATGCGTTTTCGAACAAAAATGAATTAAAACATGTCAGAAAGTTTACCCTTTGGATTTGAGAATACCCTTAACATCTAAATATAAAAATTATACTAATTTGTGACATCTTTGTTTTAATGATTTTTGATTAAAAATGCACGACTGAATTTATTTCACACATTGCACACATAATTTAAAATACGTGTTTATAACAATAATAAATGAAAAAAAATCTGATTATTTTTTCGCAAAACCAATTTTAATAAAAATGTGCATAATCTAAGGAGAAATTACACTTCAGTATTTTAATCAAATGACGAAATTTGTTTTTAATAGAAAAATCTATACAATCTGTCCTCTAATCTTTTCAACAATTATTCCTACAGGCATATTTAACTTAGAAAACAATGTTGCACAAAACGATTGGACTTAAATTATTAACTTATTTTTTATCTTATCAGTATATCGTCGATCATGTTTCGATAAATATTTTTTCATTCCAGTTCTACTAAAAAAACAAATTAAACAAAGTTCTATCTACGCAAAACTAATGCCTGGTTGCATTTTTTATAAAAATAATTTATATCTAAAAATGTAATATCCTCCATATAAAAAATTATATATGTATGTATAATATTTTGTAACATTTTTGTTCAAAAAATATTTCATTGAATACGTGCTATTAAAATTTCTTTTGTACATCACAACCAAATTTTAAGTACAATAATAATTATATATTAAAAAAAAAAAAAAAAACTTCAATCAGTATATTTTTGCAAAGTTAACTTCCATGAAAATTGTAATATGTATGTAAATTAAGCAGAATTTGCTTCCATCTAAATTTATTCAAAAGGTAATGAGGGTATTTAACAGTAAAAACAATACATTTTAGCAGTTAATCATTTCAACAATTACTTTAAAAGAGAGTATTAAAAAAGAAAAAAATTATCTCAGTCAGATATAACCTCATTTATTCTTTTTCTTATTTTTATCAATATATGTATTGTCGTTAATACTTCTTTAATTACTTATTCCTTCAAATATAGCTTTTAAATATCTGAGTTATTAAACTAATCTCTGATTGCATTCTTATAAATATATATATATATATACAGTCGAGTCTATCTATAACGAAACTCCATATAACAAATTTATCTATATAACGAATTTTTAGTAGGAACGATAACATTTTCCCATGATCATATTAAAAATAATCTCCATACAGCGAGATATAACGAATTTTTTCAGAAAATGTTCTTTATTTTTTCAGCTTCAAAAAAGATTCGAAATAACATGGAATCAGTTTTCCATTTTTATTCCTGGTTTATCGTTCGATATTGAATTATTTATATTACTCCTCTACCTTGGACCTCCTTATTCTTTATGTTCAACAAAGGCATCCACAGCCCCTTCCCACACACGATCCATCACCTTTCTTGACACAGTGTCTATTGGTTTGTTACACGAATAAGGACGAGGTCAGGGGGGTAATTGAAGTTTAACGTGAATGAGATCGTGATAATACACGTATTGTAATGAATACGTGGGATATTCATTCAGAAGGTTAAATTATAAAAATAAACTTTCATTTAATCAAGCACAATAAGCCGAATTACTCGTAATATTCGCTGCCAGAAAGATCACGGGATATATTTTGGCATACCAAGTGACCAGACGCGCTCCACAAAAAGCGGAAGGAACAGAAGACGCAGCACGCTATTGGCCGAATGGAAAATTCTCTCTTGACAGAGACGAAAGAAGATCGCTGTCACCTTTTAGGATACGTTTTCATCTATCCAAACTCAAGCTCGCAAACTTACATTTACAGGGGATGCTTGTTGTTTCTGGCTTTCTTTAGTGTGAGATACCGTTTGAGAGTGTGGTACCGTTTGAGAGAAGAATGTTCGCTAAACGTCACCTCTGCGAGTGCGAATTTTTTACCGCTTCTGCCAAAAATGGTGCTAGGAAGTGCATAACTCTCTGTGATAAAATGAAGATTTTGAAAGAAATCGATAAGGGGTTGAAAAAAAGGGATGGGGCAAAAAATTTGTCGATTCTGGTCAGCACTCTGTCAACAGTCATAGTCAATCACAGTACAGAACTCGGAGCTTGGTTCAGCGCGAAAATGCTCTAAAAGCCGTAAAAGCGGTTTAGCTGTAAGAATCCCAATAATTAGTCAAAAAAAATCTATAAATTACACTGGACAACAGTGGTTTTGTCCTAGAACTAAAATTAGTTGACTCTAGATCAGTTTTTGGCGCTGCTTTCCGTTTATCTCTAGGTGGTCCAGGTTTTGAGAAATTTGCATATTTAAATGTATGCAAATTTAAGCTTTTTTGTGCTATTTTATGCAAATTTTAGATAAAATATATGTCACATCTACTTACGTTTTGAAGATAATGACTACTTGACTATTTGCTTCAGATAAATGTCACGATTTGCATATTCCTAACATTTATTTATCAGTTATTAAGCCTAATTTGCATATTTTTCAATGTTGTAATGTTTACATCACTATCAACTTTAAAATAGTTGCCACAGAATTGACGTAATATTCTTCTAGACTAGATTTTTTTGCTGATTTCAAATGTGCAGTCTGTTTTCTTATGTCATGTCTAGTTTTTGAGTAAGATGAATTTTTACTTTTGCACGGCAATAACACAGGTTAGATATAAGATGCTTTTTAGGGGTGTGTAATTCATTGACAAGAAGGTGAACAGGGTCAGATTCATATCTGAGACATAAACAAAAATTTATATAATGCAAAAAAAAAAAAAAATAAGTAGTAGAATCTATCTTAACTAGTTGAAGTTTATCATACAAAGTATCATAAAAAGCTAGTTCTGGCTTTTTTGACCAAACACTAAAATTTCACTTTTTTCAAAAAACTAGACGTGATAGAAGAAAACATATACAAGATTTGAAATCAGCTCAAAAAACTGGTTTAGAAACATATTAGCGTACTCGTGCGGCAGAAATATTTGAACGTCAAGAAACATTATTAGAAAAACATGAAAAATATGCAAATTAGGTACAATATTATTTCACAGTCACATGTCAATATAATCTCAGGAACAACGTTTTTGAGAAGTAAATTAGGTAGTAATCATAACATAAAACAAAAAACCCTGTCTGATATTGCTTTATACCTTAAATTTGCAAATAATTGTATAAAATTTACTACATTTGCGTAAATTTAAATAAGCAAATATATCTCAAACTTTACGTGCTGGAATAAATCTAAAACTAGATTCGGAATCAGCACAAAAAAGTGCATAAAAAACAACTAATTTCTGTTTTAGGACAAAGCAAAAGTTCAAATTTGTTGACCGGTGTTATTGAATTAAATAAAATTAATTTAAATTAAAAAGTTTTACATCTGTTTTATAGTATCAGATTTTCGTTATATTTTAACTTTGACACTTACGATTTGCAAAAAAATTTTAACGTGATGGTTAAAAATGGGAGTCATTTTTCGATTCAGTGCTAAAAATTACAGAAAAATCATCTATCAAAAGTTTAAAAAACACAACCATCTCCTCTATTTTATATTATCAGATTTTTGTTTAATTTTGACGATTTCAGATTTGCGAAAAATCTTGACACGATGATTAAAAATTAAGGTAATTTTTGAATTCAGTGAAAAAAAAAAATATTTAAAAGTTAAAAAATACAACCATCGCACTCTTATGTTATCTAATCTAGAAAATTTTTTTTAAACTTCATGGCGGTAATCTATCCGTAATATGATGTGTTATCCTGTAAATTAAGTATAAATGGTAACCACCGAAAATCATAATAATATTAGATTGTCATCGTATTTACGTCAGTATGTAAAATTTAATCTCGATTGGATATTATAAAGCGAGTTAAAGTTCGAGTACAAATTTTGCGCTGGGAAAATACACATACGCTGGTTGAAGTTAAATAAAAACGTATAAAAGTAACATAATTTTTGTTTAAAGAAATCATGAAGAGAAAAACGTCTCAAATCCTTACAAAATGAAACATATGTTAAAATACAATTATTTTAGCCAACCTGAAACTTAATATATTTTAACTCAATCGCAATACTTGCACGATTTTTTTCAAAGCGGGGATGCACATGAAATAAGTTCTTCGAATACTTTAAGCACTTGGTATATAACCTGAAAAAGCATGGTCGAAGTCATTTGTGTTCAAATGCAGAAAAGAGGTATAAGTCATGCATTTTTAAAGTTTCATAACTCGGTCAATTTTAGGGTTACATAAACAGGACTTTTTTGTCTTATTTGTCATTGTAATATGACTATTTTACTAAATATAATTTATAGGACTGGTGGACCGTAAAAAAATAAATTTCGTAATTTTTTAAGAAATGTTTTTATTGACACAAATCATTTTTCAAATATTGCTTTACCTCATTTTAAAAATTTTGTAATTGGAACTATATGTCTATGACTAACGGTCTGACTAACGTTGAGTGTAACACCTTGGATATGAGTGTATGATAAATAAAATATGATATTGGAGAAATAAAATGATTTAAAATATATAATTTATTTCGTATGATCATATGAAATTCTAACAGTGATAAACAGAAAAATTGTCAAAAATAGCCTGCATTTATTTATAAATATAAAAAATAATTTGTAATTCATTTTGAAAAGGACCTATAATTATTCGTGTCATTAAAAGAATTTTTCAAATCACTCTTTAAAATTATTATTCATTGTAAACTTAATCGTAGAAAAAAAGGTACTTCATAAGCTGATTCAACTTATTTTCTAATTATATATTCATTTTTAAATCAATAGCTAAGTTTCTTATTTTATTTAAAATCAAGTTATAAAAAAAGTTTTTAAAGTTATTTTATAAGCTATAAAAATATCAAAAAATCTACCCAACTTTTTAGCGATAAAATTTAAAAGAAAATCTCAAAAATATCCCCCTTCTAAAAATATTCTTATCTAACGAAAAAAAAGATAAATTATTATTTCTATTTTATCTTGAGATTAAAAAATGTTGATAAGTAAAAGAATTAATAATGCTACATAATCATTAAAAATATATTCTACATTAAATCCTCAAATGACATAAAACGAATTCTTATGCGGATTAAAAGTGATTAATTACCAACTTATTTTTTTCTATCAAAATTAGTTTTTCCATGTTACAAATAAACTATTTCTTAAATTAACACATTTAATTATATTATAATTCCTAAAAAAATTTTATTAACAGAAAAACCTCTAAAATTCACTTATTTTATTAAATACTTAAGCATTCTTACATTTATAAGAAAGATTCAGAAATCTACCCCATCTAAAAAATTGTCTACCAAAGGAAAAAAAATATATATATAAATAAATATTTTTAAACACATGTATAATAATCACTTATAAACAGATAAAGTTAAAAAATGCTATAAAAAGCACTTCAAAATGTCAACTTTCCCATCTACTATTTACCTACATTGCCAAACAATCACTTAACGAAATGCCTTTTCCTTATTACCTCATAGAATCCTTTCCTCCACAAGGCTCAGATAAAATCTAATCTCTTTCATCGTCGAAACATGCTTCTTTGAAATATTAACAAGCATACGTGTCAAGATGCCTCATAAGATAGCGCCATCAAAATGGAATTATTTTTTCAATTTATGCTGGTGTCAGATTGCGGCCGGCATTCGTATGATTAATTATTGGCGTGCTTTCGTCATAGTGTTCTGCCAGGTACCGGGCCGGCTGTGTGCCTCATGAATCGGTCCGCATTCGCGCGGTATATAAAAAAAAGTTACTGAGCCGGTAGCGGCAGTCGGTATCGTAGCAATACCGCCCCGGTAGTGCCAAGCGACTGTCGGCCGAGTGCTTACCGACATCTCTGTGTTTGCTGGAAAGTAATTTTTTAATTTTAATTTTAATATAAAATAATTAAAAAAAATTTCAAGTTTAAAAATACCATAAAAACAAAATATGTCATTTTTTTTTTGGCTTTGTCATGTTGACTATGAAGGGACTATGTTGACTATGACACGCGTGGTTAAATCTAGTTTATATAGTTTGAAAGTAACAATGTGCATAAACTCTAAATTTTCTAATCTGCCAAAAACGCATCTTAAACTTTCGAAATCTACTAACCTTAAATTATGCTCAATGAGTATAACCCAAGAAATAATGAAAAGTAAATAAGTAATTTTTGAATTCGCATTTTTTTTTTCAGAAATTCCAAGTAATTCCGAATAACACAAATACCGAAAATTGAAAATTTTTGAAAGTTTAAAGATTCTATGCCAGCTTAAAGCATAAAATGTGATAAACAACTTTCAAATTTCTTTTCTTCAGTTTTTCTATGGGCTTTCATCGAAATTTATAAAAAATATTTTTCTTGGTATAAGAATAAGAATGATCAATAAAGGTGAGAGAAATGTTACAATTAATAGAGCCATGTTAAAATCAGAAACCTCCATAATTATATGTCCAATATCTACCATAATTTAAAAATAATGAAAATTAATTTAAAATGTTGAAATCACTGTTAATCTATTCTGTAATTATACAATTGTTGTACTTGTCTGCAATTGAGCAATTGAGAATATAGTATTATTAGGTTTTTCATATATTGAATCTTCAAAAAGAGAAAAGTTTGCCTATTTTCATCAGCGTAATCTGCGTTTTTTAATGGCCCAAAAACTCTCTAAATACCATAACAAAAAGGCTGTTTCATTACGAAACCGAATTCAAAATACGTAGATATTTTTTCAATTTGTAAATTATCAATTACGTTGAAGTTTCAGCACTTCGTAGTCCTGATTTTATATCCTTCACTGCCAGGCCAGATATCAGTGCGTTTGATTATCTGGTATTAACAGAAAAATATCAGAGCTAAGCAACAATTCCCTTTACTCATTCTTTAACATCTACGGTAAAAATGGTTTAACAGTTATGACTTTAACCGTACGTTTAACAACTCCGCCACCCCCGTATCATCTGTCTTTACATCTTTAAATCTTTCGGCAGTGAAAAAATAAAATTTACTAATAAGAATCTAATTTGTTCTATATTGGATAAAATATAAGCTGGAACATTTAAAATTTATTATAACCCTCTATCTACTGATGGTACTTATAAGTACCATTAAAATATCTTTATATTATCTTTATCTTTAATACAGTTTAGATTGATTAGTACATGCAATACTTTATCTTGTTCCAAAATCGTTATTGGTTACACAAATCAAAAATATTTCTAAAATTATGATTTATTTTTAGCCTTTGCATCTTTTCAGCTTTCTTGGCGTTGGGATGGGGGATTTTTCAATTGGAAAATAGTTCTATATTTCCATTGTAAGAACATTATATCTGTAAATTTTCTAATTCTAGAGAATGTCAAGAAAAATATTTAAAATAAAATATTTGAGTGGAATTTTAAATATTGCACAAAATCCCTATAAATTCAAACTTAATTAATCCTTCTAAATCCTTCAATCCGCCTAAAATCTTTCTAAAATATATTAAATATTTATGTAAATCTTCTAATGTAGTTTCAATAATTCACGAAAAATTCTCCAGATGAAATTTTTATGAATTCATAATTTGGTACATAAAGCGGTAATATTTAACAAAATAATGGTTTATATTACGGTTATAGGGTGAAAAGTTGAAGATTCTTCCTTTTTCAAATCACTATTACAACAATTTAAATCCGTTTTATACTTATTGTTTTTAAAAGTATAGTAAAGGTACATAAAAAATTATTTGACAAAATTTTGAAAATTTATATTCTTTATTACTATATATATATATATATATATATATATTTGTCATAATAACGACAGCAACTGACCCAATCAGTACTATGAAAAACCTTATCGTTACATATATTTCTGAGCTCGGCGCAGATTTTGCGATCCGCAGCTCTCCGCGTACACGTCCGCGGTCATTTTACTTTCTTTCGAACGCTGGCCACTTTTGAACAATAGGGCTGAAACAACAACAAAAAATTAAAATTGAAACCGGGCAAATTTAACAGGGAAATTCATCAAATTAAAGACATCGAAAATTGTAAGGGTTCGGTTTGTGTCTCTGAAGCCATCTGACGACCTTTGCGGCTGCGAACTTAATTATTACTAATATATACTATTGTTTTGCTGATTTCAAAAGCAATTAAAAAAAACTCAAACTATTTTTGCTACGCATATACAATGCAATATTACTAAATGACAGTTATTCTTTATTTATTTACAATACAAATTAAATTAAATATTCTTTTTATCGATGCAGTCTATCCATTAAATATTCCTCTTTATGTTTGCCGACATTTAAAAATACGTGAGAAATTCGAATTCACGAGCTTCAAAACAGTGCTGTAAAAAATAACATTCCTGCGAGCAATGCTTTGGAAGAGCATTTCATACCTTTTGAGAAACTATCGGTTCTTGATACATTATTCTGGATTTCCCATTGAGATTTTTCCCTCAGGTATTTTCTAGCGAATACACCCAAGTTTCAAATTCACCAGGTACTTTATTCAAAATTTATTTCTGCATGCCATCTGAAAAAGTTCAGCATAGCATATTATGTGATACATTTTACACCTTGAAATCTGAAATAATTCAACCGCATATCGCCGTCTGGCCTAAGGGTATTTGGAACTTTTCATCATTGTTTAAAAAAATAATTGAAAGAGATGTATTTTAACATTTTTTATTATAATTTTCAAACTGCTCTTAATCATAGTCAAGGAACTATTTAAATGTAATAAAAATTATTATTTAATGAGAAATTATTGTAAAAAGCATGTTTTATATTTTATAAAAAGTTCCAAATAAGAAAACATCAATTTTTAACATGAAATTTTACATAGATTTGAATAAACACTTAACCAAATGTTGTATAAATATCTGAAAATAGGTTTTTACCCGTATATAAACATTATTTAATAAAATTTCCTTTAGTGTGGTACATTTCAAAGCACAAAGTATAACACTACAGGGTTCACAATAAATTCGAATTAAGCTCTGATTGTATATATTTCCATATACATACTTCTGTTTAATGCTGCCAGCTATATATATATATTTTTTCAAAATAGAAGGACCGTAGATAATATATGAAAAGACAGCGAATGTATGTAGTGGATACTTTTATAACTCAGGGAGTTAAAAATTAACCCCGAGAGACTCTCGGGTTTATTTCGCTTTACCGAAAATGGCAACCTGATGTGACACTCAAGCTTAGACCTCAAAATGTTAACTTTAATACTCAGGTGAATTTTAGGAATAATAAAAACAAAAATAATTACATTTCTATAATTTAAACTTATCTATATAATTGGCGAAGCAATTTCATGCTGCTATGATCCCAAACCTAATTTGTGTAAGTTAATGTGCAATACAGCAGCTCACTTATTAAATGAATGCAGTGTTCATAAGTTTTTTTGCAATCATTACAAGGGAATACAATGTTTTTTCTTCATTTTCCACTTTCTCTTTGTATCTTAAAAAGACGCAGCAATTTGATGATTCTCACGAGTTAGTTTGAAAAAATATGTTTACCGATTGATTTTGTGAAAATTTTATAAATATTACAGTGGAACCCGGTTAAGACGCTTACGGTTAATACGCGATGTCGTTTAATACGCAGATTTTTTCTGGTCCCCTGAATATTGCCCATAAGGCTAATGTAACAATATCATGTTTAATACGCGAACGGTTAAAACGCTATCCTGCTCAATACGCGAGAGATTTTCGGTCCTTGGAGGCAAAAAATCACGTTTAAGATGCGAATTCTTTGATCAAGATGCGAATTCCTTGTCTCTTCTTCGATGTTGCCAATTTACCAGATGATTTTTTACATTCAAATAAAAAACAATGCTTACGAATAGTAATATTTGCTTTATTTAAAAGTAGATAAATTAAGGCGAACATTACTAATCGGAATTATTGCAGATATTTGAATTTTTAAAAACCCGCTAAATTAGCAACACTACAATTCTTGTTTGATCATTTCCTAGCATTTTTTGTCTTCCTCTTCGTGTATGCTTTTACTGTAGTAGAGAGAGAGAGACGAATTCAGAATACTCAGATATTTAATGAAATTATTATGACTAGCAGGAATGACCGAACTAAACTCGGTCAAAATCAGCCTTGTGTTCAATTCGATATTTTATTCTCACTATATCATTCTTGCTGTTTAGATACAATTGGAATAATCCTGAGGCATAGTGATCCAAAATGACCCACTAAGCGAATTTTTTCAAACATGCGACCTAACCATTGCTCTTCTCGAACCCCAAAAGATAGAATACAAAATTTAGTCAAAATCGTTAAAATTGTTTATAGATAAAATTAGCTCGACCCACGGTAACTCGAAAGGGACCTGACCCATTGTGACCCAAAATGATCCACTAATCGAAGTTTCTTAAACATGCAGCCAATCCCAATGATATCCTCGTGCCCGAAAACGATGGAACACAAAATTTCGTCAAAATCGTTAGAGCTGTTTCCTAGATAAACTTCGCTTGACCCACACTGACCTAAAAATGACCCAATAATCGAATTTTCTCGAACATGTGACTTAGCCCAATGGTCTTATGCTCAGAAATGATATAATAGAAAATTTTGTCAAAATGTTTTAAGTTGTTTTTAGATACAATAATCTTGACCTACAGTCACCCAAAATGACCCACTAATCAAATTTTCTCGACCATGTGACTTAGCCCAATGGTCTTTTCATGCTCAGAAACAATATAATACAAAAAAATTTCACAATGTTTTGAGCTTTTCATAGATACTATTAGTTGACCCACAGTGACCCCAAAATGACCCAGTAATAGAATTTTCATGAACATGTGACTTAGCCCAATGGTCATCTCATGCTCAGAAACGATGTAATTCAAAATTTTGTCAAAACGTTTTGAGCCTTTTCTTAGATACCATTAGTTGACACACAGTGACCCAAAAATGTACCAGAAATCGAATTTTCTTGAACATGTCAGTTAGCCCAATCGTCTTCTCATGCTCAGAAACGGTACAATACAAAATTTTGTCAAAATTGTTTGAGTCGTTTTTTAGATACAACTAGCTTGACCCACAGTGACCCCAAAAAGACCACCTACAAATCGACTTTTCTCGAACATGTGACATAGCCCAATGGTCTTCTCATGCATAGAAACGGTATCATACAAATTTTTGTCAGCATCGTTTGATTCTTTTTTAGATACAATTAGATTGACCCACAGTGACCCAAAATGTTGCACTAATCGATTTTTCTGGAACATGTGACTTAGCTCAATGGTCATCTCATGCCCGGAAGCGCTATATTACAAAATTTTGTCAAAATGTTTGAGCCTTATTTTTATATTCAATTAGCTTGACACCTGACCCATTGTGACCCAAAATGGCCCACTAATCGAATTTCCTTGAACAAGCAGCCTGTCCCAATGGTATTTTCGTGCCCGAAAACGATAGAACACAACATTTCGTCAAAATCGTTAAAGCTGTTTTCTAGATAAACTTAGCTTGACCCACAGTGACCCAAAAATGACCCACTAATCAAATTTTCTCTAACATGTGACTTAGCCCATTTGTCTTCTCGTAATCCAAAACAGTAAATTACAAAACTTATTCAAAATCGTCAGAGCCGTTTTTTAGATAAAATTAGCTTGACCCGAAGTGAACCAAAAATGACCCACTAATTGAAATTTCTCGAACATGTGACCTACCCATTAGTTTTCTCGTGCCCAAAAACGATTGGATATAAATTTTAGTTAATATCGATTGAGCCGTTTTTCAGATATAATTAGCTTGACCCTGATCCATTATGACTCAAAATGACCAACTAATCGAATTTTATCGAAAATGTGACCTAGCCCAATGGTATTCTCCTGCCCGAAAATGGTAAAATACAAAATTTCGTCAAAATCGTTAGAGCCGTTTTTAAGATAAAATTTACATACACACACACACACAATTTTTGCTCGCATTATAGTATAAGATTAAAGATTAGTATATACCTATTGTTAGTGAGATTTTAAATGTACGTTATATCCCTGCTATGTTTCATGATACATATTATAGGCAAAAAAAAATTAAACTCGTATAGAATAAATACGACTGCCCTTGTTTAATTCTTTTATGTTTTCTTTACTCCTTGCTATGCTAAAAATGTTTTTTTCCATAAATGCTATTAATTAGGATAGTTTTTTCTTATAATGCAAAGAAAGACAGATTATAAATGTACTCATTATCACACGTACTAAATATGATTTTTCAAGTGATTCAAAGGTTTAATATTTTTTTAGCTTTGTTAAAAAAAAATAGTCTAGCAGGAAATTATTATTCTTATTATTAGTTGAAGCATATTAATCCATAATAAAGCCGGCTGATTTCACTTTTTATTTTCAGTTAGTATCCCATTTAGCGAAACAGCACCGAAAACTGGCGATATGAAGCAAATAAAATAATAAAACTTTGTAAAAAATCACCATAAAATTAAAACAAAACACAGGACGCGTTTCGAGCTAAAAACATAACAGCTCGTCATCAGCTAAGCATACACGTGTCCGAAAACGAACAAGTTCAAAAATGAACTGAAGAAAAAGAATGTTGCGAAGAATGCGACAGATGGCGCTACCTGATAGAGGGATATGCAAAAGGGAAATGTGTTGAAAAAAGATAGAAGAGAAAATGAAATGGAAAAAATGAAAATAAAAGAAAAAATAAAAATAAAAGAAGTAAATTAAAAATATAAATAAAAATAATAAATAAAGAACAATAAAAGAACAAGAAAAAAAACCAAATTATTATTATTATTATTTTTTTTTTTTTTTTTTTTTTTTTTTTTTTTTTTTTTTTTTTACAAAATAAAAAGAAAAGAAACAAGAGAAAAGGGAAAAGACTTACAAAATTAATTTCCACGCTGGAGATAGGAAAGGAGATGATGGGAGATCATTGACAAGATTAGCAGAATTTTTAGAAATAAAATATGCTTCATGAAAATCCAAGTGAGAGGGAGAGGCAGGGGAAGAAATAATTTTGGCCATGGAGAAATTGAAACAATGACTGGAAGACCAACAGTGAGAAGCAATCGAAGATTTAGAGATTTCTTGATTTGCAATATACCTCTGATGCTCGCCTAATCTGAATTTTAAAGCTCTCTTTGTTTGACCAATATAACCTAAATTGCAAGAGCAAGGAATGAAATAAACACCCCACCGGTTCTCAGTAGGAACAGGATCTTTTAGAGAAGAGAATTTAATTTTTTTCATAGGTTTGAAGATAATTTTAAAGTTAAAACGAGAAAGTATTTTAGCAATTTTGAAACACAGAAGAGAATAAAAGGGCAGAACTATTATAGAATTAAAATTAGGAGGATTATTTGAATCAGAAAAAGGACGTTTAGGCTTATTAAATTTATACAAAGCTTTATCAATTAAAGAGGGATTATAACCACGAGCAAGGGCAAGAGATTTCAGATAATTAATTTCATTATTCAGAGCAGAAGAGTCAGAACAAATGCGTAACGCCCTAAAAACAAAAGTATAAAAGGACGCCACTTTTTGTTGAGGAGGATGATTTGAAAGGGCATGAGGGGGAAGGGAGACAGCGAAAGGTTTTCTATAAACGGAGGTAGAGAACCGATCTGGGAGTTTTGAAACCAAGACGTCAAGGAAAGGAAGAGAATTGTTCTCTTCGACTTCGAGAGTAAATTGAATACAAGGATCAACAGAATTAACAAGAGAAAGGAGATTAGAAAGATCAAGGTCAGATGGAATTAAAATGAAAGTGTCATCAACATACCTAAACCAGGAAGGAAATTTATATAAACTGAAGAGTTTTTCTTCAACAAAATGCATATAAATATCACATAAAAGAGGAGACAATGGATTACCCATGGCCAGACCCTCAGTTTGAGAATAGAAAGAATTGTTAAACTGAAAAGCAGTTTGCCTGACACAAATACTAACTAAATGCAGGATTTCATCAATCTCAATGGAAGAGTAATTAAATTCGCGCAACCTTCTTTCCAAACAATCTCCCTCTCCCTCTCACTTGGATTTTCATGAAGCATATTTTATTTCTTAAAATTCTGCTAATCTTGTCAATGATCTCCCATCATCTCCTTTCCTATCTCCAGCGTGGAAATTAATTTTGTAAGTCTTTTCCCTTTTCTCTTGTTTCTTTTCTTTTTATTTTGTAAAAAAAAAAAAAAAAAAAATAATAATAATAATAATAATAATAATAATAATTTGGTTTTTTTTTTCTTGTTCTTTTATTGTTCTTTATTTATTATTTTTATTTATATTTTTAATTTACTTCTTTTATTTTTATTTTTTCTTTTATTTTCATTTTTTCCATTTCATTTTCTCTTCTATCTTTTTTCAACACATTTCCCTTTTGAATATCCCTCTATCAGGTAGCGCCATCTGTCGCATTCTTCGCAACATTCTTTTTCTTCAGTTCATTTTTGAACTTGTTCGTTTTCGGACACGTGTATGCTTAGCTGATGACGAGCTGTTATGTTTTTAGCTCGAAACGCGTCCTGTGTTTTGTTTTAATTTTATGGTGATTTTTTACAAAGTTTTATTATTTTATTTGCTTCATATCGCCAGTTTTCGGTGCTGTTTCGCTGTATTCAACTATTTGGGTGCTGCACCGTGTTATTGCTTTGCACGTGTTCAAGGTATTTACTTTTCTTTCTTCCCAGTTTTGTTTTATTTTTATTTTATTTCATTTTAGTTTTATTATTTTGTTTTCTTCTATTTATTTACTTATTTATTTATTATCTTTTTTATTCATTTTCTGGTCCTGTTTTCCTTCTTTCTTGTTATGGGTTCTTCACTTATTAATCGTT
The DNA here is from genome assembly GCA_963932465.1 of Maratus speciosus. NCBI lineage: Eukaryota > Metazoa > Arthropoda > Arachnida > Araneae > Salticidae > Maratus > Maratus speciosus. The sequence goes on from OZ010786.1 coordinate 479,322,271, forward strand.
TCAAGCACCTTCGTTTGAAGCGCGCCAGGTGTTTGAATAGGCTTAATTTTCTTTTAAGGTGTAAACGTTCAAGGGTTATTCCTAAGTTCATTAATATTATTTTCAAGCTTCCTTCTTCCATTCGTGTTCAAAATGCCTTAACTAGGAGTAAGTTTGCTATTCTTAGAGCCATCATTCAAGATGTTCGTTACTCTCTTTCTTGCATCGAATATGAATTATATTCTTTGCATTTACAGTTAAGTAAAACTGTAATTTATTTCCCTTTCCTTGAGAAACGGATTTTTGCTTACGTCGATTTCAAATCTAGGTGTCACAATGCTATTTTGGATAAAAAGTTTTCTTCTCTTCTGACTTCTAATTCTTCTGCTCCTAGTATTTCTCCTCTTGAGCAAAATTATGTTGTCAATTTGTCTTCTCACTCTCTTACTGATTCTCAGCGTGATGTTCTCTCACTTGGCTTGAATTTTTCGTGCATTTCTAAGCCTTCTATTCCGAACTTAATTGCTCCCATTGAACATTCTTTCAAAAACAGTAAAATTTCTTCTGGTCAACTTGATTCTCTTCGCTACCTTTTGGCTAATGTCATTTCTTCTAATAATTCTTTTAATAAGTCTAATCTATCTTCTTCTCAGAAATCTGCTCTCAGTGAACTTAATTCCGTTCCTAACCTTCTTATTACTAAGGCTGATAAAGGCGGTCAAACAGTTCTTCTCAATAAATCTGATTATATTTCCCACGTTGAATCTATGTTAAACTCTGGTCCATATTCCAAATTAAAAAAGGATCCTTCTACTAAGCATTTATCTGACATCAAGCATGTCATTAAAAATTCTGTCTTTCTTAATCATAACACTAAACGTTTGGTCACCCCTACTATCGCTAATTGTGCTCGTTTCTATGCTCTTCCTAAGGTCCATAAACCTACTCTTTCCTTTCGCCCTATCGTTTCCAATATTGGTACTGCTTCTTATAAACTTGCCAAGTTCCTTTCTAAGTTACTCGCTCCTTTATCTTCCACTAACTTTCATACCGTGAAAAACTCTTTTGACTTTGTTGATAAAATTAAACGCCTTTCTCCTTGCAATTATATAATGGTTTCCTTAGATGTTAAATCCCTTTTCACTAACGTGCCTGTTCAAGGGGCAATTGATTGTTTGGAAAGAAGGTTGCGCGAATTTAATTACTCTTCCATTGAGATTGATGAAATCCTGCATTTAGTTAGTATTTGTGTCAGGCAAACTGCTTTTCAGTTTAACAATTCTTTCTATTCTCAAACTGAGGGTCTGGCCATGGGTAATCCATTGTCTCCTCTTTTATGTGATATTTATATGCATTTTGTTGAAGAAAAACTCTTCAGTTTATATAAATTTCCTTTCTGGTTTAGGTATGTTGATGACACTTTCATTTTAATTCCATCTGACCTTGATCTTTCTAATCTCCTTTCTCTTGTTAATTCTGTTGATCCTTGTATTCAATTTACTCTCGAAGTCGAAGAGAACAATTCTCTTCCTTTCCTTGACGTCTTGGTTTCAAAACTCCCAGATCGGTTCTCTACCTCCGTTTATAGAAAACCTTTCGCTGTCTCCCTTCCCCCTCATGCCCTTTCAAATCATCCTCCTCAACAAAAAGTGGCGTCCTTTTATACTTTTGTTTTTAGGGCGTTACGCATTTGTTCTGACTCTTCTGCTCTGAATAATGAAATTAATTATCTGAAATCTCTTGCCCTTGCTCGTGGTTATAATCCCTCTTTAATTGATAAAGCTTTGTATAAATTTAATAAGCCTAAACGTCCTTTTTCTGATTCAAATAATCCTCCTAATTTTAATTCTATAATAGTTCTGCCCTTTTATTCTCTTCTGTGTTTCAAATCAAGAAATCTCTAAATCTTCGATTGCTTCTCACTGTTGGTCTTCCAGTCATTGTTTCAATTTCTCCATGGCCAAAATTATTTCTTCCCCTGCCTCTCCCTCTCACTTGGATTTTCATGAAGCATATTTTATTTCTAAAAATTCTGCTAATCTTGCCAATGATCTCCCATCATCTCCTTTCCTATCTCCAGCGTGGAAATTAATTTTGTAAGTCTTTTCCCTTTTCTCTTGTTTCTTTTCTTTTTATTTTGTAAAAAAAAAAAAAAAAAAAATAAAAAATAAAAAAAAAAAAAAAAATAAAATAAAATAATAATAATAATAATAATTTGGTTTTTTTTCTTGTTCTTTTATTGTTCTTTATTTATTATTTTTATTTATATTTTTAATTTACTTCTTTTATTTTTATTTTTTATTTTATTTTCATTTTTTCCATTTCATTTTCTCTTCTATCTTTTTTCAACACATTTCCCTTTTGCATATCCCTCTATCAGGTAGCGCCATCTGTCGCATTCTTCGCAACATTCTTTTTCTTCAGTTCATTTTTGAACTTGTTCGTTTTCGGACACGTGTATGCTTAGCTGATGACGAGCTGTTATGTTTTTAGCTCGAAACGCGTCCTGTGTTTTGTTTTAATTTTATGGTGATTTTTTACAAAGTTTTATTATTTTAGTATCCCATTTAGTTCTATAAAAAGAAACAAAGAGTTAAAGTTGGATTCAATTAAATTTTAATCTAAATATACCTAACAGATACATTTTTCGACCGTAAACATATAAAAGAAAGTTCTACAATCATTTAGACGATTAGATATTGTAATACAGCCTAGTTCCTGCAACATTATACAAATCACGTTTAATACGTGATCCCGCTTAATACGCGACTTTCGCTCATTCCCTTGAAACGCGTCTTCTCTTAACCAGGTTCGACTGTACTTACAACTCGCATGCTTTACTTAGATTTTAACACTTAAAATATAAAATTAAATATATAGTTTAGAAACATTTTGGAAAGTAAAAAGAAAGAAGAAACACTCTTCAAAAAGAGCATGAGAAAACACAAGGAAAAATTTTTAATTTACCGAGGAGACATTTGAATAATGCCGATTCCACATGTTTTGTATTTGATAGGGGAATTTGCAGAACAGGCCTTAACAAAAGACTGCGAATGAACAGCATTTTTTTTCTATAAGCTTATAGACAATCTAAATAAATTTAGATTGCACTTTTTTTTATTTTGTTCGACAGTACTTACAGTTCTATGACAAGTACTTAAATAGAATTTTCAGCCTTGATCCCTTACAGAACAAAATTACAACTGATGTGATTAATGGAAGTAATTATTCTAAAAAATCTATACATTAGATAAAGATTTTCTGTATAAAAAAGAGATGCACTTCTTCACAGAGATCTAAGGATTTTAGATAAACTGCACTTTTATTAATAATGACCAATCTAGTAATAAAACTTTTCTGTCAGAATTCCATGTGTAAATGTATACAAAAACGAAAAAAAAATCAAAGATCCCAAATTTGAATTATTACTTCCGATTTCAACGCTATGCGGCTCAAATGACTATTTTCGATATATTGTGCTATTTTTTTTTTCATTATTCTAAATTTACAAGATCACTACCTTCTGTAGTCGTTTACGCTACAAAGTGAAATGAATTTTTTTATTTGTGTAAATATAAAAATATTCGTGAAATTCTAATACGCATATTGAAAAGATTCTTAACACAGTATTCGTATCAGGTAATGATTTCAGAAAGCAGTTTATTCCGCATAGAAGGAAGTAAGTTCTCTATACATTATGCAGCATTTGTCTTTGAAATAGCCCACTCAGATATTTCCAATCACATACTCCCACGTTTTAAATTTCTTAGGTCCTTTATCAAAATTCGCTTCAGAATGGCTACGCAGAAAACAAAAAATATACTTTGATTTAAGGTGAACTGAAATACTCACGAGAATTTTTAAAAGGATGGAACAAACGAGATTTGCATACCTGGAATTTAAATTTATGTAAACAAATGACAAATCAATTTCATGCTATCATGAACCGAAACCTAATTCGTCTCTATTACTGTGCTAAATATAGATACAAATGTCCTTAATGCATAAAAGAGAGATGTTTCTAAAGTGATCATAAGTGAAGTAAATTTATGCTTTCTTTTTTAACTGATAAACAGATAATGCATTGTGATTTAACGTATGCTTTGCCAAATTTGAAAAGTTTACATTAGCTGTAACTGTCAAAAATAAATAATTACTGATACACTGCATTTTGTATTATTACTTTATATTTTGTTTTTTTCTTGCATTACCTCAAAAATAATAATTTTCACAAGGTAGACACAATTTTTAGAAAGAAACAGAAAGAAAAAATGTTTTCCGTAAGATCATATTTTGAAGAGTTTTTTTTCTAAACAAGACATTTAAATTTATTTCTCTTTTTAATTTTGTTTTACTTATTTTTATTTATTTTGTTATTTTATTTTATTTTTTATTTATTTTGACATCTCTTTAAATTCCTTTAATTGATTCGTACCCAGAAAAACACATCTATTACTATTTTTTTTTTAATTCTCGTTATGAAGTTTTACATTACTTTCTTTTTCAAATCTAGATTTGACGTTCTGTATATGTATTTTTAATTATCTTTATGACATTCTTTAATAACCTGTAATAAATTAAAAAATAAATGCTGGAATAGTGATTTAATTTTCGATTTCATCACTCTTTAGACATGTCTATTATGAACGGATTGTTTTGAAAATCGTTCTATATATATACATAGATACATACATATTTTTTTACAGATTATTCTAAAATTTAAAATTATTAGCGGCAACTTTTCTTATCACTTTTTAACTTTATCAATTTTTTTCAATTTTTTTCTCAAAGTGTTTACAGATGTCTCACAATACTGAAAACTACAGTAAAGATTAAATATATCTACATCTTTAAAGAGGTATTAAAGTGATAGATTGCGCATTTTGCATATACCAATTACGGTAAGGTATCTCTTTTAACACTAAGTATAATTTAACTTTTGTTCAAGTTAGTTTGTAATTTACTTTTCTGCTACTTTTGCTTCATTGTAAAGCCGTTTTGTTTAAAATTTACCGTCTAAAATCTTGAATATATATATTTGTATATTTCCGTACTTAAAAAGTAAAAAAGAAACCATTGTAAGATCGCTTGTGTCTCTGTCTGTCATAGCCATTTTTTTGTAAACTATGGAATACGGAAAGTTTAAAGTTTCAGGAGTACTAAAGGCTGTTGACCCAAATATTTATAGAGTATTAACCATTCACAAATATATTTAGGAGGAATGTAGAGGCCTTAATTAAGTTACTTTAAAATCAAAATCGTTATATACAGGGAGTCTTCAAATTAGTTGGGCATATTCATAACTTAAGAACTTCCGAAATATTAATTGAAATTAACTAGTTTGAAGTCATACTAGTAGTAATATTTCCGAAGATTATACATAGATGGCGCTGTGGTCGTACTTGCACAGCAGAAGGAGTTTCACGAAACCAAAGACAGCATTTCGCTTTTTCAGCACCGTTGCACGTCTCCATTATCGTAATGCCGATAAAGAATGATTACCGCTCGCAAAGCTATAGCGTCAGTCATGACGCGTAACGTCATCTATGAATAAACTGCGAAAATATTTCTATTAGTCTGACTTTCAACTAGTTAATTTCATTTAATATTTCGAAAGTTGTTAACTTACAAAATTTCCCAAATAATTTTAGACACCATGTATATATGTGTGTATCGTATGGGAAAGTGTGCCAAAGCTCTCGATTTTTTTTTTTAATTATTATATTTTCAGAGTTATCGTCGAAATTCAAAAATATGTTCCCCACCTCTCTTTCCGAATATATTGAAACTAAATTTACGAAGAAATTAGGGGTACTAGAAATTTATTTAATCTTTTCAGGAAAGTTACAGCGATTACCCTAGATCACATAGTTTTTTAAGAAAGTCGCATTTTGCCGTTCGACATAAATTTCACTTTGTGGGAGCTCAGCAAGGAGTTGAGGGGCGCTCCAGTTGTCTATCCTCACGGAAGTATAGAAGCAATATTGATAATGATTTTTGAAAAAAATTGTCACTAATAAGCCTAGATATATTCATGCTGCTAGAAAGTTTCACATTCCAATCAACATTCGTGAAAATAATATTGTCAGCTATAGTATACGTCTCTTTAAAATTATGATGTTTCAAAAAAGTGTATCACCTTTTTACGGAGCTCCTCAACCATACTATTCGATATGCTTGGGGTTTTTTTTATAACTATAATGCGTTTTTAGCTGTCCAAGTATGTTAAGATCTTCTTGATGTCTTTTATTGTCTGTTAGTTACATAAAAAGTAACCATTATACATTTATAAGGTGCAGATCGTCCGATGATAGTGACCAATCAAATAACTATACATTGTTATTATTGAACCACATTTTTTCAGCTTTTGGGGCACTGCACGTTGTATCTTCTTGTTCGAAAATGAATTCGTCGCTCTTAAATGAAACCATATGCCTACATTTGTGCTTCTAATACACGAATGTACATTTTTTTTTTCATTTTCGGAGAAAGAAGAAATTAATTAATCTTAGCTTTAACTGATTTAAAACTCATTATGATTGATCCTTTTTTATTTTGATAGCAAAATGTGACGTTTTCATTGTTTCGTAAATTGTGAAATAATTTTAGACAAAAAAATATTAAATCTCAGTGTACTTATAGTTATACTTTAACACAGGCACGATTTGTGTACGAATAACTACTTTGCATAAAAGAGTCAAAATAAAGGATAATAAAGTACCGTTTGCAGTGGCTCAGCTCGAGTAAATGCTAAATAATGTATTGTTACTGAAAAAATGAAATTAAAAATGTACACCCGTATTTAAGAAGCTCAAATTTTTGAATAAATTTGCTTTTACACTGTAAAAAAAAAATCTGTGAAGTTACTAAAGTTTTTCTAGGAAACTGGGATTCCTAGAACTTTTCATGTAACGTCAACAACAAAATTTCATGTAACAGACACACTTTTTCGCCGAAAATCAAAAAATCTGTAAGGTTACTAAGAATTTTTTTGGAAACTGGGATTCCGAGAACTTTTCATGTAACTGCAGCCAGGGTTACAAATAAAAGTTTAGTAAGATTACTGAAATTTTAGCAGATTCATTTGTAAAGTTACAGATTTTTGTAGCTTTACAAAAACTAGTTTTGCAGATTTGCAGCTTTTTTCGTACAGTTACAGGTGAAAGTTTAGTAAGCATGTATTTTTACATCTGTAGAACTACAGATTTTTTTTTTACAGTGTATGAGAGGACTTTTTATTTTCCAACAGGAAATACTTCAGGCCATTACCATAAAACCAGTGAAAATGTAGTCCAAAGATTAAAAAATTTCCATTTTTTTTTTTATTGACAACCACGATTACACGTTATGTACATTATTGAAAAATGAATAGAGAGCTATAGTGACTTTATGTAAGTATCAATCAAAATGCCTGCTTTAATGAGCTCGGTGTTGATATATAATATATTTTGAGAACTATTTCCAAAAGTTTGTTATTAATTATTTTTCACGCATTCCCACTCGTATGCTTGAGTGAAAAAAAAGTAGTTAAATATATTATTAACAGTGTATCTATTACACTGTAAGAAAATCTGTAATGTTACTAAAGTTATTCTAGGAAACTGGGATTCCTAGAACTTTTTAAGTAACGCCAACAACAAAAATTCCTGTAACAGACGCTGGACAGAGGAATTTTTGTTGTTGCCGTTACATAAAAAGTTCTAGGAATCCCAGCTTCCTTGAAAAACTTTTGTAACTTTACAGATTTTTTTTTTTTTTTTTTTTTTTTTTTTTTTTTTTTTTTTACAGTGTAGAACAAACGAAACTATTTTTAGATTTATATTCATTAAAAATTAAAATATTTGTCTTTGTCTATATTTTGTTTTGAATAATGAGCAGGACACTTCTCTCAAGATTATGAATACATATTCTATAATGCTAATTAACAAGTAGAATTTCATAAAACTTTTATTGATGTCCTTATCTATTTCGCCAAAGAAATTTGTATTTACTATTTTTTGAAATTTCTAAGAACAATTTTGATTATAGATTTTTAAAATTCAAACTAATATCATATATAAGCTATAACTCAATATTATAATTTTCCCCTATGCTGATGTATCTGACTTTTAAAATTTTCGGGGAATCACATGTAAATAAAAATATCATGCAACCGCATGATTACATTCTATTATCATTTAAAGAGTAAACATATAATCACACATTATCACCATTATCATCCTGATAAGTTATTGTTTCTTTACCCTTAATATAAAAATCCATACAAGATATTTATTTTTTTATATATAATCGAAAGTGAATTGCTGTAAAAGACGCAAATAATCCTACATTGATTTTCTCATCATTTAAAATTTTCTGATACACATAAACTTCTTCATTTTAAATGCCTCATTAACAGGCAGTATAATATATGCAGTGATCTTTTAAATACCTATAATTCAATAGTTAATGTATATTGCAATCGTGCAAATGATACATAATATTGTATCCATTTAATTTTCAAATCATTAATCAGTCAAATTATCTTCCAAATATGAGAATTTTGTAAAGTTAGATACAATATTGTGGTACATAATTCTTCACTTTGATTTCAAAACATTTCCGTTATAAGTTTTAAGAATGCACTATTTTGCTGAATATTTGTATAGCTAACAGATGAAAAACCTCTTAATGCGCCTAGAAAACTCTTTGGTTGTAATGTCTTGAGGAAAATAACAACCATCATCCATTGTGTTTGTCAAAACACAGTAAATTTGTAAGAATTATTCTGTTAATACCGTTCAATGAAAAGTATTAAAAAAAGGGAAAAAATAGCGATAAAAATTTTAGTTTTTTAAAATAAACTAAAAATTAAAATTTTACATCGATTTATTGCATTGGGAAGAACATGCTTTTTTAGTACAGTGTTAACACAGTTTGTACGTTTATACGTACGTTTGATATGTACATTTATGAAATGTGGAAGTTTTTTTTTAAGGATTAACTTTTATAGATGTCTTAAAGCATTAATATTGCAAAAATAAAACTTTGTACTGAAAGCAATAAAAAAAGATCCAAAAAGTTTTAAAAATGTTTTAAAGAAACTAAAAAATAAGATATCAATCTATTTTTCTATAAATATACGACGGATTACCTTAAGAACTCTGGAAATGGTCAAATAACTCGAGAAATACACATCGGATTAAAAAACGGAATGATGCGTGTTCATTATTTTTAAAAAAGGTAATCGGTCATGCCAAACTTGATACCCCGCACCCCCCAATGGTGATGCAACTTTGAAGTCTTAAATGAAAACCCCATTTTTTAACGCAGATTTCGATTATACGAGGGAAAATGCGTAAGGTGCTATGCATATACTAGTTGGATGTGCCAATCCCAAAATCTTCTTCTATCTCATATATTTTAATATTTCAAAATGTTGCTACAAATGTCAATATTTCATTTTTATTAGTTCAATACTATATCACCTTCGAAAGAAAATTACACAAAAAATTTATTATAGTGACACTTTCGGCGGAATATTTCCAAATTCATGGAGGACTTTTTCTTGCTATCGCCAAAAACATACGCAAAAAATTTACTTCAATTCTTAGCATAACTTCATACACTTTTCGATGGTGCAATATTCAAAATGCCACAAGACCGCACAAAGATCGCCATTACAGCACCCCCTACCGGCGGATTTTTTCCAAATTCAGGGAGGACCTTTTTGCCATGGCCAAAAACATACACAAAAAATTTCGTTCAATTCTATGCATAACTTCATACACGTTTCGATGGTACAATATTCAAAATGTACAAAAGTCGCTATTACAGCGTCCCATACCGGCGGATTTTTTCCAAATTAATGGAGTACCTGCTTGCCATAGCCACAAACTCAAAAAAAAAAAAATTGGTTCAATTCTATGCATAACTTATACATTTTTCGATGGTACAATGGCGACATGCGGACACACAGACATACGGACACACGGACATTTTCTATGAACATGTTTTTGTGGATCTCTGACCCCTAAAACGTGTAAATACGTCGAAAACCGGAAGTAGAAAAAAATTTCGATTACAATACTTTCTTCTATTGAAGATAGAGGAAAGTAATAAGGTCATCATTTTTTGGTAATTTTGGGCCCCCTCCCTCCTCACGATATCATACGTTAGCGATCCTCGACTCTCCCCCCACCTGTTTAATGATATCGTTATCAGTGTCTAATTATTTTTACATTTTTTTTCTTTCTTTTTAGACTTTTGCAATGATATACAGATATAGTTATCCATTTATTATTCGTATACTTCGCTGATTTACATGGAGAGAAAGAGTTTATAATGAATCACTAACATATATAAAATAACTTAATACCAAATAACACTTTAAAGAAATACTTACTATTTAAAAGTATTTAATAATCTATTTTTTCCACATAATGAATTCAATAGTAATATTGTCTTCCTGCACTATCCCCCTGCCCTGGGCTAAACATTACTTCGTAGGAACAAAAAAGGTAGACAACATTCGTTCCCATTTTTTACTGGTCAAAATGACAAGTATTACTTCGAACTTGATTTCTCTAACAACGAATTGTATGCGCATATGGCAGAAGAATTGGAAGGACGAACGTTGTGATATTCCATTTTTAGAATTGAAATGATTTTAGAGTTATTTAATGGTTTTAATGATAAATTTGTATTTTCATAAAAATAGATACCAGACCACAAAAAGGAAATTTTGGTTCGATCAAAAATATCCCCTATTCCTAGATTTATATTAAGATATCAAGTGGCAACCCCCTCTCTCTCCCAACTTGATAACATCATATATGTACAGCCTCTAACTTTTGTATTTAACATTTTTTTGTTTGTTTGTTTCGCGATATATGGTGCTGTAATGAACAAAAGTCTTACATGAGCATTTAAAATGTAATCCTCGAATATTTTCTTTTCGAGTAGATGTAACGTGATAATCCGCATAAAATGCGTGTAATGCGATAAAAATAATTCAAAAATCAGTACTCTGTCTGATACAGTTAGCTGGGATTAATGTCTTTGTCCGAGATAGAAATAATAAAAATCTGATACTGCGAGTGTGTAGCGATAAAATAAGATCGGTTGTTACTAATTTCTGAAATAAATAGCTTTAATCTTAGAGTACGCCTGTGCTCTCATATTTTATTTCTTCATATCAAAAATTTATGACCATCTCACCGCAACTTAAGTAATGTCTTATAAAGAAATTGTACACTTATTTAATGATAACCATCCAGATCGTCAACCCATCAACAAATCATATGTTTATAAAACAGTTACTCGGTATCAATACACAGGATCTGCCAAAGAATGTGTTCGTTTCGGAAACTGTAGGTTAGCAATTTGAATATCTAATTAAATATGGGATTCTGCCGTTATTGCCTCTATGGTGAGAGGCGAGGTCCTCATCTAAACTTTGCACCTCGAATTGTCAGGGGCAAAGGGACTTGTGTTAATGAAGCATCCCAAAGGGAACAGGAATCTACTACGTCTATGTCGTTGTTCACGGGTAACCATGAAAGTGGTGCATTCCTGTTATGTTTTAAACAATGTTACCCACAATAGAGTTAGAAAAGGGTACATTTTCTATTAAGTATTTTTTTTATTTTAAAATCAAAACATTAATAAAAAAATAACATTTCTGACTCATAAAAGGGAATCTGATCGCATTTTGATTGATTACACCGCAATCTATAATCATCCAGAAAAAATGTACAGTACAAAAGATACGTATTTTGTCCTGTAGACTCCTGATCTGCTATAAAAAATGTTGGTTCTCATTTAATACATCAAACTTGCTTCAACTCTCATGCCTCAAAGGATGAAGATGGTGAGGCAAATTTGGTATCACATAATAGGTTGTATTTAAATGTTGAACATATACTTTTACTTCTTTCAATCCGATGTGTATTTCTTGAGTTATTCGATCATTTTCGAACGTTTCGGACATCTGGAAGATATTCTGCATTTGAAATAAAATGCACTCAAATAGCAAACTAAAAAACTTCCAAACTCATTATTTTAAGTTTAAACTTATTTTAAGTTAAACCCCTCTGTATCTATTTAAACTGCGAAGTTAAATAAACAATCTTCTTTTTACATGTTTTAAAATAGTTCTAGAAATCTAATATATGTGTCGAAAATATATGCAGTTGAACACACTATTCGTATCAGGTAATGTTTTGAGACGGTGTTTTATTTCCCTTGAGAGACAATGTTCTCTGTACATTTTATTAGATTTTCCGTAGGATTCATTCTCTCACATTTTTCCAAACACATACTCCAACTTAAATTTCCTATAAACTTTTCAAAATGTCTTTCAATATAGCAACGGATAGAGCTTAGAAAAGTATGCTTTCTTTGTAGAGATCTGAAATACTCACCAAGAGATTTAAAAAATATGGAACAAAAGTGACTTGTTGGTATTTCTACATAAGTAAATGAAGGATGAAGCAAATTTATTCTATTGTCAACTGAAACCTAAAATTTCTGAATTATTGTAATATAAAGAGTAACATTAACCTCAATTTACGAAAGACACTTTTCGAATATTTATACAAATGTTATTGCAAATGAATGAAATGTCCGTTTGACTTATTTTAAGAAAGGTTTAGTGCACTTATTCCAAACTTATGCTTTGCCGCATATCATAAGATTATTAAAAATCAGAAAACCAACGTTTAAAAATGCACAAATAATGGGTGAAAAGTAGTTGCTGCTTTCACGTATTATTTGTGCATTTTTAAAAGTTGGTTTTCTGCTTTTTAATATTCCTGCACAAAAACTTTAATTACTATTTTAAGATAACATTATATATATATATATATATATATAATTTCGATCATAATTTTGAATTTCACAGTTGACCTAAGAAACATCATTTTCTTTAGATTCATAGAGATATAGAATAAAATAAAATAATATCATGTTTGTTATGAAGTATTTTGTTTTTGCTTAAACTAAGAAACAATGTAATTATTCCATTTTTTCTTCCACATTTCGCTTTCTTTAAAGTCTCTTTGGTTGTTCCATTCAAAAGATAATAAAGGCAATTCAAACATTTGGATTTACACCATTTCGCAAATTTCGCTATAGCCTTCTTGATCAGTAGTTCTATAGTATCTTGATAATAGTAGATATAGTTCTTGATCAATCTCAAAAATATTAAACTATAGCATATACGAAGTGAATGAATGATCTATTAGAAAACTTCATCATTAAGTATATGAGCTACGTTAAGTTAAAAGTCCTTCCGGACAGTGCTGGGAGGAAGAGGTAGCTTCCATATTCCTTATTTTTAAAAAGCCAGCTTATATTATTCAAACACACGAAGCTCAATTTAGTGGAAACCGATTATAGAACATCCAATACTAATTTTTATCAATACTAAATCATTATGAATGAGAATTTTGCGAAATTAGTCAGCTTTGTCCAAGCTGCTTTTATTTAAAGTAACTTATATTTCGTTGCCAAATTCGGCGATATTTTGAAGTACCTGCCATTTTAAGACAACATGGTGCATGAGACTAACCAGTGAACTTAGTCGAGACCTTAGTAATTCCTGTGCACATGCTCAGTCACATCGGAATCGGTTGACATATAAGAGTGCTGTCTCAGGCAAAAAATCAGATTTTTCAAAATGTCACCCACATTAGAAATTCAAACTGCTGTATCTGAGGCATTTTTTAAGATAAAGACAAAACAAAAAATTCTCCGGAATCCTTATATCAAGGTCAAATACTTAAGGAAGAAACATTTTTCAATTTCTAATTTTTTTTGCACCTTATTTTAAATATATTTTTTTTTTAATTTAATGGCCGCCATTTTGAAACAAGATGGCGGATGAAGCTGGCCAGCACACTTGGTCGAGACATTGCTATATACTATCCACGTGCCTTCTTACATCCAAATAGGTTAATAAATACGCGTGTTATCGTGTTACAAATATCAGATCGCTTCAAAATGTCAGCCATGCCAGAAATTCAAAGTGCTATAACTCAACCATTTTTTAAGATATCGACGAAATAAAAACTGCTCCGGAATCCTTGTATAAAGGTCAAACACATTAAAAAAATCTTTCTCATTTTCCAATTTTTTGATACTTCATTTTAAATTTTAAATTTATTTTTTTTAAATGGCAGCCCTTTTGAAACAAGATGGCGAACGAAGGTGGCCAACGATCTCGGACGAGACATTGGTATGTTCTATGTACACACCAAGTTACATCCAAATCGGTTCATAAATACGCCTGTTATCGCGTGACAAATATCAGGAGGTTTCAAAATGTCAGCCACAATAGAAATTCAAAATGCTATAACTCAGTCATTTTATTTGATATAGACGAAACATAAACTGTTCCGGAATCTTTGTATTAAAATCAAACAAATAAGAAAAAATCTTTTTCATTTTCCAAATTTTTGGTACATCATTTTAAATTTTCAATTAAAAAAAAAATAAAATGGCCGCCATTTTGAAACAAGATGGCGAATGAAGGTGGCCAACGAACTCGCTTGAGACGTTGGTATGTACTATGTATACAACAAGGTCCATCCAAATCGGGTTCATAAATATGCCTGTTATCGCGTGACAAAAATCAGGTCCTTTAAAAATGTCAGACACGCTAGGAATTTAAAGTGCTATAACTCAGACATTTTTAAAGATATTCACGAAACAAAAACTGCTCCGGAATCTTTGTGTCAAACTCATAAGAAAAAACATTTTTTAATTTTCAATTTTTTGGTACCACATTTCAAATTTTATTTTTTTTATTTCTTTAAATGGCCGCCATTTTGAAAGAAAATGGCGGATGAAGCTGGCCAACGAACTCGGTCGAGACATTGGTATCTAATACGGGAGTTACAGTGTGACAAAGATCAGATATATATAACAACACGAAACAAACGTGGAAAGGGTTCATCATCAGCTGCAGTTTCCAAAAAACCTATCACTAAACAAATAAATGATCTTCAAAGTAAATATTTAGAGAATTATAACTGGTTGTTAATTCGAAAAAACATCTTTGCTATTAAAAAGAAACAGATTGTACAACATTTAAATATATTTCTAAGTAAATCTTTCTCTAAACATTTCTCTGATATTTATTTTGACCTCATTATGACTAGGGTTAATCTTTTAAATATTAATTTACAAAAAAAAAAAAAAAAAAAAAAAAAAAAACCCCATAAAATTCAAAACATGAATACTCAAATGATAATTACTTTTTCAAATCACATATTTAATAAAATTAATATCAATTCTAAAATTAATGTTAAAAATTGTTATTTTCCCATTAATAATCTTCATATATCAAAAACCTTTAAATATCCGAATACAATTGGTAGAAAGATTTTTAACTACAATACATTTTCAAAAAATACATCTGCTGCAAGTAATTTTCCGTGTAAATGCATTGATTCTACTCTAAAAAAATACATAAACAATGATCATGGACATATAATCACTGGAAATCTTGATATTGTTAATGATTTTAAATTGAAACAACTAATGGTCTATGGTACTAAATATAGACTTCCATCTAAATTTAATGTTAAATCTATTATCAAACAGTTTACATATGATATTGATATTTTTATTTATAAAATTTCAATCTCTTACAAACTCGCATATTAAATATTTTAATCAATGGAAAGTATTAGTAATTGAAAAATTAACTATAGCTTTTAAAAATAATATTGCTGATTTGGTTTCTATTAATACAAAGCATTTTTTCCAACAAATTACTAAATTACAAAAAAACTACGTTATTACATATGTAGACAAATCTCTTAATAATTATGCAATTATATGTAAATCTTATTATCACCAACTTCTTACAACTTGTATTTCTTCTAATAAGTCTTTTCACAAATCTAATGAAAATGTAATTGTAAATAATCGTAAAATTCGTAGTTATTATAAACTATTAAATATTATATCCACTAACTTTAAATATCCTTATTTAGTTCTTATTCCCAAATTTCATAAAACTCCAATTAAATTTAGGACTGTAACTATTGGTTGCACTACATATAATAATAAAGCCAATAAACTTCTTTTAAAAATTCTTAATCAATTATATATACTTACTATAAACAATGATAATACACATTGTATAAAAAATAGCTATCAACTTGTCAATATATTAAAAAATCTTCATTGTGTACATAATATAACGACATATGACTTCAAAGATCTTTTTAATAATATAGACCTATTAGATTTACATAATATTATAAATGCATTATTTAAAAAGTATTATAAAAAACTTGAATTACCATCTAATATAGATATTGCATATTTTAAATCTTTAACAAACTTCATTATCTATAATAATTATATATTGCAAGATAACACATTATATTTACAGCGTGTCGGTATATCACAAGGTGGTTGTACATCCAGTTTATTATCAGACTTATACTTATATCATTATGAACGTACGTTTACTAATATTAATCTACATTTATATCGTTATATTGATGACATAATTTTAATTGAAACTGATCAATCTGTAATTACTCAATTCCCAGTAGATTATCCCACTAATTTGGAATTGACGGAAAACCTTTTATCTAACAATACAATTAACTTCTTAGATCTTAAAATTACAATAGAAGACAACAAAACAATCACAGATTTATATGAAAAACGTAAAGAATTTAAATTCAATTCAAAGTTAATACATTTACAAATTTTAAATCTTATCTACTTCATTCTGTATATCGAAATATAATACTTAATCATTTATATATAATAAAATGTTTATGTTCTTCTCCTCTTATTAACAATAATATTAAAAAACTAATTTATGATGCATTAAATCATGGTTTTCCAAAAAAATTCATATATTCATTAATATACAATTAGTACTTTACTTACATGATCTTTTAAAACAAATTAACACATGCGTAAACAAAATTACAAAAAAATATATAAAATAAAAAAATATATATAAAAAATTAAAGATTGTAAAATAATATAAAAAAATATTATAGGTTGGATGGGTGGGTAGATTTTAGAGTACGGGCGATGGTGGTGTTGTCTGGATAATATGCAATGGTTAATTTATATATAAAAAATGGGGCTTTTGTATTATCACTATATTTTTAATACGTATTTTATAAGGATGTTGATTTGATATTTTATATGTAATTGGTGACTTTCATATATATTTAGCTTAATTAAAATTTTATCTAATTTACAATAATTTGTTATTAAATTTTAATTTACTCAGGACAATATCATATTAATTATTAATAGTATGCTATTTTTATAGTGATTAATATGAATATAAGTATATTTAATATAGCTAAAGTTATACTGTATGTATTAAAATTGGGTAATTATTTTTATTATTATTCCTCTATTCTTTTTAATATTGATCTATTTTCACTTTGTGTTACAAAATTTATTATCGGTTTAATGTGTTTGAATGTCCCACATTCATACTTTTTGGATTTTTAGGGCTGTAAGAAAATAATCCACACACTATATTTGAGATTTTTAGGTAATGGGAATTTAAGTATCTGATAATCTTCTATATACTTCCATATGTTTTTTATTTCCTGCTCATTTTTTAAATATCTTACATTTAATAGTTATTATTAACGATTTTTACATTATTTTTATTCTATATTTACATTAATTATTATTGAATTTATTTTATAGCATATAGCATATAGCTATATGCTATATATTATCAATGTTATAGAATTATTTAAATTCTTAGTGTAGTTTAAATGAGTAACAAAATAGAATATTTTGAATCCTTTTTTTTATTTTAAATTTTATTAACAATAGTTTTTTTATTTATATATTTTTTTGTGCATAATGATATAGTGTGGTTTATATTAGGTTTATAATTATCTATATATAAGGATTTGTTTGGTTTTGCAGTTGATATATATATATTTTTTACATTCATAGGCTTTCATTTGTTCATCTTGTGACATTTGAATAATAAAATACTACTAGATGGCAGCACCAAAATTTGTCTTTTGATGATAAGTTATAAATTTTGTCTTTTGCAGCTTCTTTTCAGTAGTAATTTCTTACACCAGGTGGTTTTTTTTTTCGCTAAAATTTGACGATATTTTTAAATAGTAATTAAGTAATTTAAAAGTGTATTTTAGTTATTTTAAATAATGTAATCACTTTCTATTTATTTTATTTTATATTATATTAATTGTATTTATCACGGTATTTCAAAATGTATTAACTGCATCCTTTGGTACTGTGATTTCTTAACTGTTTTATTCACCTTAATCTTTACGTTATTATGGTAGCCATGTGCGAGTGGATATATTGAAAAAAACTGAAATATTAATCGGTATGTTGTGTAATATTTCTATTTTATATGCTATAGATATTTAAATTGGTTTTATTGAATTTTCCATTTCATATTATTTGATTCTATTCTGTTCTTTTTTCTTCCATAATAATTCTTATAATAAATTATTTGGCACATTATTTTATACTTACAGCTTTAATTCACAATATTACGGTTTTTGATGGTGGTAAGTTATGTTTAATTAATGGTTATATATATATATATATATATCAACATTTGAACGGAGGGTGGTTTTGGAGTCTGGGGGTCATGATCGATGAAAATATACCAAAATTTTTTGAAATCGCTTTCCTCCAAGCGGCTGAAATAGGTAGCTTTTTGTAATGAATGCTACCTAAGAGAAGATGGAAAAAAAGTAAATATTAATTTTTCTTTTTATTGCTATCAACAGGTTGTTTCGAATTTGTCAAAAAATGTGTGTTCCATGAAATGTTCTACTTTATTTCTAATTACAGTTTTTTTTTCTCCTTTTTTCGAAATTTATTTCTCACCATGTTTATACAAATGTTACAATACTGTAAGTTGCAATAAAATTTATAAAGATTTTAAAAAAGGTATTTTTGAGGAAGATTATAAATTCTACATTAATTCCAATTAATTCGAGATACTTTTTTGAGTCTTAATATAGCTAATTTGTTTAAATATTCAGTTTTTAGAATAAATTTTTGTCTTTTTTTTTTCCTGTATCACATAGTCGTTTAATTTTAATTATATCTAAAAAATATCCTTAATAAGGCATTTTGAAATTTTTGGTGTTTTGTTCATAATTTATTTATATGAAAATAAAGAATATGAGAGCACTGGCGTACATTAACTTTGAAGCTATTTCAGAATTTATTAACAATTTTATTAATCAATTAATAAAAACGTCAAAAGAAGATTTTTTGACCAAAAAAAGTATACTCATTAAACATTATAAATCAATTTAATTCTAAATTAAAACTGTTAAATAATGTAATAATTTAAGAACAGCCAAGTCGTTTTTTAGGGTTCCGTACTTAAAAAGTAAAAACGGAACCATTATAAGACCACTCCTGTATGTTTGTCTGCTGTCTGTCTGTCGCAGTCCTTTTGCTCGTAAACTATGCAACGCTGAAAGTTCAAATTGGGGGGGAAGTAATAAAGGCTATTGATCCACATATTTACAGATTAATAAATATTCATAAATATATTTAGGAAAAATGTAGAGGGGCTAATTAAGTTACTTGAAAAAAAAAACCCTTTCTTTGTATATCGTGTGAGGTATCGTGTGAAAGCTTTCGTAACGCTGAAATCAAAAATATATTTCATTTAATTTTAGGTATTATATTTTCAAAGTTATGGTGGAAAATGTAGTAAAACATTATGTTCCCCCATCTAATTCTGAATCTATTGAAACTAAAATTATGAAGAAATTAGAAGTAGTAGACATTAATTTAAACCTTGCAGGAAAATTATAGCGATTACTCTAGGTCACACAGTTTTTGAGAAAATCGCAATTTTCCGTTACATTCAAATTTTTATTTAAAGGGCTTCAGCAAAGGTGTTGAGAAGAGCTGGGGGTACCTATCGTAGCGGAAGTATAAAAGCATTGTTGATCATGAGTTTCGAAAAAAATCTTTGGCAATTAGCCGAGATAGTAACCCTTAAAGACACGGACGGTTTGTACATACATAATAACAGGGACGGCGTACTCTATTCTCCATTGGCTTTTAAAGTCTAGATAACAAATTTTAAGGATATATTTATGTAATGCAATGCCCAGTAGCAGTAAAAAAGAAATAAACGTCAAATTGTTAAAAACAGACTAATTTAATGAGGATGAATCACATGAATACTATGGGATTCGCCACTAGTTTCCATTGAGTGGATCTCTCAATACACCTACTATGTCTTTAAAAGTTAACTAAAAACCTATATGGAATAACAAATATACAGAATAGCTATATTTGCTATTATTTAGGTTCCATATATCTTTGAACTTTCATGGTATATCCATTTATATTTTTCTAGTATAGAGGGTGCAAAGGAAAGTTCCTTTAACCTGAAAATACTTGTGAACGGAGAGAGCTACAGCTATTTAAGTGCGGTAACGGTATAGTAAAGCGACTACGCCCGATTTAATGAAAATGACAGCAGCGTCTCCTAGTGGTGAAATTTGGAAGATAGCCACTGCAAGTCGAAAACAAAAAGAGATAGAGCAAAATGTCCAGTTAGAAAGTTTTAGAACATCAATTAATTAATAGAATACGACATTTGGTTTACATGTATAACATAAATCTTTGTCTGTTTACCCCAAAATGCCGGACATCAATGCACTCCATTTTGTGTAAACGTTTTAATGGAATAGTCAGGAGTATGAAGAAGTACACACAATTTATGCTATAAATACGTACTTATCTCAATACATTTTGATAACATCACACACACAAAAAAAGACAAACAGTCTTACAGTGATAAAAAGTTATTATTCAGTATGTTCAAAAAGTTCGCCATTGCTCACGATACACGTTTGTGAGAGTAATTCTGCATGCACGTTTCTCAGCATGGAACGTCTATTGCAAGCCTCTTCAGTACGACTACATAGATCTAACCCTTTCAATGGCGGTAGCTAGACGGTCTAGCCACCTAATTTTAATTCCAAAACTGACAAATTGCACCAAGAATATTTTAATAAAATTTTGCTTTTGTAATGAAAGTGCTAATTGGCGGGGGTTTTGTTTTCTGAGAAATTCGTTTGAATATTCTGGTGTTAGTTATTTCATCAGTGTATTATTTCATCAGTTTACGAACAGAATTCTTCTGGCCCTGAAAGGGTTATTCTAAAATTTTAAATGCATTGGAAATTAAATATTTTCAGACATTACAGCACAGCACAACGTTACAATCTGCAACTGTGCACTGCTACATTTCCGGAATGTGAATACGCAAAGTAGAATCGTCGCTCATCGATTTCGGATATTTTTGGATATGCAGGCGATGATTTATGTTATCCAACGATTTATCTTATGAACGGAGTGTCGTTTCGCACTAATTAATTGATGCTCTAAAACTTTCTAATTGGAAAATTTGCTCTACCTCTTTTCGTTTTCGATTTGCAATTGCTATCTTCCAGATTTCGCCACTAGGTTTACTGCTGTCGTTTGCATTAGGTTGGGTGTAATCGTTTTACTGTACCGTTACCTCTCTTGTATCGCTGTAGCTCTTTCCGTTCGCAAGTATTTTCAGGGTAAAGGGACTTTCCTTTGCACCGTGTATACTATACAGTTATACCCAACCCTACGTTGTATAGATTTTACAAAGTCTTAGTATTCTGTTAGCAACGGTATTTTTTTAGTAATACACTTACTAATTCATATATTATTGTACGGAACCCTCTGTGCGCGAGTAATACTCGCACTGGACCGTTTATTTACAAAATATATTGAGCCTTGAAACTGTTTGGGAATTAAGTTTTTTTGTGAAACTTTTTTAACGTTTTTGCTTCTTAGAGTTATGAAAAGCTCACAATAAGTTGCATTCGTATATGTATTAGAATTCAATCTAACAAACTTTCCATTTATTTCAAAGACCATGAAAACATTTTTGTCAGCTACAATAGTATATGCTATCAACCCTTTGAAAGTTCTGTGTATAATTTAGACCCTGTGTTTTTTATTAACTAATTAATGTAACATATCTGTAATTTACCATTACTGTAATTTTCTTCACATGCATTTGTTTTCTCTCCCCAAAATAATACAGCATGTGTTGGGAATCACATGTAAACATTATGCAAGTATAAAATTTATTACTACGCAATAAATTTTAGTCCTACATTTAAATATGCACGGAAATCATGAAATTGGACAATTGATTTATGTTATACTATCTAAATAGTTTGTAATCTTTAGTGAATGAAAAAATCTTGCATAAACAACAATTTGTTGAAGTTGCATACAAACAATTTGATACGTAGATTATTTCTTATAGTTCAAAACTTTTTCGTCATAAATTTTCATAAATCACTATTATAGTGAATATTTATAGATCCGAAAGACGAAAAAGTGTATATATATAAACATCCAGAATACCCTTTGGTCGTAATGTCCCGAAATAAATAACAACCATCATTCTTCAATTTTATTTCTGTAGACAGAATTTATAAAAATGCTGCTATTAGTCAAAAAAATTATAACAAAAGGAAATAAATGAATTAAACTTTATGGATGTCTTAAGGCACTTACATTGTAACGATTATTTTTGAAATGGGAAGCCATAAACTTAATTTTGTTTTCTAAACATTTATAAAATGTTTAACACAAATATAAAAAAAGGAAAGAATTGGAAATATTGTGAGCATAATCATTTAGAGTTTCAGAATAAGTCAAAGATTAACATTTTTAAAAAAATTAACGTTCTACACTGTAAAAAAAACACGACCAGTTTTCCTGTAGGAATCGGAAAAATAGTTGCCCTTATCGTACCGGAAAAATTTTCGACCCAGCTCGGAATAAAATCCGTAAAATCGGAACAAAATCCGTAAAATACCGTTTTATTGACTATTTCCTTTTTTTACGGATTTTATTCCAAGCTGGGTCGGAAAATTTTCCAGTACGATAAAGGCAACTATTTTTCCGATTCCTACAGGAAAACTGGTCGGATTTTTTTTTACAGTGTATAAAACGAATAAAAAATGAGAAAAATCAAGAAGTAAAATATTAGTTCTTTTGAATAGACGAAAAAATAACTTTACGTCTATTCTTTATATTGGAATGATCATCTCTTTTAGACTACAGAGCTAAATTAGTAAACTAGTTTATGTTTATAAAGTGTGTATAGTGTATTTATAGTGTATAATTTATAGTGTATATGTTTATAAAGAGTTGAGTTTTAAGAATAATGTTTTTAGATATTTTAATGCGATAATTCTGCAAAGACAAAACATTCTACCGAAAGCTATATAAAAAAATCTCGAAAAAATCTATGTAAATATTGTTTTAAAATAATGAAAATACATTTAGCAATCATTATTTTCCTAAATTAACGGTGAATTAACTTTTTAACATAAATGCTATATTCTGGAAAAGAAAGTGTCTTCAGTCTGTAATTTCACTAATTTAAGTGCAGAAAATCCCGGGTTTCTGTATACATTTTCAATGCTGAGTGAAGTAAACATACTTTATTTATGTCAAAAATAGTTCCGGAACTGTAATATATATGTAGTAAATATATGAAGTTCAACGCAATATTCGTATCAGGTAATGCTTGGAAAGAAGTTTTGTTGCCATGGAGAATAATGTTCACAGTGCATTTTATTGTATTTTCTATTGAAATCTTTCTCCAACCTTTTCTAATCACGTTGTCCCACGTTTCAAATATCCCAGACACTGTTTCAAAAATTCTTTTAGAATGACAATTTACAGAGCTTAGAAAATAGTGCTTTGTTTTGTAGTGAATTGAAATAATCACAAGTGTTTAAAAATACTAGTGCAAAAGCGATTTGCATTGCTGTAATTTAAACTTATGTAGACAAATGACAAAGCAATTTTATGCTGCTTTGAGCGGAAACATAACTGTCTATAAAGTATTATAAATTGTACTATAAAGAGTAACATTTACTTTAATATAGAAAAGACACATTGTGAATATTTCTACCGTTATCACAAATGAATGAAATGTGAGCTTTCTCTGTTTTTAGTATTAATATAGTAATTGTGCATTTATTTTTAACTGAAGATTATTCGGTTTTTTTTTAGGTTTTTTAGATGCCTTTTGCAAGAATAAATTAACATACAGAAACGTTGTTTTTATTGTTATTTTTATTCTTGTTAATTCAGAGTTTTACCCCTACCTATGAAAAATTATTTTCTCTAAATAAGAAGAAGTCTTAGAAATAAGTATAATAAGATGATCTTTGCTGTGATTTTTATTTATTTTTTCTATAACTGAGAGACCTTATATATATTACATTTAATATTAACTTTTTGCTATCTTTTAAAGTATTTTTAATTGCTTTCTGGAAAGGAAAAATAAAAGAAATTTCAACATTTGAAATTGAAACATTTTGAAAATTGTGTTAAAGTGTTCTTTATCAATCTTTAATTTCCAGAACATTACCATATTAGGAAAGTAGGAAAAGCAAATGCGAAATTTTATCATTGCATATATTAACTAAATTAAGTTAAACGGAAGCGTGAAATAAAAGTAAAACTTTTATACATTTATTATAAGCTAACATTTGAAGCATATTAAACTAATACAAATGCATATTCATTAACTCTTAATTAATCGATTTATTTTCATTATGAAGAGATTTGTTTTAAAATTGTCATAGTTTGTGTTTCTTGAAATTCTGTTATTACTTGACATTATTTGTGGTTAATTTTTTCCCCTTTTTTCCATTATATCTTAAGGTGTTTAAAAAGAAATTTAAATACTTTCAATAAGTCGGAATAAAATATTTTTACATCTCTGAAAAAGTGTTTCAGAGTTAAGAGTATGGATTTTGTATTACCAATTAATGCAATTTATTATCTCTTTTGAAGCTTACTATATTTAATATTTGAATTCATTAGTTTGTACAATAATTTTCTGTCCTTCCTGCTATATCTAAAAGTCGTTTTGTTTGACTTTTTAAAAACATATATCTGTAATAAGACATTTTGCAAAGTTTAGCATAGCGTTCATATTATATTTATATAAAAAACGGAGTAAGATTTCTAGGAGAACACTACCATTGAACATACTTCAGAATTTAATAACAGCCTTTGCGGGAGTAAACTACGAGTATTAATTGCATTAATTTCATTAGTTTGGCAATTAAAAACGTTCAAGAAGATATTTCTTCCATAAGTATAAGCTCATTATTATTATCTTTTAATTTTCAATAATAAGGAATATCTGTTGAGGAATTAAGGAATTCTATTTAATAATAAAAAGCAAATATATGTATTTTTTTTTAATCTGGAACAATGTAATCAACATAAATTTAATTTAAAAAAAATAATTTTTTAAAAATCCCTACTGCTTTTTAAAATATGGATACTTCTGCTTCCATATTCTTTCCTCATTACTCAGAATATACTAAATAAAACTGTGCATGGATTTTTAGATGTATGGTATATTACATTTAAAATGATTTTTTTCTCTCGCGTACAGTAAAAAATCAAGGAAATTCAACAAATTCATAATTAAATTTAAATATATATACATATCAAATTTAATGTTAAATCTGTGCATAGAAATATCAAAAATAAGTAAAACAATTTTCAAATTTCTATCTGAATTTAGAATAAACAATTTAATTTAAAAAATCAAAAAACCCGACTGCGTAAAAAGCGAACTAATTAATTATTTCTCATCAATGTAAAACTATTTTTTTTTTCAATTCCTATTATTATCTCACACTCTCGCTATATATATCTTGTTTAAATTTTCAATCGTTAATAAAATACTTATTATTCATCCAATCAAGCTCAAATAACTTTTTTAAACTTGTATTGGATGACACTTGACGTTTATCTAGTTTTTTCAAATATTAATTCATTAATTAAATTTAATTAATTAATTTTCAATAATCGAGAGAGCCCTCTTCTTGATCAATGTATTTTAAGACCGAAAGATCCCTCTTCTTGACCAAGGCATTTTAAGCACCACTCAGGAGGAAAGAAGAATAGGAGAAAAAAAATTACCTTATCGACATAAGTAGGAATTGACTTAAAATATTTTTTTTATATTACTTGTTTATATTACTTACCTATTTTTTTATTTACTTGTATTTATGAGTTTTAAGTTGTGTTTAATTGTTAGTTCCTATCTATAAACACTGTTTTGATGAGGTCTATAGATGTCTATCTTGGATAGAGTTGCAGTAAAGCTAGAGATCCTACCTACACAACTTCTAGGTTGTATAATATTTTAACGGAGCTTCTGACTGTAAAATAGTCAATGAAACATGTCTTCATTTTGAAAGACCTATCCAATGATATGCCACTCAACAGGGTGCGTAATTTTTTTTTCGTCTCTATCGCCATTTTATATTTTACGACCGCCATTTTGAATTTATAAAAACAAAACCTAACCTATAACTATTGGGCCGTTAAGACGAATCGATAGAGACCTCATTCATTAAAATCCATCCAGCCGTTGGGATGTTTCGAGGGTATAAAGAAATCCACATACACAGATACGCGTGAAACACATAACCCTTCTTTTCAGTCGGGTAAAAAAGACTTACCATTTATAGAACAAGCAAGTTATGAAAATATGAATATGGAGAGAAATCAGCTTAAAGTTATCATTTGTAAGAATAACAGGTTTTAATTTCCAACTTGTGGGAAGTTTATGCAGAGTTTTATCAAACACACAAATAAAGTATATATAGACATTTGCATGCAATTTAGTCACATATAATTAGTGATTTTATATGTTTGAACCCACTAAATACACGAAATATACACGAAAAATTAACAATGACAAAATTGTCTCATTTGGCGTTATTTATACAAAATATTACTTACTAATAATATATATCATGCGAGAACACAAATAAGTGCCATATACATTTAGCACAAATATAGAAAAACAACCAGCCTTATATGCAAGTCCCTAAATTTACATTTTTGGGAATATCTCAGCGTCTGCGAGCAAGACTAACTTTTTCTCGTACTATTTCATAAACTGTATTTGCATTCATCCTTATTTGATACATTCACTTGTAGTCTTTTGAGATGGCCAAATAAACTCATACTCTGGCTATTGCCATGGAGGAAGTAAAATAATTCGCTTTTTTAATAGTGATCTAAATTAAATAGGATTGCTGAATGGTCGTGTCGACCTTTTACAGAATATCATCGCGCATAAAATCTTTAATAACTTCTTTATTATTAAAGATACCCTTTTGAAATTTCACCACTCTATTTTCAAAAGACGAAGTTATATTTTAAGCAAATAAAAAATCGACATTTTCACGATTTCCAAAGTACTGTGTACCCTTAATTATTATATATCAATTTATATATAGGTTAATTATAAACAAAATAATTTTAAAACTGTTATTCCATTTTTTACAAAACATCTTCAACTTTAAATTTGTTTCAGAAATTATTTTCATTTGTGTGTTATTTTAGTTTCTTTGAATGTTACCTCTTCGTGAGGTTATGAAAAGCTCATAATTGTTTAAATTCCTAGATGTGTTAGAATTCATTAACAAATTTTACATAAACTCAAAAACCATGAAAATAACCATAAAACCATGTAGCCAGCTGAAATACTACCTATAATCAACCCATGTAAAATTTTAGTGTAACTTAGATTCTATGTTTTTTCATGTAGTAATTAATTTTATAGATATGTTATGAACAGATATTAAAATTTTGATCCCATGCTTTTGTTTGCTCCATAAAAAATAATAAATTGGTTGTAAGCATCACTTGAAAAGTAAACATTATGCAACTATAAAATGTATTAATTAATACCCTAACCTTCAAAAGTATAAATTGCATGATTATAAAAATAACAATAAATTTGATAAACTATTCATGATTTTTTAATAATTCTACTGTTATTATCTATTTAAAAACATAACTAGGAAAAATAATTATTCATTTTTTATAACAAATATTTTTTGCTTTTTAAATTAGCATAGTTTTCACTGATCATTTATTTAAGAAACCATCTATCTCTTTATCCGTTCATATAGGAAAACCTAAAAAATATTTAGTATTGTAAATGTAATCCAAAGAACTTTTCTTTAAAACACACAAATATTCCAAGATGCATTTGCTAGTACTTATTAAATTTTATGATACATTTCATAAATTCATGTTAAGAATTTTTTGTTTTAAATGTTCTACTTACAGATTCGGTTAAATTCATTTCAACGCATGCAGTAAAACTTTCAAAGCTTTATTTAAACAAACCCAGAAATATTGAAATCAGACAAATCATTTATATCATACTATCTAGAACCCATAAACATCTGTGAAAGAAAGTATCATGCAGATATAGTAATTTTTTGAAGTTACACACAATAATACTATACATAATGCAATACTTATATTTAAATTTTTTTTCATTATAAAGTTTCATAAAGGACTATTATGATGGATATTTATACACCCGATGGAAGAAAAACAATCCACACTGTAAAAAAAAAAAAAAAAACACTGTAAATTTGCCAGAACAAACTCGATCACAGTGAATGTGCTGTATCTTTATTTGGTTTCCTGACTATATAAACATGAAAAATACAGTAGTTGCGTAAAATTAACAGCACAATGTGATGGCAATTCGGACGCCAGCAGTTTGTGCTGGCGTCCAAATTGCCAGCAGATTGTGCTGGTAATTTTACGCAACTGTATTTTTCATGTTTATATAGTCAGGAAAAAAAAAAAAAAGATACAGCACATTCACTGTGATCGAGTTTGTGCGCGAGATGAACAGTACATCTTTATACGTCCAGACCACCCTTTGGTCGTAATGTCCTGAAGTAAATAAGAATCATCATTATTTAAATACATTTCTGTATACATAAATTATACGCAATGCTGCCATTACTCAAAAAAACGCTGTAACAAAATATTGTACGGAAATCAATAAACTTTATTTTGTTTACAAACAAAATATGCACAACTTTCTAGAAAAAAAAATGTAAAAAAAAAAAAAAAAGAAAATATAGTGAGCATTATCATTTCGTTTTTAGGTGCGTTCGTAATTATATAAATACGTAGCACCTATAGTTGTTCAGTCCGTCTGTCTGTCCGTCCGTCTGTCCGTCCGTCTGTCCGTCCGTCTGTCCGTCCGTCCGCATATAATAGATCAAAAACTACCCAACCGAATGGTCTGAAATTTTAAATATATGATTGTTCTAAAATTTTGTCGAGCCATTTCAAATTTTATGAAAATCGGATGTATATTTAAATTACAGGGACAGTCAAAAGTTTTTCTTTACATTACGGCCGATGGGAAAAATTATTGCACGTGCATTTTAATGATGTTAAAGCTTTCCGAATGGTCTCAAATTTTAAACATATAATTATTGCGACATTTCGTCGAGCCATTTCAAATTTTATGAAAATCGGATGTATAGTTTAATGACAGGGACAGTCAAAAGTTTTTCTTTACATTAAAGCCAATGGGAAAAATTATTGCAAGTGCATTTTAATGATGTTACAGCTTTCCGAATGGGCTGAAATTTTAAATATATAATTGCTGCAAAATTTTGTCGAGCCATTTCAAATTTCATGAAAATCGGATGTATAGCTTAATTACAGGGACAGTCAAAAGTTTTCCGTTACATTAAGGGGAATGGGAAAAAATTATTGCAAGTGCATTTTAATGATGTTACAGATTATGCACTTATGAATTGCAAATAAATACACATTCAGTACAATATGGGGTGCAAAAAATAATTATAAAACTAGTTATAGTACGAATGCACCTCATTTGCCACGTTTGGCGAGCAATTTCCAACTTGTTTAATAATAAATCAGAAATTAATATTTTAACATTCATTCCTTGTATAGTTTAGCTAATGTGTGTCTGTTGAATCATAATGTGTGCTTTAGCAATGCTAAAGAGTTTTTTTATATAATAAGATTTGGGGTCTTTTTAAAGCAATAAGTTTGCAAAA
The DNA here is from genome assembly GCA_963932465.1 of Maratus speciosus. Taxonomy (NCBI): domain Eukaryota; kingdom Metazoa; phylum Arthropoda; class Arachnida; order Araneae; family Salticidae; genus Maratus; species Maratus speciosus. Next base: position 479,352,213 of record OZ010786.1, read on the forward strand.
ATAACGGTTTGTAATAAAAGATGTAAAATTTATTTTTATATTTTAAGTCTAAGTAATGTTTTGTGGGCAAGAAATGTTATCGGGAAATATATATATTTTTAAATGGAACAAATAATGTTTCAAGATACATATGTTGCATTTTGACAAATTATCTGTGAATTGTAAATTCTAAAAATTCTAAATTCATTATCTTAAGTTTAAAAATCACTCTCTTCAGTATTTATTTACACATGCAAGTGAAATCAATATTCCTTTTAAAATTTGTCCCGAAATTCTGATATATATTACAAATGTATGCAGTTGATCACAGTATTCGCATCATCGAATTCTTTGGAAAGAATGTTTTATAGCCCATGGGAACAATATTTCCATTGTATTTCATTGGATTTTTCATTCATCTCATTCACTCACATTTTTACGATCACATATTCTTACGTTGCAAATGCTCCAGATATTTTGTCAAAATTTGCTTCAGAATGACAATGCAAAGAGTTCGGAAAATAAGTACAAACGTTAGGCTTTGTTTTATAGTGAACGGAGATACAAGACGTTTGAAAATGATGAAACAGAGAGGATTTGCATTGCAGGATTTCAAAATTACGTAAACAAATAAAGAAGCAATTTTACTATGAATCGAAACATAAAATGTCTGAATTATTGCTGTATAAAGTATAAAATGTTTCTTAATGTATAACTGATTAAAACGTTTATTTTACTTGTTTCAAAAACTGATAAAGATAATGTACATTTATTTTTAACTTATGATTTGCCGAGTACTATAAATTTATATTACCTTTATTTGACAATAATAAAAAAAATGTGATATTTTTTGTGTTTATTAACGTTTGTAAACAAAATAAAATTTCAGATCTCATTTTTCTTTTATTATTCTTTATAGTCTGAATTAGTTTTTGTCTATATAGTGCATACTTATTCCTTTATAAAAAAAAAAAAAAAAAAAAAAAAAAAAAAAAAAAAAAAAAAAAAAAAACATTGACATTAAATAGAGGAATTTTCAAAGTAATTCGATAAAAAATGTAATTTAATTCTTTGTTACAGTGCTAATATTTGTACTCATACATAATTTTTTAGTCAATAATATGGCAAAAATAAATTATGATATGAAAAAACATTATTATACAAAGACGACTAACAGTTAAGACTTCTTAACTGTATTAATTAAGTAAAATGTCCAATAACGATAGACAAAAGAGATAATGTCTATCATTAGTTACATAATGTAGCCTCTATTTTAAATATAGGTGTAACGATTAAGGCCACTTTTTGCAATATGGTCAATCAGAAGGATATAATTCTTAATATATCTATAACACGAAGAATTCTGCAAGCTGATGTAGCAAATTCCTGTTCATCTTCAATCTTGAGCTATTCCGGTGAAGTTATACATGCATACGTTTTAAAAGCTTATTCTAATCATTACATAATTTTTGATAAATGTTAGTCTTAAATCCTGCTTTACCATCATCCTATATACAGTGCCAGCAAAAGAAAATCTGGACACTCAAGTCACCATCTCAATGTTAAGAAGTTCTTTTTTACTTTTTTCTGCTTTAAATAGAAGAGGTTGGCGAGAGTTTCTATCGCGCGTTGGTCACGTGGAGTGGTTGGCCTTTCTAGCTTGAGATGTCTCAGCGTTCTCCTTTTTGTTTTAGTTCTGGTAGTGGTTTGAAAAGAGGGCTTTTTTAAAAAAAAATTTTAATGACTGTCTAGATTATATTTGCTGACACTGTACAGGACAGCTTAGATTTATCGAATTTTCACTAGTAAAATCGCATTTTTTATTTCTTCTTCGCTGCTAAAATAGATTTATTTTTCTAATCATATGATTATACATTTTTTTTTCAGATTCTTCAAGTTGGTTAATTTTTATTATTTTAAACTTCTCCTTTTTTAAAAAATTAAATAATTGTGAATTAAAATGCCAAAATTTTTCTTAAATTTAAGCATGACTAGATATATATTACTTTTGCGTGAAACTTAGAATTGCTGAATAATTCTATAAATATATATGTACGCAGTTTATGCTAATTTATTGCACTATCATCCTAAAGAAAGACAGCTTTTAAAAACGAAATCAATAAGGTTTGGGATATTTTTCTATTTAATATTTATTGTGCAGGTCCCAGTAGTCCACATTTTCCATTAGTCTTTTCAGCTTTAACTCATTACAACATTTATTTTTATCATTTACAGCCCATTGAATGTAACATGCAAATTTTGTGTTATGTATATGATTAAAGGTTTTTTATACCACCATATTTTAAATTAAAATTCAATTCAGCTAAGGATCGTATAATACAAATAAAGTCGCACTTCCAACAATTATCATCTGTACACGCCAGAATATTCAGTTTTATCCATATTTACATGCATTTATTTTTATTCCATTAACATGCCATGTGTTTTAAAAGTCTCTAAAAGGATTAATAGCTCATGAAATACACATCGGATTAAACAATAGTAAAATATATGTTCAATATTTGAAAAATCTAACCGAAGTTTATACCCAACCACTAACCCTTAGTGAGGATGAGAGGGGATGCAACGTTGAAACCGTAAATGAACGCCCGGATTTTTTAGTGCTAATTGGATTCTACAAGGAAAAAATACGTAACTTTTGTATTAAGCATCTGTTTTCCGTTTCACGGTATATGGTATTGTAATAACCGAAAACCGGTATTGAGTACATGAACGTTTGAAAATGTACTCTTTGAATATATTCATTTCGAGTATATCGAACGTGCTTGAAAACCACTACGCATAATTATGCATGTAATACGAAACAAATGTATCAAAAATCACTAATTCTGACTCTTATTGCTAATTGGTATAATGTATTTGTCCGAGAAACAAAGAATAGATAGTCAGTAATTTGAATATATAAATATTTGATTCTACAATTATTGTCTCTATGGTGCGAGGCGAGGAACTCATCTGAAATAAGCAACCCTAATCGTCAGAAGCAAAAGGACTCAGGTTAATGAAGCATCCCGAATAGAACATAAAGCTACAACGTTTACATCGTTGTTCCTGGATGATGATGAATGTAGTTCATTTAGAATCCAAGTAACGCTCCCCTTCCTACCCATGATAGAGAGAGGGAAGACAGCATTTTTCTGCTTATTTTTGTTTTGTTTTTTAAATTTAAAATAAGAACTTTAACGAAAAATAGGAATTATTATTCAGAAAACGAATCTGACAGCATTTTGATTGGTTACAGCGTAATCTACGACGATCCGAAAATAAAAATATTATGTACAAAAGTTGCATATATTTTCATGTAAACTTCGAATCTGCAATAAAAATTGAGATTCTCATTTAAAATTCAAAACTTGTAACATCTCTCACCACGAAAGGGGTGTGGACAAACTCTGGTAGTACGAAATAATTTTTATTTAATTGTTGAATATACATTTTTCCTTCTTTCCATCTTATGTGTACTTCTCGAGGTATTCGATCTTCTACAGGCTTTACGGACACCCGGCATATCTGCTGCATTTCAAATAAAGAATGTTCAAATTCTAAATTAAAAGAAAATAATAAATTAATTATTTTAGGTTTAGTAAGTGATGGCCCACTGTATCTGTTTATACTGACAAGTGAAATAAACATTCTTACAGAAATCTAACACAGTTCCAGAAATCCAATATATATGTTGCAAATATCTGCAGTAGGACACACTATTCGTATCAGTTGATGTTTTAAAAGGGTGTTTTATTTCCCATGAGGGACAATTTTCTCAGTACATTTTATAAGATTTTCTGCTGAAATAATTCTCAAGACTTTTTTTTTCAAATGCATAGTATAACGTTTCAAATTTCCTATAAATTTTTGAAAAAAAAAATCAGAATGGCACCGCATAGATTTTGGAAAATAATGCTTTGTTTTGTAGTGAGCTGACATATTCACCAAGAGTTTTGAAAATGGTGGATCATAGGCTATTTGCATTACTGAAATTTCTACATATGTAAATAAATGATGAAGCAATTTCGTGCTACTGTGAACTGAATACAAAATATTCTGTATTATTGTTCTATAAAGAATAACATTTACCTCAAACTAGGAAAGAGACATTTTCGAATATATATGAAATATATATTCCTGAAAATATAGTGTATTTATTCCTGAATTATGCTAATTAATTTATGCTAATTATGCTTATTAATTTCATAAGATTATTTTTCCTGTATTTTAGAATAATCTACAATCATTTAGAAAAATTTTCTGGGGTTCCTGCCCTCGAGATAAATTTTGAATTTCAAACTTGACGTCAGAAAAATAATTTTCTCGAAATACAAAGAGTCTTAGATATTAATAAAACAATATTATATTTACTGTGAATTCTTTTGTCCTTTGTTTAAATAAGAGACCATGTGTTTATGCAATTTCTTTTTCACATTTTTCTACCTTTAAAAGTTTCTTTACTTGTTCCCTTGAAAAGATAATAAAGGAAATTCAATCATTTGGAAGTAAAACATTTTGAAATTATCTCTATAACGTTCTTAATCAATCTAATATATATAAAACTATTCAATATCAGGAAGTGAATGAATAATTTATTACAAAATTTCATCACTACGTATATAAACTTCATTAGGTTAAATAAAAGCTTTAAAAGAAAGTAAATATTTTATGCATTTTTTTTTTAAATATTAAGTATAAGAAAGATATTAAACTGAAAAAGTCCTTCCGGCCAGTGCCGGGAGGAAGAGGTAGCTTTCACATTCCTTATTTTTAAAAAGCCAACTTATATTATTCAAACACACGAAGCTCAGTTAAGTGGAAACCGAATGTAGGAGATTCAATAGTAATTTTTATCAATACTAAATCATTATGAATGAGAATATCGCGAAATTAGTCAGCTTTATCCAAGCTGCTTTTATTTAAAGTAACTTATATTTGGCTGCCAAATTCGGCGATTTGTTAAAGTGCCTGCCATTTTAAGACAACATGGTAGATGAGGCTAACCAGTGAACTTGGTCGAGACCTTAGTAATTGCTGTGCACATGCTCACTCATATCGGAATCGGTTGATATATACGAGTGCTGTCGCACGCAAAAAATCAGATTTTTCAAAATGTCACCCACTTTAGAAATTGAAACTGCTATATCTGAGCCATTTTTTAAGATAAAGACAAACAAAAAATGCTCCTGAATCCTTATATCAAGGTCAAATACTTAAGAAAGAAACCTTTTTCAATTTCTAATTTTTTTGCACCTCACTTTAAATATAATTTTTTTTAATTTAATGGCCGCCATTTTGAAACAAGATGGCTGATGAAGCTGGCCAGCGAACTTGGTCGAGATATTGATGTATACTATCCACATGCCTTCTTCCATCGAAATAGGCGAATACGTGTGGTATCGCGTGACAAATACAAGATCGTTTCAAAGTGTTAGCCATGATAGAAATTCAAAGTGCTATAATTCAACCACTTTTTAAGATATAAACAAAAAAACATATTTTCAGAAACAAAAACTGCTCCAAAATCTTTGTATCAAGGCCAAACACATAAAAAAATCTTTTTCATTTTCCAATTTTTTAATACCTCATTTTAAATTTTAAATTACATTTTTTTTTAAAAAATGGCAACCCTTTTGAAACAAGATGGCGAATGAAGCTGACCAACGAACTCGGTCGAGACATTGGTATGTACTATTTACAGACCAAGTTACATTCAAATCGGTTCATAAATACGCCTGTTATCGCGTGACAAATATCAGGTCGTTTTAAAATGTCAGCCACAATAGAAATTCAAAATGTTATAACTCAGCCATTTTTTTAGATGTAGACGAAACAAAACCTGTTCCGGAATCTTTGTATTAAGGTCAAACACATACAAAAAAAATCTTTTTTCATTTTTCAATTTTTTGGTATCTCATTTTAATTTTTTTTTTTTTTTAAATTGCCACCATTTTCAAACAAGATGGCGAATGAAGCTGGTCAACGAACTCGGTTGAGTTATTTGTATGTACTATGTACACACCAAGGTACATCCAAATCGGTTCATAAATACGTCTGTTATCACGTGGCAAATATCAGGACGTTTCAAAATGTCAGCCACGCTAGAAATTCAAAATGCTATAACTCAGCCATTTTTTAAGATATAGACAAAACAAAAACTGCTCCCGAATCTTTTTTACAAGGTCAAACACATAAGAAAAAAATATTTTTTCAATTTTCAATTTTTTGCTACCACATTTCAAATTTAAATTTTTCTTAAAATTTTAAATGGCCGCCATTTTTAAACAAGATGGCGGATGAAGCCGGCCAACGAACTCGTTCGAGACATTGGTCTGTACTATGTATAAACGAAGTTACATCCAAATCGGTTCATAAATACGCCTTTTATCACGTGACAAAATTCAGGACGTTTCAAAATGTCAGCTTCGCTAGAAATTCAAAATGCTATAACTCAGCCATTTTTTAAGATATAGACGAAACAAAAACTGCTACGGAGTCTTTGTATAAAGGTCAAATACATAAGAAAAAAATATTTTTCCATTTTTAATTTTTTAGTACCACATTTTAAATTTTAATTTTTTTTTAAATTTTTAAATGGCCGCCATTTTGAAACAAAATGGCGGATGAAGCTGGCCAACGAACTCGGTCGAGACATTGGTATGTACTATGTACACTCCGAATTATATCCAAATCGGTTCATAAATACGAGAGTTACAGTGGGACATATGTCAGATATATATATATATATATATATATATATGGATATATATATATATATATATATATATATATATATCAATTTTGAACGGAGGGTGGTTTCGGTGTCTGGGGGTCATGATCGATGAAAATATACCAAAATTTTTTGAAATCGCTTTCCTCCGAACGGCTGCAATAGGTAGCTTTTTGTAAAGAAAGCTACCTAAAACTTTATACTCATTAAATGTTAAAACTTAAATTTATCTTTTTATTTTTATAAACGGGTTGATTCAAATTTGTCATGTAATTCGTGCTTAATGAAATGATGTGCATACTTTAAATTATTTGTGGTTGAATATTTTTTTATCATTTTTTTCCGAACATTAATTCCCACCGCTTTTATACAAATGTTACAGTTCTATCAATTAGTCGAGCTAAAATTTATGTCGATGAAAAAAGAGTATGAACTGTTAATTACCATTTTTTTCAGGATATCTCTTTTAGCTTTTTTGAGTTAATTTTTTTTTAAATATTCAGATTTTAGAATACATTTTTGTCGTTATTTGTTTTGTATCACAAAGTCACTTTTTTTTAATTATATCCAAAAAATATCCTTAAAAAGACATTTTGCAATTTTTGATGTGGTGTTCATAATTTATTTATATGAAAAAAGTTTTATTAAACAATCAATAAAAACGTGCAAAGAAGATTGTATGACCAAAAGTGTATACTTATTAAATATTATAAATCAATTTATATCTAACAAGGGAACCACTTTAGGTGTTGCTCGCACCTAGTATTGAAACCTGGTGCATTTTAAAGCTCTATATTAGGAAGTTTGGGAATCGATAAAATTTTTTTGTTAAAATAATATTTTTTGATTTTACAGCAGATTAACTTTCTGAAAATGCAATTTTCGAGACCACTTTTCGGGCTGTTAAAGTAAAAGATTTTTTTTTTAAATATTTAAAAATATAAATTAGTCAATAATAACTATAAAATGTTGAAAAAAGTTTTAAAATTCCTTCAAGAACCTACGAATTTGATTTAAAAAAAATACAATATTATATTTACATATTTGGCGGGGAAAGATTGGCGTCTATTTCGTCCCGTACAGTTTTCCGGCAACCCTAGCTCAGTATTTTCGCTACGCACCGTGTTGTAATGTTTTGGACGTAAACCTATTACAAGTATAAAGGTAGTGAAAATTTTGAAGTGCCATATCTGGCGACTTAACTCTCTTTTGGTGTAAAATTAAAAATCCAATAATAAAAAATTATAAATATAAAAAAAATATATAAAATATGATTTTAACAAAGAATTTTTATCGGTTCTATAACTTTAATGCTTAGAGCTACAAAATGCACCAGGTCTCGATTCTAGGTGCGAGCAACACCTAAAGTGGTTCCCTTGTAAGTTGAAAATTGTTAGATAATGTAATATTTTAAGAACTCTCAATTCGTTTTTTGCAAAAATATATTTACCTTGAACATGTTTGTGAAATAAGTTTCTTTTGTGCATCTGTTTTAACATTTTTGCTTTTTAGTTATATGAAAAGCTCGTAATAAGGTCCATTCGTAGATATATTAGGATTCACTCTAACAACTTTTGCAACTGAAAAACTACGCAAACGTTATTGTCAAGTACAGTAATACATATAAGCAACCCTTCGAAAATTCTAAGTATAATTTAGACCCTATGTTTTTTATTAACTAATTAATGTAACATATCTGTTATTAAACGTTATTGTAATTTTCTTCCCATGGAATTGTTTTCGTCTCCAAAATAATACAGCATGTAATAGGAATCACATGTAATGTAAACATCGTGGAACTGTAAAACTGATTACTAATATCATAATTTTATAACATATAGATTGCATGATTGTTAAAAATAATAATACATTTTATGAATTATAAATTTTTTCATAATTATTCGGTTATAAAACATGATGAGACTATCAAATCTGATTAAAAATATAATGAGAAAAACGAATTTTTGTAATTTAAAGCAAAATAGTTTGGTAATTATTATTAAATCAACGGTTTTCTTATGATAATTTATGTAAGAAATACACTCTTTTTCCCTTCATATAGAAATACCTAAAAAACATTTATTATTTTAAATCCAATCCAAAATTCCCTGCTTTATTAGAAGAGAATATTCTTATATTCATTTGGCAGCATTTATATATTTTTTAGAAACATTTCATTTTGAATACTTTTCGTTTAAAATGGGGCATTAAAAAATTCTTTTAAATGCGTTTCAACATATTCCGTAAATCCCTTTAAATCCTATACTTAAAAAGGTACGAAAATAATGGAATTGGAAAAATGGTTTATATTATTCAATCGATACAATTTATAATCATCAGTGAATGAAAGTATGTTGCATAAACGACAATTCTTGAAGAATTACAAAAAATACGATACGTAATTTATTTCTTACAGTTAAAAACTGTCTCTTCATAAATTCTCATAAATCACTGTTATGATAAATATTTATAGATCCAAAAAATGGAAAATATTCCGTATTTAAACATCCGAAATACCCTTTGATCGTAATGTCCCGGAGTAAATAACCATCGTTCTTCAAGTATATTTCGATAGACAGAATTTATATAAAACGCAGCTATTACTCAGATGATATATAAAGGTAACAAAAGGAAATAAATGAACTAACCTTTATGAATGTTTTAAGGCACTTATTTTGTAACGATTATTTTTCGAAATGAAAACCATAAATTTTATTTTGTTGTCTAAACATACATAAAAATTTTTATATAAATGTAAAAAAAAAATGTAAAACAAAATGAGCATAAATACAATGAGCAAAAGTATTGTGAGCATAAATACTTATACTTTTAGATTAAATCCATAATTAACATTCTAACACAAAAACGTTAACGTTCTATAAAAAAAGAGCAGTAAATGGGAAAAAATGGTGAGCAAAATTTAAACTTTTTTAAATAAACGAAAAAATGATTTTTAAGTATATTTTTTATAATAAAAAAGCATGAGATTTAGAGCACAGTGATAATTTTGTAAACTCATGTATGTCTATAACGTGTGGAAGAATTGTACTTTAAGATTATTTGTTTGCAGATGTCTTAACCCTTAAGTGCCTGATTTTTCAAAAATCATTGTAATAAGGTTTTTCGGTTTTCATTTTTTAAATAAATCATGGGAAAAATACTTAAAAAAACCATATTTTTTTTAAGTATGGTTTACGGTTAAAAATCAGTTTGTTACTAATCGGCAGTACTGGTCTTTTATTTAAAAAATAATTTTCCTTGATAAAATTCTATAATATTAAACACATAAGAATTTTAAGAACTATAATAAGAAATAAATTTTACTTGCTCACATCAAAACAAAATAGGGTATTTCGCAAGCTTCTAAACAAAACAAAAAGAACAATTTCAACAGCTGAAAAAGTAAATCTATCTTTATTCTTAAACAGCACAAGTGTTGCCATCTACATGTTGAAAATCGATTTAATAATACTTTCAGAATGTATTTTATTGGCAACATTATGCATTATGGCTTCAATATTATTATAATATTAGTTTAGAGCCTAAATTGGGTATGATGCCGAAAAGCAACACCAGGCATTTAAGGGTTAAATCGATAGTTCAGCAAAAGTAAAACTTTCTATGAAAAACTATAAATATTTTTTTAATACAAATTATAAATAATGTTTTAAAGAAACGGAAATAAAGTTATCAATCATTATTATTTTAAATATAAACAATTAAATAACTTTTTAAGGTAAGTATGCTGTATTTAAAAAAAATGTATTCAATCTTAATTTCAGTGTAGAAAATAATTATACATTTTCACTGTTGAGAGAAATAAACGTTATTTTTACGCATGTCAATGAGTATATGCAGTTGAACACACTATTCGTATCAGGTGATTGTTTATTAAGCAATCTTATTGCCGTGGAGGACAATGTTCTTAGTACATTTTATAGTACATTTAGTGCATTTAGTACACTTAGTACATTTTATTATTTATTTTTTTCCATTGAAAATTTTCTCCCACTTTATCTCATTCTCCCACGTTTCAAATTTCCCAGGCACATTTTAAAATTTTATTTTAGAATGGCAAGGCTTAGAACTTGGAAAAGAATGCTTTGTTTTGTAGTGAATTTTAACTCTCAGGAGTGTTTTAAAACTGTTAGAACAAAGCTTGTAATTTAAACTTATGTAGACAAATGACAAAGCAATTTTATGCTGCTTTCATGAGAAATCTAAATTGGCTATAAAATATTATAAATTGAACTATAAAGAGTAACATTTACCTTAATAAAAAAAGCACATTGTGAATATTTCTATCGTTATCACAAGTGAATGAATTGTGAGCTTTCCCTGGTTTTAGTACTGATGAACTAATTGTGAATTTATTTTGAACTTAAGATTTCACGTTTTTTTTATGGTTTTTAATATATTTATCAGAATAAATTATTGTTGTTGTTATTGTTACTTTTCTTAAATTAGAGTTTCTCTCCTCACCTGAGAATTTTCTCTAAATAAGAAGAAGTCGTAGAAATAAAGATAAAAAAATGATGTCTGCTGTGATTTTTTTCCATAACAGAGAGACCTTACGCATATTGCATTTCATATTAACATTGCGTTATCTTTTAAAGTCTCTTTAATTGCTTCCTGGAAATAAAAATAAAGGAAATTTGAACATTTGAAATTAAAACATTTTGAAAAATTCGTTAAAACGTTTTTGATCAATCTTTAATTTTCAGAACTCTAGTATATCAGGAAACGAATGATAATCGATTACGAAATTTATCATTGCATATATCTGTACCTTGGAACAAAAAGGGCCAATTTCCATTTTTCTCAAATGGCAGGAAACCCAATTTAAATTTGAGGAATTTTAAGAATCTTGCTACGATTTCTGTACTATTATTTTTCAAAGTTGTACCTTTCAATTCAGTAATGTTTTTCTTTCTACAATCTAATGTTACATTGATTTAGTTTTTTTTTTTTTTTTTTTTTTTTTTTTTTTTACATTTTAAATTGGCCATTTTTACATTAACAGTAAGTAATATTGGCCTCGACAAAAATATTTTGTTTTCAATTATCTAATTTTGGGCGGACTTTGATCCTTTTAACAATTACTTTATATCGCATCGTGAATTCATTGTGCATTTAACTCAAATTTCTCAATTTTGGACATTGGCCATTTTGTTCCAAGGTACAGAAATTAACTAAGTTAATTTAAATAGTAGCGTCAAAAATAGCAAACATTTTACGCATGTATTACAAACTAACATTTGAAGGATATTAAACTGATAAAACTTTATATTTCAAATGAAAATCAAATTTCAAAGTAAATGCTTAAAAGGCGTAAAGGCCAACACAATGAAAAAGATTCCGAACCGGGAATCGAACCCGGGCCATCAGTATAGCGCGCTGACGTTCTACCGACTAAACCACTTGGAACGATACCCAGCAATGAAAATTTCTCACTATTATATGTTGGCAAGGCTACAAACGCAGCAGAAGTTGGAATATTCCCGTCTGGAATAATTTCCATGTATTAATATAGAACTTTATAGTCATTAATACTTAAATATTCGAATTTTGAGTTTATTTTTTTATGAAAAGATTTGTTTTAAAATTACCATTAAATTCTGTAGCTATTGCAATTATTTGTGGTTATTTTATTTTATTTTTTTTTTACTTTTTTCCAGCATATCTTAACGTGTTCATAATTTTTTCAGTACTTTCAGCTAGTCGGAATAAAATGTTTGTACATCTAAGAATTAGTATTTCAGAGGTAGTGTATGAATTTTTCATAACCAATTAATGCTATTGATTACCTCTTCTCAATCTTATTATAGTTAACTGTATGAATGTCATAGTTTGAACAATAATTTTCTGTCCTTTTTTACTATATCGCAAAGCTGTTTTGTTTAATTTTTTAAGTGCATGTTCGTAATAAGACATTTTGTAAATTTTAGTGTAGCTTTGATATTATATTTATATAAAAAATGGATTAAGAGGACTAGCAGTACATTCAAGTTATCTCTTTCATAATTTATTAACAGAGTTTGCGAAAGTAAACTACTAATTGCATTAATTTCTTTAGCTTAGCTATTAAAACTTTCAAATGAGATTTTCTTTCTATAAATATGAGCTCATCAAGAGGACACAGTGCCTTTTAATTTTGCTTTTCAGTTTTGAATAATACTTTAATACAGTAGCGCTCAAAAGTATTTTGACAACCTTATATTCTCTCTTATTTTATTTAATATAAAAATTTAAAAGAAAATATATTCCCTATAATTGAGAACACTATGACTACACTTATTCAAATGTATCAAGTTTCAACTTGTTTGTTTACATTCGGCGCCACCGAAGAAATATGACTCCTCCTTAGCTCAAAAGTATTTTGACAATTAGTTTGCATTTAATTGTTGAAGGTGTCATTGGCGCTATAGCTTCGATTAGTGTTTATATCGACTTATTGTTATTATTTTTAAATGCCGAAATGTAAAAAATATTGAAGTGATTCTAGAAAAGCCGCTGTAAAAGCACTTAAGAAAGGTACCCTGCAAGCAGAATTAGCTCGTTCTTTTAACGGGTCTCGGCAACTTGTAATAAACATGAAATAAAGCTTTTAATAAACAGAAATGCATCGAAAATAAGCCTCAAAGTGGCCATCCGAAAAAAAAAACAACTTTCAATTTTAATTGTATTCTAAAAATGATATCTACATATTGAAATTAATGATTGACACCGGAATTTTGGTTAAAAAAAGTTCGGTTTATTATGTGTGTGAAATATAGCTTTTTCTTATTTACATAAATAAATTTGTTTTCAAATTCCGGTGTCAGTCGTTAAATTCAACACTTTAGCAATGGAATTGCTTTGCTCCTGAAAGGGTTATGCCATTTTACAAATGCGACTCCAGCCTTCCTATTCTTAGTAGATAACAAACGTGTTTTTCTAGTCTTCTGCCATGTAAAACATAGAGGTTTAGGCGTCATTTGACTGATGAAACGTGTAGTCTGTGCCGTAATTGTCATTCAATTCCTTTTTTTATTATTACAGCGGACTTACGACAATCACTTGTAGATATCATTTTTAGAATTCAGTCAACATTGCAACTTGTTTTTTTTTTCGGATGGTCACTTTGAGGCTTATTTTCGATGCATTTCTGTTTATTAAAAACTTTATTCCATGTTTATTACAAGTTGCCGAGACTCGTTGAAAGAACGAGCTAATTCTGCTTGCAGTCTATATTTCTTAAGTGCATTTACAGCGGCTTTTCTACAATCACTTCAATATTTTTTACATTTCGTCATTTAAAAATAATAACAATAAGTCGATATAAACACTAATCGAAGCTATAGCGCCACTGACACCTTCAACAATTAAATGCATACTAATTGTCAAAATACTTTTGAGCTAAGGAGGAGTCATATTTCTTCGGTGACGCCGAATGTAAACAAACAAGTTGAAACTTGATACATTTGAATAACTGCAGTCATAGTGTTCTCAATTATAGGGAATATATTTTCTTTTAAATTTTTATATTAAATAAAATAAGAGAGAATATAAGGTTGTCAAAATACTTTTGAGCGCTACTGTATCTAAAGTGGAATTCCATTTAATAATAAAGACCAAATATAATTTTTAAAAAAATCTTATAGGACATCTAAAACTAAATTGAATTTTGTTTTATTTAACTTTTTTAAAAATCTTTACTACTTTTTAATATATATATATGTATATATATATGCTTAAAATTGTTTCTACTCTCCATATAATACTCTACATTAAACTGTGCATGGAGTTTTAGATGTATGGGTTTTTGATTTTAATATGAATTTTGTTTCTCGTGTATAGTAAAAAAATCTAGAAAATTCAACAATCTCTTAATGAAATACTTACAAAATAATAAGTTTAATCTTGAATGCTAAATACATGCACAGAAATATCAAACACACCACTGAAAACAAGAAAAAATTTTCAAACCTCTATCTGAATTAGGAATCAAGCCTTAGAGCATTTATTGAACAAAAAAGTAATGAAAATGTGAAAATGGAGTAAAATCAGTTTAGAGTTTGCATTTGCAAAAATAACATGTTTCAACTTTTAACACGCACAATTTCATGCACAATTTAATCAAACACAGAAATTAAAGTATATAAAAACACTTGCACATAATTTAGTTACATATAACAAGTGAATTAATGTTTTAAAATCGTACTCAACGAAAAATTAAAATTGAGAAAATGGTCTGATTTGTCGTTATTTATATAAAATATTACTTACTAATAATATATATCATGTGAGAACACGAATAAGTTTCACATGCATTTAGAACAATAATTTAAAAACAACCAGCTTTATATGCAAGCCCATCGTTTTTCATTTTTGAGGAATCTTTGCGTCTACGAGCAAGCTTAATTATTTTCAGCGCTAATTCATAAGCTGTGTTTGTTTTCCTCCTTCTTTGGTACATATGCCTGAGGTCTTAACGCATGACCAAATTAACTCAAACTGTCACGATTAAATCATACTCTGACTTTTACCCTATAGGAAGGAAAATAATTCGCTATGTCCTTTGGTTTGTTCAGTAGTGATCTAAATTAACCAAGATTGCTGAGTGGGCGTGTCGTCACTTTAAATTCTGTCATTGCTCATAAAATATTTAATATCTATCACATTTACAATTTCACAGTATATTTTTTAAAGTTGTAGTTATACTTTAAATAAATAAAAACATAATCGATATTTCGAACATTTTCGAGCTACTGTGTCCCTTTAATTATTTTATTTCAATTTATATCTATATTAACTAAAAACAAAATAATTTAAAAACTGGCGTTCCATTTTCTACGAAACATATTGAGATTGAATTTTTTTGGTAAATAATTTTGATTTGTGCGTTCTTTCTTTTTTATGTGTCTTCTTCGCTGTGTTATAAAAAGCTCATAATTATTTAAATTGTTAGATGTATTAGAATTACTGTAACAAAGTTTTCATTTCAGCAAACACCATGAAAAAATTACTGCCAGCTATTGTAATCTGCAATTAATCCATAGAAAATTTTATGTATAGCTTAGATCCTACGTTTATCATATAGTAATTTATTTTCTGCGTTATTAAAATTTTCTTAATATGATTTTGTTTGCTGCATCCCAAGTAAGTCATTTTTTGTAGACGTCACATCATGTGGAAACATCGTGCAACTATAAAATGTATTAATTAATATAATAATCTTCAAAATTAAACATTACATTACTATAAAAAACAATAAATTTTATGAACTATTAATTTTTTTTAATAATTATGCTGTTATGATCTAAAAATATTTAGTGATATGAATATAATTCAAAGATCTTTTCTTTAGAAGACGCAAGTATTCCAATATGCAAATGCCAACACCTATTAATTTTTCTGATACATTTCACAAATTCATTTTCAGAATTTCTCGTTTTAAATTCAAATTTACTTAAATTCATTCCAACACATATTGTAAAACTTTTCATATGCTTTATTAAACAGGCCCTGAAATGGGACAAATGACCTTTATTTTTATATCTTGAGTCCATAATTTTATCAAGGAATGGAAGTATCATGTAGATATAGTAATCGTTTGAAGTCACAAACAATAATACGATACGTTATGCGGTACTTACATTTCAAAACTTTTTCATCATAAATTTTCATAAAGGAGTATTATGATGAATATTTATACACCCGATAGAGGAAAAACAATCTATCTCTATACATCCGGAATACCCTGTGGTGATAATGTCCCGAAGTAAACAACAACCATCATTCTTCAAATACAGTTCTGTACGCAGAGATTATATACAATGCTGCTATTACTAAAAATAATTTTTAATAAAATATTGTATGGAAAGCAATAAACTTTACTTAGTTTTCAGAAAATATATTACTATTATATTACTTACTATTACTTACATATACTTGAAAATATATTACTTACTATTACTTATATATACTTGAAAATATATTACTTACTATTACTTATATATACTTGAAAATATATTACTTACTATTACTTACATATATTGAAAATATATTACTTACTATTACTTACATATACTTGAAAATATATTACTTACTATTACCTACATATACTTGAAAATATATTACTTACTATTACTTACATATACTTGAAAATATATTACTTACTATTTCGTTTATTAGAATAAATCAAAAATTAACATTTTAACATCTATTCTTGATATTATTTAACTACTGCGTTTGTGTGGAATAGTAATATGTGTTTAAACTAAGCGAAATAATTTTTTTTTCATTTTTTTAAATAAGATTTGGGATTGTATTAAAGCCATACGTTTTCAAAAATAACTGTTTTTACTAAAAGCTATAAATTTTATTTTTACATTTTAAATCTAAATAATCTTTTGTGGAAGTAAAATTTTGTTTGCAATTATTTTTTTAAAGAAACAAATAATCTTTCAAGATAGGTACATATGATGTATTTTGAAAAATTGTGTGTAAACTGTAAATTCTAAAAATTTTTAAGTCATTGATTTAATTTCATAAAATCGCTCTCTTTAGCATCTATTTACACTTTCAAGTGAAATCAATATTCTGTTTAAAATTTTTTTGCCAAATTCTGATATATGTTACAAATTATGCGTATGCAGTTGAACACACTATTCGTATGTCCTAATGCTTTGGGAAAATGTTTTATTTCACATGTGAAACTATATTTCCAGTATATTTCATAGGATTTCTCATTCGTTTCATTCACTCACATTTTTCAAATCACATACTCTTATGTTGCTCTAGAAACTTTGTCAAAATTTTCTTCAGGATGACAGTGCAAAAAGTTCGGAAAATAATGCTTTTGTTTTATAGTGAACGGAAATACTCACAAGGCATTTGAAAATGATGTAACAAAAGGGTTTTGCCTTACAGGAATTTAAACGTATGTGAACAAATAAAAAAGCAATTTCAATCTACTATGACCCGAAACCAAAAAAGTCTGAATTATTGAAGTATAAAGAATAACATTTACCTTAATATAAAAGTGATTGAAATGGTTACATTCCTTATTTTAAAAACTGATGAAATTACTGTGCATTTCTTTGTAACTTTTGATATGCCAAGTTTATAAATTTATATTATCTTTATCTGACAATATTAATAATAATTACATATGATAATTTTTTGTTTATTGAAGATTTTAAACAAAATGAAATGTCAGATTTCATGTCATTTTTTCTTTTTTTCAATATAATATGTATTCTATTAGCCTATATAACATATGCCTGACCCTTTTACAAAAATCGTTAAAAGAAGAAGTTTCAAAGTAATTAAATAAATAATTTAATTCGTTATTATAGTGTTAATATTTTTATTCATAAATTATTTTATAGACAATAATATGGTGAAAACATTGTTATGGTATGACAACCCATTATTATACAAAAACGACTAACAGTTAAGATTTTTTAACTACCGTATATACTCGTGTATAAGTCGAACCGCGTATAAGTCGACCCTCTAACTTTCGAATGCAAATTCTGGAAAAAATCAAAAACCGCGTATAAGTCGACCCCCTAACTTTTTACTTCAATTTTACACAAAATCAAACCAAAGATTTCACTTGGCAATGCGAAAAAGTGGTAAGTAAACAACAACAAATCATTGATTTTTTTTTAAATGATAATTTATTATTATTTGTGTATTTTATATGTTATTTTTTTATTCATACACATAAAAAGCCATAATTTTGCCTTATTCGAAGTTTTTGTTTTTGCTGTTTTAACAGACTCGCTCGCGTATAAGTCGACGCCCCAAATTTGCTTACCGAAATTGTCAGGAATTCCTCGACTTATACGCGAGTATATACGATATATAAATTATGGGCAAAATCCAAAATTGATAAACAAAATAGGTAATGAATATCACTAGTTTCATACTTTAGACTCAAATTAAAATAAAGGTGTAACGATTAAGGTAACGTCTTGTAATAAGATCAGTCTAAAGCACATAATTCTTATTATAACTCTAACACGAAAATAAAATTCTGCCAGCTGATGTAGCAAATTATTGTTCATCTTCAATATTGTGTACTCCGGTGAAATTATACACGCATACGTTTTAAAAGTTTATTTTAATCATTATATATTTCTAGATAAATTTTAAGCTTAATTCATATTTTAGCATAGTTAGTTCTATATACATGACAGCTCAGATTTATCGATTTTTTCCGAGTAAAATCACATTTTTAATTTATTCTCCCTTACTAAAATAGATTTAAGCTTCTAATCAGATAATTATCGATTTCAATATTGTAATTTCTTTAGATTTTTCAAGTTTGATAATTTTTGCTATTTTATATGACACATCACTTTTTTTTTAAATTTAAATAATTGTGAAACAAAATGCCAAAATCCTGCTTAAATTTAATCGTTACTAGAATTATATATTACTTTTGCGTGAAATTTAGTATTGGTGGTTAATTCCATAAATATATATGTACACAGTTCATGGTAGCTTATTATACTGTCATAGTAAAGAATTAATTTTAAAAACGAAAACATTATGATTTGAATTTTTTTTTTAATTTGATATTTATGTTTCTCTTTTCAATAATCTACATCTCCTATCTGTCTTTTTCAGCGGTAACGCATTACAAATTTTATTTTCATCATTTATAGCCCATAGAAGCTAACACGCAGATTTTGTGTTCAACCCTGTGTACGACGAAAAGTTTTTTATAAGCCATATATTAAACAGAAATTCAATTCAGTTAGGAATTGCATAACACAACTAAAGTCGCACGTCTAATAATTAACATCTCTACACTCCAGTATATTAAGTTTTATCCGTAGCTATGTATGTGAATTTATTTATATTCCATTAACATACCGTGGGTTTGAAAAGTCTGGAAACGATTGAAAAACTCGAGAAATACACATCGGATTAACCAATAGAAAAATACGTGTTCAATCTTTAAAAAAAAGGTATTCAGTGATACCGACTTTCGTACCCAACCACTAACATTTAGTGGGTATGTGAGTGGATGCAACTTTCCAACCTTCAATGAACAAGCCCCCATTTTATAATGCAGATTCGGAATTTACCAGCAAAAAATACATAACTTTTGTATTTAATATTTTTTTCGTGTCACGATATATCGTGCTGTGATCGACTAAAATCGGTAGAAAGTATATGAACTTTTGAAAATGCGCTCTTTGAATATTTTCATTTCGAGCAGATCGAACGTGTTTGTAAACCCACCTCGCATAATAATCCATGTTCTACGATTAGAATAAATAAAAAATTACGAACTTTTTCTGTTATTATTAGTTGACAAAATGTCGTTGTCCGAGAAAGAAATAATAAATATCATTATACAGTGATTGTGTTGTGATAAAATGAAATATTCGGTATTTAATAACTATGCAGATCGTCAATTCATCTCCAAATCATCTGATTATAAAAGAGCTACTTAGTATTAAGACACATTGTCTGTCAAAGCGTATGTTCGTTTAGGAAATTGTTCAAGTAATTGGAGGTTAACAGTTGGAACATCTAATTAAATATGGGATTCTTATTATTCTCCATTATTTTCTATATCCTGAGAGGTGGGGGCTCATTTAAAAAAAAAGAACCCCGAACTGTAAGGGGGAAAAGGACTTACGTTAATATAGTATTCCGAAAGGAAAAGGAAGCTATTTGGCCATTGTCGCGTTGTTCCCGGGTAACGATGAAGGTTGTGCATTCCATTTATATTTTAAGCAATGGGCCTTTTTCTACCCACTATACAGGGAGGTAAAGATACGTTTTCTGTTTAGTTTTCCCTTTTTTTATCAGAAATTTAATTAAAAATAGGATTTCTTTCTCAGAAAAGAAATCTCACCGCATTTTGATTGATTGCACCGCCATCTCAGAACATCCAGAAAAATTATTAAGTACAGAATTTACGTATTTTTTTTCGTAGGCTCCAAAACTGCAATAAAAAGGTAAGTTATCGTTTAATATATCAACTTGCGCCACCTCCAATCCCTCAGCGGATGGAGGTGAGAAGTAAACTTTTGTATCACTGTACAGTTTTTATGTAAATATTGAACATATGATTTTCCTTCTTTTAATCCGATATGTATTTCTCGAGTTATTCGATCATTTCCAGGCTTTACGGACAACCGGTAGATATGCTACATTTCAAATCAAATATGTTCAAATTATAAATTTAAAAAAGTTCTAAATTCATTATTTTGAGTTTAGAAAGTCATAGTCCAGTGTATATATTTACACTGCCAAGAGAAATAAACATTCGTCTCTATATATGTCTTGAAATAGTTCCAGAAACCAAATTTATGTGTCACAAATATCTTCAGTTGAACATGCTATTCGTATAACGTAATGCTTTGAAATGGTGTTTTATTTCCCATGAGGGAATATGTTCTCAGTACTTTTTATTAGATTTTACATTGAAATCGTTCTCCCACATTTTTTTCATATGTACCCCAGAGTTTTAAATTTCCTAGAATTTTTTTCAAAATTTCTTTTATAATGGCAACGCGTAGAGTTTGGAAAAGAATGCTTTATTTTCTAGTGAACTCAAATTCTTTCCAAGAGTTTTAAAATGACGGAAGAAAGGCAATTTACAATGAAGGAATTTCTACTTATGTAAAGTAATGATTAAGCTATTTCATGTTACTGTGAACCGAATCTAAATTATTTCAATTACTGTACTGTAACAATAACATTTACTTTAATGTACGAAACATTCATTTCGGATATTTATACACAAATTACAATTTAATGAATTCTCTCCGTTTGGCTTGTTTTCAGAACTGGTGAAAATATAGTGCATTTATTACAAACCTATGCTTTGCTGAATTTAAAAAGGTTATTATTCCCGTATTTTAGAAGAATATATAAGCATTTAGAAACATCTTACAGTGTTTTTTATGTATTTATTAAGGTTATTATTCCTATATTTTAGAAGAATATATAAGCATTTAGAAACATATTCCAGTTTTTTTTTTTTATGTTGATCTTAATTCTGAATTTTATACTTGACCTAAGGAAAATCATTTTATCTAAATACGAAGAATCATAAAAAAAATAATAAAATAATATTATGTTTGCTTTGAAGTTTTACTTATTTACTTAATTAAGAAATTATATAGTTAATTAATTTCTTTCTCTCATTTCACTTTTTCTCTAGATCTCTTTAATTTATTCCTAGAAAAGAGAGTATAGGAAAGTGAAACATTTTGCATATTCCACTATAGTGTTCGTAAAAAATCTATAATATCCGAAACAGAAGAACATCAAGAAGTGAATAAAAAATCGGTCACAAAATTTCATCATTACGTATATGAACTACGTTAAGTTATACAGAAGCTTTTAAAAAAGTAAATATTTCATACGTGTATTGTAAGATAAAATTTGAAAGATAGTAAACATCACACAATTTTATACTCATTAACTCTTAAATCTCCGATTTCTATTGTTATTGTTATGCGTAGATAGGTTGTTTCACATTTGTCATATAATTTGTGCATCATGAATTGTTCTTTTTACTTCAAACGTTTTTACTTCTTGCAGTTATGAAAAGCTCATAATATGTTGCATTCATAGAAGTATTAGAATTCACTCTAAAAAAATTTGCATTTGACTCAGAAAACCATAGGAACATTATCGTCAGGTACAAGTGTATATAATCAGCCCATGGAAAAATCTATGTATAATTTAAACCCTACGTTTTTCATTAACTAATTAATAATATTAAATATCTGCTATGAACCGTTATTGTAATTATTTGCTGTTGCATATTGTTTTCTCTTTCTTCCAAACTTTATTTCTCACCGCGTAAAAACAAATTTTACAAAACAATCAATTAGTTTCTTGAGTTAAGAGTATCTCAGGGAAAGATTGTGAACTTTTCACTACCCACTAATTCGAGATATCTCTTTTGACTCTTGCTTTAGTTCATATTTTAAGATATTCAGTTTTTAGAATAAATTTGTGTCCTTTTTTCCTGTGTTACAAAGCCATTTTGATTGAATTATATCGTCTATTTGATAATTTATTAACAGTTAATAAAAACACTATCAATAAAAATGCCCAACTAATATTCATGATCAAAAGTGTATGCTCATTAAGAATTATAAATCAATTTATATCTAAGTTAAAAACTGTTAAATAATGTAGTAATTTTAAAAATGGCATTTCATTTCTTACAAACGATATTGAACTTTGAACATGTTTGGGAAATCAGTAAACACATGGAAAATTCTATGTATAATTTAAACCCTATGTTTTTCATTAACTAATTAATAATATTGCATTTCTGTTATGAACCGTTATTGTAATTATTTGCTGTTGCATATTTTTTTTCTCCTTTTTCTGAACTTTATTTCTCACCACGTTTAAACAAATTTTTCATTACTGTCAATTAGTTTTGTGAGTAAAGAGGTATCTCACAAGTAAAGGTACTATAGTCTGTGGCGGCAAATTTCAAATTTTATAGATCATTCGCTTAGTAATTTTATACCTCGCATATAGGCTGTTGAGTTTTTGTAATGACAAGGGGTCGAGTCAAAATTCAAAATTTTGATCATTGAAAAACAGATGCCTTTAAAGAAATAAGTGCGATTTAAGTTTTCTAATTGTTTTTACAGTGTCATACATTGCCAGTAACTACTATAAGGTTATATTATTGTTGTTATTATAAGAATTTGGAATTGCAGAAAAATATTCGTATGCAACATGACAGGCAGTTTTTCTCAAGTGATGATGCACTCGTCTAGTTCAGTGTTGCCAGTGGGATACTTTTTTAAAATTTAGATTTCTTGATTGGCACCACTTTTCTGAAGTGATAAAATTCCCCTTGTTCCTTGAATAATATGTCTTTAAATAAGGAATTTTACTATTTCAAAAAAAGTGGTACCAATCAACAAATCTGAATTTTTAAAAGTATCCCACTGGCAACACTGGTCTAGTTTTGTTCATCATGTCACTTCTTTTTCCCGAATTACGAGCAAAATCTTTGTAACCACACATTGTAGGTTCTTTTATCAGTTTTTCAGTACTTCGTAACTTACGGAACGTCTTCATACAGTTAAATGCGAAGGAATTTTCTGCTACTGTTTTATTTTCGGCAGCTAGCATTATGCAAATTTTTAAACTTTGACCAGGCCGCCTGTCATTATTAAAACTCAATAGCCGATATGCGAGGTAGTAAATTACTTAGCTCGATGAAACAAATCGAATGATCTATAAAAATCGAAATTCGCTGCCACAGAGTATAGTAACTTTACTTGTCAGAGAAAGAGTGTGAACTTTTCATTACCCACTAATTCGAGATATCGCTTTTGACTCTTGCTTTAGTTCATATTTTAATATATTCAATTTTTAGAATAAATTTCTGCCCCTTTTCTCCTGTATCATAAATCCATTTTGATTGAATTATATCATTTATTCATAATTTATTAACAGTTCTATTGAACAATCAATAAACACGTCCAACGAATATTTTATGACCAAAAGTGTGTACCCATTAAATATTATGAATCAATTTATATCTCATTTAAAAACTGTTAAATAATATAATAAGAACTGGCGTTTCATTTTTTATAAAACATATTGAAATATGAAAATGTTGTGAAATAAGTTGGAATTTCTTGTCTGTTTTAACGATTTTCCTCCTGTATCACAAAGCCATTTTAATTGAATTATATCATCTATTTCATAATTTATTAACAGTTCTATTGAACAATCAATAAACACGTCCAACGAATATTTTATGACCAAAATTGTATATTCATTAAATATTATAAATCAATTTATATCTCAGTTAAAAACTGTTAAATAATGTAATAAGAACTGGCGTTTCATTTTTTATAAAAGATATTGAAATATGAAAATGTTTGTGAAATAAGTTTCATTTGCTTGTCTGTTTTAACGTTATTTCTTCTTGTAGTTATGAAAGGCTCATAATATGTTGCATTCATAGATGTATTAAAATTCACTCTAAGAAATTTTGTATTTGTCTCAAAAACAATTGAGATATTATCGTCAGCTATATGCAATCAACCCATGGTAAATTCTATATATAATTTAAACCCTATGTTTTTCATTAACTAATTAATAATATTACATCTCTGTTATGTTTTCAATCATTTTTGTTTTCAATGGTCTATTAAGAAATTCATTTAAATGCGTTTCAACACATTCATTAATTCTTTTCAAATCGCGTATTTCAACACAGGAAACAATGTAATTGAACAAATTATTCATTTTACACTATCTGTGTAGTTTCTAGTCAACAGTGAATGAAAGTATCTTGCATAAAAGTCATTTTTTGCAGTTATATACAAAACATGCGATACATAATTCATCACGTGCATTTCAAAACTTTTTCGTCATAAATATTCATAAAACACTATTATGATGAATATTTATAGATCCGAAAAACCTATATTTAAACTCCAAGAATACCATTTGGTTCTTATATCCCGAGGTAAATAACAACCATTATTCTTCAAGTGTATTTCCGTTGACAATATTTATGTAAAATGTTGTCATTACTCAAAAAAATTTTAACACAAGGAAATAAATGAACTAACATTCATAGACTTTTTAAACTTACTTTGTAACGATTATTTTTTAAATGGAAAACCATAAACTTTTTTTTTTCTAAATATATATAAAATGTTCGATACAGATGTAAAAATAAAGTAAGGAAAAAAATATGCTGAGCATAATCATATAGTGTTTTAGAATAAATCAAAAATCAACATATTATAAAACATTAACATTCTATAAAACAGAGTAAAAATGCGTAAAAAGGTGAGCGAAATTTTAGCTTTTTTAATTTAGGAGCACATGCGCAGGGTATGTTATACGCGGAGCTGTATTCATCCTTCCTTATCTCACCCTCTATGCCATTAAAAGGGTTAACTTTTTTCGTGAAGCAGAGTTAGAAGAAATTCTCTTGAAGGCAAAGAATTCATTATTCTTAGGGAAATACCAACAATAATTATTTTGCAAATGTATTCAATGAGTGAAACAGCACCGAAAACTGGCGATATAAAATAATTAAAATAATGTTACCTTAACCCCTTACGGACACGTGTTTACTGTAGTTGTTGACGACCTGTTAATATTTTTAGCTCGAAACGCGTCCTATGTATTGTTTTTATTTTATGGAGATTTTTTTACAATGATTTATTATTTTAATTGTATATTGAGTGTGAGATACCCGTGTGTCTTCGAGAGTCAGTCTATTTTCGCGTTTTGATTTCTATTTTCAGTTCTCTTTTAATGTTAAGATTTCAAAATATCTAAGCCACGATAAAAAAAAAGGGGGGGGGGGGTGCTGAAAATCTAAATACACATGCCAAAAATGTGATAAATATATATGTATAGATCATCTCGGTCTATTTTTTGATAATGTTTTTTGATAAAATGTAAATACATTTCTATTGCAGTAAAATAGACTTTGATTGGTATTTTTCATAGATTGGGTATTTTCAACGTTATTTTGTTAATTTCTTTTTTATAGAAAAAAAAACTAGCTTGCATTTCGTGACATTTAAAAATTGAAACACCCGTCGGGTATGAGATACCCAGTCTGCCTCCTCATGTGCAAATTCTTGACGCGCCTTCTCGCGAGTTTGAAAAACGAAAAGTTAGATTTTAACCCTTAATGACGGGTGTTTCTTTTCGGCAACTTACCCAATTTAGGCTCCTAAAATACTATTAGAATAATATTGAAGCTATAATGCATAATCTTGCAAATAAAATACATTCTTAAAATATTATTAAATAGGTTTTCAAGATGTAGATGGCAACACTTGTACTATTTAAGAATAAAGATAGATTTATTTTTTCTATTGTTGCTACATGTTCTTTTCGTTTTGTTTGGAAGCTTGCGAAATACCCTATTTTGTTCTGCAGTGAGCAAGTAAATTTTTATTTCTTATTATAGTTCCTAAAATTTTTGTGTATTTAATATTATAGAATTTTATCAAGAAAACCAGTATTGACGATTAGTAGCAAACTGATTTTTAGCCGTAAACCATACTTAAAACAAAATATAATTTTTTAAAGTATTTTTCCCATGATTTATTTAAACAATGAAAGCCCAAAATATTATTACAGTGATTTTTTGAAAAATTAGGCATTTAAGGGTTAAATAATCTTTATAACGGGAAGACCATGAGTTTCAGAACACAGTGTTAATATGGTAAACTCATATATGTCTATAAAGTGTGGAAGAGTTGTGTTTTAAGATTAATGTTTGTGGATGACTTTAAACAACAATTCTGTAAAGACAAAAGTTTGTACCAAAACTTATAAACTTTTTAAATATATATATATATATATATATATATATATATATATTAAACAAAAAACTAATTTGCAGAACAAATTAAAAAAACGAAATTTATTTCCTAAATTGTTTAAGCCCGAGAAGGGGCAGATATTAAGATAATTCATTCAATTCGTTCTACATTTAATGTTAAATTTTTGTAACAAATCAGTTAAGCCAATTGAAGATTAAAAAATAAAAATAAAATTCATGCAATATGATGCTTAAAACCCCCTTAAAAAATAGATTCCGTTCAAATGAAATCGAAATAAATCTTAGACTTTTTTTTTTTTTTTTTGAGTTTTTTTTTTTTTTTTTTTTTTTTTTTTGAGTTTTGTATTTTGCATGCATCTTATCATTTTATGTACAATTGTCATAAACATAATACAAAATCTGCAATAGAAATATATTCAATTAAAAAAGGAAGAAGTCTAAGATTTATTTCGATTTCATTTGAGTGGAATCTAATTTTTTAGGGTGTTTTAGGTATCATATTTTATGAATTTTATTTGTATTTTTTAATTTTCAATTGGCTTAACTGATTTGTTACAAAAATTTAACATTAAATGTAGAACGAATTGAATGAAATATTTTAATATCTGCCCTTCTCGGGCTTAAACAATTTAGGAAATAAATTTTGTTTTTTTAATTTGTTCTGCAAATTAGGTTTTTGTTTAATATGTCAAGTTTTTTAATAACTACTGCATTCAGACGACCACATTTCAAAATTAATGGATGGTATCATCATCAGGCTTAGATTTGTGCGACATCGCACCACAATTTGTGATGCAATTTACCTATGTATAATTCAAAATGTTTCACCAGTGCAGTAATGCAGGTTGCAGTAGTTTGGTCAAAAATTACAACCTGAACTTAAACAAGTAATATAAAAATTTTGTTTTTAAAGTCAATTCCCATTTAGGTCATCAAAGAAAAATTTAATATAATCCCTTAAGCTAATATTAGTTTTTGTTGCATTAAAATATCTCAATTTGTTGATTTTCTAAAAGCAAGTAGGTTTCCAATGGATGTCTATGGGTATTTGGCGAAATATTAGAGATATCGCCAAGTTGGCGTCACTTTGACCACTCATTTTGGTCGCCAAGTTGGCGACAAACTTGGCGGTATTTGGCGACAGAACAGGGTCCCCCCTATGGTAACCCCTTATTGAAAATACTTTCATTGGTCTTCAATAACCAGTGGCCGCCATTTTGTTTCCAATGCAAAACTGAAAAACTGAAATTAATTAATTAAAATTTAAGTAATTAATTAATATTTGAAAAAACTTTATTAACATCAATTGTCATCCAGTACAAGTTTAAAAAAATTATTTCAATTTGATAGGATGAATAATGAGTATTTTATTAACGATTGAAAATTTGAACAAGATATATAAATATATAAATAAATATAGGAAGAGTGTGAACTAATAGTAGGAATTGAAAATAATCTGCTTGAAAATGCGATTTTTATTTCCACTATGATGCCATATTCATCTTCTTTTTAATTCTTAAAAAAAAAAAAAAAAAAAAAAAAAAAAAAAAAAAAAAAAAAAAACTTTTTTTTTTTCAGTTTTATGTTTGAACGTGAAAATCATTCAACTAAAAATAGGCATATTATTATTAGGGCTTTTGAATTATTTACAACAATGAAGGAGAAATGTTAAATTTTATTAGAAAATGCCCGTTGATTCTCAATGAAAAAAGCAAAATTTGGAATTATTAAGAAAAATATTTGAAAAATGTAAATAAAAATTAGCACGTGACTGTCTCTGGGTTATAATTTTCCCATATGCAAAGGCATTTTATCATTCGTTTTTACCCTCACGTCAGGCACCCATTTTCACACTTTAAATTTATAATATTATTAGAATTAGCAAAGAATTAAAAAAAATAGTGGCATCAGGGACAAAAAGGTGGGAAGAAAAAAATGAAAAAGTCATGATCCCCATAGGCTTTTCTATCTTAAATTAACATTGAGAAGTGACACTGGAAATAAATAAGTATTGCACTGCCGCGCAATACTTAGTTAAATATATAGTTAACATATATAGTTAAATAGGTATATTCTTTTAAAGAAATGCAAATATATTTATCAATCCTTATTTTCTTTAAAAAACGACTAATTAACTATATAACATAAATATGCTGTATTTTGAAAAAAAAAAGTTTTTTCCATCAGTAAATTCATTAACTTATGAGTAGAAAGTCGCTGCTTTCTGTATCCATTTTCTATGCTGAGTGAAATAAACATACTTCTTTATGTATGTCAAAAAATATTTCCGGAATTCTAATATATGTGTAGAAAATATATTTAGTTGAACACACTATTCGTATCATGTAATGCTTTGGAAAGGAATCTTATTGCCATGGGGTGGGGTAGCAATATTCGCAGTACATTTTATTGTATTTTCCATTGAAACCTTTCTCCACATTTACCAATCACATTATCCCACGTTTCAAATTTACCAGAAACATTTTCAAAATTTCTTTTAGGATAACAATTTACAGAGCTTGGAAAAGAATGCTTGTTTTGTAGTGAAAGGAAATATTTCACGAGAGTTTTAAAAATGATAGATCACAGGTAATTTCCATTCATGTAATTTAAACTTATACAGGCAACTAACGAAGCTATTTTATGCTGCCGTGACCCGAAACCTAAATTGCCTATAAAGTACTATAAATAGTAACATTTACCTTAATATAGAAAAAATACATTGTGAATGTTTCTACCGTTATCACAAGTGAATGAAACGTGCGGTTTCCTTGTTTTTAGCACTGATGAAGAAATTGTGCATTTATTTTTATCTTAAGATTTGACGATTTATTTAGGGGTTTTTTTACTCGCTTTTTACAAGAACATTTTAATATACAAAAACGTTCTTTCTTCTGTTCCTGTTCTTAATTTTGTGTTTATTGCCTCACCAAAGAAAAATAAATTTCTCTAAATAAGAAGAAAACTTAAAAATTAATATAATGAGATCATGTTTGCTGTGATTTATTATTTTTTCCGTAACTGAGAGGCCTTTTAAACATTTCATTTCATAGTAGCATTTTTGTCAACGTTTAAAGTCTGTTTAATTGCTTCCTTGAAAGGAAAATAAAGGAAATTTTAACGTTTGAAATTAATGTCTTTTGAAAACATCTTTAAAGCGTTCCTGATCAATCTTCAATTAGCAGAACTCTATTATATCAGGAAATGAATAAAAACCAATTGCAAAATTTTATCATTTCATATATGAACTAAGCTAAGTTAAATAGAAGCGTGAAAAGTAAAAAAATATATGCGTGTGTTATACGCTAACATTTGAAGCATATTGAATTCATACAACTTTATGTTCATTAATTCTTAGATCTTCGAGTTTATTTTTGTTATGAAGAGATTTGTATTAGAATTGTCATAATTTGTGATTCATGAAATACTGCAATAACTTGTAATTATTTGTGAATAATTTTTTCCCCTTTTTTCCAACATATCTTAACGTGTTTATAATTTTTTTTTAAATGCGTTCAGCTAGTTAAAAAAAAATATCTTTGTACAAATGTGAATAAGTAATTTAGAGTTAGGTTGTGTTTATGGCGGCCAATTATTAACAGGAGGGATATAGGCTCTAGGGGGGGGGGGGTGCCCTATGTGGGAGTCTCTATAATGGAACCTAACCTGTATTTAAGCAGGGAAATCCGCGGTTCGAAGAAAATCACGAAAACGCCGAATGATTAGTCCGACAGGAGCGATTGGGTTCGAACCCAGCACCTCCCGTATATCAGCTTCGAGAGCAGAACATCAAGAGCAGCAATTCAGAGTTAGAGCATCGTTTTTTTTTATTACCAGTTAATGCAATTCTCTCTCATCTCTTTTAAACATTACTACATTTAACTATTTGTACGCCTTAGTTTGTACAATAACTTTCTGACCTTTTCTGGTATATTTAAAAGGCATTTTGTTTGACTTTTTTTAAATATATATCTGTAATATGACTTTTTGAAAATTTTAGTGTGGCGTTTATGGTGTATTTATATACAAAAATGTATTACGGGTACAATAATATGAAGCTATTTTGGAATTTATTAACAGCTTTTGCGGAAGTAAACTATTACTTGCATTAATTTAATTAGTTTAGCAATTAAAATCTTTCAAAGGAGATTTTCCTTCTATACATATAAACTCATTAAGTGGACACATTATATTTTAAACTATTTTTTTCAATTTTGAATAATACTGTAATATCTAGGTTGGTATTGTATTTAATAATAAAACCCAAATATAATTTTAAACAATCTTCTAGAACAGCGTAATTAACTTAAATTTAGTTAATTAAACTTTTTTTAAATGCCTACTGCTGTTTAAAATATAGATATTTGTGCTTAATTTTCTTCCACATTCTTTCGACTATACAACATAAAACCGTGCATTGATTTTTAGATATATGGGATATTACATATAATTTTTTCTCTTTTGTATAGTAAAAAGTCCAGAACATTCAACAAACTCATAATTTAAATATTAAAAAAATACTTATAAACTTCAATGTAAACCTCTTCGTTCCCGAAAATAAAATAATACTACAAGTACACATTCATTGGTTTTAAACAAACCAAATGACATCATAGATGACAGAAAAAAGAACTTTTCGGAAATTTATACCTTAGGGGACTAGTTATTCAGGTTCACAAATAGGGATCTAAATTTACGAATCCCCTTAAAATATCAATTTAATTATCACTAACCTAAATTCACATAATCAAAAATGTAAGACGATTAAACAAGGGGATGATTTACAAATATTCAAAATATTTGTGCAGATACCGTAAATAAAATGCTTGAGGTAAATGAAATTATTTTGCTTATGTTGACATTTATTCTCCAGAAAATCAGTTGATCTTAATAAATGACCCCGAACCAATGAAGCTACCATTCGCCGCAGAATTTTCTTATGTTAAATAATTATGAAAATTTCTCAATTTCGTGGAGACACTGCCTTGAAGGCATTTTGCAAACTCAGATGAAAATATTTTTTTCTGAGGAAATAAGTATAGATGTTGTTATTTATTCGTTTGCTTTTAAAGCAAAAATAATTCAGCTATTACGAAATGAAGTCAAAATGTAAAAGAAAAAAATCAAACAGTTTTGATTTTATGAGGAAATGAATAGAGGTCCACATATCTGGACCCTGGTAGCGAAGAGGTTAAATCGATGCACAGAAAGTATCAAGTGCTCTACTGAAAACAAGTAAAACAATTTTCGAACCATATCTGAATAGGAAAAAAACAATTAAATTTAAAAAAATCAAAAAACCCGAGTGCGTAAAAAGCGAACTAATTAATTATTTATCATCAATGTGAAACGGTTTTTTGTTTCAATTCCTACTATTAGCTTACAATCTCGCTATATAAATCTTATTCAAATTTTCAATCGTTAATAAAATACTTATTATTCACCCAATCAAGCTCCAATAAATTTTTATAAACTTGTAGTGGATGACACTTATTGTTAATCCAGTTTTTTCCAAATATTAATTCATTAATTAAATTTAATTAATTAATTTTTAATAATCAAGAGAGCCCTCTTCTTGATCAAGGTATTTTTAGACCGACAGAGCCCTTTTCTTGATCAAGGCAATTTAAGCCCTACTCAACAGAAAATAAGAATGGGGGAAAAATCTGTTATTGACTAAGTAGGAATAGACTTAAAATATTTTTTATATTATTTGTTTATATCACTTACCTATTTTTTTTATTTACTTGTATTGAAAACTTTTAAGTTGTGTTTAATTGTTAGTTCCTATCTATAAACGCTGTTTTGATGAGGTCTATAGATGTCTATGATGATTAGAGTTGCAGTAAAGCTAAAGATCCACAATACATACATAACTTCCATGTTTTATAATATTTTAACGGAGCTTCTGAGTGTAAAATAGTCAATGAAACATCGTCTTCATTTTGAAAGACCTATCCAGTGATATGCCACTCAATAGGGTGCGTAATTTTTTTTCCGTCACTACCGCCATTTTGTATTTTACGGCCGCCATTTTGAAGTTATAAAAACAAAACCTAGCCTATGACCATTGGGCCGTTAAGACGAATTGATAGAGATCTTATTTATTAAAATCCATCCAGCCGTTGGGATGTTTCGAGTGTATAAAGAAATCCACATACACAGATACGCGTGAAACACATAACCCTTTTTTCAGTCGGGTAAACAGCCTTAGCATTTATTGAACAAGCACGTTATGAAAATATGAAATTTGAGAAAAAAACAGTTCAAAGTTTTCATTTGCAAAAATAACATGTTTTAACATCTAACTTGTGTGAAGTTCAGGCACAATTAATATATACATAAACACTTGCATATAATTTACTTACATATAACAAGAAAGGTAATATTTTAAAATCACTAATGACAGAAAAAAAACAATGAAAAAATTATATAATAAATTAGAATTTTTATATATACATAAAATATTACTTACTAATAATATATATCATGCGAGAACAGGAATAAGTTTCATGTACAGTCGTGGAAAAAAAAAAAAGTAAACACCCTCTACTAACTCCTCATCAAATTATCGTAGACGAAAGTTACTGGTACCGGAAGATGGGAAATAAAGTCTACTTTTAAATGGTGCGTATAAAATTTGCTTAGGGGGCCATATACATATTAAAACGAAACCAAACTTCATTTTTTTCAATGGCAGTACCCAAATTTAACGAGATATTTCAAATCTTCTGTTCAAAATATGCCTAGAAACCAAATTTCAAGCCATTCGAATGATAAGTTTTTGAACTATAGACATTCAAAATTTAGTACTTCTAATGTTACATTACATTTTCATATTTTTATTTATATCTCCTGAAATTATGCTCCTAATGAGATAATTTTTTGTGCAGCAATAATACTAATATTCCCAAACATAAATACGTTGAATTTGCAATTTTTATAATTTTATGATATGAATTATGAAATATGAAATTAATATTCGAAAAAATGATGAATTGCAACATGCAATTTTTTTTGATGGATTTAGATTTATTAAGTCCTGCTTTATGGAAATCCAAAATTTCACATTTTTCTTCCAAGTAGTTTTCAAATTATGCTCAAAAAACGGCAAAATGATGGTTTAAGGGGCCGTCTATGATAGAAGTGAGTAAATTTTTGAAATTTATTCTTCTATCCTGTAATCAAACAGGTTTCATTGACGCTTAAACGTGCCTTGATCAAGAAGGCGGCTCTCTCGGTTAACAATCGAGTTCGGAACTTCAATTTGGATACAGCCCTTAAAATACGCTCGTTTTAAAATAATTAATTTCTCGGAAACTTATGGCACGAATTGCATAACATTTTTTTTATAGGCTAATTGAAAGGTGTAGAGTTCATTTATGCTGTCAGAATTGTATACTGCTATTGAAAATAACAAAGTTATGGTTCGTTTTAATATGTAGATGACCCCTTAAACAAATTTTATATACATCATTTAAAAGTAGACTTTATTTCCAATCGTTCGGTACCAGTAACGTTCTTCTACGATAATTTGTTGAGAAGTTAGTAGGGGGTGTTTACTTTTTTTTCCACGACTGTACATTTAGAACACAAATTTAAAAACAGTCAGCATTATATGTACGCCATTCATTTTTCATTTTTCAGGCATCTCTTCGTCTACGAACAAGCTCATTTTTTCCCGTTCTAACCCATAAACTATATTTTCCCCTCCTTCTTTGGTATATGGGCCTTAAATCTTTTCACATGGTCAAATTAACTCAAACTGTCTCGGTTAAATCATACTCTTACTTGCCATAGAGGAACTAAAATAATTCGCTATATCCTTGCGTTTGTTCAGTAAGGTGGAACGAAAATATAGGGCAAAATATTTTTTTCAGCAAATAATTTTCTAATAACAATTAAAAGTTGTCTTTGTATGTTAACAATAAAACTACGAAGTTTTTTAGTTCTAAATTTATATCTTGGGGTGCCGCAAGAGCCTTAAAAATAAGGATTTTTTTTACAAAAAACCCAAATTTAACATAAAATTCTAATTTTTTTCACTGTTTTATTTTCACATTATTAAAATCAAATATTGTTTTTAACAGCAATCTATAGATGTTTCTTTACTATAACAAGAACAATGTTAAGTTTAATTGATGTAAATTTATGCATTAATTCTCTGAAAATGTTAAATAAATGAGCTTTTTCGTCAAAAAAATCAAGATGTAATATCAGTTTGAATTTAACTGTTGTAATTACTTTTCAATAGAAAAGTCTCGGAAAAGTCTCTAATTGAAACCAATGGAAAAACCTATGGAAAAGTTCCGTGAGCACACAATCTAGTGGCGTAACATGAGATGCAAATGAACCCAGCATCGGTTAATATACAATTTTAATTAATTTTTCAACTACTTTTCAGCAGTGAAATTAGTGTTGTGTGCTCATGGAGACTTTTCCATCTAGTGCTGCGGTAGCAGCATTGCCAACTTATATATGTGAGAGATGCCAAGCTGGGCATCGTCCTTGTGGCTTAGTGGCAGAGTGCTGGAGATCTATTCCAGGGCCCCGGTTTCGATTCCCATCTTGGACATTTTTCACTAAGTTAGTTTACGCGTTGTTAGCAATGTGATAATTCACTTCTTTTATATTCAATAATTTTCAAGCGTAATTTCACTGCTGAAAAGTAGTTGAAAAATTAATTAAAAAAAAAAAAAAAAAAAAAAAAAAAAAACATTTTGTACTCAAACTATTCTTTTAACTGCACTGACTGACGACAGAAACATGTGACCGGACCATTGCTACAGTTACATGCTTCCTCCTCCGCCACCCTACACCAGGCAATAATATTCCGCCTGAATCAAGGTCACTTCAAAACAAGTACTGTTTGTTCTCCATTTGACTATTAATTTTCAGAACTAAAAAATGTTTTGCCGCGTTTTTAAGTTAAAAGTAAGGTTAATCGAAATGTTATTACAAAATACTGTTAAAATCCAAAAAAAGAAAATTAAAAGATGCAAGATTTTAGCATAAATATTAAAGGTATGCAGTATAAAACTGTAAATATCTACTGTAAAGTAGTTTATGTGTATTATTTAAAAATTGAAAACAGGCATTTGGTATTAAAAATATATATTTTATTTTTACTAAACCAAATTTATCAAAATTCGTAAAATCTACTTAAAAATACATATATTCACGTCTTTTGCGGCACCTCTAAATATATTATGTTTGTTAAAATATTTTAACACTGTCTTAACAAAGGCATTAGACAACTTTTTTTGTCTATTACATATCGAAATTAAAAATTTATTTTTTTCGTTCCACCCTATTGTTCAGTCGTTATATAAATTAGCCAGGATAGTTTAGTGGTCGTGGCGTCCCAATACCAGTCGTTCAATTCTGTCGTCGCGCATAAAATCTTTAATATCTTCTTTATTATTAAAGATGCTTCTTTAAAATTTCACCAGTATATTTTTAAAAGATATAGTTATACTTTAAGCAAATTAAAAAAAATCGATATTTTGACCATTTTCAAGATACTATGTCCTCTTAATTATTATATATCACTCTATACGTAGGTTAACTAAAAACAAAACTAATTTAAAAATTGTCAATCCATTTTTTACAAAACATATTGAAGGTGGAACTTTTTTTCTGAAAAAAAAAAATCACTTGTGCCTTCTTTCTTTTTTTATCTTTCTTCTTCGTGGTGTTATAAAAATCTAATAACTGTTTTAATTCTCACATGTATTAGAATTCACTGTAACAAATTTTGCCTTTCACTCAGAAACCATTAAACATTACTGGCAGCTGTAGCATTATCTACAATCAATCTATGGACAATTCTCTGTATAACTTAGATCCCAGGTTTTTATATAGTAATTAATTTTATACATGTGTTATGAACATTTATTAATATTTTCTTCCCATTCTTTTATCCGTTGCATCCAAAATAATACACTTGTTGTAGGCATCATATGTAAGGTAAACATCATGCAACTATGAAATATATTAATTAATATCATAATCTTTAAAAGTATAGATTAGATGATTATAAAAAAAATAAATTTTATAAACTATTAATTATTTTACAATAATTAAGATGTTAATTGTTGTTAATTATGTTGTTTAAAAACATAACAAGAAAACATAATTTTTATGTCTTGTAACAAAATATTTTTTTATTAATAAATCAGCATAAATTTCACATGTGCTTTTTTTCCGTTTATATAGAAATACATAAAAGTATTTAGTGTTATAAATGCAATCCATGCTCCTTTTCTTTAGAAGACACAAGTATTCCAATATGCATTTGTCAACACATTTGTGATATTTTTCATAAATTCACTTTAATTTTTTTTGTTTTAAATGTCCTATATACAGATTGAGTTAAATGCATTTCAACACATGCAGTAAAATTTTTCAAATCCTTTATTTCACGGAACCAGGAATCTTGATATCGGAAAAATCACATATATTATGCTACCTAATATCTATAATTATCAGTGAATGAAAGTATCATGCAGAGATTTGCAATATGAGATATCATGCAATTTTTTTAAGTTATAGACAATAATACTAAACATAATGCATTTCTTATATTTCAAAACTTTTTCATTATAAATTTTCATAAAGGACTATTATGATGAATATTTAGTTTATACTCCCGATAGAAGAAAAAACAATTTATCTTTATGCATCCAGAATACCCTTTGGTCGTAATGTCCGGTAGCAAATGACAACCATCATTCTTCAAATATATTTCTGTATATATAGATTATATGCAGTGCTGCCATTACTCAAAAAACGTTATAAAAAAGTATTGTATGGAAGACAATTGTATGAAAAACTTTATTTTGTTTTCAGAAAATAGATACACAATGTTTTATACAAATATAAAAAATAAAAAAAATAAATTATAGTCGGCATTATCATTTCGTTTTTTTGTTTCTTCGTTTTCGTTTCATTATTTTAAGTTCATAAAATCATTCTCTTCAAATATGTTTCCACTTGCAAGGGAAATTAATATTCCTTTAAAATTTGACTTAAAATTTTTCGCAAAATTCTGATATATTTTGCAAATAATATGCAGTTGCACATACTATTCGACCCATCTAATGCTTGGAAGCAATGTTTTATAACCCATGTGGAACTATATTCCCAGTATATTTCATTTTATTTTTCATTCGTCTCTTTTACTCGCATTTTTCCAATCACATGCTCTTAAATTGCAAATATTCTAGATACTTTGTCAAAATTTGTTTCAGAATAGCTATGCAAAGAGAAAATAATGCTTTGTTTTATAGTGAACGGAAATACTCACAAACCTTTTGAAAATGATGGCAGAAAAGGGATTTGCATTGCAGGGATTCAAAGTTAATTAAACAAATAAAGAATGAATTTCATTCTATAAACCGAAATCTAAAATGTCTGAATTATTCAGGTATAAAGAATAACATTTACTGATGTAAGTGATTGAAATATTTACTTTACTTGCTTTAAAACTGATAAAGATATTGTGCATCTGTTTTTACCTAATGATTTGCTGAGTTTTATAAATTTATTTTCCCTTTATTTGACAGTAATAAAGACAGTTTCATATGATATTTTTTTGTTTATTAAAGTTTCTAAACAAACTAAAATGTCAGTTCTCATGATCTTTTTTCTTTTTTTTTTCTATATTTGTATGTATTCTTATGTCTATGTTGTATGTACCTATTCTTTTTACAAAAATCACTGAAACAAAAGAGAGAAATTTTTAAAGTAATTAAATAAATAATATAATTTATTTCTTTATTATAAAGCTAATATTTTTAATTATAAAACATTTTATAGTCCACAATCTCTTCAAATATTTGTTAAAACATGAGAAATCATTATTATAGGCAGATGACTAACTATTGAGATTTCTTAACTGTATAACTTGAGAAAAATATTCAAAGATGATAGAACAGAATAGGTAATGGATATCGCTAGTAGCATATTTTATTCTACATTTAAAAGTTAGGTGTAGCAATTAAGGATATTTCTCGTAAAAAAAGTCAGTCAGAAGCATGTAATTCTTAGTACATCTCTAACACGAAGAATTATACTAGCTGATGTAGAAAGTCATTGTTCATCATCAATCTTCTGCCACTTTGATAAAATTATACACGCATACGTTTTCAAAGACTTGCAATCGCGCAATTATCGATTTTAATAGTTTAAATTTTTAGATTTTTCAGGTTTGGTAATTTGTACTATTTTTCCTGACATTTTTACTTTTTTTTATTTAAATAATTGTGAAACAAAATGACAATATTTTGTTACACTAATTTTTGTTACAGTGCGGTTTCTCTAAATTATTGACAAAATAATTGTTTGTTTTAAACTTTAATCATCATCATTGTGCCACATGATTTTTACTATACCTACTATATCGTAAAAATTCTAAGTTAAAAATAAACAAAGTAAAAATCTTCTTTTATGAAACAATTTTCAGAATTTAGAAATAATGAAAAAATTATTGAAATAAGACACTTTTTTACGAACCAAATGTTGAGCGTTGTTTAATACATAATTCCACACACCGTATAAACTAAATGTACCATACATTGCTTTAGGTTAATAGAAATTTCTGGGACTGAAACATAGATACTACAAAAGAACCAATGACGATAATTATTATGAAATGTGCGGGTGTCACGAAGGTATCTAATCATCACTATGAAGATTCCTTAAAACGTAAAACGTGATAAATATAATTTACACTTCATGTCCTTATTTTTGCTGTAGAATTTCATAAATAAAGTATTTGAGCCAGTTTTCCTAACGTAACCCACCACTCAAACATAGAATTAATATTATTTTTAATCACAGAATAGCACTACTGCATACCAAATCATGTATCTGCAATGCACATGACTGAATTTGAAGAGCTCGTGTTGATCGGCTGCCATTGTACGCAGGGGTTCTAATTTTCAGGGTGACCCGTCCTTAGGAATCCGGGCTACTTTAGAAAACAAATACGGAAATCAATATATAAAGGGTAATTTTCAAGATTTCTACTTAAGTATCTGAAAACTTATGACCATTTATTAAATTTTATTATCAGGTTTGTCCATTAACTTCCCCAATGTTGAGAACACCGGCGATAAACCTAAAAGAAGTCACTAGCTCTGAGTAGAAAAGTCCTGAATTACCTTACAAAGAGTGTTTCAAAGTTCTTTGGCGTCAGAAGATAAGAGGATTAAGAAGAAAAACTCGAAACATATCAAAAGAAAGAATCATAAGGGCAAAATAGTAAGCAAGTTAAAAAGAAAGTCAAAAACTAATCCGATGCACTGCCAAAAGAGGTTCTCAAACAAACTGATACTACGATGCTTAGTACAAGTGTTTTACAACCAAAAGTAAGCTGGTACTGCCGCTTATGCAAGAAAGCCAAAAAAATGGACATGTGATTGTGTAATCAATGCTTGCAAAGAATGTCAGTGACTTACTAAACAAGACAAAATCGAAAATTTTAACTGCAATTTCTGCATGGCACCCTATTACGAAGGTTTATTTTGAAAAAATGATTTGTAATTTCTTTCCTTGTAATTAAATAGTTACTTTTAATTGAACATTATAATACTTTTAGAAGTAAAAATAGTTTGGTAAGTAATTTTTCACATTTTGAAAATGATTTCAATATATGGGCCACCTTTGGAACCCAATGCACCAAATGCAACCCAGAAGCTGAAAAAATAATAAAATTTTATTTTACAAAGAAAGTATACTTGATATGTGTTATAGATAATTGTAGGTTTAAAAAAAATAAAATTGAATAAATAAATAAATCAGCCACATATACACCTAACAATAAAATTATAGAAAATCATCAAAGCTTAACTAAGAACACCTTTGGCTCACCTACCTTAGTTAAAAACATTCATTTATCTCGATAAAAAAAAATAGAAATTATGAATAAAGTTGCAGGCACATATTACAATCCACATAGCCATAATAAAAATAGAAACTGTCATAATAATTTGTCTAGTCTTAACATAAATTAACAATAATACAAAATATTGACTACATATCGAAATCGGTAAGAATATATTCGGTAACTAAGCTTTTTTAGATTATTCTGCAATTTAGTGGATGGTAATATAGTATTATTAAGATTTCCATATGTTAGAACTGCAATAGTTGAAAAGTGTGCTTAGTTCCATCAAGCAAAATTGTTGTCTTTAATAGCATAATCTGCTTCAAAAATCTGTGATCCAAAAGGGTGATACATTAAGGAAATTATCTGAAATAAGTAGATTTTTCTTAAAGATATCAATTTCAACAAAACATTTCGTATTTTGTGTTTATGAATTTATATCCATTACTAGCATGCTAGAAAACATTTTTTTTTTTTTTAATTTCTTGCTTTAACAAAAAGCTTTGTTAGATAAGCAAAAACCTCTGCAATCAACTTAAAAAAAATCCTTTAAAATAATTACTTTAAAATTCCTTAAGTAACAATTATTTAATAAGAACAAGCTTAGCAAAAGCTTCCATATTTATTTTTGCAAAAAAGGTCTAATATATCCGCTTAAGTGCTAAACAAAACTTAGCTAGTACAAATTTAAATTGTTTTAATATATTTTTTTATTATTTGGCCTTGTTTAAAATTTATAATAAAATTTAACAAAATAATGGCATATCAAGCAATACCAAGAAATACTTAATGATTAAAAAATATTTTTCCCATCCCCTAATCACATACAATGCGAGTTCAAACAATGACGTTTTTTCTACACTCATGTGGAAAAAATTAAGGTATGTGACTGTCGCTTTCAACTTTACATGTTTTTTTTTTTTTTTTTTTTTTCCCGAATACCTAGGTTTGAACTTCTAGGATGTAAAGAACATGTTTGACTCCCTATTTCTCAGTGAAGGCTTAGTCGGGAGGACAATTAGGGGCTTAGAATAAATTTAATAATAAAATAATATTTGCGATCACTTATGTCACAAAATTTGTTAAACTGCCACTGTGAAAAATGACTATTTGGCTCTTGTTCAACGTTGCCCGTCGGCCTAATCGTTCGGAGTTTTCGTGGTTTTCTTCGAACCGTGGATTTCCATGCGTTAATACGGATTAGGTTCCCTTAGAAAGACCTCCACGGAAGGCACTCCCCCTCGGGCCCATATCCCTCGTGTAGATAATTGGCCGTCAACAATCAACCCAACCCTTGTTTAACGTTTGCGTGCGTTTGAGTAAGCATTCACTTGGTGAAGATATTAACGTTTCTGTGAAATTTTCAAAAGTTTTCTGTTTATAACATGCAGATTTTGCAACCAAACTTACAACAACTT
The DNA here is from genome assembly GCA_963932465.1 of Maratus speciosus. Lineage (NCBI taxonomy): Eukaryota > Metazoa > Arthropoda > Arachnida > Araneae > Salticidae > Maratus > Maratus speciosus. The sequence goes on from OZ010786.1 coordinate 479,394,566, forward strand.
TCCGAAAACCTGACAAAGAACAGTAGAAACAGTATACTGCACTTAAAACATGAATACATTGAATATTTCAGAAGATATGAGTATTTGTTAGAAATAATTTTTTACTGCGCATGCACGAAAAATTCCAAAATTGTCATTGCTTAATTTTGCAGTCAACTATTCAAGACTTATGTAGGACTTATATAAAAAGTCCATTCAAATATCGCGAAAATTCAGAAAGGGGAGATCGATATAGTAAGTTGCTTTCTAAAAGCAGCTTTATTATAAGAGATTTTTCATAATTTTTCAATTAGCTTACTTTATCTTTCTGAGTTTTCAGGATATTTGACTGTACTTTTTATAGAAGTTGCCCAAAATATCTTACTACCAAGTTATGAAATGAAAATTTTGGAATTGTCCAAGCATGCGTAGTTAAAATTTTTCTCTTCAAATACCAATATCGAAGCAAATATTTAATATATTCATGTTTTAATTAAGTATATTATTTCTAATGTTCTTCGTTAAGTTTTACGAAAGTTGTGTTAAATTTGATTGAAAATTTTGTATGCTATAGACTAAAAATTTCTGAGTCTTTCACAGAAACGTTAACATCTCACATGAGTGTTATGCTTACACAAATGCACAAAAACGTTGAACAGGACTCATATAGTCATTTAATGCAGTGAAAGGCCTTTTGATCATTTTATGTTACATGAATGATCGTAAATACTACTTAATTTTTAATTAATTTTAGACTCCTAATTGTCCTCCCGACTAAATCTTCACTGATATGATATCAAACATGTTCTTTTTAACCTAGAAGTTCAAGAACAATTCGACAAGACTTTTAGTAGGTATTCGACAAAACGTGTGAAATGGAAAGAGTCCTGCCAATTACCCTTAATATTTGGACATAATTGAATATTTATTTACACTGAAAAGTGAAATTAATAACTTGTTTTATGCATATTTAAAAATACGTGAGAATTTCTAATGTAAAAATATCAAAAATATACAAAACAACATGCCTTTGAGAAAATGCTTTGGAAGAACTTTTTACTACCTATAAGGGAGAAACAGGTCTCTGTAAATTATTCTGGTTTTTGCATTGAAATTTTTACAGTTATGTTCCGGTAAATACACCCAAGATTCAAATTTACCAGACACTTTATTCAAAACTTACTTTTGGGTGGCAACACAAAGAGATCAGAATAGCATTTTTTGTGTTATTGTAAACTAAAATGTTCGGATAAATTTTAGGAATAATAAAAAAATCCCTGTTTATTTACATAAGCAAGAAATTTAAATCTATGTAAATAATTGGCGAAGCAATTTCATAGTGCTATGAACCGAAACCTAATTCGTATAAATCGTTGTGCAATACACAACTTATTAAATGGATGAAATGTTTAAAAATGTTTTTAACCATCATTACAAGATAATAAAATGTGTGGGTTTTTTCTTTACGTTTCCTGTGTTGCATTTCTTCCTGTTTCCGTTTTAATGATAACTAGACCAAGTATTTTTATTAGTCTACTTTGATAAAACATGTTTTATTATGTCTTTTTTAAAATTTTTATCGATGTCTTATTTAGAAGACTGAAAGAGTGAACAGGTTTTAACAAAAATATGTAAATAATTCAATTTTCTATCATTAAAGTAGAACACGGCAAAAGATTTTACCATATACACCGTAATGTAACGAAAGTCCTTTTTAAGTGTACCTGTAAACGAACTGTTAGCCACTTATTGCATGTTTATTTATTTTGTTAGGAAAACATTATATTTGAGTCTACTTTTGTTAATTATTCTCCATAAAAATTATGAAAAAATTTATTTATGTTTATCTGGGACAATAATGTCATAATTTCGTTTGTGAGTTACCGTATTTACTCTTGTAAACGCGCACTTTTTTTTCAAATATTTAGGGCAAAAATCATGGGTGCGCGTTATACACGGAATAATTTTTTGCTGCTGGATGTAATTACACGATATACATATGAATCTAAATAGTAATCAAAGAAGAAATTAAAACTGGAAAAACTTTACTTAATCGATATATTGCTGCATCTATATTTCACTCCTTGAACTTTTAAGTAGATTTCGTAAGAAATACTACCTATTGCAGTCGTTACCATGGTGCGACTTTTGAAAAATTCCTTCATAACTTTTCATTATAGGACCCCAGGAACCCAAAACCACCCACACCTAAAAATTATATATATATATATATGTGTGTGTGTGTGTGTGTGTACGTATGTATGTATGTATGTATGTGCTAAATTTTGTCCGCACGATAAAAGTCGCAATTATGCACGGATTGTCCTCAAACTCGCCAACAACTTTTATATGCCTAATATCTCGGCGGGGATTGAAAATGGTCGAAATCGGCCCAAGAGGGTGGAATTGGGGAGGGTTCAAAATTCTGAATACTGTCTTAACATGATTCTGATAAAACCAGTTCTTACACAACAATGGCATGAAAAAAATAACAGTTTTTCGTTTTAGCAGTTGCCGACAAATAAAAAAACACAATAAAATTCTCACCACAACAATTATTTTTCTATTGCAAAATTTTCACGTGTAAAATTAAATAGTTTGACAAATTGCACACAAATTGAATGTTACGTCAGAAGATTTCTAGAGCAAGATTTCAGCAAGAAAATTCAAAATAAAATAAATAGTTTGACGAATTAAAAAAAATATGTATATTGCGTCATATTGGAAATATAATGGACCTCAGCAGGTGAATATGTAACGCCATGTGAGTTTGAAGAAACGTATTAAAACATGATAAAAACCCGACTATGGAAATATTAACGTATTTTAACACTTTAAGGTTCTCTGAATTTTTTGTAGCCATTTTTTAAACCTATTCCATATACATATGTGTGTGTGTATTCGTGTATATTATAATTTTCACAAAAAGTTTAGCTCCCTACAGCTCACTCTTTGTGAAGAAACTGGGTTTTATCTCTAATCTTGTTTTAAGTTTTGTTGGAGAATTTAGTACTTAACATCGAAATCTACCTCCGCCTGTAGGGCCGAGCCGGCAGGGATTTTTTTTAACAACAGTAATAATAACATTATCTAAACGCTAATTAACAATTCTCATTGCCGCTACTGCTGTTATCCCCGTCATCACTGGCATAGTCAATATCCTCGCAAATTACGTCTTATTCAGTTCCATCCATCTGATCGGAAATTCCTGTCACCTTGAAGCTCTTTATTATCATCTCGTTTGAGATGGATTTCCAAGCTTCACATACAGTTGAGAGAGACGCATGCTTCATTCTGTCTCTTGGAGTGAAGTTGTGATCTATTGTTGTTGTTACTCACCGATTGTAGGCATGCTGAAATGCAACTTTAAATGTTCAGTTGATGACAACATCTAGGGGTTATAGCACTTTTGTCATCCCACCTGGTATCACAACCAAATCACTTGAGCGAAGAATTTTCTCTTTTACTCCGTGTGTCGTGTCCACGGAGGCTTTCCAGGACCAGCATCGATGGCGGACATAAAACACAATGCCGACCTTCTCACAAAACATTAATCCAATCTTTCATGAGCTCATCCGTCATCCACCCTTCTTCCTGTGCTCTTACAATTATGCCGAAAGAAAAGACTCTTTTGGATAGCTTCACGTTTGAAAATCACATATGGTGTCAACTTGCAATTGTCAGTTGTAATGGCAGCGTAACGGGCATCGTTGCTTGTCTGCTCCTGTTGTGCGCACTTGAACACTTTTTTCTCCAATGTGGTGAACGTTTGTGGCTTCCGGAATATCAAACCGCAATGGAGTTTGATCTGCATTCCCGATTTGCGATATCTGATATCCCTTTTGTGTTCGTAGCCTTATAACGTGCTGGAAGAACTTGGTACCCTGTTTTTTGTATTCTTCCGGCAGCTTCAGCGATAGCGTTGTTGTTCTCCTGGTAAATACACTGTTACGGATCATAAACCATTGCACCTATAGCAATGACTCCCTTTGCAATCTTCTTTTGAAATTCGTTTTCCTAGCTATTTTACAGGCCTCGAATAGCAACATTTCCGTCGAGACTGAGTATCCCGAACGCCGCAAATCCGTTACGTGAGTTAAAAGCTGCTGCTCAACTTGTCGATATTTACACGATTTCCCCCTGAACAGCACGGTTTTTGGAGGTGCTTTTTTCAGTTTTTCTTCCATTTCCCGCTGCTCTCGCACACTTGACTCTTTCAACTTGAAGGGCGGTGACCATTTTCTTTTGATACTGAACTAATACTCAACTTAAAATGTCGCAGTATAATTACATCGATTCTCCGTCTTACTCTCAAGTTGCAAAAAGACGCTCTCAGGTATTTCGTTAAGCGAGTGACATCACCACAGCATGATACGTCACTCACTCCTACCCCCCCCCCCCTTACACTCACTCCCAGACTAACTCCGTACCCGAAGTCTAGATTTTCGCCTTCTTTCCTGGCCGTAACATTTTTTTCGACTTTCTTTACTAAAATTCATTTGGTCATTCATTCACATGCATATCAAATTTAGGGTGCGCGTTATAAATGAGATAAAAAAATCGCAACTTTTTCTTGTAAAGTTCGGGGTGCGAGTTATACATGCGTGCGCGGTATACACGAGTAAATACGGTACATATCAAAAATTTCTCAAAAAATGATAATTTCAATCTGTATATTTACTTTAAAATGTTTATAGCGCACAATAACAACTATTCATTGATATAATAATTTTTATAATGCTTTTAACAGTTTACAGAATTAAAAATTAATACCTTATTTAGATATCGGAAACGCCAGTCGAGCACATTATAAGCAGTATTAACAAAATATGTTATAATCAGCCCGTGACAAAAAATATGAACAACAACACATTTCAAGACCTTAAATACATGTTACGACATGTAAACAACACAAACTAGTTCACCAAAAGACCAATAGAAAGCGCCAAATGGCCAAAAGGATCATACACTGGTGGAAATTGATTTATGAAAACACGGTATTTTAATAAAAGCTTCTGTAATATTCATTAAAAATGAATGAAATTCCATGAGATATATCTAGTAGGTATAACAAATGTGTTACAAAAATAAAATTTCATACATAATATTAAACAAAAACAAAAAGTCAAAAATTAGATTTTTGTAATATGCAAACATGGAAATCGATTTATGAAATATCACATTTTATTGGCTATTCTGAAGTAATATGAGAAACATTTGCATAAAACAAGGTAATGTGACATGCACAGTAGACATAAAAAGCGTTTTATTTTGGAAGCAATACGTTTCAGTTATACTTTTCACGATAGGTAAAATGTAGATGTTGTCTGGGAAAAATAGCTAAAACCAATGCATATATAGGATGTGGAAAGTCTGTTCCGGAAATTATTAAATTAATTAAAATATCACTTGGTGTGAGCAAATTATGGCAAATTTTTTAACAAAAAGGTAAACCACGTTTAAGTAAGAGAAAGTAAAGGGTGATTCTTCAACTTGCATCGAAAGCCAACCACACTTCAAAGAAGATTTGTGCAGATCTATCCCTTCCTCTTACTTCTAGAAGAGTTTGGCAAATTTTTCATTCTTCATGAAGCTTGAGATGGTCGAAAATGAAGTCTTGTCCAAAGTTACTTCTGCGTCACACGCAGATGCGTTCGAAGTATTGCGAGAAGTACATGGCAATGGGTAACAATTGGAAGAAAGTCATTTTCTCCGACAAAAAAGGATTTAATTTCGATGGCCTGAATGGTGTGGCGTATTATTGGAGGGATCTCCGAAAAGAATCAAAATCTACATCCAGCAGAAATTTTGGTGGCGGTCGTTTGATGATTTGGGCAGCGATCGCTTTTGATGGCAAAAGTGAAACTGTATTTTTAAATAGTCACCAGACTTCTTTTGATTACGGTTTTTTTTAGAAAATTCACTTCTTCCATTTGCATGGCAATATTATGGATTAGATTACATCTCCATGCAAGACAACGGAAGTATTCACATTTCAAATGCAATGAAAGATTGGTTTGACGAACAGAATATTGTTCTTTTAGATCATCCACCTATTAGTCCTTATCTGAACACCATCGAAACGTTTGGGGACAGCTTGTTTAAATGGTTTATTCAAATGAGTTGGTTGGTTGGTTGTATATATGACGGCCAATTATCTGCACGAGGGATATAGGCCCAGGGGGGGAGTGCCCTTCGTGGGGGTCTTTCTAAGGGAACCTAACCCGTATTAACGCTTGGAAATCCAAGGTTCGAAGAAAACCACGAAAACTCCGAACGATTAGGCCGACGGGCACGATTGGGTTCGAGCCCAGCACCTCCCGTCTACCAGCTTCGAGAGCAGAACCTCTCAGGGCTTATGCAAATGGGATTCAGTACACCTCACTTGTAGAAAAGAAAGTTTCAATCTGTCAAAACTGGAAATTAATTGATCAGAAATGCATTCAAAATCTCGTTTTATCAATGCCATCTAGAATAGAAGAAACTCTGATGAATAAAAGCGGCTTTACTAACTATGCAATTAAATGTGCTATTTCATAAATCAATTTCCATGTTTTTATGTTACTGAAATCCAATTTTTGACCTTATGTTTGAGTTTATTAATATGTATGAAATTTTATTTTTCTAAATTATTTGTTGTACATACCATATATAACGTATGAAATTTCATTCATTTTTAATGTATATTATAGAAGTTTTTGTTAAAAAAACCGTGGTTTCATAAATCAATTTCCACCAGTGTATAACTCCTGCGTTAAACTATGTATTTAAGGGGTAATGCTACACACATCATTATTAGTATGAATTATACTACTGCAAGCCTCAATAGTATAACAATTTCATGGCAATTGGGGCTTATTTACGAGAGATAGGACACAGAGATTCGGACAGACAGATAGACACACCTAAGTCATAAGCACTTTCATCTACGTTGGAAAGTGTTAAAAAAAAAGAGCAAAAACAGTCGCAATAGTTTTTTTACTAGTCTATAGACTATGTAAACACTTTTACTCTGAATATTGCTATTACATTTTGTAGAAAAAAATTTGTTTACGCGATGAGTACGTATTTATCACAATTCTTTAATGGAAATTTTAGTCTTGGTGACTTACAAAAAAAAATTAGAAATTCATCGGCATGTAGCAGTAAGATGATTAATTAAAAAAAAAAAAAAAAACATATTGGTGAAAGATTTTTGATCTGAAATAGCGGTGTTGTACCCCTCGGAAATCTTAAGGAGTGTAAGCAAATTGTCTTTTTTTACTAATGTCTAATCTAGTAAGTAAATTATTTTTTATCAGACTTCATACAAAAACGTAAAACATGTTATACAAAAACGTAAACAAACAATAAAAAATCAAAAATCAAAAAATCAAACAACCAAAACTTGTACTACTACTCCCGATTTCAACTTCGAAAAGCTCAAAACTTCTAAGACATTTTCTCCGTATTTAATGCTTTTTTTTATTTCATTATTTTAAATTTTAAAAAACCATTGTTCTCTCCATTATTTATTCTAAAAAATGAAATAAATATTTTCTTTAGAGATGTATGAAAACATTCGCGTTATTTTAATATGTGCATTGAAAATATCTCTAACACAGCATTCGTATCAGGTAATGCTTTGGGGGGATGTTTTATTCCCCATGGATGAAAATGAGTTCTCAGTACAATATACAGTATTTTACATTGAAATAGTCCACTCAGATATTTCCAATCACATACTTCCCCGTTTCAAATTACCTATACTCTTTTACAAAATTTACTTGAGAAAGTTCATGCAAAAAGATTTTTAAAAGAATACTTTGTTTTAAAGTGGACTGGAATGCTCACGAGAATTTTAAAAAGGATGGAATGAATGGGACATGCATAGCTAGAATTTAAATTTATGTAAGTAAATGAAGAACCAATTTCATGCTACTATGAACCGAAACCTAATTAATCTGAATTATTGTGTTAAAAATAATAAAATTGTACTTAATGCATTAAAGAAAAATGTTTTTAATATTACAAGTAATATAAATTGTATTTCTTTGTTTTCCAAATGATAAACAGATGCTTCAAATTTTAAAAGTTTATATTCCCAATATTTGTCAAAAATAAATAACCCTTGTACTTTTGTTATATTATTACTTCATAATTTTGCATTTCTAACACTAACTCAAAAATATTTTTTTTCGTAAATCACGAAAACAGAAATAGAAAGGAAATAAATTTTTTCTGTATCATAATGTTTTTAATATTTTTTTGCTAACTGGAGATTTTCTATTTATTTCCTTTTATAGTTTTAATTTTTTTAGTTATATCTGACCATTTTTATTTCCCCTATCGTATGCCAATGAAATAATAATTTTGATTGCGAATGGTGAGATGACGCGACTAAACGGACGAATTGTAAGATTTATACATACACGTGAGATAGTTGGATAAGATAGGATTGAAGAAATGAGTAGAAGGTGTTATGTAACAAAAATTTGAATTCGAGAAAAAACTGAAATGATTTTTTTATAATTTTGTTATTTATTTAACTCCTTTTTAATAGAATATGTTTGAATGTGATATTAAACTCTCTTAGAAAACAATATCAACATTTAATTGTTAAATATTAGAAATTATATTCACCATTTAAATTATTAAATATAAAAATATTAAATATTGAATAATAAAATGTACTGTCTCATATCTTCAATACTAAGGAGAATTGTAGTATTTTAGTTTTACCGTATGATATAATACCTCACAACGATTTCATGCATAAAATAAAACAATTTTTGAGGAAATGCATCATAACATGTTCTTCTACCAAGCTTTTCAATTATTAAAATGATTTCTGTCTTCTGAAATGGGCGTTAAACGCAGTTTATGAATATGTATAATAAATCACTGTATATCGAAAGAGAGATGCCTCCTAATATCACATAATTAAAAAGGTATGTTATATTCTTAACCAGGAGAATACGTGCAGTCAAAAGTTTTGAAATTTTCTTTATGAAGTTATTCATTACGCTATAAAATAATAAAAATACATATATAGGAATTGTGACTTAACTTTTTTAAAGATATTAACATAATAATACTGTTTCATATTAGCTGTTTATTCCTTAATTTATCTGCATGTTTATTATAAATAAGTTATTTTGAAAATGGCAACATAATTAGAGTGTCTCGAAATCATTCGAATTACTTAAAATTATTAATGGTTGTTATTGTTGTATTGTTAAACATCTAGGCTTTTTTTTTGGTTTTTTTTTTTTTTTTTTGGTTTTTTTTTTTTTTTTTTTTTTACTTTATTGCTTACGGATTTAGAGAATCTCACAATACTATCAACTACAGTAGTGGTAAAAAGCATCAACATCTTTCAACAAATATTAAATTGGGAGATTGTAAGTTTGATCAAGGGAGTAGTATCTAGTTCATTAAAATTTCCAACAACAATTTAGACTCTATTTTTTTTTCAGATACTGATTAACGTTATACATCTGTTCTGAATATTTACTATAATCCCCCCCCCCCCATGTAGTTGTGTCTGGTCTCAAAAATCATATAGTATGTGCAGGGCATGAAAATGAAAGCCTAAAGCATTTGAAAAATTTAATATTTATATCGCAAACCCCTAAGCCCTAGAGTATATGATTATGAAAATAATGACTTTTTTTTATTAGATTATTATTACTTGTTTCGTAATCAAAACTTTTATATCCTAATAAAAGAATTAAAGAAAATAAATTCTTAAGTTTTCAAACAAAATTTTTTTTATATATTAAATCATCGAAGTTTTCATCATGATAATTTACTTAATAAACTTACACCTTCTCCTTTAATATAAAAATCATATATATTTATTATTTTATATAGCGGGAAATCAAATGCTTTAAATAAAAAAAATAGTCCTATATTCATTTTATAAACATGTATCAATATCAATAATTCATTTAAGTTATTTTTGAACATTTTTTTTATTAAAATACTTTATTAAGAAGAATTTTAATACTTAAAAGTAATCTTTTATATTCGTATATTTTAATAGATCAGTGTATCATGGAATCGATCAAATTATATACAGGGTGTCCATAATTAAACGAAAACTTGTCTACAGACGGAACTATTGGTCAGAAAATTGTGAAATTTTGTGACAGACATAATAAAGGAATGTGAATTTGTTTGAGGAAAAAAAAATTAGTTCAAAATTACGCCACAAGGGGGCTCTTTTAATGAATTACACATTTTTAAAATTTTTTACGCTTTATTTTTCTGAGATTAAATAAGACAAATATAAAGACCGCCCCCCTAAAAAAAAAAATACAGCGTAAAAACTTTTCAAAATTACTGGTGTTCGAATTGAACGGAACGTACAAACTCTGAAAAAAAAAAAAAATCCGCCTACAATAGCCGCCATTTGTTTTCACAGATCTCAGGCCTACTATTCAGTGGGTGGTGGCTAAATGTGTAATTTATTAAAAAATGACCTCTGATGGCGAAGTTTTAAGCTGATTTTTTTTTTCTAGCTCAAACAAATTCCCATCCCTTCATTATGTCGGGCACAAAATTTCACAACTTTTGACCAATAGTTTCGTATTTAGACAACTTTAAAGTAGGGTCGTTTAATTATGGACACCCTGTATATTATGATATCCACATAAACTACAAAATTCCAATGGATGAAATATCTTATAGTGACGATACTTTATAAAGTTTGATAGAATCATATGATACATAAGACATCGATTTCAAAATTTTTCTTCATAAATTTTAAGAATGCACTATTATATCGAATTTTTTTAATAGCTTACAGGGGAAAACAATACAATTTAAAGCGCCCAGTGTTCGGACGTAATACTCTCAGACAGATAATAACCACCATTTTTCATGTATATTTCTGTATATAGAAAATATAAACTTTGTTGCAATTACTCAAGGTAATCTATAACAGAAGATTAATAGCTCTCATAATCATTGTAGTTTTCTTAAGGCAATAGATTTTTAAAGACAATGTTTTGTAGCAAATGATATAAACATTATTTTGTTTTCCAAAATATTTTTTTAAATGTTCCATAGAAAAGTAAAAAAAGAATGTTAGCAAATTTTACTTTTCTAGAATAAATAAAAAATAAAATAATTATCGTCCATTTTAAGTTTAGAAAATCACTAATATTTGAATTTATTTACACCACAAAGGGAAATAAATCTTCTTCCTTATCCCTTTAAGCCCTGACCCGCACAATTGTGCGGATGATTCTAAAGTAAAAGAGGGTGACTATTTCCTGATTTTATGAGATTTAAAACCCAATCTGCACACTTATATGAGTTAACTGGCTTCAGATATTTTGATGACACAACTAGGGGGCACCAACTACAATACAGGGTTATACTAACTGCTTTTAAAAAGACTATATCCTCTGACAGCAATAGAAAAAAAGTATGTACTGTCGTAATTTATTTTAAATATGTTTTATAGTGTTTGTTTAGATTTAATGTTTCTTTTCATATACTTTTTTCATGATTTTAATTGATTTTGTCTTTGATAAATTTAATTAGGCTTTACAAATGTTGAGAAACAAATGGCGTTTACCACTTCCAAAATGGGTACAATTCCTAATATATATATATATATATATATATATATATATATTTTTAAGTGATTTTTTTAAACTTATGTTTTTAGCAATTTATTTTTTATTAATTTCATTTTTAAAGCGGGTTAATTTTAAATTAATAGGTTTGTACTACTCATGATTTCTATTTAAAATTGATAGTAATAATATGCACATGTAATGAACTGTATGTTTATTACTGAGTTATAGATGTCATATATGATTTATAAGTTTTATATGAGTTTTATATCATGAGATAGATTTTTAAGTTTGATAAATTCATTCCATTTTGTCGACACAGCAAGTAAACCACCAGGAATAAATAATAAATTATGGAAAGTTCAGCAAATGCTCGACAGATTCAGTAGTGTCTGCTTGAATTTACCAGGGGATCAGGGAAAATTTTCCATAGATGAGCAGATGATTCCTTTTTTAGGACGTGCTTCAGTAAAGCAGTATATAAAAACAAACCATAATTTGTTGTAATAGTATCACTTGGGATAGTTTTAAATTTTGTAGTATACCAGTGGGAAAGTACAGACCTGTTCCACAAGGATCTGGGCTTAGGACCTGCTGTAGACCTTACTCTGGTTGAGACCTAGTTTTATGTACTTCGATCAGTATTTCAATAAAATACCGCTGCTGGAAAAAACTAAAAAAAAAGAAATTTGAAGGATCAGGCACAATCCAAACGGAGTGAAGGGCATACCATTTGTCAACGGCTCTTAAGAGTGGTGTGAGCATTGAGCACGTCTCAGAAAATGAAATTCTAGTGGTCTGTCCAAAAACAAAAATTGTTTCAAACATTTTCATTGTGGCTAATGAAAATTATCTCAATAAAAATCAACATTTTTTTGCTTAATCTTTTATCTTTAGATATTTGCACACATAATCCCAAAGTACACAATTGTGTAGATTTAGCCCAAAAACGGCTGCATCAAAACCGTACCCGCATAATTGTGCGGCTCCTCCCTTGGAATAACCTGACATCGGGTATTTTTTTAATATTTTTTTTCAATCAAATACGGTACTATCTATAAGGGAAATCACAACCCAAACTTTCAGTTTCTACCAAAAAAAAAAAAAAAAAAAAAAAAACCTCCCTGTCTTAAAGGATTATATATGTCTTAAAATATTTGCTAAAAATTTGTGCAAATAAAACACTATTCGTAACATGTAATGCTTCTGAAAGTTCTTTTATTGCCCATGGAGGACAATGTTCTCGGGATATTTTATTGGATTTTCTATTAGAATCTTTCTACACATTTGTCCATTCACATATTCCCATGTGTCAAATTTTCTAGACACTTTTTCAAAATTTTCTTCCGAATGACATTGTATAAAGTTCGGAAAAATGATTGTTTTATAGTGAACTCAAATACTTAAGAGACTTCTAAAAATAATGGAACAAATGCTATATGCATTGCCGGAATTTAAATTTATGTAAAGAAATGACGAAGCGATTTCATACTACCTGAACTGAAACCTAAGCTGATTGAACTATTGTGCCATTATGAATAATATTAACTTTTATGTAGAAATGACACATTATGAATATTTAGACCATTTAAACCATTTATTACATTTTTTTTGTTGTTGTTAGGAATAAAATTATATTTTAGTCTATTTAGTTAATTATTTACTGGAAAGATTGTGGAAAAATTTATTCATGGTTCTGTTGAACATAATGCAATATTGTCAGTTCTCAGTTACTTAGCTAAAATTGCTCAAATAAATAATAATTTTAAATTGTAAACTTACTTTTAATGTTCATTCTGCACAATAATAATTATTCAACAATTACATGGCAATTGGAACATATTTACGAGTGTTAGGACACAGAGATTCCGACAAACAGATAGACGAACTTAAATCATAAACATTGTCAAATTTGTTAGAAAGCGCTAACGAAAGGTCAAAATACAGTCTGAACAGCTATTTTTTATTATTTTATAACCTATTTAAACACTTTTAGTATGAAATTTTTTCTAAACTTTGTAGAAAAAATATTCTTGGAGGAGTATGAGTACATATTTATCACAATTAGGTAATTGAATTTTTAGAGTTGGTGACTTACAGAAAAATATTACAAAGTCAACGATTTGTGGCAGTAAAATATTTAATCTAAAAAACATACTACGAAAGGACTATTGATTTTAAATAGTGGTGCTGTACTCCTCGGATATCTTCAGAGATATACGCAAATTGTCTTTCTGTTACTAATGTCTAATGTAGAAACTAACTTAGTTTATCGGACTTCCATGTATAATGTTACACTAAAGCGTAAATAAACAACAAAAGATCAAAAAACCAAAATTTTTACTATTATTGCCGATTTCAGCTCCAAAAATGTTCAAAATTTCAAAGGCCTTTTCTCCATATCTAATGCTAATTTCATTTTTAATTTCATTATTCTAAATTTTAAAAAATCATTGCTTTCTGCATTATTTACTCTAAAAAGGGAAATAAATATGTTTTTTTTTTATGAATGTATGAAAATAGTCGTGAAATTCTAATATGTGTATTGAAAATATCTCTAACACAGTATTACTATCAGGTAATGCTTTGGGAGGATGTTTTATTCCTCGTGTTGAGAAATGAGTTCTTAGTAAATTATATAGTATTTTACATTGAAATAGCCCAGTCATATATTTCCAATCACATACTTCTCCGTCTCAAATGACCCAGACTGTATTTCAAAATTTACTTGAGAAAGTTGACGAAATTTTTAAAAGAAAACTTTGTTTTAAAATGAACTGGAATACTCACGAGAATTTTAAAAAGGACGGAACAAAAGGGATTATGCATAGCTAGAATTTAATTTTACGTAAATAAAGGAAGAAGCAATTTCATGCTACTATGAATCGAAACCTAATTCATTTGAATTATTATGTCAAAAAGAATAAAATTGTTCTTAATGCATTAACGAGAAATGTTTTTAACATGATAACATGCAGTAGAAATTGTACATTCTTTCTTTCGAAAGTGATAAAAAGTTTCTGTAAATTTTGAAAGTTTGTACTCTTAGTATTTCTCGAAATAAATAGCCCCTGTATATTTTTAATTATTGCTTCATAATTTTGAATTTCTTCCATCAACTCAAAAAGAATCATTCACCATTCTAAGTATGGAAACAGAAACAGAAAGAAAAAAAAAATCAGGTATATTTTTTTCAAATAAATTTTTGCTAAGTAGAGATTTTATATTTATTTCACTTTTAGTTTGATTTTTCTTTATATCTGCCAATTCTTTATTTGCCTGTGTTATATGACAATTATATATATAATGGCGCAAAGTGTATAACGCTTCCGGAGTGAACTCATCCGGATCTTGATAATCTTTCGTTAAAATCAGCCATTTTATTTCGATCGAGTTAGGCTTAAGCATTCCCATGCCGTATTATAATTGGAACAACTGCCTTATTTTATCTACGTTGTATAACATTTATGCTTCTTCATTTTTTTAAAACCTTCAATAACTATAAAATCATCATATATATTAAAACGCAAAAGTAAAATTTTAAGTAGACCCATTTCGGTATATCTGCACATGCATCAAACCTGTTCAGTTTAGAGGATTTGAGAAGGAGTTCTCGGTGGCTTAGCGGTCTAAAGCAGCAGTATAAAGCACCGATATTTTGTAGTGGATAGCAGGTTCGAACCCAACGCCCGGCAAAATTATTTCTGTAATACTTTTCGCGATAGGTTATTTCAATAATGACATATTTTATTAGGAATAGAAGTTATATGACTTTTATTTTATTATTATTATTATTATTTGAATGCTTTATAATTAAATAAAATTTAACGCTGAACAATATTTAAAATAATAATAATAATAATTTTATATTTAAAATAAGCTAAAATATTTTAATATAATTATCAATTAAATAAATTGAGCTGATCTACAATTTTTTATTATCTTCTGACCATTATCAAGAATATATGTGTCTGTGTGTCAGAAAGAAAAGTTTGCCTTTCTTTTCCTTAAAAAAAACGGGAAGAAAGAAAGATATTCATATAAGAATTATTAAAAAAATTACCTTGATATCCATTGTTTAATATTTAAAAAATGTATAAAAATTTAAAATAAAATTCAAGTAATAAAAATTATATGCTGCACCAAGTTTCAAATTTGGGCTTTTAGAGAATGAGACTGATAAAAATAACATTCATGGCAGTTTTTAATGGTCATGTAGTTAAAAAATCATAATAAATAAATAAAAATAAATAATATTATTTTTTCGAAACAATGAGACCACAGTAAATGCATGCAACAGACCACAGCAAATAAATGCTGTACCCACTATTTTTAGTTAAATTTCTGGTAAAAGGAAGCATAATTGGTTGTAAAAGTTAAAATTCTGTGAGTTCATTGAATAGGTTTGGCTGACTGTACCCTCTATTGCTTTAAAGAAATAGGAATCATGCAATATAGAAATTTGTCACAATTTAAATAATTAATTTAAAAGCAATTCATTAAAAATTCAAGATTTTTTCTAATGAAACTTTCAAGTTATTTACCGTCAAATCTTGGCGGGTACTATCTAGTTAAATAATAATGATGATTACGAACACGAAATGGCGCGACTAAATAGACTAGTAAGATTTATGCATGCAATTGAGATAGGAACATATGACAGAATTATTAAAAATATTTCTGTCTTTTGAATGGATTTTTTAAAGCGATTTACAATTATGTGTAATAAATCTGTATATAGCTAAATAGCTTGCTTTCCGTAATTAAAAAGCCATAATATCTTATTACCCAGAAAAACACCAGTGTTAAAAGTTTTGAAAATTTCGTTATGGATTTCTTAATTAAGGTATAAAAAATAAAAGATAGATGCATAGATTTTGACTTAACTTTCGAAAGATACTAACCTAATAATAATGTATTTATTACCTGTTAATTCCTTAATTTATCTGCAAGTTTACTATAAACAAGTTATTCAGAAATTTGCCATATAATTAGTATTCATATTACATTCGAATTTTTCGAAAATATTAGTGGTTACTTTTTTTTCGTCTATTTTTTTTTTTTTTACTCTATTGCTTAGAGTTTTTACAAAAGCTCACAGTAATATCAACTGCAGTAGCGGTAAAAAGCATAAAGATCTTTGAAAATATATTAAAGTGGTAGATTTTAAAGTGAATTTTGTAAATAGCAATTACGTAAAACGTATTATTAGTTACATTGTGGGAATGTCCTTATAAGTTTGGCCACAGGAGTAGTATCCACTGATTATTCATTAAAATGTCTTAGAACGATTTAGACTAAGTATAATTTACCACCCATGCAGTTGTGTCTAGTCACTAAAATCACGTAGTATGTGTATGGCATATGGCATATATGGGAAGGAATGGTAAAGTGTCCACTCTAAGATTTGATGAATTTGTATGATACCTATTGTGCAGTAAAGTTCTAGAAAAAAAGTGCCAACAGCAACTATATTAATTTCAGTTTATTTTTTTTTCAAAAATAAAATTATTTTGAATTGTAGATGTTACATTAAAAGAAATACTACAAAACGGCCACTTTACTTTTCTAGCCTGGGTAAACTGACCAGCACAGGGAAATGATCAAACCGCATTGATCCAGGCTGTATGTTTAATCAACACAAGCTAAAGTGACACACATTACGAGAAAGTATTATGTTTTGTAATATTTTAAGATTTAAATAGTTACAATATAAAGTGAACAATAATGAGTATCAATACGACAAATGGAGGAATAGAGGGGTGCCCCCGTAGACTTGCAGACTGCAAATGTCGAGAATAAGCCTTTCTCTGCAGAAGTTATTTCCTCGATCTGTGTTCTTAGTTTCAAAGAAAATAATTTTGAGTAGTATATCGTCAGGAACAATGAACGAAAGTACGTTTTCAAAGAAGTGATCATCTGGCCATTTTGACCGATCTCTTTCGGCCACTTTGCCACCGCTCTCTCAATACTAAGCCTGAGCGCTCACACAAAAGTAGCGGCTGTCGTTGGTGGAGTTTTGTAGCGTTTGAATGGAGCCTAAAATTTTAACACCAATATTTTTTTTTAAGTTTTTTCAGCTTTATTTTACTGGGATTATATAAGTCATAGAAAACTTTCGAAAAATACTTGTGTCTAATTTCAGTGGAACGTACACAAGTTAAATAAACTGCCTACGATAGCCGCCATTTTTGTGTCAGGGTTTAGGCCTAGTATTCAGAGGGCGGTGCCTTTGCGCGGAATGACTTTATTACAAATACTGTGCAGCCTAGAATCTAATCTACACGATTTAGCTTAAAGTCATTTAGCGATAAGTCATTTAAAAGCTTATTTCACTGTTATCATACAGCATAAAAGCAAATAGCTATAAAAATACAAATTATATGGCTATAATCAAGAAATAGTACAACTTCCCCAAAATCACAAATGCGAAATAAACAATGCAATGAGAACATAACAAAAAAAGTGTAGCCTTCCACTTCGATGTCAAAGACAATAAATACTACCAGGATCTGTGACGACTGTTTCGCTCAGATCCTGCGTAATGGGGGTACTACACCGCAGAAAATACACAAATGCCAACTTTTTCAAAACTGAGAACTTTGCACATGCTTCCTCTAAATAAAAACCTGTAAAAACTGAAATATATAATACTGATATTGAAATCTTTTAAGGTCTAGGTATATGATAATTGAAATAATGCTTTTTATTATTTAATTATTATACTTGTTTCGTAACTGTACTTTTATAATCAGATAAAAAATTAAAGAAAAAAAATGATTTTTTTAAAGTTTTGAAACGAAATATTTTTATATATATATTAAATTAAAAGAGCTTTCACCCTGATCATTTACTTGAGAAATTTTAACCTTTTCCGTTATCATAAAAAAAAATATATTTATTATTTTATATAGTCTAAAATGCAATGCTTTAGAATACGAACATAGCTTATATTCATTTTTTCACCATTTATTAATTTCTGGTACAAATTTTAAAAGTTCATTTTAAACATTTTTCATTAAAAATACCTTATTAAGAAGCATTTTAATACATGAAAGTAGTCTTTTAATTTTGTACATTTTGCTATCTCGGTGTATCATGTAATCGTTCATATTATGAAATTATGATATCCAAATAATCTAAAAAACGTCAATGAATGAAAATATCTTACATCAACGATAGTTTTATTAACCCATTTATACCTAGCGTCCCATTTTTGGGACACTTCGAATTTGAATAAATTTGTATAACTTTCTTCCTCTTTATAACACGAAAATTGCATGAAATAATTGTTTATAAATGTCTTTATCAGTTACCGAAAGATGACACCATAAGTTGGATATTTATTTCCTTAAAATGAAGGCTTTTTCGGAGTTTATAGATTTTTCATTTTTCGAGATATATAATATAATATATTTTCATAATATTATCTTGTAGACTTCTTTGAAATACGTATTTTTTTGAAATAGTAAAATTATATGTTTAAGCCTATTTTTATGCATTTTTGCAACGTACAAAATATAGGGCGCTAGGCCAGAATTTGTACATATTAGGTAGCTTTCATTACAAAAAGCTACCTATTGCAGCCATTCGGAGTAAATCGATTTCAAAAAATTTTGGTATATTTTCATCGATTATGACCCCCAGAACCCGAAACCACCCTCCGTTCAAAATTGATATATATATATATATAGATCCATATCTGACCTTTGTCACACTGTAACTCTCGTATTTATGAACCGATTTGGATGTAATTCGGTATGCACATAGTAGATACAAATGTCTCGACCGAGTTCGTTGGCCAGCTTCATCCGCCAGTTTGTTTCAAAATGGTGGCCATTTAAAATAAAAAAAATAAAATAAAATTTGAAATGTGGTACCAAAAAATTTAAAATGGAAAAATGTTTTTTCCTTATGTATTTGACCTTTATACAAAGATTCCGGAGCAGTTTTTGTTTTGTCTATATCTTAAAAAATGGCTGAGTTATAGCATTTTGAATTTCTAGCGTGGCTGACATTTTGAAACGTCCTGAATTTTGTCAGGCGATAAAAGGCGTATTTATGAACCGATTTGGATGTAACTTCGTTTTTACATAGTACATACCAATGTCTCGACCGAGTTCGTTGGCCAGCTTCATCCGCATCCTTGTTTAAAAATGACGGCCATTTAAATTTTTAAGAAAAAATTAAATTTGAAATGTGGTACCAAAAAATTTAAAATTGAAAAAATATTTTTTTCTTATGTGTTTGACCTTGATACAAAGATTCGGGAGTAGTTTTTGTTTCGCCTCTATCTTAAATAATGGCTGAGTTATAGCATTTTGAATTTTTAGCGTGGCTGTCATTTTGAAACGTCCTGATTTTTGTCACGTGATAACAGGCGTATTTATGAATCGATTTGGATATATCTTGGTGTGTACATAGTACATATAAATATCTCGACCGAGTTCGTTGGTCAGCTTCATCCGCCATCTTGTTTCAAAATGGCGGCCGTTTAAAAAAATTAAAAAAAAATAAAATGAGATACCAAAAAATTTCAAAATGAAAAATATTTTTTTTGTATGTGTTTGACCTTAATACAAAGATTCCGGAACAGTTTTTGTTTCGTCTATATCTAAAAAAATGGCTGAGTTATAGCATTTTGAATTTCTATTGTGGCTGACATTTTAAAACGACCTGATTTTTTTCACGCAAATAACAGGCGTATTTATGAACCGATTTGGATGTAACTTGGTCTGTACATAGCACATACCAATGTCTCGACCGAGTTCGTTGGCCAGCTTCATTCGCCATCTTGTTTCAAAAGGGTTGCCATTTTTAAAAAAAATAAATTTTAAATTTAAAATGAGGTATTAAAAAATTGGAAAATGAAAAAGATTTTTTTTTATGTGTTTGGCCTTGATACGAAGATTCCGGAGCAGTTTTTGTTTCTAAAAATTTGTTCTTTTGTTTATATCTTAAAAAATGGTTGAATTATAGCACTTTGAATTTCTAGCATGGCTAACATTTTGAAACGATCTTGTATTTGTCACGCGATAACACACGTATTCGTCTATTTCGATTTAAGAAGGCATGTGGATAGCATACATCAATATCTCGACTAAGTTCGCTGGCCAGCTTCATCAGCTTTCTTGTTTCAAAATGGCGGCCATTAAATTAAAAAATTATATTTAAAGTGAGGTGCAAAAAAATTAGAAATTAAAAAAGGTTTCTTTCTTAAGTATATGACCTTCATATAAAGATTTAGGAGCATTTATTGTTTGTCTTTATCTTAAAAAATGGCTCAGATACAACTGTTTCAATTTCTAATATGGGTGACATTTTGAATAATCTGAATTTTGCCTGCGACAGCACTCGTATATTTCAACCGATTCCGATGTGAGTGAGCATGTGCACAGCAATTACCAAGGTCTCGACCAAGTTCACTGGTTAGCCTCATCCACCATGTTGTCTTAAAATGGCAGGCACTTTAAGAAATCGCCGAATTTGACAGCCAAATATAAGTTACTTTAAATAAAAGCAGCTTGGATAAAGCTGACTAATTTCGCGAAATTCTCATTCATAATGATTTAGTACTGATAAAAATTAGTATTAAATCTCCTATATTCGGTTTCCACTAAATTGAGCTTCGTGTGTTGGAATAATATAAGTTGGCTTTTTTAAAATACGGAATATGAAAGCTACCTCTTCCTCCCGGCACTGGCCGGAAGGAACTTTTTTAATTATTTTCTGTTATTTTTACAATGAAATAACAATAAATAAATAAAAAAATTATAAATCTTTTTTTTATTATCGATTTACGTGACAGTTATTTATGTAAAGTCCTTTTCAAGATGATTATGAAACAAATCGTATTTAAGCCTCAAATACAATTATTCTTACTTTATTATTACTAATTCTTACAATGTTATTAGCCTCTGTAAAGTAATAAATATATATATTTTTAGTGATTCATAAAATTACTAATTATAGTATATAAAATATAATTTAAAAGCTTATTTTATATAAATTTAGACAAAACATATAATTATGCATATTATATTATTACAAATATTATGCATATTCCCATAATTAGTACGTTTATATTTTATCAAATAAATACAAAAAAAATTTAGAGCATTTTTTTGTAGTATTTTTCCATTTCGTTTTGCAATATTTTAAAGTGATTTTACTAACAAATTTGCGAAAACAAAATTTCAGACTCAATGCACTGTAATCCATTTATATGAATAAATTGATTTATCTTTTGTGCCACGCTATCCAAAATCAAAAGTAAAATTTATATAAATGGTTTCTTTGCGTCATAATATCCATTTGCGTACATTTCGCTTAGTTTGAATACAATGACGCAAAGAAATCATTTATATAAATTTTACTTTTGATTTGTATAGCGTGGCACAAAGGATAAATCAATTTATTCATATAAATACATTACAGTGCATTGTATTGGTACAGTGAGAGTGATATTTTTAACAGTGTATTGAAAAATTAAAAGTGTTGGTTAGATGTGTAAATACATTTAGCCAAAACGAAAACAATTAAAATTGAATTTTAAAACAAATTGTTTAAAGCTACATCAAGGTGTCATTTAAATTTTGATATCACATCTTTTAAAACTGATATTTTGAATTTATGAAAGATGTGAATGATAAAGCATCAAGGAATAAATTTTTATACATTTTTTAAATTTAACATAATTCTTACACATGCAATTATAAATAAAACAAAAATAAAAAGATGAAATGAATAATATAGCGTCACTTAAAATTTGATATCATTATTTTTAAGTTCCATATTTGAAATTCGTATAGCAATAAGATAAAGTGCTGCGTCAAAAACTTTTAACCCGTTAAGGGTTTTTTGAATTGATATCATTACTTTTTTTAGGTTAATAATAAAAAGATAAAAAAAAAAAAAAAAAAATAAATAAAGCCCAACGATAAGAACTCATAATCGTGATTTTCATTCACCTTTAATTACCCGCCCCCTCAAAAAACATACCTAATACTTCAATTGTAAAGAGTGCTACACTATTTGAATATTAATGATGTGAATTAGCACACTGCTAACAAAGCGTAAACCAACTTAGTGAAAAATGTCCAAGCCGGGAATCGAACCCGGATCCCTGGAATAGATCTCCAGTGCTCTACCACTAAACAACAAGGACGATGTCCAGCTGCTACCGCAACACAAGATGGAGAAGTCTTCATGAACACACATTCTAGCGGCGTAACATGAGACGCAAATAAACCCAGCATCGGTGAATATACAATTTTTAATTAATTTTTCAACTACATTTCAGCAGTGAAATTACGCTTGAAATTATTGATGTGAATTATCACACTGCTAACAAAGCGTAAACCAACTTAGTGAAAAATATCCAAGCCGGGAATCGAACCCGGGTGCCTGGAATAGATCTCCAGTGCTCTACCACTAAACCACAAGGAGGATGTCCAGCTTCGCATTTCTCACTTATATAAGTCGGTAAGGCTGCTACCGCAGCACAAGATGGTTGGTTGGTTGATTTTTGACGGCCGATTATCTACACGAGGGATATAGGCCCGGGGGGAGTGCCCTCCGTGGGGGTCTTTCTAAGGGAACCTAATCCGTATTAACGCATGGAAGATCCACGGCTCGAAGAAAACCACGAAAACTCCGAACTATTAGGCCGACGGGCGCGATTGGGATCGAACCCAGCACCTCCCGTCTACCAGCTTCGAGAACAGCACAAGATGGAGAAGTCTTCATGAGTACACATTCTAGCGGCGTAACATGAGACGCAAATAAACCCAGCATCGGTGAATATACAATTTTTAATTAATTTTTCAACTACATTTCAGCAGTGAAATTACGCTTGAAATTATTGAATATTAATGATGTGAATTATCACACTGCTAACAAAGCGTAAACCAACTTAGAGAAAAATGTCCAAGCCGGGAATCGATCCCGGGTCCCTGGAATAGATCTAATCGATCCCGGGTCCCTGGAATAGATCTAATCGAACACGGGTCCGTGGAATAGATCTCTGGAGATCTATTCCAGGCACCCGGGTTCGATTCCCGGCTTGGACATTTTTCACTAAGTTGGTTTACGCTTTGTTAGCAGTGTGATAATTCTCATCATTAATATTCAATAATTTCAAGCGTAATTTCACTGCTGAAATGTAGTTGAAAAATTAATTAAAAATTGTATATTCACCGATGCTGGGTTTATTTGCGTCTCATGTTACGCCGCTAGAATGTGTGCTCATGAAGACTTCTCCATCTTGTGCTGTTAGAAAGACCCCCACGAAGGGCACTCCCCCCCTGGGCCTATATCCCTCGTGCAGATAATTGGCCGTCATAAATACAACCAACCATCTTGTGCTGCGGTAGCAGCCTTACCGACTTATATAAGTGAGAAATGCCAAGCTGGACATCGTCCTTGTGGTTTAGTGGTAGAGAACTGGAGATCTATTCCAGGGACCCGGGTTCGATTCCCGGCTTGGACATTTTTCACTAAGTTGGTTTACGCTTTGTTAGCAGTGTGATAATTCACATCATTAATATTCAATAATTTCAAGCGTAATTTCACTGCTGAAATGTAGTTGAAAAATTAATTAAAAATTGTACACTATTTGATTTTTTAAAGAACTTTTTAGTAAGATATGGAAGTAATATACAAAATGGGGGTATTTTTACGATTTGTTTCACAGATAAAGAAAGCTTTGTTAAATTTTACTATGTAAAAAGTTTACTTTCTTAAGAAAAATATCTCTTTAAATCTTTTTATTTAAAATACAATAAAATTGTAAGTACAGGAGAACAACGAAGATAGGCTTTTCATCACAGATTTTGAACAGGCGAGGCAATGTAATTGTCTTCTGAGGTGCTACTCTCGACTTTGCTATTACAAATGAAGTTTCACAAGAAGAAGGATCGCGAATATAAGCCACTGACCCATACCCCTTTAAACTAGAATCAGAAAATATGAAAAGTTGAGCGGTTTCAGGATTTAGTTTTGCGATAGTTACAAAAAATTTTCTATGAATTTCAAAATTTACCAAGTCTTTTATTTCAAAATGCCATTTTCTGAATTTTTCACTTAAAGAATCTGGTAATGTAGAAACCCAGTTAATCCCATGTTCCCAGAGTTCTTGCATTAAAAATTTAATTCTTATCACAAAGAGGGAAATGAGTCTTATTGGATCATAAATTTTTGCCAGTAAAACAATACGTTTGGTAATTATTTTATGGTAAAAAAAATAAATAAATAAAAAAGTTTTTCTCAATAAAAGTTAAAAAATATATAGTGCATCATTTTATGATTTTTTAATTTTGTTAATTAAAATAAGCATTATCATTTGATTTTTTTGTGGCTACAACAAAGAGATTATGTAAACTACAATTTAAAATAATATTTAAAATACAAAAACTTGAACTGAAAAATACCTTTTTGAAAAAAATTAAAATTGCATACCAAATTTTAAATATGTCAGCATGGAGCAGGAAAAGATTAAAGTTGCATTGCATTTGTAACAATAAATATAAATATTATAGGTTAATTCTATAAAAATTGCAAAAAAATACTTTTACATACTCATATTACTCCATAGAAGACAATTTGACAAGAACACTTACAAATTATTTTGCTAGTCAGAAAATAATTTTGAATTATTATGCAACACATTAAACAGCAAATTTTTAGTGATTTTAATCTGCATCATTTCTCAAAACGAAAAAAAGTACCTAGTCTAAGGTATGATATTTTCAACATATATAAAAATAAATATGACAGTTAGTTAAAAACTTTAATAAATAATTGGAACAATTTCAAGAGATTCTTATTTTAAATTATATTAAATTTTTTATCCTCCTTAATATAGGAAAAATAATTTCTGCAGGTTTTTAATACACACACACACACCTTCCCGGAGAAAAATGTCTGAATTGAATACTACTTAGGAAGATATTTTTTTTTTTTTTTTTTTAAGCAGATATAAAAAAGCATACATCAGACAAGAAAAGACTATTTATTTATATATACATAATTAAATGTGAAAATACTTTCTGAAACAGTTAATCTGAGATTTTTAATTTTTATGTGGAAATAAGATACATAGTTACAAAATATTTGAAATACATAGAACAAAATTCATTACTTAAATTTGGATAAAGATTTTTAACTCAATTACATTTACGAGTTGATAAAGTCAGTGTACTAGATATATTTGCTGTGCGATAGTAACACTCTGAAAATATCTAAAGGATTATGAAATAATATTGAAGGACATTTTCCAATTATCGTTATTTAAAAAAATGTTAAATGCATATATCTGTATTCTATATGAAATGTTTAGGTTTCTATCCAAAATATAGATGGTGCCACATTTACCAGCCGCAGGAAATGGCCCATTTTATTATTGAAATTTATTTTAAATGAAGTTTTATTTTATTTAGCTTAGTAATAATTGCAATTTAATTTTGTTTAACATGGTGGCAATTAAAAAAGTCTTAAATTTTATTTAATGGTCTAATTGGCAATAACAAAATACAAAGGAACTCATAAAAAAAGGTCAAAAGGAATCACTGCGGATTGAATCCAAGATATCGCGTGTATGAGAGTAGTGCTCTTAGCCGCTCAGCTAGTGTTTTGATAGCTAGTTGTTCCCAAAAGTGAATAAAAAGAAAGCATGCGCAGGAATGCATTAGTAACTTCTTGTGCATTTGCGGTAAATTCTCATAGAATGGCGAAGAAATGTAGTCTCACTTTCCATACCGATTATATAACAAACAACAGTTTTTCTGAAAATAAGTGTTATGTTATTCGCTTCATCTCAAATAGATTTATATTATATATTAATTTAATAAAATCGCGTAGGTCATTTTTGAGGAAAAAAATTTTCGAATTATATAAAAAACAAGAGTTTTCCCGCACAAAAGTATTATCTCATTCCCTTCACCTAAAAACAAATTCATATTATATATCAATTTAAAGAAATTCGCCCGGCCATTTTCCAGAAATTAGGAATTTATCCATCGCAAGTACTTTAAAAATGGGTTTTGAGATCTCAAAATATACTGCATGTAGAAATGTAAAAATTTCAGAATAGAATAAGACTGCAGACACAAGACTGTTTTTAAAAAATCAGAACAATATGCGCTATATTTGCAAGGTTATGATTTTTTTCTTTTTCACCCCCCCCCCATTTTTTATTTTTTTTTCAGTAAGAGTTGGTCTTATCAAAAACTTGTCAATATAAAAGTTGTAGATAATATTAAGAAGATTTATAATAAGTTTGAGTGAATTTGATATCTTAAGAATTGATGAATTTATGAATTTTTTTCTCCCTAAAACCCTATTTTTTAGCCCCTTGAGCCCATTTTTAATTTTATCAAAAATCCATCATACATAAATTTTTGGCCCTTTTTCTAGACGAAATAATAATTTTAACTTGAAAGATATGTATAAAAATTATAAAGTTTTTTTTTTTTTTTTTTTTTTCACAAAACTCCTCCCTGTTTCCACCCCGTTGGTCCTATTTTGACCTTTAACGAACTTGACCAAGATTTTCTACCCCTTGATTTTATGTATCAGTTTGGAAGAGATTTGTGCAGAATTGCGGAAATGATCATGTCCATAAAAAGTGATGTATATAGATAGATAAAGTTTTTTACTTATTGTAGTTTTGGGTTCTAGGGGTCATGCTCGGTGTAGATCTGCAACATTTTTTTTTTCAAATAGTGGCAACATAGGGGAAATTGCAATAGGTAGTATTTCTTACAAAATCTACCTAAAAGAATAGTGATTTCTTATTCATTGTAGCAAAATATTTTTTTTTTAATTAGCCCAACATAGTTTGCAAACTTGTAACTTATTTCAGAAATATGCTCATTTCCTTTAATACAAAATATATAAAATATATTTGTTCTTTTACAAGTAATCGAAAATATATTGCATTAGAACTTAGAATGCAAATATAATCTTATATTCATTTTATAAACATTTACTACATTCTCTAACAAATTTCATAAATTCATGCTGAACAATTTTTGTTGTAAATTCTCCATTAACAAATGCATTTCAATGCATTATAATGCGAGTAGTAAATCTTTTAAACACGTATATTTCAACAATTTCAGAAATCTTGGAATTGCGTAACTGATTTATCTTATGTTATCCAAATAATACATAAATCATCAAAGAATGAAAATATCTTGCCAGAACGACACTTTTATGAAGTTGGATCTAATAATACAATACATAATTCATTACTTATAGCTCAAAACTTTTTAATCATAAATTTTCATAAAACGCTATTATGTTGAATATTTACACAGCCGTTGGTAGAAGAAAAACAATATATCTTTATGCGTCAAAAATGCCTTTTAATCGTACCGTCCCGAAATAAATAACAATCATCATTCTTCATGTATATTTTTGTAGAAAGATATTATGTACAATGTTTATATTACTAAACTAGTTGGGTGTGCCAATCCCAAAACTTTCTTCTATATCACATACTTTAATATTTCAAAATGCTGTTACAAATGTCAATATTTCATTTTTATTGTTCAATACTATAACAACTTTGACTGTCATCTTAAATTTCTGTTTCAGTCAATAAATCGGACTAAAAACGAGTTAATCTCATCCATGACATTTATTAAGATCAATAGTTTTTCGTTGTTCTGTTGTATATCAGTTGTTCCCGAATAGTCGAGTTATAAGGATGGGAAGTTCCCGTCGATCCACCAGCCTCCGGTGTACAATAAAACTGTGAAAAATGAAGAAAATTACACAGAAATCGCTATTATAGTGCTTCCTTTTGGCGGAATATTTCCAAATTCAGGGAGAACATTCTTGCCATGACCGCAAACATACACAAAAAATTTGGTTCAATTCTATGCATACCTTCATGCACTTTTCAATGGTACAATATTCAAAATGCACAAAAATCGCTATTACAGAGCTCGCTACCGGCGGAGTTTTTCAAAATTCAGGGAGGACCTGCTTGTCAAAGCCTAAAACTTTAAAAATATTGGTTCAATTCTATGCGTAACTTCATACAGTTTTTGATGGTACAATGGCGACAGACATACGGACACACGGACAGACAGACATTTTCTATAAACATGTTTTTAGGGATCTCTGACCTCTAAAACATGTAAATCCGTCGAAAACCGGAAGTCGAAAAAAATTTAGATTACAATACTTTCTTCTATTGAAGATAGATGGAAGTAAAATCTGAGTGCCAAATAATAAGCGAAAGAAGTTTTATAGTTGCCTTAAGGCTAAAACGAACATGGCATTATTATTTGCATCTTCTTTCTTGATAAAATGTTAAAACCAACGTTTAGTACGTCGGTTAAACTATAGAGATCACAGACTTATTACTACAGCACGGCTACTATTTGGCGCTGTCAGGGCGAAATGTAACTGTAAATAAAGTTTTGTTCAAAATAAACTAACGTATCAAATGTCAGGGTGGGAAAATTAATGGAAAATTAAAACAAACCAGTTGGAAAAAGGGGGGAAAATACCTTATTGACAAGCAGGAAAAGTATTAAATTCAGACTCATTTGACTTAATAAATTAATAATGCTTATCATATTTAAATTCCTATTTGTTAGACTATTTTTATACAACTCAGTGCGACTGAATTTACGAATGATGAAGCAAAAACAATTAGAATGCTTATTTAAATAGGTATCGAATTAAAATCTATGTAAATACGTATATTTATTTAAAAAAAATTGAACTGTGAAATTTTCAATTCGATACCGAAGCTCATATTTTTTTATCCAATTTAATTTTTCGTTCAGCATATCATTCGCATTCAGCAGCATCATTTCTATATCTTGATTAAGTACACGGTTATCTGTTCGCAGGCTTTCTTAATAATGAGAACAAACTTTGTTTAAATTGAGTGATTTTGAGGCTAAAGTATTAAAGTAATGTTGTGGGATTAATTTTAAACCTGAGTAACAATCCTCATCAGAAAATAAATAATATATGCATTACGTGCACATGGAACTGGAGTAAAATTTAAACTTTAAACTCTTTATGTCCCTCTAAATTGGACGATTTTACATACCTTCTGAAAACGTCACAAGTAATTGAAAAAGTTCACTAAGATTGATATATTGAAACTGCACTTAAAAAATGTTTATTAATATAAGAAAAGACAATGTAACCACAGATTAAAATATACAATAACATCTTCATAGTTACCCATGGTTCTGAAAACCTTAGAAACTAATATGTTTTCGAGATTTAAAGATAGATTATAAAAACACAGTTTATTAATGTAAATCTTATTAATATAAATTTTATTGATTAAACGTTTGTTAATTTATCATGTTGTCTGTAAAAAATGTTCTCTTAGCATGAAAATGTTTACTTTAGAATTGACATAGCATCCAAAAATCCTATACTCCGGGTTAAAAAGACTCATTAATACACAACAAAAAACTATTCGGAAACGTTTAATTTTTTATATAGTGCACCTTAGACAATAGATATCTTATATTTTCTGCTGCAGGCTTCACAACCGTAACAGAATCAATTTAAACATTTTTTCTAATCTGGAAAAATATGCAAACACTGAAATATTGTTATTTTTTACTAACATGTACTCTAAATGAACAATTTACAATAAATCCATAATATAAATTGTGCATAAAGAAAGATGTAAAAAGAAAGCTACCGACAATTTATGTTGCGGTAAATGATTTCAAAATTTAACTAATCTGCAGAAATTCATTAGATAATTTGACACAAAAAGTGAAACAGATGAAAATAAAACAAATAATATCCATCTGAACGATTTAGTGAATGATATGAGAATCCACTTGATCAGAAATAGAAACCTAAACTAGTATTACTTATAAATTGATTATCTTTATTGTTTTACTCTACACTCAAAAGATCGCTTATAATCAGTTCTGTAATCAAATGTTTTGTAGTGTGTCAGACAATGAATAATGAATGCTAGAAATCCTATAGGATATGATAGCTATAATCTTTAGGAAGCACATACAAGCCCACCTCAGTGCATATCCATTTCATTATGATTGAAGTAACTTAACAATATTAAAATGCACCATAATATATATTTCCTCGTCTACTATGATGTAACGGTATTCGTTTGTGCATCACTGGAAACGAATTAGAAATGCCACAAATTTTATACACTTTAGAAAGTATGTTGTAATCCTTCTGACTGATACATGGCCATTCTCTGACGTTTGTAGTAATGTAGCATCATTACAATTATATACTGCACACGTATTTGCTAAATACATCGGGGTTCTTCTGTATCTACGTGCAAGCCAACTGTAAATACTACGCACTTTATTTTCAATAGCAAATGTTTTTGAGTAAATCTCAATAATGTATCAATTATATGGAAATCTGTGAGCATATATACTATAATTTGCGCATGAAAGTAGGGCCAGACAGGCGGCAGGCAAATTGACAAAGCAATGTCATCAATTCTTTTGAACTATTTTCGAAAGTGTTAACGTAAGTTAAAGCAAGAGAATAGTTACTTTTTACTAGTTTATAGACTATCTAAAATCTTTGATTGAACTTTTTTTTTGCAGAAAAAAATCTTGCTGGGTGAATATATCTTTAGTCTTGGTAAGTTGCATAATAATACTACAAATTCTATGTTTTGTGGCCGTAAGATGTTTAATAGGAAGAAAAAATTGTCTAAAAAGATTCATTATCTTGAATATTGTAGCTGTACTCCCCTTAAATCTTAAGGCGTATACGCAACTTTTCCTATTACTAATGCTCAATGTTGTAAATAACCTTTGTTTTCAGACGTCCATGCACAATTTAATACAGAAAGTTAAATAAGCAACAAAACATAAAAAAACACAAATATCTGCTGTTAGCTCAAATTTCAATCCCAATATGTGCAAAAATTTAAATGACTTTTTCCCATATCTAAATATGTTTTTCTAGTTCAATATTCTAAATTTAAAAAACCATTGCTTTCTGCAGTATTTACACTCCAAAGTGAAATAAATATTTTCTTTTATATATGTATGGTCGTCAAATTCTAATATGTCTATTGAAAATATCTCTAACGCAGTATTCATATCGGGTAATGCTTTGAGAGGGAGGGTGTTTTATTCCCCATAGAGGAAAATGAGTTCTCAACACATTATACAGTATTTTACATTGAAATAGTTCATTCAGATATTTCCAATCACATACTTCCCCGTTTCAAATTTCCTGGATTCTTTTTCAAAATTTGCTTGAGAATATTGATTCGAAAAAAAATATTTAAAAAAATACTAACTTTTAAAGTGAACTGAAATACTCACGAGAATTTTAAAAAGGATGAAACAAATAGGAAATGCATAGCTAGAATTTAAATTTATGTAAATAAAGGAACAAGCAATTTCATGCTACTATGAACCGAAACCTAATTCATCTAAATTATTGTGTTAAAAAAATAAAATTGTTCGTAATGCATTGGAGAGAAATGTTTCTAACACAATAACAAATAGTGGGAAATGGTGGTTTTTTTGTTTCGAAATTGATAAACAAATACTGAAAATATCTGATGTTTATATTAGCAGTATTTGTCAAAAATAAAAAAGGGCTGTATTTTTACTTATTATTATTACATAATTTTTAATTCCTCACATCAACTCAAAATTAATCATTTTATCAAAGTACGGAAACAAAAGCAGAAAAGAAAGAAATGTTTTCTATATAAAAATGCCTTTTGCTAAACTAAATATTTCATATTTATTTTCGTTTTTAGTTTTCTTTCTTCATTATATCTGACCATTTCTTTATTTGGCAGTGCAATAATAATGAATATGTACATTAGAAGGACGTATTTTAAGATTTATGCATAGATGTGAGATAGGAGGATAATATACATTTATTGAAAATATTTCTGTCTTTTTAAAGGGCTTTTTACCGGTAATTATAAAGATGTATCATAAATCTCTATATAGTTAAATAGAGATGCCTTCTTAGTGTCAGATAATTACCAATGCATATTATATTCTAACCCAGACGAACACAAGCATTAAAATTTTTAGGATTTTTGGTTAATAAGTTATATATTAAACTATATAAAAATAAGATATATGCAGGAATTTCGAATGATTTAAAATTCATACTACTGAATATTTCATTAACTGTTAAATTCTTAATTTATCTGCATGTTTATTATAAACAAATTCTTTCGAATATCGCTTTATAATTTGTGTTTCATAAAACATTTAAATTACTTGAAGTTATAAATGGTTATCATTTTTTCAACCCTATTTCTTACAGTTTTTAAAGAATCTCACAATACAATCAATTATAGTAGTAATAAAATACATTAACAAATTTGACGAGACATTAAATGGGTAGATTGGATATTTGTATATACAAATTACGTAAAACTTGTCATTTTTTACAATGTTTGAGCATCCTCATGAATTAGTCCAAGGGAGTAGTATCTACTGATTATTCATTTAATTTTCTAGGAACAAGTTAAACTCTATATGTTTAGGATACTAATTGTTATATATCTGTTCTGAATCTTTATTATAATTTCCTCCCATGCAATTGTGTCTGGTCTTTAAAATCATACATCATGTGCACGGCATGATATGTAAATAGAAATCTCAAGTAACTGAAATATTTAATACTAATATCGCAATCTTCGATTATGAAGTATACTATTAGGGAAATTATGACAGTTCATTCAGTTATTATTAGTTTTTCATAATTGTACTTTTATATGCAAATACAAGAGTTAAAGGGAAAAAATTAGTGTCAGAAATCAAAAGTTTTTTTACATATATTAAATCAATAGTGTTTTCATACTGATAATTTACTTAAGAAACATGCACCTTTTCCTTTAATATAAAATTAGTAAAAAAAATATTTATTATTTTATATTATGCAAAGTTAAATGCTTTAGAATAATGAAACAGCCCTGCATTCATTTTGTCAACATTTATTAATTTCTGGTACACAATTCAAAAATTTATTTTGAACATTTTCCATTAAAAATGACCCATTAAGGAGCATTTTAATACACAAAGTAATCTCTTAAACTGCTATATTTGATAGCTCAGTATATCATGGAATCGTCTAAGTTATATATATATATATATATATATATATATATATGTCATGACATCACATAATCTACAAATCATCAATGAATGAAAATACCTTACATTAACGACAGTTTTATATGAAGTAAGATACAATCACACGAAACATAATACATTACATTGATTTCAAAACATTTTCATTATATTTTAAGAATGCACTATTATGCTGAAGTTCTTGAACAGGCTACAGAAGACAAACGATATATCTTAAAGCATCCAGGCTATTCTTCGGCAGTAATGTTCTCTGGCAGATAATAACCACCATTCTTATTGTATATTTCTGTATATAGAGACAATACCGACATTACTCAAAATTATTTATAACGAAAAAAATAGCCTGCAAATTGCAGTTGTCTCGAACCAATAAAGTTTTAAAGATAACTGTTTACAGTGAAAGATATAAATAATATTTGTTTTCCAAAATATAGTCAAACCTCGCTATGCCGACACTCTAATGACCAGAAAAACGTGTCATCATAAGCGGAGTGTCGTGGTAACCGGAGTTGGAGAAAAATATGTTTATAAAAAGCTGTATATTTAATTAATTTAAGACAACTTAAAATTCTTAACTGTTCTTGGAGTTTTAAGCAATAAAACATTATTATTAAACAAAATAAACACAAAGACAAAATTGAAAAAATTAAAATCAGATTTAAGATGACTTATTTTTTTATTACTACCTGAAATATGGATAAATTAGGGTTTGCTTATCCGTAGATATCCTTCCTATAATTCTTTTTTTCAATATTATACAATGAATTGTAAGCAATATTCGTTGTTTCAGAAATGGATGGTAGATAATTTCTGATCGTTTCAATGCGAAGTAATGCTTCCGTTTAAAACGGATGAAAAACGCCGCGTAACCACAAGAAGACCAGAACAAAATGACCGCGAGTAGACTCATACGTGTATCTAGAACTCAAGTGGGTCATTTATAGTGTGTGGGTTTATTTATTCAGATAAAGGATTGATGTGAAATTTCTCATTTATCCCAATGGGTATTTTAGACACTTTTGAGAAAAGTTTGGCTAAGGCTTTTCTTACCGCTTAATTTCCGTACTCATAAGATGGCTTATGAAAAATGGACAATTTTCCTTAATCTTTGGGATATCCGGGGTTGGAAATTGTCCAACAACGTAAAATCCGGAGTGTATGTACATTAAAATCATATCCAGAAAATCGGGACTTCGAAAAACTGACGTGATAAGCGGAGTGACGTGAAAACCGGGTGTCGCGATAACGAGGTCTGACTGTATTATAAAAAATATTCCATAGAAAAGAAAAAAAATTAATTTCCTAGAACGAACAAAAAATAAATTTTTTAACATATCTTTAAGTTTAGAAAATCACAGACTTTGTATCTGATTACCCTGTCATATGAAATAAACATTCTGCTTTTTTTTATAGGTCTTAAAATTCACAGGGAACTCTAATATATGTGTTGAAAATATATGCAGCTGACACACTGTTCGTAACAAGTAAAGTTTCCGAAAGATATTTTATTTCACATGCGGGGCAATGTTCTAAGGACATTTATTGGATTTTATATGAAATTCATCCTTACACATTTTCCTGATCACATATTCCCAAAATTCAAAATCCCTAGCCACATTTTAAATTTTTTTCTAAAGAATGGCAATGTATAAAGTTTTAAAAAATGCTTTATTTTATAGTGAACTCAAATTCTTACGAGACTTCTAAACTAATGGATCAAAGGCGATTTGCTTTGTTGGCATTTAAATTTATGTAAACAAATCACGAAGTAATATCGTGCTGCTATGCTGAAACTTAAATTATCTGAAATAGTATGCCATTAAAAATAATATTAACTTTTGTGTAGAAATAACACAGTACTAATATTTTGACCATTATAACAAGTCGATGAAATGCGAATATGCCTTGTTTTTAAAAATGATGATGTCATAAGCTTTTTTTTTTTTTTTTTTTTTTTTTGTAACGTTAGTAAACTGAATTTTGTAAGTTATTTTTTTGTTTTTTTATCTATTTTTGAAATTTTTCAGAGTTTTTTTTTCCTTCTGAATTTTGAGTTTCTGTCCAAAACTCAAAAAATCATGTTCTCTAAGAAAAGTCTTGTTGTGTTTGATGTAATGTTTTTATTTTTCCTTAACTAAATGAACTTATATTTATTTCATTTCTTAATCACATTTCGTTATCTTTCAAACTATCTTTAAGTTCTTCTTTTAAATGGGAATAAAAAAGTAATTAAAGCTTCATGAAATTTGCGCTATAAAGTTCTTGATCAAGCTATAAATTCTATAAGCAAACTACGTACGTGTACGTGATCACTGCTGATCATCACACGGTGCACCAGGAAAGGGCCACCACGGCGTCCACGCTACCGAGGGGACCATCTTTCATATGCGTTCGGACCCGCCCACAAAGGGTCGCTAACTCCCTTAGGGCGCGTGACATGAGTGTCACGGCCCACCAAGTAGGCGGGTCAAGACCCGGATATGAGATCGCCAAGGCAGGGACCCCCCTTAGGCTTCCTTCCGGTATTGCACAATTTTGGGGAGTATCGGACCCACACGTCCGCGTGGGTCAACTTCACTTCCCTAAATTATTTACTACTTTGACCTCTCACCGTCACGACAGACTACGAACATTGGCACATTCTAACCCTGCAACGGGCCAGCATCCATGGTACTCATCAACACATAGCAAGAGCCGAAACTCCTGAAGGAGGGCCTGCCTAGCTCGTCGACCCCACCCTCAAATTGGGCTAGTGCCCTGTGAAATAAAAACTCAACTACCAAATTTCACCACTTTATTATTCTTCATACAGAGCACATTTGATATGGGTGGGATCCGCACGAGTGCGGATTTACAAACTATTTACATATATACACGGCTTTACAGCCAAAACACATGTTAGACTATCAAGGATAAAATTTTAATGAGTTTATTTACATCGCCATCATCTTCTTCAATCTTCTTTCTTCTTCTTCCTTTCTTCCTTCCCCAACATCAACTATTTTCATTTAACCACAGCTGAGCGATCAACACCACCAAATGACATCTCACCACATCCCATTAAACATGAAGAGACCACTGTCGTAATGTTACCACAAGTGAGGTTCCATTACCTTGAGAAAGGTCTCGAGAGACCGTCTCAATTTCGGAACCGTGAAATAGTTCCGAATTGAGGCTCGAGAGAGCCTCGGACAGTATTTGTCTCTAAGTGGCCGAGTACCTACACACTCCAATATAAGATGTTCACTAGTAGCTGGGCGTGGGGACGTGCAAAATGGGCACGCACGAGGCAGAGGCTTCACTCGAAATCTCCGGTAGTAATATGGGAACGGGCCATGTCCGGTTACCGCCCAGTTGAGTAATGGAGAAGTCCAAGCTCGTCCTTCCGAAACCCTTGGTATTATTCGGTAGACGCTCCGGCTTAGAGTCTCCTTCTCCCACCTCTCCTGCCAGGTCCTTACTATTTCCCTAGACAGGAAGTGCTTCACTACACTAGGTGCGAGATCAACATGGGCACTCACAACGTCAAGCTCCGCACCCGCCTTTGCGAGTGTATCGGCAGCCTCGTTGCCTCGGACTCCCACATGAGCCTTGACCCAAAACCAATCAATCTCAAGATCCTCCCCCGCCTCGTGGATCTCCGCAATGAGCGGATCTCTACTATTTGGATTAGACAGCGCCACAAGCGACGACATTGAATCGCTGAGCACCGAGAATTTCTCATACAGTGAGCCGCACAGCTCCAACCCCCGCAAAATTGCAATCAACTCCGCTTGAAACACCGTTGCGTACGGCGGGAGGCCGTATGACCTCTCCGCAATCAAGACACCATGATCGAATATCGCTACACCAGACCCGACACCTTGGTCTGTTTTAGAGCCGTCTGTGTAGACCGTCACTCTTGAAAGGTCAAACTCCTCGATGTTCTGAGGAGCCTCAACCCAGTCAATGGCCAGAGCCCTCGAGGGATGCGTTCTGAACCTGACAACATCTCTTTGTATTTCATCTACACTAAAATGAATCGGACCATAATTAAGATCCTCATTTAGCCTGAGAGACCGCGCGAGAAGACTCTCCTTCTCGACCTGCAAGTCCAGTGGAAGAGCACCTGCCAGTACCTGCACCGATGCCGTACTTGTTGTACGGAAACATCGGGTAATGGAAAGAAATGCCGGTCTCTGAGCCGAGACCAGTCTGTCACGCATGCACTTCGTACCCGTCCACCAGAAACTACAGGCATATGTTGCGAGTCTCTCAATTCCCAACTTATAAAGCTTTTTCAGAACTTCTCCTCTTAGACCCCAGTCCCGCCGACTGAGCGAGTGTAGTGACCTAACATAATTAGCGATCGATTCCTTAATGTACGCCACGTGTCCCAAGCCATTCAACTTATCATCGACCACGATACCTAAGTATCAGGCCTGCTTCACTGGCTGTATCGACTTTCCAAGAAAGTGGATACGAGGAGGGACCCGCGGGTTTGCCCTCCTCCCTCTACGTCTCATCTTACGAAAATAAATGGAGGTTGTTTTCTCCGGAGAGAAAATGAGCCTGTGCTCCCTTGCCCACTGCGCTATTCTTGCGAGTGCCACATCAGCGCGCCTACCACACTGGTAAGCGTTTGGGGCTTCAATCAGAAGCCCAAAGTCGTCTGCGTAGGCTATCAACTTCACAAAACGCCCCAAGTCCAGCTCAAGGAGTGCGTTGGCGACCAAGTTCCAAAAGAAGGGCCCGGAATTAGAGCCCTTCGGACACCCAACATTATACTCATGCTCGTAGGCCCGAATATCGGTTCGAAATATAACCCTCCTCGCAGACAGAAAGCTCCTCACTAGATTGAATAAGTTGCGCGGGCACCCCATTCTTATTAGGGCTTTAAAGATCGACGGCCACCACAAGTTGTTAAAAGCCCCTTTTACGTCCAACATGACGAGACAACAATCTTTGTCCCGATTATAACAGTCTCTTACTGTCGTACGCAATTCATGGAGTGCGTTCTCCGTTCCGACACCAGCCATGAAACCAAATTGGTTTCTGTGAAGGAAGTTATGGGACCTGGCATGAAAAGTGAGCCTATTGGTCACCAATTTATCCAACACTTTTGACCAAGCCGGCAATAAACATATCGGACGATACGAACTAGGGGCCGAACGATCCTTGCCCACTTTATTGAAAAGGACTAAATCTGACTTTTTCCACGATGATGGAAAGACGCCTTCTCTGAGGCATTTATTCAGTAGTCCTATGAATAGGGGTTGGTTTGCCCTGAAGAGCATTTCTATCACTTCGAGAGGCAAACCATCCAGGCCCGGAGCCTTTCCTTTGTTCAAAACCCTGAACACTGACTCGACCTCCTTTTGAGTGAATTCCGGGTCGTCGTCTCCGAGGCTATGTGCCGACTCCCCAGTGATGTTTCGAACAAGGCGGTTTACTCCATTTTCTCTAGGAAAATGGTATTGCAGTAACTCCTCAACTGTCGAGCTGTAATCCGCAGTTTTACTCCCGGACCGTGTCTCGACTCCACAAAGTTTGAGTCGATTAGAAGATCGACCCCGTGACCCGTCAAAATGCGGGCCAAACGGGTTGCTTTGATCGATATCTTCAAGAATCGTACGATAATGGACCCATTTAGCCCATCGGACCGACCGCCGAAATCTACCTTGGAGTTTACGATATAAAACATCGTACTCCTTTTTTAATTCTACGTCCCCACATCTTTGGTACCTGCGGCGTGCCGCCTGGACCATCTTACGTTCAACGGTCAAATTGGAGTTCCACCACGGAACAGCTCTTCTCTTAACACTCCTTTTCTTACTGCATAAATCACTGAGTCCCTGAAGGATCTCAGTCAGGGAATCGACACATTCGTCGACAGACTTCCCATTTAGCCAGTCGATAGACATGCTCCCTATCTCATGAGACAGGGCCACTCGAAAGTCTCGCAGGTTCAGATCCTCCACTTTCACCCGGTATTTGGGCCGGGGAGACGGCATCTTCGTGGAAAGAACCGTCCTTATTCGCCTATGTTGGGTGCTCGTCTCACGAGGCTCCAATTGCCAAGCAAGCACTCTCGTGGGATCAACAAACCGCCCAAGAGCTAGATCAATCCAGCTCGAGCCATTGGCATTCCTGAATGTCTCTTCACTGAGAGGATCATTCATTATAAGCAGGTCGTTCTCCAAACAAAACTCCACAACCTGTCTCCACGGGCATCAGACGTCTGCAACGAGTTGCCCCACACCGTGCTCTTAGAGTTAAAGTCCCCAACTACAAGTACTGACTTACTTGTGTTTCTATCGAGCAAATCCTTGACCACGTCCAGCTCCACAGAGATCTCGCCCCTGGGCGGAATATAAACTGATACAATCAGAATAGAAACTTCAGGGCCGAGGTCCACTGACACTGCAACCACATTACTTGCCGTCATAATCTCCATGACCGGGAGAGATTTATTTATGACGGCTATGGCGGCTCTACACCGCTTCGACGAGTAATGGGTCACTACATCATCGGGAAGTCCACCCAACTTCCCGTTCCCCAGGATGTACGGCTCCTGAAGACACAATATGTCATAGTCATCGAGATCCTTCTGTAAAGTGTTCATAGTCGTTACAGATGTGCTCACATTCTGTTGCCCTATGGTCAACTTAACCATAGTCTACTCTCCGTTGTAAACGGCTCAGCTCCAAGGCACGTGTAGGACAAAAGGGGTCGAGAGCAGAATGATCTAAATTTGCTCTCTGATGTTCCGGGTAAAACTTGTTTACCACTTTGCAGTTAAGGCAGGACAAGGTTTTACACTTACCCGCCTTATGCCTGGCGCTCCCACATTCCAGGCAGACCTCCTTATTTTTGAATGACGAACTGATGTGACCGTATCAACCACATTTATAACATTGCGTAGCACGTAGGTGCTCACTTATCTTCGACCTCGACCATCCAATGACAAGCCGGCGTAAATCTAATAGCCGGGGGAAGGCAGAAGGGGCACATTCCAGCACCCAATTATTCAGCTCTCGTCCCTTCATCGAGAACTTAACTGACATGGTATCCGCCTCCACACCAGCCTGCTCTGCAGCAGCTGCGATCACTTCACTCCCTTCGATGTCACGAGGAACATCAAAAATAACGATTCGGGGGCGTCGGAGCTTCGGGACAGAGCATTGCACTGTCTCTCTCAGCCCCTCCGCCTCCTTCACAGCCTTCTCCAGAATTTCAGCGTCACTATGGGAGCTGAGGCGTACCAGCAGGCCTCCTGAGCGGGTCGGCCTTTTCCCGAGGACTTCTACTCCAAGCTCGACAGGCTTTATGGCCTCCACCACTCTCTTTTCAACTGACTTGCATCCCTCCTTTCCATCCCTTGGATAGATCAGAAGGACATGGTCTGTGGACAGGCCTCCGGCACGGGTCTTCCTACCACTCCCAACCGAACGCTTACTTTTCATATGTCTGCACTCTGTTTCTTCCGGAACCGACGTCCGAGTGACGTCCGCGAAGGAGGTTCGCTGGTCCCGCTCAGCCACTTGTGCATTTAAGCCCTCTATTTCATGCCTGGTCTTAGCCAACTCCAGAGCGTGCTCAACGAACAGCTCGTAGACATCATCCAGATCTGCATTAATCGCTGCCAGCTGTGTTCTATCTTTTTGAGTTTTGCCTGGCAAGGCCGCCATAATCTGCACTTTTAACTTACCAATTAAATCTCTGGCGGCCAGCCTCCGGTCCGAACTCAATGTGGACTCATCTAGGTCCACTAATTGACTACTTTCATTAGTAGCCATTTTAACTACGACTCAACTCCTTTAACTCAATTCCTTTAAGCTCCTTGACAGGTCGCACTACCACTACTGGCTATTCTGGCTTCCCGGAATTTTAAAAAGACCGGGACGACGAGACGGACTTAGCCTCAACGCTTCTCCTACGTCGAGGAGCCGGGTGGCCACGCCAAGGCGCCGCAACTCGTCCTATTTTATGGTACGTGTAAAACTTAGAAAAATTTCTAAGTAAAAAAATAAAAGTTTCGAACAGAGTTCGAAACCTTGAACACAGGAATGAGATCTACAAAATAAAAAAAAATTTTGAAAGTAGTGGATTTATTACACACTTCACAACTTGCTCTTTGTGACCTTTACGGTTATCACGTAAAGTGAAAGGCGAACCGTAAGAGGGTCAATGCACTACCAAATCCGCTAATAGATCTCTTGAAAGCTAGAGTTCACGTACTCATAAAACGCCAGATAGTTTCCCACCCGGTAAATTCTATAAATCTTGTGTATCAGGAAATATATAAAAATTGGCTAAACAATTCCATCATTACATACATGCACGAAGTTAAGTTAAATATAAGCGTGGAAAAATAAACAAAATGATTTGCAAGTATTGTGAGATGTATAATTCTCTCAATAACTACGCATTCCGGCCGAATTCTCCCTGCTGGTCGTTGTCTTCAATTTAATGATTATATTTTTGTAATTTTTCCGGTGTACAGTCAGTATCTGAGGAAGAGACTAACACAACCATAATACTCATTAATTTAAATAATCTTTGAATTCATTATATATTATTATGAACATATTTGTTTCAAAATTACCATATAATTTGTATTTCATAAAATACTACTTCAAATTATCCCAATTAAACTTCATTTCATCTCCTTTACGAACTTTATTTCTTAATGTGTTTATAAAATCTTACCTTATTACCATTTCTTACTGTGTTTTTAATATCTCACATTACTGGTAACTAATCGATAGAACATGTATTTGAGCACATGAAGATTTATTTCATATGTAGATTGTGAACGATTTGTTTAAAAAAAAAAAAAAAAAAAAAAAAAAAAAAAAAACATTGCTTTTAAACCTTCTTATTGTTACCTTTTTGCTAAAATTCACTTTGTAGAGTAGAATATTTGTTTTTACCCTTGCTATATATCAAAATGATTTTCTCTGAATTTTATCTAAAAAATATCATATAAAAGACATTTTGAAAATTGAAGTATATATATTTATATATAGAGAGAGAGAGAAGAGAAAACTAGCTGTACACTGACATTATTTGGCGTTAAATTTTTTTCTCATTTTTTTTCAATCTTTACTTACCATATTTATACAAATCTTACAATGCTGTCAACAAGTCGCAATAAAATGTATTTAAACTATAAAAAGGGTATTTTTGAGGAAAATTATGAAATTTTCATTACCACTTCATTCAAGAACTCACTTTTCATGCTTTTACGAATCAGGTTGCAGAATAATTTCCTATCATTTTTGTTATATCGCTGAGGCCTTTTGCTTAAATTTTATATTAAAAATGGCCCGAGTAAAACATTTTACATATCTTTGTGTGACATTCATGATTATAAATAAATTTAAAAAATGAATAAACCCGACTGCGTAAAAAGCGAACTAATTAATTATTTCTCGTCAATGTGAAACAATGTTTTATATTACTTACGTATTTTTTTTTATTTACTTGTGTTGATCACTTTTAAGTTGTGTTTAATTGTTAGTTCCTACCTATAAATACTGTTTTGATGAGGCCTATAGATATCTACGATGGTTAGAGTTGTAAAAAAGCTAGAGGTCCTACCTACACAACTTCCAAGTTGTGTAATATTTAAACGGAGATTCTGACAGTAAAATAGTCAAAGGAACATCCTCTTCATTTTGAAACACCTATCCAATAATATGCCACTCAATATGGTGCGTACATTTTTTTCGTCTCTACCGACATTTTGTATTTTATATCCGCACATTTAGAATTTCTAAAAACAAAACCTACACTATAACCATCGGACGATTAAGACGAATCGATAGAGACCTCATTCATTAAAATCCATTCAGCCGTTGGGATGTTTCGAGAGTATAAAGAAATCCACATACTCAGATGCGCATGACACACATAACACTTCTTGGCAGTCGAGTAAAAATAGAAGTATTGGGCTCTGGCAGTAAACTTACATTAAATATCTTTCAGCTTTTATTAGCCGTTTCAGAAAGCAAATTATGTATATATAATTTTGTTGTTGTTGTAGTTAGTCAGTTTCAAAATTTCAAACGAGAATTTGACACATCATTTTTTATATTTAAATATATTATTAAGTTAACTATAAACTCAATAATTTAAATTGGAATTTAAATTTGTTTTTCTAATAGTTTTATCTTCCGCGTCATTTTTTTCTCAAACTTTGCTACTTCTTTGGGTACAAGTAAATCATAATTGTTTTATTTCTTTGATGTATTAGAATTTATGCTACAAAATTTTGCATTTTACTCTAAATTCACAAAAACTTTACATTCAGCTACAGTGCATACATTTTTCACATACTAATCAATTTTATATTTCTATTATGAATTATAATTAAGACTTTTCTATCATGAATTTGCTTTTCGATTCAAAAGTAATATAGCATATGGTGACCATAACATATAAATTAAAACATCTTGCAACTGCGAAATTTATTATTAATATCATAATATTCTAAAGCACAGAATACTTCATTATTCAAATAATAATAAATTTAATATTTTATTTTATTTTTACAATTATACTGGTATAATCTTTTAAAGACGTAAAGAGAAAAAGAACTCTTTATTACTTGGAGTAAAATATTTCTTTTATTATTAACTCGCCATATTTTTTACCCGACAATTAATTTGGAAACATAATACTTTTCGCTTCATATATAAATACATACATAATTTCTATAAATGTAATACAATTTTCTTTTAAATAC
The DNA here is from genome assembly GCA_963932465.1 of Maratus speciosus. Classification (NCBI taxonomy): domain Eukaryota; kingdom Metazoa; phylum Arthropoda; class Arachnida; order Araneae; family Salticidae; genus Maratus; species Maratus speciosus. Next base: position 479,438,965 of record OZ010786.1, read on the forward strand.
ATAAATAATCTTATATTCTTATATCCACAGTTATAAATTTTTCACACATTTCATAAATACATTTTAAATATTATTTTGGTTTCAAATAACCTATTACAAAATTCGATACTTTTCCGTTATACGGACACCATTGTCACGAAGCGTAATAGTTGGCACCAAATTAAAATCCCGTGAATTGAAACATTTGAAAAATAAAAGCAAAAACAATGTCGATAGTAAAGTGAGCATTTTAAAAATGTAACATTTGAAAATTACAGGCTTTTAGGAACTATTTTATTAAATTACAAATATATACTTAAAATAATTCAACAAATAACTGTTATACAATAAAGTAATAAAATAAAACTAATATTAAACTTCTAGCATAAAATTACAAATATATTTTAGCATTGCAGTGAAGTGAAGAATTCTAGTGAAGATTTTTTGATGATTTATCATTTCATGGTTTTTTGAACACAACCTTGTATTATGGAGAATTCCAAATTCCTGAAACAGTTTTATCGCAACTTTCTCATCATCTGGTAATTGCCAAAAGGTAAAATCCATCTCAGCGTCAGCAGTAAAAGTAAATTATAGCTTTATAAAAAAAAAATAATAATAATAATTCGAATAATCGCAAATTAAAAAACTTTCCGAGTTTAAGGTTTTAAATAACAATCATTCAAGTGAGTCACGTTTCATAAATAGCAAATCAAAACGTTTCGTATGGTTTACAATGAAAATCCTTTTCAGGATTAGGGTTGAAATAATTTGAGCATTAGCATACGTTTTGGCATGGTGTCCGTATAACGGAAAAGTACCAACAATTCATTTAATTGCATTTCAACAGATGTGTAAATCATTTTAAATTTTACAGCCAGATAGGCCTGGAAATCTTTGAAACAGACAAATGATAGTAGTATACTATTTGCGCAGACCATAATCATTAGTGCATGAAAGTATCTAGCAGAAGCGACTATTTTTTGAAGTTACATACGATAATACAATAATAACAACATACAATAATTCACCAATTACAGTTAAGAACTTTTTCATCATAAATTTCTAAATGCAGTATTATACTGAATGTTTATACAGCCTATCGATGAAAAATAATATATCTTTATAAGTCAAAATAGAACTTGTGATAATGTCCCGAGGTAAATAAAAACCATGATTATACATATATGATTCATTTCATAGAGATTATATATAATACTGCCATTTCTCAAAAAAAATTATAACAGAAGACTAGATAAATTAATTATAGAGTTGTATTAAAGTAATAAATTTATTAATATCATGTTTTGTATTGATAGATATATACTTTACTCTGTTTACAAAATATATAAATAATGTGCTATAGAAATATGAAAAGGAATGCAAAAAACTTAATAAACTTTTCAATGTCTGCTTTTGATTATGAAAAATTATGTGTGTTTAACTTTCGTGTTCTTATAGCGATATGTTTTTAAGAAGTGTGAATGAGTAGTGCTTTAAGTTTAATATTTTGTTTAGCTATAAAAAAAATAAAACGTAATCTTATCGTAACAAAAAAAAATGTAAAAATAAAATTTTATACTGAAAGCTTTTATTATTAAATTTATACTGAAAATGATTTTTTGTTTTTTGGTTTTGTATATATGAGGACGTGAGTTTCAAAACTCGTCTTATCCAAAAAATCAAATTTTGGGAAATCGCGAAAAACTGTAACTGCAACCCCGTGCATCGAATACCTTCAATTTTTTGTATACTTATAGCTAGTGGCTCTGTGATATCATTGTGTTAAGTTGGAAAATCTACTTTAATTCATTTAATTAATTAATTGGAAAAAGTTTCGGATAAGAAGAGTTTTGTTGCCAGCCTATGGATAAGAAGAGTTTTGTTGCCAGCCTATGGATAAGAAGAGTTTTGTTGCCAATCGTCTATCATATTTGCTGAAAGAAATTAATAGTTTCTATTTTTGGCCATCGGATGATAATATTTTGGATTAAAAAATAAACCTTAACCCGGCAGGACGGGCGCGGGGTGTTTTGACACCCCACGCTCGAAAATATTCGTCTGCTGTCGTTGAGTGCTTTTAATTTATTGTTTATTAATTTTTAAAATTAACTATAATTTAACATTTTAGTTGTCATTTTTCACGAGAAAGAGTGCAATTATCAGGAATTTCACCAACAGACAGAATTCTAAAGTATTTTTTCGTATTTATGCCATTTAATATGTTTGGGGTGTGCTGACACCCCATGCCCGTCCTCGCGGGTTAAGAGAGCAATAAGTATGATTAAAATTTAGTATTGCGTTTTATTATAAAAAAGCAAACTTATCAATAATCAAATAAAACTTATCATAAATAGTTTATAATTAAAATAACTTTTTTTTAAAAAAGAATGTAATATAATATAATCTATATAACATGTAAAATTATATATATACACCATCTCCTTCTGTTCTGGTTCATAGTACCTTATCGTAATACCTTTGAAAGCGCACTGAGATGCACTTTTAAAAAAATTCAAGGTGAAATTTTTACTTTTCCTGATGTTTCATGGAAGGAAAGAAACCTGGACGGTTTCTTGAAGGAGGTATTTGAGATGTAAATTTCAAAATAAATTTATCTTATGCAATTTTGTCTTTACTTGAAAAAAAAGCTCGGTGGAGGCGTCATACATCTTGCATATGACGCCTCTGACATCTTGCATATGAACAGTTGAATACTCGAGGTTATCTTTCTGGTGAGTGCACTTTGAGAGGACCGGAAATGACTTAGGTTTATTCCTGAGAATAAAAATTAAATCTTTTATCATCTTCTGACAGTAAGAAATATAGAAAACAATTCCCCATTTTGAACTTACATTTTAAAATTCTTTTGCGTATATTCTTTACTAGCCCATGTGTTCGTATTTCTTTTTCTATTCTTCACCCTTCCTCTACAAAATGCAAGAGTTTATTCACTGCCCATTATACACAAGGCATGCTGTAAAACTTATTTAATTAGTTTGTATGAATAGAAGAGGTAAAATCTTTAAACGAAAATAGCAACGGGTCGCAGAAAAATGAAGGAAAATTACTGTAATAGTAGCTGATAAGCTAGCCGTTCATTGGTCTTACGCATGCGCAGGGATAAAGCTAGTTTTGTTGCCAACTCCCTAGTGGATAAGGCGAGTTTTGAAACCAAACCAATATTTTAAGAACCCAAAAATAAAGGATAAAAATATTTTTTTTTACAGATTATAGTGTTTTTTCTGTGCAGGTTTACCAATAGAATAGATTGGTAGAGAAAACTCGATTTTTTAAATTTTGGATAAGGCGAGTTTTGAAATTCACGTCCTCATATATAAATAGTGATGTATATAACGTTATATCATTAGCAGTCATTTATTTATTTTCTTTAAGCGAGGTATAGAAATATTTTGTTTTGAAAATAGACATACTATTTCAATACATTTTAAAAAGAAATCCATACAAACTATTGATTCAAATTTTTAATTCCAGAAAATCTTTGTGTTTTGAGAGTATGATCACCGTCCACTGAAATAAACATTCGTCTTTATATGTGTCTTAAAATAGTCGCGGAATTCTATTACATGTGTGGCAAATATATGCAGTTGCACATAATATTCGTAAAAGGTAGTTCTTTGAAAGGTTGTTTCATTCCCTAAGGAGGACAATGCTCGCAGTACATTATATTGGATTTTTTCTTGAAATCACCCACGCGTCTTTTTCAAAACATATATGCCCACGTTTAAAATTTCCTTGGTACTTTTTTGAAATTTGCTTCAAGGAGATTTCATTCACCTTACTCATCAAATTTCATAAAAAAAATATTTGTTTTATAGTGAACTGAAATACTCAGGAGATTTATGGAACAAAAGGGATTTCCATTGCTGGAATTTACACTTATGAAAACAAATGGAGAAGCAATTTCACGCTACTGTAAACAGAAACCTAATTTTTTTTAATTATTGTGTTATAATGTACAGTGCAATGAGTGTAATGTAGAACAACAATTACTTTAAAGGTGTAAAACACAATGTGAATATATACATCGTTATCGGAAAATAATAAGATATATATTTTTTATTTTGTTTTTAATTCGGATGATGATATAGTAGATGTATTTTTTATTTGTGCATTGTCGATGTTTATATCTCTCTTTTATTTGTATTTGGCAGTAAAAAAACATTCATCTGGAAAATTATTTTTGCTTAATTCTGAATTACTTATATTGTTTCAAAAATAAACATTTTCTCTAGTTACGAAACAGTTTTAGAAAGAAACATAATAAAATAATGTTTTCGGTAAAGATTTTTTTTTAAAATCTAAACTAAGAGTGCTTATATTTTTTTTTTGTTCACATTTCATTATCTTTCAAAGGCTATTTATTTATTTCCTGTATCAGAAAATAATGTTATTATTATTATTATTATTATTATTGAAAATAGCGTTTTGGCGTTCTAGAATTTGAATTTCATGAACTATTGCACATCAAATGTGAAGCAAAGTAGAAAGGTAATTTCTTTCAGTGATATCTATTATATCATTTTTATACAATTATGCTTGTAGCTGTCCATTTGCTGTATCACAATGCCATTTTGTTTGAATTTTGTCCAAAAAAAAAAGCCTGAATTAAAAAAAAAAACTTTTGTGTGTCTTTTATAATTTTTGTATTAAATAAAATTAGTGATCATTACTTGAAAGTTAACTTTGAATCTCTAACTGAACTATTTAACAGCTTCAGAAATGAACTCTCAGTTGTATAAACTTTTAAAATGTTAGTTATTCGATTAAAACTTCGAAAGAAGATGTTGCATCTACCAGTTACAATTAATCTCGATTTACGTTTTAGTTAATAATAAATCGATATCCGTTGTAAAAAAGTAATTGGTTTCCACTCATAGGATTCTATATTCAATCACTTTGATAATGTAAATGTATCGAGAACTCGGCTTCGAGCTCGTCACTCTTGTGGGAGTCCTGTTTACTCGGGCATCCCTGTGGAGACATAAAGTGAACTACCTGACAATACCCGTTTGTTAAGTAAGTCACTGGTGTAGAAATCTCACATCTAAAGATTTTGGAGTGGAGCAGCAAGGAATTCTGTTTTGAAATTGCACCCAGATAAAAGTTTTGTTGAATCAACAAAAAATACTGCTGATTTTTTTTTTTCAATTCCAACAAAAACTTTTTGTATTGCCATCAAAAAAATGTTTTGTGAATTCAAGTAAAATGGTCAAAATTTACTTGAATTAACAAAATTCTTTTGTTGAAAGTTTTTTTTTTTAGAATAAATATAATTATCTGTTATTTTATCAATCTGTTTTCTTTTTTCAACAAAATAGAGTTTATTTGTTTAAATAATAAAATATGTTATCTAACGAGCTTGTTTTGTTTATACTACAAAAACGTTTGATAAATGAAACAACACAGCAATATCAGTAAGCAATCGGCCAACAGCCGCTTTCGACTACCGGCAGTATTACCATGCTACCGGCTGCCGCGACTCTTTTGATAGGCCGCGTATATACGGCCCTATTCATGAGGCCCGCAGTCGGTCTCCTATCGGCAGAAAACTATGCCGAAAGTATACAAATGCCGGTCGCACTAGCACAAATTCAGAAACAATATTTTAGTTTTGATGGCGTCATCTATATTTGTTATCATACTTGCCTCCAACGGGGCTCGACCTCATCTCCTGCTGCTTTGCAGTCCAGCGATATACTTCGGAACTACGGATTCACACAACAGATCATTCGAGTTTCCCTATATTTACAGCGGTCAGTCTTGATCAATCAAGAGGCTCACCTGAGCCCAGAATGCTAGTTTCGTTACAATATTTCAAATGAACAAAGTTCAAGCCTGAAATAAGGCTAACAGAGGCTCGTTTCGATCTGACGCCCCCAAGCACAGAAGGTAAACGTTTTTAACCACTTCCGGAAATTTTCGTCAAATTTTCGCGATTATATTTTTCGTAAAAACGTGCGAGTCGAAAAAAAATTTCACAAAACATCATAAAATCGTGCTAGCGGGATTTTGAGCCTGAAATTTTCAAAAAAATTATAAAGTATTTTTTCTTATACTTATATTTAAATATTTGGAATTCGATGCACAGTTTTATTTATATATAAAAACCAAACTTATATTTAAAAAATACTGGGGATTTTCATTGATATGCAGTTCGCAAGGGGCATTGTGAAAAATTCTAAAATGTTACGGAAAATTCCCTTTTTCTTCTCAAAATTTTTTTTTCACTTTTCGTGGTAAATATATGCCATTTTGCGTATAATGTACCCTTGAATAATATATAAAGTGAAATTTACAGAAAATAAAAAGTTGATTTTAATGGTCCATCTTCCCCTTAATCTAATAATTACTTTTTAACATTCTCACTTGTTAGTGTATTATGTATAATTTACCAATTTTAAAAAATAAATGCCCAAATTTACACACTTAAACGGATACAATATTGATTCAAAAAAAAAGATTTGTCTACATGTGTAAAGTGTCGTGTAAATTACCAAATGCACGCCAGGTGAGTCGATTTCAAAATACACATTATTCTGTGTATTTTGAGCTCCTTACGTGTGCTCCTTATTGTGTATAAGCTCCTTATATGTGCGAAAAGATATCAGATGACTCTGAAATACACATTTTAACGTGTAAATTGTACACAAGTACACATATATCTATGTAATAAAAATGATGGAATTTTTGTACATAGTACATAACCTTATAATTTTAGATGTTAATTATAAACAAAATATTTTTATGGTCGCCCGCAAAACAAATTTGCATGAACAACAAACTCATGTCCTTGGTGTGTTTCTTGTCTTTACGACCATGTTTTATCTTTATCATGGTTATCTTTAAGACCATGTCTTTTATAGTAAGACCATAAAAAGTGTAAACATAATTTACAAGAAACAGGATCGTCTGAAATTATATTTACTTCAAGCCATCTCTCTGTTACAGTTGTTTTTAAGACGCGACATCGCATGCCCAATTTATGACCAGAACTTGTATATTCTAAATACTATGTTGAGCCAAAAGTTCTGGGAAGTTTGTGAAAGTTGCGTTGTTATGCGCAAATTAACACTAAAAGCAACAAAGACTACACTTCAAAGTAGAGACCATCATAGTCCACGACTTTCTGCCCTCGTTCTGCCTGATCCCGGATTTGCTTGAAATAACATGGCGGCTCCTTGGGATCAAAAAACTCTTGACATGCTTCTTCAACTTCCTTAAAGGATTCAAATCGACGGCCCTTGAAAATTGAAAAAATGTTGCATTGATCGAAAGAAGCCATAATCGTATGGAACCACGTCTGGATAGTACCACTAGTATTCCTATATATGATACAAATTCTGCTAATAATTAGATTAAAAATTTCTCTGACTTTTTTACTCAACCTAACAAATACACAGTAAAATAAAATTCCGTTCAAATAATTGTGTGTTCGTAATTGGGACGCCTGTACTATTTATGTATTTTGTGAGATGTTTTTTTTCTATGAATTTCAGTCACAAGTTTTTAACGGTACGAAATTATTTAAACGTCTATATCATGATGTGAAATTATGTATTTAATTCAATCAATAGTGAAAAAGCAATACTTACCGAAACGGTATACAAAATGAGGAACAGCAACTTTTCAAAGCAACACCTTTATTCTATTCTTTTCTACATAATCTAAACATTCATTTCAAATGAAATCGAATATCTACGTTGGTTCAGAAGTATATAATTCGATAAATAATCAACATTCTTTACGGCACAAACAAACATTTAATAACGAAAACGGAACATAAAAATCTATTAAGTGACATTCGACAGTTTAAATCTAAAGCATTTTAAAACCAACAAAAGATTAGTGCATTTCAGTTCAAAAGTGTGCGGTTCAAATAGAGCATGCGCTGTAGGGTGGGCCGAAAATTTTTTTTTTAGCTTTTTGATTCGCTATACCGCGGAAAACTTGGCTTTAGTGTAGCTTAGTAAAATGCAAAAACAAATTAAATTAATTTTTACGTTTGGTGGTAGCGCATCGCACTTGAATATTTGAAATTTATTGAAAAAGTAATAATTTTCTTTCGTCTTTTTTAAATCTATAAACGAAAAAGATAAAAAAAAACTGCTATGATGAAAAAGCTTTAAAATAAAGATAAAAAAAATACATTGCAATAAAGAAAGAAATAAAATTACTTCATGTAGGGTGGCGCAAAGCAATTAAAATATCATAAAATTGACGCAATCAAGTTGTATTCTGAGTCCTTCTATTCTGGCAGCAGTCCAGCGCGAAGTGCGAAGCCTGCTGCGGATTGGAGCCCGTCAATACTACCTGTACTCACGTTTCATAATGCACTGATACACATGTGTGTGCTTTATGACACAACGGTTTCTGTGAGTTGTTCACTAGAATTCTACCGGCAATGATTAGCAGTGTGTTCTTGTTGTGCGTATCAATCGCGTTTCTTAAACACTGATTTAATTAGTGACTGCTTAGTAAGTGATTCGATTTATTGATTATATTAACACTGTGTTATGGCTGTTTCCAAAAAAAAATATTCGCAGTGACTTTAACTGCCCGTTATGTGGTCACCGAAAAGTGTTACCTGTGAATAAACTTTCAAATTATGAAGACGTTCTCAAGTATTGTTTCCATGAAAATTACAACTTAGACTTGAAATCAAACAACAGGTCAGGTAATTTTTCTCAAGTTTCGATTATTGTAACACCACAAGTTAAATCTGTGTTTGATAAAACTGCAATATCGACAGTAACGCCTTACGGAATGGCTCAGTTAATAAATACATATCATGACAGTTATCGTAATCTTGCGAAGTCCTTTAAGGGAAAGTAAAAGTTCAAAAAGAGACTTGAAGATTAAAAAAGAAAATCTTTGTTACTGTTTGATGTATCTGCATGTAAGTGCAAAATAACATTAGACTGCAATTGTAAAATGGTCCCTGAGGTTTGTAAGTGTCCTGTCTCTATTATTTGTAACTGTGAAAAAGCAAAAAAAGTACCCAGCAATGAACAAAAGAATGCATGGTATAGGTAAAATTGGAAGTGTGGACATAAAGGAAACAAAAAAAAATGTGATTGGATGTGATGGCAAGATTACTAATACGGGGTGGAAAACTGGTGTTATTTGCACAATTGAAGACGTTACAAGACCACTACAGTGTGTGTGGGGGGTTATGCCTCTTACATTTCAATGAATTGCCATTCCGGCATTTGTTTCAAACTTTAGATGGTCAAACGACTAGGACAGAATTATTTAGTGGTCTGATTGACACGCAACTCGAGAAATGTGGGAAAATCCCAGTGGTAAATTTTGACAGTGTTGAGCGTGAAATTCCAGAAATTGACCGGCAAATTTTAAGCAAAGTTCAGCAGGCAGGAACTACTACAGGCAGGCACCTGCTGGACATTAGTTGTGCTATAAAAGAAGGCAGCTGTCATGAAGATTTATCTGTTCGTGAGACTGGCGCACTATCCCAATCAAGGTGGTTAACAACGTTGAACAGAATTATCTGGTTGTATTTAAGTATTGAAAATCCAACAGACGAACACAAGATTTTATCTTCTTTTCTCCTAAAGTCATATGCACCTGTATGGTTTAGTATAAAAAAAGTAAATACTTCACAAATGGACCGGAACATGTATTGGAAGTTATTAAATCGTCCAAATTCCTCCCTGAAAACTTGCTGAAGGTCATTGAACAAAATGGAGGTTGTTTGAAGGAGGTTAATTGAGAGAAACTTATTTTTTACCAATCCAGAAAACTTGTTTTTGAGTATGATAGTAGATAAAGGGTATCATATACGAGAGTTATGTTTCAGAAGAATTACAAATGCTAGAAACATAGCTTCTAAAAGAGAATCAATCAGGTGTTTTCAAACACTCAAAATCAATTTTCTGGCTACAGACTACACCGAAATGATTTACAGGAACTCTACTGCACTTTTACCACCAACTTTGCTCCGAAGAGTCACCGACGGAGAGATTTGGTCTAAGGTCCAATCAGGTGAAATAACGGCCCAGTGGAACTTTGACCAATTCTCATGTCACACCCAAGCAGTAGAACGGTGCGTGAAGTTGGTAACCGAGCCGTCCCAAAAGGTCTTCGGGTCCAATTCCAGAGATGGGTTTATAAGAATGACACTTTTCTAGAGATCTTCAAAGCATATTTTTTCAAGCAAATCTTATTTCAAACTGCCAAAACACAGTAAAGACAAGTAAATGACTATATTTTATTGCAAAGTGAAATTACACTCGGGAATAGTACAATCAGAAAAGTAGTTTTTGTTTCAATGAAAATTTGTCATAAAAAAATGCTTTTCTTTTAAACATAATCCGCTGCCAATGTATTGCGTAATGTATATATTTTTTTTCATTTATTTATCACTCCCATACTCTGTTCTACTAAAATATGTCTATAGCTGCTTGTTATAGAAGTTTTTTGATTTATTTCCATTTATTAGAAAAATTATCAAAATCGTGTATTTTCTCAATTTTTAGGCCCGATGCGCTACCGCCAAACATAAAAATTTATTTATTTTGTTTTTGCATTTTACTAAGCTACCCTAGACACACGTTTTCCGCGGTATAGCGAATGAAAAAGAAAAAAAAAATTCGGCCCACCCTAATGCGCTTGCTAACTAGTTGTTTAGAGAATTAGCCGGAACAGCCTTGATCATTCAGCTACTACACACAAGCCAAGTTTTCAAGTATCTATATTTATCGTGTTCACAGAAATACACATATTTCAGTATGATATCTGTTCTTACACATATAGCTGTGTAAAATGCGTACGCAAATTTATGTGTAATATTATGTTATTACGCATATATCTGTGTAAAAGTCTTACACATATTTTGGTTGACTATGCAAAAAACTCAGATATTCGTATAATATGCAAAATATATAAATTTACATTAACTTACTAATTCGGCTAAATCAGTAAAATTTTCTACCTGCACGCACTTGTTTGAGTTTTTGAAGGGGTAACAAATTGCATGCTTCTTTAAACTGATAAACACCCATAATTACAGGTAACATTTTTACGACAAGATTGTAAATTTTATGCCAAAAAGTATAATTTTACAAATTCACATATATTTATGTAAAAGTGACTAATTTACTCAATTATTTTTTAGAGTGTGCTTCTCAATTTTTACCCCAATCTTTATTGTTTACTGTGGTTATGAATGGCTCATAGCAGTTTAAATTCTTAGATGAATTAGAATTCATTCTAGAAATTTTCGCATTCAATTTATAATTCATAAAACCATCACTGTCAGCGACAGTAGTAGCTACAGTCTCCTAGTGAAAATTTCTGAGTATAAATTAATTTCTATGATTTTTTTAATTGTAATTAATCTTAAGGATCGTAGATGAATATTTATTATACTTTCGCTCCTTTTTACAATGTAGGATTTCCCCCAAAATCATATAGCATGTCCACGGCATCACGTGCATATTAAAACCTCATATAACTTTAAAAATTATTATTATGTCATAAACTCCTTACTAGTAAAGATTGCACGATTTCGACCACATAAATAAATGTAGTGATCGCAATTAATTTTTTTTTTTTACATTTATATTGTGATAAACTAATTAGTGATAAAAGGTATTTCTTATGCCTGGTAGCATAAGAGTTTGTTTTATTAAACCACTATAGTTTTCATTCTGGTAACTTACTTAAGTAATGTGTTCATTTTCTTTTATTACGAAAAAAATATACAATATATTCATTTTTATAAATTTTAATCAAATCTAACTTGTATCAGAAGACAAATATAATCATATATTCATTTTCTAAACATATACTAATTTCTCTAACCCATTTCATAAGTTTATGTTGAACACTTTTCATTTTAGGAGATCCATTAACAAATGCATTTCAATGCATTGCAGATACATGCAGTAAATCTATTAAGTTTGTATATTTCGACAATTCTGGAAATATTAGACTGAAGCAAGATCCTCACAATGGCCACAGGGTTGCTGAAACTTGTAGGTTTTAGACTTTTAAAATTTCAAATCAATGTTTTGAAAATTTTACCTTTTGTGTGTAGTATACGTCTTTCAGTAAATCTTTTTATATTATATGTGATGTTAATTTCAACTTCAGACAAATATAATCATATATTCATTTTCTAAACATATACTAATTTCTCTAACCCATTTCATAAGTTTATGTTGAACACTTTTCATTTTAAGAGATCCATTATCATATGCATTTCAATGCATGATACATGCAGTAAATCTATTAAATTTGTATATTTCGGCAATTCTGGAAATATTAGACTGAAGCAAGATCCTCACAATAACAGTCCTTTAATTTATTTGCATAAAATAGATTTATTATTTTATATGTAATCAAAAGTATTGTTATAACACACATATAATCTTATATACATTTTGGAAATATATACTAATTCCTGGAACAGATTTCATAAATTCATGTTGAACACTTTTCGTTAGCCCCATTAACAAATGCATTTCAATACAATTTAATACATGGAGCAAATCTATTAAATTTGTATTTTTCGACAATTCTGGAAATATTTGAATTGCGTAACTGATTTATATTATACTATACGCATAATCCATAAATCATCAGTGAATGAAAATATCTTACCGAAATGACAGGTTTATGAAGTAAGATACAACAATATGATATATAATTCATCACTTATAATGCAAAAGTTTTCCAACATAAATTTTCATAATGCACTAATAAGTTGAATATTTATATGGACGATAGAAGAAAAATAATACATCTATATGCGTCCAGAATATATTTTGGTCGTAATGTCTTGAAATACGTAACGACAATCATTCTTCATGTATATTTGTGTATAAAGAGATTTTATACAATACTAAAAACTCTTAATACAACATAATAAGCAAAGTAAATTTTGATACATTTGTAAAGATACTGTAATGTACTGAAATATAAAAAATACTTTTTGTTTTCCAAAATATATGAATAACATTTTAAATAAATGTAAAGAAAAAAAAAGTTAGAAGTTATTTATTATTTTTTTTTCTTAATGATGAAATTATTCTTATTAAACTACTCTTCGCTATTTACGAAATATTAGTTGAAAATCTCCTTATTTGTATAAAAGTACAAAATTAATTAAAATACATTTTATATCTAAATTTCATTTTCTATAGTATCTAGGTACAAAGTCTCTCTGCTGTGATACAAGTGTTAGAAAGAAACATAATGAAATAAGGTTTCTGTAAAGTTTTCCCTAAACTTAGCGTGCTAATGGTTATTTCATTTCTGAGTCCCATTCTTTCATTTGTCAAAGATATTTTGTGTACTCCATGCAGGGATGACAGGGATGACCGCCCCGGGAACCCAGCTTTCGCTTTAGAGTATAAGTGCAATCCCGGGGGGAGACTCAAACCCACTGCATATGGTAAGATACATTAACAATGACAATATTTTTAAAACAGTTAATAACATACAGAAAAATAAATTCAGTTTGCTGTTTTTGACTCTGAAACTCACAAGGAGTGTCATCAGTACATACATTGACAGCAATTGCACTATGTTGTATACATGCATAAACAATTACAAGACATGTTTTTTGAATATTAGAGCTGAAAAACTTTAAGTGAAATGCATATGCTGATAAATATAATGAAAATACTAAATAAACAAACCATAAGAAATAAGACAAATATTTACATTATGTACAAAACAGGGGCTCCTGTCTGAAATGGGAGCTAAAAACAATGAGTTTGCTCAGCTAGCTCAGAAAGGGAGGGGATTGGTAAATATAAATTCGTTGTCTTCTAAAAATTTCATACAATCCGCTATACGTTGCAGGAGAACTGGACGGTCGAGCAGGTAAGATAGCCAATCAGGCAGTGCCATCTGTTGTGGCTTTTTAACGTGATAGTGGGACGTTAATGTGCAATGTAAAATATAGTGTAATGATGTTGATAAGGATCCACAAATGCAAAGAGGTGAGTCCCGTTTATTTATGGTATATAAGTGTTGTTGGAAGAGTCCGTGATTTGTGAGAAAGAGATACAGGTATCTGTTACTTATGAAAATGTTTTGTGAGACCTTAGGTATGAAGTCACGCGTGTATTGACCCACCTGCACTGTAGACCAACGTTGTTGCCATCGGTGTAGCATTTGTTTTTTGAGTTCTAATTTCAATGTTGATTGTGGGAATGGAAGAAATGTTAGTGGTAAAGTTAAATCATCGACTGCCGACCTTGCCAGCTGATCAGCCAGTTCGTTGCCCGTTATACCAGAATGTCCTTTAACCCAATTAAAGAAGAACGATTTTTCTGAGGACTGAAGAAGTAAGGTTATGTCTAGAACTAAGTGATTATTGTTATCAAATTTTGATGTGTACTCCATGCAAAGGAAAATGATGTTATTAAAACAATTTGAAAGTATTGTTTTGACGTTCTTGATCTGTTATATTTTCTGAAGCATTTTTCAATGCCCATCAAATATGATGAAACATTGGTAGTGAAAGAAAAATATATTGCCAAACTGTATATTTACGTATACCAAGCTAAGTTCCATCTCTTTTAATCTTAACTACTTTATCATTTTTATATAATTCCATTTGTAGATCAAGTGATGTTAACTTCTACAAAATTTCGGTTAAAGTAACTGCAAATAACTTTAACTCGAAGCTAAAAGTCGTCTGCTGGCGATATCTGCAGTTGCGCATTTTGGCATTCTGGCGATACAGTTGCTGCAATAGCTCATCAAAATACCGCTAGCTCTGAAATGTGACGTCACGTGAGTAAGGTACATATCCTATTTTTCAAGGTAGGGCGTTCAAGGTGTTGCTGTCGTAGAAACCTACTTTCCAAAGGTTTTCATTTGCAGCGAGTGATGCGTTGTTGTTGTTTTAGCTCGCAGTTGCTTGCTTAGCCGAAAGCATATCTTAAAGGCGTGTTGGAAAACCTAGAAAGGAAAGACGCCTTCAATGTTTGTGCTTTTATAAGACTTTTTACAGCTACATCTTGTTTTAATTTATATTTTATGCCCTCCACATGCTTTATGAGATATTTAAAGGAACATATTTCGACACTCGAAGAGGCTGTGTTCGATCTGACGCTTCCATGCACAGAAGGTAAACGCTTTAACCACTCGACCACTGAGCCTTGTTGAGGAGAGTATTCTATGCCGTAATAAGGTGAAGACATTTCGATAAGTGAGGGTGTGTCGTTGTAGGTAAACGGTACATGGGGAAATTTGGAATTTTAAAGCTTTTTTTTTAATCGTCTTATGCGCGTGTGTTTAAAAAATAATTTAATATTTAAATGAATTAAATAAACATTTTAGCGAATTAGTTAAAGCAAACGAATTAGTTTGTCTTATAAATTTAAGAATAATTAAATATTTAATAAAATAAATTATTTTTATACCTATACTCGATTCATAAAGCACACAGCTGGTCCGGTTTCGGCAGAACACTATGCCGAAAGCATGCCGATACCTAACCATACGAATGTCGTCCGCAGCCCGACACCAGCATAAATTTAAAAAAAAATCCATTCAATGGTGCCATGTATGAGCCATTTTTTTTGCATTTATATTTCACAATATTTCAAAGGAACATATTTCGGCGCCGGAAGAGTCTGGGTTTGATCTGACGCCCCCATGCACAGGAGGTAAACGCTTTAACCACTCGGCCATTAAGCCTTGTTGCGGAGAAGATTCTATGCCGTTATAAGGGGAAGGCATTTCGATAAGTGATGGTTTGTCGTTGTAGGTAAACGGTAGATGGAAAAAATTTGGAATTTTGAAGTGTTTTAAAGGTTTTTTAATCGTCTTATGTGTGTATGTTTAAAAGTTAATTTACTATATAATGAATTAAATAAATATTTTAGCGAATTAGATAAAGGAAACTAATTGTTTTTCTGATAAATTTAAGAATAATTAAATATTTAATAAAATAAATTATTTTTAGAGGTTTTGTTCAGTTAATGAAATTTTCTTATTAGGAATTATGATCTAATTACATGTGTTTCGTTAATTTATAAAAGATATATTTTGAACATGGAAAAGCTTATTTTAATAAATAATAAGTTTGTAATTAATAACTTTTAATAAGAATAAGAATTTATTTTATGTCTTTTGATGATTTAAAATACAATGATTATGTTGCAATATTGATTTGTTACTTATCAATATTTTTTTTTTTTTTAAATAAAATAAAATATTAATTTATATATATTTTTCCTTTTGGTATATAATTTTCTAAATGAGAAATATTTCTGAATCTTTCTTATAAATTTAAGAATGCTTAAGTATTTAATGAAATAAGTGAATTTTAGAGTTTTTCTGTTAATACAATTTTCTTTTTAGAAATTATCATGTAATTAAATGTGTTAATTTAAGAAAAATATATTTGTTACACAAAAAACTAATTTTAATAAAAAATAAGTTAGTAATTAATCACTATTAATTAGAATAAGAATTCATTTATGTCATTGGATGATTTAATGTAGAATATATTTTTTATGACTATTTAGCAATTTTAATTCTTTTACTTATCAACATTTTTTTTATCTTAAAAATAATAGAAATATTAATTATTTTTTCTTTTTTTCGTTTGATAAATATTTTTTTAAAGGAGGAGATTCTTGAATCTTTATTTTAAATTTTAATGCTAAAAAGATGGGTTGATTCTTTGATATTTTATAGCTTGTAAAATAATTTTAAAATAATTTGATATTAAAATAAAATAACAAACTTAGCTATTGCATTTAAAATGAACATAGAAATATAAAATAAGTTGAATTAACTTTTGAAGTATTTTTTTTTTCTTCCTATGATTAAGTTTATAATGAATAATAAGTTTAAGGAGCGATTTAAAAAAACTCTTTTGATGATTCAAATAATTGTAAGTCCTTTTTAAAATGAATTCAAAAACATTTTTTTTAAATAAATAAATATAGGCTATCTTTGACATATTTTTCTGTTTAGCACTGTTAGAATTTTATATGAACTATATAACTTTTATAAAAACACAAACTCACACAAAATTAAGAAAAAGAAAAAAAAAATGTGGACTGACTAAATACTCTGAATTCGGACCTATGTTGGAAAATCTAATCCGTTTACTATCAGAAATCACATATCGGTCCTCCGCCACTTGCCGGTGTAAGTCGCTTGCCTATATGTAACAATAAGGAGACCGGTTGCGGTAACCGGCAGTCGAATAAGCAGATTCTTAAGTTTCAGTTGCCGACATGCTGCCGACACTTCACCGAAACCAGTGTGCTGATGCCGGCACTTGACCGACAACTGCCGGCTGTGGTCTGATCGTGTGTCGAAAGATATGTGCATGCTGGGTGATATTATCTTTTAAAGGACTCCATAGAACTAAATCCTTCGCGGCGGAATTCCATTTAAAACAATAAATGTCTTAATTAGTTTTCTTACCGTAAAATATTTCTTAACACAAATCTGAACGTGTAATTTAAATTATGTATATTTTTATACATTCTCTAGCATTATATATCTCTTATGAATCTTTGTTATAATTTTTCTCCTACTTAATTGTGACTGATCCCCAAAACCATATAACATGTGCAGGTCATCACATGTAAATTAAAACATCATGGAACTATAAAAGAATATTACTAATTTCATAAACTTCTTCCTAGTAAAGATTACACGATTATGACAACAATAATAAGTGAAGTGATCATATTTAGCTTTTTTGTGCTTATACTGTTATAAACTAATTAGTGAAATATAAAGAAAGTGTTTTTTTTTAATTCTGGAGAGCAAAAAACTGTTTTTTATTAAACAAATACAGTTTTCACAGAGATAACTTTTTTAAGAAATATGTTCATTTTACTTTAATATAAAAATATAGAAAATATATTTATTCTTGTATATGTAATAATAAATATCTTGTGGCAGAAGACAAACATAATCTTATATCCATTTTTTTAATATACTAATTTCTCGAAAACAATTCATAAATTTATGTTGAACACTATGCATTTTAAATTCTTCATTAAGAAATGCATTTCAAAGCATTTTAAAACACATTGTAAATCTTTAAAACTTATATACTTCGAGAATTTTAGAAATGTTGGAAATGTGTATCTGATTTACATTATACTATCTACATAATCTATAAATCATCAGTGAATTAAAATATCTTGCTGAAACGACAGTTTTATGAAGTTAGCTACAATAATACGATACATAATTCATCACTTATAGTTCAAAACATTTTCATCATAAATTTTCATAATGCACTAATATGTTGCATATTTATACAGCCAATAGAAGAAAAACAATATATTTTTATGCGTCCAGAATATCTTTTGGTTGCTGTGTCCTGGGGTAAATAACAACCATCATTCTTCATGAATATTTTATATAAAGAGATTATATGCATTTCTACCAATACTCAAACATATTAAAACAACGAAATAAATTTAGCTGCCTTAAACAATAAATTTGTGAAGCTAATGTCATGTACTGAAATAACTAAAATTTAGTTTGTTTTTATAAAATATATAAATAATATTTTATAGAAATCTAAAAAAAAAGTTAGAAATGCCATCTTTAAAAAAAAAAAAAAACGATTAATTATTTTTTTAATAAACTTGCTATTCTCTATTTATCGATATGTAATTGTTAAGTCTCGATATTCGTATTAAAGAATATAAAATAATTAAATTATTTTTTTATATATATGTGGTGAAAAAAGAGGAATATTTTGCTAGTATATATTTATTTAATTGAAATTCTACAGTAATACTTATAAACTAAACTGTACATATACTAATTTCTTGAGAACAATTCATAAATTTATTATGAACACTATATATTTTAAATTCTCTATTAACAAATGCATTTCAATGCTTTATAACACATGTAGTAAATCTTTTAACTTATTTTTCGAGAATTTTGGAAATGTTGGAACTGTGTATCTGATTTATATTAAACTATCCACATAATCTATAAATTATCAGTGAATGAAAATATCGTGCTGGAACGACAGTTTTATGAAGTTAGATACAATAATACTATACATAATTCATCACTTTTAGTTCAAAACTTTTTCATCGTAAATTTTCATAAAGCATTAATATGTTGAATATTTATACAGCCAATAGAAGAAAAACAATATATTTTTACGCGTCCAGAATATCTTTTGGTCGGAATGTCCTGGGGTAAACAACCGTCATTCTTCATGTATATCTTTATAAAGAGCTTTTATACAATACTGCCATTACTAGAAAATCTTAATACAACAAAATAAACGAAGTATGTTTTGTTGTTGTCTAAGTCAATAAATTTGTAAAGATAATGTCATCTACTGAAATCAATAAAATTTCTTTTGATTTTCAAAATATATGAATAAGATTTTATAGGAATGTAAAAAAAGTAATCATTTATTAACTATGAAAAAATTATGAATTAATTCTTAGTAAAATATCTATTGTATATTTTCGAAAGAGTAGTTGCAAACTCATTATTGGTATAAGCGCATCAAAAATTAATTACGGTACATAATTCGTCACTAATAATTCAAAACTTTTTCATCATAAATTTTCATAATGCACTAATATGTTGAATATTTATACAGCCAATAGAAGAAAAACAATATATCTTTATGCGTCCGGGATATCTTTCGGTCGCAATGTCCTGGGGTAAATAACAATTCATGAATGGGGTAAATAACAATTCATGGTCATTATTCATGAATATTTTATGTAAAGAGATTATATGCATTACTACCAATACTCGCACATACTAAAGCAACAAAATAAATTTACTTGCCTTAAACAATAAATTTGTGAAGCTGTCATGTGCTGAAATCACAAAATTTAGTTTGATTTTCTAAAATATATAAATCATATTATATATAAATCTAAAACAATATTTAGAAATATCTTATTTTTAGAAAAAAAACTCATGAATTAATTTTTTAATAAACTAGCTATTCTCTATTTATCGATGTGTAAGTGTAATTCTCGATATTTGTATAAAAATAATTAAGTTGTCTTTTGCCTTTTAAACTTCGCTAAAATCAACAAAAACATTGAAAGTGTGAATTAGTGTATCTGCATTATTTTTTTATGTATAAACATAAATTCTTGACATTTTATTAAACAGATTATGCTTTTCAGTATAATACCTATATAAACTGATTAGTCTTTTACAGAATTTGTGTACGGTTGAAATTAAAACAGCTCTTTTTTTACCCTACTGAAAAGAAGGGTTAAGTGTTTCACGTGTATCTGTGTATGTGGATTTCTTTATACCCTCGAAATATCTCAACGGCTGGATGGATTTTAATGAATGATGTCTCTATCAATTCGTCTTAACGGCCCGATAGTTATAGGCTAGGTTATATTTTTATAAATTTAAAATGGCTGCCGTAAAATATGAAATGGCGGTAGAGACGAAAACAAAATTACGTACCCTATTGAGTGGCATATCATTGGATAGTTCTTTCAAAACGAAGACGATGTTTCATTGACTATTTTACAGTCAGAAGCTCCGTTAAAATATTATACAGCCTGGAAGTTGTGTATGTATTGTAGATCTCTAGCATTACTGCAATCCTAACCATCATAGACATCTATAGACCTCATCAAAACAGTGTTTATAGATAGGAACTAACAATTAAACACAACTTAAAAGTTATCAATACAAGTAAATAAAAAAAAAATATGTAAGTAATATAAACAAGTAATATAAAAAAAATATTTTAAGTCAATTCCTACTTAGGTCAATAAGAGAATTTTTTTTCTCCCATTCTTCTTTCCTTTTGAGTGGCGCTTAAAATGCCTTGATCAAGAAGAGGGCTCTCTCGGTCTTAAAATACTTTGATCAAGAAGAAGGCTCTCTCGATTATTGAAAATTAATTAATTTAATTAAATTAATGAATTAATATATGAAAAAACTGAATTAACACCAAGTGTCATCCACTACAAGTTTAAAAAATGTATTTGAGCTTGATTGGATGAATAATAAGTATTTTAGTAAAGATTGAAAATTTGAACAAGATATATGTAGCGAGAGTGTGAGCTAATAGTAGGAATTGAAAAAAAAAATAGTTTCACATTGATGAGAAATAATTAATTAGTTCGCTTTTTACGCAGTCGGGTTTTTTGATTTTTTAAATTTAATTGTTTATTCACTTCGTATGTCATTGCGCGTATATCTTGAGAATGTATGCATGGATTGTTATGAAACACGATATATATAATAAGCACATATGTATTTTTTAAATCATCTACTCTTAGGTCAAAAATATTTCATTAACTATATAAAAAATGTTTTTTTATTCTAAAATTTACATTTTTTTTAATGAATAAAAATAATCATTACTAAAAATATCGCCACTGTAAATACCTAAAAGTAGATCGTTTTAAACACACATATTTGCTTAGTATCTATACCGAATTTAATGACAATCCATCTGTATTTTCTCAGGATATCAGGATGCAATGACTTATGCAGTAAAAAAAAGAGCTATTTTAATATCTACAATACACAAATTCCGTGAAAATCTAATGTTAATAAAGGCTAAGTTTCTAATGGTAGCATATTTCAAAGCGTAAACTGATTAATCAATATTCAAAATTTCACATTTAAACATAAAAAGCTTTTGAAGATAGACTAATTCAAACTCTGAATTTTTTCGTTAATTTTCTTCGCGTTTAAAAGGTACAAAACCCCTTAAATTATTTTTTATTTCTGTGGTAAAAAAAGTGGAATATTTTGCTAATATTTATCTATTTAATTGAAATTCTACGGTAATTAATATTTTTTTTAATATCAGAATTGAAGTGTAATTTATGTCAATATCTAAAAAATTAAAAATGTGCAATATTATAATGCAGTGATAATTATGAGACAAAATATTTTGCATTATAGAAACCTTATTATTTTTAGGTAGCTTTCATTACAAAAAGCTAACTATTGCAGCAGTTCGGAGGAAAGCGATTTCAAAAAGTTTTGGTATATTTTCATCGATCATGACCCCCAGAACCCGAAACCACCCTCCGTTCAAAATTGATATATATATATATATCAATA
Organism: Maratus speciosus; assembly: GCA_963932465.1. Lineage (NCBI taxonomy): Eukaryota > Metazoa > Arthropoda > Arachnida > Araneae > Salticidae > Maratus > Maratus speciosus. The sequence goes on from OZ010786.1 coordinate 479,461,024, forward strand.
TATATATATATATATATATATATATATATATATATATATATACGACATTTGTCATACTGTAACTCTCGTATTTATGAACCGATTTGGATGTAATTCGGTGTGTACATAGTATATACCAATGTCTCGACCGAGTTCATTGGCTAGCTTCATCCGCCATTTTGAAACAAAATGGCGGCCATTTAAAAAAAATTAAAAAATTTGAAATTTGAAATGTGGTACCAAAATTTTGAAATGCAAAAATATTTTTTTCTTATGTATTTGACCTTTATACAAAGACTCCGGAGCAGTTTTTGTTTCGTCTATATCTTAAAAAATGGCTGAGTTATAGCATTTTGAATTTCTAGCATGGCTGACATTTTGAAACGTCCTGAATTTTGTCACGCGATAAAAGGCGTATTTATGAACCGATTTGGATATAACTTCATTTATACATAGTACATACCAATGTATCGACCGAGTTCGTTGGCCAGCTTCATCCGCCATCATGTTTAAAAATGGCGGACATTTAAATTTTTAAGAAAAATTTAAATTTGAAATGTGGTACCAAAAAACTGAAAATTGAAAAAAAAAATCTTTTCTTATGTGTTTGACCTTGATGTGTGTGACCTACAAAGACTCCGGAGCAGTTTTTGTTTCGTCTATATCTTAAAAAATGGCTGAGTTATAGCATTTTGAATTTCTAGCGTGGCTGACATTTTGAAACGGCCTGATTTTTGTCACGTGATAACAGGCGTATTTATAACCCATTTGGATGTACCTTGGCGTGTACATAGTACATACAAATATTTCGACCGAGTTCGTTGGCCAGCTTCATCCGCCATCTTGTTTCAAAATGGCGGCCATTTAAAAAAAAGTTTTAAAAATTATTTTAAAATGAGATACCAAAAAATTAGAAAATGAAAAAGATTTTTTTTGTATGTGTTTTACCTTAATACAAAGATTCCGGAACAGGTTTTGTTTCGTCTATATCTAAAAAAATGGCTGAGTTATAGCATTTTGAATTTCTATTGTGGCTGACATTTTAAAACGACCTGATTTTTGTCTCGCGATAACAGGCGTACTTATGAACCGATTTGGATGTAACTTGGTCTGTCTCTGTACATAGTACATACCAATGTTCGTTGTACATAGTACATACCAATGTCCGAGTTCGTTGGCCAGCTTCATTAGCCATCTTGTTTCAAAAGGGTTGCCATTTAAAAAAATTTAATTTAAGGTATTAAAAAATTGGAAAATGAAAAACATTTTTTTTATGTGTTTGGCATTGATACAAAGATTCTGGAGCAGTTTTGTTTTTTTGTTTATATCTTAAAAAATGGTTGAATTATAGCACTTTGAATTTCTAGCATGGCTAACACTTTGAAACGATCTTGTATTTTTCACGCGATAACACACGTATTCGCCTATTTCGATGTAAGAAGGCATGTGGATAGTATACATCAATATCTCGACCAAGTTCGCTGGCCAGCTTCATTAGCCATCTTGTTTCAAAATGGCGGCCCTCAAATAAAAAAAAATTATATTTTAAGTGAGGTGCAAAAAAAATAGAAATTGAAAAAGGTTTCTTTCTTAAGTATTTGATCTTGATATAAGGATTCGGGAGCATTTTTTGTTTCTCTTTATCTTAAAAAATGGCTCAGATATAGCAGTTTAAATTTCTAATGTGTGTGACATTTTTAAAAATCTGATTTTTTGCCTGCGACAGCACTCGTATATATCAACCGATTCAAATGTGAGTGAGCATGTGCACAGCAATTACTAAGTTTTCGATCAAGTTCACTGGTTAGCCTCATCCACCATGTTGTCTTTGAATGGCTGGCACTTTAAGAAATCGCCGAATTTGGCAGCCAAATATAAGTTACCTTAAATAAAATCAGCTTGGATAAAGCTGACTAATTTCGCGAAATCCTCATTCATAATGATTTAGTACTGATAAAAATTAGTATTGAATCTCCTATATTCAGTTTCCACTAAATTGAGCTTCGTGTGTTTGAATAATATAAGCTAGCTTTTTAAAAATAAGGAATATGAAAGCTACCTCTTCCTCCCGGCACTGGCCGGAAGGACTTTTTTTTCAAAACTGTATATTTAGTGAACTTAATTCTGAAAATAAATCTGCCAGATATAATCTTAAGGTGACGATTGTGATAGTATTTTGCACTATACAGTACCAGTATTTAAATGATGTTTTAAGAAAACTTTTTACCAAATATGTTTCGGTAGGATTCAATGTAGCTTTCATTGCTGCAAAAAATACTAGAACACCTCTTTCATAAATACGAGGGTGAGTCGGAAAATAAGTTTCCCCTGGCAACTGTGGACAGAGGTGTGCATGAAAGACAAAAAATGTAATGAAATATTAAAGATAAGACGTAACTTTATTTTTCTACATAAGTGGCAAGTGAGTTGAGACATTTCTCATAGTCCTTTATAAGATTTAAAAAGCGTTCTTTGAAAAAATCAGGGCTTTGCATCATTCTGTTCCCGGTAGATATAGACAGAAAGTGCGTTGTGAATTCTTGGACAAAGGAGGAAGTGAGCGCGGTTGTCCGCTATGAATGGCCACGTGGAGTATCTGGAGCAGAAATCCATAACTGCCACGTGGGATTCTATGGGCCAGGTGTGATGTCGAAACGAATGGTGCGGAGATGGCGCCGCCAATTCAGTGAGGAGCGTCAGCAAGACCTGGACGGACGTGCACGGCCACTACAGACGAAAGCAATGCTTGACTACTTCTTTGTAAACAATGCTGGAGTCAAACAAGTCATTCAACGCTTATTTTGTATACAGAGCCTTGTTTTTTTTTCCCTGGAGGGCTTTATGAAGCTTATAAAGGTTATGAAAAATGTCTCAACTCACTTGGCACTTAAATAGAAAAATAAAGTTGCGTCTTATCTTTAATGTTTCATTACATTTTTTGTCTTTCATACACATCTCTGTCTACAGTTGCTAGGGGAATCTTATTTTCGACTCACCCTCGTAGCTGAGAAAGAGATTGGAGCGATAGGATTATTAACTAACAGAAGCACAGAAACTTGAAAGGGAGCCTATAAGAATATAGGAATATGATTTGGTTTATGTACTTGTAAAATGCTTAAGGATTAGAGTAATGATGGAATGACATGCGCGTAACCAGGGGGGTGCACTGGGTGCTTGGGCACCCTTCCCCCGCTTGCGCAGAGACAAGCGCAATTATTTAAAAAATTCGAAATCTACAAAATAAATAATAAGAAAAAAGGGAAAGCAGAGTTAGTTTAATTTAGTTTAGCAAATTTGTTTAGTTCAGAAAACTAACAGTTTAAGTTTTGAAAAGTGATAAAACCCACGGTTTTTTTTTTTTTAAGTGGAATATTTACTAGAGTCTTTATTAGTCATAGTAAGTCAAAAAGATGTTTTTATAATCCCACTTTGGCTTACTATGATGTTTATGGGAGATTTTTGTAACGCATTCTATCTCTTGAATATGTCTACAATTTCATGAGAAATTAAATCTAAGTTCTCGACGAGAATAGATATTTAGCTCTTTGCTTTCCTAGTCTAAAGTCTAAAAAGCAGCAAAAAAATTTGAAAAGGAATGAGGTGTGAAACGGTTATTCCGGTTATGTGATTAGCCGGAAACGGTTGGAGGATGTATTATGGAAAGGTTATGTGATTAGCCGGGTATAAATTAGGGGTGCACAGACCTGAAAATGAGAAATGAGAAATTTCTTCTTTGAAAATGAGAAATAACAGCACACAAAATTCACATTAATCTGAAGGTTTGTTTGTTGGTTTAATTTCGTGTTTCGAGGCCATTTTTTGACATTCGTGAAAGGAATATGGTTGCAGTCTTTCAACTCAATGAGGAATTTTTTCCTCTGAAAATTTTCATACGATTTTTAGAGTTTCTTTTCGTTTAGAGGCGTTCTTTTGACATTTGTAAAAGGATCCCGGTTTTAGTCTTGTAAACTAGTGCAGTAAATTTTGAATTTTTTGAAAATTTGCAATTTTTTCCCGCGATTACTTCAGGATATACACAATTTTTCGCCAAAATAGTTTCGCAAAATTTATATCTTTATATCGCGATTTTTTGTCAAAATACGCACCTTTTTACCGCGAACCTTTGAAAAATTTGTGTTTTTTAACCGCGATCGTTTGACGAAATTCACGTTTTTTACCACGATTTTTTGACGAAACTGGCGTTTCTTTAGCGCGATCCTTCGATGAAATTCGCGTTTCCTTTCCACGATATTATGACGAAATTCGCGTTTTCTTTCTATGATCCTTTGACGAAATTTACGTTTTTACTACGATCCTTTGACAAAATTTATTTTCTTTTGAAAGCGATTGACGAAAATGATTTTTTACGGGGTCATTTGTCGAAATTCGTAATAGTTTTGCACAACCTATCGGCAAAATTCTCGATATCTTTCCTTGACCAATTAACAAAATTCGCTACTCGTTTCCGCGACCTTTTGACGAAACTTGTAACATTTTTTCGTAGACCATTTTTTGAAATTCGTGATTTTTTTGCGCAGTCTTTTGGACAAATTTGTGATTTCTTTCTGCGCACTTTTATAAGAATTCACGATATTTTTCCACGATCGAAACTCTCATTTTTTTCCGCGACCAATTCACGAATTGATTTTGAGAAATTCCATAAAGGAAAAAAAATTATCGCGGACTTCAAAAATTTTTTTAAATACTCGCGGAAGATCTCTGAAAGAATTTCGAGGGGGAAGAACTACAGAGCATTTTTCATTATGCGGGACTCTCCTTTTCTGAGTATAAATCGCGCGATCTCGCATGCTATTTCATACCCTGCCCTTCAAAGAAAACTACCCCATTCAAGAAACAAAATGGCGTCCCTACTTCTAAGGAAGGGAATTCTTGATATAAATATTTACAGAAATACGATTCACTCGTGGTTCATATTAAAGAAGATGATTTTATGTTAAGATGTTTCTTTTGCAGCCCACGTTTTGTTTTCCTTGCTTTTTTTTTTTTTTTTTTTATGGCCGAACCTTCGGACTAATGACCCATTTTTTTAGAATTTGGAACTGAGTGCTTTAAATTTTCGGAAATTTCGGAATAGTGTCAATCCTGAAAAATATGCTGCTCAGACTGAAAACTGCAACTGGAGGAAAAATGCGTTTATGTTTTTTACAGATAATCGTAGTTTTAGATCGAATTTAAAAATACTCTGGGGCTGCCCTGGGTACCTCACTTCCGTTCACGCAAATAAGCGTAGAGTTGATAAAAATAAAGTTACACATGCGTGTTTCGATCGCAATGTGTACTTTCAGCACCGAATAAATGATCAATTTTGTTTTGTGATTCATATGAGTTATTAAATTTTTAATTAAATATGAAATACAATATCAGTAAATGCGAAAAATTCAGCGTTTACCTTTGTCCATTATTAGTGAAGCTTCGTTTCTTGGTTTTTTCATACGAACATAAAATGAAACAAATCTGGGATGGGAAGGGGAGTGCACTGCCTTCGGCAGCGTTCTGCCGAGCAAGCTACAACAATTCTGTCTCGAAACAAGCGAATTATCACGATTTTTTATTTCGAGTCAAATTAAAATTAAATTTTCAGATTTCTTATAAGAACTGATTTAGTATTCTTCCAATTCGAATTTAATCACTGCAGTGGCAAGAATTACCGGAGAGTTTCATTCAAAAAATCGCCCCAAAGCATGGAAAACCCCGCTAAAAAACGCATTAAAAATTAGGAAAAATTAAAATATCTCAGAGAATTTAATTAACTAATTGGGTAAAAGATTGAAAGTGGATTATTTTTAGGAAAGCCGAAAAATCGGCGCGAAATGCGAAAAAAAAACACTCTAAAAATAACATTAAAAAATTGTGAAAAATTGAAGAATCTCTGTAAGAATCTTGAAAAAAATTATTGAAAAGACGACAAATTATCTATTGAAAAGACGACAAAGTTTATTGGATAAAATATAGAAATCGGATTATTTTTTACTAATTTTGAAAAACTGCCGCAAAATGCTTAAAAATTCGCATAAAAAAATAAATGAAAAATTCCAAAAATTGTCCTCGATATGCATGACTTCAAGCATACAGGTATTTTCATGCCCGATCTTGAGGCTGTGCGGCACTGTTTTTCAGACAGCGCGCGCACGTATACACATACGCAGACAAACATCTATTTTTATTATTACAGACGCATCATGATAGAATAATTTTTATTATCCTGAGAACATTTAGTGTATATTATCATGACCTGTTTTAACTTAATATATTCGACACATTCTGATGTAAAAATATGAATTATTAATGAAGGAAAACTCTTTATAATTATTTATAGTGACCAATTTTTATATTTTTTTAGCTGAACAGTCTAGTGTTGTTCGAAACACAAATTTGTGTCCCAAATTTAAAACAATGACTGAAAACATCCTTCACCCACCTATGAAACACTTTCATCCAAAAGTTCTTGCTGACCCCTAATTTCGGTGACCTCTAGGAAGTCATGTAGTCACATTTTGAAAAACTTTTGTGCGTAATTGCTGACGTACCGCGTGTATTATTTGAGATTTATCATCCGGCAAAATTTCTTATGCAAAACTTTGACTCAGATAATTTTAGATTTTGTGCAGCTTTCTTCTGCGTATAAAGAATTTTCCAGCGTGATTAAAAGCCTTTTTTAATCTTTATAAGAATTTACAAAAGATTTTATACTTTTAACCAACTGCCTAATGTCACTTTTGCAAGGAGATTTATATATGTTTTTAACATTAAATTTAATGTTGAATCCCTTCTCATCCCTCCTCACGCAAACAAAAATTGCTTTTGGGGCCTTTTTAAAAGACATACCACACAATTATACCTTGTAAGACGAAAACCTGTCTAAAACGGAAATTTTACAGATTTTATGAAGTTTTGTTTTAGCAGGTTTTACTATAAGATATTATTATTTGTTAAGGTTAAAAAATCTGGGCAGCCCGAAGTTCAAAAGGCTGGTTACGCCTATGGAATGCGTTTTTTCCTAAAAAGGCATTTAAGTTTATACTGAGAAGAAACTTTTCTGAAGAAATTTATTAATTTGGCGATATGTTTATTAGCAATTTCCCTTTACTATTACTGTAAACATTTGTATTTTGGCGGATAGACGATCGCATGAAAATTAATGTTTTCAGGTATAAGAAAAAGTTGCATATTTTAAATAAGAGTAGAAACATTGGTACTCAGTGGTCCAGATATACCAAATCCGAAACCTAAAATTAAAATCTCTTCCAAAGACATAAATTAAAATAACTTCTAGTGAACCTTCTTGACTCTTAACTGAACTTACATCGCACATCAATTACAAAATTTGAAAAATTTTGCTTTCTCATCCAGTATTATAATATTACCTTACGCAACCATGTCCAAACACATGGTACAAGAAAAATTAAAGTAATTAATTTTGAGATTTATCTATCTTTATGGAAAACAAGGATAATTTGTATTTTAAAATAAAGTTATACTACTTTTATAATGGAATATCTAGACCTGCAAACTCTCAACCTTAGCTAAATCTTTAACGCAATGATTCTTAAAATGAGCGTTCATAATCGTAGACGTCGATTTCCTTGAAGAACATTACTCCATACGGGAAGCTTTTCGTCACTTTTTTAACGCACTGAATGAAGTGGCTTACTTGTTGTCCACAGTTATTAACTTTTTATGCCGGAAAAATATATTGGATTCAATGACAACAATATATTTTCGTGTACCGTGACACTTATAATTGCGATATCGAAGATTGGAGCTAGTTTCAGTAGCAATATTCAGAATGATACAACATAATTATTCATATAATTTATTCTAAGAAAGAAATATGTATTATTATGTACTAATAAAAAATTAAAAACGTAAATTTATTTTTTAATGAATTATGCAGTTATTTAATGTTTCTATAATAATCAAGATAGATAGTTGTGTGTGTGTGTGTGTGCGTAAGTTTCTGTGCTGTGAGCTAAAGAGACTGCTTCGCGAAGAACTACAAGGCCTGGAAAGAAGAAATCAATCTACCTGAAATTATGTCCTTTAAATCCAGTTTTCCGATTTTTTCATAATTAGTCGAAATATTAACTAAAAACTCTAATAAACATCGAAAAATGGTGAGTGTGGATAATGCTACATATTGTGTCTGCGTCATTATGGAGTGTTCTCGGTTCTTAAAACAGATGAAATGCATTTTTTCTGCAATTTGCAATCGTGATAGTCGTGTTCCTCGCGGAGTCACACAAAAAGCTACATTTTTGTTATTCTTCTCGGTTCTAAGGTTACCTTTTGTTTTAACGAATATTAATATTTACCATATCAAAAAACATATTTTATGTTTCTGATTTACGTTTTAGATTTTATATTTTCCTTTTTAAAAAGAAATATTCAATGTACCGTCCTAACTCTAACAGTAATTTTCTTTTCTTGTCGTTGTTGTTTTTATTTTTTTATTTATTAACCATTTGGAAAAAATGGTTATTGTGCTCGGTCAGTGTAGGAAATCAAAAACATATCTGAAGCGTTTTATCAGTTGAATCCCGCATTTTATTCGTTTTCTGATTGGTCTATACAGTAATCTGTATTTTCCCTTTACTTTCAACAGAGATGGATACTTATGTTGCCACTATGACAAAAAGTAATAAAAACTACAAAAAAAATTAATAACTCTAAAACAAATTGAGATACAGCTTTCAAACAAATTGCAATTAAAAATTCATTTTTTTCTCTGTACGACGATATAAAAAGTAATATTGTGGGATGTTTAGAAGTTTAAAAATGAAATTTCATTTAAAATTGGTCCAGGAATATTAATGTTTAATCCATGGCGTACGTAATGTATGACCAGCTCCGTAGAAGTTTGAAAATTTACAGTACCGAAAATTGTAAAACTGAAATTTCTTTTAAAATTTGTTCATGATGGGTCCAGGAATGTTAATGTTAAATCCATGGCGTGCGTAATGTATGATCAACTCCGTGCGATTTTTTATGTCTTAAGTTTTAGTCTTTGAAAAAATCATTTTCCAAATGGTCGTTGTAATTTGTTAAGTTACTTTTTTTTTTTTTTTTTGGCCATATCTTAAATTTCTGTTATTTGCTTCCCACCAAGAAAAATACAGGTACTATTTTTTTTTCTTTTTAATTTTCATTGTGATGGTCTGTATTAAGCAAAAAAAAAAGTAAAAGAAAAACCTTAAGTTTCGAAGGATATTAACCTAATACTACTGTTCATTTATTAATAGTTAAATCCTCGATTTATATACATGTTTATTATGAACTAATTTTTTTCTGTATCGTCATATTCACACTTTTTTCTTAAAACATTCTAACACTCGAAGTTTTTAGTGGGCTAATTTTTTGTCGTCTATTTTTCTAACACTATTTCTTACAGTGTTTACAGAAATATCACAATACTGTCAACTACAGTAGAGATAAAATTTTACTACACTAGGGGGCTCTGCCCCCTACGAGCTACGCTCGTCAACCCCCGTTCAGACACCGCAGACTCTAACAGCACGCTAATTTGACCGCCTTTAAAAAGATTTCGGAAGATTGATTTATAATTTGAATCTGACAATTATAATCTGACGTAATTTTCACCAAACTTTTCTTTCTCTTTTTAATATTCACGTCAAAATACTTTTGTTAGAAATGAAATATTATGATCATCTTAAAATGTCAATTAAATGTCTCGCGAAATTTTTAAATTAAAACTGTTTTGCAATATTATTTTTTGTTCATTTTACGTAATAAGTGTAATATGACGTAAATTCTCCTATTTAGGACTTCTAACGCATGTTACTGAATTTATTATTTTACAATATTCTTTCTCATTTAAAATTCACGTGTAACTATAGTTTTTATGACGTAATTTTCAATGAGTTCCTGCTTTTTATATTTTTTGTTTATAATAGTCACGTGTAAAATAAATTTTTAATTTGAAGCAAACATTATTGGTTGCGCTTTTTATACAGTTGGCAACAGTTTAAATTAATACAATTTTCTAAAATTTGTAAAAAATATCTCTCGAAATGCTGAAAATTTGAATTTAAAATAGAAATAAAACCTCGAAAAATTATTCAAATTAAAAAACTAACTGCAATCTGCACACCGGGAAATTCTGACGCATAAAATGATCTAAAAATGATTAAATTCCTATGTACAGTTTTTGCTCCTATAAAACTTTTTTAATGAACGATTTTGTCCAACTTTGGCATTAAATATCTCTTAAAATAATTCTTCGATTTGAAAACTGTCTGCATCAGCGTGTTTATCGAACATTTTTCTATAATACTACCGATTTTCATATTTTTGTATGCAACAGTTATTTTAATATTAACGAAGAAAGACTTCCGGTCACAAAAAATTCAAAACCGGCGGCGGCGGCGACGGTGACAGCGGTAGTTACTTCTTTTTAGAATAGAGAGATATATGAAAATGTATCAAAAAGATAGACTGTAATTTTCTCATATGTCAGTTATTAGTCCAGGCAATAGGAAATTTTACCTAGCAAAATTAATGGTAGTACTGGAAATCGGCTTTCTAGATTTTTTTTGGGTCACTGAATCCGAATTTGTAACTCCCCACCAAAATTTCCCCCGGCAACCTCCCCAAATTTTGGTAAAAAGCCCCCAAAAAGGTTTTTATTACAAAAAACGTTTACATTAGCCCTCCCATCTTCCCTCCGAACTTTCTCTATAAGGCTTACTTTAAGATTTTTGGGTCTCTGAATCCGAAGTTTAAACTTTTCCCCTAAAATTTCCCCCCCGAAACCCCCCAAATAGTTGTTTTTAACTTAAATTTCTTATTGTTTTAGGGGAAAAGCATTACAAAATTTAGAAACTAGACAAAATTTGCAACAAATAGGATATATGACATTATGAATTAGGATGAACGAGGAGGGTGAGGGCTGCCTCGGAACATGCACTACGGCGCTACGTGCACTAAATGATGAAGTCCAGGCAATAGGGGATTTTATCTGGCAAAATTAATGGTAGTACTGGAAATCGGCTTTCGAGATGTTTTTTGGGTCGCTGAATCCGAATTTGTAACTTCCCACCAAAATTTCACCCGGCAACCCTCCAAAAAATTGATTTTTTGAAAAAAATTGGTATTTGAGAAAAGCGCGCGGGGAATGTTCCGAGGCAGCCCTCTCTCCTGCCGTTTATCCTATGTCATAATGTCATATATCATATTTGTTGCGAATTATGTCTAGTTTCTGAATTTAGTAATGCTTTTCCCATAAAACAATAAGAAATTTAAGTTAAAAACAACTATTTGGGGGGGTCGGGGGGGGGAAATTTGGGGGGTAAGTTAAAAATTCTGATTCAGCGACCCAAAAAACTTAAAGTAAACCTTATAGAGAAAGTTCGGAGGGAAGATGGGAGGGCTAATGTAATCTTGTGAGTGGTTAAGTGGAATTGCGCCACTTAGTCCACGCGGCACTGCGGCGCATGTTCCGAGGCAGATCCCCCCTTCCCCTTCATCCTAAGTGATAATGTCATATATCTAATTTCTTGCAAATTTTATCTACTTTCTGAATTTCTAGCTACTTTTCCCCTAAAACAATAAAAAATGGAATTTTTTAATAAAACCTTTTTTTTGGGGGGGGGTCTTTTTACCAAAATTTGGGGGGTTGTCGGGGGAAATTTTGGTGGGAAGTTACAAATTCGGATTCAGCGACCCAAAAAACATCTATAAAGCCGATTTCCAGTACTACCATTAATTTTGCTAGGTAGAGTCCCTATACGGTCTCTATTGCCTGGACTATATGGCAAGGTATCTCTTTTAATCCTAAAAAATATAATTTTTATACAAATGATTTTGATTAATTCTTTTCTGTCCCCTTTTTTATTTTGTTAAATAGTTTTTTAAAGCTTTTATCAAATAAAAGTACGTTTACATATTACTATATTTTTAGTGTGACATTCATGATTTAATAAAACAAAAATGTAATTTGAAAGCATAATCCGTACGCAAACGGGGAAGCTGTTTCAAAATTTGTTAACAGTTTACAAAATCAAACTATTAAAGATTTAAATTTAAAAATTATTAGCAAGTCTATTAAAGTTTTACATATCATTATATACATCATTATACACATTGAAGATAATATCAAGAATTTTACTTAAGTTAAGAATAGTCTTATTAAATTAAAGACTGTCATTTTTAGGGTTTGGTACTTAAAAAGTAAAAACGGAACCATTATAAGTTCACTCTTCTCTCTGTCTGTCAAAGCCATTTTACTCGTAAACTATGGAACGTGGAAAGTTCAAATTCGGGGAAGTAATAAAGACCATTGACCCACATATTTTCAGATTAATAAACATTCATAAATATATTTAGTAAAAAAGTAGAGGGGCTAATTATACTTGAAAAAAAATCTTTGCTTTGCATATCATGTGGGGTATCCTGTGAAAGCTTTTGTAAATCTGAACTCAAAAATACATTTCTTTTAATTTTAGGTATTATATTTTCAAAGATATTGCTGAAAATGTAGCGCAAAAATATGTCCCCCCCCCCATCTAATTTCGAATCTACTGAAACTAAAATTATGAAAAAATTAGAGGTAGTAGACGTTAATGTAAACCTTCCCGGAAAATTATAGCGATTACCCTAGGTCACATAGTTTTTGAGTAATTAGCATTTTTATGTTATACACAAATTTTGATTTACGAGCATTCAGAAAAATTGTTGAGCATCGCTGAATATACCTATCGCTGCAGAAGAATAAAAGCAGTGCTGATAATGATTTTCGAAAAAAATCATCGGTAATTAGCCGAGATATTAACCCTTAAAAGTATGGTCAGTTTGGCCATACACAAGGACAGGGGCGGCGTACTCTATGCCTAGTTAACAACTTTTAATGATATGTATGTGTAATGTAATGTCCAGTAACAGTATAAAAGCAAAAAACGTCAAATTGTTAAAATCATACTAATTTAAGGGGTCTCGGGACTCTAAAAAGTGGAAAAAATGAAAAAAAGACCATTTTCAACATTTAATGTCTTAAAATGTGTATGATTTTAAAACACAATTTTAATTGGGATAAAAAATTGCAAGATGCAGAATTAATATTTATAGGGAGCTCGAAACTGTTAGACATTTGTCGAACAAAAAATTGGCATAACAGTTTACGCGCAGTATTACAAAATAAATATTGCAACTAGAATGAAAATTTTGGTGCTTACTTATACTTCAGATTGTAATAATTTCCCTGAACTTAAATAAATTTGTATTTAAAGCATTTTTATATTTTTAATGCAATGTTGCATTTAGTTAATACAAAATTTTCTATGTGTGTATTTTTTTATGATGTACAGCCAGAATTAAACAATCAAGTAACTTTTATTCTGTCCTCCACAATTGTCACTAAAAGTTCTAATATACCTGACTTAAGAGGAAGAGTCTTTATAAATTTCAAAAGACAGAATGCAATCTCTTGACATCCGCGAAAAGCCTGGCCTTCATTCTACATGTACGTGTGGACCGTTCCGCTTTTAAGGTTATGAATGTTCAAGTTGTACGTCCAAAGTTGATGTAGTTAATAACCTTAGAATTGGTTACATGTGGAATTGGCATGATCTTTTTCAAGTCAAAGCATATCGCGACCTTTGAATCATCCTTTAAATTTTGGGATGTGTCTTTGGCTTATCTGGCAGCTTCTACTTTGCGGAGATGTAGTTCCTTTTGAGTTTCTGCTTATTGTTTCTCATCTGCATTTCCTTGGTCTATTTTCAATTCTAGCTTGTCACACATAACACATGTATCAGTCTCCGGTCGGTGAAAACTGAGATTAAAATGGGTGCTAAAAATGTGTCTATAGAAACTTTCCTTGACCGGCTGTACGCGCTTTTCTTCTAAGTAAATGTGAACACAGAGTTTGTACATCTACTTTAAATTGAGTTTTGGATTCAGGTATTTACGGTTGGGGTTTTTTCTCTAGTGTAATGGCTTGTGTATCGAGGAAACTTGTTTATGTGTTCTTTAGTGACATCAATACGGTCTTGTGGAATTTTATTCGATGGTCCTTTTCTTCCTCTTTCATCGCGGGAAGGTGCGGCAGAAGCTGTTTCTTCCTTTTTGTTTACTATGTTCTGCAGCCGTTTGTTAGAAACATCTTCGTCTTTTTGGGCCAATCGCCGTTTAAAGATGATTAAATTCGTGTGGGGTTTTAACAGCCATGAACTGGCCTTGTATGTCGTTAGTCTCGATTCAGCTATTTGTATGTCACCTGATACAAGTGCACTTATACCCCTTGGCCTCCACGTGTTTCACGGTTTCGGGAAAATGGTTAAGTAATTGACCCCTAGAACGCAGCGCATAATTAAAAAATCACTTATATCTCTTTACCTACAAACAAATAGACTTATTTCCAGATAGCCTGTGCACTTAACTCATTTTTTTTAATTTTGTCACTTATACACCTTGGCTTCTAGGGTCCTCATATGATATGCAGTATGGTGGTTATCAGTGTTATGGGTGATCAAAATGCACAAAAACTCCAACTCTAAATACGGGAACAAAAATTTATTTAAAAGTTGACATATTAAAAAGTTTTACAACAGGGGCATTACTTTTTTTTAGTGGTTATGGAGAGAGAGACCCCGTATAATTAGTTCGCCGAGGCGCAGTTGTTAGTAGCTTTCTAATCATCAGCCAAAATTGATGTGGCACATTTCACAAGAAGTTTAGATCACTTGGCGTTACAATCTATCGCCAATTTAAAACTTTAGATTACTGACCGAAGAATGGACAAATTTTTTGCCGAAAACAATTTATTACCCCACATAATCTGGTTTCCCTTCAAGCCATAATTCAGATTGTTGCTAAATAATTCAATCGACGCCAGGCATCCGCAATTCCATACTTTTGTATACGTTCGTTAATGCCTTTTTAGACTAAATGATCAATAAATCACATTATTCAATGCATAGAAAAGCATCTGCATTTACAATAAATAATAGGAACTGTAATAACTGTGATAATTTTCGATACAGGATACCATAAGACATCTTTTATTTTTTGTTATTTCATTGCAACGGTGAAAATTTTAGCAGTGATTAAGATTGACTTATTTCCAACATGGGCGTACGCAAAAGAAAAAAAAATAACTGCCAATACAATATTGCAGACAGCTGCGCTTATACATTTTCTTCTTTACTTTATTTCTTTTAGACAAAGCATGTTAACGGATTTAAATTGCTTCTGCGAGTATAGATTTCAAATCATAAACTGAATATTTAAATGCATTAAATTAAAGACATTACAGAAATAGGAAATAAACACCTAGATAAAATTCTGTATGGTTTTAAGCACTGAATTTAATTACTAATTTTAGTTTAACGAAGGGGGGGGGGGGGGATAACATCTTTTAAAAGTAATAAAGTTATGTTTAAAATTAATTTTGAAGAAAATCCGATATGTCACAGAGACGCTGTCACATAACTCACAGTTAGTCTCTGTCAAATTCAGGGCATCACATTTATATAAAAACCTCAAGCAACTTAAAATGTATACTAACTTCACAATGTTCTAGAGTATATAGTATACTGTTTTGAAAATAATGATAGGTTTTATAATTATTATTATTTGTTTCATTATTGTATTTATATAATCCAATGCAAGAATAAAAGAAAAAAAATTATGTCTTGTAGCTTTTGCTTTATGTTTGCTATGTATTTATTTTCTAATTAAATGAACATAGTTTTCATCCTGATAATTTATTTAAGAAACTTGCTCTTTTATCTTTAGTTTAAAAATGTGTAAAAGATACTTATTACTTTGTACATTCTGAAGAGAATTGCTTGAAAATAAGGAAACAGTCCGATATTCATTTAGTCCATTTATTAATTTTTCCTGCGTATTTCAAAACTTCACTGTGAATATTTTTCATTTAAAACGCTTCATTAAAAAGCATTTCAAAACATGAAGAAATCATTTAAATTCGATTATTTCGATAGTTCAATATGTCATAGATTCGAGGAAATGTTATATATAATGATATCCATATAATCTGCAAATCATCAATGAATGAAAATATCTTACAGAAACGACAGTTTTATTAAGTAGATAATTCAATGAAAAATATAATTTATCAATTTGATTTCAAAATATTTTCAAATTTTAATAATGCACTATAATATTGAATGTCTTTATAGCCTAAAGAGGAAAAACAATATATTTTAAAGAGTCCAGACTTTCCTTTAGTCGTAATGAACTGAGACAGATAACAACCACCATTCTTCATGTATATTTCTGTATATAGAGAATAAAGACAATGCTGCCATTCTTCAAAGAAACTTATAAAAGAAGAAAATAAATGCAATAATCTTTGTGGTTGTTTTAGAACAATAAATTTTTAAAGATAATGTTTTGTAGCGAAAGCTATACATTTTATTTTATTTTCAAAATATTATAAAAAATGTTCTATAGAAAAAAAAAGAGAGTGAGCAAAATTTTAGCTTTCTAGAATAAAAGAAAATAAAAAAATTTTAACGTCTATTTTAAGTTTAGTAAATTATTGTTATTTATATCTATTTACACAATCAAAAATGTGAAATAAATATTCTTCTTGATATATGTTTTAAAATAGTTGCGGAACTCTAATATGTGTGCCGCAAATACTCTGATGTCCAAAAATTAAGGTCAAGTGGCGGGAAGCTCCTGATTTTACGCATTTTGTGGAACATCTACTGAAATGCTTTAAGAATTGTCCTAGAACTGTTAGGATGTAAATAACATGTTGTACATTTAGTCGCGAGCACGATTAGTGGGATAATAATAAATTTAATAATAAAACAGTGCTTGCTATCATCCATGTAACAAAAAATGCTCAAAATGGTCTGTCACGGTATTAAATGATTATGCGGGACTTGTTCAATGTTTGTGTACATTTGTGTAAGCATAGCACGCATATTTGTGACGATGTTCATGTTTCTGAGAGAAATGCAAGGTATTTTTTGTTTGTATCATGCAGAGCTTTTAACCAAATTCAACACCACTTTCATTAAACTTCAAAAATAACAGTAGAAATAGTATACTGCAATTAAAACATGAATATATTGAATATACTTCTTACCAGTAAACACAAACAATTACTCCAAAACAAAGAATGAATGTTAAAAAATTCGTTCATCGAAAATTCTATAATACTATTAACTGCACACTATTTGTATGCTTTTTTTTTAACATTTCTATAATACATTATTTATATAATATGGAAATATGCATCTGTCGATGAAAAACAATATCTTGAAAAATACAATAACACTATCACAAATATTGCTCCATATTCTCATGGGCTATAGATTTTTTCTTATAAACTACTCTCGGTTCAAGTTTTAAAATATGACCTGCCCCAAACGACATGCCCACAAGGTATGCCCGAATGACCCCCGCCCCCTGTAACCCCTCAATTGATCAGAATATGGAATTCTGTGAGTGGAAATCACTCGTTTTTTTACAAAGGATATCGGTATTAATGTTAATGTAATTGGGTCATTCCATGTCATGCGTGGGGCAACTTTTCTTTTTATTTCTGATGTTTTAATAATTTTATTACATACTAAAATAAAAAAAAAACCTATGCTAATATGAAAATCTAGAATTGTTGTTATTTTTAATGTATAGTTTATGTTTTAACAGCTTATAAGTCAATAAATATAAGTATTTATGTAAGTGTAGCTTGCAGAATATTTTGTTAGTTTTTGATAGAATGGCCCTGAAACGGGTAGATTACATAAGTAAATAAATAAATAGAAATGCATAATTCATCTTTAAAAGTTAAACTTAAATTTACACTATGTGTAAGACTACATAAAACATGACAACATTTAAAAGATGCTAAATTACTTTAATACCTTAGTAGTTTCAACTAAAAAAAACAGTCTTCGTCAGAGGAAAATAAGAAATAATATTGTTATAATCGTCTAGCTTTCAAAATCCACGTAGATGATGACGAAAGCAGTGAAAGTGGTAGTCAATTTTTAGATCCGGGAAACAATGGAAAAATAAAACCATGGATGTAGGGAAGTGAAATATTACTCGTTTTATGATACTTTAAGCAAACTGAGCCAAATTCTGGGTATATTGTAGGATAAAACATCATTACAAACGGTATTTTCTTTAGTAATAATTTCTATTGATTCGCGGATAATTAAATCATGATAATTCTTTGAGGGATATATATTTTTTTGCGTCTTCGAAATTAACTGGTATATTCTGCTTCTGGTTAAGTCTTGACGGGGCTGTTGTAGGTCGGTTGTACTTTAAATCTCTCAAATGTTCTTTATTACGAACTTTAAGTTTACGCGAAGTCATTCCTATGTATTCAAGATAAATATTTTTTGTTTTCAGTGGAATTTTATATACTCCAGAAACTTCATCCTTCGGGATCGGGTCTATTTTGGCACTAATTAGATTTTTCAGTTTTGCTGGAGGAGTGGCAATTAAGTTTACGCTGAAGCGAAAAAATGCATGTCAGAGTTTTTCGAAAAGTCCCGGTATGTACTTCATTTTGCAATATCTCATATTACTCCGTGGAGTTTTTCTATTTCCATATGGTTCTTCTGTGAGTTTATTAGCTTATCAATAATGCGTATTGGGAAACCATTCTCAACTGCAATGTTTCTAATGGTATTTAATTCCTTTTCAAGGTGATTAATAGAGCAGACACTAAAAGCTTGTCATATAAAAGTTGAATGGGGCAAGTTTGTAGTTAAAAGGTGATGTACTTTCAAAAGGAATGGTGCTGTTAGACTTATTTATTTTCCTGTAGACTGTGCGATCAATAGTTAAGTTTGATAAATTTTTAATTAGCATTACGTCAAGAAATGACAGCAGATTATTATTTTCTATTTCTATGGTAAATTTTATGTTAGTGTCCATGTTATTTATTCTATTAAGAAATCTGTACAATTCAGATAAACCATGATCCCATACTATGAAAATGTCGTCCACATAACGATACCATACTGACGGAGTGAAAACGCTGTCTGTTAAAATTCTTTCTTCAAATGGACGTAATTTGAATTCGGCTAAAATACTTGAGATGGGGGAACCCATTGGTGCTCCTTTAGTCTGCTTATAAATCCTCTTATTAAACACGAAAATATTTTTTCCAGTCACTAGGTTAAGTCCAGATTTTATGGTGGTCTTCATTTTTGAGTTTAATGATGGTCCGTTATCAATAAAGCTATTAATGAGTAATTTTACTTCGTCAACATCAATTGATGGGAAAAGTGAAATGATGTCAAAACTTGCTAAAATACTCTATTTGTTATATAAAATACTCTCTTTATTCTCCATGAAAATGGCCACCAATAATGAAAAGCAAATTGAGAGTAAATGTAACCGCCATAACTCCAAGACTATTTGGGAGACTAAAGACCCATAAAAATAATTGTCCTTTAAGACCGATAGTAGGAAAATGTGCTGGCCCTACGTATTTCCTTGAAAAAGCATTTGTCCCTTTTCTGGACCTTTTTCTACCACCGTCTAACCATAGTTTAACGTCAACCACTTATTTCATTGACCGGATTAAGGATTTGAAGCTCAATAAAGAGAGTATTTTAGCAAGTTTTGACATCATTTCACTTTTCCCATCAATTTATGTTGACGAAGTAAAATTACTCATTAATAGCTTTATTGATAACGGACCATCATTAAACTCAAAAATGAAGACCACCGTAAAATCTGGACTTAACCTAGTGACTGGAAAAAATATTTTCGTGTTTAATAAGAGGATTTATAAGCAGACTAAAGGAGCACCAATGGGTTCCCCCATCTCAAGTATTTTAGCCGAATTCAAATTACGTCCATTTGAAGAAAGAATTTTAACAGACAGCGTTTTCACTCCGTCAGTATGGTATCGTTATGTGGACGACATTTATTGAATTTTTATTGTGAAATCACGGCAGTTAAATAACTGAGCTTCTCTTCATGAATTATATTTAGAAAATAATGTTTTCCCTTTTAACATCTTCACAGAAAAGGAGAAAGATAAAATTGGCATGCTCCTACCTTTATTTTCAGCGTTGATTGAATCCGCGTAGGGTAATCCAACCTGCTATAAAATCCAAAGTGAATCAGCATGAAAATATTCCACTCAGTAACAAAAGAGGGCACAGGATCACAGGACTACACTATTTAATTAAAAGCACATAGATAAAGTTAAAATTAAATTTACATTCAAAGTTATATATTTAATTAACTTTCAGAGCGCAGACACACTGCGTGTTTTGCTTAGGGCATATATTTAGAGACTGACTAAAAAAAAGGAAGAAAAGTTTTCAGAGTTCATTAGTCTTTCTTATTGCATCTCGTTGTGCAACACTTTTATGTATACCAGATGTTGGAAATTCCTTTTTTTTTTTTTTTTTTTTTTTCTCTCTCTGCACGGGAAAAAGAGGGAAATGGGTAGTTGTTCTTCACTCAGATAAAATAAGATTTCATCTATCAAATGCAATCTTGAAAACACAGCTGTAATTATTTCACAATGTCTTGCAATTTCGGTAAATCATTATACACTTTCTAACACCCCTGCTTGATTTCTGAAGTTGCAATAGTTCTTAAGTTCAAGTTGTCTCTGTGTTTGATAAAGTCAGGTTTGGGAAGGGGCTTCGTAAAGATGTCTGCAGTCATTTCCTTACTGGGACAATATTCTAATTCTATGATTCCCTTCTCTCGTAAATCTTTAATTGAATTAAATTTGATATCCACGTGCTTTGTTTTTGAATGATGTTTATAATTTTGAGTCATCTTGATGCATGACACATTATCCTCATACAGAATAATTGGTAGGTTTTGGTTTAAATCTAGATCCCCTAATAGCTTTATCAACCATATGGTTTCTTGTGCTGATGTGGCTGCGGAAATATACTCAGCCTCAGCAGATGATAATGCAACTGAGTTTTGCTTTTTTGTTGACCAGGAAATCGCTGCATTTCCTAATTTACTTAAATTTCCTGTGGTTGATTTTCGATCACTTTTATCTCCTGCCCAATCTGAATCTGCAAATGTCGTCAGAATCGGATCATATTCGTTGCTTATAACTAATTTTAATTCTTGTGTTGTTTTTAAATATCTTATAACCCTCTTGACTGCCCTCCAGTCTTTTTCTCTTGGTTTCTCATTTCTGCGACTAAGGATGTTAATAGCCGCTGAAATATCTGGACGAGTTATCGTAGCTATGTATAGCAATGCCCCTATGGCTTGTCTATACTTATGATTATTAGGTAGTAAATTTTCATCGTCATCTAAGTTTAAGTAACCTGCCTCCATCGGAGTATCACAAGGTTTAGAGTCCTTTAAATTAAATTTTTCAATCAGTTCTTTTATTTTATTTTCCTGATCGAGTGCATAAGTTCCTTCTTTAATTCTTTTTATGTTTATGCCTAAGTAGTAATTTACCATACCTAAATTTTTCACTTCGTATTCTTTACTAAGTTGTTTCATTATTTCATTTATTTCCTTAGTATCTCCTGAAATTAACAGATCGTCGACATAAATGATGATATAAGTTTTATTTCCGTTAGTTTCTCGTGTGAAGAGACATGGATCAGCGGTGCTTTGCACAAAACCTAGTTTGTTTAAACTTTCAGCTATTTTAATATTCCATGCTCTTGCTGCTTGTTTTAGGCCATATATAGCCTTTCTTAGCTTACATACTTTATTTTCTTCACCCGGTTTAATATGTCCTTCTGGTTGCGACATATAAACAACTTCTTTTAAATTTCCATGGAGAAACGCGGTTTTAATATCTAAATGGTTTACATTTAAGTTTTTGTGAGCTGCACACGCTAGAAATGCTCTTAGCGTTGTATAGGCTACTACTGGTGCAAAGGTTTCATAATAGTCACTACCAAATTTTTGAGAATAGCCTTTCGCTACCAAACGCGCTTTGTATTTATTAATTTCTCCATTTGAATTATATTTAACCGTAAAAACCCACTTATTTCCAATTACTTTTACGCCTGGTGGAGGATCAACTAGATCCCAGGTGTTATTTTTTATTAATGAAGCAATTTCTTCACTAGTTGCTTCGTACCATTGGTTTTTCTCATGTGGATTGTTTAGATTTTTAATATCTTCGAAATTTTTCGGCTCTATAATTTTATTTTCTTTAGTAATGTATGCGAGTCTGTCTGGTGGAACACCTCTATTCGATCTTTGTGATCTTCTAGGTTCATTTGTTGTATTTTCCTCACTGTCTGTTTGTTTTTCTTCCTGCATACTTATTATAATTTCTGAGGAATTTTCCCCTGCTTTTTCGGGTTGTTTCTGAACTTCGCTATCATTTTTCAGATTTAAATTTGGTGTTGTGTTTGAATTAAAGTTTTCTAGAAATCTGACGGTTCTTGCTCGTATAATTTTATTATTACCAGTATAGATCCTATAACTTTTAGATCTATTGTCGTAACCGACAAAAATTCCTTCAATCGCTTTATCATCAAGTTTGCCTCTTTGGGATTTGTCGAGATAAGCGTAAGCTTTGCAGCCAAACATTCTAATGTTGCTTAAATCCGGTATTTTATTTGTCCATAATTGGTATGGAGTAGAATTGTGAGCTTTCGTGGGGAGTCGATTAGTTAAGTATACCGCTGTATTTAGAGCTTCACCCCAAAACTTCTGAGGTAGTTTCGCTTCCGATAACAGGCATCGCGTCATTTCAACTAGTGTACGATTCTTCCTCTCCGAAACACCGTTTTGAGCTGGAGAATTTGGCACGGTTAGCTGATGGTGTATACCTGCTTCTTTTAAGTAATTTTCTATCTCATCACTGGTATATTCCCCGCCGTTGTCAGTTCTTAATTCCTTTATATTGCGACCGAATTTATTTTTCGTTATGGCTACGTACTCTTTTAGTTTAGTGATGACTTCACTTTTCTTTGATAAAAGAAATACCATTGTAAATCTACTGAAATCATCAGTAAATGTGAGAAAGAATTTCTTTCCTCCCATACTTTCTGTTGGCATCGGGCCACATACATCAGAATGAATCAAATCGAGAATTTTACTAGCTTTGTTTGTAGCTTGTTTAGGATACGGAGCATTTGTTAATTTACATTTTATGCAACTTTCGCATATTACTTCATGTTTACAATTTTCCATATTAAAACCTGTTGCTAAACTTTTAGTTTGCAGTTGCTTTAAAGCATTTATATCTCTGTGTCCGAATCTCCTATGCATGAGTTCAATACAGTTTTTATTCTTGCATTGATGAGCTAAATTCGCATAGTTTACTTGTTTATGTTTGTAAAGGTCTACTTCATATAAATTACCTTTAATTTTCCCTTCTATAAAGGTTATGCCGTTTTGGATTAATTTACAGGTTTCGTTTTCAAAAATGAGTTTACACCCATGCTTCACTGCTTTATTAACAGACATTAAATTTGACTGTATTTCTGGCACGTACAAAACTTCATTTAAAGTAATGTCGTTTGATTGTGTTTGTAATTTTATTGTGCCTGTCCCGTGTGAAGCAAGAATTTTTCCGTTTGCAATCGTGACTGTGTTCTTATTATTTGTATCAATGTCACTGAATAGGTTTATGTCGTTACAAAGGTGTGAAGAGCTCCCTGAATCAATTATCCAGGTAGATTTATTTTCAATGTTCGCGTAAAAGGAACAATTGTTTTGAGACACCTTTGTATCTAAAGTGGTTTTGTTTTCTTTGCTACTATTCCCCAGAGTCTGTGTGTTTGTTTGTTCTTCTACTTCCGGAGTGATTTTGTTCGTTTCAGAACATAATGCAGCATTCTGTCTCCCTTTATTCATTGTTTGGTTTTTAGAATTTGAATTTTTATTCTTAAGGAACCAACAATTTAATTTTATGTGATTTCGTCTTTTACAATATGTACAAAACATATTTTGTTCTTGTTTGCGATATTGTGGTTTAGTATTATTTTTTTCTGCTTTGTACGCATTTTCGCGCGACGTATTATTCGAGCTATCTTGTCTTCTTTGATACTCATCGGTCAATTTTCCTTTTATAAATTCAGAGTTTAACTCCTCTTCATTTCTCGCTTCAAGTGCGATAATCAAAGTATCATAACTCGGTGGGAGGGAGCATAAAAGTAACGCGGATAAATGCGTGTCCTTAATTTCTTCCCCTATCGCCTTTAATCTGTCGGCTGTTTCTAGTATTTTTACGATATGATTTATCATATCTCCGTTTTCCCCGAGTTTTATACTGTATAACTTTCTGAGTAAATATAATTTGCTCGAAAGGTTTGCGCGCTCGTGTATAGTTTTTAAAACATTCCAAGTTGTCTTGGCTGTCGTTTCATTTTTCACATAAATAAGTTGTGAGTCTTCTAAAGTTAATATAATTGTAGCCCTAGCACGATTATCTCGCTTAGTCCACTCAGTAGTTAGTGGTGTTGGGGGGTCATCCTGTGTATAATTAAATAAATCTTCCCTCATTAGGAGCATCTGGGTTTTAAAACTCCATTGGGCATAGTTATGCGGATTTAATTTTTCGATATTAAAGTTTTCTTTTAGGGAGGAGGCCATTGTTTTATCTTTAAAAGATTTCTTTTATTTTAGTTTCTTAACTTTCAAGAGTTTTCGTTTATTTTCATTTATTGTCACAATAGTTTAAATAGAAGAGAGCGGTAACTTGCCGTGTTCACAGCCTTCAGTCAGTCTCATAATCTATTGAATTTTTATTGTGAAATCACGGCAGTTAAATAACTGAGCTTCTCTTCATGAATTATATTTAGAAAATAATGTTTTCCCTTTTAACATCTTCACAGAAAAGGAGAAAGATAAAATTGGCATGCTCCTACCTTTATTTTCAGCGTTGATTGAATCCGCGTAGGGTAATCCAACCTGCTATAAAATCCAAAGTGAATCAGCATGAAAATATTCCACTCAGTAACAAAAGAGGGCACAGGATCACAGGACTACACTATTTAATTAAAAGCACATAGATAAAGTTAAAATTAAATTTACATTCAAAGTTATATATTTAATTAACTTTCAGAGCGCAGACACACTGCGTGTTTTGCTTAGGGCATATATTTAGAGACTGACTAAAAAAAAGGAAGAAAAGTTTTCAGAGTTCATTAGTCTTTCTTATTGCATCTCGTTGTGCAACACTTTTATGTATACCAGATTTTCATAGTATGGGATCATGGTTTATATGAATTGTACAGATTTCTTAATAGAATAAATAACATGGACCCTAACATAAAATTTACCATAGAAATAGAAAATAATAATCTGCTGTCATTTCTTGACGTAATGCTAATTAAAAATTTATCAAACTTAACTATTGATCGCACAGTCTACAGGAAAATAAATAAGTCTAACAGCACCATTCCTTTTTAAAGTACATCACCTTTTAACTACAAACTTGCCCCATTCAACTTTTATATGACAAGGTTTTAGTGTCTGCTCTATTAATCACCTTGAAAAGGAATTAAATACCATTAGAAACATTGCAGTTGAGAATGGTTTCCCAATACGCATTATTGATAAGCTAATAAACTCACAGAAGAACCACATGGAAATAGAAAAACTCCACGGAGTAATATGAGATATTGCAAAATGAAGTACATACCGGGACTTTTCGAAAAACTCTGACATGCATTTTTTCGCTTCAGCGTAAACTTAATTTGCCACTCCTCCAGCAAAACTGAAAAATCTAATTAGTGCCAAAATAGAAACGATCCCGAAGGATGAAGTTTCTGGAGTATATATAATTCCACTGAAAACAGAAAATATTTATCTTGATTACATAGGAATGACTTCGCGTAAACTTAAAGTTCGTATTAAAGAACATTTGAGAAATTTAAAGTACAACCGACCTACAACAGCCCCGTCAAGACTTAACCAGAAGCAGAATATGCAAGTTAATTTCGAAGACGCAAAAATTATATATCCCTCAAGGAATTATCATGATTTAATTATCCTCGAATCAACAGAAATTATTACTAAAGAAAATACCGTTTGTAATGATGTTTTGTCCTACAATATACCCAGAATTTCGCTCAGTTTGCTTAAAGTATAATAAAACGAGTAATAATTCACTTCCCTACATCCATGTTTTTATAGTCCCATTGTTTCCGGATCTAAAAATTGACTTCCACTTCCATTCCTTTCGTCATCATCTAAGTGGATTTTGAAAACTAGAAGTTAATAACAATATTATTTTTTATTTTCCTCTGACGAAGACTATGTTTTTTATAGTTGAAAGTACTAAGGTATGAAAGTAATTTAGCATCTTTCAAATGTTGTCATTTTTTAAGTAGTCTTACACATAGTGTAAATTTAAGGGTAGATTACTTAGGTCTAGGACTTAAAATGTGGAGATTTTTATTATCTATTATTTTTATAATTTATTTACTATTAAAAATGGTAGCTTACTAAGGTCTAAGGTTTAACATGCGGATATTTCTAAACCTATTAAAGGATTTTTCCATATCACTCTTGAAACAGCTTTTCTATATATTACTGTTGTTTTAGCAATGCTGTTGTATCCTCAAATTACAACAACTATGCTAATATGAAAATATAGGTTTCGTTTGTTAATTTTAATGTATAGATTATATTTTTACAACTTATAAGTTAATAAATATAAGTGTCACGTGTGAGACATTTTATCCGTTTCTCATGGAATTGCCCAGTAACGATATGTGTGTTTAAGAAGTGTAAAAAATTACTGTTTTTAGATTAATCTTTTTTTTATGCCTTGAAACAAAAAAAAAAAAAAAACTGTAAATATCAAAGTGTCTACTGAAAGCTTTAAACATTATTCTATTTATTTTTAAAATATATAAATGATGTGATATAGGATATAGTTATCAATATAAAAGAAAGTGAGCAATAATTTATTTGTCTTTCATAATCGAAGAATTAATTTTTCAACACAGATATGATCTATTTCGAAAAAACTCTGTACAATGGCCAATGAGATAAATATTTATATTTATATATGTCATAAAATAGTCACGAAATTGTATTATATGATGTCGCAAATATTATGCAGTTCAACATACTGTTCGTATCAAGTTGGAAAGTTGTTTTATTTCCCATTGGTTAGAATGATCTCATAACATTTTATTGGATTTTTTATTGAGATGATTCATTTGCCTTTTTAAATCACATACGCCCAAGTTTCAAATTTCCTAGGCACTTTTTCAAATTTTTTTTCAGAATGGCAGAGAATAGGCTCCGAAAATGATACTTTGTTTTATAGAGAACTGAAATACTCACAAGGTTTTCTTTAAATGATGGCACCAGTGGGATTTGCATTGCTGAAATATGAAAATAAATGAAGAAGCAATTTGGCACTACTGTGAACATAAATCTAAATTGTCTGAATTATTGTGTTATAAAAATAAAATTTACTTTAATAGTGAAAAATCTCCCTTTGAATAAATCTCACAAATAAATAAGATGTATCCTTTCCTTGTTTTTAAAAGGGATGAAGTTGTAGTGCAATGATTTTTTACTTATGCATTGCCGAAGTTTACAGGTTTCTTTTAGCTGTATTTGTCAATCATATCATATCATCATATGTATTATAAAGCAGTAAGCCCTAAAGTCGGCTCAAGTGTTTTCAAAAACTACCCGGTGTTTTTTTTTTTTTTTTTTTTTTTTTTTTTTTTTTTTTTTTTTTGTAAATTGTATCATTCGATAGAGAATATTCCCGCGGTGGTTTATGTGTATAATATGCAGCAAAAAAGCATGATTTTTGATTAAAAATTTCGTATTTTATTGTTATTTTAGGCGAAAAGGTTGCCAGTAGTCTTTTTTTGGTGAAAAGTTCGTTGATTAAAGAATTGAAATGGCTATATCCATTAAAAAATAATACAAACATCTAAAAAATAAATGAAAACAAAATACTGATATTTAATTAAAAAAGGTAACAAAAAAAGTTTTAATGAGACATAATATTATAACACGCAAATATTTGATTTAAAATGAAATAAATGTTTGTAATGCTTAAAATATAATTTATGTGAAATTTTATAATTGATACAATATTTGGCCAGTTATCGCCTGCGTTACGTTAAAAAAATGAATCTGAAAATTTGATTAGATTAATTTTTAATTATTTTTTTTTCTTTTCAGTTATTTTCTTTTGTTTTTTTATCTAACTTCTTCATCATGTGATTTACAGGAGAAACAAACAGATGTAATTTTAAAAGTTACTGTAATTGTGAGTTACATATTGTTTCTTTCCGATTTCCATTTTACATTTGTCGCCAAACAATGTGATTTTAAGCCAAAAATGCATAAGCGCGACATTAGCTTGAGGATTTTCGCAAAACTGGTGTTTTTTTCAAGTGAGCAAGATCATGTTTGGAGTACATTTTCCCATTGAATTACTATAAATTATACAGATATCAGTTAATATTTTAAAAACTGAATCAAATATTTAAATTTGAATTTGAATTTCAGTCACACATACATATTGTAAAATGATTTCATACTTTTAAAATTTTTTTGCCGTAATTACGGAAGGATATGATTTT
The DNA here is from genome assembly GCA_963932465.1 of Maratus speciosus. Taxonomy (NCBI): domain Eukaryota; kingdom Metazoa; phylum Arthropoda; class Arachnida; order Araneae; family Salticidae; genus Maratus; species Maratus speciosus. The sequence continues at coordinate 479,489,508 of OZ010786.1, forward strand.
TATAGACTCCAGCTCAGATCAACGAATATTATTGTTTTTCTTTTCTTTTTCTTTCTTTTTTTTAGAAAATATTATTGTATATTTAATATTTCTTTGGCCATAACGCCAATTTCACGTATAGGAAAATTCACAATTTCAAAATTTAGGAACTGAAAATTATTCTTAAAGAAATTTATGCAATCATGTGTTATTACTATAAAAAAAAATTCCACATTTTGTAATAAAAAATTCCTTGCTAAAAAAAAAAAAATGGAATTTTTTTTTAATTCGTTATTTCTTCATATTTCCCCCTCTGTTGGGTAATATTTAAAAAGCTATTGGACTAATCTTAATAATTAAAAGCTCATAAATTAACGTCTGAATTTCAATTTTATATTATTATTATTATTTATTCATTGTTATTATTTTTATTATTATTAATTATTTTATAATCTTCAATACTCAAGTCACCACCAAATGGCATGCTTACTATGTTATTGGAAGTTTTGTTAGCATAGATGTTATATTCGCTCCATGGTACCTAATGGGCTCCAAAATGGCGTTATTTTGCCTGGCATTGTTGCACACGGCTATTGTTGTTTATTTATTACTAAAGTTTATTTACTTTTATTTTCTTTTTTGCAATTATATAAATTCTTTTGTTCTATATTTATTAACTAACTTTTTTTGTTTATTGTTATTTCCTTTTAAAATAATAGAAAATATTTTAAATATATATATGTAACTGGTATTCGAAAACGATGTTTTTGCCAAATTGACGTGAAAAAAAATCGCGCCAAACGCAATACTTATGTCATATCTGTGCAGTGTGCATGTATACAGTTATTTACATTATTGTGATTATTCAGACAGCGGATTGAAGAGTATTTGGAATAATTTTATTATATGGACTTTGACGAGATAGAGAAAATGGCCTTGGCGAGTGAAGGGAATTTTATGTAGATTTACTGTCAACCTATTTACTTTTTATATACATATAATCATTTCTTTCAATATTTATTATGTTTATTTAATGCAAAGTAGAGCTATTTATCTACTTTTAAATACGAGCATAAATAATTAGTGGTACTACTTGATTATCCCGTCGAATAAAAAAATATCGCCTAACTATGAAATTAAATGCCAATAATTGGTGATCGTAAATGTCAAATTAACTTCACACTAAATACTTCACACGTGTTTGTTACGTCATCAAGTGATTTTTAATTCGACGTTTTATTTTTATTAATGTTTTACTAATTTATTTTTTCTTTCGTTATTTAAAATAAAAATTATGTCGTTTGCATAATTTGGCTAATAGTTTGGCGATTTCTATAATTTGGAGAAATTGATCGACGAGATAATCAAGTAGCACTTAATTTGTATATAATAAAAATAATAATAATAATATATATATATAAATAAAATCTTTTATATATATGTATATATATATATGTCTTACAAGGAAACTAGTAGAAGTAATTGTAATATACCCGTGAGTTGCATTCTATTCGTTTATTACCTTGGCCACCAAACAATGCGATTTTAAGCCAAAAAGGCAGAAGAGTGACATAAGACCGAGCAATGCTCACAGTAATAGGGGTTTTAAAGTGAGCACATTTAGAAGTTTTAGATTTAAATGTAAATTATTTAAAAATCAGTTAACATTATGATTGTTTAGCAAAATATTTAAATTTTACGGTAAATGTGTGCCCCCACCTCTGATACACATGATCATATGATTAAATCATTTAATTTTAGACATTTATAAAAAATTTCCACATGCTTTGCTGTAAAAACACGCCGATTTGTTGTCCTATGTTTTTGATTCTATTTAATCTGCTGGAATAGATAGATGGAAAATTGTAGCAGTCATTCCAAAAGAGGACGTTTATTTAAAAAATGTAATGAGATTGAATTTAAGCTGCCAGAACCCCATATAGTGCAAGTTGAGAAGCCGGGAGTTCAATAAAAACAAATGAAAACAAACGGTCCGAATGTTCTTAAAGTTCAGTTATCAATCTCTGCAATCATTGTAATGTTCTCTAATTTAATAGTGTCATCACTAGAAACAATTTAATTCCTGTTGTCATAGCTGTCTCATTTCCGTACCAAATTCTACTTTAAATGATCAACTAAATAGTTCTTTCTTAATTGCCCAAATTTTGACCAAGGCATAAGATAGTATAATTTCCCAATGGTGTTTGCATCGTTTTCATCAATGCGGAGGGACATTCCAGGTGATGGTCTTTATTGCTTTAAAATAGAAAGTTAAATTCACAATTTCGTTTCATTCAAAGTTCGTTTGGAAAAATTGACCAGCGCAGCGGACATAGCCTGCTATCAATAAATAAACTTTCACATCGGACTATTTTTTTTTTTTTCTTGCTTAATTCTGAGATCTTATTTCGTTTCAAAAATTAAACATTTCCAAAAAGTTTAAGAGAGAAAAATAAAATGAGGTTTTCTATAAAGTGTTTTTATTATTTTAAGAGAGCTTATATTTATTTATTTTGTGATTCCCATTTCGTTATTTTCCAAAGGCTGTTTATTTACTTCAAGCAAAGTAAAATAATGTTATTATAGCTATTTAAATTATCATTTTAGGAATTCCTGATAAATCTAAAAATTCTAGAACTATAGCACATCAAAGGTGAAAAAAATGGGGAGGGAATGGAAAATAGATTACCAAATTGCTTACGGAACAATCTATGTTCCATCTCATTTCATCTTAACTGTTGAATCCTTTTTATAGCATTCAGCTTGTAGAACAACTTCTGTTATTTTTGCTACGCAACAAAGCCATTTTGTTTGAATTTTGTTAAAAGAACCCTCAATAATAATTTTGAAAAAAAAAATTGTCTGACATATAATCTTTGTATAAAGAATACTATTAAAGAGCATGAAACATATGCTAACTTTGAAGCTCTAGCAGAAATATTTAACAGTTTGCAGAAGTGAACTCTTTATTATATCATTTTTTAATTTATTAGTTAATCAATTAAAATTTTCAAAAAAGAGTTTGCATCGGTAAGCGCATTCTCATTTATAATTAAACTCGATTTTTAAATACTTAACGTTAAAACCGATATTTTCTGTCAAGGAGCGAATGGTTTCCACTCATAGCATTCCATATTCTGATTAAGTGAGGCATTATAAGGAAACGGGATCCTTCGCGCATACATTGTGTGCAGGTCATTTTTTAAAACATGACCCGAGGGTAGTTTACAGAAAAATCTATAGAGCAAGAGAATATATGAAGTAATATTTGATATTGTTTTATAAATTTGTGAAGATAATGCTTTCATAGACACATTTAAACATATTGAGCGAGTGGTTTCCGCTCATAGTAATCCATATTCTGATCAAGAGAGGCATTATGAGGGAACGGGGTCCTTTGCGTATACCTTCTGTGCAGGTCATTTTTTAAAACATGAGCCGATGGTACTTTACAGAAAAATCTATAGAGGAAGAAAATATATGAAGAAATATTTGTTATTGTTTAATAAATTTGTGAAAATAATGTTTTAATAGATAGATTTAAACATATTGAACGAGTGGTTTTCACTCAAAGTATTCCATATTCTGATCAAGTGGCATTATAAAGAAACGGGGTCCTTCGCATATACCTTGTGTGCAGGTCATTTTTTAAAACATGACCCAAGGGAAGACTACAGAAAAATCTATAGAGAAAGAGAATCTATAAATTAATATTTTTATTGTTTTATAAATTTGTGAAGATAAGGTTTTTCATAGAGAGATTTAAACATATTGAGCGAGTAGTTTCCACTCATAGTATTCCATATTCTGATTGAAAGAGGCATTATAATGGAGCGGGGTTCTTCGTGCCTACCTTGAGTGCAGGTCATTTTTTAAAACATGAGCCGAGGGTTTTTTACAGAGAAATCTATTTAGCAAGAGAATATATGAAGTAATACGTATTTTTATTTTTTTTTTTTTAATTTTGATGATAATGTATTTCATAGATAGATTTAAACATTTTTTTTAAGATTATAAATAATGTAATATAGAAATGGAAAAGAAAAAAAAAATCCCATAAAAATAGTGTGCAGTTGTTAGTTTTATAGATTTACCGAAGAATGGATTATTTAACATCTCTTCTTTGTTTTGGAGAACTTTGTGGGTTTACTGGTGAGAAATAGTTTGTTACTGTTGCAAAGATATGTGTGTTTGAGTACTGTTTTAAGATAAATCATTTTCTTTTTTCGCCTTAAAACTTAAAATTGTAAAGGTCTGATACTCTTCTGAATGCTTTAACCCTTTATCTACTGATGGTAGTTACAAGTACCATTAAAATAACTTGTTATAAAAGGCATTTAATACATTGATTAGTAGTAATACAGTTTAGAATGAGTTATAGATTCATTACTTTATCTTAATCCAAAAGCATTATTGGTTATACAAAACAAAAATATTCATAAAAGGATGGTTTCTTTTTCATTTGTATCTTGTCAGCTTTCTTGGCGTTGAGGGGGGGGGGGGGATTTCAATTCCGAAATATTTCCATATTTCTATTGTAAGAACATTATATTTCTACATTTCTTAATTCTAAAATATTCTAAGAAAAAGATTTAAAATAAAAGATTTGATTGGGATTATAAATATTGCACAAAATCCCTATACATTCAAATTTAGTTAATTCTTCTAAATCACTCAATCCTTCTAAAATCCTTCAAAATTTATTAAATGATTATGTAAATCTTCTAATGTAGTTTCACAAATTCACGAAAAATGCTTTAAAAGATAAAATTTTCATGAGTTCATAATTCAGTACATAAAGGATTAAACAATATATTTTTAAAAATATAAATGGTGTTATATAGCAATGTAAAAGGAAGTCAGCAAGCATTTATTTGTTTTTCAGAACTGAAGAATTTTTTTTCTACATACATATGCTGTATTTCGAAAAACATATGTGGAAATTGTAAATTCAAGTTTCTTTTATTTCTTAAAATAAATAGTCTCTGAATCTACCCGCTAGCAAATGAAATACACATTCATATTCATATATGTCATAAAATAGTCTCGAAATTGTATTATATGTGTCCCAAATATTATGCAGCTGAATACACTATTCGCATCTAGTAATGCTTTGGAAAGTTGTTTTAGTTCCCAATGGGGACAATGTTCCCAGTATATTTTATTGGATTTTTTATTGAAATCGTTCATTCTCCTTTTCCACATCACATACGCCCACGTTTCAAATTTCCTAGGCACTTGTTCAAAATTTGCTTCACAACGGCCGTGCGTAGATTGCGAAAAACAAATGCTTTGTTTTATAGAGAATTGAAATACTCACGAGGTTTTTTAAAATGACGGCATCAATGGGATTTGCATTGATGAAATTTAAACTTATGAAAACAAATGAAGTAGCAGTTTCATTCTACTGTGAACCGAAATCCAAATTGTCTGAATTATTGTGCCATATAAAAAAAAAAAAATTACTTTAATTGTGAAAAAGCACATTTTGAATATTTGTACCACTATCTCAAGTAAATAAGATGTATACTTTACTTGTTTTTAAAAGGGATGAAAATATATTGTATTTATTATTAACTTAAGCATTACCGAAATGTATCAGTTTTTTTTTAGCTGTATTTGTCTATAATAAATAAACATTCACATCGAACAATTTTTTTCGCTTAATTCTGTGGGTTTGTTTCGTTTCAAAAAATAAACATTTACGAAAAGTTTAAGAGAGAAACATAATAAAATGAGGTTTTCTTATAATTTTTTTTTTCCTAAATTAAGAGAACATATATTTATTTCTTTTTTGATTCACATTTGATTATTTTTCAAAGGTTATTTATTTACTTCCTGCAAAGTAAAAAAAAATGTTATAAATATTTTTAAATATTATTTTTGGCCTTCCTGGTGACGCTATATTTTCTAGAACTCTAGCGAATCAAATGGGAAGAAAAATAAGAAGTGACTGAAAAATCAATTACAAAATTGCATCATTACGTATATTAACCAAGCTAAGTTCTATCTCTTGTGATCTTAACTATTGAATAATTTTTATGCAATTCTGTATCTGACTGCCTCTTTTGTTAGATCACAAAGTCGTTTTGTTTGAATTTAGTCAGAAACATCCTCAATAAGAAATTTTGAAAAATTATTAAAGTGACTTTTATAATTTATGCATAAAATATCAGAATTAACACTAGAACGTCCGTTGGTGCCATTTGGACACCAAAGCGAATTTAGCGTTATCTATCTATCACATTTTTTCACCTATATTCTTCAAATTTGCTAAATTCACCTAGAACGTCCGCTGCTGTTATTTCGACACCAAGCAGAAAATTTACAGAAATAGTTTACTTGTGTCTTTTTTAGGGGTTCGTTCATTTGATGAAACCCTATTCGTCTCGCTCCTCTGTCTGTCTGTCCGTCACAGAGCCCGTTCTAAGAAACTATACATGTTGGAGACATGAAATTTTGCGTACTTAAAGCTGAACACCACACATCAAACGACAAATCATAAAATTTTGAAAAAGTTGTAAATTTAACCCTTTGGGGTCTCATATGTGTATTTTAAACAATCCTTTCTAAGTGATCCCCTAATTAGGTTGGAGGCGTGAAATTTTGCATACTGATAGATTAGCACATCACATTAGACGACAAAGCATAAAATTTTGAGAAAGCACATTTAACTTTTTGGGCTCCCACATGTGTATTTTAAACAATTCTTTCTAAGTGAGACCCTATTTAAGTTGGAGGCGTGAAATTTTGCGTACTTATAGATGAACACCATCATGCGACAAATCATAAAATTTTGAAAAAGTCGCACATTTATCCCTTTTGGCTCCCACATGCGTATTTTAAGCAATTCTTTCTAACTCAGCCGCTTATTAAATTGGAGATTTACAATTTTGCATACTTATAGACGAACACCTGAGGCCAGGAGACAAATCGTAAAATCTTGAAAAAAGTCTTACGTTTAACCTTCTGAGCTACCACATATGTATTTTAAGCAATTCTTTCTAAGAGAGCCCCTAATTAAGTTGGAGACATTAATTTTTGCATATGTTTAGCTGAATATCTCAGATCACAAATCATAAAATTTTCAAAAAGTCTTATATTATTTACTCCTCCGGGCTCTAACTTGTGTATTTTAAGCAATTTTTCTAACCTCCGCACTTTTCAGCCGGGGAGCACTTTTCTAACTTTTGCCGGCACCCCTTTGACCATTTTTTCATATTATGCACCATAGCCTTACATATTTTAGTTCCACTTTTTACCGCCAGGTGTGCCTACTTATCTCGGGTGCTATGGGCCCAATCCCCTCGACTAATATATCTACGGATAGTATGTAAAACGGAGTTTCGTTCGGATAGAAGTTTGTTTAGTATAGAGTGCGCCCCTGGTTGAAAATGTGGAACTAACAGATTTTTAAAAAGGATAAAGTGTTTTGAAAGGAATATTAAACGAAACACTCTGTGCGATCTGTGATCACACTTACCCACTTGTTTTCAGTTCATTTGACCTTGATTTCATTCTCTTTCAGTTAAGGCTCGTTTACACGGAGCTAGTTTACTAGCTACAAGTTGGCGAGAAAAGTAGCGAGCGAGTCAGCTAGCGAGACAATGGTGGTTTACACGCGTGCTTGTTTACTCGCTCAGTAGCCAATTCGTTATTGCAGCACTTGTTGCGTTCTAAAGCTTTCTTTTTTTTTTCTTTTGTGTGTGTAAACAGTGTTTGTTTTTATATTAAGTGCTGTATTTTCCTCTCTGGTTTTTTTGTGTGTGTGTGTGTGTGTGTGTTCATGGAAAAATGAAGTGGAACGCAAATGATATTCCTGAGTTTTTAAATGTATACCATAAGTATCCTGTGTTATGGAACATAACACACACAGATTACGGCAATACGAAATTAAAAGATGGAATTTGATTTTATATTCTAATGGTAATTTATAAAATGTCATTAAGTTTTAAGGTTTTAAGCTCAGGGTTCATTATTGTGACGTTCAATTAGTCTATATCCAGTAATGGACACCCCATGTAATCATTGCTAAGATTCAATTTCAGTGACGTTTATAGTGCATAAAATCTTTTAGCTGAAAACCTAATTAATCACATTTAATTTTTAAATTGCACATATTAGAATGTAATAACACCAAAACTTTATAAATAGCGCTGCTTTTAATTAATTTCATGTGGTTAATAAAATTTTCAATATTTTAATCACATATTTTTTTTTATAACTCTGCCCTGTTTAGTTTTTCTGGCAATCAATGAAACAAATCAGGAGGCAGAGAATATTATTTAAGGGCATATGGAAAAGAGAGGCTCATAGGGCTCAACCCCTCTCCATTGAAATAAAAACAATTAAACTATTATTTTAACACAATCAAACTGATTGATAATCATACGAATTGAATATTTCCAACTAAGCGACAAAATGCCCAGGCCGGGAATCGAACACAGATCCTTGGCTTACAGAGACAATGCTCTACCTTTTAAGCTAATTGGGCTGACAATAGGTGAGCATATTTTCGCTCAGTTGGAAATATTAAATGCGTAAAAAAACAATTAAATTACTGAAGTTGTTAAAAATCTATTATTTTCTGTCTTAAACATTTACTTATTCATCTATCACAAAAAATGATTGTAATATTAATGAAATCTATGGTAGTAATTAAACTAGTAAATCTGTGACCTCAAACGCCATAGTTCTGCAGTCTTATTTTGAAATTATTTTATTTAGTATTTAAAACATTCAACCCTCGTATCATTCCTATCGTATTTGTAATACTAATTACTGAAAGTAATTTCAGCTAGTTTAACTGTGGAAAATATACGAATCTATGCCCTAATACCCCAAAACTTTTTTTCAGATTTTTTTTTCAATTATTATCCTCTAACAGTTTCAATAATTTGATAACTGCAATTCCCCGACATTAGTATTTTAAACTATCTGAAATAATTAAAATATTCACCCTGTGATAATGACGGTAGTTATTTCAAACAGTTAATAATTCTCAAAAATATTTTAATTATTGGTATCCTAATTGTTAAGTTTGTTCGGAAAAATCTATTTTGTTTCATTGACGCCGGCACTAACTACATCAGTCGACATTGTTTACATACACAGAACCACGAACCACCGAATAATCGCAGCGATTTCACTAGCAACCACGTTTACACACAACTAGTTTACTAGCCAGGTAGATAACACGCCAGCGAGTAGCGAGAAAAGTAGCCGAGCTTTCTACTTTTTTCGCACTCACTGAGCTGCCAGATAGTTCGCTAGTCAACGTGTTTACACAGGGCGAGTTTAATAGCAGCTAGTGAATTCGTCGGTTTGTAGCTAGTAAACTCGCTACGTGTAAACGACGCTTTACGGAAGGTCTATTATACTTTGCACCAATAATAAAGGGCGGAAATGGTTTATTCCATTTCAGGCGACTAAATGTCTCCCGTTACTTTCTTTGTCTTTATTACAATATTTAAAATCATTTGAAAGCATTCTATTCCTGAGAGATATTTTATACTTTCAGAAATTATTTTTTTCGGAATTATGTACCACAAAAAAAGGTCTCATTCCCTAAGAAATTGGAAATTCAGTTCATTTGTCCTTGATTTCATTCTCTTTCAGTTACGGAATGGCCCTTTTACTTTGCACCCCTAATAAAGGGAGGAAATGGTTTATTCCATTTCAGGCGACTAAATGTCTACAGTTACTATCTTTGTCTTTATTACAATATTTAAAATCATTTGAAAGCATTCTATTCCTGAGAGATATTTTATACTTTCAGAAATTAATTTTTTCGGAAATATGTGCCACAAAAAAAGGTCTCATTCCCTAAGAAATTGGAAATTCAGTTCATTTGTCCTTGATTTCATTCTCTTTCAGTTACGGAATGGCCCTTTTACTTTGCACCCCTAATAAAGGGAGGAAATGGTTTATCCCACTTCAGGCGACTAAATGTCTACAGTTACTATCTTTGTCTTTATTACAATATTTAAAATCAATTGAAAGCATTCTATTCCTGAGAGATATTTTATACTTTCAGAATTTAATTTTTTCGGAAATATGTACCACAAAAAAAGGTCTCATTCCCTAAGAAATTGGAAATCTATTGACCAAATTATCCTAAAATGAATCAGATGTTTGTGACATTTCGGACTTAGTGACTTATTTCCTTATTTGGGAAAACTGATTCTCGACCGTATGATAAACGATAGCGGAATTCGTAGTTCTAAAACTAGTGGAACCATATGGAAATATAGGTCATAATGTAGCAGTTGATATTTTTTTTTTTTTTACTTCAGTGGAACTAGCAAAAGATCTGATAAAATGTACAACCAGTGTGGTAGAAACTGTAAATCGAGTTCGAAGAGAAATTCCAGATCGCATGAAAAATAAAAAAAGATAGTCTTTATTACTCGAATATATAAAAACAAGAAACTGCCGGTACCATACTTACTATATATAAAGGGAAAAAAAACTAACGAAAATCATTATACTGAGCACACTTCATTCAAACGTTACAACTGCAAGTAATGAAAACAAAACTCCAGAAACTGCAACGTTCTACAATAAAAGCAAATATGGTGTAGATACTTTAGATCAGATGGCTAGAAAATATTCTGTAAAATCCGCATCGGGGAGATGGCCTGTAGATACAGTTTACAACATTGTAGATATTGCAGATATAAATGCTTGGCTTATTTACAAATTTATGTCAGATTGTCAAGCCATTATATTTCAAGGAAATGTTATACTGAATAGTTAACAAATGAATTGCGTTCAAATTGTGTAAAGGATAAAAAATGTGCTACTAATCAAAATTATATACCAGAATTAAACAAAACTATTTCCCTTAAACGCAGAAAATTTAAAATTAAAATGCGTAAAGATAACGGCACAGACAAAATATTCTTTTCGTGCATGGAGATGGCATATTTAAAATGTACCAAAATAATAGACTATTACTGGAAAATTTGTAAATAAGGTATGTATCTGATATAAAATATTTTACATAGTGTTAGCTTATGCTTAAATATTATAATGTAAGGAAAATTAACAGATTTATTTCTCTTTTTTTGAATATTTTTGTTTCCTTTTCTATAAGTGTGAAATTTAATATCATTTAAAGTAGTTTTCTATAAAATAAATCATTCTTGTTTTATGCAAATTTAACAATATATTCATAATTAAAGTCCAATGATCCAATATAGTGTTAAAATAGAATTTGTAGCATCCATTTTGCATAATTTAATTAGTGGTGTCGAATTGACACCAACGGCTCTTTTAGGATGTCGAAAATGTTGGATGTTCAAGTGTTAAAGAGCATGAACCGTACACTAAATTTGAAATTCGAAGAAAATTATTTAACAATTTGTAGAAGTGAATTCTTAATTATATAAATTTTATAATTGATATTTAATCAATAAATCTTTAAAAAAAAAGATGTTGCATCTTCGAGGGCATTGTCAATTACAATTAAGTTCGATTTATATTTTAGTTAACAGTAAACCAATATATGTTGTGAAGGAGCGAGAGGCTACAACTCATATTATTTCATATTCTGACACTTTAGTAAAGCAAGAGTATCAAGGCACAGCCCCCTGAATACTAGGTATGAGCGCTGACACAAAAATGGCGGCTGTCGAAGGCGGATTTTTTTTTTTAAACGTAGGTACGGTCCCTTAAACTGTGACACCAGTATTTTATTAAAGATTTCTCTGACTCGTTTTATCTCAGAAAAATAAAGCGGAAAAAACTTTAAAAATTTAATGGTACGAGTATTTAAGGGACCGTAAACACGCTGAAAAAAATCCGCCTTCGGCACCCGCAATTTTTGGGTCTGCGCTCAAGCCTAGTATTCAGGGGGCGGTGATCAAGGGAACTCTGACGTTAGTCTTCGAGCTCTTCAATTTTGGGGATATTCGGTGTACTCGGAGATCTCGGGGCACTCAAAGACGTAACCTGAAAAACGAGACAGTAGCATTTTCTTCAGTATGTTAGTGTCGTAGTAATTTGATTTATAATGCTTTTGGCATACAGCGTGCGTTTTGTTTTGCTGCTGTGACGCCTTCTCTCGATTAACCAAAAGCAGCAGCCTTAAGTTGCGTCTATATCGTGATTTCTACAATCCCCGCCAAAAATTCTCAAATTATTCCCTGGTCTTTCTTTTCCAAAGGTTCTATCAACAGAAGAGTCTTAACAAAAAGAAAGGAGCGGTAATAAACACGTCAGGGACCTCCTCTCCTGACTTCTGACGTCTTGACAAGTTTCTGAAGACTGACCAGATTAAAGACAGTTCCTGAAGCCATGAAAAGATCAGCTGAGGAAAAAATAAATATATCCCATGCGTTAAATAGTGAATGTAAACCCAGTTTCTAGGAGTCCGTTTGACCTTTCATGTACCTTTGACCTTTGATTAACCTTTGATGTACTGGATTATGAATTCGTGAAAATTTGATCTTCTAAATCATGTTTCGTGAATTGTTGAACTGCGTTAGAAGATTTATATAATCTTTTAGCAAATTTTAGAAGGATTTCAGGAGGATTCAAAGATTTAGAAGGATTAATTAAATTTGAATTTATAGGGATTTTGTGCAATATGTATAACACCACTCAAATCTTTAATTTTAAATATTTTCCTTAGTATTTTGTAGAATTAGGAAATGTATAAATATCATGTTCTTACAATAAAAATATAGATATATTTCCGAATTGAAAAATACCCCCCCGCCCCCCCAATCCAGCGCCAAGACAGCTGATAAGATGCAAAGGCAAAATAAATCATCCTTTTAATTTTTTTGTTTTTTTGTTTTGTGTAATCAATAATGCTTTTGGAACAAGATAAAGTAATATATCTATAACTCATTCTAAACTGTATTACAACTAATCGATGTATTAAATGAATTTTATATCAAGTTAGTTTAATGGTACTTATAAGTAACGTCAGTAAATAAAGCGATAAGGACTCCAGAGAATCAACTTTCAGAGAGTCTAAATTTCATTTTTAAAAATAAATCTATTAATTAGCTTTTTTTTTAACATATTGGAATTTAAACTTGTTAGAGTGTTAAATTTTATTCGCGCTTCTTTTATTTTTCCTTATCTTTATTGTTTAATGCGGTTATAAAAGTCTCAAAACTGTTTAAATTCTTAGGTGTATTAGAACTATTTCTGGTAAAATTTACATTTAACCAGAAATTCATAAAACGATAACTATCATCTACAGTAGTAGCTATAGTCTTTTACTGTGAATTTCTAAATATAATTTAAATTCTCTGTTTTTAGGTGAGTTCGTAATTATATAAATACGTAGCACCTATAGTCGTCGCTCGGTCCGACTGTCTGTCTGTCGATCCATCTGTCTGTCCATCCGTCCGTCTGTCTGTCTGTCGATCTGTCCGTCCGTCTGTCCGCATATAATAGAGCAATATTTACCTAAGCGAATGGTCTGAAATTTTAAATATATAATTGTTGCAAAATTTTATCGAGTCATTTCAAATTTTATGAAAATCTGATCTATAGTTTATATACAAGGACAGTCAAAAGTTTTCCGTTACATTACTGCCAATGGGAAAAAATTATTGCAAGTGCATTTTAATGATGTAACAGCCTTCCGAATGGTCTGAAGATTTTGTCGAGTCGTTTCAAATTTTATGAAAATCGGATGTATAGTTTAATTACAGGGACAGTCAAAATTTTCCGTTATATTACGGCCAATAGAAAAAATATTTCAAGTGCATTTTAATGATGTCATACCCTTTCGAACAGAATGAGATTGATAGGCACTTATGAAGTGCACTACTATATACATTCAGTACAATATGCGGGGCAAAAAATATTTATAAAACTAGTTATAGTACGAACGCACCTCATTTACCACGTTTGAGGAGCAATTTCCAACTTGTTTATATACTAATATTATATATCTCTTAGGAATTTTTTTTATAATTTCGCTCCTTATGTAATTGTCACTGCCACTAAAATCATATAGCATGTGCAAGAAGCCACATGTAAATTAAAACATCATGTGTCTATAAAAATTATTATTAACTAGCTAAAGTACCCGGCGTTATAAGAATGGTTGTTTGGAAAAATCAATTTCAAAATTAAACTTACAGTTATAAAACAAACAATAAAAAAAGCAGTTGAAGTGTTATGAAAACCCAATATAAAAATGTATAAATTTATATAACAGACACAAAAGAATACAGCTATAAATGAGCTTATTTTCATGTATCATTGGAGCAATAAAAGATAAAAAGAAAAACTACCAAACTGTCTTTGAACTGCACATGGTGGAGATCGAATTTCTAACCTTTTGATGAAAATCTTTTCCAAGTATTTTGTTGTATAAATATTTTTTTCATGATTAAAAAAAAAATGTCAAGTACAAAAATTCTATGAATTTTATTTTAAAAAAATCTGAAATCTTTATTTCAGTTCTTCACTAAGAATGAGCTCTAGGGACCTAAACCTTTGTGGAAATTCTAATATACACTCATACACACACGTATATTTATTTTTAAAATGGCGAAAAGAAATTCAGAGAACCTCAAAATGTTAAAATATGCCAATATTTCCATAATCGGGTTTTATCATGTTTCAATACGTTTTTTTAGACTCATATGACGTTATATATTCACCTTCACACGTTCATTATATTTCCGTAAATGATGTAATATTCATTTTTTATAAATTAGTCAAACTATTTATTTCATTTTCATTTTTCACGTGGAATAGAAAAGTTATGACGTAATATTAACCCTTTTTTTTTATTATTCGCCAAACTGTTTATTTAATTTTCATTTTTCACATGGAAATTTTGCAATAGAAAAATAATTGTTGTGGTAAGAATTTTATTGTGAATTTTTAATTATTGGCAACTGCTATAACGAAAAATAATTAAATTTGATAGGAAACTGCTGTTAAATTGGTGGATTTTATTAGTTAAAAATCAACTATAAATTATTTCGATTCCGGATTACTTTAGTTGCCTCGGCCGTGTTTAACAAACATGTACGTAACATTTCACAATTTTGACTTCCAAACTGTGGATTTGTATACAATTACAGACAGACAGACAGATTTTAATTTTTCTATATTATATATCATAAACTTCTTACTAGTACAGCTTACACGATAGTGGTAACAATAGTAAGTATAATAATCATAATTAACGTTTTAAATTTTTATATTGCTATAAACTAATTCGTGAAATAAAAAGAAAAGTGATTTATTTTGACAGGTAGCAAAAGAAGTTTTTATTAAACAAATATAGTTTGCCCCCTTATAACTTATTTAAGAAATATGCTCGTTTTTCTTTATTATAAAAATATATAAAAAATATTGATTATTTTATATGTAATCAAAAGTACATTGAATTATAAGACATATATAATCTTATTTCCATTTCGGAAACATATACTAATTTCTGAAACACATTTCATAAATTCATGTTGAACACTTTTCAGTAGCTCCATTAACAAATGCATTTCAATGTATTTTAATGAATGCATTAAATCTTTTAAACTCGTATATTTCGACAGTTCCGAAAAGGGAATTGTGTAACTGATTTATATTATACTATCCACATAATCTATAAATCATCAGTGAATGAAAATATCTTTCCTAAACGACAGTTTTATGAAGTTAGCTACAATAATACGATACATAATTCATCACTTATAGTTCAAAACTTTTTCATCATAAATTTTCATAAAGCATTAATATGTTGAATATTTATATAGCTAGCAGAAGAAAAACAATATATCTTTATGCGCCCAGAATATATGTTGGTCGTAATGTCCTGGGGTAAATAACAACCATCATTCTTCATGTATATTTCTTATAAAGAGCTCTTATACAATGTTGCCATTAATAAAAAATCTTAACACAACAAAATAAGCTAAATAAATTTTGTTTTTGTCTTAAGGCAATAAATGTGTAAAGATAATGTCGTCTACTAAAATCAATAAAATTTCTTTTGGTTTTCAAAATATATGAATAAGATTTTATAGGAATGTAAAAAAAAGTAATCATTTATTAATAAAAATACGAATTAATTCTTAATAAATTACGCACTGTATGTTTAGAAATATTCGTTCAAACTCATTAATTGGATAAACATACCAAAGAATTAAAATATTTTTCATATCTATGGTAAGAAAAGAGGAATATTTTACTAATAATTATTTAATTATTGAAATGCTGCAGTAAATTAATAGTATTAAAAAAGTCATAATTATAGCGTAATTTGTCTAAATGTCTAAAAAATTATAATTCTGCAATATTATAATGGAGTGATAATTATAAAAAATATATATATGTTTTATTTCATAATTTCCTTAAATTAAAATTTTTCCAAAATGTGCCTTCATCGAATTTAATTCTGAAAAGAAATCAGTCAGGTAAAATCTTAATGTGAAAATTTTGATACGACTTGGTACTATATACTGTTCAGTACAAGTAGATAAAACGATATTTTAACCAAAAACATTTTACCAGGCACTGTGGAGGAAATTTAACTTCACGTACTCCATTTCAATTTCATTAGTTTTATCATTTGACTCCCCTTCCCTCAAAGTAATATTTTCACTAATTTTTATCGTTATTAGTCAGTTGCCAGGTTATAAATTTATTTATTCGCTGTCTTTCCATTAAGAAAAAAATAATAATATTTCACTTTATTTCGCCCTTAAAAATTTTCTGACCGCTTTGCGATCTGCTAAATTTAAAATAAAATAAAATAAAATAAAATAAAATCGCTTAGTTGCAAAAAAATTTTTCGTTCTCACAGTCTCCAATCATAATTTACCAATACATACTACCGCTATGCTTTCCACCGTTAGCACTCGTTGTTGCCCATTGTAACGTATAAATTTTATTTTTTGTCATCCTCAATACGGTAATGACGTCAATTTGTTACTTTTAGCCATGCCTTTATACTGTTCACAAATAAACCGTTATGGCGGTTACTCTCGACTTTTCCGGGTTCCAGTTATTCAAGTTTAAATATGCTGTCGTAAAAATTCGTAATTACCATTTATTAGGTCCGTTCGTAATTATATAAGTATGTAGCACCTGTTTACGTCTGGTCCGTCCGTCTATCTGTCCGTCTGTCCGCATATAACTGCGAAAAAAACTACCCAACCGAATGGTTTGAAATTTAATATATATAATCGTTGCAAAATTTTGTCAAGTCATTTCAAATTTTATGAATATAGAATAAGAAATTCAAAAGATATAATAAAAGTTTTCATCATTTTATTAGATCCTATCATATGTAATTAATTCAATGATATCCCACGATAGGTAATGATTCTAGTTTGCCATTGTGATTACACCCAATTTAAGATGGAGTCCTGTTATTTCTGTAATAGTCAATTTAATATATATATGTACCATCATAGTAAATTTTGCATTCAAGCGTTATTGCATAAGAGTGCAACAGGTATTGCATGAAGATCTGAATATTTAGAAAACTAGTTATAATACGAATGCACCTCATTTGCCACGTTTCGCATACAATTTACGACTTGTTATAGCCTTTCATTGATTTTACATTAACAGAAAAAGTCACGTGCCCCTTCTCATCTTTTTTTTTTTTTTTTTTTTTTTTTTTTTGTCATATAATAAGTTTTTATTTAATTTTGATATTAAGTCATCCTGTCAACACTTGAAATTGTTCTGTCATTCTTCTTCCTCCTATGCTGTAGTTAACGTTATTTGAAATATTAACATTTCCTTAGTATCGGCATTTTTTTTACCATTTGGAAAAATGGTTATTGTCCTCTGTCAGGGTAGGAAATCAAAAACATATCTGAAACGTTTTATTGGTTGAATCCGCATTTTATTCGTTTTCTGATAGTTCTATACAGTAATCTGTGTTTTCCCTTTACTTTCAACAGAGTTGGATACTTCTGTTGCTGCTATGACAAAAATGTAATAAAAACTAAAAAAAAAAAAAAAAAATTATAACTCTGAAACAAATTGAGATACAGCTTTCAAACAAATTGCATTTAAAAGTACATTTTTCTCTATACCACGGTGTAAAAAGTAATATTGTGGGATGTTTAGAAGTTTAAAAATGAAATTTCATTTAAAATTGGTCCAGGAATACTGATGTTTAATCCATGGCGTACGTAATGTATGATCAACTCCGTGCGACTTTTTATGTCTTAAATTTTAGTCTTTGAAAAAATCATTTTCCAAATGGCCGTTGTAATTTGTTAAATTGCATTTTTATTTTATTTATTTTTTTTTTTTGCCTATAAAACTTATGTATGATCCTATTTTTTGTTGTTAAAATAAATATGTGAATCTTAAAAAGTTTCAGCGCAACAATACAATAAAAATTCAAAGCCGCATGCGTTTGAAGTAATGATTCAGCTACTCTGGACATAGCGAACTCCATCGTATTTCATCAGATACATCAGTTTATAAGAACTTCTAATTTCAACAAAATACCGCAGCATATGTAAGTTTCGATACCATTCAATATGCTGTCATTATGGCAAACAAAATATTAGAAAATTGCCTCATAGAAAAGGTTGAGAAGGATATTGCAGTGATAGAATTACAAAAACTTAGAGAGAACAACCAATATACATATGTATGTGGGTGATTGGTTTTTCTACTTATAAAATCTTAAAGATTGGAGTATTTTTGTTGTTAAAATAACGATGTGCATCTTTAAAAGTTTCATAGCTCACTTTACTATAAATGTTCACAGCCGCATGCGTTGGAAGTAATGATCCAATTACTCTGGACTTAGAAAACTCCATCCTATTTCATCATATACATCAATTTATAAGAACTTCTGATTTCAACAAAATACCACAGCATAGGTAAGTTTCGATACCATTCAATATACTGTCATTATGGCAAACAAATATATTAGAAAATTGTCTGATAGAAATGGTTGAGAAGGATATTGCAGAAATAGAGTTATTAACCAATAGAATTACAAGAACTTAGAGAGAATAACCAATATACATATATATGTGGGTGATTGGTTTTTCTACTTATAGAATCTTAAAGATCGGAGCATTTTTGTTGTTAAAATAACGATGTACATCTTTAAAATTTCAGCACCACTTTACTATAAATGTTCACAGCCGCATGCGTTGGAAGTAATGATTCAGCTACTCTGGACTTAGCAAACTCCATCGTATTTCATCATATACATCAGTTTATAAGAATTTCTGATTTAAACAAAATACCACAGCATAGGTAAGTTTCGATACCATTCAATATACTGCCATTATGGCAAAGAAAAAATATTAGAAAATTGTCTAACAGAAATGGTTGAGAAGGATATTGCAGTGATAGAATTATTAACCAATAGAATTACAAGAACTTAGAGAGAACAACCAATATATTATACATACATATGTGGGTGATTGTTTTTTCCACTATATAATCTTAAAGATTGGAGTATTTTTGTTGTTAAAATAACGATGTGCATCTTTAAAAGTTTCAGCGGCACTTTACTATAAATGTTCACAGTCGCATGCGTTGGAAGTAATGATTCAGCGACTCTGGACATAGCAAACTCCATCGTATTTCATCATATACATCAGTTTAAAAGAACTTCTGATTTTAAGTAAGTAAGTTTTAGTCGTTGGACGGCTACTAATTTTGGTCGCCAAATTTGGCGCTATATTCACAAACTTGGCGGCATTCGGCGACAGAACTGTGTCCCCCTACGGTAAGCCTCTTATAAGTATGAAGATGCATTAAATGCTGTTCAATAATCGCATAAAAATTCGCTAAAAATTCAAAAGTCGCTGTACGAATTCCGAATAAATGTTTTTGAAAAGAGAACAAAATTTACTATATTGAGTTAAAAGAAAGAAACCGTATTATTTTCACTAATGTGGAAAAATCGCCTCGAAACTTGAAAAACCGCTAAAAATCGCATAAAAATTTAAATAAAAAAAATCTAATAAAAAAAATCGAATATCGGGCTTCGAGTTGCAAAACAAAAATAAGCATACATGGAAAAATAAACATATTTACATTCAGTTTGCTTCTGTTGAATATTACATGAATAGAATTATCATCAATTGGGCTACACTTACATGTTTTAAAGGCAGTAAACACAAAACAAAATATGTTTACTTTATTTTACAGTTTAATAACTGTTTTAAAACAACATTTCTTTATAGAGAATAATAAATTATTAAATATTTTTTAATTTCTTCATTATGGAGCAGATTGGATGGTGGAACAATGTGCCCCGGTAGTGAGTGGCTCACTATGCCCCATATTGAAGTTTAATAAATAGTCATATTAATATTTTTTAAGCTTTCTATTTCGTATAGTGACTTTAAAATTAAATAAACGGTCAAGTCCGAGTATTACTCGAACTCAGAGGTTTCCGTTCAAGAAATATAGAATTATTAACTGCATTATTTAAAAAAAATCATTGCTATAAGAATAATAGGACTTTGTAAAAAAACTATCAACGTTGTGTTGGGTATAGCTGTATATACTAGAAAAGTTTGAATGTGTATACCATAAAAGTTCAAAGAGATATGAAGACTAAATAATATCAAATATTGCTATTCTGTATAACTATTTTTTTTTTTAATATTATCCTAATCTGTTTATGATGAATTTAATTCGGTACTGGCAATAAAAGTAGTGCATATTTAAACTTCATTTGGCATTTCATAAAACTAAATTCAGCGGAAGCAATAATCCTTTCTTTTTACAGAGTAGCTAAAACAAAACCCTTGTTCACAGTTTAAGCTTGTCATTGTACTAAGTGCGTTTCGAAAGGAGGCTTAAAAGTTGCAATGCTACCTTGGCCCGTGCCGCATTTTTCCAGATAGGTTTCTAATTAACTTTTAAAGACACATGAGGCAAATTGAGAGATCCACTCAATGCAAATTAGTCGAGAGTCCCATAGCATTTATGTGATTAATTCTAATTAAATTAGTCTGTTTTTAGAAATTTGAGGTTTATTTCTTTTATATTGCTACTGTGCAGTGCATTAAACAAATATATGATTTAAAGTTGGTGTATAGGCTTTAAAAGCAGATGACAGACAAAGTACGCAGTCCCTGGCATTGTGTATGTCAAAGTCGTCCGTGTCATTAAGGGTTAATATCTCGGCTAATTTACGGACGATTTTTTTCTAAAATCACTGTCAACAATACTTTTATACTTCTGCTACGATAGGTACCTCCAGCGCTCCTCAACACCTGTGCTGAATGCCCGAAAATCGAAATTTGTGTGTAACGGAAAAATGCGATTTTCTAAAAATCTATGTGACCTAAGGTAATAGTTATAATTTTCCTGCAAGATTTAAATGCCTACTATCTCTAATTTTTTCATATTTTTAGAGTCAGTGGATTCGGATATAGAAAGGGGGAGAGTACATATTTTTGCACTACATTTTCGACGATATATCTGAAAATATAATACGTAAAATTAAATGAAATATATTTTTGAGTTTAGCGGTACGAATGCTTTCACAAGATACCCCACACGATATACAAAGAATTTTTTTTTTTTTTCAGGTAACTTAATTAGCCCTTCTATATTTTTCCTAAATTGATTTGTGAATGTTTAATAATCTGTGAATATGTGGGTGAATAGTCTGCATTACTTCCTCCAATTTGAATTTTCCACATTCCATAGTTTACGAGTAAAATGACTGTGACAGACAGACACAGGATGGATCTTATAATGGTTCCGTTTTTACCTCAGAGAAAATATTAAATAGAGAGCTCACCCCCGTTACTTTCGCTAGTAAAAAGTGGGGCCAGGATGACCCACGTGACAGTTGGCATTTGGCGATGAAAGGTTACTAGAAGCAACGCTAGTTTTGTCGCTTTATTGCAGCTCTTGGCAGGAGTGCAGTATTTTTTTGCTGTGATTCAGAAATTTGAGAGTTGACAGAAATACAAATCAGTAGTAAAAGAAATCTGAATGTACACCGGATATTTATCCAGTAAATAAATAATAAAATTATGAAACTTTTATTTAGACAAATATGTATGTATATATTTAATTAATAATTTAGCTATTTTCAATCTTTGATATGATTTTGTTTATATATTTAATTTCATTAAATACTTTTTTTTTTTTTTTTTTTTTTTTTTTTGTTAATACAAAGTAAAAAATAGGACAAAAAAAGAATAAAGAAATTAGTTAAGAAGTTTAACTTTGTGTGTTAGAAGGCCAAAGGATAGGGGGAGGAGGGGGAGAGAAAGGTGAAATTTCGAGGGAAGTGAAATTTAGGTGATGAATTATTTACCTATTATTACTACAAAATTACAAATTTAACAAACAGTTCTTTTTTGTAAATTAAAAAAATTTAAAGAATTTAATAATTATTTTAATTGGAAAACGCTATTATATAAAGGACATTTTAATTGAAAAAAAATGTCAGCTTTAAACTTTCTGAATTCATGAAATGTTTATTGTTTTTCTTTCCAAAAAAATACATCTATAACAACCCATTCAGTTAAGGCTGTTCTTAACTGCTCCGCTGAACAAGCGCAAAACGTTCTGACACATTTACAAATTCATTTTTTAACGGAAAGGTATTAAATTGGAAAGCCTGGCCATGGCAGCGATTTGGAATTGAACTGGTTTTTCCATTTTTTGATCAACCAATTACCCTTGAGTTATAAGCGATATCGATCGCGTGACAAACCCGTTTTTCGCCTGCTCTTTGATGAATTTTCTACTTTCGCTCGGAAATTCGGTTCAAAAGGTCCACTTTGACATTATTTTCTGAAAGATCTATTGCGTTTACAAAAAAATGAAAAAAAAAAAAAAAAAACAGCTCGATGACATTGTTTCTGAACAACAACACCAACTAGTTTAATGCATTTTCGAACCAAAATAAATTAAAACTTATGTCAGGAAGTTGCCCTTTTCGATTTGAGAACAGCCTTAATTGAAATGTTTAACTGAACTCAAACTTACACACATAATTTTATTTACAAATTTTGCTTCATGGATGCAAGTTTATAAATAATAACTTAGTACACAACTATAACACACATACAGGAATTATTTTACAATATAAATTGCATAAATACACACAAAATAGTTAGAAATAGAAAAAGTCCAAAATGCAAAATTTCAGTTTCAGAAATAATAGGAAAAAAAAAAGGTTTTTGTCTATGCTTAATTCATTTATATTAGCGGTTGCCAATTTCTGAGCCTCACGGAACACTAAATTCATAATTTGAAATCACACGGACTACTAATAAGAATTTTTTAACAATAAAAATGTATTTGTACAATAATTATCAGAGAATGTTTATTCTATTAAAATGAAATGTACATATTCAATAAAATAAAATTATAAATGTGGGGTGTCACTTTCTTGCCTACGAGATTGATACCACTATTTTTTAATGATAATCACCGCCTTATTTAATCATAACAAAAAGCTTCAAAAGTTTGTTTAATTGTATCAAAATTATTAAGGCTGTTCTCAAATCCAAAAGGGCAACTTTATGACAAAAGTTTTAATTCATTTTTGTTCGGAAATGCATGAAAGTAGCATGTGTTGTTGTTCAGAAACTATGTAATCGAGCTATTTTTTCCGGTTTATTTTGCAAACGCAATAGATCTTCGAAACAAATAGTGTCAAAGTGAGCGTTTTGAACCGCTTTTCCGCCCGAAAGAAATAAATTCACTCAAGAAAGGATGAAAAACATGTTTGTCACGTGATCAAAATCACTTCTAACTCAATAGGCAATTTATGGATCAAAAAATAGAAAACACAGTTCCATTTCAAATCGCTTCCATGGTCAGGCTTTCCAATTTTATATATTTCCTTTAAAAAATGAATTTGTAAATGCGTGAAATCGTTCTGCGCTTGTTGAGCAGAGCAGTTGAGAACAGCCTTAACGTTAATTTCAATCTTACAAAATAATTGAAGCTTATTTAAGAATCACGCATTTTGATGTGATATTTATTAGTTTCTTTAAAATAAGTTCATGACATCGCCATGAACACAGAGAGCAGTTTTTATTTCACGCTGAGACCAGTAACGAGTTTTAATTGCTGTGACCCGATCATCGAAATATTTGTTTCACACAAATATGTAAGTTCAAAATTAAGCCAAAATTTTCGTTGTTTTTCCAGTCAATAATGAATATTCATATTTTCGGGAGAGTCCAAAGTTAATACTTATCTGTGTTAATACAATACAACAAAAAAAGCGTATACTAGATAATCTCTATTAATATAATTACCAATGCCCGCTATAATTTAAATTTTCAAAACTACACATCTAAATTTTTACAAATACAGGATTTTTTTAGATTATTATCATGTTATCATTAATAGTTTTAATATTTATACAGTACAATTATTAATTTACATTAAAAATCCAAATAATGTCCAAAATTTTCTGAGGAACACCGAAATTTTCTCAATATATATATATATATATATATATATATATATATATATATAAAGCGGATTAACTATATGCTACCGCACTTCAGTGCTAATTTTCATTTTCGGTTAATTAACATCAGCTATATTAATATATAAATTAGCATCAAGCTAAGTTACATTGGTTAAAAAGATACATTGCATTTAGAATATGCCCAGACTTGTATTTTAAATTTATTATACAAGAAGGGGTTCTGCCCCACCCCCTATCCCCGCGCGACGAAGCCACTGTTTTCTTCTTTCATTCGTAATTCTGCGAAGTTTTGAATTTTAAATATTTTGTGTAAAATAATTAAAATAGTGATTTCTTGATACTGGCATTATTAATAAATTTGGAGCGATTAATTAATTTTTCTTATAATTATTTTTTGCTAAAAGTTATGAGTGCATTAAATGTAGCTGCGTATCTTATTAGTATATTAAATTTAGATAACATTTAAAGACCTGTTAATACATTTTAAACGTACTTTATAAGCATACTTTATTTAAAGCATAAATTTAATCTAAAGCAAGATTTAAAAAAACAAAAGCATAAGTATTTAGGTTTTAAAGAGACGAAAACAAGTTTCTTTTGGCGAAAAAATGTATCGCCAAACACCTTAATACGAAATGTTCTTAAAATTCAAATTAATCAAACTTACAATTTTAATATTTAAACTGATAACACTAGATAATAGTAAATCCTATTATTACATACATTTATGTTATTAAAAGTAAAATATTTTGTATTTTCATCGTAACAACGTGAATAAACGATATCATAGTTCCAACGATATCTTTTTAAGACCCTTTAAATATTAATAAAAATAAATAAATAATAAATACATAGCAATGGAAGGTAACAGAAGTTGTTTTGTTTGCTCTTTCTGTACATCCATAGACACAACAACTTGCTACCGTGGTATTTTTGAATCGTAAACATGAAATTGTCTAATATCTTCCGTAGAAATCAATGCTATTTGCAAGCTGACCGGGAAGCTTCTTGCCCCGAGTCACGTGATTTTATCCTGGCTGAAGAAAGTGTGGGGAATTCTCCCTCTAATATATGATTACTCTGAGGTTTTTACTTAGTACGGAACCCTAATAAAAAACAAGTTTCTTACCTTTTCAAAAAAGCTTTTTTTTTATCTTATTTGTCGATAACCTTTAATTACTAAAAAAAGGAAAGTATGATGCTGAAAAATTTTATTTTTAGAAGCTCAAAACAACCGGTCAGGATAAAATGGTACATTCTGAGTTAACCATGTGCTCAAAAGGCTGTAAAATAAGAACAAAGTGCCGCTGTCTATTAATTTATATGAAAAGCTTAAGAACATTAAAAATAAATAAAACATTAATGGTGATCCACTGTGTCCCTAGGCCCAATATGCCCGGTCTCCTCTGCTGCAATTAAATCAATCGAGATTAAAATATTTGCAATTAAATTAAGTTGAAGTTAAGGAGCGCATTTAAATAAATCACAATAGCATTGTAATGGCGTTACACATTTAACATTATCATTTTAGTTTTTATTAAATTTAAAAAAAATAATTGAACAAATTAAATATCTTTAAAATTTTGAAATTCAATTTTCTTCAAATTCTGCCCTATTTATTTTATTTTGTCCTATTTGTTTTATATTTTACTTTGGTATTCTAATACATAATTAATAAATCATCTAAATTGTTCTCTCACCTCCAATTTATGATAACCTTTTCCCCATTCTTTGGTCCTCCAGCACGCAATTTAAAATCTTTAATTATTATAAAAAAGAAAAACAAATCTACAATAGTTATTACGATAAATGAAAGATCAATCGTTGGACACCGCCTCCCTTTTCGCTATTTTGTTCCTTTTAAAGTATAAAATTCTTTCATTTTTGAAATTTAGTTAAATACTTGATGTTATTTGGAGAAAAAAAATCTAATATTTAAAACTTTTTTGAAATATTCACTGCGTGGCCACAACATTGATCTACGACGATTGGTGAGAAAACTGACAGCGCTTTCTCTCTTTCGCCAAATTGCCAAGCAGGTGCCCAAAACCAAAATGTGGGCCTTCCTGGAAAAAACCGCCGGATCAATTCTTTGGATCAATAACCCTACGTCAAATTGAATTGGCCTAGGATAAACTGGATTAGCTAGGCTAAACTAGTTCAGACACACGTAAATAGCAGGCCAAACTAGTTTATCTTACGTGCGTTTCGCCAAACTAGTTTGACCTAGTAAATCTAGTTTATACTAAGTGCGTTAGGATAAACTAGTTTGGCCTAGGAAAAACTAGTTTATTCTAAGTGCATTAGGATAAACTAGTTTGACCTAGGCCAATTTAGCTTGGTCTGAAATCTGGCTTGGCCGTTAACATATGAGGACGTGATTTTCAAAACTTCGATTTTCCAAAATTTAAAAAATCTAGTTTTCGCTATAAATCTATTCTATACGTAAACCTGCATAAAAAAACACCACAATCTAAAAAAGAAAACCCTATTTTTATAGTGTATTTCAAGCATTGTAAAATCTTGGTATAAAATGAAAAACAATGGACGCAATCGGAGGTTTTCTCGATTCCCTAAAATTTGATTTTCGGCAGGGATGTAGTGGAGGGTATACGGGGATATACGCCCTATACTCTCTGGATTTTTTTAAGGAACACCGTATATCCTCTGTTTCTAAAGAAAGCTATAGTATATATACACTAGGGTATACCCTCTGCTTAGAACGCTGTTTTTTTTTTTTTTTTTTTTTTTTTTTTTTTACGACTACACCTCTGATTTTCGGGATACGTGGGATTTATTTTATCTACTTATACAATCTTAAAGATTGGTATATTGATGTAGTACGTTTTTTCTTAGCCAAATGACATGTATCCAAATGTAGCCAAATAACATTCATACATAGTTTTTCTTCAGATCAACAATTGGAATGGAAGGATGATGAATCCCACTGATTGGGGTTGGAAGTCATTCAAACATGGTATACTTCGAATCACCACGAACGATATAGCTGCAACACCAGAGCTTCTAAATACTCTGTCATGCAAATGTGCAAAGGGATGCAAAGGCGGTTTATGTTCTTGTAGGAAGAACGGTGTTAAATGTTCAATTATATGTTACTACTGTAAAGGTGCGTCGTGCACAAATACCGCAGAAGAAAAAGACTCACAAACCAGGTACGACGAAAAAGTAGATATGGACAAGGATGCCTTTCATGTGCAGAAGAAAGAAGAATGTGCAGATCAAGGTCCAGCAAAAAAAAAAAAAAAAAAAAAAAAACGCTCCAAGCTCGATTTCCCTGTATTTCCCTCAAATAATTTGAATTGATGTTATCACCATTAGTTATATACAAATTTTGTAAAATAAATTAATTTTCTTGATTTTCTGTTATTATATTGTTCTCTAACATTTTATACATGAGAACTTCAAAAAACCAATTTTATGAGATGTTTTAGAAAAAAATGGAAAAAAATACTTTTTTGATCTAGCATATCTCGCTTATTTTTGGCAGAATTTTTAGTCTGTGGTACTTAATCGACGCAGAATTTTATGGTCTACAATTTGTAAATTAGAAATGTTTCTGTAGAGTGAACGTTTTTTTAGTTATTTGCGAAACACTTAAAAAAGTCCGAAACTTTTTATGCTTTTGTGGTGCCACGTCTAAAGCTCAACAGGAAAAGTGGGACAAACGTCAAATCCCTTCATTTGGATGTAAAACAAAGTGATTAAAACAATTTCCAGCTTTCGGCGAATTTTCGGTTAGAAAAATCCTATTTTTACTGGCCTATAACCTAAGTTATTTCATATATGAATAAGAAAATCTGGAAAATGTTGCATTCACATCAGTACTATAATTAAGGATTGGTCGAAACAGGTTTTTAAGACAGCAACAGAAACCGAAACCGAATTTTGGTGACCTTCCTGTTTTCGACTGAAAACGAAAATGAAAATGCCCAAAAAACTTTTAACGTATTTAATACATACCTAAATGTACATCGTTATTAATTAATTATACGTATTTATTAAATATGCATAATTATTGATTAATTATACTTATTTATTAAATACTAGAAAGATAGCCCGGCAATATTATGTTTTTCTCGCTTGTTTCGCAGTGATATATGAAGATAACACATTTAAAATATGAAACACATTTATGAAAAACTATGTATGTAATGAATATTACAAATGTATTTAAATTGCATTAAAAATGCAATTTAAAGATAAATTAAAATTTGAGCACAAAATTTGAGGACATGCGATGTTTTTATTGTAAAAACAATTTCATTATTTAAATTCTAACCATTATCTTCGACATAAATTTTTAACTGTTCTTCCTCTTTACATCTTGAAATACTTACATATAATTGCTCATGAGAAAAAAAGTGTTCCTTTAAATGCAGTCCCACTGTGACTTATTATCCTTGTGACTTATTCAACGTCAGTGCAAATGACAGTATAACTGGAAATTTCATTCATATCAATTCATTTTATTCCTTACTCATTCATTTCACATGCACCAATGCAATTTAACTTTTTTATGATATTATGTTATATTATACACGTATGTATTTATATATATGTAAAGTTGATGCCCACGCTTTCATTTTTTTCTTGGACATGAGGAGATAAAACAATTTCTATTCTGGCCCCAAAATTATTTTCTACTTTTTAGTGCATTTAAATAGGTTATCTATGTATTTTCTACATTTTTGTGAATGTTCAAAAGCACGCCCTAAAAAATGCATTTTTTTAAATTTATTTATTTATTTTGTCATACAGCTCTTTTTTAGTTTTACTTAAAATTTATTTTAGTCTTAATTTTTTAGACTTATCGTGCTTTATACAAATTTTAAAATTTAATATTTAAACTTTTCGTCCTCCCCGCCACCGCATATAGTGCAAAATAATAGGGAAATTGGCACTTTTCCACTATGGGGGCCTTGGTGGTTTTTTTTTTTTTTTTTTTTTTTTTTTTTTTTTTTAAGCTTGGCAGAATTTGGGCATAGAAAGTGAGATTTGTTGCCAAATGATATAAACAGCTATGAAAACAAGTTGATGAAATATTGTGTTTGTTTATATATGTATTTTAATTAAATGTATAATATTGTTGTTTTTTATACACAAATATACAATTTTTATATACAAATTCCTTCATTTTCTACGTAAAATTGGATAAATGACTTCTTTATATTAAATAAATTGTATAAATATAAAAAAAGAGTGTGTATGTGAAATGAAACAGTGAATAAGTTCCAAAATATACGTTGGCAAATTTCCTTCTTCTTCAAGGCAGATATCTCTATTTCGCAAAGGCTCCTATACTGAAAATGTACCGGGAATTTTATTTCTGCATCCGACTATGTAAAGCACATTCAAATCGGATAGTTAAGAGCCCAGATAATACAGCGCCGTCTTGTTACGGTTATTTTATTACTAGCATCGGGATGAAGATGTAAAGACGTACATTTTCGTATATCACTCTTTAAATTCTGACTCATAGATTCTGAAAAAAAAAAAAAAAAAAAAAAAAAAAAAAAACCTTAAATGCGCTAAGTTTAAATCAAATTGTGTTGACCTCGATTATAATGTTATAATGATTAATAAGTTCCAATAGGAATTCCGCTAAATTAGTGAGCTATCGCCAGGTTGACTTCATATATGGCAACTTTGGTTTGTCGCCAAATTTGACTGTATTTCGCCAAATTTGGTGCTATTGTAGTAACCCTGTATTAGTACTTTTCAATAATTACTCATTGTTAAAGCTGATACCAATTTCTCCATAGCAAGCCTAACATGGGTCGCGATTAATGAGGTCGTCCAACCGGAATTGTGAGAGACACACAGAGACTTCGGTTTTGTATAAATAGATACATAATTATTAATTAATTAAACGTGTGTCCCAAGTTGGCTGTCTGTGCCTTAGACCCAAAACTTTTTATTTTCATGTAAAATAAAACCTAATTAATTCATCAACGACACAGAAAAGTTTTCTAATTATACAAATTTCATTTAATCAAAAATATTTTAGTTTTAGGTATTAAACACCTCGATTTATCTTTTATAATGATTTTTGTAAATGATTATCTGTTGTACTGAAACTTTCTCAAAGGCTATTCGAAACACTTCTGCAGTTTCAAACTAAAAAAATTTTATTACTGTTAACCCTGTCGGCACCGAATTTTTTTTTCCAATTTAGGGAAAAATTACTTTTACCCTAACAAAATAAAAGTAGCTATCGGAATCACGGAAGTTACAGTTTACTGAAATATAACGAATGTGTTCTTTACAGAAACCTAACGAATGTAGTTATGTTGCTTGTTTTTCATATAAAAATAGTCTAAGGAAGACTTTTTTAAGACGTTTGGAAAATGTCGTATTACAATCAGATTAAACAAACATAAAAAATTTAGTAGCATTTTTTATCATTTATCACAAATTACTAATTCGAAAAAGGAGTCCCTAATTTAAATTTAAAGAGTGAAACATATGTTTGAATTAAAACAAACGCCAACGATTTACTAATAATTAATAAAACTTTTATTATTATTATTATTATTATTATTATTATTAAATGCTGAAACGTAAGTAAAGTCTTAATAGTAAATGTATCGACATATGCTATCACTATTAGGTATTGGAATTAACAAAAATATTTTTTTTTAATTTCAAATATTGCAATTCGAAGTAGGAGCCTCATATGAGGTTCAGGGTGACGAGAGGGTTAAGTCTGCAGCTTTTAATGAGCACGTGAAAAAAGTTAGTCATATCTGCATTCCTTGGTTTATAATTATCTCTTCCGTCTTAAGTCAGGCATGATTTATAATTATAAACAACGAAGTTCATAGCAATAAATAGTCTCATTTGAGGAGATACAGCTCAAATCGATGAGTAATGTTGAAAATTTCCGAAGGAAGAAACAAGATTTTTGGAATACAGATAGTTTCGGTCCAGCCAAATTTACAGCAGCATTTTCTCCAAAACTCAGATTTTGAGCCGAAAACGAAACCAAATTTTCGGTCGATCTCTAATTATATTATTATCTTGGTTTGCCATGTTATAACCCGTGGCAGAACAAATTTTATTGGAATGGATTTTATGGTTTATCTATCTACATTGTCAGAAAATCTCGTCTATATACACTAAATTATTCCTCATTTTTTAATAAATAATTTCCATACTCCTAGAAAACATGTTTTATCCTCGAATTCTTCCCCAAAGTCTGAAAAAGAGACAGAAATTCCGTTCATTCCTAGCACCTATGTGTATTGGCTCTATTAATTTTAAAATCCTAATCCCTTTTAAAAACGTTAAATTCTATAAATTAAGATTTCTACTTTATTTAAAAAATAATAATAATAAATCTATGCTAACAAGAAAGGAAATAAACATCTTCGAATTTAAAAGTAAATAACAATTAATTTTCTCATTCATTTAAAATTATTCACAATTTATTGTTTATAGAAAAAGATATTAGCATTTAAAATATATTGTAAATCAGTAATTAAAATAGATATTTAAAATATATATTTTAATCAAAATATTAAATGGAAAAAATCGATTTTACTGAAAAAAAAGTTCTCACATAAAAATATAATATCCATATTTTATATCTAGTGATCTACATAAAAATATTTCTAATACATATTTTTATCTTATTTTAATACTAAAGTATTAAAACCCAGTCACAATCTCATTAAAGACGAAATCTTCCCGAAATTAATTTTCAAATTCAAAGTATTTAAAAAAATTAATCAAGCCATACACATACGAGGAAAAAATATTTACTTCAAACAGTTTCATTACTGCGCAACTACAGTGGCTGAGAGGTTCTGCTCCCGAAGCTGGTGGAAAGGAGGTGCTGGGTTCGAAACCAATCGCGCCCGTCGGCCTAACCGTTTCGGAGTTTTTGTGGTTTTCTTCGAAATCTTGGTTTTTCCATGCGTAAATACGGGTTAGGTTCCCTTAGTAAGACCCACACGGAGGGCACTCCCCCTAGCACCTATATCCCTCGAGTAGATAATCGGCCTTCAAAAATCAACCCAACCCAAACCTCTACAATGTCAGTAATTTTTATTTTACCCGCATTTTCTTCTAATGATGTATATTTTATCTCCTGTAACGGTGAGAAAAAGAAACGGCTATTTGTCTATCAACGGAAAAATCCTGGCAGGAAAATTTCCGTGAAATGACCAAATTATTACTGAGAGTGTATGTTGTAGAATATAAGGAAATTTTGTATTTAAAATAAAGTTAAAATAGTTTTATAATGGTATATCTAGGTCTACAAGCGTTGAGCAGCGGCTACATTTTTGGTAGAACAGATTTAACTAAAGTTCATACCTTTTACAATCGATTTCACCGAAGAAAATTACGTCATTCGAGAAGTTTTGTGTGATTTTTTTTTTTTTTTTTTTTTTTTTTTTTTTTTTTTTTTTTTAACACGAGGGATGAAGAGCTTGCTTGTAAAATCCTGAGGCTGACTACACTCATTGTATTTCCATGTTTGAGAAATTTGTTCGTTGCCATGACAACATTACGTTTTCGTGCACCTAAACTCTTAAATTTGATACGGAAGATTGACCTTATTTTCTACGGTAACACTCCAATTAAAACACCATAATTATGCATATATTTTATTCCAAGGACTTAATATTTATTATTATGTATTGAGAAAAAAAGTTAATTAAAAATTCTTTTCATATTAGTTATGTAATTATTTAGTAATTCTATAATAATAAAGATAGATTTATGTGTGTTTTCTGCAGTTCAGTTATGTTAGTTTTCGTTAAGGATCGGCCGAAACTGGTTTTTAAGACCGAAACAGAAACAGAAACTGAATTTCGGTAATATTCCTATTTTCGGCCGAAAGCGAAAACGAAAATGTCTAATTTTTTTGAGTAAGTAATACATATATAAATATACATAATTATTAATTAGTTTTACGTGTTTATTAATTATACATATAATTATTAATTAATTAAGTAGCATCCGAAGTCCGCTCTCTGTGTTTCTGACCAAAAATTTTTATTTTGGTATAAAATAAAATGTAATTAATTCATTAACGACAGAGAATGATTATATCGTTATAAGAATTCCATCTAATTAAAAATTGTTTGAGATACATACCTCGATTAAACTTTTATAATGATTTTTGTAAATGTTCATCTATTATACTAGAACTTTCTCAAAGAGTATTCGAAACGCTTCTGGAGTTTCAAACTAAAAATTTTCTATTACTGTTAAGTCTGGAGCTTTTAATGAGCAAGTGAAAAGCGTCTTCAAAGTTTAGTCTTATATGTATTGCTTGCTTTATAATGTTCACTCACGTCTTGAGTCAGTTATGACTGATAATTATAAACAGTGAAGTTCATAGCAATAAATAAAGAATGTCTCATTTGAGCCGATACACATAAAATATATGAGTCATGTTGGAAATTTCCGAAAAAAGAAACGATATTTTTGGAATACAAATAGTTCCGGTCGATTTTTGGACCGGCCGAATATTCGACAGCTTTTTCGCCGAAAACAAATTTTCGGTGAAATTCTGATTTTGGCCCGGAAACGAAAACGAAACTGAATTTTCAGACGATCTCTAGTTTTCGAGTGTTTCGATTTCTTGTTTGTTTCCAATTTCTTTTCTGCAGCTTTAAGAAGACATTCAGTTCTCCCGAATAGAACTTATGATAATAAAACCACTTATTTAGGGTCCTAATTCCGGCCTTAATTGTGCCTTTGTTATTCAAGTATAAAAACTTGATACGTTTTGGAATAAAATTTCTAAGATATAAAATCTAAGATATAAAATTTCTAAGAAATATAAATAATTTCTAAGATGATTAGATTTGGGAATTATTTACGCTATAAATGTCGGGAACTTCACTTTCAGTTGCTTCCGTTTTGTATGCATTTAAAGCTATGTATTCCGAATTCCCTGATAAATGTAACTAGTTTAGACAACAGCAAAGAATCTCAATGTTTATTACTTGCAAAAATTCGATTCTGCAAAAAACTATTACATTATAATATAATGGTGTTGGTGTTGTTTGTAAATGTTTATGTTGTTATCCAATTAAAACACCATAATGATGCATATATTTTATTTCAAGGACTTAATATTTCTTATTATGTATTGACAAAAAAATTTAATTAATTTTTTTATATTAGTTATGTAATTATTTAGTAATTATATAATAATAGAGATATATAGAATAGTTGTCTGTGGGTTTTCTTTAGTTCAATTTTGTTGGTTTTCGTGTGTTTCGATTTCTTGTTTATTTCCAATTTTTATCTGCAGTTTTAAAAATATATTCAGTTTTCCCGGATAGAAATAATAATAATAAAACCACTTATTTAGGGTTCTAATGCCGGCCCTAACAGTGTCTTTGTTATTCAAATATAAAAACTTGATACGCATCGGAATAAAATAATTTCTAAGATAATTATTGTTAGGCATTATTTA
The DNA here is from genome assembly GCA_963932465.1 of Maratus speciosus. Lineage (NCBI taxonomy): Eukaryota > Metazoa > Arthropoda > Arachnida > Araneae > Salticidae > Maratus > Maratus speciosus. Next base: position 479,524,346 of record OZ010786.1, read on the forward strand.
CTCTTTGAATTTAAGAAACTTCACTTTCATTTGCTTCCGTATTGTATGCATTTATAGCTATGTACGTAATTTAGACAACAGTAAAGAATCTCATTGCTTATTACTTGCAAAAATTCGATTAAAAAAAAAAAACATTATAATCTAATAAAGACAATTATTAAACGGTTCAAGTTGGTTTTGTATCAATAAAATTTGAGGGCAGAAGGCCCGCCGTGGTCATGGAAAAAAGCCAATTTTTTAGCTCTCAGAAGGCATTTTATATTTTGTCCGCCATTGACTATCAAAAGAAAAAATGAAATATAAAAATGTGATGATTTATTAAATACTTTTGTCTTATATATCTTCTTATTCTTGTATTATTCAACTGATGTCAGAACCAGTGTTGCAGATTTGGCAAACTTTTAAATTCAAAATATGTATCGGAATTTTAAAACAGTAATTTTTACAAGTATCATGTAATCACCAAACATTTGTCATTATACATGGAGACATTACTATATGAAAATTTTGGTAGGTATTTTGAATTGTAAAAAATCTATTGATAAAATTGATTAGAATGTTAAAATTTCATTTCAAAATTAAAGATCCATTCTCTCTTTATCTAAAGTGATAGCAGTACTGATGACATAGCAATAAATTCTTAACACCAACGGACTAAAAATAAATAAATGAATAATTACATTCAATAATTTCAATATATTATGTAAACAAATTGTCATAATATGATTCAAATATTTTAGTTTTTACTTTACAAGAAAAGTGTTAATTTTGATTAAGACTAGAGTATTTCGACAATAACATTCTTTTGTTTAATCTTTTTTTTATGTCTTTGAAAATATTTTCGCAGATAACAAAACTTTGTATGTTATGTAGATTTTACTGTCTGATAAGCTTTCTGGCGAAAGATTTACATTATTTTAATTGAACAGCATAAGTATTTTCTAAATGTAAGTATTTTAAAAAAGCACAAGTGCATGTTTTAAATAAGTATTTTCGTGATGTAAGTATTTTCTGAAAAATGCAATTTATTTAATTAAAAATTTAAAGTTACGAATGAATGTCTTTCACATTGAAAAACAAGTAGGAAATTGCTAGTCAAACGTGGCAAATGAGGTGCGTTCGTACTATAACTAGTTTTAAAATTATTTTTTGCACTGAATGTATATTTTTTTGCACTTCCTAAGTGCATAGTTTGTAGCATCATTAAAATGCACTTGCAATAATTTTTTCCCATTCCCCGTAATGTAACGGAAAACTTTTGACTGTCCCCGTAATTAAACTATACATCCGATTTTCATAAAATTTGAAATGGCTCGACAAAACTTTGCAGCAATTATATATTTAAAATTTCAGACCATTCGGAAGGATGTAACATCATTAAAATGCACTTGCAATAATTTTTTCTCATTGGCCGTAATGTAACGGAAAACGTTTGACTGTCCCTGTAATTAAAGTACACATCCAATTTTCATAAAATTGAAAAAGGCTCGACAAAATTTTGCAACAATTATATCTTTAAAATTTCAGACCATTCGGAAGACTGTAACGTCATTAAAATTCACTTGCAATAATTTTTCCCATTGGACGTAATGTAAAGAAAAACATTTGAATGTCCCTGTAATTAAACTATACATCCGATTTTCATAAAATTTGAAATGGCTCGACAAAATTTTGCAACAATCATATATTTAAAATTTCAGACCATTCGGTTGGGTAGTTTTTGCTCTGTTATATGCGGACGGACGGACAGACGGACGGACGGACTGAACGACGACTATAGGTGCTACGTATTTATATAATTACGAACGCACCTAATAAAAGAACAATTCAATTTGGTACCATACAAAAAATCTCTTCTTTGATGCTGCCATCTACAGATCAAAATCGATATCAAAAATAGTAAGGAGACTATTTTTCAAAGTGTTCGTTTTTGAAAATACTTTTGCGGAGTATAAAAACTATCTTTCTTTTTTAATAACGTGTTTTTTTTATGTAAGTATTTCCTTACATATACAGTTTATTTAATTCAAAACTTAAAGTTAAAACTGAAACTAGACATATTACAATTAAAAAGTAAAAATAGTCATTTTTGGAGGATAGTGATAGATCAAACTTGTACAGTCCTAAAAATCCATAGCTTTGTGCTGCCATCTATAATTAATAATAGATATTAAAAAATATATGATGATGACTTATGAAATTGTTCAGTCATTTATCACGTTTAACAGGCACATATCTTCAGGAGGCTTGTGCTACAGATGCTCGTATCCAGGATCTCGGGTACGGAAAAAAAAGATTATTTTATTTTAATGAAAAATATGTAAATGCTTAACTTTCGTATAATCACAAGTTATTTCCTGACAAATTTATGTTTTTAAACATGGTTTATTATAAGTTTATATGTTTGGCATTTTTCAGGAATGAAATCGAACTTTTTTTTGTCACTATACTGTAAAACAGTTATTGAATCTCCCTTAAACACTAAACTTCTAATATTGTATTGATGCATCTTGTGCATTATAACAAATCAAATTATCAATTATTTTTATTTTGAAATTTTAAGATGCCATTACCATTAATGATTTTGGCAACTATTATTTTACGTATGATTTGTAATTTAACAACAAACATTTACTTAATAAAATAGCTAAAATTTTAAACAACGATTTTACGCACAAATAACGTACAGAACGATAAAAAATACCCATACGATCGTTTCGAGGATTCCTCGATCCCCTTCCTCAGTGAGAAAAAAAGAAAAAAAAATAGAAAAAAAAAAAAAAAAACTAGAAAGATAACGACAGAATATGTGATACTAGAAAACGCAAATTCTGCTCTTTGAGAATTTAGTTTCGCCACCGATGGAAAAAAAACTATGTATATATCAATAGCACAAAACATATTTCAATTTTAAAATTTACAGCACAGGCTTTTATTTTAAGTAAAATAACGTCATTTGCATCCGCTGAAGATTCCCACATTTACGATCCACTCTTAAACATCTACAGTAAAGTAGGCATAGGACGTCAATATCGCGAAATGCTACGCAATTGCAACAAAAAGATCCCGTCATTAAAGAAATCCGATCAAAAAAAAAAAAAAAAAAAAAAAAAAAAAACGGCTGTCTAAGGATTCATAGGCCTTCATTTGTTTGTAACATTAATATAAGACACTTAAAATTAAATATAGTTTATAATAGCTCATGTTTTAACAGAAATCCTTCGTTTATATTTTTTCAAAATAGCACGTATTTTAATTACATTTTCTTTCGGTTGTTATGAAAAATTGGCAACAAAAATATATAATTAATATTTTACAACTATTTTTCCATAACTTTCTACAGAAATGGAGTACTTCCGTTGCCAATATTAAGCAAATGGCTCCAAAAACTACAAGTAAAAATAATGTTTCAAAAAGAAATGGAGGTGCAGTTTTCAAACAAATTGCATTGAAAAGTACATTTTTCCCCCAATACGACGATATAAAAATTGAAAATGTGCGATGCTTAGACGTTTAAAAGATTGCTATAGAGTATTTAATCGTACTGCTTTGTTTTACAGATGCCTTCTATAAGATAACGTTATTTTTTGAAGACGACACAAAATAAGCTGGGAGAAAGAAATAGCATACCGTACCGGGGGGCTAAAAAGGATTAAAATGGTTTCGAAGATCCCTTCGGTTATAGCCCCGAGTACTGAGTTCTATACTATATTATCGGTTACACTATACCGTGTACCGAGTACCATAACCGAGGGGTTCTTCGAACCCATTTTATTATTATTTTTTTTTTCTCACTGTGAAAGGGGGTCGAGGAATCCTCGAAACGATCGTATGGGTATTTTTTATCTTTCTGTACGTTATTTGTGCGTAAAATCGTTGTTTAAGATGTCAGCAAAAGCTACTTTACCATAAAGGTGCGTATTTTATAGCAAAATCAATCTTTCCTTTTTATTATTCGAATAAGCATGTTCCATTTTTCACGCATACACATCGCAATATGTACTATCTAATTTATAAAATTAAAATTGAATTTATATCTTAAATTTTTCTTTTGGTCTCTCATCACCCAATTCTTTATTTACGGTTGGTTGGTTGTGTTTATGACGGCCAATTATCAACACGAGGGATATAGGCCCTAAGGGAGGGGGAGGGTGCCCTTTGTGGGGGTCTTTCTGAGGGAACCTAACCCGCATTAACGCTTGGAAGTCCAAGGTTCGAAGAAAAACACGAAAACTCCGAAAGATTAGGCCGACGGGCGCGATTGGGATCGAACTCAGCACTTCCCGCCTACCAGTTTCGAGAGCAGAACCTCTCGACCACTGGTAAAACTTTATGGTAAAAACTTTAAATCCCAGGTAAAGATTTTAAATCCCAGTAATCAACGAAAAACATACTTAAAATTTTTAGAATATTATTAAAACAAATTACTACTCTTCAATTATTTTACTTTTCTTCATCTTAAAAAAAATCTTTAATTGTTTTCCATCTTTATAATAAGTAAACGCTCTTAAATAATGGTATTTAATTTATTCATTTAATGTTGAATTTCTGAAACTGTTTTAACAGGCTAAAAAATTATATTATACATTTGCTGCATTTTCAGAATTGTTTTTAAAAAGTATTATTCGGTTATAGCTCAGTATATCTAGCATTCTCTTAAATAAAGACCAAATTAAATTTTCGAAATTAAATTTAGAAAATAATAGATATTTAGGAGTCAAAAATATCCAATTTAGGAGAATAGTGCAATTTAATAATTTCAGAAAGATATGTTGTTTGGTGCTGCCATCTCTGATCGTATTAAAATATTAATAATAATAACACACTGCATTTAGCAATTACTGCAACCATCTACTATTATGTAAAAATGTAACCGTGGTTTGATTATTTTAAACAGTTCATTCTGAAGCTTTTTTTCTTCAGATTGTTTGTTTTTAACCTCTTCGCTCCCTGGATCCCAAAACGGGGACCTCTGTTTTGTCCCATTTTATTGATGGCGCTCGAATATAATTAAAATTTTTATATAAGAATGATATGTTTCGAAGTCTAAGATTCGAACTAATACAAATAAAATAAAAATCTTGCTCTGAAGTCAAATGGGAGAAGAAATTATTCAGTAATAATTAATAACACTGCATTAATACTCAGTAGCAAAGAGGATAAAACATACACTTTTTCCTTTGTTATATAAAAATTATGTTTGAGAATATACTTTTCCTTTATTGCAGAATTAGTAATTGTTTTTAACTTTACTTAGCATTATCCCTGGGAAGCAGCAAATACAAATAAAATAAAAAATCACAAAAAAAGACCCACATATGACGATTAGACTTTATGTGGAGAATAAAATCTAAGTTAGACAAAATAGAGTTACAAAGGCAATGAAAAGGAAAGCTGTACATTATACTTTTATATTCTATGCATCAGATATAGGTTATAAAACGCGGTTTTAATTGTTGAGTACCACTATTTTCAAGCAGTAATTTTAGCGATATTTAAAAGCAAATTTCTGTCTACTAAATAAGAAAAAAGTTACATTTTAAAAATAATCGAACAAATCCTGAGATGTTGGCAAAAAAGCCTACAAAACGGATAACATGCATTTAAAATTTATTTTAACTATTAGTTTTAAAAAAATGAGAAAAACGTCTAGCAAATGACTAAAATCATTCCTCTCTTCAAAACTATCAAAATATAAACTATTTCAAAAGAAATACAGAAATTAATGTGAATGAAAGGTTTTAACTTTGAATACCAAAATTTTCAAACAATAATTTTATCCTGATTTGAACGCAAGTTTCTGCGTATTAAATAACATAAATGTTACATTTTGAAAATAGTCTTACAAATCCTGAGAATATATTTTAGCAGAAAATCTTACTAAATGGATTAAATGAGTTTAAAATTGGTTTTAACACTGCTCGTTTAAAAAAAAATAATAAAATAAAAAAAGGAGAAAAATGTGTCGCAAATGCTTAAAATCATTATCCTCTTCAAAATTATCAAAATATAAACAATTTCAAAAGATATGCAGAAATAATTGTTCATGAAAGACTTTAACATCGAGTACCACTATTTTCAAACACTAATTTCAGCCTTATTTAAACTGAGTTTTCTGTCTATCAAATAAGGCAAATGTTACATTTTGAAAATAGTCGTACAAATCATGAGAATATATGTTGGCAGAAAATCCTACCAAATGGATTAAACGGGTTTAAAATTTCTTTTAACTACACGTTTGAGAAAAGCAGATAAAACACTAGTTAATGCCTAAAATCATTCTACTGTTGAAAATGATCAAAATATAATTTATTTCAAAAGAAATGGCGATATGAATGTTCATGAAAGAGACTATTTTAAGTACCACATTTTTCAAACAAAAATTTTAACCTATTTAAATGCAAGATTCTCTCTATTAAATAAGGCAGTTGCTACATTTTGAAAATAGTTGTCGAAACCCTGAGAATATATGTTGCCAGAAAATCTTATCAAACGGATTAAATGGATTTAAAATATGTTTTGACTAATCGTTAAAAAAAAAAAAAGAAAAAAAAAGAAAAGAAAAGAAAACGAGAAAAGGTCCAGTAAATGCCTCAAATCATTCTGATCTTCAAAATGATCAAAATTTAAACTACACTGCTCAAAACAATTAAAGGATATTTGAAGTTTTATATAAAATAAAGATATAAACGAAATTTTTTTTGCCGAAAATAGAAGAAGAGAATCACAAATGCAAATTTTTCTGGTTTTCAAACTGTGGAGAATGCAAATTTTGAGTTCGACGTCAAAAACGTCGCTTCAGCGGCAGCGAATGAAATTTGACTTTCAACTGGATAAAAGAGAATGAAGACAAGGATGATCGGCATTCAGTGATTGCTTTGTTTCGATGAGTACGATGTCTCAGCGAAGTCATTTGACAGATTCAGAAGCTTTGAGAATTGTTGGTAGGTTAGAAGGGGGCTAAACTCAAGCCGAAGTAGCGCAAGCCATTGGAGTGTCACAAAGTGTCATTTCCAGGATCTGGAACCGTTTTTTGGAGAGTGGATGTGCAGGCCGAAGACCAGGGCAAGGTCGTAGACGGGCAACAACGCCCAATGAAGATCGGTATTTAGCGTTAACAGCTCGGAGACACCGAACCATGAACGCTACTCTTCTCCAACAACACCTTCGCTCGGCTACAGGCACCACGATTTCAACTCAGACTGTCCGAAACTGGCTCCATGCTGTAGGTCTGTATGCTCGCCGACCGATGGTATGTGTTAGATTAACATCAAGGCATCGTCGCGACCACAGGCAGTGGGCAACCGAGCATGTCAACTGGAGGAGAAATGAATGGAACAATATTCTGTTTTCTGACGAGTCCCGTTTTTCTGTGCATCCGGATAATATGCGTATTTTCATCTGGAGGGACCGTGGCAGTAGGAATAGTCCTGCGTTCGTGCACGAAAGTGTCAGATTTGGAGGTGGAGGAGTGTTGGTGTATGGTGGCATCTCCATTGACGTGCGCACTGACCTCTACATCATTCGAGATGGAGCTCTGACTGGTCGCCGATATACGGATGAGATCCTCAGGCCTATTGTAGTCTCTTACGCTGCAGCAATCGGAGATAACTTCATTTTAATGGACGATAACTGCAGGCCACATCGTGCAAACCTGGTGGAGGATTTCCTTTTCGAGGAAGGAATCGTTCGAATGGAATGGCCAGCGTGTTCTCCAGACATGAATCCAATCGAACACGTTTGGGACGCTCTAGGAAGACGAGTTTCTGGCCGCCAACAACCCCCACAAACTCTCCAAGAACTGGAAAGAGCTCTTCTGGAAGAGTGGGGCAGAATACCCCAACTCGTCATTAATAGCCTCATTGAGTCCATGCCTCAAAGGTGTTCAACGTTGCTGGCCGCCGTGGAAACCATACCCCCTACTGAAAATGATTTTCTTTGAAGAAAACACCTTTTCTTATTCTTTTTTTCTCATATGCACAAATTGTGTTTTTTTCCTTTAGTACACAAATGCGCAATAAAATGCATTTTTTTCTGCCAAACATGTGTAATTTATTCTCATATAACCTACTATGTCTGTCGACCATGTATCAATCAGCTAAACAGTTTACCAGATACAAAATCCACCTAAAACTGCAATATCCTTTAATTGGTTTGAGCAGTGTATTTCAAAAGAAATGCCGAAAATTATGTTCATGAAGGGTTTTACTTTAGGTACCATAATTTTCAAACAATAGTTGTAGCTTTCTTTAAACGGAAGTTTCTGTCTATTAAGTAAGGTAAATGTTACATTTTGAAAATAGTACTGAAAATATATGTTGGCAGAAAATCTTAACAAACGGATTAAATGGATTTAAAATATGTTTTGACTAATCGTTTGAAAAAAAAAATAAAAAAACGAGAAAAATGTCCAGTAAATGTCTCGAATCATTCTGATCTTCAAAATATAAACTATTTCAAAAGAAATCCCGAAATGAATGTTCATGAAAGGTTTTACTTTAAGTACCACAATTTTCAAACAGTAATATTAGCCTTATTTAAACACAATTTTCTGTCTATTAATTAAGGCAAATGTTACATTTTGAAAATAGTCCTGAAAATATATGTTGTCAGAAAATCTTATCAAACAGATTAAATGGATTTAAAATATGTTTTGATTAATCGTTTGAAAAAAACAAGAAAAATGTCCAGTAAATGCCTCAAATTGCTCTGATCTTCAAAATTATCAAAATATAAACTATTTTAAAAGAAATGCCAAAATGGATGTTCATGAAAGGTTTTACTTTGAGTAGCGCAATTTTCAAAGAATAATTTTAGCCTTATTTAAACGCAAGTTTCTGTCTATTAAGTAAGGCAAATGTTACATTGTGAAAATATTCGTGGAAATCCTGAAAATATATATTGGCAGAAAATCTTACCAAACAGATTAAATGGATTTAAAATTTGTTTTGATTAATCGTTTAAAAAAAAACGAGAAAAATGCCCAGTAAATGCCTCAAAACATTCTGATCTTCAAAATTATCAAAATATAAAGTAATTCAAAAGAAATACCGAAACGAATGTTTGTGAAACAGGAAAATAATAATTATAATAACATAATAGTAATAAACATAAATAAATATTGAAAACATACTCATTTAAATCAGAACGTGTTAAATTTTCTGTTTTATTTTTATTTATATATTTATTAGAAGACCTTCTAATGAAGTAGGTTATTTCATACTTGTTAACCACCCTTTAATCTTCTTCAAAATGCGAAGCATTTTGACCCATGTCAAATACTTTTCAAGCTTGAAAAAGTTTTTGAGATAAATTCCAATTAAGGGTGCAGTACCAGTGATTTTAATAAAAAAAATACAAAAATGTCGAATTTCAGATTTTTATTATAAAATATGCCTTAATATATTCTGATCAAATATCGGAACAATTCGATAAATAATCAAGGAGATATACTTAATTTCCTGAAGTTTTCCAATTCAACGTCCCTTTAAAAGCCAATGTTTAAACTCATTTCACAACACTCAGTTCGAAATTTTTTTATATTTTCATTTTAATCAATATACTAAGACTTCAACAATACTGAAGCAAAATGCCTGAATTTTATATATAAAAAAAAATATCTTTAGACCCTATGTACGAGGCCTAAATATCGGATTTTTGATATGAGTGTAACTTAAAAAATAGTAATAAAAAAAAAATAATAATAAAATATGTACTTAAAAACTTGACTTAAACAAACTTAAAAACTTAAAAAATAACTTATAATAAATTAACTTAAATAATAATAATAATAATAATAATAATAATAAAAAAATATGAACTTAAAAACTTGTTATTTTGCCACGTTTTTTTCATATATATATATATATATATATTTTTTTTTTTAACTGATCTAATGGACTAATCAAAAACCTGATACTTAGATTTATAGAAAAAAGTACTCTAAATAAAGGATAAAAAAAAAAAAATCTATATCCAAATATGAAAAATAAAAAAGAATAAGATATTTTGAAATTGTTAATTTTCTTTAAATAAAATTTTTATTTTCTTCTATCTTTACAAGAAGAATGTATTGGATTCGTGAAAATTTTTTGAGTTTCGGTTTTAGGGGTCAGAGATTCCGAAAAACATATTTTTACAAAATGTCTGTCTGTCTGTGAAACAAATATTGTGGATGCTCTATCTCAAAAACTAATGCACGGAATTTAATAAAAAATTATATTCAGTTGGTCCCTGGTGAAAATTGGTGCTGATTAATTTTTGGTGTAAATCGCTCAACAAGTGGCGCTACTAAGCAACATTTTTCACGGTTTCCGCAATAGCTCTGTCTCCAGGACTAATGCACGGATTTTCAGATTCAGGTAGTCTTTAACATGAATTGACATTTTATATATTTTGGTGAAATTCGCTCAATAGGTGGCGCTGCTATGCTGCATTTTTTGTAATCTCCCTAATAACTCTATTTCAAGAACTATTGCTTGGATTTTCAACAAACTTCAGACTCACGTATACCTTGATATAATCTGGTCCTGATTAGTTTTTGGTGTAAATCTCTCAACAGGTGGCGTTGCTATGCAGCATTTTTCCCGATTTCTACAATAGCTCAATCTCCAGAACTAATGAACGAATTTTCATCAAACTTCAGATTCAATTAATCCTTTACATGAATTGACGTTTTATAAATTTCGGTGTAAATCGCTCAATAGATGGCGCTGTTATGCTGCATTTTTTGCAATTTCCGCAATACCTCTATCTCAAGAACTAATGCTTGGATTTTCAACAAACTTCAGATTCAGGTATACCGTAATATAAATTAGTGCTGTTTAGGTTTTGGTTCAAATTGCTTGACAGGTGGTGCTGCTTTGCTGCATTTTTCAGAATTTCCGCCATAGCTCTATCTCAATAACTAATGCACTAATTTTCATGAAACTTCAGATTCAGGTATACCTTAATATCAATTATTTGAAAACAACGTTTAAACACACAATAAAATAAGTTGATTTGATCAGACGTATACGTTTCGTGAGTACTAGGACTCACATTTTCAGTGTAAAAAACTTTAAAAACAATATCCCCCAACTACATGTACGGTGAAAAACCCAAATGTCAAAACATAATACCAAAAGATCATCAAGTTCCAACAGCCAATGAAATTAATGCTGAAGTGAACTGTCGTGACACAACAGATCCACTCAGAAAATTGAGATGTATGGTGTACTAGATAAATCAGTAACCAAGGAGTCTTTAAATTTATAGATATGAACAGCCTCAAAAAAGTCTAAATCGAGAGAAGTAATGCATTTCTTGATAATGGTAGCTGAGTCAAAGTTAAAATTATGTCCCTCCCCCCAGCAATGAGAGGCGATAGAGGGTTTCTGTAATTAATTTTTCTTTGCATAGTTTCTGTGTTCATTGACTCTGTAACGGAGTTTTCGTTTAGTTTGTCCAATGTAGGACAAACCACATTGGCATTGAATGTTGTAAACGCCCCAATAATTATGAGGAGGAATTTGATCCTTAAGTTGCGAAAAAGCTAATTTATTAACTGGTTTAAAAACCACATTAAAATCATAATGTCTTAAGATATTAGCCATCTTAAAGCTAATGCTATTATAAAATGGTAAAATGATAAGGTTAGAAATGGAAACCGCAGTAACAGGAGAATCAAGATTATTAACATATTTATTAAGACTATGAGAAATTAAATTATTGATATAAGATAAACTAAAACCTCGATCAATAGCCACAGATCTAATGTAATTTAATTCTGTAATAAGTGAATTATTGTCTTAACAAATTAAGCGAGCTCTATTATTGAAATAAAGAAAAGCTGAAGCTTTTTGGGAAGGGGTGTGACATGAATTGAAATGGGGGGGGGGGGGTTACAGCAAAAGGTTTGCGGTAAACGCAGGTGTCAAAGGTGTTAAGCTGACGTGTAACCAACACATCCAAAAATGGCAATCTATTATTTATTTCAACTTCATAAGTAAATTGAATGACTGAATCTATTGAGTTTAAAATCGTTAATATATTGTCAACAGAAAATAGAGAAAGGTCCAAGAGTGCAAAAGAATCATCTACATATCTACAGTAAAATGGGAAGTTGATAAGGTTAAACATTTTAACCTCAAAGTAATGGAAATATAAATCTGCTAAAAAAGGAATAAGAGGATTACCCATTGCTAAACCATCTGTCATAGAATAATATTGATTAGAAATTTGAAATGAATTTTGTTTTAAGCAAGTACTGAATAACTCAATAATGTGGTTGATTTCATAATCTGTGTAATGAAATTCTTTTAATCTGACAGTGGGTCATTCCATGGTTACGGACGTAATAAAAAGAGACTTTAAAGCTTCATAAATAATGTAAAAAAAAAAAAACTTATTACATGGATTATTTTATATTTAAGGTCGGTCCAAGAATTGCAAATAGAATATTAAATTTTGAAATCTGAAAAATGTTGCCATAATTTTTGAAAAAATAAAATCTAGGTGTTACGGACGTAATTCACAAAACAGTCAAAATTGCATATAGTTGCAGTTATTGTCATAACCCTGTGAATTTTAAGGAAGAACATTTAACTTTTTCTTCAATAATTCATTATTAGGATATTAGCTGTCTGAAACTGCAATTTTTAAAACCTTAAAATAATTATTAATTAATACATGGGATAATTAAATTGTTACAGACGTAACATTTGTCTGTTACGGACGTAACAATTCAATGCATCAAAATTTATTTATGAATTCTAATTCATTTATAATATATTCCCTAATTTCTTTTATAAATTTTAAAAATAGAATATTCCAATACAAAAACTAGCCTAATTACAACTTTTACAAATAATTTTTGAAATGACAATAACTTGTTAAACTTTATCATAATTTAAGTGAAATGTTCTCAATCTCATCACTCTCACCTTTTTAGTGCTAATTCTTTTATTTAATTTACTTTTTATACTTAAACTGCATGTTTTCAGAAAATTCACACTCTAAGCTATAAAAAAATGTATTACATGACTTTATAAATTAAACATTATTTGTTTTATAAATAAAAAAATTATAGTACTTTGGTTTCACTTTTCATGGTATGACCCCAGTGAGACTTTGTAGTGCACCTTGAACTGGAACATGGGTGAACAGGGAAGTAACATCGAATGAAACCATGCGTAAAGGGGGGGGGGTGAAGTTTTTAATTCGATTTACAAAAGAACTAGAATTCTTAATAGTATAAATATTAGAACTTGAAAGTAATTAAAAGCGTTTCACTAAATATTTAGCAAGAGGATATGAAGGAGAACCGATATTAGATACGATAGGCCGGAGGGGAACACCAATTTTATGAACTTTAGGCAGAGTGTAAAAGCGACTACAGTTAGCAATAGACGGAATTAATGACATTTTAATACTGTCATTAATACAGGGAGAGGTTTTTTTAAGTTTTCTGGTATTTATTAGATCACTATCAGAAGGATCCCGATTTAATTAAATGTATGGGCTGGATTGTAAAAGATTCTGAACTTTATCCAAATAAGCTGTTTTATCCTGTACCACTATTTGACCTCCCTTACCAGCTTTAGAGATAACAATGTCATCATTAGATTTTACAGAGGATAAATCTTCTTTAAGATCCTTTGTTATGTTTGATTTGAAATTCATAGAATTGTGATCAACTGTGTTTTTAATGAGAACCCTAATATAATCCTTTTGAGAACTAGATAGTTTGATAAATTTAAAACATCTTTCAACTGGAGCAATAAGATTAGGTAAGTCTGAACGTTTGCTAAAAGAAAAATTATAATTAAGTTTGAGAGCTTTCTCTTGTGTCCTTTTTTAGCAGATTTATATATGCATTACTTTGAGGTTAAAATGTTTAACCTTATCAACTTCCCATTTTACTGTAGATATGTAGATATTCTTTTGCACTCTTGGACCTTTCTCTATTTTCTGTTGACAATATATTAACGATTTTAAACTCAATAGATTCAGTCATTCAACTTACTTATGAAGTTGAAATAGATAATAGATTGCCATTTCTGGATGTGTTGGTTACACGTCAGCTTAACACCTTTGACACCTGCGTTTACCGCAAACCTTTTGCTGTCACCCCCCCCCCCCCATTTCAATTCATGTCACCCAGTATTCCCTTCCCAAAAAGCTTCAGCTTTTCTTTATTTGATTAATAGAGCTCGCTTAATTTGTTAAGACAATAATTCACTTATTACAGAATTAAATTACATTAGATCTGTGGCTATTGATCGAGGTTTTAGTTTATCTTATATCAATAATTTAATTTCTCATAGTCTTAATAAATATGTTAATAATCTTGATTCTCCTGTTACTGCGGTTTCCATTTCTAACCTTATCATTTTACCATTTTATAATAGCATTAGCTTTAAGATGGCTAATATCTTAAGACATTATGATTTTAATGTGGTTTTTAAACCAGTTAATAAATTAGCTTTTTCGCAACTTAAGGATCAAATTCCTCCTCATAATTATTGGGGCGTTTACAACATTCAATGACAATGTGGTTTGTCCTACATTGGACAAACTAAACGAAAACTCCGTTACAGAGTCAATGAACACAGAAACTATGCAAAGAAAAAATAATTACAGAAACCCTCTATCGCCTCTCATTGCTGGGGGGAGGGACATAATTTTAATTTTGACTCAGCTATCATTATCAAGAAATGCATTACTCCTCTCGATTTAGACTTTTTTGAGGCTGTTAATATCCATAAATTTAAAGACTCCTTGGTTAATGATTTATCTAGTACACCATACATCTCAATTTTCTGGGTGGATCTGTTGTGTCACGACAGTTCACTTCAGCATTAATTTCATTGGCTGTTGGAACTTGATGATCTTTTGGTATTATGTTTTGACATTTGGGTTTTTCACCGTACATGTAGTTGGGGGATATTGTTTTTAAAGTTTTTTACACTGAGGATGTGAGTCCTAGTACTCACGAAACGTATACGTCTGATCAAATCAACTTATTTTATTGTGTGTTTAAACGTCGTTTTCAAATAATTTATTTTTCCACACAAGTTCTGTACTTACTATACCTTAATATCAATTAATTCTGTTTATGTTTTGGTGTAAATCGCTTAATAGGTGGCGTTGCTCTACTGCATTTTTCAGAATTTTCACCTTAGATCTATCTCAATAACTAAGGCACGAATTTTCATCAAACTTCAGATTCATGTATACCTTGATATCAATTAGTGCTGTTTATGTTTTGGTATAAATCGCTCAACAGGTGGGGCTGCTATGCCACATTTTTCAGAATTTCCGCTATAGCTCTATCCCAAAAACTAATGTACGAATTTTCATCAAGCTTCAAATTCAGATATACTTCGATATGAATTGATGCTAAATTGATCTAATTTCTTGTGCTATTTAAATAATTTAATTGACGTGATTTATATAGATGAAAGTTTTGTGATGGCCACAACATACTAGTTTAAAGTTATTGCTATGTTGATAATTTAACACTTTTTTTAAAATCTATTATGACTATGCTTTATTCAAACATGAACCTAAAAATATAATATAGGGTATAATTGCAAAAAAAAAAAAAAAAAAAAAAAAAAAAAAAATTGGTATCGAGTCCCCTTGTTTCATGAAATAAAGGTGCCTCAAAAAATTTTCTGCTTGGAAAAGTCACATTATACTACATTTTGCGACAGAATAGTTGGACGTTAGGAAATATGTTGTTCCGAGCTTGATTAGTTAATGTTTGTCAAGTAATACAGGCAATTTAATGATCGGTTTCAGCTCAAAATTTAAATAGTAGAAATATCGAATGCATTTCTTATTCAGTTTCTATAATAGACCGAGGTAGAGTTGCTTTCCTTTATTTAATCTTGGTATTATAATGAATTAAATATAACTGAAAAATATATTTTCATAATTTCTGGTTCGAAATTTGTTTAAACTGGGTCAAATTAAACGACATTTTGCAGAAGTATTATGTGAATTTGACAGGTATCGAACAATTAACTCATTTAAATCAGCGTGCGGAAGTTAAAAACAATTAAATGTTTCTGCTTTTTTTTTTTTATAAAAAAATATTTTTCTTAAACAACTTATAATAGAGTACATTGTTTTATATATGCGAAACTCTCGTTATTCGTCTTTAAAATTTAATTTAAATTGACTTAGTTTAAACAATTTTCAAACCAGAAAATTTTGTTAAAATAATTTTTTTAAATAATGATTAATCAAATATGTTTTTCATGTTCAGTCGAAAACGGTTAAGACGCATTTCAATGGAGTAGACAAAAATCGTGAACTAAGCGGTTTCGCGTCACATGGTTTGGATAAAATTGCTGGAACTGGGTTTGTTTACACCTTTAATAGTCTAAATGAACTTTAGGGCTTTAGCTTATATGTTACTTGTCGAAAATTGTCTCTTTTACGTATGTATTTTGATTAAAATTTAATTGTATTCAATTCTAACTCATTGTTTCTTTTTATAGACCGGCTGTAATAATAACGGAAAAAACATGGATTCAAAGATACTTTTATTGTCAATTAATACGCTGCAATAAAAATAAAACAAAAATAATTTTCCTTCTACATTATTTCTTTTTTTAACAGAAAAGAAAAAAAAAAATCTTTGAAGCACAACCCAGGTTTTAAAATAACATTTAGTACTTGTAATAATGAGTACCATTAAAATCTGTCCTTCTTTTAGATAGTTCTATAAGAACTATTCTTATTAATCATTGTATAAAAAATATTGTTTGTATAACAAAAGGTATTGAAAACATAAAATAATTGTCCAACCGCAGTCGCATTTGTTTAATCTTTACGAGTTTCATTTTTTGTTGCGTATAATATGCATTATAAAACATAGTAGTGATATAACGTACATTTAAAGACTCACTAATAACAGGTATTATCATCTCTAACCACAATAATTTTTATGACGTATCTGAGTTACCAGAATTCGTCTATATATGATTAGCAAACGTCCAAACCGTGTTTTCTCACAAAAAAATAAAAAATGAGTTATTGTTATTTTTATGAACTCTGTGTTAAATTGCACAGAAATAAACGGCATTTTTAACCAAAAAACGTTTTTCTCCGATTATAAATCAATTTTAAAACTTGACGTTTCAATCAAAGAGTGTTTCCTCCAAAGCCTGCGTTCAGTCAAACAGTGTTTTCTCCAGTCTGCCAATCACAGTTGTCACTTTATGTGTACTTTCGAAACCTACCATAGATATCACAATTGAAATAGATTGTTTTAGAGAAAAATAAGAGAACTTTTAAGGTTAAAGGCTTCCAGAATTATAGATTTCAAGATCTAAGTGAAGAATATGATGTAAATCTTCTTAAAAATGGAGTTACTGTTGGCCATGTTCAAAGGGTTGTTTTAGAATCTCTTCCTCTTAGCCACGTCATATCAGTTGAAAAGAAAAAAGATGTTGAAAAACTTTTGAAGGTAATGTATGGTGAACAGTGGCAAAATCAACCTGATGATGTCTTCAAATGGTACAACCACATTATCCATGATTTACTAGCCTGCAGTGAATAAGAGGGCGATGTGTGTGACTGTCTAGATGAAAATATTGGTTTTAAAATTTGAAGTAGATTTCTGGCAAACATTTATTTAGTAAATATTATATGAATACTACTAGGTACCATAATCTGTCATTTTATTTTATCAATAATCAACTGAAGTTCGGTATTTACTCAAATAAAATAATGCTTTTGTATTATTTGTGAGTTAGAACTTATTTCATTCAAAAAGTGCTTTATCCACTTGTCAAACAATCAAAAAATGTTTCCCCCCTCTGAATTCGGTCAAAACGTGATTTCTCCAAATATTAAATGCATTTTATTAATTTGTTTTATGTTTAATATCTTAGGTATGCTTGCAATTCTTTCTAATAACCAGTAATAAAAATACACAATAAAAAATTTAATTAAATACCAGTTATTTTCTAATTTATCAGTTTTTTGTGTTTTTTGAAAATTTGTAATTAAAGGAGAAAGCATGGTTTGAATGTTTGCTCCACATATTTCTACTGCAGTAAAAACATATAGTAAGCGATAGAGAAAGAATGGTAGTAGGCGGGATCAAAGTAGAATTGTAGTTTTGCTAATGTAGCGAGTTTTAATGTTATTCAAATATCTACCACTATTTCCGATTAGTAATTTTCGCCTTAATTAATTTGATATTAAATAAAGTATATAATACTATTCGGAGACAGTTTTTTATCTGGATAAAAAAAAAAAATCCGCTAAATTGGCAACACTCCAGTAGAGAGCAGAAATTGGCATTTCGATCAATGAATTCGCGTTTTAAGGTATGTGTCTACCCTCAAATCGCCGTTTTTGCGAAAATGTTTGTTTTTGTGTTTATAATTTTAAATTTAAGTTTAAACATTTAGGATTCCAAAAATGCCTTACGCTTAGTTCAGCGGTAATTAGGAGAAAAGTTATAGCACAAAATATAAACCTTTATACATAAGTTTCTGTGCTATATTAAAATCTTAACTTGCGTTTTCTGGAAAACTGTGTTTTTCATTGTTTACGTTTAAAAGAAACCTCATTTCTTAAAAAAGTTTTTAAGATATTCAAATAAAATTTGGTCACAAGGTTCTGAACATCTATTTGTATGTTTTGAAGCAAAATGCAGATTTTAAGTATGTATATATTAATTTAAGAGCTGTTTCTATTGAAAAATACACATTTTTTAAATAAAAAATCATGTTTTGTATACAAAATTTGGTCTGTACTAGTAAATTTATGAGGTATTGGAAATCTTTTGCTTCATAACACAGGTAAGGGTTTGCTAATATGTTGTAGAAAAAAAAGTGAAATATATTGAATAGATTTTGTTATAGAAGGCTTGGCATAAACGCACTTTTTTGCTAAAAATATGATTAAATATTTTCTAAATTAAAAATAAAAATAATTAAAATTACATTAAAAATTTATTTGATTTCTTGTTTTATTCCCTGTTTTAACTAAAAACACACGTGTTTAATAAAAATTTCATATATATTTTTTTAAGTACCCCGAAGGTTGGCACATACCTTAAGTGTGAATTTATTCCTTAAAGAACCGGAAATTGATCGTGTGTTGACGGCGATCGCGTAGTAACCGTTTGCATATTAAAGCGTGATATTTTTGCATTAGCCTCATGATCGAAGTTAAAAAAATAAGTTAAAGAAATTCGTATTTTAAGCGGAATCGCGTATTAACCGTGAGCGTCTTAACCGTGTTCGACAATATTTAGACTGCTCTAGCAACCTTTTTATATCTTATATGTAAGAGGTCTTAGGAATCTTAAAATTTGAAAAAAATGAAATAAAAGACCATTTTCTGCATTTAATATCTTAAAATATATAAGATTTAAAATCACAATGTTTGTTAAGATGAAAGATATAAGTACGTTCTTTCATTTCAAGTAATCAAAAATTTGCCAGATGCAGAATTAGCACTTACAGGGGGTTCCAAATTGTCAGACATTTTTCGAGTAGAAAATTGATGTAACAGCTTACGCTCAGGATTACAAAATAAATTTTTCAAGTAGAATGAAATTTTTTAGGCCTATTTATACTTCAGATTATAAGAATTACCCTGAACCTAAATAAATTTGTATTTAAAGTATTTTTATTCTTTTAATACAAAGTTATATTTAGCTAATACAAAATTTTGAAATTTTCAACAGTATAATCACCTACAAAATTACTTTTTTGAAAAATAAAAAGGAAATTTTAAGTTTAGTTTATACAGACTAATATGAAACATATGTTTTGAAAATTTCTTGAAAAAATATCCAGACGTTTTGGAGATATCCTGCGCGTTATGAAAAAAAAAGTCATTTGCAGAAAAATGACTTCAAAGTTTCAAAACGCGGCTTCAGCTTTTTTTTTTTTTTTGGGGGGGGGGGGGAGGTGGGGTATAATTCTAAAAGCCATAACTTCTGTTTTAATGCGAATTTGAAGGAAACAATCATATCAAAATGTTCAGAAAAGGTTGGAGTTCAACATCTAAAAAAATCAAAATTTGGAAATTTTTGAAGCTTTAAGAGACCTGGGACACCTTAAGTGCGATCGCTTAGTACCCGTTCGCATATTAAGCGTGATATATTGCCTTATGGTCAATGTTAAAGGGATCGGAAGAAATCCGTATTTTAAGCGGGATCGCGTATTAAACGTGAGCGTCTTCATCCGGTTCGACAATATTTAGACTGCTCTAGCAGCCTTTTTATATCTTACATTTAAATGTATGGTTTGTATAAGGATATTCTCTTTTTATTAGATGGGCTCGATCCTCGGTAGTATTTCGTCTGTCGTTTTGTAACTAATAAAATTTTTATTCTTTGATTATCTTCTTTTTTTTTATTTAATTTTAAATTGATAAACTAATTAAGCTATTAAATTTACTTTTAATATCTTTTATTTAAATTTCAAACTTTATGTAGTTTTAACTACAGTTAAACATTTTTATTTCTATGACTTCCTATTGTCTCCGCAAGTCGCTTAATGTTCAATAGAATAAAAAAAATTTATAATAACATGTTATAATAGAAACTTTTAACGATTAATTTACGACGATTAATTAACGATTTATTGTCGATTTATTTTTAGATAGGTTAACAGAATTATTTAATAGCCAGTCTAGATGTAGTTTTATTATTCTCATCTATTGATACCCAAAAAGCCGCTACAAATATAAATAACTCCATTGACCACATGGAGAGTATTAATGAAAAAATTAAAACTACACTAAGGAGTGCTCTTAATCTTATAGTTAATAATAATTACTTCACTTTCCACGACAAAATATACAAACAAAATAACGGAGATCCAATGGGTTCTCCTATATCAGGATTATTAGCTGAATTCATATTACGGCCTCTTGAAATAGATATATACAAATTGGATTATACTCCCCATGCATAAATCAGATACGTAGACGATATTTTTATCATATGGCAACATGCAGATACCTTGCTCATTAACTTTTTAAACCAAATTAATAGCATTGATTCTAAAATTAAATTTACATTGGAAATAGAAAAAAATGGTACACTACCTTATTTAGATGTATTACTAATCAAGACGCACCAAGGAATAGAACGCACTGTTTGCAGAAAATCCATAGCAAGTCAATCCATTATCCCTCATAATACTCAAGCACCTTTTTCATACAAAGTTTCTGCATTTAGGCATTCTATTCATAGAGCTTTCACAATTTGTACCCCCCAACAGTTAAATAACGAAATAAATAAAATATATGATATTGCAAGAAACAATGGATACGAAGAAAGCACCATAGAAAAATTAATTAAGAGCTTGAAGAATAAAAAGAAAAGTAATTTCAATCGACAAAATTCCATGTTATCCACTTTACAATATTTTCCTGATTTCTTCGAACGTTTGAAATATAAACTGAATAAATTCAATATCTCCCTAGTTGCAAAACCTTCTATGAAATTAAAAAACATAGTATGCAAGAAAATAGATCCAACTGAGTCAAACCAGTTATCAGGAGTATACGAAATACCTCTCACCAAAGAAGATGGAACAAAGCAGTTTTATATAGGTGTGATAAGTATAAAACTTAAAACTAGAATCAAAGAACATATAGAAGGCATCAAATACGAAAGAAGAACCCCAGCTTTGGCCAGATTATGCAGCGAAGAACCTTTACAGATCGATTTTAAAAATAACAAATTAATTTATTCATCAAGATTTTATTTACCATCCATAATCCGAGAATCAATCGAGATATTTGTACGCAACAAGAATATTTGCAATGATTCAGTGTCCCTTGATTTACGTAAAATTTAGAAAGAGATGCTGTGTAATTTTAGTAACAATAGTAAAAATTAATCCACGCTTGCAAAAAGCTAAGATAATTTTATTTTTATTTTATGTTTTGCAATGTTTTTCATTATGCATGTTGTCTCGTGGCATTGTGTTACCATGTTATTGTGTTTTAAATTATATGAAAATTAATCCACGGTCGAAAATAGCTAATTTAATTTAGATTTAATTTTAGGTTTTCAATGTTTTTCATTATGCATCATGTCTCGTGACATTGTTTACTATGTTTATTGTTTTTTAAATAATGTGAAAATATTTTCCATCGTAAATGATTTTGAGAATGTCGCCGTTTGTGCGACGAAGCGATCGTCAATCTTAATAAAGATATTTTTATCACTTTTCATAGCATTATTTAACTTAATCTGTTCAATTGAATGTTAAGATACAACACAACTACGTAATCAATAAAAATAATCATATTGTTTCATTATTCCTACATTTTGTGTCGAGAAATGTGTTTAACATAGGCTACATTAAAACACATTTTATGAAAAAATAGTTAGAGCTAGACTAGTATGTTGTTTCTAGTTTGATTAGTTATTATTTGTCAAATAAAATGTGTAACTTAATGTCCATTCTTTGCAGAAAAGTCAACTGGTAGAAATATTGAATGCATTTCTATTCTGTTTCTATAATAGTCTCAGTTAAAACCACGTACATTTATTACATTGCCATTACAATAAAAGAAAAATTTATTAAAAATTTATTTTCATAATTTCTGGTTCGAAAAAGATTTTACAGAAAAATTCTGGTAATTTGTCACATATATAATATCACATGAATAAATGAATAATTAAAATCTTTTAAATGTATCTGCTTTATTTTATTTAATTTCTTTCAAAAAAAATAACAAGTAAAAATTAAATTTAAAAAATAAAAAAACCCGACTGCGTAAAAAGCGAACTAATTAATTGTTTCTCACTAATGTGAAACTATTTTTTATATTACTTACCTATTTTTTTTATTTACTTGTAATGATGACTTTTAAGTTGTGTTTAATTGTTATTTCCTATCTATAAATACTGTTTTGAGGAGGCCTATAGATGGCTCTGAAGGTTAGAGTTGCAGTAAAGCTAGAGATGCTACCTACACATTTTCCAGGTTGTGTAATATTTAAACGGAGGTTCTGACTGTAAAATAGCTAGTGAAACATCTTCTTCATTTTGAAAGACCTATCCAATGATGCGCCATTCAATATGGTACGTAAAAAACAAATTTCGTCTCTACTGGCATTTTGTAATCTACGGTTGCCATTTTGAATTTATTTAAAAAAATCTAGCCTATAACCGGACGGTTAAATCGAATCAATAGAGACCTCGTTTGTTAAAATACATGCAGCCGTTGGGATAATTCGAGGGTATAAAGAAATCCACATACCCAGATACGCGTAAAACACATAACCCTTCTTGGCAGCCGGGTAAAAAGGCCTATTAAAAAGGATATTTTTCTATATCTGCAAAACTCTCTATCTAAAAATATGGTTTAATTTATGTGAAACCACTTGTAGTTTAATTTTTGTTGTCTACATGTGAGGTCGTGAGTTTAAAAGCTATTGTTATCCAAAATTTAAAAAGTCGAGTTTTCTCTATCAATCAATTCTATTGATGAATATGCATCGAAAAAAACACTTCAATCTGCAAAAACACTAGTTTTATCGTGTACTTCTGACATTGTAAAAACCTGGTTTACAATTAAAACCAATTGATGCAGTTAGGGGTTTTTCGCGATTGAAAGTTTTAATTAAAAAGGTTTATAAAGGTTATTTTTCATATCTGCCAAACACTAAATGTAAAAAAAAGAAAAAAAAACGAGTTTTATCGTGTATTTTTGGTATTGTAAAAACCTGGTTTACAATTAAAACCAATTGACGCTGTCAGGGGTTTTTCGCGATTGAAAGTTTTCATTAAGAAGTCTTATTAATAAAGGTTATTTTTTCATATCTGCCAAACTCTCGACGTAAAAAAATATGGTTTAATTTGTGTGAAACCGCTTGTGGTTTAATTTTTATTGTCTACATGTGAGGTCGTGAGTTTCAAAACTATCGTTATCCAAAATCTAAAAAATCGAGTTTTCTCTATCAATCAATTCTATTGATGAATCTGCATCGAAAAAACACTTCAGTCTGCAAAAAACACCACTTTTATCGTATACTTCTGACATTGTAAAAACCGGTATAAATTAAAACCAATTGATGCAGTTAGGGTTTTTCGCGTTTGAAAGTTTTAATTAAAAAGGCTTGTTAATAAAGGTTATTTTTTCATATATGTAAACTCTCGATTAAAAAAAAATATGGTTTAATTTGTGTGAAAACACTTGTGGTGGGTTACGACCTAGGTTAAACACTTTTCGAGTTAGAGGCATTTTTTAGAAATGCATTTATTAAATAAAGATAAATAAAATAAATTTTGTGGTTAAAATGTGCTTAATTTAGATCAAATTAAACGACATTTTACGGAAGATTAGTTGGAGATTGGAAAATTTGTTATTTCTAACTTGATTAGTTAACGTTTATCAACAAAAATGTGTAATTTATTATTTGTTCTTAGCTGAAGATTCAAACGGTAGAAATATCGAATGCATTTCTTATTTTGTTTCTATAATAGTCCGAGGTAGAACGGCTTTCATTTATACAAATTTTCCGATTTCTTGTTCGAAAAGTACTTAAACTGGCTCAAAATAAACAACATTTTACTAAGAACTTCTGGGAATTTTCCAGGTATGGATCAGTCTTTAAATCTTCCTACGGAAAGTGTCTTTAGATGACTTATTCAGGGTTTCTCAGGACTCATAAAATTGAAAAAAATGAAAAGAAAGGACCATTTTCAACATTTAATATCTTAAAATTTATATCATTTTAAAACACAATTTTAATTATAATGAAAGATATAAGTATTTTCTTTCATTTCATGTGCTAAAAAATTGCAATATGCAGAATTAGCATGTATGGGTGGGCTACAAACTGTCACACATTTATCGAGCAGAAAATTGGTATAACAAATTACGCGCAGGATTACAAAATAAATAATAGAACTAGAATATAGAATGAAAATTTTGGTGCCTATTTGTACTTCAGATACAAATAATTACCCTGAACCGAAATAAAATTTTATTTAAAGCATATTTATATTTTTAATACAAAGTTCTATTTAACTAATACAAAATTTTTAAAATTTCAACAGTACAATCGCCTAAAAAAATATTTTTTTGAACAATAAAATTAAATTTTAGATTCCACTTATACAGAATAAATGAAACATATATTTTGAAAATTTCATGAAAAAATATTTAGAAGTGTTGGCAATATCCTGTGCGTTACACCCAAAAATGTCATTTGGAGAAAAATGACTTCAAAGTTTCGGGAAACGCCGCTTCAGCTATTGGGCGTGTATAATTCTAAAAGCCATAACTTATGTTTTAATGGGAAATTCAAGGAAACAATTATATCAAAATGTTCAGGAAAGATAGGAGTTTAACATCTAAAATATTTCAATTTTCGAAAATTTTGAAGCTTTAAGAATCCTAAGACCCCTTAATGAAGTAGATTGCTTCATACTTGCATCCGGACGTTTCAAAATTTTAGTAAGTGATCTAAATTCAGTCAGCAGGGATTCTCGGAAAAGATTGTTTCGAAATACGATCTTTTAGACACTTTTATCGTATGAAAAAGATTGCCTTCGTAAGGTGCAAAGAAACCTTCGATTGCGACTTTTTCGAAAGGGTGAAATATCGTATTTTTGAAAACTGATTACATCATGGATTAGAAGATTCAGGTTTAAAACCATATTATTGGTTAGTCGGTAGGTCTAAAATTGCGCTCCGGAGAGTTGTTGCCATAAGAGGGGAAAACGTTTTTTGAAGAAACGACCCTTTTAATTTTCTTTTCCAAAGTGTTAACAGCGATAATCTCGAGTTCATTGAAGTATTTAGACGTAAGATTACTATCTTTCGGAATATGTCTTCAAATTTAAAATGTACTGAGCGGTTTGAAGGATTTAAGTTAAATCATAACTATGAGAGAACACAAAGAAAACCGCCAACGCAGTTCTTCATTTCCTGCTTATGCGTAAATATGGTTCTGAGCGTGCGCGAGCGCTTTAGACATAACGGTACGTAACAGTTAGCGTAGGTTGCGAGGTAAAAATACGTTCTTTAAGAATATTTCTTCCGTTTTAACTATACTACATAGTTTGGCAGTTCGAGATAAAAAAGTAAAAACAAAAATCTCCCACACACTGTAAAAAAAAATAATGCCAGTTTTCCAGAAGGAATCGGAAAAATAGTTGCCCTTATCGTACCGGAATAAGTTCCAACCCAGCTCGGAATAAAATCCGTAAAATCGGAATAAAATCCGTAAAATACCATTTCACTGACTATTTCCTTATTTTTAAAGATTTTATTCCGAGCTGGGTCGCAAATTATTCCGGTACGATAAGGACAACTATTTTTCCGATTCCTGCCGGAAAACTGGCAGTATTTTTTCACAGTTCATCGCAGCATTAGTTTTTTTTTTTTTTTTTTTTTTTTTTAAATCTTTATACAGTTGTGTAAGTAATTTTTCTGGAGATGCGCGAGTGCTTTCGACGACTCGAAATGAAATAGAAGATTTTTTGATTACGGTGTGTTGCGATTTTTAATTGATAACCCTGCTAATTATCAGAAATTTAACATTCTGCGTTTCAGGTGCACCATGAAAGGCATTGCAATACCCTCATCCAAATTTTCAGCCTTGTAAATTTTCCTAGCCATCGCGCACACACGGAAATACTTAGATAACCTTTTTTTAATTAATATAGATTTTCATCATTCAAAATATAATTTTGAGACGGAAAAATGTTCTGAACATATCTTGAACTGTCCATTAAGCATTCATATCGTTTTAGTTTAAAATTTAAATATTTTGTTAAATGATTTTACTTTGAAAATGACAGTCAAATATAGTTACAATTTAAATTTAAATTACTTTGTTATTGTGAGATGCAAACATATTTATATATCAATCTAATAAGTCATCTAATAAGTAATAATTAATTTTTTCGCTTAAAAATATGATTAAATTGTAATATTTTTCTCCTTAAAAAACACAACAAAAATTAATTACAAACAAGAAAGAAAAATCGTGCGTTAATGATATATTATGAAACACTTTCCAAAACTTCCCGTGGCATTAAAAAAATGATATATAATATGGATCTGTGTTAGATGAAGCGAATAAGACTTACCTAGAAACTAGGAAAACTCTTATTTTTTTATATAATCCGTATGAAAAATCGGACTTCTTTAGATCGCGCATTACATGTTAAGCTATGGGCTAGCAGACAGAACGTTGCACAGCGGTTTTTTGCAGTTTATGTCACAGTTAAACCATCTGAATATTGACAATAAATCTTTTTTAAAAACCACAAAAATAGTTTATTTTGTGCTTTAAAATATTTAATATATATATAATAAATCAAATTCCTATTTCTATTATCTTTCTTCTATGTTATGCAGAAAATATTACATTTTTAATATTTTAAATTTCTGCATTTGGTCAAAAAATTACTTAGATTGTTTTTTTTTTTTTTTTTTTTTTTTGTTTTTTTTAATGGAGCAGTATTTTGTAATTATATGTATTTTATTTCCTTGTTATTCATAGTAAGGAAACATTTTTTAAGGAGCAAATATTTCACATTTTTTTCGAAAATTCTTGCATCGAAATTCGATATTTATCAAAAATTCTCGTATCGAAATTCGATTTTTATCGAAAATTCTCGTAGCTTTATGCTGATAATGGTTTTATAAAAAGATAGTCGGTAATTAGCCGAGATATTAACTCTTAAAGACACGGACTGTTTGACATACATAATCACAGGGGCTGCGTAATTTATGTACCATCGGCTTTTAAAGCCTAGATAACAACTTTAATGATATATTTGTGTAATGCAATGCCCAGTAGCAATATAAAAGCAATAAACGTCAAATTGTTAAAAACAGACTACTTTAATTAGAATTAATCATATAAAGACTATGGGATTCGCGACTAGTTTGCATTGAGCGGATCTCTCAATACGCAGCCGGTGTCTTTAAAAATTAATTAAAAATGTGGAAAAACCGGGCACGGACAAAGGTGGCGTTGCAGTTTTGCGACCTCCTTTCGAAGCATGCTTAGCACAATGCCTTTTAAACTTTAACAAGGGTTTTGTTTTAGCTGCACTGTAAAAAGAAAAGATTATTCCTTCGCCGAATTTAATTTTATTAAATGCCAAATGAAGTTTAAATATGCACTACTTTTATTGACAGTACCGAATTAAGTCAATCATAAACAGATTAGTATAAGATTAAAAAAAAAAGACTTATACAGAATAGCAATATTTGATACTATTTAGGCAGCTTCATATCTGTCTGAACTTTCATGGTATATATATATATATATATATATATATATATGTATACTTTTCTAGTATATACAGCTATACCCAACCCTATCCCAGCTAAAAATGAACTGCAGTTTTTCTACAGAAGTGGAGTATTTTTGATGTTTTTCTATAGTCAACTATAGATTTTCTGTAGTGCAATCTCGACTATAAAAATACTTTAGAAATTCTGCGGCTAATGTGGCGTAATTTTGTGGTCCTTTATTTCAAAAATTCTCTGTGCTATTAACCTCAAAAATACTATAGTTTAAGTGAAGTCATCATAAACTTTTTAAATAATGAGATTTTGCGTCTGTAGTAATAAAGCAGTATAGAAGTAATTTTATCTCTTTAATTTTACCAGTTTCTCGTCTTTCTCTTAGTGTTTAATTATTTTAGTTGGCCGAAGGAATAAATTTTACTGTTTAATCAGAGAAAAAGAAAATTTAGTTAAAATTAAATTTCAAAATCCGGGAGGGGAATGCCGTCCTCGGGCTACAGCGCCCTCCCCCCCCCCCCCCCACACACACACACAAAAAAAGAACACTGTTTTGAACCTGATTTTACGATAAAGTTTAAATACATTAACATAAAAAAAACTCGACCGAAATTAACTACTAAAAGTGAGATATGGGGGTGGGGTGAATCTCTCCACCAACAGAAAATTCTTAGTTTCTGTTTAATTTTAAGCTATTACGGAATAAATAAATTTTACCATATTTGTCAAAATCGGAGAAAATAATATAATTCCGTTAATTAAATTTCATACTTCATGAATTGGCAATGGGCCTTCCACCTCGCCCCCCCCCCCTCCTTAACGGATTTTTTTTATTTCTTTTATTTTAAAATGTTGAAAAAGAATGAATTTTTACTATGCATTTCATAAAAAAAGAAAGAAAAAAAGAAAATTTAATTACTTAAATTTCAAAATCCAGGGAAGGGAAATGGCTTTTCTCCCCCTCCCCCTCCCGCCGCGCGCAACTGATATATCTGCTATACTCTCCGTCTTTTATTTTAAGTTTCTGGGTATAAATAAAATTTACTATATACAAAATCGGAGAAAAAGAAAATTCAGTTACATATATATGTTTCAAAATCCAGCGGCAATGACACTCCCCTAGGCTCCCCTCTTTTAATGGAAAATTTTTGGTTACCTTAATTTTTAAGTTACTTGCAAAGAATAAATTTTACTGTGTTTTTCAAAGCAGGAGAAAAAAAATTCTGTTACTTAAATTGAAATACCTAGGGACTAGGGCGGGGTAGTAGGTCTCCTATTCCACCTTCCCCTAAACAGAAATTTCTTGGTTCCTTTTTTTTAAGTTACTCGAAAAAAAATAAATTCTACTATGTTTCCAAAATAGAAAAAAAAAGAAAATTTAGTTTGTACAATTTCAAAATCCAGGGAAGGGCAATGGGCCTCCTATACCGCTCCCTCAGCTGAAACTTTTTAGTTCCTCTTTTAATTTAAGTTACTCGAATTAAATAAATTTCACTATTTCAAAATCGGTGAAAAAAAAATAGTTACTTATATTTTAAAATCCAGTGAGGAACAAATGACTGTTCTAATTAATAATTATTGATATTTAATATAATATTAATTATATGTTACATAATATGAATAATATAATTTTAATAATTATTAGTAATATATAATAAATTAATATTATTTAAATAATATTTTTTATTCTAAATTCTGTCCGAGCTGCAGATACATTTTGCGCTGTTAGCGAAACGAGATTGACCAATCAGAAGCTCACATTTCGCGAACTTTTCCCTGTTTTAAGGAAGCAAGCTTCCTGATTGGTCGACCTCGTTTCGCTAACAGCGAAAAATCTATTTGGATTCCGGCGGGTGAAGCAGTAGTGCTCGTACAACTCAACTTTCGATCTAGGCGGAATGTTTTATTTACAATACATGTGACTCGCGATTCGGCTTTCGGCTTTTTTTCATAGCCCCTTATGTTCGTATTATGCTTTCGCGTTAATTATTATTATTATTATTTTTTAAATGAATGCCAATAACCATAACATTGCGAATATTATGTACCGAACTAATTTTTTAAAGAACTGACACCATTCCCGTTCGGTTTTTGCGTTCGTATAGTATTTTTTAAATCTGATTTGTCCCTATAATACTTTGATTATTCTTTTAGAATGGATATGTAAGATTGCTAAATTATGTACCGAGATAGATCTCTCTTTTTGAAAGGACTATTATACTTCCAAAAAAGTGGGCCCTTTTTAAAAAATTCGGATATACTATTCAACAATAGAAAATAAAAGTCGCACCAATAAAATATTTCGGAGGAGGATTTGTATGGGCAAGATACTATTTATATGTATATTTTTTGGTTTTTCTTTAAAGAATAATAGAGGTGTAGCTAATTAAAAGCTAGTTAGTGTAAATTTAAGTAATTTATTGTTACTACAGAGGAAAAGAGTTCAATAATCTAAGTTTTTTATTGAATAGTTTTTTTTTGTGTGTGTATTGTTCGGGTTATTTAATGTAACTTTTCAAGTAGTGCTGCTGGTTTTAAACATTTTAAAACAATGTGCATAACTTATTAAATTTTGGAATAAAATTAAATTTTAAAAGTAAACAGAAAATGTATGTTTTCAGACAGTGCAAAAATCTTACATCTATTTTTTTTTTTTTTTTTTTTTTTTTATCTGCCTACCCCCAACTGCTGCTGAAGATTAAAATTGAAGCCACAGCGGTCGTCCAATGGTCTGGAACTAACCCTTCCCACTTTTCAATGTTTTTAATTTAAGCAATTTTTCTTTTAAATTTGTCCGGTAACTCCTTTTTAAAAAAATTCTGCCTCCAGTCGAGTGGTCAGTATTGATTAGTGTGTGTGCATGAATGTTTCTTCCTTAGTATACACTAGTACTTGGTATTCGATGCTCAGCAATTCTGCAAAGCAGCACTCAATAGACTGCCGTGTTTACTTGTGTAATAGTCTCACCCCTGATTTGAAGCAGAAAAAATCGTCAAACTATTTTCTTTTCATAAATTGAATGTATGAAAAAATTATGAAAGATTGGGTTCGCAACGTTTGGAAGAAAAGGTCTTGAGCATTGCTCAGAAAACCAGCCATGCTGGAACTTGATAGTTTCCGAAGACATTTTGTTGATGTAAAGAAAAAACTTTCAGAAGGCAAAACAGATCTTGTGATAATTCCCGGGGGAGTCACAGAGATTCTGCAAGACAATATAAGACGAGTATATGGATATTGGATAATCAATGGGAACAACGTTAAAAGTCCCAGTGGAAAAGTAAGGCGCCCATCCCTGGAACTAATGTGTAGTTGGACATTACAAAGCTTGACTTTAATGACAAGCGATATAATTTCAAAAAAATTTTAAGAAGATGGGTATCTTCGACGCTTTGGACGGAAGCGAAGATGACATTTTATGGAATGACGGAGATTCTTCAGACACCGACTCGCATTACAATAGTGATACTGAAACCTTTAAAAGAAATTTATTATGATTATTTTTTGTTCAAATTTTCACAAAGATTATTTGTAAATTTTACATCTATAAAAATATTACCATAAAAAGAAAATGGTATTTAATAAACATCACATAATCTGGAAACATTTGGTAAGTTACTAATTTTATTATGTGTTTTTTTATACCAGTAATGTTTCAGCATTTCAGTGTACAATATTATGCAGTTGATTTCTCCGCATAATAGTTGCACCTAGACTTTCACAATAAAAATTTGGCAAAAAAAAGTGCGACTATTATGAGAGTAAACACAGGTACTATACAGTATGAAGTTGATTTTTGCAAAGAATCTCCACTACTAACTTAAGAGGTTACTTCACCCACATGAAAACGCCTGCCCTGTAATATTAATCTTATAAGAAATTTTTTTTTTAAGGTATCTCATTTGCATTTCCATATTTTGAAATTATTCTGTATGTCAGCTGAGGTCGATCTTTACAACAGCCGTTTTTTACTTTTTTGATTTTGTTTGCAGGTTTTTTTTTTCTGAGGCTATTTTTGTCTGAAAAAGGTTAATGTCCTCATAAAAAAAAAAAAAAAAAAAAAAAAAAAAAAAAATGTATTTTAGAGATCGTCTTTAGTTACCCAATGCAAACAAAATTATGTAAAAACGTGGGAATGCAAACCAGATATTTAAAAAAAAAATCTCCAAAAGATTAAGATTAGAAAGTGCATGTACTTGCATGGGCACAGATGTCATATACGGGCGGGGGGGTTTTCCGACGCCAGTTTGCAGAAAGTTCAAGACTGGCAGCGGTCGTCACAGATTTTCTTTTCTGTTTTGCATATTCTTTTTCATCAAGCCATTACTTTGCTTCATATTATTTTTAGCTCTTTATTATTTAATACAAAAAGTTGAGATTATTATTAATAACAATTCATAAAATACCTAAAAACACTACAGGTAAGTGATTGTTTGATTAATTAACGCTTCAATTGTTAAAATTTTGCAATATTTTTTATGACTGATTTGTGAATTTAGTATTTTCATTCTGTGACAGAGTCACAAAACTTGCATTTTTTCCAATGTCTGACTGAAAAAAATAATTAACTTTTGATCTGCGACTGATTGATGAATTTTGAGATATTTTCATACAACTGACTGACAAATTTTGCAAATTTTCTTTCGACGGAAAGATGTGACATTTGTTCCCCCTTAAATTACTTATAATCTTGACATTAATGTAAACATTACCCTTAATCTCTGATTCATCTGATATAAACAAACAGCCATTATTTGTGACATTAGTTGTAGATTTGTCCCCAAATCACTAATTTATAGGCATTTTAGAATTTTTTCAATTAATAATATAGAATTGTGTTTGCTTGATGTTTATATATGAAATTATCTAAAAATTCAAGTCGGCACACCTAGAAAATAGTGTCAGAATGAACAAAGTAATAACTGTTCTTATGACGTAATTTTCTTTGAAAAAGTTTTGTTATGTGCAATTTTATTTAAGGAAGTTTTTTGATTTTTTTAAAGAAAAATTATATGTGACGTTTATCGTACTTTATGAAATTTATATTTTCAAACTTGCATTGATAATTTCAGTTCTGTTCAATTTAAAAAATTTGACGTATTTATGTTTGCTCTGTTTTTTTTTTTTTTTTTTAATTGTACTGAAATCTATCGGAAAAATTTGAGTAAAATATAATACATTATTAACATTACATCTATGTATATATATATATATATATATGATGTGGGAACGCTGCATCTCCTGACTGAATTTATCCCTGTGCATTTGTTATGGTGAATGCTTTTCATTATGAGTGTTCTCATATCCAAAGAGGCAACTTTATAACATACGTTTTAAATTATTTTTGTTTGGAAACGCATGAAACTAGCAGGTGCTTGTGTTCAGAAACTATGTAATCGAAAGATTTTTCAGATGTTTTACTTTACTGCAGAAACGCGGAATTCCGCTTTTTCAGCATTGAATTTTATTATTCCTGGGATCGATGCAAATATGCATTAAAATTTGTTAACATTTTTATTTTTAATGAGGGAAGGGTTGTAGTGGGAGTGTAGGAAATATAACAAAAACGCGACTACGAACCGCACCAAATTGAGCACAGTTGTCAAAGGATCATGGAAAAAATGCAATTAATGTCAAAGGATCATGGGAAAAATGCAATTTTCGTCAAAGGATTACAGGAAAAAATGCGACTCCCGTCAAAGGATCGCTGGGAAACGCAATTTTCGTCAAACGATCGCTGGGAAATGCAATTTTCGTTAAAGGATTGCTGGGAAACGCAATTTTCGTCAAAGAATCGCTGGGAAATGCAGTTTTCGTCAAAGGATCGCTGGGGAACGCGATTTTCATCAAAGGATTGTCGGAAAAATGAGATTTTCATTAAAGGATCACGAAAAAGACACGATTTCCATCAAAGAATTGCAAAAAAACATGATTTTTGCCCATAGATCGTGTAAAATATGCAAGTTTATTCAAAAAGTCGTGCGAAATGCTCGAATTTCATCGAAAGATCGTGTAATATGCAAATTTCTTCGAAGGGTCGTGGGAAAAACACGAATTTCGCCAAAGAATCACAAAAAAATATGATTTTTGTCAAATAATCGCAGAAAAAATGCAAATGTCATTGAAAGATCGTGGAAAATATGCGAATTTCTTCGAAGGATCTTGCGAAAAAAAGGATCGTGTAAAATATGCAAATTTCATCGAAAGACCATGTAATATGCGAATTTCTTTGAAAGGTCACGGAAAAACACGAATTTTGTCAAAGAATCGCAAAAAAATGCGATTTTTGTCAAATGATCACGAAAAAAATACATATTTCGTCAAATGATCGTGTAAAATGTGAATTTCTTTGAAAAATCGTGTGAAATATGCAAATTTCTTCGAAAGATCATGCGAAATATGCAAATTTTGTCGAAAGATCGTGTAATATGCAAATTTCTTTGAAAGGTCGTGGAAAAAACGCGAATTTCGCCAAAGAATCACAAAAGAATATGATTTTTGTCAAATGATCGCAGAAAAAATGCAAATGTCTTTCAAAGATCGTGGAAAATATGCGAATTTCTTCGAAAGATCTTGCGAAAAAATGTCATTTTCGCCAAAGGATTGTGTAAAATATGCGAATTTCGTCGAAAGACCATGTAATATGCGAATTTCTTTGAAAGTTCATAGAAAAAACACTAATTTTGTCAAAAAATCGCGAAAAAATGTGATTTTTGTCAAATGATCGCAAAAAAATGCGTATTTCGTCAAATGATCGTGTAAAATATGTGAATTTCTTCGAAAGATCGTGCGAAATATGCAAATTTTGTCAAAAGATCGGGTAATATGCAAATTTCTTTGAGAGGTCATGGAAAAATGCGAATTTCACCAAAGAATCACAAAAAAAAATGATTTTTGTCAAATGATCGCAGAAAAAACGTAAATGTCGTTAAAAGATCGTGGAAAACATGCGAATTTCTTCGAGGGATCTTGCAAAAAAATGTGATATTCGCCAAAGGATCGTGTAAAATATGCGAATTTTGTCGAAAGACTATGTAATATGCGAATTCCTTTGAAAGGTCACGGAAAAAACAAGAATTTTGTCAAAGAATCGCGAAAAAATGTGATTTTTGTCAAATGATCGCAAAAAAATGCATATTTCGTCAAATGATTGTGTAAAATATGTGAATTTCTTCGAAAGATCGTGCGAAATATGCAAGTTTCTTTGAAAGATCGTGCAAAATATGCAAATTTTGTCGAAAGATAGTGTAATATGCAAATTTCATTGAAAGGTCGTGGAAAAAATGCGAATTTTGCCAAAGAATCACAAAAAAATGATTTTTGTCAAATGATCGCAGAAAAAATGCAAATGTCGTTGAAAGATCGTGGAAAATATGCGAATTTCTTCGAAGGATCTTGCGAAAAAATGTGATTTTTGCCAAAGGATTGTGTAAAATATGCGAATTTTGTCGAAAGACCATGTAATATGCGAATTTCTTTGAAAGGTCACGGAAAAATGCGATTTTTGCCAAAGGATCGTGTAAAATAAGTGAATTTCTTCAAAAGGTCGTGCGAAATATGTGAATTTCCTCGAAAGATTGTGTAATATGCAAATTTCTTACCACTTATTCATGTTATGTACCTACGATGACCCTCCCTTTACATTCACACCAAGGGGGGGGGTACTTTTCTAAATTTTGCCGACATGCATCATGTGACATATCTTTGGAAAGGTGTGTGGCTGCTTATTTGTATTAGCACCTTCATGTCCCTCTCCCCGCCTGCCCCTCCCCCGTGGGAGGGCAT
The DNA here is from genome assembly GCA_963932465.1 of Maratus speciosus. Classification (NCBI taxonomy): domain Eukaryota; kingdom Metazoa; phylum Arthropoda; class Arachnida; order Araneae; family Salticidae; genus Maratus; species Maratus speciosus. Next base: position 479,560,381 of record OZ010786.1, read on the forward strand.
TTTTCTAAATTTTGCCATAGCCCCTCATGTGACATATCATTGAAAAGGCCTGTGACTGCTTAATCATTTTATGCACTTCTGGTGCTCTGCCCACCACTTTGCCCCCCCTGGGGGGTACTTTCCTAAATTTTGCTAACACCTGTCATGTGACATATCGTTGGAAAGGCCTGTAACTGCTTAATCATTTTATGCACTTCCGGTACTCCTCCCCCCCCCACTTTGCCCCCCAGGGGTGTACTGTACTAAATTTTCCCGACACCCGTCATGTGACATATTGTTCGAAAGGCCCTTGTCTGCTTAATCATTTTATCCACTTCCGGTACTCCGCCCACTACTTTGCCCCCCCTGGGGGGCACTTTCCTAAATTTTTCGACACCCGTCATGTGACATATCGTTGGAAAGACCTGTGACTGCTTAATCATTTTATGCACTTCCAGTACCCCGCCCACCAATTTGCCCCCCAGGGGGGCACTTTACTAATTTTTCCCGACACCTGTCATGTAACATATCGTTGGAAAGGCCTTTGGCTGCTTAATCATTTTATGTACTTTCGGTACCCTGCCCACTGCTTTGCCCCCCTGGGGGGGCCACTTTACTAAATTTTCCAGATACCCGTCATGTAACATATCGTTGGAAAGACCTGTGACCACTTAATCATTTTATGCACTTCGGTACCACACCCACCACTTTTCCCCCCAGGGGGGCACTTTACTAAATTTTCCCGACACCTGTCATGTAACATATCGTTGGAAAGGCCTTTGGCTGCTTAATCATTTTATGTACTTTCGGTACTCTGCCCACTGCTTTGCCCCCCTGGGGGGCACTTTCCTAAAATTTTCTGACACTCATCATGTGACATATCGTTGGAAAGGCCTTTGGCTGCTTAATCATTTTATGTACTTTCGGTACTCTGCCCACTGCTTTGCCCCCCTGGGAGGCACTTTCCTAAAATTTTCTGACACTCATCATGTGACATATCGTTGGAAAGGCCTGTGACTGCTTAATCATTTTATGCACTTCCGGTACTCCACCCACCACTTTGCCCCTCAGGGGGGCACTTTACTAAATTTTTCCGATACCCGTCATGTGACATATCGTTGGTAAGGCCTGTGACCGCTTAATCATTTTAGCATTTCTGGTGCTCCATCCACTACTCCCCCCCCCCTTTGGAGGGCACTTTCCTACATTTTGCCGACACCCAAGCCTGTGACCGCTTAATCATTTTATATACTTCCACTGCTCCGTGCACTACTTTGCCCCCCTGATCGCACTTTCTTCAGGGGGCAAAGTGGATACTCAGTAAAAAAAACTACATTTTTGAGTAACTACATACTACTGTAAGTAGTTAATATATTTATTGCACGGAATCCTCTGTGCGCGAGTAATACTTGTACGTGACAGTTTATTCATGGTTCTGTTGTACATCGGCTTTTCAAGCAGCGAAGGGCAGTACTTATCCAGCTATCCCAGCGATTCTCAAGCAGGGGATTTTCAACAGAATAGCGAAATATATTGATTTTATATCATATTGTGATCGATATTAATTAGTTTTTAGCCCGTTTTGTAAAATGATGCAGAAAACTAAGATGAAAATCAGAGTTGGTTTAGCACTGAAATAACTAAACGGAAGTATTAACATGTGTAACAACTTTTTGAAATATTAATATGTATGAAAAAGAAGAAAGTTTTGGGATTTGGCACATCCGATTAGTTGGAATTTATTTAGGCGGTACACTATAAATAAAAAATCCGTTAAAATGCTGAAATTGTACTGGCATTCGAGAAGCCAGTACTATTTCCGTATTTTAAAGGACTTTTTTCCCGTAAATTTTGTGAAAAAACGGATTTTTTCTGGAATTTACTTAAAAAAATCATGTTCTGGCCTCATGTTCCAAAAAAAAAAGTTCTGGCGTCTCAATTGCAGTACAATTGCGTATTTTAATTTTTTTTACGGTGTACCGCTCGTTTTTATCCAATTGCACGTTAACATAAATCACTGTGGGTAACAAGATTTTCGTCTAATTTTATCACTTTTTCAGCATGTCAATTTCTGAAACGTTTAAAAGCAATGCTCTAGGGTAACTTCCCCAGTAATTGGCACCTTAAGAATTTGTCCTTAAACTTACCCTTATTTTCGTTACTTAGAGAAAATATATTTACTTGCAAATATTTTTAAATCAAAGAGTGCATATCTGTGCATCTTATTTCGCCAACTAAAATCAAAAATATTTGAATAGGTATTTTTATAAAAAAAATATTTATAAAAAGCTACTATAATCACCAGTAATTGGCACCAAGTACACCAATGTATGACACCTTGTGATCTAGTGATTGGCACATGTGTATATAAGTAAAAAAACACACTATTTTTTTACTTTTAGATTATATGAAAAATATGGCTATGAGAAACATATGACAGAAAAGATTAATTATAACACAATATAAGCAGAACATCTTGGTTATAAGATAATATAGCTTGATAATAATAATTTTAACAACTTTATGCTGAAAATATTAATCATCGTATAAGTAAATTAATGCTAATTCACACATCTTGATGTTGGAAATATATTGTAACTGTTTTAGACTTGTCTAAAATAGTTATAAAATAAAAACATAATTTGGAATGTTACATGGAAAAATAGTAATATGGAAATTAATGCTATTTTATTTGTCAGTATAGAGTTTTGATTTTTCGAATAATGAATGACTCCAGAGAAAAAGAAAATTTCCTGATAATTCCAAGGAACAATAAAAAAAACGATTGTCTACAGTCACTAATATCTGACTTTGATCACTAAATATATTTGTTTTCCCTTGTTTCTCGTAAAAAAATTTAACAGTAGGTTCTGCAGGATCAAATCAATTATATGACCCATATAATATTGTTCATCATAAAAAACATCATAAAATACATTATTATTATTAAGAGCAGTAGAATCAGTTAATTTTTCAAATTAACTGTAATCAACTCCATCTCAATTAAAGGGATATAGGCCACAATGTCTAAAGCCATGTGAAATACATTCAGAACTAATGCTTCTAACAACAACACTTCAAACATTTTTGCAAACGTAATTTTTGTAATAACTCCATGAAAGTTACTCTCCGTTCATGAGCTACCTGCTTCCACTTCAATTTCATCACTTTGAACAAGCTGATATCACATGATTGCATTGTATGTGTTGCATTTGGGGGAGAGAAATCATTACTATATCTTTTTCAGCACAATAATTAAATGCAATGTAAGGTGACTCTGATGAAAATCCATAAAAATTATTATTGGTCAATGAATCTGATTTTGCTGCAGCCATGGAAAAATATATATTAGCTACGTATTTATAAAATGTTTCACAATTCATCTAGCCACTTTTACCTTTCCCTGAACCCCAACTTTTAGGAGCACTATTGACGAGATCTGATGGCAATCTCAGATAAGGATAAATTATAAATGGTGGACAAACAACTCCCTTAGCTCGAACTGGCATCAGTACAGTAAGAGATTCTTTGTCTGAGCCCTGCACAATTTCATAAACATCTTTGCATCCTCTTTTCCAGTTTTGGGACAAAGAAAAAATGCAGCCTCATCACAATTATTGTATATTCTCAGGGGATATTTGAAAAGCTCTTTGAGATTTTCTTTGCAAAAATAATCTACCATTTCTTTAAACATAATTCGCAAATCTAACTGAGTTAGTTTTGCTATTGAATGAGTAAGAGTTTCTATTTCTGGAACGTTCAGAATAATGTCAGGATGATAAGCTAAAAATTATTTAAACCATTTTATACTAGGTTTATTATTTGTGAATGGAGTTTTCCTGTTTGGCAGTTCAATAATTTTTTGAACTGTACACAATAAATCCTCTTTTATCAAGGGAAAGCCATCTTTAGTAATGCTCAAAATTCATTTTACTATGTTAACTTCTACTGCTGCTGTAAGAACTGATGATGCTCTCATTCTTCTTTCTCTTGGAGTTTTCCCATTAACTTAGTTTTCTAAAGTATTATGAGGCACACCAAATGTAACATTGGCTTTATGAAAGCTCATGTTTTGAGTATGTGTAGCATGCATTTCATTCATCACTGCTTCTTCAGAATACAAGAATTTGGGTTTAATCCCTTTCAATGAATTTATTGTAGATGAAGGTGCCATATTTCAGGTTTTTGAGAGAAAGAAAGCAGCATAATTAGTTCGAAATGTGAATACTTTAAAAGAATACAATATATTTATATTAATACCCAATAATTGTCATGCCATCCCCAGTAATTGTCATATGAAGCTTTAATGCATGCCAATTAGTGGTAATATTTCATATTTTCAAATAAAAACAATTGCTAAAGAAAATTAGTTTATAACTTTAAAAGAACTGCCAAAATAAGTGGTTTAATGCCAAATTTCATGATTCCCCAGTAATTGGCACATGTGCCAATACATTCTTTGTGGCAAACATTCGAGAAACATTTGGAATCTGCAAAAAGTTACGCCAATCAAATGCTGAAAACTGCCATTGGTGCATTTGTGTACTTACTGCAATTTCCAATTCTCCGCATTTCTTGTTTTTCGCCGAAACTTTTCATTTCCTACTCCACATTGCCATACCAAAATTTCTTCATTACGTGTGCTTTACCTTCCCTTACAGTTTGGCCCATGCATTCGGGGTCACACTGTATGATTTCCTATCTTGAAGATATAAATAAAATTGTCAAGTTACAAGAATTATATATTCTGTTAATAAATCATTGCCATTTTTCAGTAATGTATGGCATTAAAATAAATCATATAATATGAATATTTCATTCTTTTTAAATCAAGGAAATTTCTTTAATTTTCATTCAAACATACAAATTTATTTAGAAATTTTTAAGTTATGCAATATAACAAAACAATACAGTTACACGCAAAATTTTTAAGCATTAGAATTTATTCATCTGTATAATTTTATGTGATATAATTAAAGATTGTAAATTAACTACGTCTGGTGAAATGGGTTAGATATTTAAATTGACTTGATTAAATTTATTATTTCTACTTTAAATATTCTTGACATACGGATAACATCTTATGACATTTGTTAAATTAATTTTACTAAGTCCTTACACCAATTAATTTCCTTTAAGTAGTCGTGTTTCTACAGAAGATAAGCATTTACTCTTTTATATTAGACTACTAGCAGAAAAAAGAACTTTAATCATGTAAGAAGGCTTAAGGGAGATTCAAATTGAGAATGTCAGTTGATGTGAGGTCAAGAAAAAATGTTAATTGCATGTGCTTCTAAGTAAAATCTAAGAGGATATGGTACATTGTCTGATGTATTATTTTAGCTTTTCTTTTAAATAAAAAGTTGCTTTGTTTATGGAAAGAAAAGTATAAATTAAAAAATATTTTTTAGAATTATTTGCATATATATATGATAATTTGTTTTTAAATATTTATTTTCTGTAAATAGATGAAAATATTTTGCTGATTTACATTGAGTTTTTAAGATTTTTTTTTCTTTTTTAAGAGGAGAGGTCGATTATATATCAAAACCATTTTGGAATTTCTTTTCTATAATCTTTGAGGTCACTTCGTTCCGGACTCCAAACTACGAAATTGCAAGGTTTGAACATACATAAATTACATAACTACATGATGTCTGAACATACACAGATGCATGATAAAGATAGAATATATAATTATATCATGTATATAATATGGTGCATTACCTTTATCAAATGTATAAATCAGAATATCACGTTACAACAATTAAATTTTATATATTGTTAATAATCCATTTCCATATTTCAGATATGTATGGAATTAAAATGAATTATATAATTTGAGTATTTTATTTTTTGTTTAACCAAGAAAGTTTCTTTAATTTTCATTCAAAATACAAATTTATTCGAAAATTTATAAATTATTCAATTTAACAAATCAATACATTTACATACAAAAATTTTAAGCTATAGAATTTATTAATCTGTATAATTTTCTGCGATTTCATTAAAGATTGTAAATTAAACACGTCCGGTGAGATGGGTAAGATATTTAAATAAACTTGATTAAATTTGTTATTTCTACTTTAAATATTCGTGACATGCAGATAACATCTTATGACATTTGTTAAATTAATTTTACTAAGTTTTTACGCCAATTAATTTATTTTAAGTAGTCATGTTTCTACAGAGAATAAACATTTACTATTTTATCTCGGACTGTCAGCAGAAAACAAAACTTTAATTAGTGCAGAAGGCTTAATGGTGATTCGAATTGAGAATGTCAGTTGGTGTGAGGTCAAGAAAAATATTAATTGTATGTGTTTCTAAGTAAAATCTAAGATGATATGGTGCATTATCTGATATATTATTTTAGCTTTTCTGTTAAATAAAAAGCTGCTTTGTTTATGGAAAGAAAAAGGAAACAAAAAAATATTCTTTTAGAATTATTTGTATATATATATATATATATATGATATTTTATTTTTGAGTAATTATTCTCTGTAAATAGAGGAAAATATTTTGCTGATTTACATTGCGCTTTTAAGATTTTTTTTAGAGGCGGGGGGGGGGGGGGGGGGGAGGGTTATATATCGAAACCCTTTTGCAATTTCGCATCTATAATCTTTGAGGAGTCTTCACTTCGTCCCGGACCCCTAACATCGAAATTGCAAGGTTTGGATATACATAAATTACATAACTACATGATGTTTGAACATACAAAAATATATGATAAAGATAGTATATATAATTTTTTTTATAATTCTCCATCCTTCTGCTCCATATAACAATATGCTCTTTACAATAGAGTTGTATATATTATACTTTCTTTTCCTAGATATCTCCTTACTCCACCAAATAGAATTTAATATTTTTACAGCCTTTCTCCCCTGACAAATTCTGTATTTAATTTCCTGTGAGTTTCTTCCTTCTCTATTAATGTCTACATCTAAATATCTATAATGCTTATAGCTTTCTATTTTTATGTTATTAGTTAGATTTAGGTCTGTCTCATTTCCTCCTATACATAGCTATTTGGTCTTGCTGACGTTCATGTGAAGTCCCCACTTCTCATATTCTTCCTTAATTTTCATCATCATTTCCTCTAAATCATGGAGAAAGAACGAAAGAAATTAGCGGCAGTAGAAATGGACGCCCTAAGAATATCATGCAGGATATCAAGAATAGAAAAAAAAAAAGAAATGACAGAATCAAGGAAATGATAAAAATAAAGGGAACCATATTAGATGATATTAAAAAAAAGCAATTAATATGGTATGGTCAGGTCAAAAGAATGAATGAGGAAAGACTACCCAAAATAACATTCAATTATGAAATAAACAAAAAAAGGAAATGGGGAAGACCACGAAAGAATTGGATGTATGATATTTCAAAGGGAATGAGGGATATAGGTCTGGAAGAGGAATGGACCCTTGAGCGGAAGAAATGGAAAAAGACTCTTGTAGATACTTCGGATGGCGGCATCTGACGCCATAAATCGAGTTTATATATATACACTGGTGAAAACAATTAAAGGGATAAATGGTTTTTGTGCAATTAAAAAAACTAACAAAGCAAATAATACTAAACTTGGCCAAAATACCATTCGATATAAGACCAATGTATGGGAAAACCAAAATGGGCACAACCTGCACCCTAAATAAGGTAACTAGTCACGTGTCCAGCATAGCAGCTGACCGACACCCTGTGAATCAGAGAAAAACATGTCTAATAGAGTGTATAATCTTCTGTAACAACTACACAACTCTCACATCAGCGTTTCATGCCGCTTACCAAGGTCCTTATCTCTGTGGCAACTGCACCCAGTCTTGCATCAAGGTGCCCTTGAGCTCATCGATGTTTGTTGGAGCTGGTCTTCGAGCTGAAATTGGTCGTCCAAGGGCGTCCCATATAGGCTCGATAAGACTAAGGTCAGGGGACATCGCAGGCCACTCCATTCGTTGAACATCCTACGATTCGAAGTATTCGTCCACCAACTGAGCCCCTATGTGGACGGGCGTTATTGTCCATAAAGACGAAATTTGGTCCCATGCTCAGCGAAAAATTCTCAAAGAGGGTGCAAGGATCTCGTCCCTGTACCGCTGACCTCTCAGAGTACCTCTATCAAACACATGATGGTCGGTATGCCCGTCTGCCTTGATGCCTGCCAGATTATCAGACCACCTCCAGCATAGTGATAATTTTCGACAATGTTAGTGAGCCGATATCGACTCTCGGGTTCTCTCCAGATGAGAACACGGCTTGAGTCGCTGTCCAGACTGAATCGCGATTCATCAATGTAGAGAACCCGCCCCAAACTATCCTCTGTCCAAGACAGGTGTTCTCGGCATCATGCTAGACGGGACTTTTTGTGGTTCACAGTCAAAGGGATGCAGACTATAGGGCACCTGGCATACAGACCACCTGCATTAAGTCTCTGGGTGACTGTTATCCATGAAATGGATGTTCCTGCAGCATTATACAGGTGACGAGACAGTCGTGTCACTGTCGCGGACCTAACCCTTTTGGCTAAAAGTCTCAAATAATGGTCTTCAGCCGGCGGTGTTGCCCTTTTTAGGTCGTCCAGGTCGGGGGATCACTGTTCCGGTCTCTGTGAACTGTTTATATAGAGTAGACACCACATTTCACGGAACACCGAGCTCCTTACAAGAGGTAGCCTGTGATTGGCCGACCTCGAGTCTTCCAACAATTTGCCATCTTGGGGCATCATCTAGACGATGTCGACTGGCCATACTAACGATGGGTAAACAAAGAAATTAAAAAAACAAGGATTGGGTTATGCTACGATGTTTCAAAACGCCCTTCCGCTACAAGCTTCGGCGGTCAAATGAGGCACCTCTGCACAAAAGCGATCACAGCACCACTGCCTTATGACAGCACATACCACTGCGTGGCGGGTGTGTCCGCGACGACCTTAACTATCATCTGATACCTTATTTGCGTATAGGGATAACTTATTCTGTTTTGTTTTTATAAAAAAACCGTTTGTCCCTTTAGTTGTTTTCACCAGTGTATATATAGTATATATAATTATATCATGCATATAATATGGTACATTGCCTTTATTAAAGATATAAATCAGAATATCACGTTACAACAATTGAATTTTATATATTGTTAATAAACCATTTCCATATTTCAGCCATGTATGGAATTAAAATAAATCAATTTGAATATTTCATTTTTTGTTTAACCAAGAAAGCTTCTTTAATTTTCATTCAAAATGCAAATTTATTCGAAAATTTATAAATTATTCAGTTTAACAAAACAATGCATTTACGGGCAAAAATTTTAAGCACTAGTATTTATTCATCTGTATAATTTTCTGTGATATAATTAAAGATTGTAAATTAACCACGTCTGGTGAGATGCGGTAGATATTTTAATTAACTTGATTAAATTTGTTATTTCTTCTTCAAATACTCTTGACATGCGGATGACATCTTATGATATTTGATAAATTAATTTTACTAAGTTTTTACGTCAATTAATTTATTTTAAGTAGTCGTGTTTCTACAGAGAATAAACATTTACTATTTTATCTCCGACTGTTAGCAGAAAACAAAACTTTAATTAATGCAGAAGTCTTAAGGGAGATTCAAATTGAGAATATCAGTTGATGTGAGGTCAAGAAAATGAGGTTAATTATGCATGTGGTTCTAAGAATTATCTAAGTTTCATTTATTAGATGATATGGTACACTAACTGATCTATAATTTCAGCTTTGTTTATAAGTAAATGTTTATGGAAAAAAGTAAAAATAAAAATACATCTTTCAGAATTATTTGTATACTAGCTCTTTACCCGCGACTTCGCGCGAGTTAAAAGAAAATTTGATTTAAAAGAGATATAAATGAATTTATTGAGTAAAACGTTTTACTCCCGAAAAATAAAAACATATACAAGGTGATTCGTAAAGATTAACACAATAGGCTATTTGCTTAAATATTGCCGCTAGAGACATGCATCCAGTTGCAAAGTTTTAAAAAAAAGGTGCAAAATTTGATGATATAAGTTGCAACTCCATGGGGGGTCTATTTGAGAAAATACGAAAACTAAATTTTAATACGACCCCGTAGGGTAAAATTTCCAATTAGGAAAATTTTCCTTATCCATTCATGAATTAAACACAAAACGATTCTTCTTCTTTCCTGCAAAACTCACAGAGATATGCCCGTTTAAATAATTCGTCAGGTTTTAAGAGTTTAGGCACACATTGAAATGCGTCTAACTAAAAAGACAATGTTACTCTAACAGCTATTGAGTTAGAATTTTGATTTTTTTTTCTTTTTTGTGATAGTTAACCATATAATTTGCAAACAAAATCACATCCTAAAATTTCTCATAAAGTAAAAAAAAAAAGATGAATATTATTTCTTTTAAGCGGGATAATTTAAAATCGGTATAACGCGAAACATTATTACGTGAAATTTTCATTTATTTGAAGAGAAAAAAAAAATCATTTTAATTTTGTTTCAGGATTTTTTAAAATATAAATTTTAAAAATATTGAAAATATAAATTTATAAAATAATGTAACTTATAAAAAAAAAAAAAAAAAAAAAAAAAAAAAAAAAAAAAAAAAATATTCCTCTTTTCAAAAGTAAATACTTTTTCAAATTATCCGAAATAAATTTAATGTAAAATAATTAGCAAGTTGATTTGAAACAAGTTTTTTTCTAACATGCCGATTAAGAGTTTTCTCATAATTTTACCCATCACAACATCAGGTTTTATACCGTCCTAACAAGGCTGTTTAAAAAAGTCTGCATTCTGGGGCCGGGCCTAACGTATTTTTCATACCGAACCGGAACTGGCTTCCTTCTTCTTAGGTCTGCACGGGGCAAAACTTTCAATCACGGTCTCGACCCAACCCGTATTAAAATCATTGTCTTTGACTGACCTCATCCGTTCAAAAATCATCAAAATTTGGCTCAGCTCAAAATTTTTTGCAAAGAATACATATCTTTTCAAATCATAGCCATTATTTTACGACTAAACTTTAAAATTCATTTTTTAAAGGATAATAGATTAAAAGGCAAAAAAATTAAAATACAGTGAAAGCCATGAAAATAACCTGCATATAACGGAATTTTGTGTTAAACGGAAAAAAGTTCTGATCCATTCAAAATTAATATAATAATACCTGAGAAAAGAATAGACTACATTTAGAACTCCTAAGAAGGTAAGTTGTTTTAACGCATTTTTTTTCTTTCCTATGTGATTCCGTCTTAGAAGATTTTACTGTACAGCATTTTTCAAAGTTTCCAATACAAGGAATATGGATTAACGATGTAAAACATTTACATACAAATAGAGATTCGTAAAAAAAATAATAAATAATAATAATAATATAAAAAAATTACAGCTTTTGGCATTTTTTTAAAATCTCTTCAGGGGCAAAGTACTTCTATGCATAAAATGCTGAAATGATTGATTGACATCAGAATTTATAAACAAATCTATTTGAAAATAAGTAAAAACTTTTGTGGTGTCAGTCTGGCATTTAGAGATCAAACTTAAGTGGTCCAAAATTAACCAACACTCTTCAAGGAGTTAAAAATGAAGATTAAAAACATGGAAAAATAAAAGCTATAATAAGTATTTTTGGTCAGAATTAATCCGTACGAAACACTTTTTAACCATATCGACGCAAAAAACTTTGTTTTGTAGAACTTCAGTCAGGAGAATCCGATCTCGTGCTAGGATTTAAACTTTTTTCTAGGCCGGATCGAACTTTTTTTCTATAGGTCGACTTAGGACCGGGCCTGAATATTTCAACCCGTGGTGACGTCTCGTGAAGACCTTCAGCATATTTTAAAAGCAGGTTTAACGTAAAATCTATACGCTGCTATTTTATGTCCAAAGGAGAGGCGCTGCCTTAAATCGACTTTTAATAATGTACAATTTGATGATCCCTATGCTGCATTCAAAATTAGTCAATAATCCTTCGCTCAGACAGAAGGGTAAACGGTCGCGAATTTTGGATTTTAATATCTCCGCGAGTTTTACAGATATCGAAATAAATTTTTTTTGTGTTTAATCTAGGAATGGGTAAGGAAATATTTCCTAATTGGAAACTTTACTCTACGAGGGCCGTATAAAAATTTATTTTTTGAATGTTCTCAAATAGACCCCCCCCCCGGAGTTGCAATTCAAAATCCCTATTTAAATTGTGCACCACGTTACATAAAACTTTGAAATTGGAAGCATGTGTCTAAGGACAAAATTTAAGGAAATAACACATTGTTTCGATCTTTATGAATCACCCTGTATATTTAACCAAATCTTTATCACATGTTATAAGGAAGAATTTATTACATTGTATATGGCATTTTTTTAGGGGCTTTGATATAACTCCGTCTTAAAAAATGAAATTTTGTACCAAATACTATATATAATTGCGAAAATGAAACTGCAACTAATGACAATTGAAGAACCAAGAAAAAAAAAAAAAAAACGTGGAATTCGGCGAATCTTTCTTAGTAAAACGAAAACAACGTTCGGAGAATATTACTACAACAATATATTTGATGTATGGTAGTATTTGATGTAAAATTTGTATATGCATATCAGTATGCATCCTATAAGACTTTAGAAAATCCATTATAGCAAAAATAGTTTAAAAATCTATTTTTAAAAATGACAAAAACTTTTTAGAATTTAAAAGCTAAATCAAATGTGAAATAAAACTCTGTTGCCAAACTAGGATTTGCAAACGTGTCTCCAATATAATTCGAGTTCTCGAGTCTTAATTTCGATACAGCTCGATAGAAAATGTTTGTTCTTTGATGCAATCATATTAAACCTTTAAGTTTTATGAACGAAAATGCAACTTTCTTTTTAAAAAAAATCTAACTTTCTTAAATGAACGGCTATATAAAATAACACTCGGTATTTTTTTATGCAATCGAGTAAATTTTATAATTTTTAGGATTGAAAGTAACCATTTGCCACAAGTCCTGACGTCATTTCCGACATGGATAATTTTGGGGTGCATATTATTGACATTTACTATCTATTTTCTTTTTCTTTTTATTTTTTTGTAAACTAATTTAGATTTTAAATTAAAAATTAAATCTTCATGTTAACCTTGCGCATACGAAAAATTGTCAAGTGTTGACTATAATTTTCTTTATACACTGCTCAAAACAATTAAAGGATGTTATAAGTCTTATATAAAATAACGGTATAAGAGAAATTTTTTTTGCAGAAAAAGAAAGAAAAGAGTCACAAATGCAAATTTTTCTCTTTTAAAACTTTGGGGGATGCAAATTTTGAGTTTGATGTCCCAAACCATAATTTAGCGTCAGCGAATGAAATATGGCTTTCGACTTGTTGAAAGACAAACCGGAAAACAATAACCGACATTCAGTAAGTGATTTGTTTTGATAATTGTGATGTCTCAACGAAGTCATTTAACCGAATCAGAAGGTTGGAGAGTATTTGGTCCGTTAGAGAAGGGGCAAAACACAAGCCAAAGTACAAAAGCCACTGAAGCTCCACAAAATGTGATTTCCAGGATCCGGAACCGTTTCTTGGAGACTGGAAATGCAGAACGAATACCAGGTAAAGGTCGTATACGTGTAAACATGTCCAGTGAAGATCGATATTTAACGCTAACGGTTTGGATACATCGAAATATGAATGCCATTCTTCTTCAACAACACATTCGCTCGGCTACTGGCACCACAGTTTCGACTCAAACTATCCAAAACTGGATCCACGCATTAGGTCTGTATACTCCAGACCAATGGTATGTGTTACTTTAACAGCAAGACATCATGGCGCCCGCAAAGATTGGGCAACAGAGCATGTGAACTGGAGGAGAAGTAAATGGCAAAATATTCTTTTCTCTGACGAGTACCCTTTTTCAGTTCATCCACATAATAGGCTTATTTTCATCTAGAGGGAACGTGGTAGTAGAAACAATCCTGCGTTCGTGCAAGGAAGTGACAGATTTGGCGGTGGGGGTGTGATGGTCTATGCTGGCATCTCCATTGATGGGCGCACCGACCTCCACATCATTCGAAATGGGGATCTGACCGGTCAGCGATATAAGGATGAGTTGCTCAGACCAATTTCAGTCCCTTACGCTGCAGCAATTGGAGATGACTTCATGTTAATGGACGACAATTGCAGGCCACATTGTGCTTACTTGATGGATTATTTCCTTTTCGAACAAGAAATCGTACGTATGGAACAGTCAGCGTGTTCTCCGTACATGAACCGAATAGAGCATTTATGGGACATTCAAGTCAGACGAGATGATAGCCGCCTACCACCCCACAAACTCTCTAAGAACTGGAAAGAGCTCTTCTGGAGGAGTGATACAGAATAACCCAAATCCAAATATACACTCATGTCCCCAAATTTAAGGAAACTCTTTTTTATTCGTTTTTTCTCATATACACAGTGTTTTTTCCTTTTTGTAGCCAAATGCTTAATAAAAATAATTTTTTTTCTGTCAAACATGTGAATTTTTTTCTCATATAGCCTACCACGTCTGGCGATCATGTATCAATCATCTAAACAATTCTCCAACCGCAAGATCCATCCAAAATCTCAACATCCATTAATTGTTTTGAACAGTGTATAATAATAATTGATACTTAAGACCATTTTATTTCAACATTAAAGCATATTCGTTTTATTTTTCATATATGACGTCATATTTGCATGCTTTCATAGTCATTGCTAACTTAGTCATTTTAACGCACATTATATTCTTAAGAAATACTTCAAAATTTTCATTTAACTTCCAATGAGACGTCATATTCATGCATTTTTTAAAAATTCTTTTTCTTTTTTCATTTTCCTATTTACGTAAAAGTCTTTCAATTGAAAATTAATCAGTGAGGAGAAATTATTATTCCGCTTTTTAATTTTTTGACAACGAGATAAAAAAAAATGGTTTAATAGTATTGGAAAAAAGGCAATTGCGTAGTAATGAAATATAATGAATATTTGAATTATTAAGCAAAATATTTGAATAAAATAAATAAAAATGAGTATATGCTCATTTTCGTGTTATAATCCACATGTATTCAACGACACAAAAGCATTAATTCATCCGTTTGAACGTTGACTTGACTAAAATATTCACACACACTTTCGAATTTATGATATTATAAGAATACGACATTTTGGTTTTAAGTTTTTGAATCTTTTATTTTAGAAAGGGCGCACGTCGTATTTTTAAGCCCTCTGAGCGGTTTGCCAGTATTTTTCCGTTCTCACAAACAGCTTTAATCTGTTGTAGACAAAAATATTTTGAACAGAATTGTATTTCAAGATGTAATCAAATACAGGTGCATGAAGTGTATTTTAGAAAAAAAACAGGGAAAGAAAATTTTAATTAAGATTATTTTTATGAGCATTTTTATGAAAATGAAGGAAAGCCTTCAGCACGCCCGGAGAGTTTAAATCGATGTTTTGATAAGAATATTTTCCATTCAGGTAGCCGAATTATGTTTTAGAAGGACATATTTCTAACTCTAATCCATTCACTGTTATGTAGGTTAGAAGAACAGGTTTATTTAGAAACAGCATATAATCTAGATACGTTTTATGCATGGTGAAAATTTTCAAACATGTGACTTTTACCCTTTATAAAATAAATGGTTTATTTATTCTCTGTAAACAGGGGAAAATATTTTCTGATTTACAGATTATTATTTTTTTTATTATTATTATTGAGGCGATTCTTTATCCAAATGCTTTTGCAGTTTCTCATCTATAATCTTTGATTAGGCTTCACTTCGTTCCGGACAGCTAACACCGAAATTGTGAGCTTCGATCAGTCTGAACCAGTACTCATATTTACATTTAGATACTGTATTCTCCCACACTACAAAATATATCGATGTGAGGTATTTGCGGCATTTTTATCGCCCGAAATTCGCAACGAATGCAGTGCTATATAAATGCTTAATTTTGCTTACCATCTTCTACTTGAGATTGTTACGACTTTTGGACTGCACCATTAAACACTTATTTGTTACTCTAGATCTTTTGCGATCATACCACAAATAATCGTGGGGACTTTTTATGCAGAATTCTAGTGAAGATCACTGAACAAAAGCTTTAAAATTTATTTGTACGTCTAATATAATCATTATAAACACTGTAAATTGCATTATTTTTATAGTAATTTTCTTGAGATAAATAAAACTTCAACATTTTTAAAATATTGGAATTTAGTATAATTGAGATTATCTCTTGGAAACATTATGCATTAGATTTTCCGAACCTGTTGCAGTCAATCACGTGTTTCTGAAATTTTTGCAAAATGTTTTATATAACAACAATGGAATAAGTAAAACTACAAAGAATGTGACAGGTTAACGACAACTGACAAATTTTCGCTCAAACTTGTTGAAGATATGACTTTCTGGATGTTTTAATATAGAGAGGAAGATCAAGTATTATGGAATACTATTTACATTTTTATTTATAAGTTAAGATAAAAATATTGAGTACATTAAATTTATTAAAGTACAAACTTTGATTATTCCTTAACAAATATTCTATTTGCGTTTAAAGAGGAACGAAAAAAATACATCACAATATTTAGATTAAAAAAAATTGCACTTTTCAGGTAATGTGGAACAGGGTTATAAGGAACATTCAAATTCCACGAAAAAAACAAATTTACAAGAATGACCAAGATTATGTAATCTGTAAACAGTATCATCATAATAAATCAGTAAACATCATATACAAATCATCATCGGTACCACCACGGTCTACATCGCATACGTCAGGCATTTTATCATCTCCTCCCCTTTTCTTCCCTCTGAATATTTTCTATTGCAAAGCAATCACGCTGCATCTTCCTCATAAAGCGTACAACCTGGTGAAAAGCCCGTATCGGATGATATGTCGGAGTAGAATGATTCTTCATCTTCACTAGATTCGTCTTCAAACCATTGTCTGGCATATAGTCCATATTACACGACGCGTAATCTTAAAAAAATAACCTCTTCACTCATCAAAAATTTCGCAAAGAGGTAAATTGACTTAAGCAGCAATAAATATCACTGTTTAACTAAATACTGAACTTGGTTAACATCACTAATGATGATGTTTTATAATTAACGCGTATTTTATAAAATGTACCTGCAAATAACTGCAACTTTTGAGATTATGCTTTTATTTCTCCGCCTCAATTCAACAACATATATAAACAGACCAGAGCATTATGACAGTACTGGGAAGTCGTTTGTATGTTTTACACTTGATTGCAGCTTCGTACGGGGCATATATTAAACTAAATCATTCCAAAATACACGAATTTTCTCTGTATTTAATAATTTTAAGTAATATAAGGATTAAAATCAGCCATGGAATTTTCATACCTCAGTCATTTCTCGTTACAAGAATTCTCCTTCATTTTCTTACTTAATACTAGTATGTGTGAAATATTAAGTAAATAATAATGAATAAGTATATAATCTTTAATATTTTATCCATCTGCATTTCATTCTGTAATATAAATAAATATTATAAATTAAATAAGACATTAAAAGAGGTTAGTTATTTTAATTAGCTTGATGAAATTTGTTTAGTATAAATTTAAATGTTCTTGACATGCAGATAGCACCTTACGATGTTAAATTATTTTCTTTTAGATTTTAAATCAACTTATGCATTTTGAGATAGTCATATTTGTGAAGAGAATAAACATTAAATATTTTATTCACGACTGTTAGTTGAAAACAAGTTTAATTAGTTCAGACGACTTAAGGGAGATTCAAAGTGGAAATGTCAGTTAATGCGAAGCCGAAAAAATATTAATGCTATATGAGTCAAAAAACGTGAAATATTATTTACTTGATTAAATGAGGTAATAGTTGAATTATCTCAGGCACGATTTATGGAAACAGTGAGAAAAATATATTTTCCCCCAAATGTTTGTGCGTAGGATGTTTTCTTTTACGTTTAACTAACGAACTATTTATATCTTTAAAGCAATACATAGCTGCCAACCTTTTGATTATTTAACCCTTTATCTTTTGCATTATGATCTACTACAATTTTTTTCGTGTAGTTTTTTTTCAGTGATTTCAATAAAAATTAAAGGATATACATTAAAAAAATATATATTCACTCGTGAGAAGTTTAATTCGTTAGCGGTAATTAATTAAAGTGGTACCTTAGAGTACCGTCTGTACACTATGACTAAAATATTCTCGTAACAGAAAATCCAAATGGTATTTCAAATAAAGCTTAAACTCTTAAAAATGTTAAATAACAAGAAAACACTCACAAGTTAACAACAACAACAACAAAAAAAATTGACATAGTTTTATTTTACGCATGAATAATGAGTAAAAATTCAAATTTGATGGCATTAAAAAAAAAAAAAAAAAAAAAAAAAAAAAAAACAATTTTTTTCGATCTTGTTACCACTCCTATAGTTATGCGACGCCTGTATTCCAGGGACAACATGTTCTCCCGCATCATATGAAATATATGAATTTACATATGCTATTTCTAGCATAGAAAAAAGAGCCGGTGCCACAACTTTCTCGATTTCCTATAAAAAAAATAGTAATGAAACAAAAAGAAATACTACCAGAAAAATCATTTTTACACTACAATTTAGTAATTACCTTATAAAGCAGATAAAATCGATGGATAACTATACAGACAAAAAGTTAACTAGAAGTTGTTCTCCAACACCCAGTGTACTGGCGTTACTTATAAGTATCGCCGAGTAATTCAACTCTTAAATGAAATACATACACCGTTCACCAAAAATACCTAGTGAGATTGTATGCTAAGATCAGTATGAACATGTAAGAAAAATCTAACACTTATATTATATCCTTACTGTATTTGCAGCAATGAAAAGACGAGCGTTACAGTCTATACAAAATACCAGAACAAAACGCATCGACTATTTCAAAGATAGCCTCCTTTCTCGCTAAAATAACAAACATAGAACTACTGCTGCCATGTATCCTTAAAAAGTTGAGTTAAAAAAGTTGGTTTGCAAAGTTTTTTTTTAATTTTATTTTTTTTTATTTAAGTTGGAAGCTATGTCATTATAAATATCGTAATGTACAATAATTCTTTTAATAATATACTTGATATAAATAAAAATTATTTACGTTAAAAAAAATGCAACATAGTATAGTGAAGATTAAATCATGCAAACGATAACAATTAGTTCGAACCTGCTGTATTTCCTCAGCTGTTTTGATAACGTTGTAAAATATTTTATACAAACCAAATAAATATTGTAAATTAAGTGTAAATATTGTGAATTTTAAATGATTATCACAACTATCAATTTATCACTCAGAAAAGATTAGGGTATTATTATTTTATAAATACATATTTATTAATTTTGAGTACTATAAGGCTTAAAATAAGTCATGTAATTTATATATTAATGATTGGTCGTCTTAAATTTACTCACATTTCTTAACAAACTTCTTAACAACTGTAATACAATTTTGTTTGGAAAATTCAAACTATCATCAACGTACTACATTTACACGACATAATTAGTTATTATTATTTAATTATTATCTTGATTAATTTATAATTAATAATTATAAATGAATGAAGTCTGTAGGATAATTCACTCCTTTTAATAAAGTTGATTCTTTTTCCAATTTAAATGTTCTTGTACTTGGACAATTTTTCTGACAGCTGTTAAATGAACTTTTACATATTTGTTAGACAATTAATTCATTTTGTGTATTCTAGATTATATAGAGAATAAGCATTTGTTATTTTCCTCGGACAGCTTAAACATAGTAAACATTACTTTAATCACTTCAGACGGCTTAAGGGGGATATAAACTGGAAGTGTCAGTTAATACAATGTCTAAAGAAATATTAATCTTATGGGAATCCTGAAAAAAAGTTTGAATGATTAGTTAGTTGGTGGTATGAGACACTGGCTGATGAATTATCTCAGCTTTTTATTAAATTCTATGAAAATAATTAAGCATGAATGTGAAATATACTATTTTTCATAATTATTTATAAATAGAACATGTACAGGGTGTCCAAGGAGCCTGGAAAGTGTCAAATAACTCGAGAATTACCCATAGGATTGAAACACAGAAAAATACGCGTTAAATATTAAAAGAAAAGATATTCAATGGTGCCGATGCCGATTCTCTCCCTTAACCCCTGGAGTTAAGGGGGGGAGGGGGTCACTTTGAAATCCTACGTAGGAAGCTCCATTTTTTATTGCAGATTCGGATTCTACGGGAAAAATGCATAATTTTTGTATTTAGTATTTTTTCGGATCATCGTAGATTTCTCGGCAATGAATAAAAATGTAGAGATCTTATATTAGAGACATTTCTCTAATGTAGGATCTCCAGCAAAATGCGTTCAGATTCGTTTGCTGAGAAAAAAACCCTATTTTGCACGGAAATTCTGATTTTAAAAATTAAAAAAATCAAAACTAATCATAAAAACGCTACTTCCCACCCTGCATCGTAGGGAGGAAGGGGGCTAATGCTTAAATTCTAATTGAATGCACTATTTTAAGCGTTACCTAAGAGCAATATCTTGGTTGTATTACCGTCCTGTTCCCTTGGAATGCTTCATTAACACGAGTCCTCTTGCCGCTTACTATTCGAAGTGCTGTTTAACGCCGCATGTTGCTCGAATACAGAGCCATCTACAGGGTGACACATAAATACTGTGACGCAGATAAAAGATCATAGCTTTTCAGTGAACGAACATAACAACACGTTTTCTTCACCATTCAAAAGAGGAGAAAATTCTGTACAAACGAAACAATCAAGGTAATTCGAAATGGTTTCCTCCAGTGGTGATACAAGCGTCTAGACGCTTCTGTAAATTCTTCAAGATGGCCGAGACCATTTCCAGCGTGATTTTGGCCTAGACTTTTCCCAGAGTGCTTTTCAAGGAATCCAGGGACTTCTTCTTCTTCAGGAGATCTTGGAGCTTTTTGCTCCAGGATCCCCTAAACAGCGAAGTTCATAGTGTTCAAGTAAAAAGAGTTTGTGGGCCAAACGCCCTTCGCCCAAAATCACGAGAGATTGGCCTCACATCCATCCAGCGTCTTCTTCGCTCCGTGGGTAGTCAGCCAGTTCTCCTGAAACCTGCAGTCGATGTTCTTCGCTTACTTTTCGACCCAGGGGAACACGGCACCTTCCGAAGTTAGCTCCTGATGCGTCTCTGCGTTGATCTTGACGCCTTTAGGGACGAAGACGTGTTTTGTCTTTTCCAGTCCGGAAATCCCCACCCACACCATCATAGTCTTCGGGAAAAGAACCTTTTCCACCTTCGTGATGCGCAGAAACCCTTTGAGTAGCAACTCGAGTTGCATCTGGAAGTTTCGGAAAGATTGGGCCATAAAACTCTTGTCATCGGTGAAGAAAATCTGATTCAAAGCATCGCCGCGGAACAGGGACTCCATCTTCTTGCCCTTTTCGAACCTTGACCCCTTCATTTGTTTCGTGAGATGGCGTCCTTTCGCCAGTTTTTTACGAGATGAGTTGCAGATCTTCTTTGACATGTCTTCGCATGAATTCATGGTCGACGTTGTGCTCCTCGGCCAATTTTTGGATGTTTCTTTGAGGGTTTTGCTAGATCTTCTTCTTGGCCATGTTAAGGGCACTGAGGTCCTTGATGTTCGCGGTCTTCCACTTTCTTGACGGCCTTTGATGCTTCCAGTCTCTTTAAAACGCTTGACAGCGCGATGGACTTGTTCCTGGTTCAATTTGACGATCGCATGAATTGGCATCCCCCTCTTATGCTGGGGGACGATGGCTGGCCGGTCGTCTTTGCATGATATATTTTCTTTCAAAACAGCGAAATAATATCAGCTGCAATAGCAATCCCCTCCCCCCCCCCCCAAAAAAAAAGCACGAGGAACACGAATAAAACAATAGTATACCTCAAAAATGGGTAAAAACATTAAAATTAATTGACATTTCCATCACGTCACAGTATTTATGTGTCACCCTGTAGTATGATCCGAAAAATAAGTTAAATGTAAAAGTTACGTATATTTTCACAAAAAATCCGAATCTGTTATAAAAAATGGGGCTTTTCATTCAAGATTTGGAAGGATTCGGGTGGACTGTCAACTTTAGTATAACTGAATAGCATTAAAAAAATATTTAACACGTATTTTTCCGTTTTTATATCCGAAGTGTATTTCTCGAGTTATTTGACCATTTCCAGACTTTTTGGACACCCTGTATATTTATGTGTATATATATTTATGTGTTTACATATTTATCTATTGTAATTATGCGAATAAAATTATTCTATTTTTTGAAATTTTAAATACTGTGATTTATGAAAATAAGTTTCTACTAAAACAGTTGAAGAAAATAAAAAGGAAAACTATTCAGGATAATGGAATCTAAGATTACCTCTTTCGAATTACAAGTATTATTTAGAACATATTCCATTCATTGTGTTTTTTATCACATATTTTATGCAAAACCAACTTTAACACCAAGAACGAAGTGACAAAATTATCACAAATGATGATGTGTAGCCTAGATTTGCTTAACCCGTTTGGGTCTGGCGTACTATTAATAGTACATGTCTTTTCATTGAATATTATTTTGCCTTAACAGTTACTTTTGTTACTATCTACACGTATTACTAGTAGCATATGTCTATATATTTGTTATTTGACTTTATTTAAGTTTCGGCATTTAGTAATAAAAGTAATAATAAGAGTTTGCACATAATTCTCTTTCTCCCGTTGCCGATTCTTTTATTTTAAACATATATTTCACTTTTTAAATATAAAATGTAGGTTACTTTTCAGAACGAATCATATTTGATAAAATGCAAAAAATATTAGGAAGTTGTAATATCTATTAAATGCTGTTGTATTATCATATTTTCCAAGCGTCTCCAAAAACTCTTCCTTAATCTATTGCCACATGAATACTAATTGAATAAAATGAAAAATAACAGCATTTGTTAGATTTCAGGCAATGCCATGTTCGTTAAACTTTTGTAAATCCTATTTGAATTACTATTAACATTTTTAACGTATGAAAGTATTTTTTTTTTCAAAATTGAAAAACAATGGTCTTGAAAGAGTTATTAAAGGCTACTTTTTCATTAGGGGTAAATTGTGGGAATAAAATCAATCACATTATTTGAACAATTAAATTTATTTTACCGCAAAAATTTCTTGCTCTTTCGTTCACAATCTATAATATTAAAGACAGAAATCTGTCTGTGTGTGTGTATGCTGTGTTTTGAAGCAGTGTTGCCAGATGTCTCAAGTAATTCAGGGCTCCAAATGCTCTGGACACTGGTATTTTAAAGTAATATTCTTCGCCTTATCTATTGGCAGAACTATCTGCGATTAATGATGGCGAAATAAACTTTAAGAAATTACTGGTATCCAGAGCATTTAGAGCGCGGATTTACGCGGGATATCTGGAAATAGCACTCTGAAGATACCACTGCGCGAGCAGCTGCAAGATTTGGCAAGAAGGCACCTGTATGTCTGAAATTAAGCATCTCGCAGCCAGATTTTGGATTTTTTTAATTTAATTTTGTATGTAATCTTTACCGTTTTCTACATTTAACGTTGTTTTTTTCGTAAAAGAATCCAGTTTCAATCTTTTAGCTTAATATAGTAGTTTTGGCTTTTTATCAAAAAACTTCATAGAGGGAATTTTTTTCAAAAATTTTTAATAAGATAAAAAAAAAATTCTCATTTCGCAGCGATTTTTTGATATTCGCAAAAATAATTGAATTTCAAACTTTTAGCCTAATATAGTAAATTTTGACCTTCGGCCTTTTAGAATTTTTAAGAGATTTTTACTTTGATTTTTAATGTAATTTTTGGTGTTTTTACATGTACCGAGATGATTTTTAACATTTGTGAAAAATTTTGGGCAGTAATATTTTTACCCAATACGGTATATTTTGTCCTCTGCAACGTTTAAATTTCTTTAAAGCGATTGTTAGCGTTTTTTTCTCTTTTTTTTTTACGTTTCGAAGTGATTTTTGCACATGAGAAAAGAAATCGTTTTCAATCTTCTAGCCCAACATAGAAAATATTGTTCTTTGCGAGTTTTGAATTTTTTGCAATTTTTAACGCAACTTTTTGAGTTTCACTGCGATTTTTTTGACATTAGTAAAATAAATCTCTTTTCAATGATTAATTAGGTATGTTTTCATAATGAAAATATTCAGTGGTTATGTAGGATATAGATTATAAAAATTCATAATTCAAATACACTATTTAATTAGAAATCGATAAAAAGGAGATTAAAGTAATCGATACATAAATATCAAGCTAACTATAAATATACCGTTTCAATTATACCGTTAACGAAAAATTAAAATTAAAAGAAATATCATAATATATATGATGATACTAATACAAAGTATCAAGGTAAGGTTAACAATGTATAAAAATCAGGTTAAATAAAAATATTTAGAGAAATTATTTTTTGGTACATTTATTGCAATTTTTTTTTTCTAAATTCTAGAATAGCAGGGATGTACGGTAGATGTCGCATCTACATCGAGAAGGCAAAAGAAATTTATATACATACTTTTGTTTAAGATTTTTTGTCTCATTCTCCATTCAAAGGAAAACAATTATACCAAAGTTTATTCTGCTTGTTTTATATTTACTTTTGTTAGTATTATGAGAGAAAAATTATAAACAAAGTGAAATCTATTATTTGTAAGCTACTTCTACGTCTGTTTTGTTTATCGCACTTATTGTTTATCGTTTTTGTATTTAGCATTTTCATCGAGAAGGCAAAATATGTGTACAAATGTACTTTAATGTAAGATTCCCGGGTTACAGCATATAGGAGAAAGCCATTTTTTGTTATTATTGAAAATTCTATTTTTTTGGATTTTTTGTTTTCATTCATTTATTTATTAATAGTTTGCCCCCTAATAACACCGTAAATGATTTTTATAGGAAAAAATATGAACTGGGTATCCATAGAAAGTTTTGAAATTTATAAAAAGCGATTCTTCATTATTGGCATAATAGTATCAAGAGAAACTAGACAAAGAAATCGCCAAATGTCACTATTTACAGCAGCAAAATTATTTCTGGTTATTTTAGTTGTTTAAGCGCGTAGTTTAATTATATGTCTTAAATTTGTGTTTTTTTTCATTATTTTATTCATTTCTGGTGAAATTTTAATTTCGTTACGGAATATAACGCGGAATCAGATGCCTTACTATATATATTACTTTAAGTGAAAACGGATTCATATTTCGTAACAGACTATTTTTAAATAAAAGAGAAAACATTCAAGCTTGAAAATTAGTTAAAAACAATAAAAAATGTGCAAATTGCGATACAGTTTTGAAACGAAAGGCATTTGAAAGTACATTTCCCCCCTATCCGACGGTGTAAAAATTGAAAAGGTGCTACGTTTAGAAGATAAAAAAATTGCTGTAAAAGCGAATTTAATGGTCTGCTGTTAGCAATGTCAAAATGACATAGCGTTACGCACAGACACCTTTTTCCTTTATAATATAAAATGTGACCATAATAAAACTACTCTACTTTAAAACAATACACAGACGAAAGACGTTAAAGAAAGTTGGTTAGACGTTAGACGTTAAAGTTATCTACATACGAAACTATTGGTCAGAAAGTTGTGAAATTTTGTGACTGACATAATGAAGGAATGGGGATTTATTTGAGCGAAAAAATAATTAAAAATTTTGCCACCAGAGGGCGTTTTTTAATAAATTACACATTTTGCCACCACCCACTGAATACTAGGCCTGAGCTGTGTTGAAAAATTGGCGGCTATCATTGGTGGATTTTTTTTTCACAGTTTGTACAGTCCATTCAAATCGAACAGCAGTATTTTTAAAAAGTTTTTATGCTTTATATTTTTTTCAGGTGGTGGTTTGTAAATTTGTCTTATTTAATCTGAAAAATATAAGGCGTAAAAACTTTTTTAAAAAGTGTAACTCATTAAAAAACTCCCTCTGGTGGCGAAATTTTGAACTAATTTTTTTTTTCGCTCAAACAAATTCCCATTCTTTTATTATGTCCGTCACAAAATTTCACAACTTTCTGACCAATAGTTTCGCCTGTAGACAAATTTAAAATAGGGTTGTTTAATTATGGACATCCTGTACGTACATACCTATTTTTTATTTGTGTATTTATACTTAAAATTAAAAGTTAAACAAAGAGGATTACAAATAAGAAAAAAAAATAATATTAACCACCTTTTCAAAATACTATATCAAACACACTGATCAACTCGAAATCATTAAAAAGAAAAATTCAAAGTTATTGATAGTTAAATATAAGGTTAAATAAAAACACGCAAAGAAACAAATATTTTACTATATTTTCAGAAAGAAATATTCTGAATTCTAGATTCCCAGGAGGCATGTATACGTCACATTTCTATAAAAGCAGCAAAATAAGTGTACGAATGTAGTTTTGTCCAAGATTTGTGCCTCATTCAATATTTAAAAGAAAAGTAAAGTTCAAAATTTTGTTCTGTATATAATATATATTTTTTTGTGTATAATATATATATATAAAACGCGTCTTTTCGTTTATAAAAAGAATAATTTTGAATTGACAAAAACACATCCTTATAGGCAACTTTTTAGTAAATAAAAATTGGATTTTTTAAACATTTTGTATGGTGAAAATAAAATATTTTATACGTAAGTGTGCTTTGAAAACATAAATTTTTATATTATTAATGGACATTTTTAATATAGGTTTTTTCCAAGATTTTTTTCCTGAAATTTGTGGTTAAATTAGCAACTTGTGGTATATTTGTGCCGTTATTATACTACCAATAAATTAAGGATTAAAGAAAAAGAAAAATAAAGGAAAAAAAAAAAGACATAAATATTGACCATAGTGATTGCAAATTTTAACGCAAGAATTACCGTATTTCTTGTACACCTAGAACTACCGGGGTCAGTCATAGTTGACCCGTGGCCTTCCATTATGTTGTTCTTGTTTTGTATGGGAGTTACAGATACACCATAAGGTATAATAATTCATACAGTAATTTTTAAATAATGCTTAATATAATTTAGCTTCTAGACTATTACACAATATGAAATTTGGTGAATAGATACTACCAATGAAAATTTAAATTTCTAATTAAAAAAATTTCAAAGTAGACACATTTTGATTTTCACAGGTCTTTCAAATAATACGTATATCTATAAATTATCAATTTAAATTTCGCAATGATATTCCTATAAATAAAAAAAAATATTAAGACACAATAAATAAATATATATATATATATATATATATATAGTTTCATGAGTTTTTTATTTGCATTATATTACTTTCAATCCAAGAAATTCACACAAAATGTTATTGTTTTTCCTATTTTTTAACTGTGAATAACACGTTCACGACGGCACGGTATTCACACTCGGCTGTCTCAGGGCTGGCAAGTCTCCAGCCTTATCGATACCAGTATTTTAATACAGAAAATGTTGTTTTATTTAATTAGAACAATTGGGAGATTTAAAGGAACAGCATTTTCTCTAAAATAACAGTGGTGTGTAAAAAGCCGGAGATTTGAAAACTCTGAGACAGCCGAGTGTGACCCACCGCGACGGCATGAACGTGTTAATCCACACACAAATTTTAAACATTTTTCACACAGAGTATTTCTTTTATCGTCTTAGCACTTATTTATCTAGCAACATTTACGTTTGTTTAAATGTTCTGCTGTGGTTCGTGTATGGATAACTTCAGGTTTTTTCACTATATTTATCTTTTAAGTCCTCTGCTAATTTTAGAACATAAAATCTTCTGCTTTTGTAAGAATCTCCTGTCTCTTTAAAAACTACACATGCATTTAGGACATCTATGTCTTGAACCACTAGATTTTGAAATGACCATCGAAAAGAAAATATTGATAACTAAGGCTTTATCTTCCATATAGTTCCATCTTACCTTCCTTCCAAATCACTTTAAAGGGGTAATTTATTTGGTATCTTTTTGTTCTTTTTTCCGTTTTCTAATTTATTTTTTATTTCTTCAAAAATTTACGATTTATAAGTATTTCATGACATTCTCCTTTGCATTCACTTGAGATATTTTCATTCTGTTCACTGTCTCTTGAACCGCATTCGAGCGAAGATATTTTATGGGTATTTTAACAAAAATTAGTTTCGTCATTTATGCCAAAATTGTCATCATAACCAGCTGTAACGTTGTCGCAGGAAACCTTTGCTAAAAGTTTACTTAGCAATTTTAAAATTACCCCATTTGAAGGACATCTCCGGGGCGGTGCAATCACTAGACATGTGAGTAACTGCAGTACCACTAAATAGATTCCTGTTTTCTATCCCGTGCGTTTTATAACAGGCAAAATATTCTATTAACACACTTTATAAGGAATAACAGAGACAACAACATTCTACAAAATTTCAAAATATAGCTACATTAAAAAAAAAAAAAAAAAAAAAAACGACTTTTTTACATTATAAAGTACTGTTTATCTCGCGCTCAAACTCGATCACAGTCGAATGTGCTGTAGCTTTCTTTGGTTTCTTGACTATATAAACATGGAAAATACAGTAGCTTCGTAACATTAACAGCAGTTTTTGCTGGCAAATTTACAATGGTTTTTTTTACAGTATGCAAGGGCTAGAAATTGCATAAAAGCAAGTACATTTGCTTTGCAGGTGCATATCAGATGTGTCGACATGCCCCATATTTTCCCTTTTTTGTGAAAAGCAAGTGCAATACATTTCCTTATATTATCCTTCTGTTATTACAAAAAATAGAGTTGAAATCCTTGTTGAAATTAAATAAAAATCCATTATCTTGTTTGGATCAGCGATGATCCAGCAAGTTAATTCTAGGTATGCAGACCTGTAGATAAAAGAAGTATTCGTTGTATTTTAACTGAATTCGTGTTAAGGCATTAAACTGAGTATTTAGGAAAAAGAAAAAAAAAGTTTTATTTAAAAAAAAAACTACAGTGGTTCGAGCGAATTGTCACGTCTTGGGTAATAAATGATGGTAATTCTCGTGCTAAAAAAGAAGCGAACAACGAATTTTCCTCATAGAATGCATGGTCACGGTGACGTCGTTGTGACGTCACTGTAAGTCACTGTGGTCACGTCACATCTGTGACCAAAATGCCACCACTCAGTTATGTCATATTGTGACTGAGATGTGAACTTCTTAGAAAACTTTAAAAAATTACGAAAATTCTTTAAAACATGTTATTTACTGTAAAATTATGTTTTTCTGGCAATTAAAAAAAATGTGACGCCACTGTTATGTCACTGCTATGTAACGTACGTCACGTCACATATGTGACAAAAAAACCCACCATATTGTAAGTCACAGTGTGACAAAAATATGAACTTCAAAAATCTTTGAAACTGAAGAGAAATATTTTAAACAGTCACGAGTTACAGCGGCATAAGGAATGAAAATATATTAGTGGATAGCAAATGGTAAATTCTGTCACTAAAGGGGAGGGGGCATAATAAATAAAGTGCACGATACAAGCATTAATAAACTAAATTTTCAGGCTATATTTTATCAATTTGATATCTAAGACAGTGAATGTATACTTTTTCATGATTTCAATTTTATCTAGCATTTGGATAATATATTTAGAATTAGGAATATTAAATTTATACACTTTATATATTTAGTTTGCTGGGAGGAAATTTATTTATTTTTTTATTTTTTTACCGACCAGGATTATTCGAAACATTTCTGTGGTTTCAAACAAAAAATTTTCTATTACAGTTAAATCTGCACCTTTAATGAGCACGTAGAAAGAGTCTCCAGAGTTTAGTCCTCTATGCATTTCTTGCTTTAGAATATTTTTATAATTTGTATTCAAGTCATAAATTCTACTTCTTTCAGATTTTTTAAATAAAATTAGCATTTTCCGAAAATAAAAGAAATATACAAAATTTGTGCAAAACAAACTTTACTTAAAAAAAAAAGAAAAAAAAAGGGGGGGGGGGTGTCGTTATTACCATTAAATTTATTTTTACACCTTTTATAAATTTAAACAATATTTTATCTAATAAACTCTAATTATGAATATTATTATTATAATTATTTAGAAAAAAGGAACTTTACAATACATTTTAACTTGAATTATTTGGTACGGATAAAATGAAAAGGTTAAGTACATTGGACATTTCTTCAAATACAAAATTTTAATTAACGATACTTTCAGAAAATTGCTGCGCATTCAAGTTCCATATTTCTTGTATACAAAAACAAATAATCTGTAACAGACCATCTGCTTGAAAATCGTCTGCCCACAGAAAAATAAATATGAGAAGACGCGGGAAATAGTTCACTGTTTTTAGAACATCACCACGTCTACAACACTTTAAGATAAGTAAATGACCATTTTAAGATACACGGATATTAATGGAAAGTATATGTAAGTCTTATTTAATTTAAATATTTTATTCCTGATTTGTATAGTATGAGTTAAATAGTTTTATGTTATATTTGTAAGAGACTGATCTTTAACTGTCAGAAGCGATATTTTCCAATTCGATAATTGTAAAGAAAAATATCTTAATCTGCCATCGCTTGAAAAAGAAAAAAAACTGCGCAGAGACTGATTCATGCCTACATTCATACTGGAATTAATATAAACATTAATTTACTCTTACTTCAGATTTAAAATGTATGGAACGACAATGATGGGGTTAAATATGATGTTCGATTATCATGAGATTATGAAACTGTTTCAGATTAGAAATTAACATTATACTGGGAAAATGTATTTTTACATATTACAGTAGTGAAACATTTGAAAGAAATTTCTTTTAGTGCTAATAATATTTTAAATTATCTTCAAACCAATGTTTTCAGATTTAACATTTGCCAAAATTATAAAATAATAGGAATTACTTATACCATATGGAAATATTTTTGAGATATTGTTAAATCTAATAATGCATTTAATTTATGTATTGTAGTTTGCTGTTGTTTAATAGTACAATTATAAAAACTAATTATTATTTTTAGTGTTTTTCAAATTTGTATATTTATTTTTTTAAATTGTATGTAAGCATTTTTTCTGTTTGTGATTTTAATCAAACATTTAATTATAGACATTCTGAATCGGTTATTAAAATTTCTTCTATTGTAAATTCATTTTCTACGTTTATGATACGCGTAATTATTGGCACTAAAAAGTAAAATATGATATTTAAGCATTGAAATAAAGTGTTTTTCATGCCTGATAGGAAGTTATAGATTAAACTGCTTTAGAATATATTTTTTAAAAGTTCATATAATACAGGATACATAATATAGGACACAAGTTTAAAAGTGCTTATGACTTCGGTTTGTCTCTCCGTCTGTCCGTCTAGCAGTCTGTCCGCACTCTAACTCTCGAAAATATACTCGGATTGCCCTGAAATTTTTGCATTTTATTGACGTTTACCATAGCATGGTACCTATTTGTAGTGAAGTTTGTAGCATGCTTTGTTCATTTACAGGGACAGCCAAAAGTTTTCCGTTACATTACGGCCTATGGGAAAAAATCGTTTCAAATGATTTTACGCACGCTTTCAAACAGAATAAAATTTATATGCATTTATGAAGTGCACTAAAATATGCATTCTGTTAACTATGCGATGCAAAGAATTGTTAGTGTTCATTTACAGGACTAAAAAAGGAATTCAAATACATAATGATA
Source organism: Maratus speciosus (assembly GCA_963932465.1). NCBI lineage: Eukaryota > Metazoa > Arthropoda > Arachnida > Araneae > Salticidae > Maratus > Maratus speciosus. The sequence continues at coordinate 479,592,047 of OZ010786.1, forward strand.
TAGGGGTGGAGGGAATTGTTTGTGGCATACTTTAATTATGTTAATCTATTTCATATATAATGGAATTGATATATGTCGCTGAGGTTTACATACTATAAATTATTTCATGTATAATACGAATAATACGTATATAGCATTTACAGGGACACACAAAATATTTCAGATACTATATTGCATATAAGTACTGTTCATTAGCGATGATTGCTAGAAATGTATTTTTAATTATGATATGCGCTTTTATGATTTACTATATTTATGCATAGTATATGGTGTATATAAATGCTATAATTCCTATACAAGGCTACACAAAAGTATTCGTAAGGATTACTGGGTATGGGCGCAAATTGCTTAAAGGTGGTTTTTAAATGAGTTATGTTTTTTTTCGCTGAACTTCATTTAATTTACCAAGAAATGTTTGTAGAATATAGATAAAATGATATACAGGGTCACATAAAGAATTGGATACATGGTCGTCTATATATTATAATTTCTGGAAATGTGATTTCAGCAGTTTTAAGAGTGTCTTAGTTTGAATTAAATTTTAACTAAATAATGGCGTGTAATAAAGATTCTAGGTAAACTACAGGGTTGTGCAAAAGTATTGAAGTATGTTTCACTACATTAGTATAAATTGCTGAAAAAGAATTTCAACCTGCTAGGCGTTTTCTTGCTAAACTAAATTTTCCCATTATATAGTATATATTAGACCGGAGTGAAAAACAAAAAGTTTTGCAAATCGAATCGTAATAGTGCGGAAAAGTTGCTACTCGTCAATACAAGCACAGTGAAAAAAAAAATTGAAATCGAAGAATATCTTCCGTTCGCGCATCGCGTTCAAAGTTTTCGAATTTGAACAAAAATTGTACAAATATACAAAAAATCGTAAAAAGGTGTAAACTTTTCCCGATCGAACGCATTTTTTTGTACCTACCATGACCTTGTGATGTAGAATGGAGGAAAAAATACCACACCCTCCTCCTTTATCCCTTTCTAACCCCCTCAAGGGGGTGAAAATGGCCAATTTTCGTGGAAAATACCGAAATTACAGGAGATGTTAATATTGACGAATCGACCTGATTTTTTTTTTTTTACATAAGGCAACCTTGAGGCTAAAAGTCGAAAACAATCCCCCCCCCCCTCCCTCGACAGGTCCTCTATCCGCTTTGAACCCTGTCGAGGGGGCGACTTTTTGCGACAAACATTATGTTTTGGTTTGTTTGCCGCCCGGTCACTCGACCTCTCCATCTGGTCAGCCCCTTTCTTCTTCGGTGCACTGTAATGCTCGCTGCGCGTGCGCACCGCTGGAATTCCGAGAAACGGAGTGGGGGAGGAGCTAGCACAGTACCCGTACCTGGTGGACGATTGCTGTGCGTCACTCAGTTTTGCCTCAGCGTCACTGCGTGTTTCTGCTTGTCTGGCTTGTAAAAGAATATATCTCGCCTATAAAAAAAGCGCTGCTCTTGCTGAAAACTTTTCTAGTCGGCTTCGTTTAGAATCCCGTAGCTTGAATTGGATAACGGTTTCATCGATCAAAATTTAAGCTTCTTTTATCATCATTATGGCGCTCACTCGAAGCGTTCATACTCGCTGCCCATTTTTTGGTGCACCAAAACCACTGCCATCGGCAATTCTTCCCACCAATGCTGACGTTGTCAAATGTTGGCATGAAGTGCAATACGCTATGTTATTGCAGTCTGGTGACTTTAAACCTGGAAGGAAGTTGAGCTTTTTAGAAGTGGCAAACACTGTAGCTCAACAGATTGAGTCACTGTATTTGAAGGCTTCGATTCCTACAGTTTGTCACACAAGAGTCGTTCAAAAGATGAAACAACTACATGATCGCTATTATTCTCTTCATAAATCATATCCAAGAGACAAAGACACGGCTGGGAAACAGAAGAAGTACAATGATTTCATCCATCAGTCGTATAACACATTATTTGTCATATCAGATGCAAATGCGAAATGACACTAGAATGCACTTGAGGGAAAAACTTTGACAAGTGTATTTGTCCTAATCCTATAGCTGTCAGCTGCGATTGCCCTAAGGACAGGAAAATACCTACATTGGAACTGATGTTTCTTTAAGCACAAAGACACCTTAGATCAGGTTAAATAGGACCGACGGTGCATAAAAATGAAACACAAAAACTTAAATCATCTTTGCAAAGAAAGGCTCGTCATCTAGATGTGCTTAGCACACAAATTCAAAGCTTGCCTGGTTGCAGCATTGATCCTGAAAGAGAGGAGACAAATGTTGATGTCAATGAGGATCAGGATTATTTAGATTTTCAACGCACACGATCTTTGTCTGCTGTATCAAGGAGCCCAGACTCTTCACAAATGCGCATGTTGCTTCCAGCTACTGCTTTGACAAGTAATCGCTTTGGTCTGTCAGACAGAACAACAGCTGCCATTATCTCTAGCGTGCTAAAAGACGTAGGTCTTATTACTGATAGTAATACATCACTGATCGTTGATCGTGATCGCAAAATTAGACGAGAAAAAGAAAAGTGCAGGGCAATTCTTATCAATTCAAACATAGATTACCTGTCCTCCTCTATTGATAAACATTTCTTCAGCTGACATTGCAGACTTGATTTCCAAGGTGGAAAAGCCAACTCTTCCTTTGAATCTGGCAGACATACTATGTCATACGCAAGCCGTAGAGCGCACTGTTAAGCTGGTAACACAGGCCTCCTCAAAAGTGTCTGGGCATGAGCGACGTGATGATTTTATAAGAGCCACCCTCGCTTCTCGTGCTATCATGATAAAATTTGACACTAAATCAGAATTCGCAGTACCTGAATCTGCATCTGCATAATTCTCCACGCCCACATTTTGGTTGGTTGGTTGGTTGAGTAGGGTGTGGGTGGGACTCGCAGTGCAGCCACATTCCCGTGGTGAGTCCTGAGTCATCCTTAGAAGGACGGGGCAAGAGCTGCACAATTTTGATCTCTCGAGGGGGGAGGGGGATTGTTTTCTACTTTTAGCCTCAAGGTTGCTTTATGAAAAAAAAAATGAGACCGATTCGTCAATATTTACATCTCCTGTAATTTCGGTATTTTCCACAAAAATTGGCCATTTTCACCCCCTTGAGGGGGTTTGAAGGGGATAAAGGAGGAGTGTGTGGTATTTTTCTTCCATTCTACATCTCAAGGTCATGGTATGTACAAAAAAATGTGTTAAATCGGAAAAAGTTTACACCTTTTTACGATTTTTCGTATATTTGTACAATTTTTGTTCAAATTCGAAAACTTTGAACGCGATGCGCGAACGGAAGATATTCTTCGATTTCAAAAAAATTTTTTTCACTGTGCTTGTATTGAGAGTAGCAACTTTTCCGCACTATTACGATTCCATTTGCAAAACTTTTTGTTTTTCACTCCGGTCTAGTATATATACACTTAAAAAAATGAGTACTCAAAATTGAGTAAAAAGTACCAAATCGAATATTTTAAGAGCATTATTTCCAAGCACTGTTAAATTATTTTTAAAATGCTGTGCATAATTTAATATTTACATTAATAAACATCATCTATGCCGCCATAAATGAAATGAACCATTACAGGGTACAAAACTATTCGTTTGTTTGGGTTTGATAAGATGTGATGTTTCAAAATAGAGAAAGCATAGGTTCATTTTTGATCCAAAAATATTCAATTCGATATGAGTACGTCGGTTTACTCATTTTTGAGAACTTCATTTTTTTCAGTGTATCAACCTACAGATCAACTACAGGGCTGTTCAAAAGAATTGGAAAACATATTTGACTATGGATGGTAACTGCTGAAATAAGTTTTGCAAATGTTTTATGCGTTTTCTAAAATATTTACTTAGTTATCTTATTTACGTCATTTTCCTAAATTACGATGTCTTGTTAAAGCATTCAGAAAGTGTTGGAAAGTATTTTATAATCTATGATTAACGCATGATTTTTCTTACTCGTTTTTTTTTCTATTTCCCAGATCAGTCTTTTTCTACAAAACATACCAAATCTATTTAGCTCATATTCACAAAATACAATATACACGGGAATAAAAAATTTAAATAAATATCGCTTATCAAGCCACTCTATAAATAATAGTTGTATTAATATCCGTTAGTCTCCATGTTCGTATTTAATAAAGCAATGACAAATCACAACAAATTAAAAAAATTACACATTCTAAATATCAATCTTGAACTCAATATCAAGCATAGAACTCAATAAAAAAATATATCAGTTGATAAGCATTGTTTTTTAAGTGGAAAAATTTAAAATGTTTTGGAAGAATAGGACTCCAAAATAGCGATATTTTGCTAAAAAGTACGATAAAAAGATAAGATTTTATATTTACAGCAAAAGTTTATTTTAAAATTCAGCGCTGTATTAATACTTAGAATTTTTTCCAGAGAGAATCATTCGCCTTATGTACAATACTTCAAATGAAAATCAAATATCAAATTAATTACTTAAAAGGCGCAAAGGCCAACATAGTGAAAAAGATTCCATGCCGAGACTCGAACCCGGGCCATCAGCATAGCACACTGACATTCTACCGACTAAACCACATGGAACGAAACCCAGCCTGTAAAATTTCTCACTATTGCATGTTGGCAAGGCTACAAACGCAGCACAAGATGGAATATTTATCGTGAGCCACCGACATGTGGTAAACACAGCATCGATTAAAACTATATTAATAATTGGAATTTTTTCCACGGAGAAACATTCGCCTTGCATACAACATTTCAAATTAAAATTGCCTTTTAAGCAATTAATTTGAAATTTGATTTTCATTTGAAATATTGTATGCAAGGCGAATGGTTCTCTCTGGAAAAATTTCCAAGTATTAATATAATTTCAATCGATGCTGGATTTAATTAAGTTTCGTGTTTGCATCATGTTGGTGGCTCACGCTAAATATTCCATCTTGTGCAGCGTTTGTAGCCTTGCCAACATGTAATAGTGAGAAATTTTCCAGCCTGGGTATCGTTCCATGTGATTTAGTCGGTAGAATGTCAGTGCGCTGTTCTGATGGCCCGGGTTCGAGTCCCAGCATGGAATCTTTTTCTCTATTTGCGTCTTTTAAGCAATTAATTTGAAATTTGATTTTCATTTGAAATCACAGTGTTTATTACAAGTTCGTCACAAATGACAGCTATTTCACAAATTGGTCACTGTGACTTCAAAGCATTGTTGCTTTCGTCACAAGTTCGTCACAAAGTTAATGCCAAAATAGTCACAAATGACACACTTTTCACAAATTTGTCACACCGTGACTTCACAGAGTGGTCACAATGTGACGTCACAAACGACCTCTAAAACGGCCATAACGACCTCGCATTCTAGTCACTATGACGTCACATCGACGGTCACAAAATCACAGTGTGACTTCACAACGACGTCGCCGTGACGTCACCATGCCTTACGGGTTAACATAATAACTTCCAAAAATGCTGAATTATCTTCTTAATACTTTTATGTTATTACATAAATCTTTATATCTATTTACAGACTCATGTTTCATTATTTTATTCATGCTTAAAATATTAAGTTAAAAATAAAAATAAGAAATAGACTAAAGAAATAGTAATCATTAAAAAAAAATATGTATCAAAAACACTAATTAATTTGAAATTATTACAAAATCCGAAATTATCCATATATAAATATCAGGCTGTCTAAAATATTTGAAAAAAATATTTTCAATATTTATTTTTAAAAAAAGATTTTCTGAATTCTACATTCTCAGGTTTTATGGAGATGTCACATTTATGTCAAGAGGGACAAAAGCACTGTAGCAATGTTGTTTTGTCCAAGATGTCTGTCTCATTTAATATTCAAAGGAAAAAAGTGTTCAAAATTTTATCCGCTCTATTTTATATTTACTGTTGTCAACATTTTGAAAAAAGTGTGCAGCAAAGTCAGGTCAATTTTGTAAGCTACTTTTGAGACTGTTTCACTTGTGTTTGTAGAAATCACATTTGAATTGACAAAGAGGATTGCTGTTGAATTTTTTAGTTTGAAATGTTTTAAGATTTTTTGTTCTTTTTAAGAAACTAAATATATATATATATATTTTAATGTACAGAGACATCACGTTTAAGTATCAAGAGCAGGAATATAATAACGAAATAAGAGAATTTTTTAACTATATAATAAGTAGTTTTGAATTTTAAAAGTTTATTCGATATATCATTATTTATTTAATTTCGTGTTTTTACGTGAATTTTAATTGACTTATTTTCTTAAAAAAAGAAACAAAAATCCGTCTCCACAATTAGGCCGTTAACTCGCGACAGAAAAACCATATTTTAAGGAAGGTAAGTAGGAAATTGACAAGTATGTGGTAGTAAGATACTTTTTAATTTAAGTTTAAATATACAGGGTGTTCTAAAATGGAGTAAACTCTCTTGAAATGGCTTTGAGTTAAATTGAACCAAATTTTTTATATATGTTTTTTTCTATAGCCAGCAATTAACAGTTGAATTCGGGAATATTCTGCTGGAAGGGGGAGCTGTAATAGTAATTATTGTGTCATTTTCACTATTGTATGATCATAAAATGCACGAGATTATACTTAAAATTATACTTACACTTAACGCCATTCATAGGTATGTTTTCGACTATGGAGGCGAGATCCCAATAGGAAAAGTGGATATTTCCCTTGAAGAGGATTGTGTGATAACAATTTTTCTGCGATTTTCTGGGTTTCCCGTTGTTTTTTTGTACTTCGTCTGTTAGTTCCGCGCCGGGCACTTCGCATCCAAGTAACCTGGCTATTCGCAAACAGCTGACGATACAACAGGAACATTATATATTTGATTAAATACTAGCAAAACATCTTGGCTTTGCCCATGTTTACCATAAGAGACTTATAGGTAAAATAAATAAAAATGCAACTATGTGGTCAGCACAATACGTGAGCTCTGTATATTTCGTAGATAAATTGTTAAAAGATAATTCTGTTGTACTTCGTCTACTGGTTCCGCAATGGGCACTTCGCATGCAGGATGCTTACTGCTCCGATGGAAACCTCGCTATCTTCAGCAAGGACTGGAGAAGGTTTTCCTCTCGGAATCTCTCCGCCCACATCGTTGTCAGGAGCTCGAGTCTTGTATGTACCCATCTCTTTACCGACGACAATAGCGTCTTCATCTCCATAACGGCGAAGGAGGGCGAGATTGTCGTCGGATCCTCCTACGCTGCCCCCTCGGCAAACTTTGGCCTTTGTCTCTCGGAATGGGAACACACCATCACAAACAGGAAGGCTTTCATCTGTGGTGGCGACTTCAACGCGAACTCATCCCTCTTGGGATGTCCGCGTGAAGACGCCCGGGGTGACTTGCTGTCAGGACACATAATTATCCATAACTTGGCACTTGCAAACATGCACAACTCTGAAGCCACTTTCGAAAGACGAGACACAGAAGACAGAGTCATAGCAGAAGGCTGGCCTGACCTAACAATTACAAATTCCTTCACCCTACCACGGATATCACAATGGTCCGTATCAGACAAACACAGTGGTCCAGACCATAAATACATACACTTTTCTTACATGACATCTCCACTCTACACGCAACGTAGACGCTACAACACAACTCGCGGAAACCTTCGCAAATTTAACAACGTCATCAAAAGTCATAAGTCATCCCTTTCAGCACAACTCGAAGGGGTGCACAACGAAGACACACTCAAATCTTTCACATCGAATTTAATCGAAACCATGCAGACTGTGGCGAAGGCTTCCTTTCGACTGAAAACAGTCCAAAAATCACACACTTTCTCATTCTGGAACAAGGATCTTAGAAAGCGGAGGAACCAACTGACAGCCCTCAGACGCAAGATTAAAACATTGCGCCTGCTCAATCCTATCCCCCCTGAAGTAAAGACCCTTGCAGCACGTCGTATGAGACTTTAAGCAGTTTACAAACGTGAGATTCTGGCGTTGAGACGGGCGGCGTGGAAGAAATTCTGCAGCAACAATGAGAACCCTTTCGGCATCACTCAAAAATTTCTGACCGGCAAGTTCTTCAGTCCGGATGAAATACGTCTAGAAAGACCAACTCACGAAACCTCGTGGCAAAATAACATGGAATTCCTGACACACTCTCTTTGGCCCCTCGGCTTATCCCCAACAAGACAACCAGGATATCCTTTTCACAGCACACGAAGACAAACGCTTCACAAAGGCAGAAGTAAAAACAGCACTATACACATTGAATAACAAGAAGGCCCCAGGGCCGGATTCAATTGATTTTCGGATACTAAAACTCACTCACGAACCACTTCCACACATATTCACGCGCTGGGCTAACCTCTGCCTCACCATGAGGTACTTTCCTTTAGTACTCAGGCAGGGAGAGGTAGTTTACTTTCTGAAGCAAGGCAAGTCTCCTTCCGAACCCAAGTCATACAGACCCATCTGCCTTGTTCCCACTCTGGGAAAGCTTCTGGAAAAACTTCTGGTTATGCGGTTGACATACTTCTTGGAGTCAAACAACCTTCTTTACCCCAGACAATTCGGGTTCCGCGAGGGCCACTCATGCGAGCTCGCACTTCATGCCATAATGGCTGCCTGTATTGAAAGCATAGCCCATCGCAACGCAACATCACTCGTTTCACTAGACATACAAGGCGCATTCGACAACGTAGAATGGCGAGACATTCTCTTACAACTACAAGCACTCAACTGTCCGGGGAACATAGCTGGTCTCATCGGCTCCTACCTCTCACAGAGGAGTGTCCTGATTAACTGGGGTGCTGGCACATCTACCCACCGATTACAGAAGGGTTGCCCCTAGGGCTCGTGCCTTGGCCCAATCCTCTGGTTGCTTGTAGCAAATGTGCTACTAACAGAACTAAATCGGCTGGGATTTAAACTATTTGCCTTCGCCGATGATTTCAGCTTCATTTTCTCCGGTCGTTACAGACGTCATCTGAAGGAACAGTTTGCCGAAGCTCTTCCTATTTACTGCCGGCGACTGGATTTACTGCACCTCACACTCTCACCACAAAAGTCTCAAGCACTAGTATTCACCAAACCACACAGATATGATCCAAATCACCCTCCAGTGATGAGGATCAATAATGTCTCCATTCGACACGTACAATTCATAAAACTCCTAGGTATAACCATTGACGCAAATCTTAACTGGATCCCACACATTAACGACCTAAAACTTAAATTGACAGCATATCATAATAATTCATTAAGACTAACTTATAAATTGGGAGGGGTAGACAACAAAACACTGAAGATCTGGCACCTAACAATAATCGAAAGAATAATACATTACGGGGCCTGTATCTGGGGTAAGTTATCATCCATAGCACAACCTAAACTAAAATCAATACAACGCACTTTTCTCCTACAAATTTCAAGGGGTTAGCGCACAATCTCCACAGATGCACTACATATACTTACAGGTATTCCACGCATCACACTTCAACTAGAATACGAACACGCCAAATCCTCAATCCTACAGCTAAAACGTGACACAGTAATAGATTCTCTTTTTCCAACCACAACATTGCAATACAAAGTCAGGAGCTGGCAGCTCCACCCCGCTGAGGAGACTTCACATTTTCAATTAAACACAACACGCAACAGCTACACACCAACCCTTAGCACCACACTCTTCACTGATGGTTCAGGCACAGAGACTGGCGTGGGCACAGCCTTCTGCGCCACGGAGGGCACGGTGGTGGTCCATCAGTGGTCTGCAAAGCTAGCTGATAATAACTCCGTATCGCTAGAGTGGGTGGAATCCTACTCTAGCAATAGTATTATCATCTACAGCGACTGCCTCTCTGGCCTGCAGGCAATACAGACACACAGGACAAAACATCCTCTAGTTCTGCAAATCAAACTAAAACTTAAGAATCTCCTACATCGTATCTCACTAGGTCACGTCTCGGCTCACAAAGGTATCTTTGGCAATGAACTAGCAGACAACCTAGCGAAGAAGGCCACACAGAAAGAAACAATAGACACACACCTCTCAATGCCCCAGTCATACGTCAAAAGGGTCCTTAGAGCAAGGATACAGACGCGATGGCAGGAGCACTGGGATACTTCAAAAAAGGGCAGGCACACATATAAGCTAATTCCTAAAGTTTCTCTCACACTATATAACTTAACACCCTACACCACTAGCTTCTTAACAGGACATGGCCCATTCATGGCATATCTGGACCGCTTCAAATTAAGATCCACTGCCACTTGCGTCTGCGGTCAAGATGGCACTATAAGTCACCCGTACTACAGTTGTACTCTCACGCAACGCTGGCACTTGAGGCGTCCAGACATACTGCCAGTCAACTGGCTCCAAAACGTCCTTTCCCGCACCCTCCTACTCAACAAATTAAAACACATTCACAATTTCCTTACATACTTAACAAACTTAACTTAAGCCCTGGTTCTGCTTATCCAGTCTCACTGCCACCATACCAATCTTCAAACAGCACCAGAATCCAGTCCTCTTTGTAGGCTCCAGTAAATTCTCCTACTCATCAATGTGTGGTTTCCTACGATCGCAAGAGCCTCTGCTCGTGCTTCTGACCATTCTATCAGGAGATACATCTCCAATGGACGCTTGAGTATCTGCTCGTGCCATCTTACTTGTGCCACACAAAGCATTACATCTCCAATGGACGCAGAGTATTTGCTCGTGCCATCTTACTTGTGCCACGCAAATCATTACATCTCCAATGGACGCTTAAGTATTTGCTCGTGCCATCTTACTTGTGCCACGCATTCCATTCTTTTCCCTTCCTGCCGCCCCTTGTCGCGAGAGGGGTTCATACCCCGGCGGCCAGGATCAGTGATGTTTATTATTATTATTTATTTTATTTTATTTTTAAGTTAAATGTTCTTATACTCCCGCCCTCTGTCGTGAGTAGGCGTTTTCCTGGCGGGAAGGCATTCGTCTAATTTTTGTAATCCCACTTTGTTATTTTTCAAATAAATTCTGGGTTCTGTGGTCGGTGGTGCATAGACGCCCTTAGCGGGTGAGCGTCGCCCCTTGAGCATTTTGTGTTTGTCCATCTGCATACGGCCGGACAGGGCTGGACTCACTAACGAGCCCCAACGTGTCGCGGAACATACCGGGAGAGACGTTAAGCTCTAAGGGGCAGGCCTAGCCGGCCCTGAGCAGTCTCTCTTAGGCTGCCTAACATGACGATTAGCCAGCAGCTGACGATGCAACAGGAACATTATATATTTTATTAAATACTAGCAGAACCTCCTAGCATTTCCCACGTTAACCATGATAGCATTATATATTAAAAATAAATAAAAATGGAACTATGTGGTGATCACAATACGTGGGTTTTGTTTATTTCGTACATAAATTGTTAAAAGACAATCAGGAAAAAAACGAAGTTATTTTAACACAATTATAGAAAAAAATCTTCGGCTTCATAAATATGCATTTTGTTTGGGGTCTGTAATGAAAAAATATGTAATTTCTTGAACAATACGAAAAAAAAACCCCCTCAACCGATTGGCGCAGCATTTAGCGAAACTAAAATTTCGTATAGCATCTATATATATTATGAAATAAAAAAAGTTATAAAAAGACTTTTCCTTCAAAAATGTCTCACGAAAAATACATAATAGTTTCTTTTGAAAACTTTCTTACGCAAAATATCTAATAACAAATCAGCAATAGTTAACTTATTCGCTTAATCTTGCATAATTGGGTTCACAGCCTATATTACCGGCGAAATTGCTAAAATAGCTTTAAAATCGCTAAAATGCGTTTGTAACTTTTTTTAGTAAATTAAATTAGCTGTATTTTATGAGCCCATACCTAAAACTGCGGCTAAGATAAATGTCCTAAAACATTCGAAATCCAATTTTACTCCCTTAATGGTTGAATTACTAAATTCTTTTTTAATCCCTAGTGGATGGAATTCTAAAATCGGTATAATACATGTTCAACTATTTTCCAGTAGATTTGTTATTAAGAATTTTAAGCTCATACCTAAACTTGCTTCTGAGAAGTGAGTGAAAAATCAATTACAAACTTCCATCTTTACATATATAAAACAAGTTAAGTTAAATTAGAGGGCAAAAAATGCCAGCTTAGATGTTTCTTCGAGTATTTTTTTTTTTTAATATTTCACGCGCATTTGCATTAAATTATATCAAAATTTTCAATGCTCATTTTCCCAGCATCAGATTATAACAATTCACAATGTTGATTATACATATGTTGCTGTTGTCTTGTTGAAGAGAAAGAAATGTCATTTTAATGAAAGACTTGAGAGGATGACACTTTCAATGTTGTTACTGAAATTCAGGTCGTTCCATAAAGGGGAGAGTATCTCGATTCGGGGAATTTGTTCCATACACTAATTTTCATACTTTCACCTCTAACCTTCCATGATTCCTATTTCTACACGGATATTTGTGACCAACACGATATGTAGTGTCCACTTGAAAACACTTTTCAAGTGCTGAAATCGACCAATACTCCTTAACCAATAACTGTTTATAACGCAATCCGAACTGAGTTCGGGCAAGAAGCCTTTGCTTGTTTCGTTACTAAAAGCTTTTAGATACCACTAATTTCCAATTGTAATCTTCTCTTTATTAATTGTCAGACATTTTTCGATTATGTAAGGCAAATATTTTAGTACGGAAAAACTGGTGTTTTGTCCGGACTTTTGGTTTATGGTATATATATATATATATATATATATAAGAAAGAAAGAAAGCAATTAAGTGTTAACACAATTATTACATACATTAATTTTAACTTTTTGTGGAATATTTAGAATTGTTAATGATTTTCGTAATTTATTATAACTTTGAAGTAAAGAATAGAATTTTAGTTACGCTCATTTTATTTACCGTGAATGAGATTACACTTTTATATCAAATTTAAAATAAGTTTATTTCAGCATTAAAATGCAATTATATTTTATTTTGAAATGGACATTTTTATGCACAGCACTAATAAATCATACATGCAAAGCTTAAAAGTATTCCAAACATACTATACAAACATAAACTTCTGTATATATTAAAGCTTATACAGATTACTTTTTTTCCCTTTAAAAGTGAACTTTAGAATTTAGAAGCTTTGGGAAACCAGATATGTAGATGTCAATCTTGTGTCTTGGAAATGCATTGAATTTTAAAAATTACCATCGGTTTAAATGGTTGAACACAGCCCTGCCTGTGATTTTGAATTCGTTTGACATTCAAGAAAGTTGCTTTAAGAAGAAAGTTTCCTGTCATACACTCACTCTATATTTTTTGAACTTTGGTTAAGAGGAATTTCAGATACGGTTGTTAAATTTGATGTTGGACGTGCACGAAAAAGATTTCGCTGGATCTTATGTTAAATATTTAAGTGAAAGAAAGTTTTCAAAATTTCTAAATGTAGAAACTGATTTAAATTAAAAGACCGAATTTTGCGAGTAAAAGGGAAAAAAGGGTCGATAAGACAATGAATATAGATCCCGTAAATTAATTTTAGACGACTGTTTTAAGGCGTTTCAGATTTTTTTTTCATTATATTTATTCAATTTAAAACGTAAAAATTATAAAATAAAGCATTGGGAATAAAACAAAAACAGGCTGCAGCCTGGTCGGTAGCAGGGGGGTACCATTCGTGCGATGCGCCAACTGTAAAGATTCCCTAACCGCTCGCGCATTACGTCACGTGGCGGACAGATTCGCCTCGCTTCGCTCGTTTCAATAGCATTCTGTATCCTGTTCTGCCTTGGATTTTTTTTCTGTGAATTATTTTAATTTTTGTATTATTTTAACAGCCTTTTTAAAAAAAACATAGTGAATGCACTATATCAATGTGTTCTAATAACACTCGGAGAACACGTATACAGATTTAACAATACAGTACAGAGTCTCAAATCCGGAAGTCGAAATTCCGAATTCTTCAAAATCCGGGCATTTTGTTAACTGGCGATTATTATTCTGAAAAATCGCAAAGAAAAACACTAAAATCGCAAAGGACAAAATTTACTATACTAAGCTACAATTTCAAACCGAATTCATTTTACGTCCGTCAAAAAATTCCTGCAGAACGCGAAAATCTCTAAAAACAAGAACTGCATAAAAGAATCGCAAGAAATTCAGCATAAACTTTAATGAAAGAAAAAAAAAAGAAGACAGCATTTACTATATTAGAATAACAGATTAAAACCAGATTTCTTTCACAAATGCAGACAAATCGCCATGAAGTGGGGGGAAAAAGTTCGAAACTCGCAGAGGAGAAAATTTATTATATTTCGCTAAAAGTTGGTAACCGAGTTCCTTTTACAAATCTCAAAATTCTAAAAATCGCAAAAAAATTCGAGAAAAATACGAAAATCTCTGTACGAACTCCGAATAAACTTTATTGAAAAAAAAAAAATGACAAGATTTAACACAATAGTGGGCTAAAAAAATAAATTCGGATTCCTTTTACTCATATGGAAAAATCGCCTCAAAAATTTAAAAAAGAAAACGTCAAAAATTGCAAAAAAAATTTAAAAATTTTCTTTTGTTATAGTAATTTTTTTTACCTTTAAAAAAAAATCCTCTATTAAAATATTTGCTTTAGCATTATCTTTTTTTTTACTTTCTTTTATCTATAACAGAAGAACGTATTGTAGTCGAATTTTTGTTCGACTTCCAGTTTTCGACGGATTTACACGTTTTAAATGTCAGAGATCCCGAAAAACATGTTTTTACAAAATATCTGTCTGTTCGTATATATGTATGTCTCATTAAATCATCGAAAATTATACAAAGTTATGTATTTTTGACTATGGCCAGCATGTCAAGGTTAAATTTGGGGATATTCCGCCGAGAGGGGGCGCTGTAATAGCGATTTTTGTTCCATTTTCATTATTGATTCACCGGAAAGCATACAAAGTTAGGCATAGATTTGAACCAAACTTCATACGTATATTTTTGACTATTGACGCCAGATCCCAGTTGAAAATGGATATGTAATCCTGGAAGGGGGCGCTGTGATAACGATTTTTGTGCGATTTTCTCGATTTTTCGTAGTTTTGTTGTACATCGGCTGCTGATGCAGCGACATGCACATCGTATCTAGCTAACATAGCGATTCGCAAACAGAATAACGATGATATTTATTTTATTAAATATTACATTCGTGTTACTCTGATCTGATTAATAAAATGAAGTAGAAATTTAAGATGAAAATTAATGTAGGATTGAAGTATTAGCCTATAAGCAGTGCTTAATTTGCGTTGGATATTATCGTTAATATATTCTGTTTGATTCTCAGCTCCGCTACTTCTTTGTTTTTGGTGGAAATTTAAATATTGGTCTGAATTCAGCGGCGCTCACTCGGGAATTTAGCGGAAATAGTGTTTCTAAAAAATCAGAGCCTAAATTTTTATTTCTTTCTTTCCATCTCTAATCTTTTGCGTTCTTTCCTACCAAAGCGCTTACGTATGTGACATAGTGTGTCCTGTTTTCAATGGTGTGTGTTTTCAATGGTGTCAGAATGGCGATGAAAAATGTCAGAATTAGTCGCAACTGTTTCTGCCGTTTTTACTCGCTGCTTTTTGTTCGTGTTTTTAAAATATTCTCTCTGATTAACTTTCTAGCTCTGCACGGTGCTTAATTTGCTCCGAATATCACAGGAGCGCAGCTCCAGTACTTCTTTATTTTTAGTGAATATTTAAATATTAGTCAGAACAGACCAGAGTTTATAAATACTGCACACCAATACAAAGAAGTCCGTGACGAGTAGGATTTTCTGAAAATTTCCCACTCCTGATTTTAATGTTTTTGCTCTGTTCATTTATTAGAATTTATTAGATATTAATGCCTAAAGATATGTCAAAAATATAAATTTCTTTTTGAGGAAGACGAAATAGCTTTAAAATTTGAAATAGTGTAGGAAATAAATATGCGTATGTGGGTGTGTGTGTGTGTGGGGGGGGGGGGATTATAAACTTTGTTGTTATTACGGCAGAATATTAGAGCTCCGGTACTTTTTTTTTTGCTAGAAACTAAGCCCTGTGTATATATATTGTTACAGATATTTGAATTATATTGATTTTGATCCTGAATAAGCATAGTGGCATTCAAAATTTTTTGAAAACTTATATCTAGTAATCGGACAATGGATTATTGTTAAAAGTTTTGATGTGAGTTTTGTTTAATTTATTCTGTTTGATAATTCTAGTCTTTTTATTACTACTGCTGTGTCATCATATTCATATAATTCATCCATTCATTTTATTTGACAGTAGTTTAAAAGTTTTCATTTGTACTTTTACGCATTAAAAATTTTATTTTTTTACTGAAGTATTTGAATTTACTGAAGTATTTGAATGAAACAAATGTATCGCGATATTATTTAACCATTATGTATGTTATATTCAACTAACTCCAATCAGTGTTTGAACAAATTATTTTAAGGAAAGTGATTTCGTTCAATTTACTTTCGAGGATCTGTTTTTTAAAAAATTATTTACTTCACATTCCGTTCTTTTACTCATCTATTTACATTGTCACGGCCGGTCTCTCTCCGATCTTGTCCGCCACGTGACGTTTCAGTCCTGCTCTACTCTGATTGGCTATCCTTCAAATGGAACAACCTTATGTAGAAGAACCTTGGTCGGTAGTAGGTAATATTTAAGCCTTAAATGCCTGATTTTTCAAAAATCATTGTAATAATGTTTTTCGGCTTTCATTTCTTAAATAAATCATGGGAAAAATCATATTTTTTTAAGTATAGTTTACGGCTAAAAAACAGTTTGTTACTAATCGGCAATACTGGTGTTTAATTGAAAAAAATAATTTCCCTTGATAAAATTCTATAGTATTCTATTCTATTCTATAGAAAACACACAAGAATTTTAGGAACTATAATAAGAAATAAATTTTACTTGCTCACTGCAGGACAAAATAGCGTATTTCGCAAGCTCCCAAACAAAACAAAAAGAACAAGTAGCAACAATTGAAAAAAATAAATGTATCTTTATTCTTGAACAGCACAAGTGTTGTCATCTACATATTGAAATCGATTTAATAATATTTTCAGAATGTACTTTATTGCCAACATTAGGCATTATAGCTTCAACATTATTCTAATAGTATTTTAGAGCGTAAATTGGGTATGTTGCCGAAATGCAACACCAGGCATTTAAGGGTAAAAAAAAAAAGCAGAAAATATTATAATAAACAGTCAAGTGCGAGTATTACTCGCACTCTGATGGTTCCGTACAATACATATTTGAATTATTAACTTTATTATTAAATAAAATCTTTGCTAAAAGAATAATAAAATTTTGTAAAAAAACCATACAACATAGGGTTGGGTATAACTGTATATACTAGAAAAGTGTGAATGGGTATACCACAAAAGTTCAAAGAGATATGCAGCCTAAATAATATCAAATATTGCTATTCTGTCTAACTCATTTTTTTAATCTTAACCTAATCTGTTTATAACGAACTTACTTCGGTACTGACAATAAAAGTAGTGAATATTTAAACTTCATTTGGCATTTTATAAAATTAAATTCAGCTTTGTAATAATCTTTTCTTTTTACAGTGTATCTAAATCAAAACCCTGTTCAAAGTTTAATCTTGGCATTGTGCTAAGCGCTCTTCGAAAGGAGGTCGTAAAGTTTCAACGTAGTCAACTTTTTAATTAACTTTTAAAGACACGGGAGTCGTATTGAGAGATCCACCCATTGAAACTAGTCGCGAATCATATGGTATTTATGTGATTAATTCTAAGTAAATTAGTCTGTTTTTAACAATTTGACGTTTATTGCTTTTATACGTATGACGATAATTGCTTTTACTGGGCATTACATTACAAAAATGTATCATTAAAAGTTCTTATCTACGCTTTAAAAGCCGATGGTATATAGAGTACGCCGCCCCTGTCATTATGTATTTCCAAGAAGCCCGTGTCTTTAAGGGTTAATATAATTTATATTACAGAAAATCGGATCCTTATAAAAATCAGTTTAAGGATCGACCAAAAAATAGCGAGTCAGTCGAAAATTCTATGTTGGAGAACCAAAAGAACTTCTTAAAACACCCTAAAAATACACAAATGTGCTAGGCCTTGCGAAAGAACTTAGTCTTTCTTCTTCAAGCACTAATAAGACGAAGTCAAAAATTAAAGGAAGACATACGGAAATATAAAACAGATGATAAGAATAAAGGAAAAATATAAAATAAGTGCAGTTGAATTAAAAAAATATATATATTTATAAAAATAAATTATTATAATAACAAGAAAAGTTAAATTAAATTAAATTAAATTAAATTAAAAATAAAAATAAATAATACACACGGATATCTGTCTTTGAAAAAGGTATTACTTAGATGAATATGTTGAAGTCTTGTCAATTAGAACTTGCTGATAAAGAAGATAAAGACTAAAAGAATTAACAGAGGAAAACGAATTTAAAGATTTCAAATCAGGATCCTTTAAAGGGGAATGAATGTAGAAAAAAAACTTATTTGACATCTGCGGTGTACTAAATGTGACATTCAGTGGAAAAAAAAAAAGTTGCGAATTCTAAAATAATAAATTGATTATCAACTACTCTACATTTACCTTTACAAGAATCCGTCAAATTCAACAAATGTAAGTAAAAGTTCCAAATGTAATTTTAGTCTTAATTATTTGGTTTCACTAACTTAGGTCATTTAAAAATATACGCAACAGAAGATTGAAAATGAAATATTTTTTTTAGCACAAATTATTTCTTTCAATTTTGTTCTAATATTAATATAAATATTATTTATTGTCAACAGATGTCTCAAAATGTTTGCGAACCTATTTATTTTCCAAAATTTTTGAAAATAGAATAATTATTATATTTAATACTTTATATTATTTTAGTATGCTGGATATTTAAAATCAAATCTATAATTGTGTTTCCTTAGATTTTTAATAGCCATTTAGAATAACAGTATTTAACTTTCTAAGTTTAATTGAATACTTGTTATTTACATCATATATTTCTGAAAGCTCCAGAAACTTAATTTAATTGGGTTTCATTAATCAAGTTGAAATGCTATTATAAAATGAAAGCAATGCTTAATATGTAATAAATTTTATCATGTATTTACAAATGTTGTATAATGTTTTAAGGATTTTCATTAACTTAATGATTTTGAGATGTAAAAGTGTTTTATAAATTAAATACTTGTATTGTGGATAATTAAATTTAATCTTTGTATTAAATGGTTTTCTATTTTGAAAAAAAAGTACATAATTTTATGCACTCACATTTGCGTCATATATGTAATTATGTTTATAGAATGAGAATACTGTTTTATTTAGAATAGTTTTGTAAACGTTAATAAAAATCTGCAAAATTTAGCAGAAACCAATCTTTTTATAATGTTTGCAGAAACTAATATTTTCCGTTAAACTTTTTAAGAGCTATTTTACGTAAAATCTTTATAATAAATATCCAAGAAAGTTCACAACTTTTTAAATACCCTTATACTACTTTAATAGCACTAACAAAGACTAATTTTATTTATCCGATCTTTTTGGATGGTACATTTGGCGGACAAAAAAAATAAAACACATTTTATGAAACCCAATTAGAATTTACTTGGACACAAGTATTAAAAGAATACATGATTTTCGTTAATTTTTTATAGTATATGATAATGTGTTTGGTCAATCTAAATACGTATAATATTAAAAGCACATATTTTCGTATCTGTCAAAATTTAAAATCATATATAACGGATTTTAGTATTTGACAATCATGACAGTAAATTTATTAGTCAAGTTTGATAGCTCTCTGTCTGCATTACTAGGATAATGAAGAAATGTTTATACATTGAAAGGGCATCTGTGAGTTAACAAATGAAAATCCTTTGGAGCTATAAACCAGTTTTGTAAAAGACGAAGTTAAATGACATGTATCAAAGAATACCTTGTTAGTAAGTTGATAAGCTGAAAAAGGAAATAAGTATCAAAAATTACATGACGTACCCTTCCGGACAGTACCCTTGAAATAAGATCATAACACAGATCTTAAGAAACGCAATATACTTTATTTAAAACGATAAACAGGGAAGAACGTAGTGGAGCGGAAGAAGATCAAAAATAAACTCGATTCTGCTATTTACTGAGAGCAGAAGGACGTTTCTCAGTAGACTTATTAAATTCAAACCCTAAAATCAAACTAAAATGATCTAACTATAAACAGTGTAGTATCACTGCAAAATGTAACGCCTTGTATTGTATTAACACCGTATCCTTTAGTCGAAAATATGAAGTTGAATTTCTGAACATGCTGACGAAACTCACAACTATAGACTATATTCAAAAACGCTAATGGGATACACCGCTTCAAGTCAGTACGTGGATAACTCGATGTTTCACAATTCAGAATTAACTCTTTATGAACTGAATTATGAATTCATGAAAATTTTATCTTCTAAAGCATTTTTTGTGAATTGTTTAAACTACATTAGAAGATTTACATAATTATTTAATAAATTTTAGAAGAATTGGAATATTTAGAAGGAGTAATTAAATTTGAATTTATAGGGATTTTATGCAATATTTATAACCCCACTCAAATCTTTTATTTTAAATATTTTTCTGAGTATTTTGTAGAATTAGGAAATGTAAAAATATAATGTTCTTACAATAGAAATGTAGAAATCTTTCCAAATTGAAAAATTCGAACCCCCTCCGCGTCAAGAAACCTGAAAAGATGCAAAGGTAAAATAAATCATCCGTTTAAAAAACTATATATATTTTTTTGTATAATCAATAATGCTTTTGGAACAAGAAAATGTAAAGTAGCTATAACTCAATCTAAACTGTATTACAACTAATCGTTGTATTAAATTAATTTTATAACAAGTTATTTTAATGGTACTTATAAGCACCGTCCGTAGATAAAGGCTTTACCTGCAAAATGTGTTCCAAAGCCTACCCCAATATATATAAAAATATATTATATACCGCAATATATATATATATATATATATATATATGTCAAGGAGCTAGGAACGTATTTTTGATATTTATTTAATGTAACGTATTAAATATTTACATTATGTACAAACTAGACTCGTCGAGAAATTACAGACTCGGTAGGTCAAGCGACCGTAACCATGGACAAGTTAAAGTCGTCTGTCCACACAAAGGATTTGAGACAGTATTTAAACGGAAATATCTGCTGAGTAAGCTACTTTCTCACAAGGGAATTGTGCAACGTGGCTAATCGTGTGACGTTCGGAAAAGTGCTGACATAATGATTTCCCTTGTGAGACAACTTGTGCTGAATCAGCGCCATTAACGGATGAACTTGCTTGTTGCTATGCGTGTTCTGTATCTGGATGATTCTGGATGCATCACTACCATCGGTCAGCGACCAATCCGGTCTCTGATTCGACATATATATAGAACTACACAACCGCAGATGCATAATTAACACATGGTTACAAGAAATAACCGGAACAACTAGAATTTTATAATTTCAGACATAATTTTCGAAAATGAAAGAAATGATAGAATAGGTCTCATTGTCGCTCAAATGTTAAAATATCTGACATCAAGATCACTCTGAAAATCTGAAAACTCGCTCCACCAATAGAATACCTTTATAAACAGAGTAGATAGGCAATATGCTAGAATTGTTCTTAACAAAATAACAGTCATAAGAATTCTATATCAGCGAAAATGGTTGTCTTTTATTTCTTGTTCTTTAGAACGTATGTATAGAGTGTGTTAAAGGTATCTGGAATAAGGAATTATATCGGAATTCTCTTGGTTTCATTCCATGGAATAGAGTCATTATTTTTTACTAAACCACGGGTGTATCACATTCAAAAGAATTATTGTTTCAGCAGCATTTAAATTAATTTCTTAGATTTGGACACATTGCTTCATAAATTTTGATGTGGTGTGCACATTATTATTTAAAATTATTTTACATTATTGCAGTGTTTGCCATATATGTAGGTACTCCAAAAGTCCAGACTTTACTGAAGTTCTGCAGTGCACTTTACATTGTATGAACATGCTTATATTGAATTTCACAACAGAAGTTCAATGAAGTAATTCGTTCTCAATTTCTATGAAATACAGTCATGATCTTATACTAAACTACGGGTGTATTACATTGAAAAGAATTATTTTTTCAGCAGCATTTAAATGAATACATTGTGTGTTCACAAAGTTTCATGACTGGTCTGAGAATGCAAAATCGAATAAACATTTTTCTACAGAGAACTAAAATTCTTCGAAATATGACACTTGGGCATCGACAAACCGCTTCCAGCGTTTTTTCCATTATTCATAGGCTCCCTGGAAGTCTTCTTTCGCAACGCTGTTAAGGGACTTCGTCGAAGCTGCCTGAACCGCTGGGATCATATCGAATCGTTTCTCATTCAGCTCTTTTTTTATCCGTCGAAACAAAAATGTCGCTGGGAGCAAAGTCGGGGCTATAGGAGGGCTTGCGGCAGTATTTCCACGTTATACTTAGCCAAAACCTCTAAGGTGTCGAGCGACGTGTGAGAGGGTGTATTGTCGTTGTGAACAATCCAATCGTCTCTTATGTCTGGTCGGACGCAACGGACTCGATCTTTCAAATGGTGGTGCATTCAGCGTATAACTGATTAGACCCGGCGCGTTCGCCCAGACATCAGAGACGATTGGATTGTTCACTACCACAATGCGCCCTCTCGCACGTCGCTCTCAGCCGCAGCCGCCAAAGTTTTCGCTAAGTTTAACGTGACAATACTGCCACAAGTCCCCTACAGCCCCGACCTCGATCCCAGGAACTTTTCTTTTGTTCCTCCGGATCAAGAAATACCTGAAAGGGAAGCGATTCAACACATTTCCAGCGATCCACGACTTCCAGCTTCGCCAAGGTCTCTTAACACCCTTGCATGCGAAGATTTCTAGGAAGCTTATGAACAATCGAAAAAACGCTGGCAGCTGTGTGTTGATGCCCAAAGGTCATATTTCGAAGAATTTTAGTTCGCTGTACAAAAATGTTTAATGAATTTTGTATTCTCAGAACAGTCTTGAAACTTTGTGGACACACCATGTATCTTAGATTTGGACGCAAAGTTTGCTTCATAAATTTTGATGTGGTCTGCACATTATTATTAAAAATAATTTTATATTACTGCGCTATGTTCCAAGCTTCAAAACTTGTGTAATAAGTCAAAAATAAAAATCAAACTTCATTTAAATATAAGGCTCATATTTAAATTTATATTCAAATATATATATGTATATACTTGTAAATTCATAAATAAATATTGAAATGGTAAGTTTAAAAACATATGACAATAAGAAAAAAAATCTTGCGCGCATGATAAAATCTGTAAATATGACTTTAAAGTAGACATTTTGGCAAAAATAAATGCATAATAGTGTCACCTTTATACTAAAACCAGAATATTTGAAAAAAATATTGACTAAATTAAAAAATTAACAGAAAATTAAAATTTTTCACTTTTTAAAAAATATTTTCAAAGTAATAAAAAACAGAAAAAAAATAAAATATTACCTTTTTCTGGTTTTAAGTTGTAGATAATACAGAAATGAATATGTTTTGAAAAATTCTTTTGATTGCCATGCGTAGTTTTTTAGTAACATTGCGCGTAGTATAAAAATTCATTATTTTGAATAAACGCATCGCAAAGTTTAAATATCCTATGTAGTCTTAATATATAGTCTTAATAAAACTGCCATAATTATTAAACTAATGGAAATTTTTTTGGCGGTTTTTTTGCATATTGTTCAGAAATGATTACGGAATCAAAATATGTACTAAAAATTTTTCGAAATTTTTGAAAGTTTAAAGGTATCCTACCCCCTTAATCGAAAATTACGAAAAAGGCTAAAATTAAGTTTAGAAATGGGAGATATTGCCACGTGCAAAAGCCGGATCGCGAATGCAAAGAAAGTGGCGCGTTCACAACGTGACATACCCCCCAATACAGAAAATTTGAAAAATTTTGAATGGGAAAGAAAAATTTTGAAGAACTGCAAAATTCTGAATGAGGGAGAAATTTTTTTCAAAATTTAAAAAAAAGGGACAACTAGCGAAAACTATTAAAAAGAGGAATTTTCACAAGAGCGAAACAATTACTTAAAAAAATTTGGAATTGGCAAGTCGTCACCAGGTGTTACATGGGGTTTACAGGACGACTTGACAATAAGTCGTATGAATTCAATTCCAGCATTATGTTGACTTTTAAGTCTATTGTACAACATTTTAAAAATAATTTTGCTACCAAAACCAGCAGAATATTAGTCAACCTTTCAATTAGTGACATTATATAAAATTTTTGCCATTCTGTAACAGAAATGTTACTACATATGACTAATAATATTAAACATATTACAAGCATAATTTGTAATCATACATGTGTATGAGTATTTAAAAAAAGAGGAATTCAGACATTCCATTAAAATTTATGAACCAGAAGTAACCTGGTCATTAAATATGGTAAAAAAAAAAAATTAATAAATTATGGCTTCTTGTAAACACAAATAATTATAAGTAGTAATTAATGATCACAACGACAGTTAACTAACAAAACATTAAGATTTAGCCATATGTAAAACTATTGATTTTAAATCTATTTTGCATAAATAAGGGTATTGAAGGGTAAAAAGAAATTTTAAAGTTCTGCCAACTGAAACTGGCAGGAAGATAACACAAACATCTACTGTGAAGAGAAAAAAAAATGCCAAACTTAAGTATACAAAACAAAAGCAAAATTTTAAGAAGGAATTTTAGTAGCAATTTACAGAATTTAACTTTTAATTTTAACTATTTAAGGGGACCGGGTAAGCTCTATCTCCGCCATGTTAAAATACACCAATTTTATTTACCTTTTTCTCAGAAATCGAGAAATGTAGAGGTCTAGAATTTTTAGAGTAGTTTGAGTAACATGCGTTACGTATTTCAAAAGACCATTTTCTTTTTAAGTGAATCTGAAAATTAATTATTAATTATTTATTGAAAAGCATTTTTTAATTAGCATTTTTGGTAAGATTGCACTGCTTAAAATAAACAATTCATTAAAATCCCTGTGTTAAAGTATACAATATAACATAATAAAAGTATTTAAACAAATCTGAGTTCTTAAGTTTAATATATATTGAAAACAAGGAACACAAACATGAAAAATCCAAGTTTTGAGAAAAATTCAATTAAAGATTTAAATGGCCATTAAGCTCTGAAATACTCTTACAAGGAAAGGGCCAACATTGTTAATCACAGATTTTGATTATTTTAATATATGTTGTAGGGTAGAGACCCTTTAGTGACAGTTTCAACGGATTTTATCCAACGCTCCTTAGTTCTTGAGAAACCGGGGGGCCTAATAATAGTACACAACTTAAATACTTACATTGCAACCGCAATGATATGTTGGTCGTAGCTCAGTTAGTATGGCGTTCGCTGGCTGCTCTGCAGGCCCGGGTTCGGTACCCGAACACGCTACATTTGTTTTTCTCATTTTTTGTTTTATAAATATACTTGTAATTATAATTTAATAATTTCAATTACAAATTTCAATATCATACATTAATTATAATGTTAACAATCTTAAATTTATCATTTTTTATTTTAAAACTATTATTTCTCATCCTTTAAAGAGGTTTAAAAAGAAATTGGATCTATTATTGAATGATAAAAATTCCAAAATCGTGACAAAATCTGTTGTGGTGCCATCTAGTTATGATAAAATAAAAGAATATTCAAATAAAATAAAAATAAAAGCAGGAAGAAGATAAAGGTGAAAGCAAAATAATTGAAAGCGCAAGCATACGTATTACAAATTTAAAAATCTTTAATATGCAAAAAAAAAAACGGTTGTAATTAATTTCTGATGCTAATTTTTAATATAATTATGCTTGTTACTTTAAAAACAGAATAATAGTATTATCGCATTGACCTCCTTTGTTAAATCAATGCGTAAATGATGTTTCGTTAAAATCACGAATTGACACAATTGCTCAATATCATTGCATAGATAAAGAATATATGAAATACATTTTAAAAGTGATTTTTAAAAAATTAACAGTTTTATGATGTTTTATACAACTATTTAGTTAAAAGTAAAAAATAAAATAGGTTAAAATTATAATTGATATACAATATTATAAATTTTAATTGACAATGAGATTATTAATTATACTTACAAGTATATTTATAAAACAAAAAATGAGAAAAACAAACGTAGCGTATTCAGGTATCGAACCCGGGACCGCTGATCAGCCGGCAATCGCCATGCCAACTGAGTTACGGCCAACCTATGAGTGTGGTTGCAAAGTAAGTATTTAAGTTGTGTACTATTATTAGATCTCCCGGTTTCTCAAGAACTAAGGAGCGTTGGATAAAATCCGTTGAACCTGACACTAAGGGGTCTCTACTCTACAACATACATTAAAATAATCAAATTCTGTGATTAACAAGGTTGGCCCTCTCCTTGTTAGAAATGATGAACAATTCCAACATTTCTTATTTAATCTATAAACATGTGTGACACATCGTTGGAAAGATAAAAGTTTAAGCTATTTAATGATATAAAAAAAATAAAAAAAGATTTTTTTCCAAAATTTCGCTTACCTGGTCCCATGAAGAGTAAATATGCACAGATTAAAAAAAATAGATTAAAGTAAAACTTTAAGCACACCATTAAAAAAAAAAATTAGGATGATACAAAATACACCTAAATAACACAGCTTTTGAAAATTGTAACCAATGAACTATAATAAATACATTCATCTTTTAAAAAATAAAAACTTACATTCTATGAGAAACTCTCATTTCCCAAACGTAAAAATGGAATGCTGGAGGAAGTTACAAAATGCCATTATAAAGAACTGATCCGAATTCCAAACAAGTCGAAATCACCTCCAAGCGAATCTTAAATACTTACTTTGAAAGAAATTTTGAGATTTCGCAGTTTTTTCTAACACACGATAAGTGTTGCATAGGCTATCGATTTTAAGAATTCCATTAGAGAAAAACGTTTTGGAATATTTATTATTTGTGTAGTTAAACTTTTGCCAGCGTATTTTATTTTGCTTGCTGTATCAAGGTGTTTCTTGTATCGCATAATTCCCCTGTGTTTTTAAGCAAAAGTTTAATATTTTAAAATCTTGCAATATGAAATAGTACGTAATACTTATTAAAAAAAAATTCTATATAGTACTCCTATGTTTTTGAAAATTTTAATTCATCATGTGTTTGAAGCATTGCTATCAGACTTAAATTTGTACTATTGCTTAATTTTTTTGACAGAACTTCCTTTTGGAAAATTAACTAAATATTTCCAAACAAATAGACACACACGTTTCAGATTTTTGTTTACGCGCACACTGTAAAAAAAAAAAAAAAAAAAAAAAAAAAAAAAAAAAAAATGGTAACGTTCCATGTAAAATCCAGGAACGTTTCGCCTTTTCTCAGGTTTTCAGAATAATTTAGCTCTTTTCTGTGAAATTCTGGTTTTCTTATCTGAAACGTTCCTGAACAAAATTTGGAAACAGCAAAACGCTGCGGCCGCCATTTATTATTTTTTTGCTATAATCCGTTGCTCGCGCGCGAGTGTCGAAAACGAATTCCTTAAATGAATGTAAAAAAATCAATATGGAATGCAAATAAATCAATAGACGACATAATCCTTTACGTCTCTATTGTCAAGACAATTCAGATGAAAATACAATACCTCTGTGACATCGCTAAGAGATTATCTCTCGTACTTGTCTGTGAATCTTTAACGAGCAGACTGTGTAAAAAAAATACACCTATTATTTGGATCTCCATTAACCAGGGGACCATCAAATATGATTCTCACCGATTTTGATTAATTTAAAGTATGTTTTAGAGTTCTTATCTCTAATTATTCTTGTGAAAGGATTTCTTCAAATGAGCCTTAGATTTTTAGAAATTAGATGTTGAGTTTTAGCATACGTTTCAAATACCCATTAGTTTTCAGCTCTCAACGTGTCTTTCTTGGTGTGGACGCAGAAAGCTCGCACGCCACCCGTACGGCCCGAGTTCGATGCTACCTCTTGACTTTTTTTTTCTTTTTTTAATTAATTTTATATTTTAACACTTTATTACAATTTGATTTAAATTTGACATATATTTGACACTTTGAATTTCTGCAAATTTGAATTTTTTTTTATTTTCGGAAAAAATATACAATTACGTTTAGTTTTTTTTTTTTTTTTTTTTTTTTTTTTTTTTTTTTTCATGAAAATGTATATGTATTTTATCTAACTTGTAAACTAACATAATTACTGATGAAAATCCAAAATATTTTATGTCTAGATTTTTTTTCTAATTATTATTTACATTTATATATTTTTATATTTTAAGCAAAGTTCAGAAACTATATATCACATATATATTTACTTTATTGAATTTTAACTGAAAATTTATTTTTTCGTGTAAATTATAAATAATAATTTTGATGTCAATTTCAAAATATTTTTTCATTCTAACAAATAATGATAATAAAGCGAAAATTGTCAACTGGAAATGTAAAAATCGTCTGCGGATCCCGCATGCTGTGAAATGTCAGTAATGTTTTGCTGTCAACAGAAATATTCCTGGTATTTCGCAGGAAACTTACTGGCATTTCTGTAGAAAGTTTTTAACATATACAGTAAAGTTCCAGTCATTTTCAAGAAATGTTTCTTGGAAATAATGGGCAACTCAGCTGCCCATTTTTTCCCAGGAACGTTACGGAATTTTTTTTACAGTGCAGCTTAATTTAAACCTCATTTATAGTTAAAATTCATGAGAGGACTAACATTTTTTTTTATATTTCAGTAATTTTAACTACGGTAAGTGAATAAAGTAAATTTAAAATTCTATTGCTAAATTCGCTATGAGAAAATAATTATAATTCGTATAAATAAAAAATAAAACGTACTAAAATTGCTTTTAGGTGCATATACATATTTATGTATACATAATATAAATAATTTAAAATAGATTAATGTTCCTGAAAATACATTAAAAATAAAAATGTATAACAAGCACTTTCGGCCAAATTTACACGGCCATCGTCAGTGTTTATAAAAATATTGTTATTTCTCTTTGCACTTATTCGTCAAGGAAAGACTTTTTTTAATTTAAGAATACTATGGAAGAAAAAATGAGAGGAAAATGGATTCAAATTTTAAACAAAACAAGCTTTCATCTGTTATGTAGCAATTCTTTCCACATTCCATATGGCAATGCATCGTTACGTACTATATCTTTATTGGAAATAATTTAAAATTGATAATTAAAAGAAAATAACTTGAAATTATCTCCAATAACGATATAGTATGTAACAATGCATTACCATATTACATCCATGTAGTCTGAAAATAATTATATAGTAGATGAAAGCTTGTTTTGTTAAAAATTTGATTACCTTTTCCTTTTAACTTACCCTGCATATAACCACTAAATGACAACGGTCTCTCCTTGCCAAATAAGCGCAAAGTGAAATAACAACATTTAAATAATCACTGACGATGGCCACGTGAATTTGGCCGAAAACGTTTTGGGATTTTAATTTGATTTTAAATGTATTTTAAGCTATTTTAATGTATTTTAAATAATTTTATGTTATATATATGCACCTATAAGCAATTTTATTATGTTTAGTTTTGCGTTATACGAATTTTAATTAGAGTAATTTAAATTTTATTGTTTTAATTCCTTATTATGCATTTTCCAAAACATATATCGAATATATTGCACGTTAGAGTAAAAAAAAAAAAAAAATGAGCACTATTTATTACTTTATATTTCTTCCTTAAAACTATAAAAGTATAAAAAAACATGTATTTTCCAAATGTAGAAATTGAAAATTTGATAAAGGTAGAAAACAGTATTAAAAAATTCGGAATTTTAGGACAATATAATTAAGTTTATCTCTAATTGATAAATATCGATTTTTTGCATTCAATTTAAGAGCATTTTATTATGAATTTGAGAAATTACAAAAAAAAAGAGAAAAAAGAAATATATATGCATGCTGGTCTGGTTTCAAGAAATTTCCATTTACCTGGCAAGCAAAATTCATTATTCGAAAACATCTATCCCTAAATAACTACTATAAACATCACCGATCACACCAAATAAAAATCACCTCCAAGATTCTCTTAGGTGCTTATTTCAAAAAAAAAGTTTTAAGGCTTTGTGATTTTTCTCCAGACAAGATTATAGTTGAATAAACTACTGAAATTTAAAATTCCATTAAAGGAAAAGGCCATTCAGGATATTTATAGAAAATAATGAATGTGCTAGTCTGGTTTCAAGGTATTTCCAATTACCCTGCAGGCAGAATTCATTAATCGCAAATACAGATTCCTAAATAAAAACATCAGAACCTCTTTCTCCGAAACTCTCGGTTAACCGAAATCCATTTTAAAAACTTTTTTTTACTATCACATTCCTTGTGTGCAAAATCCATTTAATTTTTTTTTTTCATTTAGCTATCATATTCCTTGTGTGCAAGCGGTCCTTTCCGAAATACGAGTAAATATAGGTATTTTCGATCCCCTTTCTTAGATTTCTTTTGAATTTAACCTGAGCTCCCGTAAGCTGCGGAGTGGAACGAAGAAATCGAACAAATTACTAATTCTGAAGCTTTTGAATGTTTTGCAAAAGATTTGGCATGACTGGAGCAGAAAAAAGACCTATGATACTGGTGAACTAATAATATTAATAAAACTCCTTGCTAGAGCTTCAAAGCAAATGCATTCGAAACTGCGAAAAACAAAACATTTTTCCAAATCCTTGTGATATACGTAAAAAGTACTTAATTTCAAAATTAAAATATATGTACTTTTTCTTGTTTCTATTTTGCTATTGCTTTATTTTTATTAAGCACTTGTTATCATAATTAGAAATATTGCATATATTTCTCCTTAATCTTAAAATTGAAGCATTCTTGATTATCCGAAAATTTCGATTTTCCGAAAGATGGTTGGTCTTAATTACTTCGGGTAATCGAGGTTCTACTGCACTATGAGCTAACTACTCATAAATGCTTTGCAGTTTTAAATCAATTACTGTAATTGCAATTAAAAAAATGCGACTGATAACAAGAGCTGCTTTGCAGCAATTTTACATTAGGAATCCTTAAATTAAAATTGCATCCAAATTATGATTAACAATATCAATGTTTTGTTGAAAATATTTTTAAATGCAGAACTGAAGGTATCATTTCCAGATTTTTAATTAATAAGTTACAATTTATATAATTAAATAGTATTTAAACAAATCTTACTAGGTATTAATAATTAAAGTAATATGTTTGTCTTACAAAATGTAAGATTTTGAGTTCGATGCGGAAATGCTCGGAAAATGTTTGATATTTTTTTGCTATATTTGTAACGTTATTTTATGAAATATAAATTTATAATATAAAGTTATCTGATAACTTGAATTTAACAGTTTTCTTCGGCATTGCTTAATTAAATATATTTTGTTGCAACGAAATCCATTTTATATAAAATAAAATTATGAAATATTATTTAAGCATTTAAAAATCGCTTCTTCAAGTTTTTAGAGAGAAAATTGCATACGTTCAGTGATTTAGATAAATTTAACTTCCCTTTAGAGTACTTTTCAAGGCGCAAGATTGAAGTAAGCATCCATCCACTTTAAAATTACCTTTAAAACATATTTCGAATATAATCCATTAGTTCTTCCTAAATTCCTTGTTGGCGAGTTTTTGTGACGAGCTCATGTATTTATAGCTCAAAATCTTGAAATTCTTTGAGAGTGAATAGTATTCAATTGTACAGGGCTTCTGAAAGAGGTGATGAATGATGATCAAGCCTCAAATGTCAGAAGATATTTAGGAAATGTAACTGAAATACAACATGAGCATTAAGGCTTTTGACACTCGTGATTGAAAGTATTTTTCTACGGAGATTGCAAGGGCTTTAAACTATATGGAAGGATATATTTGGTAGTTGAACGTTTACTTTAATGTATTTTATGGTATGTAGATTACAATACACAAATGCATATTCCTACCTTTAAAAAATACACATATTCTTAAAAAAATTTAAAACTATGTAAATATACAGTAAATATCGGATTATTTACAGGAATATGCAATGCATATTCCTGTAAATAATCCGATCCATGCATATTATGCATGGTAAGCGAAGATTTAATCTTTTCCGAAACAACTTAACAATATTATTAGCAAATTCAAGCAAATTTAAAATAAAATTTTAATATGTGCTCAATTAAGAATTTTCTTTCATTTGTTTTAAAGATTGATTAAAAAAATTATACAAATAACATCATAACAGTTCTCGTTAGGTTTCCAGTAAACGTAAATTCGAAAGTACTTGTGATGAGTGGGTGTACTTAAAACGTATAATTCTCAAAACCGTTTACATTTAAATAGTATCATATTAAACAATGCTACAAGATGTGATGATCATACTTCATATTGGATAAGAAATTTAAAAGCTGAAACAGACATATAATTTAAATATTAATTACTTCGATAATTGTGTTTGAATATATATTTGAATAAAGTTTCTATGAAATGCATTAAACGATTCATTGTTATAAGAGTAAACAAATCATATATTAAGTACACTATTTGGATAGAAAATAATTAAAATTGAAATAAAAACTTATCATAATACATTAATACAATTCTGAGTAGAAATATGTAAAAGAAAATATTTTTTATATTTGATTTAATTTTTTTTTTCAATTACACCAGTCTGCATTTTTAAACTTTTTGTCAGATGATTTATTATGATCAAGTTTTCCTGAATCAATTTTTGATGCTGATCCGGAAATGACTTCCATTTTTGTCTATCTTGTCAGGATTTTACAAAAAATAAGATGTATTTTCAATATATTAATTAATGTAATCAAACATTTATCATAATTTCATACAAACTATTTCATTAAACACGTTAAAAATGCTGTAAAAAATGTCCTTTTAATTCATGATATTTCTTTAATAAACGAAAAGCAAACAGAGTTCAATTAAACACATTTTATTCTTTTTTTTTTTTTTTTTTTTTTTGCAGTTTCTCCTTCATCACTTATGTCCATTTCAACAGTACTCTGACATCATATTTGCATTCCATCTTCCCCAGTACGTATTCTCTATCTGTTTGATATCCCGGCGAAAGTGCTCACCATGCTCTTCACTGTAATGTCTCAGATTTTTTGGATAGTAGTCGATATGAGAAGGCAGAAAGCGCAATTTTAGACTCATATTACAGCCCAACTTCTTGAAAATTTCCAGCATTGTTTCAGAAATATTCCTGTAATTTGTATCTCTCTTATTCCCTAGAAAGTTTACTATAACACATTTGAAGGCGGTACATACGTCTTTTTCTATCTCATTCATCGCTCTTTCAAAACCTTTGTCCTTCATCAGTTTTTTGATTTGAGGACAAACGAAAATTCAAGCTTTTAATTTTTTGTGTGTGATGCAGTTAAATTTCATAGTAAGGTACTTGAAGAAATATCCATCTTGTGGTAGAGCCTTTACAAATTGCTTCATTAATCCTAATTTGAGGTGTAATGGCGGAAGCAAAATTTTTGGAGGGTTTACAAATAGTTCATGCCAATCTTATTGTATTCTAAAAGTCGTTAGATAAGTTGGGAAGTACCCAGATGTATATTTAGGTTATGTGTGACTACGACATAATGCTTGTTTTCAGCAATGAATCTTCGAAATCAACTCGGGTCGATTACAAACAAACTATACGCAACAGAAGAAAACTAAGAACAGTTCTGTAATCAGCATAAAAAGACGCATTAAGGGCAGTCATTGGCAATCATCTGATATCATGCAAACTAGTGATATAGATTTCCAGGAAGGTATATGTCATAAGAAATGTCATATTTTGTGTAACGGAGGCAAAAGAACTGTATCAGTAATTTTGTGCAATATATGATTTTCATTCAGTTTTCCAGGGCCCCACCAGTGGTCGAGAGGTTCTGCTCTCGAAGCTGGTAGACGGGAAGTGCTGGGTTCGAACCCAATCGCGCCCGTCGGCCTAATCGTTCGGAGTTTTCGTGGTTTTCTTCGAACCTTGGATTTCCAAGCGTTAATACGGGTTAGGTTCCCTTAGAAAGACCCCCACGAAGGGCACTCCTCCCTCTTAGGGCCTATATCCCTCGTGATGATAATTGGCCGTTATAAAGACAACCAACCAACCAACCATTCAGTTTTCCAGAGAAAGGAAGTATTCAAAATTTTTTATGTATTTTATATTTTTCGTAGGTAGTATTGTAGAAAAAAATGTAACAAAGTAAAGCAATCTTTGAAGCTACCATTAAGAGAGATTTTCATGGTACCCTCAAATTTGAACGGAAAAAATCCCATGTTTATTTTAAGCATATTTTAGTAAATAAACTGTGATGTGTTTTAATATTCTGTGAAAATGAAATAATATTTCTTTGTTTCCAAAGCATCACTATATCGTTATAAGATATGTTTAATCAAAACCTATTCAATAACAGAAATTTGCGATGGTTTTGATATTTAACTTTTGATAATTTATTTTTATGTATTTTTTAGCGCTGAATCCTTCGAAAATGATCTTTATTACTATCCATTATGTTATGATTTTTCACAAATCGTAAATTTCAAAGTTAAAATGTCAAAAATTATCGAAAATATGATACTACAAAATAGATGTAATGACTGTGTTTTTTAAGTTTTGATAATTGATTTTTATATACTTTTTAGCACTGAATCTGAAAATAAGCTTCATTTTTAAACATCACATACGACATCGTTAATTTCAAAGTTAAAAAGTTTAAAAAAAATAACGAAAATAACGGAACTGTGCGAGTATAAAATAGATGTATAAAACTTTTTTTTTTATTCAACTGAATTTTATTGAACTCAATAACTTATTAAATTTTTTGGCTTATACTATGGATTTTTACAGCTAAACAACAGAGGGGTCCGATGATAGGGAAGTTTTTTTTAAACTTTGAAATTTACGATTTGTGAAAAATCCGAACGTGATTCCATAAAATGAAGGTCATTTTTTGATTCCGCGATACAAAATAAATATGAATAATTTATCAAAATCTAAAAGACCTGGCACAGCCGAATTTTGAAGATTTGTAAAATTCTTCTCTAAACGATAATGGTGTTAGTAAAATGTGGTACGTATAAATATAATAAATTATTTAGGCACGCAAATTTCAGAAATCTGAAATTTTGTAGTGTAATTAGCACGTTATGTTATTATTTATGCCGTTTATAAATGCGCCATACATGTTTTTTATTATATGGTAATTTTTTTCAGTATTTTCCAAAGCACTTTTTTAGTATCGAAATGGATGTCAGCAGTACTGTCTACACATTTAAGAATATAAACTTCCATGTTATCCAACAACTTTCAAAAGTGTCTTTCCTTGACACCGCGTACTTGGTATTTATGATATGTTTCATTTATTTATAAACCTCCTTTTCATTAGTTTTTCATATTTTAAATTAAAAGTTTGAAGTGGATGTCAGCAGTACTCTCTACACATTTAAGAATATAAACTTCCTCAATTGTTATCCAATAACTTGCAAAATTGTCTTTTCTTGACACCGCGTACTTGGAATTTATAATTTGTTACATTTATTTATAAACCTCCTTTTCATTAGTTTTTCATATTTAAAATTAAACGTTTGAAGTGGATGTCAGCAGTACTGTCTACACATTTAAGAATATAAACTTCCTCAATTGTTATCCAATAACTTGCAAAATTGTCTTTTCTTGACACCGCGTACTTGGAATTTATAATTTGTTACATTTATTTATAAACCTCCTTTTCATTAGTTTTTCATATTTAAAATTAAACGTTTGAAGTGGATGTCAGCAGTACTGTCTACACATTTAAGAATATAAACTTCCTCAATTGATATCCAATAACTTGCAAAATTGTCTTTTCTTGACACTGCGTACTTGGTAATTATGATATGTTACATTTATTTATAGACCTTCTTTTCATTAGTTTTTCACATTTAAAATTAAAAGTTTGAAGTGGATGTCAGCAGTACTGTCTACACATTTAAGAATATAAACTTCCTCAATTGTTATCCAATAACTTGCAAAATTGTCTTTTCTTGACACCGCGTACTTGGAATTTATAATTTGTTACATTTATTTATACACCTTCTTTTCATTAGTTTTTCACATTTAAAATTAAAAGTTTGAAGTGGATGTCAGCAGTACTTTGTACACATTTAAGAATATAAACTTCCTCAATTGTTATCCAGTAACTTGCAAAATTGTCTTTTCTTGACACCGCGTACTTGGAATTTATAATTTGTTACATTTATTTATAAACCTCCTTTTCATTAGTTTTTCATATTTAAAATTAAACGTTTGAAATGGATGTCAGCAGTACTGTCTACACATTTAAGAATATAAACTTCCTCAATTGTTATCCAATAACTTGCAAAATTGTCTTTTCTTGACACCGAGTACTTGGTATTTATGATAGGTTACATTTATTTATAAACCTTCTTTTCATTAGTTTTTCACGTTTAAAATGAAATGTTTGAAGTGGATGTCAGCAGTACTCTCTACACATTTAAGAATATAAACTTCCTCAATTGTTATCCAATAACTTGCAAAATTGTCTTTTCTTGACACCGAGTACTTGGTATTTATGATAGGTTACATTTATTTATAAACCTTCTTTTCATTAGTTTTTCACGTTTAAAATGAAATGTTTGAAGTGGATGTCAGCAGTACTCTCTACACATTTAAGAATATAAACTTCCTCAATTGTTATCCAATAACTTGCAAAATTGTCTTTTCTTGACACCGTGTACTTGGTATTTATGATTTGTTACATTTGTTTATAAACCTCCTTTTCATTAGTTTTTCATATTTAAAATTAAATGTTTGAAGTGGATGTCAGCAGTACTGTCTACACATTTAATAATATAAACTTCCTCAATTGTTATCCAATAACTTGCAAAATTGTCTTTTCTTGACACCGAGTACTTGGTATTTATGATATGTTACATTTATTTATAAACCTTCTTTTCATTAGTTTTTCACATTTAAAATTAAAAGTTTGAAGTGGATGTCAGCAGTACTGTCTACATATTTAAGAATATAAACTTCCTCAATTGTTATCCAATAACTTGCAAAATTGTCTTTTCTTGACACTGCGTACTTGGTATTTATGATATGTTACATTTATTTATAAACCTTTTCATTAGTTTTTCATATTTAAAATTAAAGTTTCGAAGTGGATGTCAGCAGTACTGTCTACGCATTTAAGAATATAAACTTCCTCAATTGTTATCAAATAACTTGCAAAATTGTCTTTTTTTGACACTGCGTACTTGGTATTTATATGTTACATTTATTTATAAACCTTCTTTTCATTAGTTTTTCATATTTAAAATTAAAAGTTTATGAATAAAACTGCAAGCAAGAAGTAAACAAAAAAATAATATTAATCACCTTTTATAAAATACTTTATCAAATACGTTGAATCTGTGGAAATTATCAAAAAGAAAAATACAAGGTTATTTATACTTTAATATAAGGTTAAATACAAAAAAAAAAAAAAAAAAAAAAAAAAAAAACCGTTTTAATATATTTTCAGAAATATATTTTCTGTATTCTAGATTCTCAGGAGGAATGTAGATGTTACATTTACATCAAGTAAGCAAAATAACTGTACGAATGTAGTTTTGTCCAAGATTTGTGTCTCATTCATTATTCAAAAGAAAAGAAGTATACAAAATTTTGTTCTGCATATTTTATATTTATTGTTGTCAGCATTGCCTTTTTAAAACATTTTGTGTGTAATAATAAAATATTATTTTTTTACGCAGGAGTTTGCTTTAAAATCATAATTTTTTATGCAATATCAATTTTTACATTTTTAATAAAGGTATGAATAAGAATTGTTCCTTAAACTATACTGTTCCTAAAATAAAATGCGACCTTTATGCATACAAATAACAGTTCCCAGCACACAATTTGTGCAGATATAATAACTGGTGGTAAATTTAGCAGGCCAAGATATATTTATGCCGTTATTACAATGTCAGTTAATTACGATTTCCCTAATAACAGATATGATGTCCGCAAATACTGACTTAAAAAATCAAAATAGCGGCTTTTTTCAAAACTGTTGAATTTTCTTCCAATTTCTTATATGCTATTACATAAAGCTTCACATTTATTTACAGACTTAAGTTTTATTGTTTTATTCATAGTTAAAATAATACGCTAAACATACAAAAAAAAAAAAAAAACTAAAAAATACTAGCAATAACTTTTAATAAAATTATATATAAAAAATATTAATTAATTTGAAATCATTACAAAAATTCGAGGTTACCAAACCATAAAATATCAGGTAAAATAAAAATATTTAAAAAAGAAGTATGTTTCACATTTCTGTTTAAAAACAGCTGTTCTTAATCCTGGATTTCCAGCAACGTACTTATATATCACATTTACGTCAAGAGGGACAAAACATTATAGCCATGTTGTTTTTTCCTAGATTTGTGTCTCATTTAATATCCAGAGGAACAAAAGTATACATTTTTTTTACTCTCTATTTTACATTTATTATTGTCACATTTTGAAAAAAAGTATGTAGCTAAGTCAAGTCAATTTTGTCAGATACATTTGTGACTGTTTCTCTTGTTATTGACAAAAGGGATTGCTGCTGAAATTTTTAGTTTGATATATTTTAAGATTTTGTATCTTTAATAAACAAAATATTTTTTTTATAAAGAGATACATCGTCTGAGGGTATCAATAGCCTAAATTTAATAACGAAGTAAGAGGGATTTTTTAAAAAAATCTAACATTTAATGATAGCATAATTGCCTATATCCAACTTTTCCTTCGTAAAACCTGAGATAATTTGTACCAGGTTAAACAGATTTTGAACAAAAAAATTCGTTTGATGTATCATTATTCATCTGATTTCATGTTTATACATGGAAACATTAGATACCATTTCATAAAAAGAAATGTATTTAGAAACGACTGACGCATTATATCGAGTCAGGAAAATCCATACTTTACAAAAGATTAGTATGAAGTGGGCAAGTATGTGGTAGTAAGATACTTCTTCATTTAAATATAAAAATTGAGGGTATTCTAAAATGAAGTAAACGGTTTTGAGAGTATGAAATTATGCAAAGAATGCAATAAAAATTATACAGTGACAGTTATTAAAGTTCTTTTTGCTGGAGATTAATGTGTCATGTTGAGAATTGTCATATTATCCATATATTATCTAATTTATTATGATATAGACTGAAAATTGAGATATAATTGATAATTGAAACTGTACTAACCTTAACTTTCACTGTCTTAAGCAAACACATAAAAATGGGCCAAAGTTCACTCGGTATTTTATTTTATTTTTTCAAGTTGATGAAAAGTAGCTATTACATTTCCATTTTAAAATTATAAAATTATTTTGAGCAGTGTTACAGCTTGAGATTTTACAGCGCAAGGTACCGGTAATACTAGAAACTTAAACCCTGAAACGTAATAAAAAATATACGGATTTCGCCCTTATTCTTCGGAATAAATAACTGCAATACCGTTTACTTTTTATGGAGTTTTAAAAACATTCAATCTGTTTTATGACATCCTTCAACAGGGGCGATGAACCTATGGGACGTGTGCCATAAGTGGAACGGTGCAGATGAATTTTGCAACGGCATACATTTAGGTTCTACATAAAAATATAGTAGAATTTAACAAAATGCATTAATCAATCTAAATGTTGCCTCTGTTTATCTGAATTCTATTAGTTCGGTTGGTTATCATTGTCATACAGATTGAAGAAACTGAAATATAACTTAATGTATCCCAATCGAGCTCAATATTGGCTCACAATTTTTTTTTAATACGTGAAAATTAGGTGATTATTGCAAAAGAAAGATCAAAAGGAATTATAAGCAAAAATGCCGCTGATGAAATTATACAAACTTTGAATTCAATTCCAGGCACTAAAATCTGTAGATTCTATTCTGGCGCTTGCTATTTTGACAATTTTTCTGAGAGACATTCTTTTCGAAAATAAATAATATGAAAAATTCAAATAAAAACATTTTACCAAAGGAGTCCAATTGAGCTTGCATTCTCTTAAAAATTCTTAAGTACGAAGCTGATATAAAATATGGCATCTAAAATGAGACAGGAATAGTATTTTAAAAATAAATTTCAAATATTTTTCCATAGTTTTTTATAGAAAAAAAATTAAGTAATTTCGATTTATTATTATTTGATCCATTGGTTTTCCTTTATTGTTGGCGCGTCATGATCGTGTAAAATACATTTTTGGAAAAATTTGGCACGTGAATATGAATAGGTTCGCCATCTCTGTTCTAGAACTATTTCCAGGAAAATGATTACATATTTATGATATTTAATTTAAATTTACATAACTTCAAAATTAATTCTAAATTCTGTTTCCACGACTTAGACAAAGATGATATATTATTCAATATCGTAAAAATATTTATTATTAACATACTGAAAATGACATTTTGAAAATCAAAAGTAAAGTATACGACTTTCGTTTAGAAATCAGACATACACTCGTATACATATTTATTTTAATTCTAGCATATTCTATTTTTCAGCCAAATATAAGTAAAAAATCCATTATAAATTTCCATCTTTAAATAAATGTAACATGTTAGGCTAAGTAAAGTATATAAATGTAGCATTTTAGCTATTTCTGCGAGTATTTGTTTTAATATTAGGTTGAGCAAGAAGTTCTGGGAAATTTTTAATCTAATAGTTACCATAATTTGAATCGTATATCCAGAATTTGTATCGTTTCAAATGGTCGTTGCCATCAATGCCGAGCTCTATTGCCAGCAGTTGGATCTCGTCTATGACAAATTGGTGCAGAAATATCGAAGACTGTTCAGTCGAGAGCGCGCTTTGTTTCAGCAGGACAATGCCAAACCGCACGTAGCCCTGAGGACCAAGGACAAGTTTGCACAGTTGGATGGCGTCGAAATTCTTCCACACCCCGCCTACAGTCCAGGCGTGGCTCCATCCGTTTATGGCCTTTTTCGAACAATGCAACATTTTTTCAAGGGCCGTCGATTTGAATCCTTTAATGAAGTTGAAGAAGCACGCCAAGAGTTTTTCGATTCCAATGAGCCGCCATTGTTCGTCCAGCAAATCCGGAATCTGGAAGAACGATGGCAGAAAGTCGTGGACTATGATGGTTTCTACTTTGAAGAATAGCCCTTGTTACCTTTGTTGTTAATTTGCGTATAATAACGCAACTTTCAGAAATTTCCCGGAACTTTTTGCTCAACCTAGTATTTCACACACACTGACTTTAAAGTATCAAAGTTTCATTGCTCATTTTCTAAAAGTAAGGTATACAACATTGATATATTGATGCATATTGATGGTATACAACGTTGGCAATATTGATCATACATTTGTTGCTATTGTGTTGCTTCTTGCCAAAGAAAAATACATGTCACTTTCACGAAATACTTGAAATGTTGAAATTCTCCGAGATGTTCCCAAAATTAAGTTCGTTGCATAGAAATAGGATTATATCTGCCCGGGGGCCTTTTTCCACACACTAATATCCATGCGACCGCGTCTAAGCTTCCTCAATTCTTATTTCTATATAGAATTTTGTTACATCTACACGAAATGTAGTGTCCACATGAAGTCACTGTTTCAAATACCAATTTCGCCCAATGCTTCTTAACAAAATTATTACATATGTTAATTTTAACTTTTAGTGAGATATTTAAAAATTTTGAATTTATTATAAATCTAAAGTAAAAAAATTAGCTTTAGTTACGCTCCTTTTTTCTACCCGTGGAAGAGAAAACATTTTTATATCAAATTTAAAATAAGTTTATTTCAGTTCCGAAATAAAGCGAGTTTGGAACTGAACTTTTTCATGTACAGCACTAATAAATCATACATTGCAAATCTTAAAAGTATTCCAAACTTTAACTTCTGTATATATTAAAGCTTATAAAGATTTATTTTTTTTCTCTCAAAAGTGAACTTTAAAATTTAGAAGCATTTGAAAACCCGATATGTAGATGTCAATCTTGTGTCTTGGAAATGCATTGAATTTTTGACATTACCATCGGAATAAATGTATGAACGCAGCACTGGCGGTAATTTTGAATTAGGTTGACATTCAAAAAAGTTGTTTTAAGAAAAGATGTATTCTGTCATACGCTCACTCTGTATTTTTTTTTTTACTTAGCTTAAAAAAAATTTTAGATACGGTTGTTATATTTGATGTTGGACCGCCACTAAAAAAGATTTTGTTGGATCTTACGTTAAATGTTTTAGTGAAAAAAAGTTTTATCAATTTCTAAATGTAGTAACTGATTTATGTTAAAATATAGAAGTTTTCGTATAGAAGAAAAATAATTAAGGGTCTATAAGACTATAAAAATGGCAACTTAAAATTCATTTTAGAAAACTGTTCGAAAAAGTTTTAAATATATTTATAATTTTCCATTAAATTTATTGTATTTAACATGAGCCATTCCGATTTAAGGCGGTCCGGGATACATTTTAAAATGATTTTTATTTATTGATTTAAAATTTTGAATTTTTTTGTGATGGTTAAACTTATCATTCGTAAACAAAATCACATGCTAAAACTTCTCCTAATTTTTTTTAATTTGAATTTAAAATTATTAAAATTTGGAATAATTTTAAATCGTTATAGCTCGAAATATTATTTATAGAATTTCAATTTGTTTTCATTTAAATAAACAGAAACATATGAGTTTTAATTTTGATTCTGCATTTTTAAAAATATTAATTTATAAAAAAATTAAAAATATTTAACGAAAATATATAAAAAAAAGTGGTACAACTTAAAAAAAAAGAAAAATCCTATTTTCAAAAGTAAATATTTTTTTTCAAATTCTCTGAATCAAAAAATTAAAGTAAAATAATTGAAAAAGATATGTTCCAAGTTAGAACCTTTTATCTTTAACGGTTCTCGAGTTATAAGAATTTAAATACGAGAAATAGTGCAAAAAACCTATCATGAAGAAAAACGCATTTTTACAAGAAGTCATTTCCACGACAGCCGTTGCTTGAAAGCTAGATTTTAAAAACAAACCAAACATGTAGAAACATGATTTAAATGTCATTTTAAGTAGGATAAAAAACAGAAAAATTATTAATGAAATAAAATGTTTTTGCAAAATTTGAAGATTTTTGTGACCCCCTTAAAGCGGGTCTAATTCATGAAAATATATCCAGAAGAAGACAAATATATTTGCAGTTAAAATAGAAAAATGGATTCCATTTTTTCACCCAAAATAATAAGAAACAAGGGTAATTTGTTGCTCCCATTTTCTATTCATTTCACATACACAATTTCAGAAAAGTTATTTAATACCAGAAAACGCCCAAATTTCATACTATGCTCTTTTACATGCTAAAGATTGGAGAATATGTATCTAAAAATAACCTCAATAACTTATGGAAGTG
The DNA here is from genome assembly GCA_963932465.1 of Maratus speciosus. Taxonomy (NCBI): domain Eukaryota; kingdom Metazoa; phylum Arthropoda; class Arachnida; order Araneae; family Salticidae; genus Maratus; species Maratus speciosus. The sequence continues at coordinate 479,635,532 of OZ010786.1, forward strand.
ACTGTATAAAATTTTAAATTTCATAAATTAATTAAAAATAAACTATTTTAACGTGATGAAATAGACTATACCAAATATTTGTGTAAATATTAAAAACGGATAAAAATTGAGACCCTGTATATTAGGGAAACTATATTCTATCATACAATCATTCTTTATTTTTTGTAAAACTTTGGTTAAGCGCTGGGGACGCCAAAAAGGCTGATGTTAAAAGTAGTCGATTCGGATCGGGACTCGTTCGCTGTTCCATGTTAAATTTGTAAATAAAAATCTTATATTATGATAAAAGATTAAGAAGAGAAAATGTCTCCCGCATGTCGTCATACATTTAAGCAACAGTATAAGGAAAAGATCGAAAATGTGTATACACATTCAAAATTAAATTATTGCATCACGCTTTTCTACATAAATTAAAAGTATTAAACAGAACCTCTAGGATAACAACAATGAGTTATATATTAATTTTGAAGTTAATGTGCTTTTTAAAAAAATTCTATTTAACTTATTTTTTGGAGGAATTCTATGAAAATGCTTGAAACAATCCAAAGTTCTTACTTTCAATCTTGCATTCCAGGCTCACATATGGTTTAATCTTGTTTTAGCTATGTTATTCGATACTAAGAAACCGAAGAAAAAACCGAAGAAATACTGATTTTTGCGAGAATTTGAATTTCATGAGTGTTTAACGAATTTTCAATAACGGCCCATCGCGTTTACCACATTAACAATATCAAAATATTATAGAAACTTCATAAAAGTATCATTACAATGCATCTGTTTACATATATATATGCTTAACATATGATAATATAAATATTAACAAATATGAACATTTTATTCTTTTATTTTAATTATGAAATAGTAAAGTAGTGGGCATCTATAAGAATTAGGATACTCTCTCAGATGTGGACGATGAAAAAGTTTGGGAACAACAAGACTAAAGTGGTACGGACTGAACTAATATTTTGTGTTTGAGTAGATTACATGATTTTAGGGCATACCTTTAGATGATTCCATGAAAGAAAACGATTTAATCAAGGAAAGTGCAATTCTTAAGGAAAATTAAAGCTACACTTCTACATACAGTGGCGGACAAAAGTTCCCAGCCAGTTAGTTTCTTTAATTTGTTCGCCAGAGCGTTTCAGCGAAGAAGAAGCGCAATCACACCAACAGTTAGGAATATGAAATAACATCTCACCACGTGATCATTTTGATTGGATACTGAAGACATTAGATGCAATAGGGATGAAGTCGAAATTCGCGCATGCAAAAGTTTCCGGCCGTCGTTCGTTTGTTTTTGCTATCAGTAAAGTGATTCTTTTGGCCGTGTTTGTTAATTAATCAACGTGAATAATGTAGTAGAAATTATAAAAAGAAAAGTTCAGCAATTATTGTTTATAAACAAGTGATTTGTTTGTCGCTAAAAAGCCAATAGTCTCGTGAGATTGCGGCAAAGTTATCGATCGGAAAATATACTGTGAACGATACTTTTAAAAATAGAACGATGGCCATGGCTTGCAGGTCTTGCCACGGTTCGGGAGACTCCGGAAAATGACTATTCCTGTGGACAGAATTATCTGCAGAAAAGCAGTTGATAACCCGGATAAAAATGTCACTGCAATATCCCGCGATTTACGAAGTGAAAATATTGCTGAAATAAGTCAGTCTACCGTGTCAACACGTTTACGTGACGTAGGACTTTATGAAAGAATCTGTGTTAAAAAAATTCATAAGTAAAAAAAAAAAAAAAAAAAAAAAAAAAATTAACGGGCCCAAATGACGTTTGCCAAAGAACATAAAGACAACTCAAGTGAAATCTGGGAAACAGAACTATTTTCCGATGAATCGAAGTTCAATCTTTTTGGTAGTGATGGCAGATACTACATCCGATGACCTAAAAAGAAAAGATATGATTCGAGATATGTTATTCCTACAATGAAGCATGGCGGAGGATACGTTATGCTGTGGGGAGAATTTTTTGGAAAAGGTGTCGGTCCGTTACTTGAAATCCGCGGCAATATGAATGGTGCAATGTATAAGGATATCTTCAAAGATCATTTGCTGAATTATTGAAAAAAATCTTTGGCGGCAACTATTTGTTTCAGTATGATAACGACCCAAAGAATGTATGTAAGCTCGTCAAGCAGTGGCTATACACACACACACACACAAAAAAAAATAAAAAAAAATAAAAATCCGCCTTTGAAATGGCCAGCCAAGTCACCCGATCTGAATCCAATAGAAAATCTTTGGAATGAACTTCACAAAAGTGTGCGAAATTATAAATATTCCATTTCAGCAGAATGTTCCCAAAAAATTGCATCAAGAGCAGAAAAAACGTACCATATACTATCTTCCACCTCTCATTTAATCGATGCCACGTCGCTGCGCCACAGTACTTCTTACTAGAGGTATAACGACAAAATACTAATTGTATATGTTGTTGATAACAGTTATTTTCTATTATAACAGCATTTTTTCCCAAACTTGCCAAGATGGCCGGAAACATTTGAGAACATGCGTTTATCTTTGCAATTAATTTTGTCAGTTAAATTTATTGATATTTATTTGTTATTCCAAAAATAAGTTTCTCACTATTATGTCAAAATAATGTGCACTTACCACTTCATATGGGTATACTTACAAAGTATAAAAAAAATTTAAGCTGGGATCAAACTTTTGACCGCCACTGTATATTTTTAATTTTTATAACTTTTTTTTCATACTTGTCTTACACGTTTCCTCTATAACGGTTAATTTAATAATTTCAAAAAAAAAATATTAAATTAAGAAAATATAAATAGAATGTTATGAATATAAAAAAATGACTATTTCCTTTAAATGTTTCGTTAAAAAAGTGTAATGTTTATATTACAGAAAATGCGATCTTTAATATTATGAAATGCAGCTTAAGATTCGTCCAAAAACAGCGAGTGAATTGAAGAATACATGTTGAAGTATTGTCATTTAAGAAAATATAAATAGAATGTTATGAATATAAAAAAAATGACTATTTCCTTTAAATGTTTCGTTAAAAAAGTGTAATGTTTATATTACAGAAAATGCGATCTTTAATATTATGAAATGCAGCTTAAGATTCGTCCAAAAACAGCGAGTGAATTGAAAAATACATGTTGAAGTATTGTCATTTAGAACATGTTTAACTTTAAAAGGTATAAACTAAAAAAAAAAAAAAAAAAAAAAAAAAAAAAAAAAAAAAAACGAATTTAAAGATTATATGTCTGAAGTCTTTATAGAAAAATGGATGCAGTAAAAAAAATAAATAAATAAATAAAAAAATAAAAAAATAAATAAATAAATAAATAAATAAATAAAACTTTTTTAAATTAACATAAGACTTCGTATATATATATACCTTGGATGCACTGTAAAAATCTGCAGCAGTTGCTGAATAGTCACTCCACCACTATTATAGAATATCTCTTTTCTGACCAACGAGAATGCTCCATAATATAGCCAAGTAACCGTTTTCTATAGAAGAGGTGGAGTGACTATGCAGCAACTGCTGCAGATTTTTAACAGTGTGTCTGAATTCCTTTTATATATATATAAAAATATATATTGTTATTAATTTGATCTCCTACAGTCACGAAAATGTTACTATTAGTTCTCTTGTTAAAAAAATTACAATATTTTCTAAATTCAGCAATTAATATTTATTAAAAAATAATATTGCGCGTAATAAGAGAAACATTTAATCAATTAAAATTGAATACTGTATTTTTAAGGACTATTTTAAGAAAATATTTAAATATGAAAATAATCAAATATGAGTTCATTTGACTCACTGAATATTTAACTCAATTCTTTTTTGAACTGATACCACTGTACGCAATTTATTTTGACATTATTTTCAATAAATGAATGTGAAAATGAATATAATTTTCATTACATAATACACTTAATTTTTAATCATAAAACTACATTTTTCGTAGTAATTAATTTCTCATTTAGCACAAAAATTCGTTTCTCTAAAACTTTTACCAGTAGTGAAAAAAAATGTTTTCCTTTGTAAAATTGTTTAGGTAGATTACTGCTAAAAGTTTTCAATTTATTTTTGCTCTCCTTTTAATTTTGACTTAACATTTAATTTTTTTATAAAACGTATTTACATTTACTATCAATGTGTGGAAATGACGGTAAACTTTACAGAATATCTGAAAAAATATTGCACAACGTGCTTGGAACTATTTACAGTACATTAGTTTTAATTTAATATACAGTCAGTATCGGATATATGGTCACCCGCTTATAAGATCACTTTTCATGAGTCTGGACTGACTGAATAGGTATTATGTGTTAAAATACACCGCTTATATGGTCAGACTCTAATGGCTACTATCGAATATATGGTCGCATTGTGTTTGGTTTTTTTACTGAGAAATTTCCTATCCTTCTATTCTTTTTCCTTTTCCTAACCAATTCCCAGCAGGGTTTTTATCAAGAATAGATTCTGACCTTGTGATGGTTTTAATTTCGATGAATGTGGACTGTCCTTTTGTGTTTTTCTGGATAAGAGTGTTACTTGAATATTAATGATGTGAATTATCACATTGCTAACAAAGCGTAAACCAACTCAGTGAAAAAGGTCCAAGCCGGGAATCGAACCCGGGTTCCTGGAATAGATCTCCAGTGCTCTACCACTAAACCACAAGGACGATGTCCAGCCTGGCATTTCTCACTTATATCAGTCAGTAAGGCTGCAACCGCAGCACAAGATGGAGAAGTCTTCATGAGCACACATTCCTAGCGGCGTAACAAGAGACGCAAACAAACTCAGCATCGGTGAATATACAATTTTAATTAATTTTTCGACTACTTTTCAGCAGCGAAATTACGCTTGAAATTATTGAATATTAATGATGTGAATTATCACATTGCTAACAAAGCGTAAAGCAACTCAGTGAAAAATGTCCAAGCCGGGAATCGAACCCGGGTCCCTGGAATAGATATCCAGTGCTCTACCCCTAAACCACAAGGACGATGTCCAGCCTGGCATTTCTCACTTATATAATAATTTCAAGCGTAATTTCGCTGCTGAAAAGTAGTCGAAAAATTAATTAAAAGAGTGTTACTTTTAAGAACGAAAAATTGTGTGGTGGAAAGAAAAACAACAACAACAACAACAATTTTTTTTTTTTTTTTTTTTTTTTTTTTTTTTTTTTTTTCTTTAAGCAGCGAATATGGATGGCTCAGAGAAATTGATTCCATTAGTTATTTGTAAATTTCTCAAGCCTCGTTGTGTGAAAAATTAGAAATCTTTGGCTGAATCTTACAATGCGGACCGAAAAGTCTGGGTGACAACAAACATTTGAGAAAAAGAAATTCGCCGATTGGAGAAAACTTGGACTAGCAATCAAAATTTTAAGATAAATAATCGAAAGCTGCTTTTAAAAGACCTCAACTGATCCTTTTACTGCGATCTTTAATGTAATTGATTAAAAAAAGGTTAGATTGCATAGACATGAGTTAGAATGTGGTATCAAAGGAGACCATTAGATATTTTTGAGACGTGTTTGGCTTCCATAATGTGAAGAATTATTTTTCGAAGACGATGACGATCATGTGCCTATATTTGAACAGTACAAGACGAACTAATGTATGCAGGTATTGTCATTGAGATAGCGATGAATGGTGAAACTTCCATGCCAGAAACCGTTTCACAAGTTTTTAATATAAACACAGATGAAAATCATGATAATGACAGTGAATCTGAAGCAGAACCAACTACACAACTGGAAGCTCTCAAAGCATAAAAACATTTTAAAACTGTTCGTGAATTAGAAAAATAAGTAGTTTTAGCAACTATTATAAAACAGACAATCCTGCATAAAAGATTATTTTGAATAAAGAAGTATGGTTTATTACCACACTAGCTGACCATCACGGCCGTTGCCCGTGGCCGCTAAAATACCCTTAAACAAAACTCGAATTTGTATGATTTTGTGCTTTCGAGAAATCTTTCAAATAAACCTAGTATCAGGGCCCCACTGGCTTCGCAGTAAGCGGTATTTCAAACGAACTTAGCTTCCTGGGCGCAAATGCCTTCAGCAGCGTCTAGTGTGCTCCAAAGAAACATCTTTCTGAACTGTGATCTGTGATCGAAACTGTGATCCGAATCCTAGCTGCTTAAAGCAGCGTATATCGGTTCCGCAAATGATGGAAATTATCGAAAACAAATGTGAATGAGACAAACCCTGTAGTAATCGAGACAATAGAACTGAGATATGAATTCGCCTTTTGGTGTGGAAGGAGGAACTAAAATCAGCAAAACAAGCGTAAGCAAAATTGAAGGAACCAGTTTCCATTGAAATTTAGCTCATAGAGAGATAGAAACCGAGAAAAGAATATGCCGTTCGTTAATGATCGAAAACAGTGGTAACAGAAGTCTAAAATAAAATTTCATATATAGCAGAAAGCAGCTGAATCGTAATTTAAGTTGAATTAACGAATTTCCGGAAATTGGGCCCATAGAAATGCATCCCCCTGTAAATTTAACGAATTATCTTTAATATTAACGCGATATTTATTTTACGGATGCAATCTCCTCCTCTAAAGTTAACCACTTACCTTTAACAGTAATGTGATTTATAACTTATGGCTATAGGGAGTAAACCTAAGTTGATGCCGAAAAAGATCAGTATTTGGAAAAGGTGGTAGCTGGGGCAGCAGGAAAAATTTTAATAGTTTTTAAAGTAACTGGAGGACCTCAGAACTACGCTAAAGAATTGCTAGAGAATCGGATCATTTTTAAAGAAGCGGCACTAAGGGCTCTAAAAAGGCGATTAATATTCAAAATTGATGGTAGCTAAAGTATGAGAATTTTTTTTTTTTTTTTTTTTTTTTTTTTTTTTTTTTTTTTTTTTTTGTCGTTCATATAGTAGCTGGATAACCTAAGAAATTGTTAGAAAAAAGAAGCTAGTGAATAGGACAATTTTTAAGAAAGCTGTAATAGGGGACCCAACAAGGGCCAACTGACAGTTGAGAGCAGGGCATTAATATGTTAACACGTTTCAGTCAAGTATAGGATGCGAATTAATTACTAGAATAAAATTTTAAAGAATGTGCAGAAAATGTGAGGAAATGTTTAAAAAAAGGGCCCTAGAGCCCCAATTAAAAATATAAGGGTGTTGGTCCGGGGAGAAGAGTCCAAGACTCAATTTTAAAGTTATGCATTGAGAGGGTGACACAATTAACGGGTGAAAATGCATGGCACGCAAACAGTTCAAGGGGTTCGGACAAGGACCAAAGATCTTAACTGGAATGTAAAAACGTGGTAATAACTAAATGGAAACAAGCAACCCAAAAACAACTATCGGGTTAAAAGGGTGAAGTTATTAACAATTTAGGGCACAGAAACTTCAAAGGGCCCTGTACCAGGCCCCAAGGCATAAGGAGGGGTGGGTCAACTTATTAACAATTTTGGGTAATAAATTTAAAAGGGGCTCAGGGGGCTCGGCCCATAACATATTAAGAATCTGAGCTTCAGGTGGATCAGGCTTGAACTATCTTCACCTAATCTTTCAGACCTCAACGTGTGATAGATTTTACTTGCCATCGCAGACATACAGACAGACACACACAGAGCGAAATAGACTACATATATTATCAACAAATTCGAAAATTTAAGTGTTAAGAAATTCTATTTAATACCTTTTCATTTATAAATTATATTTTCATATCTTTTTTGTACATTATTTTAATAATATAATTAACATATTATTTAAATTTTATTGTCTCGAATAGAATTCTTGCTTACACCGCAAATAAGGTCACCCCGCTTAAAAGGACATATTTTCAGGAACGCATGGGTGACCATATAACTGATACTGGCTGTATTAAAGATCAGATAATTTAATCATTAGAGATTGTTGATGATGAATGAATTGGTTTCATTGTGTTATCATATAAATTTTCATTAGAAGATTTTTATCGCGCCAAAAATTTTATATATTTCATATTTGTCAATTTTAAACGTACACAAAAGACAATTAAATATTTATTTTATTAATTTTGGTTCTTTCCGAAGCAGAAGATTGCATATGAAATTTTAATTTTATTGTGCATTATTTTTATGAAAATTTCTATAATGCGTATTATTATAAATAATACTTTTTTGACAACAGATATGTAAAAATGTTTGTGAACCCATGTATTTTTCAAAGTTTTGAAAACAGGATAAGTATTAAATTAAATTCTTTATATTATCTTAATAAGTTACATTTTTAAAATCAAATCTGTAAACGTATTGGTTTCGATTTAAGATAGTCACTGATAGCAATATTATTTATTTTACTAAATCAAACTCAATGCTTGTTATTTACATTATATTTTTCTGAAACTGTCAAAAACTTATTTTAATTAGGCTTCATTAATCAAGTTGAAATGCTATTCTAAAATTAAAACAAGGCTTATTGTTGATTAAACTTTATAATGTATCTACAAAAGTAGTATAATGTTTTAAAGCTTTTACTTAACTAATTTTTAGATCGGAATGTGTTTTGTAATTGACCTACTTATGTTGTGGATCAAAGTACTATATTAGATTATTTTCCTCTTTGAAGGAATGACAACATAATGTTATGCAGTCACTTATGCTAACGTTGATGTTTATGCTAGAATATTACTGTTTCAATTTAGAATAGTTTGTAAGCTGTTCTAAGTAGTCCTGTAAAAGTTTGCAATATTTTGCATAACAGATATTTTTTTAATGTTTGTAGAAACTTATGTTTTCTGATAAATTTTCCTATGAACTATTTTACATAAAATTTGATAAATAAATGTCCAAGACTATTCGCTATTCAAATCCTCTAAAAATACCTTATTAGTACTAACAAATGCTAGATTTATTCATCCAATGTTTTTCGATAATACATTGGTTGTATAAAACAATTTGAACATGTTTATAAAAATCTAATTTTAGTTAATTAGAACACAAAAAATTAGAAAATTCAAAGCCTTTTTTTTTACTTTATTAGTTTATGATAATATGATTGGTTCATCTAAATATTTTTAATATTAAAAGTACATATTTTTCCGTAGCTGCCATAAGTTAAACTCAAATATAACAGAAGTGTGAAGATCACCAGAATGAATTTCTTTCTGAAGATTGACAGCTTTTTCAGTGCATAAGATATTCGAGAAATGCTTGACCATTGAAAGCGTTTTGTGTGTTAATACACGCGAGTAACTTGTAGCAATAAGTCAGTTTACCAAAAGCCAAAGCTAAATAAGAAATGCTAAAGAATAGTTTGTTAACTTAAAAAAAAGGGTGTATCACAAATTGCTGTGAATGAAATAATTACTAAGAAATGTATATAAGTGAAAATGATAATATTTTATATATTGTACTAGAAAACGTGTACATTGAAATTGTTAAGGAGTTCAACATTCTAATAGATTGAACTATAAGAAAGAACTAAGGATTCTCAACTCAATATCCTTCCTGTACAGTTGATTACTAAGAAATGTAGTTAGAACATTGTACTTAACCCCGACTGTATATTATGAACATAATTATTTCTTCTCTAGCATATATAAGTTATTATATTATTTTTGGTAGCAAATTTGCTTTGTAAGGTTTGATATTGTGTGCAAACTACTTTCGTTGGTGTTTCGCAATATTTGCCATCTACAGGTACTCCAAAAGTACCCGACATTATTGGACTTCTGCCATGCACTTTTCATTGCATGAACATGTTTACTTTTAATATGGCAGCTGCAGCCCAATGACCAAACCCGTTCTCATTATCGTAACAATGTCTGAATGCATTACAGATAAACTAGGAACCATCTTTATAAATCCCCCCACAATTCCATCAGTAATTATTCACATAAGATTAACTTGAAAGATCTTTTAAGTTTGAAACTTAACAAGGAACTATAAAGTCGTACAAAATAAAAATTACACCCGAAAAATATAATTTTAAAATCCTTCGTATCGTATTGCTTGCCTGAAACAAAAAAAGTGTTTAATTACCTAATTTTTTTGTACCTTCCTAAAATTTCTTCATGGATCAAACAGCAATGCTTTTGAAGGGTATAATTGTGAATATATATTATTATTTCCATGAAGGGTTTTACTAATAAGGACATCTTTTTTAAAGATTCCGTTAATTGGCTAGAACGCTAATGAAGTTGAAAAAAATGTATAATTGCATTAATTTTAATACAATTTTTACAACTGGTAAATAAACCATACCAGTTGTAATTTTCCAATTGAGTAAAAAAGGTGTCATAAATTACAAGTCGTAAAACTTCTATAATATTTTGAATCTAAAATATGTGTTATCTAGTCATACTACATTGATATTTAAAACAAAAATAAACAGTTTTGCTGTAAACTTCTTTGTAAGAAGACTCCTTAATTTAATTAAAATAGCAAACCATTACCCTGGTATTACAAATTTCTCAAGTTTCAAAGAGATTTTAAAACTATCTTTTAACATTATATTTTTAAATTAAGAGGCTACATCAGTCAAGATATCATCCCCTCTGGCTAATGCTAATCCCATAAAAGGAATTTATAAAGATATCTCGGTTTCAATTCAATATTTTTAAACGATTCCTTAACACTTTTAATTTTTTAAACACTGGATGGCTGAAATCGATCCATACAGAGGCCTTTTTTAGTGTTCCGTACTTTAAAAGTAAAACGGAACCATTATAAGATCACTCCTGTGTCTGTCTCTCTGTCACAGCCATTTTACCAGTAAACTATGGACCGTGGAAAGTTCAAATTGGGGGAATTAATAAAGACTATTGACCCAAATATTTACAGACTATTAAACATTCACAAATATGTTTAGGAAAATGTACAGTCGAGGAAAAAAAAAAAAAGTAAAGATCCCCTACTAACTCCTCAAAAAATTACCGTAGAAGAAAGTTACTGGTACCGAACGATTGGGAATAAAGTCTACTTTTAAATAATGTACATAAAATTTGCTTAGGGGGCCATCTACATATTAAAACGAACCATAACTTTGTTTTTTTTCAATAGCAGTACACATGTCTGACAGCATAAGTGAATTCTACACCCTTTAATTAGCCTAAAAACAAATTTTTATGCAATTCGTACCATAAGTTTCCGAGAAATTAATTATTTTTAAACGACCGTATTGTAAGGGCTGTATCCAAACTGAAGTTCGGTACTTGAATGTTAACCGAAAGAGCCGTCTTTTTAATCAAGGAACCTTAAGCGTCACCCAAGAAGTCAATGAAGTCTGCTACATTACAGGACAGCGTAAGAAATTTCAAAATATATATTCACTTCTATCATAGACCCTTTAAACCACCATTTTGCCGTTTTTTAAGCATAATTTGAAAACTACTTTGAAGAAAAATGTGAAATTTTGGACTTCCATAAAGTAGGACTTAATAAATCTAAATCCATCAAAAATTTATATATTTTTTAATATTAATTTCATAATTCATAATTCATATCATAAAATTATAAAAATTGCGAATTCAACTTATTTATGTTTGGATATATTAGTATTATTGCTACAAAAAAATAGCACATATGGAGCATAATTTCAGGAGATGTAAATAAAAATATGAAAATGTAATTTAAAATTAGAAGCACTAAATTTTGAATGTTTATAATTCAAAAACTTATTATTCGAATGAATTGAACTTTAGTGTCTAGGTATCGTTTGAACCGAAGATTAGAAATATCTAGTTAAAATTGGATATTGTTATTGAAAAATATGAATTTTTGATTCGTTTTAATGTGTATATGGCCCCCTAAGCAAATTTTATATACATCATTCAAAAGTACACTTTATTTCCAATCGCTCGGTACCAGTAACTTCCGTCTACGATAATTTGTTGAGCAGTCAGTAGGAGGTGTTTACTTTTTTCTCCACGACTGTACAGGGGGTAATTAGTTACTGAAAAAAATTATTTTCTTTGTATCTCGTGTGGGTTATCCCGTGAAAGATTTCGTAATGCTAAACTCAAAAATATATTTCTTTTAATTTTAGATTTTATATTTTAGAAGATATCGTCGAAAATATAGTGCAAAAATATGTCCCCCACCCCTATCTATTTCGAAATCTACTGAAACTAAAATTATGAAAAAAATTACAGGTAGCAGACATTGCTTTAAACTTTGCAGGAAAATTATACCGATTACCCTAGGTTATTTAGTTTTGGAGAAAAGTGCATTTTTCCGTTACACAAAAATTTCGATTTCCGGGTGTTCAGAAAAGGTGTTGAGGAGCTCTATAGAGGAGATTTATTAGATTAGAGAGTCCAGGTTCGTGGATGAATGAAAAAAAAAACTCCAACACGAGGATTTCGAGGACTTACTTCTTTATTATGAAACTTTTTAAACGAAGGGCCATGATGGTACAGTGGACGGGAGAAGTCACAAACGAGACTGCCCGACGGGGCAGCCCCCGAAGGGCAGAGAGCCGAGGTCTGTCACACTCAAGTTCAGAGGCAGTAGTGGTAAAATATTCATTACAATCACTCACTCATTGGCGAGATGAATAGCAACATCTGTACTGTATTGGCGATGAATATTGGTGGCGTGGACAAAGGAATCAGAGGCATCTCGAAGTATTACATAGAATTCAAACTTACGCCATGGCGAGCTATTTATGGTTACACGTGTCCTAACATTCTTGCGGTAAGGGAAAGTGGTTAGAGAAATAGGAACACGTGATTTTTAGATGCACATTACAGATCTAAGTACAGCTGCAAATTAGTCAGTAATGGGCATATGGTTTATATCCGACAAAGTACAAGGGTGAGAATTGAATGCTAATGCAAGCCCAGAGGCTGGGAAAATATGCATTAGATAACGTCGGCTGCAAAGCGAAAAGAGATTCATTTGTATTTTATTCTTCTACTTTATTTCAATGGAAAATAATTGCGGTTTAGATCTTTTTCTATCGCGTGAATTTGAAAGACAGAAAAAGGAACCGAGATAAATGATGTCTGCATTTGAAAAGAACTTTAAAAAGTAAAAGCGAAACTTACAGTAGTGAGAGGTGGGGGGGGGGGGGAAGAATGACTAAAGACATATGAAATTAACTTTAAAATGTCAAATTTAAACTAAATATTTTATTTGAAGGGGGGGGGGGGAATAATGACAATTTTATAATAATCCAGTAAAGTTAAAAGTTGATTTTTGAGGGGAAAGGAGGAATAATGAATATATAACGGTAAAGCCATTATATATATCACCCATTACCACCAGAAAAAAAAAACTGTGAATGTTGTAGAACAGTTTTTTTTATATTTGAAGAATACTTTGTCCACCCCATACATATAAGTATTTAAAACAGATATAACATAATAAGAAAGATAAGCCTCCATATATATATATATATAACATATAACTGTGTGCTTGCAATTCTTTAAATGTTTGCATAAAGCAAAACTTTTCAGGTCATGATAAATGGCGCCTTTTTATTTTTATTCATTTCTTGGTATTCATTAGTCTTTACAGTCACCAGAAACTGCAAATAATATTTTTTTGATTTAACAGGATCCTTTTTAAATATCTTTTTAGTATTTGGTTAAGAGGCTGGTACCAGCATTTTTCATGACCAAAATAAGAGAAGTAAATATTTTTTTTAGTAACTTGTTATAGTATCTTCTCAAAATAAAAATAATATAATATAAATGCAAGCAACAAAAGACACAGATACTACTTTAAAATGAAATAGAAAATAAATGACATATGCATGTCTGTGAATAAAAGGTAAATGAAGTAATATAAAAAAATAAAAGTAGAAAATTGGTTTTCGTGCGCACCGCACAGGACTACAAAAGAACGGGATGCATATAGCATGCCTGTGAATGGGTGTAGCCCTTAATCTTGTTAATAAACAAGTGTGATGGCGTCAGTTTAGAACATCAGCCCTAGGGGGGGAGGGAGTTATGAGACCCAGACACCACGTGATACCTAGGTCCCTGCTCCCCAAAGATCACATTGATCTTCAAAGGAGCATGCGTCAATGTATCATATAAAAAGTTATGTTTATTGAATTGAAACAACAATTCAAGGGTTTTGTCTCTCTACACAATGAAGTTTGGACCCTTAGGGCAAAAATTTTGAACGGGAACAAAACTTCAGAGGGGATAAATTAAAAAAAAATAATTAACAAAAACTGAGATAAATGTCTCACATGTCAAAGGTAAAAGGACAATCCGAGTGTGTGGAGAGACTGGTGACATGATCGGGTAAGTATAACAACCACAAATTTTTTTAAAGTAAATTCTAACTTTGTATTCCTTACAGTGTATCGAGCAGGATAGGAACTGTATGTGTATTCTATAACCTTAGATAATGTTTGAAACATTTAGTGTAACTGCACTAGGTTACTAATGCTACAAACGAAAAAAAAAACTTTTTTTGTTATTGTGAAGTTATGTTATTACAAGAACGACATAATATCTTATACGTGTGTCTTGTCTAAGTGAAGCATAACCAGAGATTATATTTAATCTCCAAATTTAAAAGAAAACGTGTAATTTTGTCCATGTAGAAAACCAAAACAAGTGTGATGAAAACAATAAAAACATAAGTTTGAAATTTAAAGAAAATGCATGTGAAAGGGTAGCATCCTGTAAACTGGGCATTCTTTGTTGTGAAACAAAGTGATGGTGACATGAAATGTCATGGCATAAAAGAAATATAATAATAATGGAAAAATTACGAATGTGTTAAAACTTAACCTTTTTATAAATGTTTAATTTATGCATATCATGTGAGGTCAAAAGTAGTTCCTGGTATAATGAAAACAAAAAAGGAAGATCCTAATGTGTAATGTTGAAACCTAGAAACAAAAATTTTCAATTGTGTATAATGTGTGTTTTTTTTTTTCAAACAAAATATCAGTGAACTCAGTTGTAATATCAATGAACTAAATTGTAATTGTATCTCTATGAACCAAAGAAAAAAAAAATGTGTATTTCAATGAACGAAGCAAGGAAAAATATTTCACTATGAACTAAAACAGTGTATGTCAGTGAAAAAAAAAGGAAAATTTCAACGACTTAGATGTATGTTTGTGAACATAGCAATCTTAGTACCTGAATGAACAAATTATGAGCAAGTATTTCACTGACTTAAAGTGTAAAAGCAATACGATGAACTCAAATGTGTGAGAAAAAAAAAAAAAAAACTTACTATGAACTAATATGTGTAAGGAAATATTCTATGAACTAAGTATTGCCATGAAAGAAAAATGATAGTGCAATTGGTCCCTGAAGTACACAAAGAATTGACAAAGCTATGAACTCGTGTAAAGTGTATTTTTCTATGAACTCAATGAACTATGAACTCGTGTAAAGTGTTTTATCTATGAACTCGTGTAAAGTGTGTTTTCTATGAACTCAGTGAACTATGAACTCAGTTGTGTACCCTATGAACTCAGTTGTATGACCTATGAACACAAACTCAGTGTGTACATATGGAACCAAGAGCATTGTATCACAAGTACAAAAATGCATCGCCTAAAGTTAAAACAAACCAACCAAAAAAATTGTGCTTTTAAGTAAAGGAAAGTGAAAAAGGATAAAATGTAACCAGGAAACGCTACTTGTGTGATGAAATGTAACTAAATAAACTTAACTAAGATTAACAAGTGAAATTATATCCAAATTTCTAAAAAAAAACTAAAGATGTAACTAGTGTAATGATGAATTTTTAAAGTTGAATGAATGTGTACTCTTTCAGTAATATCTACCTCATATGTGAAAATCCCAACGTCTGATGACCCGCATCAGAAAAATTTTCACAAATGCTCCATTTCGAGATTCATTTAACTATTTGCCGGCTAAATAATCAAATGAAAAAGCAACCTACTGTACACTTGTGTTTATAAAAAAAATCTTGAAAGAATTAAGTTAATTTTAAACATCAAATCAGTATGAATAATGCTGTCGAAAACTGACATATGTATGTAAATGTATAGGAAAATAAAAATTTTAAAAGGAATGCTGTAGATAGTAACTCCTTCACAGTAATGTGTGTTAAATAAAAACGAAAAATGTAAAACGTATGTTACATTGTTTTTGTTTGTTTTTTTTTCAAAAAGGAAGCTGTATGAGATGTTTATGGGAATGTATTGCAGTTGTATACTTTTTCTCGCATTTGCTTGATGAATTTTTTTA
The DNA here is from genome assembly GCA_963932465.1 of Maratus speciosus. Taxonomy (NCBI): domain Eukaryota; kingdom Metazoa; phylum Arthropoda; class Arachnida; order Araneae; family Salticidae; genus Maratus; species Maratus speciosus. The sequence continues at coordinate 479,651,684 of OZ010786.1, forward strand.
ATGATGGACAATAAGGTGCAAAAGCACTGTGGAAAATGTCAAAGTTGGTGTTATTGCTATCATTATTTCTAATGCAATTAATGCATTTTGGAGGATTTCTACACTGAGGGTCAATGTGTGACAAGGCACACACCGAGCATCTAATGTCATTATGACACGAAATTGCAATATGATCATTGTATACCTGGCACTTAAAACAACGTTTAACATTTATATATGGTTTAACAAGGTACGGTTTTGATTGTATCATAATTTCCTTATGCATTAATAATTGCCTAGCATCCTGTGGTGCAAGCTCAAAGATCCAATTAAAGGACTTACTATGTAGGAGCTTGTACTTTTTAACCAAGTGAAAATCAGGTTCAGGTATATGAATTAAATCCGAGATACCAAACAAGATATCAGGAATATTTAAATTTTCAGGGAGTTTAAAAAATAATGACACGAATAGGCTGAGGTACATTAAGTTTAGCAGGGGATAAGGACTTTAGAGAGGAATCGCTAATATCTGTAAATTTTTCATTGCGCTTACCTTGAGAGTGCAGGTCGGAGCTAAGATATGTGTCTTTATCATTTTCCAGTTGTGGTAACTTTTCTTGTTTACACATATAAGAGGGGATAGTTTGTGTAGATTTATCTAGGGAAGATGGAGGGAGTTTTTTGTTGACATCTACCACTTGATCAACCATAAGCTTCTTCTTATATATCTGTTTGCCTGTGATTTCATGTAATCTCTCAATAAGTTTCTGATTTACAAGAAATAAATTATCTTTATCCTGTTTTAATTTGGAATAATCATCCTTTAGAACATTAAAGTTTAGTTTAAGCACATGAAAATTGAATTTAATGATCTGAAGGAAATCTATAATATTTTCAGACATGGATGCAGCATTTTCGGTCTTAAGTGAATTTTGAATAGATGTGGCTTCCATATTAATGGAATCCGAATAATATCCTTAATAATATCTCCTCAAAATAATCTACCCATGGAGATACAGAAATGGGGTGATTAAAATCACAAATAGCATTTTTATCATTAGCTGCCATATTTTAAAATTAGCCTGGTGAAGTGTCTGTTATCTCCAAAATCCTTTTTTTTATTTTCTGGTGTTTATTTAACTTCTGTTGTTTACTTTTTTTTTACCACCAAAATGGAAAAGGAAGGAATTCTTTTTTTTGAGAGAGCAATACAAATAATGCAAAATAAATAATGCTAGTATTTCAAAAAGGTGTATGTATGCAAAAACTCTAGTTAGCAGAAATGAAATGCATGCACATAAAATAAAACACAATAAGTTGCATAAATAAATTATACACAAAAGGAAAAAAACATGGAGGGGGGGGGGGGAGTGTAAAAAAATAATATGAGTGTATCAATCACAACATTTCTGAAAGTTAAATTTCTGTCAACATCCAGTTTTATTAAAGTTTTCGAAATTCAATAAAATAAAAAAAAACAGGTAATTAAATTGTAATTCAGGTTAAAAATACAAAAAAAAACAAAAACAAACAAGGTCAGAGTCGAGCAACACATGCTGAGAATAATTGTGCAAATGTCACACACAAGTGAAAATGTGCAAATGTTGTGAGCGAAATATGCACATATTTATATAAAAATATCCAATACTGCAAAACTTGGAGCAGAGAACTTTTTTTGTTGCCTATCGGCAGAATAAGTGTACTTTCAAAGTACGCCAGTGGGGCAAAAGGGTTAAACTCTAGATTTTTGAATGCATAAAAATCATTTTTACGAAAAAGGAAACATAGCATGTTTATGTAAATTCACGGAAGAAACACATATGAGAAGTATGTCATGATTTAACCATAAAAACATTATAAGTGAAATATTAATAAAAGTATAATAATTTTATCATTTTAATTGCAAAAAGTACTTAAAAACAAACAAACAAACAAACGCAGCTTGGAAGAAGATAATAAGGAGCTAATATGCTATCACTGTTAAAAATATTATAAAAAATAGTTCAGAAGTGATTTCTCCTTTCAAGCTGACAAATCAACAAACTTATGAAAATCCAAATGGTAAAAGTACAAGTATGAATAGGGAACCATAACATGAATAGAAACTGATAATATTTACTGATATTGAAAAGAAAGAGAGAAAAAAAAAAGGTTATAACAATTTAGAGTAAATAATTTAATGTAAAAGTATTCCCTGTTCATACTTACATGCAAAGTGTTTGTGGCTTTATGAATTTGATGACCTAGTATGTCATTTTTTTGTAGGGAGCATTCATTTGGAGTACAAAAACAGGGCGATGAGAAAACAACGCTTGTTTTTTTTAAGAAAAAGAGTAAAATAAAAGATTTTAGTGACAATTTGCAACGGAAAAGAAATTAAAACAAAATATCATTAACGTCCTATTTTCGTACTCTGAATGCTATAAAGATGTTGAATGATAGATGACACAACGTGTGCAGTGTGATTTAGTACACTCTTTTTTTTTAATGGAGAGTGGTTTCTTTTTTTTTTTAACTGTAAGCATTCGCACACACTAGGGTAAAATTTTTTTATATCTTGACAACACACCACAAGAGGAAAACATTTTTCCTCGAACTCATGGCACGCTCAGTGCATTCTATATATTTTTTAGAAAAATTGAAGGTATCACCACAACGAAGCACAAAGTAAATCGAATTTTTTTTACTATTGCTTCGGACACAATTTGTTATATTAACACAAGATGACACTTTCACGAAATTATATATCTTTTTTTTTTGCAATTTCACTATCTTGTCACCAAATCTGTGGGATTCCTGGCCACTTTGCACTGCAAATAATAATCATAAGATCACAAACAAAGCGAAACGGCGCACAATTCCTGGACTTGTTGCACTGAGAACTTTGTTTACAGTGTGTGTTACTTGTGCGGATAATTCATACCACAGCTAGGTGAGGACTATTTCACAAAACACTTCCTTTTAGGAAACAAATTGGATTGGATATACGTTCAGATGGCACTTTTTCTTTTCACAAAACCTTTCGCACTCACACTGGTAGCACGAACACGTTTGATTGAAGGTTGAAGATCTCGCACAAAAAAACAGAAAGTAGGAAAATAAGTGATGCCGGTGTGATATTTCGTAGAAAAAGAACTGCTGCAAGAGGCGACGTCGTTCGATGACCCCGTTGGAGCATCGCAGTGTAAATCTTGCTTCTCGTCAGGCTAGTGTAAAGTCCAGAAGAAAGAGGCACTCTCCAAATCCGTTGGGGTAGCGAGAAAGGGAAATCCCCTGAAGTTGACATCGGCGATCGCACAGAGTAGGGCAGCCGGAACTCCCGTGGTGAAAAAGGACATCCTTTCGCGTCGCTGGTAAAGCATGATACGGAAGGAACGTTACTTCTCCTCGTATTTTTTTTTTTTTTTTTTTTTTTTTTTTTTTTTTTTTTTATTACTGTTGGAGAAAAATCTGGGCAACGGCGCCAATTTGTATAGAGGAGATTTATTAGATTAGAGAGTCCAGGTTCGTGGATGAATGAAAAAAAACTCCAACACGAGGATTTCGAGGACTTACTTCTTTATTATGAAACTTTTTAAACGAAGGGCCATGATGGTACAGTGGACGGGAGAAGTCACAAACGAGACTGCCCGACGGGGCAGCCCCCGAAGGGCAGAGAGCCGAGGTCTGTCACACTCAAGTTCAGAGGCAGTAGTGGTAAAATATTCATTACAATCACTCACTCATTGGCGAGATGAATAGCAACATCTGTACTGTATTGGCGATGAATATTGGTGGCGTGGACAAAGGAATCAGAGGCATCTCGAAGTATTACATAGAATTCAAACTTACGCCATGGCGAGCTATTTATGGTTACACGTGTCCTAACATTCTTGCGGTAAGGGAAAGTGGTTAGAGAAATAGGAACACGTGATTTTTAGATGCACATTACAGATCTAAGTACAGCTGCAAATTAGTCAGTAATGGGCATATGGTTTGTATCCGACAAAGTACAAGGGTGAGAATTGAATGCTAATGCAAGCCCAGAGGCTGGGAAAATATGCATTAGATAACGTCGGCTGCAAAGCGAAAAGAGATTCATTTGTATTTTATTCTTCTACTTTATTTCAATGGAAAATAATTGCGGTTTAGATCTTTTTCTATCGCGTGAATTTGAAAGACAGAAAAAGGAACCGAGATAAATGATGTCTGCATTTGAAAAGAACTTTAAAAAGTAAAAGCGAAACTTACAGTAGTGAGAGGTGGGGGGGGGGGGGGGAAGAATGACTAAAGACATATGAAATTAACTCTAAAATGTCAAATTTAAACTAAATATTTTATTTGAAGGGGGGGGGGAGAATAATGACAATTTTATAATAATCCAGTAAAGTTAAAAGTTGATTTTTGAGGGGAAAGGAGGAATAATGAATATATAACGGTAAAGCCGTTATAAGCTCTGGAGGTACCTACCTTAAAAAAGTATAAAAGCATTGGTGATACTGATTTTCGAAAAAAGTCGTCGGTAATTAGCCGAGATGTTAACAATTAAAGACAAGGACGTTTTGCACATACATAATGACAAGAGCGGCCTACTCTATTTACTATCTACTTTTAAAGCCTAGATAACAACTTTTTATGATATATTCGTGTAACGCAATGCTCAGTAGCAGTATAAAAGCAATAAACATCAAATTGTTAAAAAAAAAGAGATTAATTTAATTAGAATTAATCACATAAATACTATTGCATTCGAGACTAGTTTGCATTGAGGGATCTCTCTATATGCCTCCCGTGTCTTTAAAAGTTAATTAGAAACTTACCTGGAAACACGCGGCACGTACCAAGGCGGCGTTGCAACTTTGCAACCTCCTTTCGAAGCGCGCTTAGCACAATACCAAGTTTGAACTTTGAAAAATAGTTTTGTTTTAGCTACACTATAAAAAGAAAAGATTATTACTACGCTGAATTTAGTTTTATGAAATGCCAAATGAAATTTAAATGTGTACTAATTTTATTGTCAGTTCCAAATTTAGCTCATCATAAACAGATTATAATAAGATTAAAAAAGAAGTTATACAGTATAGGAATATCTAATATTATTTAGTCTTGATATCTGTTTGAACTTTTATGGTATAACCATTCATACTTTTCTAGTATTTACAGATATACCTAACCCTACGTTGTATAGTGTTTTACAAATTCTTATTATTTTTTTAGTAAAAGATTTTTTTTATTGATACGATTAATAATTCATATATTTATTGTATGGAACCCTCTGACCGCGAGTAATACTCGCACTTGACCGTTTATTTACTTTTTCGATTTTATTTACAGATGTTTTTTAAATGAGGACATTTTCATTTTCAGAACCGGTTTCAAAAGTGAAATTATTTTAGTTGAAAAAAAAATCAAAATCAAAAAAGTAAAAAACGGAAAAAACGGTCTTTGTAAGGATCGATCTTAGCCATCCAATGCAGTATATCTATCTATATATATATATTTAAATACAATACAGATATATTTATAAATTTCTTCATTGGATTAGCATTGGTGAGCGGGTCTTTTCACGTGATTGAAATAGCCTTTTAACAAAGAATTTTATAATACAATGTTTGAAAGATTCCATTTCAATAAGTTTTTGCTACACTGCAAAAGCTCATACACAAAAATAAACACAAAAAAAACGCATTTAAGAACACAATTTGTCCTCAAATTAAGAACACTTTATAGTGTTGTCAGTTAGAACACTTCATAAACAACACTTTATTGCGTTGTGATAGTGTTCTGAAATGTGTTGCGATCCAGAAATGCGTTCTAAAAATAGTGTTGTAAATAGTGTTGTGATTAAAATGTGTTCTAAAAATAGTGTTGTAAATAGTGTTGTGTTAAAATGTGTTCTTACAATAGTGTTGTACTGTACAACGCATTGTCCCCAAATTAAGAACACTTTTCAAGCATCACACACAATTTAGAACACTATAAATAGAACACTATATTAAGCATCACACACAATTTAGAACACTATAAATAGAACACTATATTAACACATTTAACATACTTTCTAAAATAAGATTTTTTTAAACACAGAAATAATGAATTAATGTTCCAATTTGTTAATAGTGTAATACTGAAAAGACAGCGAAATTCCATTAGAATAAACTTCCTGAAATCATGAAAATAACTTCACATAAGATTTTTATAATGTATACAAATTCTTTGAAATGAAATTCTTTATAAAATTCATTACTCAGATTATAATCTCAGTAATGAATTTTATAAAGAATTTCATATTATATATTCTTATAGGTACAACATTTCTATTAATTTTGTTATTCTTCTAAAACTAAAATTTTTTATTTAAACTTTTATTACGAAATGTGCAATTACTTATTTAATGGTAAAAGATGAGAAATAATGAAACACAAAATGAATACAAACCTGTGTATTTAGCATAATCATAATACATACAGCTTATTATTTTTTCAGATTTTATTTTTTATGTTAAATCATTGTATTGCTAGCAAAAAAGCTTTCTTTGAACTAGGCTTAATCGTTCGGAGTTTTCTTCAAACCTTGGATTTCCAAGCGTTAATACGGGTAGGTTCCCTTAGAAAGACCCCCACGAAGGGCACTCCCCCCCCCCCCCTTAGGGCCTATATCCCTTGTGTTGATAATCGGCCGTCATAATGATGGAATGGGAAATGAAATGAGAAATTAAAGTGTGCAAAAATGCCAGTCACATACAATTTTCTGTGATAAAATAAACTGAAAAAACTGTTTAATGCCAGTGTATGATCGACTGTCTGAATCTAAATTTCTACTGGTTAACTTTGAATTAACTATATGGGTGTTTTTGCACCCACATATTCCATATTGTTTCCATTTTTTGAAATTTATAATATTTTTTAACCATGAATGTTTATTAATATACATTCTATTTTTGAAGTATAAACACCTAGAATATATTCATATGACATCTGTACTAACAAAGAAAAAAGCCATTTTCTACTCCCTGCCTTCCAACTCATATCTAAATCAAGTTAAAATCTCCATTTACCATGAAAGGGGAGATGTGTCTGGCAAAAGGATGGTCATTCAATCTACAAAGCAGTGTGTACAATAACGTTTTTTACCTTTTTGATTTTGGTTACATGTTTGTTTTTTATGAGGACACTTTTATTTTCAAAACAGATTCTGAAAAGAAAATATCCTCATAAAAAAAAAAAACCTGCAAACAAAATCAAAGAATTAAAATAAGGTTTTGTAGAGATTGACCTCAGTTATTCAATACAAAAAACCATTTCAAAATATTAAAATACAAACAATATTTTTTAAAATATGTCCCATAGGATTAAAATTAGCAAGTGGTTGTTTTACAATACATCATTAATACATTAAACAAATCTATAAAAATGCAGGTCCCAAATATTCTCAATAACTATTATTTTTTTAAATTTTAAAACAAAAAAATAGGTGTTAGAACGACTAAAATAAGACCTAAAACTGCTTAACCACTTGAAATAAGTTTTTATTACATTAAATTACAATAATAAAAATATTAATAAAATTTTAAGAACTCCTTGTGCAAGATACAAAATGGTTGCTACAGTCTTCCACAGTTTTATAATAAAATATTAGTTATACTCTTCATGCACACCACTTTCTGTGATATCGTTGAAAACTGTAAGATTCCCGACTACAATAAGGCCATGTTGATAATGAGAAAGGAAATTCAATAATCCTGTATCACAAGCAATTTTCAACCCTATAAAAAAGAAGAAGAAAGTGATGTAAATGGTACAGTACAGCTGAATGTTATAAGTAACCTCAATCATTCAATAATATGAATGAAAATATTTCCTACATATACACAGAATAATAAAAAAGTTCTCGCTATTTTGATAGTTTTTTACCCACAATAAAGCATTTTGATGCAAATGGGAAGGGTGCAGCAAGAATCCCGCATAACCATATAATATACAGGGTGATTCTAAATTGTTCTTTCAAAATAAGAGGGGTGATAATACTCATCCAGACGAGTAATAATCACCATAGAAAATGGTCGCAAACCACTCACTGAGTCACAAATACAGGGTGTTTCACCCTAACTGAAGTCGGTAATAATTTTGCGAAAAATAACAATATTGCAATAAAATGTAACGATATGTACCTTATTTTGTATGAAATGTGATAACATCACAAAAAGTTCTGGAAAAACAGGGTACTGGACAATCGATGATACCATATGAAATGATAATCACAGTCCAAATGTGGAGCTTCAAATGCATACTGCTAGTGCATATAATGTAAACTTCTATCACTTTTTTTTGTGATGTTATTACATTTCATACAAAATAAGGTAAATACAGTTAAATTTTTATTGCAATATTTTTACTTTTCACAAAATTATGACCGACTGCAGTTAGGGTGAAACACCTTGTATTTGTGACTCAATAAGTGGTTTGCAACCCCATGTTCTATGGTAATTATTACTCATCTGGATGGGGACTATCCCCCTGTACTGTAATGTTTTCTCTTTCAATATTTCAGTTCCAGTGTACTCCGAGTCGATGATTAACATCTAAAACAATTTATTCACTTTCATATTTACAATGTAAAATTTACACACATTTTAAAACCACATCACTCTATATGCGACATAAACTCAGTCCTCTAATATATACATTTCTATATTTCCAACACAATCCAACTCGTATACAATCCGCCACACTTTTCTTGTGTGTGTGTGGGGGGGGGGGGATATTTTAAGGTGAAGTAAAATATTTTTTCGATTGCCTGTTGAAGGATATGTCTTGTTGCTACGTATGGATTCAGTAAAGCTATTCATTTATTGTACTTTTTGTCATAACTATGACTGCTAGAAAACTTTTTTCTTGGAATTAATTTTACTAAAGCAATAAGATTCTTATTTTATAGGAACATTTGTAAAAATTTTAAAAATGCTTTAATCAATTTGGGGGGCTTAAGAGTCGGGGATATACATATATTTTCTTTTTTTTTTCCACTTGCTTTTTCCCGAAAATTTTGAAAGTAATCTAATTAATAAATTGGATGATTTTATTATTAATTCATAGATGTATTCTTTTATTATTAATTCATAGAAATAGATGTCGAAAACTTAAAAAGTGGTAATAATATTTTTAGATTTTCCTTGCTATAGGGACAAATGGAAAAAGGGGAGATTTCACGTGTGTGTGGGGGGGGAAGGCAAAATTTAGCTGATTGATTATTTATGTATTAATTTCAAATGCTAAAAGGTGTAAATTAAAACTTTAAAACCAGTAAAAATATGCTTATTTCGACTGTTGACATGTTTCGACTCACCCCGAATCATTTTCAAAAACAAATAAATAAAGCTATTGTAAATTTGCACAGTTTATGACATGCTATCATTCAGTTTTCCACATATTCTTTCATATAATGCATGTTACATTTTTATTTTATATGCATGTTTATTTTATTTTCATACTCATTGAGTAGCTCGAGCCATATCTTTGGTAAGTGAAATGATGCTGCATCGTTACACATTAAGTTTTTGCGCGTTACCTCTATGGTTTCTCTTATAATTCATGGATAGCATAGACTGGACGGGAAAATTATTTTTCTTTTATTGAAATTTACTTGGATGGTTTCTTCTTGATAAAATCTTGCTAGGGCTGTGGTTTTTCTATTATATTTAATATCAACTATATGCTCCTTTTTCTATACTTAAATTTCCTGCTAGTCATACAGATATAGTAATTCTTAAATCCGTCTGCTCTAATAAATGGTATTTTATATACCCCAGAGTAATTCTCAAAACTGATTGGGTCAATTTTAGCACAAATGATCGTCAATTTCGGAGGTGGTTTTGCTACTAAGCAGATATTGAAACGTTTAAGGCTATATTTTAATTTCTCAAAAAAGCTTGGAATATATTGAATAATATGAAGTTTGTATTTTTGTGAATCAAATTTACGTTCAGGTTTCTTATTAATGGCAATCATACTTATTCATATCTTATGATATCATATCATATTATTTATGAATTTTATTGATTGCTTATACTCTTTATTGTTACTTTTCAATAACATCAAATAGAGAAAAAAATAAGATTTTAACATGTATATTTCTAGGGAAGGAGAGTGAGGGGGGTGGGGGTTGTTAAAATTTCAGGGGAGACTGAATTGGCTGATTTGTCTTTAAAAAGTGAAATTATTCACTATAATCAAAAGTCGAAAATTCTCCTTCCTGTAAAAAAAGAAACTTTATGTTTTAAAAAACTTGCCCCCCCCCCTATTTCGCCCCCAATCTCCTCCCCTCGGAACCCCAATTACATTTAGTTTAAATTCACAATGTAATATCACTTAGAATATTATAAAATTAAAAATGAATCATATACAACCACTAGAAAAGCCAGAAATGATTTTTGGCCACTTGATCGCGATGTGGGACCGCTGTGCGGCGTTTTAAAAACTATTCATTCATATAAGTGGAAATATCATGATAGTGAAATATTTAATTTTAATATATTTACAAATTTTGCCTTAAACCTAATTAGGTTTAAAAGATTTTATTAAATTATTTTTTATATTTCATAATGTTATTGGATGCTGTTAACAGATAGTTAAAATACACAGTTGATCGCATCGCACCATTATTTGATAAGTGTCACATGAAAAAGTGAAGTGTTTCAGAAAAAACGAAAAACACTTTTAAATGTGGAAAAAAAAAAAAAAATGCTTGGGAATACATAGAATAAACATTTATTTTAGTATGAGTAATTTTGTTAATTTAATATATCACTCACCCGCAAGAAAAGTGACACATCTCAACAGAAGTAATTTTCACAGGAGAGGCAAAAGAAAATTTGCATGATTTTACTGTAACATGAAATTATAGCACTTAGCTCTGCATGTTGGAATGAAAACTTGCATAAAAGTATAAAACCCTTAAAAATGAAGACGTAGGATAAGGTTTGGGTCATTTTACCTCCCCACACAATCCACCCCTCTTCTGTGGTCATAAATGGACATATGGCGTAATAAAGTGATCTTCCACATAGGTTCCACACTTTTTAAGTACGGAACCATAAAAATGACTTAAATTTAAAAAAATGACCCTAAAAGTGCAAATTTCAACAAATTTTTAGCGTCTGGTAAGGTGTTAAAAAATTATTAGGTTATTGTAACCGTGACTTCCTTTAAAGCCGAAAAAATTCTAGTCGAATCCTACAGGGGACTGTTAAAAATTAAAATACGGAACTGAGATAAGGAATCCAGTTTCTTCTTTATTTCCTTTTCACCCAACCTCCCAACCCTGTCTCATTACTGTTCTTCAAGGTTAACCTTCTTCGCACCCCAGTCAAACCCTTATCTTCGGGGTCACGAAGGGTCACTATTTCTTTCTCATTACTGAAATACAAAAGACACAGACTGCTTTTTTTTTTTTTTCTTTTCGAATAACTCTTACTTTATGGAAGATTATTAGATTTGATTCATAAAAGTTGCTAACGTTGCATAAAGTTGATTCATTAGTGATTCATATAACCCGTATTTTTTTGTGTGTGTGATGGAGGGGGGAGGGGGGAACAGGGCCGAAACTAGCCTTTTTTGCACCCGGGGCAAACATGGATTTTGGCGCCCCCCCCCCTCCTCTTCCGCAAAGTATATTTACAAAGAAAATTTTACTAATTTTCTAATCGCCGACTTATTTTAAAGTTTAAAATATGTAATTATAAAATATGTAACACTAAACTACTTAATCTACAATGGCGGATGTCACGGGGGTCATTAGCCCCCTCTGAACACCAACAAAAATATTCTAAAGATAATTTAAAAAATGAAATATACAGTCAGAGTCCCGATTATCCGAGTCCTGCTTAACCGAGTTTCCGCTTTCACCGAGTTATTTTCTTCTGATGGACTGATGCTTCTATTATTATGAAACAGCCATTATAAATGAAGTGTTAGGTGAAGATGAAAGAGCAGTCGTAAAAAGTTAGAACTCTGATTTTCTGATCAGAATGGGAAGAAAAAAAATGGCCATAATTTTTTTTGTCAAAGTTTTGAAAAGAGGGCACTGCCCTATTTAACTAAGCAATAATGCGTAAAATTTGTTTTTATCGCCAATTTGAACGTACCTAAGCAAAAAGTACCTGTAATGCTATGCATCTGCAACAAAACAAAAAGGAAAAGAAGATGGGGAGGGGACGGTGCATTTTTAGTGAACTGTTATTCAAAAACCAGTTAAGTCTCAGTCATAAAATTTACAATTTAACTTTATAGTACAAAGATGTTTATTATCCTAAGTTTTCAGAATTTCATAGTCAGTCCTTTTTGAGATATTAATAAGTGAAAATTGCCAAAAGCAGACTTAACACAGTTTTTGATGAGCTGTACAAAAAAAAAAAAAAAAAAAAAAAAAAGGAAACGGTTTTCGGGATGGAAATTTATAAAAATGAGTAGTCCTATAAGAGATCTTTTTTTTAAAAAAATATTTAAGGTGAGTCGCATTTCTTTCATAAAAAACAATGGCAGCGTAATGCGATGTTTGACCTTTTATTTCTCCGGTTTTTAAGCATGTTTTTGGTCTAAGTCCTTAAGTCTAATGAAAATTTTATAATTACATAAAATGTCGACAATTTTAAGACTAATGAAAATTTTATAATTACATAAAATGTCGACAATTTTATGCTGAACATTTTAGTTTTTGATTCCTCTTGATAGGTAGAAAAATAAAGCAGTTACAGCATTTTCCGCAAAACACGTTTTTCTCCGAAAAATGGCTGTGTAATTTGTTAAAAATGGTCCCTCCAAAAAACTATATGATGAAAAAAAAAAATTAGTCATGTTTTTAAACTCAGAAAACTATGAAGAAGTCTTTGTTAAAAGATTAGGAAAATTAAAAATGACGAGCGACACCACCTGGTGGTTTGAACTGGATTGCCCCTAATATGTAAATGGTTATTTTGCGTCATTAGTATCTAAATTAAGTTAAATGTATGCGAATGGATAATATGACGCAATGAAATAATTTGCATAATTTTTTGTTAAGGTTTCGGATAGCATGGCGCAAAAGATAAACTATATTATTCAATAAATACATTTCAATGCATAATATAGATTTAGTGAAAGTGATATACTTATCAGTGTATTGAAAAAATAAACGTATAGTATGGTTGTCTAAATATACTTTAGAAGACAAATCAAAAATAATTTAAATTGAAACTTAATTTATAATTTTATCAAAATTTCATTTTTTATTTCCCCTTACATGAATAAAAAGTTTAAACGGCTGCATACGCATAAAGGCTTTAGAATAACTTTCAAAGAATTTTTTATGATTATTTTGATTTATTAAATTACATATATTTATTCTCTTTTTTAATTTTCTTAATGTTTCTCTTTTGTAAATAAAAAAAAAAATAAATGAATAAATGTTAAACATTTTGGAACTATATGTGCAATGGACATGGATCTCTAATGCTCTTATATATATATATATATATATATATATATATATATATATATATATAACCATTAATAAAACATTACCGACCACCATCAAAAACCGCAATATTGTCAATGAAATGACTATAAAATGGATATCACAAACCAGTAATATACAACTGTATATATAGTCAAACTTTTTGTAAAAATGAGCCATTTTAACAAATGAATTCAATATAACAAAATAGTAAATAATTTATAAATACTTGTGGTTATTCCTTGAAAAACAAAAAATTAAAGTGCTTGAAAAAGTGCTTTGATATTTTTTTCAAACAAAAAAAAAAAAAAAACGTATATGCACACGCAAGGATAAAAATATATGCTTTTGTAAAGTGTATTTATAAATAACTGCATTAATAATGTTTTTGTATATAGACACTGACACAGCGAAGCAAGAAGAGGGGGGGGGGAGATTAAAACTCTTCCCGTGTAAATTAAAACTGTATAAACTAAATGTAAAAACTTCTGTGGTATGATGAACAATCGATTTGTAAAAATAAACAACCAAAGTAAAAGCAAAAATAGTTTTTCTTGTTTTATGTACAATATTGTTTAATGTATCAATTGTCTGAAGGCTCCACAAAAAGTACACTAACTAGGCTTAATCTGGTATTTATGTGTATTAGTATTTTCTGGGATCGAAATCTGGACAATAATCTAGAATATTAATTTTTCTTAAAAGTAAATGAATCCAATTGCGCCCGTCGGCCTACCGTTCGGAGTTTTCGTCGTTTTCTTCGAACCTTCGATTTCCTTGCATAAATACGGGTTAGGTTCCCGTAGAAAGACCCGCACGGAGGGCCACCCACCCTCCTTTAGGGCCCATATCTCTCGAGTTGGTAATTGGTCGTAATAAATACAACCAACCTTAAAAGTAAATGAAGAAAAATATATCATTTATATTACAAAATATAATTCAAAGTAGCGCAATAGGATATAGGTTCCTTTTTAATTTCTTTATCATTTTCATAAATCTCAATATTTCAAATGATGTATTTAATTTAAAATTGTCTTCCATTTTCTTTTTTGTTGCCATAGCTTAAATAAGAAAAATAAAAATGTTTCGATAAGTATATAAAATTAGAATCTTTAATGCATGCTTTTATATGCAAAAGTGAAGTGATATTCAATAGAGAATATATATATTTTCTTTTTTTAAACCCGAATTTTAAACACATGCAAAAATATTATAGTCATATTTTTTCACATACATTGAAATATATGTATATGTAGATAATGCAAATAAATGCCGATTAAATAATTTAAATAAGATTAAATAATAGATTAAATTTAATGTACACAGAAAGCTTCTCAACATGATTGTGTTATTAGTGGCATAATTTTCGCCTATTTTCTTTAATAATTGTATATTTAAATATAATATATTTAAAAATTTACTTTTGTGCATATTTTCATAAAATTAAAACAGTAGAATTTTAATCTTAGACCATAAAAAAGAAAAACAAATGTATTCAATGAATTTAATTAATTTACTTTAAATTTATGAATGAAAATCTATATTTTCCTTTAAACATAGTGTCACTTTCACTGCCCTATACTTTTCAATCAATTCCAGCAAACTTTGAAAGACTAAACAAGTAAAGTATTATTACATGGAATCCTTTCTTAGCAAGATTTTATTTTTTCAGCCAAAAATCAATTTCATTGTCAAAGCATTTAAAATAATAAAGTATTACTCAAATGATTTTCATGTGAAAATTGGCAAACAAAACAAAAGGAAACAAATCAGTAAATAAGGAAACAGTACAAAAAAATTAAACATTTTTTAATTATTAAAAAGAGCTAAAGCGCCCACAAAATTTGTGTAACGCATAGAGAGACGCCAGAAAAACAGATAAATATTTTCCAAAAATAGCCACATGGCATTCAGGAAAATAATAATAATAATAATAAACTTTATGAAAATAATTTAAAACAATAAAAGAAACAGCAGTAGGAGCACAGCACACGTACTTTGTTGCTGTTGCTTATAATTCTCTCTTTATCGTCGACACTAATTATGAATTTGTAAATTAGTTATGCCTAAAAATTAAGAATTCAAAAAATAATTCGTACAAATTAGTAATTCGACATAGATTTCATTCAGTAGAAAAGGTTAAAAGATCTCGATAAGTCCTCCCCACCTCGCTCCAAAATTTTACTGTTTTTGCTTTTTAAAAAAAGGGCAGGGTACAACTAGGATTTTACAGTAGGTTTTTATAAAATGATTCTTCATATGACTCATTTTTTTATAGGAAAAAAAAAAAACAGGATTATTACATAATAATTTTAATTAAGAAAAAGTTAAAAATTTGTAAATAAATAGATCAATAAATATTTATTGCAAAATATAAATAAATATATATATATTTTTAATTTAACATAAAAAGTAAATGGCCAAGCTGTGTTAAAAGAAAGAAAAGCAACTGGTATAGTGTTTTAAAATGTTTTAAACACCAAGTACAAGTAGCTTTATACCAATATTATTCAAATGCATGAAATATTAAAGAATGTTATTTTATGACATTCCAGTTCAAGAAAATGTCTTTAAAATCAGTTAAATTTTAAAATGTATCATTTAAAAACATTGAGATTTACGATTAAAATGCTTCACTATATAAAATCCAATAATAGTAAAGAAGAAAATTAAAACCAATAAAATCCATGGTACCTTTCTAAAAAATAAAACTGAATACAAAACATTTATACAATACTAGCAGAAGCACCTGGCTTTGTCCAGGTTAATCATGGCCATGAAGGGCTAACAGGTAAAATAAATAAAAAATGCAATAATATGGCGATCACAGTAACAAAGTTCTATACATTGCTGCACAAATTGTTAAAAGACAATCGCGAAAAAATGAAGTTACATTAACACAATCATACGAAAAAACCCAGCTTTATAAAAGAGTTCTTTTGTGCATGTAACAGAACAATATACAATTTCCCAGATAATATTGAAAAAAAAAATCAATCAGCATTTAGTGAAACTATTTCACATGGCATCTATCTTCTATACAGGGTAGATGTGCCAGTAATGGACACCCTTCCAGTAATGGACACCCCTTGATGTTTTTGGTTCATAAAAAAATAACTAATAAATATTTAGCTTTAATTATTTTTTTTATAATTCTCCCTTGTATGTTTTATAAATCTATGTTATTGTTGACACTTTTAATCAAACCAATCAGGAAGCAGAAAATAATGTTTCAAAGTTTCGCTGTTTTTCTGTGAAAATCTTAATGAAGAGGTTTAGAGCTGGCTTCGTTTAATTAATTTTAATATTATTTCTTTTCTTGCAAAATTTGAATGTTTTTGTTTGAGTAGCAATAGAAAACTTTGAATTTTATATACTAATGGCTAATTACAAAATTTCATTTCTTTTTAAGGTTTTAAGAGAGGGTGTCCATTACTGGGATGGTTAATTAGTCATTTTCCAGTAATGGACACCCCATGTAGACATTGTTAAAAATGCAATTTTAGTAATGTTTATGGCGCATAAAATACTTTCGCTTAACTGCAAACCTAAATAATCAAATTTAATTTTTAAATTATACTTACCAAAATGTAATAACACCAAAACTTTTATAAATAGCTGCTTTTAAGTTATTTTATGTGATTAATAAAATTTTGATTTTTTTTTTTTTTTTTTTTTATGTAGTACATATATATACCTCACATATTTTATAATCTGCCAATCAAACCAGCCAGGAAGCAGAAAATACTGTTTAAGAGCACGGTCAAAGAGGGGCTCATAGGGCTTAACCCTTCTCCATTTAAATAAAAACAATTAAGTTACAGAAGCTATTAAAAATCCTTTTTCTGTCTTAAATGTTTCCTTATTAAAAAAAAAAAAAGTAATACTATTAATGAAAGTTATAGGTAATATTCATGAAACTAGTAAATCTGCAGATCAGTGGCCTCAAACATCAGTTCTACAGCTTTATTTTGAAATTATTTTATTTAGTATTTAAAATATTCAACTCACAATATCATTTCTTTCATATTTGTAATATTAATTATTATAAATGGTATATCAAGTAATCTCTGGAAGATTGTTAAAAATAGTGACACAAAACTAAACATTAATATTCCAAAACTTTTTTTTTTTTTTAATTACCTTTTAAATCAAATCCACCACTGTTTCAATAATTTGATAGCTGTAATTGTCTGATATGTAGTATTTTAAACTATCCATCTAAAACAATTAAAACATCGATCTTCTGATAATTACAATAACTGATGCAAACAGTAAATGATTATCACAAATATTTTATTAATTACTGGTATCCTAATTGTTAAATTTATTTAAAAATAACTATTTTGTTTCATTAGTATGTATTCATTAAATTCTGGTTCTAAATACAGTCATAAAAACAATTATATTTATTACTTTTTATGGGGTGTCCATTACTGGAACAGAGGGTGTCCACTACTGGGCCAGAGGGTGTCCATTACTGGGCTTTTGATATATTTCTGTTATTTAAAATTAAATTTCTATCCATATGGGGAAATGAGGCTATAAAAATGGTTAAATATTGTTGATAGATTAATATAATATTGAAAAAACTGGAATATAATAATTATAACTATTAATAGAAAAATAATTTTTAAAGAAATTCCTTAAGGGTGTCCATTACTGGCACATCTACCCTATATATATATTACGAAATTAAAAAATATATAACTTTTCCCTGGAAAAATGTTTTATGCAAAATAGCTAATCAAAAATCAGCAATAAATGTATTATTCGTCTAATCATCCATAATCAGATTTATAGCCGATAACCATTATTGGCATTTAATCTTACAATTTGGTGACAGTAATTTGGTCAACGGGATAACTAACAAGTACCACAATATATAATGTATCTGTACAGGATTCAAGTATTAAATGGAGATTATTTAAAGCCTTTTAACAAAATTCCTTTTAATAAAACAGGCCCTTTCACAAAATATTTAAAAATAAAATAGGCCTCTTTACAAAATTTAATTCCATAAAGACAAACTATTCATAATTTGTATCTCAAAATGTAAAATTTGCAAACAAAACAAGTTTACCAGATAGACAATTTCAGCAGAAAAGGTTTAAAAAAATTGTTATTAAAAAAACCTTGGTTTTAAAAATTTTTAAATATAAAATTTTATTTTTCACAAAAATATAGTAAATTAAACAAAAGAAAAGAAACAATGAATAAAAGGAAAAAAAAAAACCTTTTTTTGACATCTGGCTGCAGAGAGTTTGGGTATAGACATGGATTCTAGAGCACAATGTCCCTCTTTCTGTGTCGTTAAAACCCCTGCATATTCCAGCACAGCTAAAATGAAACAAAACAAATGTGCAAGTAGAAAACTGTCAAAGCTTTCATTTTATTTTTTCATTTAAAATTATAGGCAGAGTTTCATTATAATTTTTTTAATAAACAGTATTTCTATTTAAAATTCACTTATTTCTAACTAGCAGTTATGTTCAATAAAAAGTCAAAATTTCAGTGCAAAATTCATCTTGATTAATAATTATAATTCATAAGATACAAATAAATGTAAATACATTAAAAATAGCAAATAAAGCCTTTGTGCATGTAAATACATTGCTTAAAAGGTGCGTTAAGTACAATAAAATCCTTTAAAAACACATTAAAGTCATTTTAAAAAATCAAAACATTTCCAACCGAAACTTACTCAGCCTTCATCAGTGAAAAACTAACAGCTGTTGTCTCTCTGTGTCCTCTATCTTTGCCCGGAATAAACCATTTTACTTCAAGGGTGGTATGGAATATAAGGTGGAATAGAAATTCGTTTTTGTTTTTTCCAAAAAAGTACAGGTTTATCAATCCAGAGTTTCCCCCAGACAGTTTCAGGAGGGTGCTGCACCCTGCCTGCCCCTAGATTTACAAAATCGCACCCTTCTTGCCCCTCATCAAAAAAATTAGCTCCCTTGTTGTCCCCACCTGAAAAAAGTGCCTTTACTCCTTTGTTTATTAAAAAATTTACTTGCGTAGTAAAAACTGACTCATTGCTGTCTTTAAAATAGTTTTCTGTCTATTAAATATTAAAAAGTAGTTTTAAAAATCAAAAGGATGCCTTTAAAAATTTCAAGAAATGTCCTTAAGAATTCAAAACATGCCCTTCGGAATCTAAAAGTGCCCTTTTCCTACAAACAGCACCCTGCCCTTTTTTAAACCTGGGGGAAACTCTGTCAATCATGTATTAATTCTTTCCAGACTGTGTAGATATCATATGATAACATATCGTTACAGACTATTTCTTTATTGGAGATTATTTCTAGAGATTCTCTTATGATAGACAGCAGCTATTGGTTTTTCACTGATGAAGACCGAGTAAGTTTCGGCTGAAAATATTTAGGTTTTTTAAAATGACTTTAATGTGTTTTTAAAGGATTTTATTATACTTGACGCACCTTTAACCCTTCACTGCACGATTTTTTCAATTTTCGGGTTGTTCTCTACAATACTTGCAAATTTGGCCAGCAGTCTGACTTGAATGAAGCATATGTAAATTTTCATAAAAATTAGATAAATGGTAAGAAATCAGAATTATTGAAAATTTTAATAGCAACAGAAATTGTTTTAAAAATTTGACTTAACAAAAAAAAAAAAAATAAAATAAAAATTTGTGGAAAAAATAAAATAAAAAATGTGAGGGAATGATGAAATAAGACATTTTTACTAGTTGTAGGGGAAAAATGCAAAATTATGAAGAAATCCAAACTGTTTCCTTTAAGAGAAACACTTAATATATAATGTATGATAAAATTAAAATTTTTGATATTTACAAAAAAATTAATATTCTGTGTGAGGGAATGACTGCTAATAAAAACGCTTCCGGATATACTGACTAAAAAAAAATTCTGTAAAATTAACAAAATCTTACACCACCAATTTATGTTGCTGGATTCACATGTGCTCAAAATAGCTTCTTCTCTGTGAAGGATGCTAGACTGCTACTGCTCATTAGTGGTAGATATTTGAGATAATAGAAATGTGCGAGGGAATGATGGTCTAACATGGGGAAACATATAATTGATTGAGTAGACTATATAATAATAGTAAAAATTAATATTTTTATTATTTTTTGTAATGTATCAAATAAGAACTTTATTTTGCTTAGGGTATTTTTAATTATTTTTATTTCTGGATGGAAAGAAATAGGCAATAAAATATGGTAGTACAGGTGGGGGAAAGGTGAGGGAATGATGTTTGCATGATATATATTATATTTTTAAATACTAAATTATTTATTTTTAAATTTTACTTTCTGCCCCTAATAAACTATGTTTAGATCTTCTAATAAAAATAAAAATAAATAAAAATGTAATAAAATTAAGAGCATTTATATGGCTGGGAAGCACTTTTTGCACTATTGCAGAGAATAACCCTTTTATGAAAAAAATTATCTGAAATCTGTATATCAGTCTAATAATGGGAAAAATAGTAAAAAAAAAAAAAAAAAAATTAAATATCAAATTTTCAGCTAAAATTTGATATTTTATGGCGTGTACCCTATGCACTTACACAATTAGGATTTTAAAATATTGTATTGCTATATTTTACAACTAAATGATCTTAAAATTAATTAATTTTATCTGCTTAACACTCTGCAACTTTTTTTTATATTAATATTTTTAAGTATTCAGTAAAAATAATAAAAGTAAAATTTACCTTAACATCTTGATCGAATTTTTTTTTTGCTTCCGAAGAACAAATTCTATTTTTTAGTCAAATGCAGTAATCTGACATGAGCAAAATAAGTATTATTCCATTTTTTGGACTGTTCTTGAACAGGGATAGAAGATGAAATTGTTCAAATTCACGGCACATAATAAGAATTATAATGTTTTTAGGTATGTGCCAAATGTGGCACGTCGTGCAGTGAAGGGCTAAGTAATGTATTTATATTTAAACTTGTATCTTATGAATTTTAATTAGGGATGCACCGAATAGTGATTTTGGCCGAATTCCGAATACTTGGCCTACAGGCGAACCAAATACCGAATATTCGGCTAGCCGAATAGTAACTGCTAGGCCGAATACCGAACATTCGGCCGAATACCGAACATTCGGCCGAATACCGAATATTCGGCTTGTCAATTACTTTTATATTTCAAAGTTTAAAGGCACTAAAATGTTACATTTTAAAACAGTTTTATATAATATTTAAAACAGAAACTTTTATTCTAATAAACAAGAGCTTTTTTCAAGTAAACTTTATGCTGAAAAAAATCTGCTTTGAGTGATTTAAGAAGCGGATAGTTATAAAACTTTTTTAATTAATAAAATTTTAAATTTTATGGCTTCTTCCGAAAATTAAAACAGATGAATAAAATTTTCTTAAATTCTAAAAGAAACATTTTAAAATCAAAGAGAAATTGTGAAAAAATTGGAAGAAAAATTGTATAGGATGATATATTATTTGTTTGTAAGGCAGAGACTAAAGTAAAAGTAAATAAATAATACAATCTATTCAAATTTTATAGGGTGGCACGTTAGCAAGAATAACTGTTCTACTCCCTTTGGTTAAGCAAGGAAGTTTTTAAATGCATCCTAGATCGATGTCTGGAGTGGGCAATCATTTTCAGAGATTGTAAACGTTGTTCTGAAAATCTTAGCAAGAAACAGATTATTTACTGGACATTGTTCAGGAACTTGCATTTGTACATAGTAATTCCTATGAAAATCCTCGTGATTGGTTAATTTTCTTAAATAATACTTAACAAACAGCAAATAAATAATGTATAAAAAACATTCTCTTTTATTTAAATATGATTTTGTTTCTAATTATTCTGAATATCTTTATAAGTTGACTCTTAAACGAAGAAGTTGTATAAGGTTTTTAAAAATATGTTTAAAAAGTTTTTTTTAAGTATTCGGCTCGGCCGAATATTTTGATATTCGGCATACCGAATAGCTTGCTATTCGGCCAAGCCGAATACCCGGCATACCGAATTGTTTGCTATTCGGCCAAACCGAATATTCGGTAACATGGCCGAATAGATACTGAATATTCGGTACATCCCTAATTTTAATTAACGAATTTAATGTGTAAATCATTTTGTTTTTGGCAGGTTTACATTATAAAGAGGTTTGTTTTAAGGGTACCCCGTGAGCTTTTTATTATTTAATCATATTATGAATTGTACATAATTCATTTTATTCAGAAGTCAAGATCTACAATTTAAGGGGTTGTGCATATATAACGTTATTATTTTAGGGTGGAGGGGGAGTCTGGAAAATGATATCGTTAGATATCTCTAGGGGGAGGGGGAGTTCGTCTTTTGATATCGTTATCATTTTTTATCCAACCAAAATTTTCTCTTTTTATTTATAGCTTGGCTTTTACATCAAAATATAATGTTATCTTTTTTTAGTCTGTTATCTATTTTTATGAAAATGCAAAATTATTATTAAAATAATTAAATGATTATAAAATTATTTAATTCCAAATTTCCTATTTATTCTGTTAATATGTGTATGCGTATATAATTCGCTGTTCGAGAAACCATATGCGAAGTATGTTTCAAATGATACCTGTGTTTACTAGTAAATAAAAGAGAAATAATGTTGTCTACCTGTTTTGGTGATAAGAAGCTCTGTTCCCCACGCCCCCCTGTGAGGGGCAAGTGCAAGAAAAAATTATTACTGTTGAATGTATTATGTAACAAAAAGCTATTATAAAATACTTTTAAATAGTAACTTATTCTTTTAAGTGTTATTTGATAAAAAGTTATTTCATATATAAAGTGATATTTAGAGTTCTCTTCATTTGAATCAATGAAGTATGCGAAAAATACATGTAGTATATTTGTATATCACTCCAAGCAAAAGAAAAAAATTAAAAAATGAAAAGAATTTTTAGACATTGATAACGATATCATTACGGAGGGGGGGGGGGATTCGAGGGATGATAACGTATGATATCGTAAGGGGGGGGAGGGGGTCCAAAATTGCCAAAAAAGTGATAACGTTATATATGCACAGCCCCTAAGTATAAAAAATGCTTTGATAGCTTTAAGGTATTTTTAAACCTTCTTGCATTTTAGTAAAAAAAATTAAACCTTTCTTGCTCCTCAATCAGAAAATTTTGCCCTAACTGTCTTTTGTATGAAAAATTTGCTTACATAGCAAAAAGTGACTCATTATGTCTTGAAAAGTGTTCTCTGACTTTTTAAAGTCGCCTTTAAAAATAAAAAAGTACCACTAAGACTAAAAAAGTGCCTATAGGAATTAAAAAGTGCATTTACAATAAATAAAAACTACCCTAAAGAATCTTAAAAGTATCCCTTTTCCCACCAGCAACACCTTACTCTTTTTTTAAACGCATATGGCAGAACAATCGGGCTACCGAAGGTTTGGGGGATTCCATATTTTAGAATAAAATGATTTTATATTCTATTCATTTATTGGCATTAATAATAATTAAAGGATTCCTACTTATAAGAACATACACATGTTATAATTATACTTTAAGTATAAAACATTGTAGAACATAAAATAACATACCTTTAATGTTAGTCAATGCTGTTTCTTCCATCAAAATTTCCAAAATCCAAAGTGGCAAAAATGTCGGTCGGAAAGTGTTCATTTTGAGAGCGTCTTCCCCCATCGTCCTTCGTCTTGTTTACATACATCAGGATCACGTGATCACTTCCTTGTGCGCAGGTGCTGGCGGATTTGAAAGTGGATTTGATTTTCCTCTGAGGTAGTATCTTTTAACTGCGCATGCCTAGAGATCTGCACGGGCCGGGCCTAGTGACTGTTCTTTACGGGCCGGGTTCGGGCCTTACTTTTTTCTGGACGAATCGGGCCGGGCCTAACTTATTTTTTCTGTACAGAGCCGGGACTGGTTTCATTTCTTGTCTTCACGGCCCAAAACTTTCAGTCCTAGTTTTGAGCCAGCCCGTATGAAAATCCTTGTCTCGGCGTGACCTGTCCGTTCAAAGGTCAGTAAAACGAGACTGGCCCAAAGATTTTTGCAAAATATGCATATATTTTTGTATCGCCATAATTCTACAATTAAACATTAATATTTATTCGTTTTAAAGAATAGTAAATTTCTACACTAATTAAACTATAGCTAAATTAAAATATAGTAAAACGTGTGAAAATGAGCCTGCCTATGGCGGAATCCTGTTTTTAACTGAAAAACGTGTTGATCCATGCAAAATTAATATACTAATACGTAAGAAAAGAATATATAATACATTTACATTTGCTAAGAAGGGAACTTTTCTATAACGCATTTTTAGGTAGCTTTCTTTACAAAAAAGCTACCTATTGCAGCCGTTCGGAGGAAAGCGATTTCAAAAAATTTTGGTATATTTTCATCGATCATGACCCCCAGACCCCGAAACCACCCTCCGTTCAAAATTGATATATATATATATATATATATATATATATATATATATATATATATATATATATATATATATATATATATATATCTGACCTATGTCACACTGTAACTCCCGTAATTATGAACCGATTTCGATGTAATTCGGTGTGTACATAGTACATACCAATGTCTCGACCGAGTTCGTTGGCCAGCTTCATCCGTCGTTTTGTTTCAAAATGGCGGCCATTTAAAATTTTTAAAAAAATTTAAAACTTGAAATGTGGTACCAAAAAATTAAAAATGGAAAAATATTTTTTTCTTATGTATTTGACCTTTATACAAAGATTCCGGAGCAGTTTTTGTTTCGTCTATATCTTAAAAAATGGCTGAGTTATAGCATTTTGAATTTCTAACGTGGCTGACATTTTGAAACGTCCTGAATTTTGTCACGCGATAAAAGGCGTATTTATGAACCGATTCGGATGTAATTCGGTGTGTACATAGTACATACCAATCTCTCGACCGAGTTCGTTGGCCAGCTTCATCCGCCATTTTGTTTCAAAATGGCGGCCATTTAAAATTTTTTTAAAAATTTAAAATTTGAAATGTGGTACCAAAAAATTGAAAATGGAAAAATATTTTTTTCTTATGTATTTGACCTTTATACAAAGATTTCGGAGCAGTTTTTGTTTCGTCTATATCTTAAAAAATGGCTGAGTTATAGCATTTTGAATTTCTAGCGTGGATGACATTTTGAAACGTCCTGAATTTTGTCACGCGATAAAAGGCGTATTTATGAACTGATTTGGATGTAACTTCGTTTATACATAGTACATACCAATGTCTCCACCGGGTTCGTTGGCCAGCTTCACCCGCCATCTTGTTTAAAAATGGCGTCCATTTAAATTTTTAAGAAAAATTTAAATTTGAAATGTGGTACCAAAAATTGAAAATTGAAAAAATATTTTCTTCTTATGTGTTTGAACTTGATAAAAAGATTCGGGAGCAGTTTTTGTTTCGTCTATATCTTAAGAAATGGCTGAGTTATAGCATTTTGAATTTCTAGCGTGGCTGACATTTTGAAACGTCCTGATTTTTCTCACGTAATAACAGGCGTATTCATGAACCGACTTGGATGTACCTTGGTGTGTACATAGTACATACAAATAACTCGACCAAGTTCGTTGGCCAGCTTCATCCGCCATCTTGTTTCAAAATGGCGGCCATTTAAAAAAATAAAAAAATAAAAAAATTTAAATGAGATACCAAAAAATTGGAAAATGAAAAAGATTTTTTTTGTATGTGTTTGACCTTAATACAAAGATTCCGGAACAGTTTTTCTTTCGTCTATATCTAAAAAAAATGGCTGAGTAATAGCATTTTGAATTTCTCTTGTGGCTGACATTTTAAAACGACCTGATTTTTGTCACGCGATAGCAGGCGTATTTATGAACCTATTTCGATGTAACTTGGTCTGTACATAGTACATACCAATGTCTCGACCGAGTTCGTTGGCCAGCTTCATTCGCCATCTTGTTTCAAAAGGGTTGCCATTAAAAAAAAATTAAATTTAAAGTTCAAAATGAGGTATTAAACAATTGGAAAATGAAAAAGATTTTTTTTATGTGTTTGGCCTTGATACAAAGATTCCGGAGCAGTTTTTGTTTCTGAAAATTTGTTCTTTTGTTGATATCTTAAAAAATGGTTGATTTAAGCACTTTGAATTTCTAGCATGGCTAACATTTTGAAACGATCTTGTATTTGTCACGCGATAACACACGTATTCGCCTATTTCGATGTAAGAAGGCATGTGGATAGTATACATCAACACCTCGACCAAGTTCGCTGGCCAGATTCATCAGCCATCTTGTTTCAAAATGGCGGCCATTAAATTAAAAAATATATATATATTTAAAGTGAGGTGCAAAAAAATTAGAAATTGAAAAAGGTTTCTTTCTTAAGTATTTGATCTTGATATAAGGATTCAGGAGCATTTTTTGTTTGTCTTTACCTTAAAAAATGGCTCAGATATTGCAGTTTCAATTTCTATTGTGGGTGACATTTTGAAAAATCTGATTTTTTACATGCGACAGCACTCCTATATATTAACCGATTCCGATGTGAGTGAGCATGTGCACAGCAATTACTAAGGTCTCGACCAAGTTCACTGCTTAGCCTCATCCACCATGTTGTCTTAAAATGACAGGCACTTTAAGAAATTGCCGAATTTGGCAGCCAAATATAAGTTACTTTAAAGAAAAGCAGCTTGGATAAAGCTGAGTAATTTCGCGAAATTCTCATTCATTATATTGATAAAAATTAGTATTGAATCTCCTATATTCGGTTCCCACTAAATTGAGCTTCGTGTGTTTGCATGATATAAGTTGGCTTTTTTTTAAATAAGGATTATGAAAGCTACCTCTTCCTCCCGGCATTGGCCGGAAGGACTTTTTTCTTTTCTTTTCTATGTAATTGAGTCTTAGAAGATTTTACTGTATAGCATTTTACAGATTTTTAACAATCCAATGCATGGAATATGAATTAACAATATTAATGATAACTGAAACATTTACATACAAGAAATAGCAATTCATTAAAAATATAAATATCGGAGCCTGTGGCACTTGTAAGTTTAAAAACATGCAAAAAAAGTTACGAGAAGTTCTGGACAAAAATATTTATCTTAAGAGTGAAATTTTTAAGCAAATCGACGTAAGAAATCAATGTTTTGTAGCAATTCACTCGGGCCGAGATTTTAACTTTTTTCGGGCCGGGCTCGGGCCAAACTTTTAGCTGGTATACCGGGCCGGGCCGGGCCGGGGCCGAACTTTCAACTTTTCTACCGGGCCGGGCCGGGCCAATATTTTTTTCTACTGGCATGGCCGGGCCAAAAACATTTTTCTATGAGTCGGGCCGAGCCCGGGCCTGGAAATTTCGGCCCGTGCAGACCTCTACCTCAGCCCTTAGAACTTTTCTTTCTCGGGCTGCTGAAATCGAAAATGCTATTATGGGCAGAGTCTGTATGGGCCGGGATTGGCTCGAGGCCTATACCCGTGTCGGCAGATTAAAGACAATTTTTTAACGGGTCGGGCCGGTGTAAAAAATTGTACCGGTTCGGTGTAAAACCCAACCCGACCCAAACCGCGGGTCCGAAATGAACCCGAAACAATGAAGGCCAACCAGACCCGCAACGGGAAAATATAACGCCAACCCAGCCCGACCCAAACTGCGGGTCCGTCGGGTTCCGGTTGACTTCAACTTTTTTGTTAACCCGACCCGACACAAAAAAGTTAAAGTCAACCCGGACCCACAGCAGGAAAATATAGCGCCAACCCGACCCGACTCAAACCGTGGGTCGGTCGGGTTCGAGTAAAAGCGGTAACCCGATCCGATGCAGAACTCTCTTCTGCAATATTTTACTTTCATGCGATGAGATAGTGTTTAAAAAGTGTTTCGAAACTGTTGTGACATCAAAGGTTCAGGTGTTTTCAAAATGTTCTAAAATGCGTTTAGAATCTGAATATGTTGTTAAATTTTGATTGAAACACTATCTGAACACATTTTCTGCCCATGTAGTTTTCAACAACACTTTACAGCACACTTTATTTCTTAGTACAACACAATCGTAACACATTCGCAACACAATCTAAACACTTTTGGTTAGAAGTGTTTATTATTATGTTCATTTAGTGTTGCAAAAGTGTTTCACGTATTTGCAGTGTAAGTGAAAACGTACTTTACATAAAAAACAGAATTTTCAGAATGTAAAAATCGATTTTTAAAAGAAGTTAGAAAATACTATTAAAAAGAACTAATGTGAATTGCAATCAAGCAAAAATATCTCGAAAAATACTCTTAGCTTATTATTTAAACGAAATTTTATGTTTTTTGCGATTTTTATCGACTTAAGATCACAGTGCAATAAGCTACTAAATATAAAAAATTTGGTTAGTTATTATTTGTGCAGTTTAACATTTGTTAATGTATACTATTTTTTCTTAACTTAACAGCATCTTTGACAACAACATTTTTCTTAATATTAAGCAAAATTACTTTTAAATGTCCTTTTTTGGCCTTTAAATTAAAAAATGCATATTTTTAAAAAAATATATATAATATTAATTTTTAGGATTTAAAAATATTAATATGATTATATTTTTTAGGTACAACTGCCCCATTTAAATTTCTGCTATTTACAATCCTTTTACATAATTTAGGGCTGATTAAAAATAAGATTTCAGTACTTTTTGACGCAGTAAAGAAATATCTCGCTTAAATCTTAACGCCAACTCATTCCTTATCTTTTATATTATTAATTTACTTAGAAACGTGTTTCAGTAAAACCATTTTTTCTTATTTTTAAGGAAAAGTATTTTTTCGTGTTCGTTGCTGTTATAGAAATATAAAATCAAACATTTAAAATAATACTGCCATGATACTCTTTTTCTATTCAAAAAATTTTCTACTGAATATATGTTTGAAATATCACAAGCACATTTACATTCTTACTATTTCAAAATTTACTATCGATTTGATGGCTGTTCTGAAATCGGATTTTTCTAGATTTTCACACAGTAAAGAAATACCTCTACCTGAATTACATACAACTTTCAGTTATTCTCATATGTGAATATTTTATATCATATACGAACATTATGTACGAGAGGATTAGCCTTTTTATTGATTTTAGCAACTTGGTCAAATTTACTATGCTTAGTTATTTTTCTATGTTGAGCTAATACTTTACCATATATCTATCATATATAAGAGGGTTAATTTTTTTATGATTTTCGTATAACAGATTAACTAGGCTCGGTTTTTCTCCTATTATCAACAAATGTTTAACCTGATATGCTGTTATTGTGTATGTGATCGCTAATTATTTTTTTTTTTTTTTTTGTAATTTCATTAAACTAACTAGGCTCAGTTATTCTCCCTATGTTCAGCGAATGCTTTCCCACATATACCGTTATCATGCATGGAAAAATTCCTTTTTGAATGATTTTATTAATTTTATCAATTAACAAATGCTCAGTTATTCTCCTATTTTCCACGAACGTCTGATCTCATATGCAGTTATGATATGTGAGAGAGTTATCCTTTTTAATGGTTTTAGTAATTTAATTAGATTAAATTGCCTTCTTAATGATTTTGATAATTTCATCAAATTAACTAGACTCAGTTGTTCTTCTGTTTACAGAGAATGTTTTATATCATTTACGGTTACCATGTATGCGAGAGTTAACTTTACCTAATGATTTCAGCAGTTTGATCAAATTAATTACGCCGTTTGCAATTTTGCCACTTTCATTAATTGTCATGCACTTTTAAAAACACTGCATTTTAAAATTTGCAATTTGAATTATTTTACTAATTCATTGAGGATATTTTAGATTTCTTCCTGAAAAATGTAAGTGTATTGGGAAACACATATTTCCTATATCGGACCCTGATTATGTGTTTTCTTGACCAATAATTCGCCCCTAAAATTTTCGTGGACTTGTTTTACAACATTTGCATCAGAAATATTATCAAGTTAGATCTCCATATAATTTAAAAGAGACACATATAAAAGAAAATTATTCTTTGAGAAAAAAAAAATAAAAAACAGGACTAGGTAGAAGCTCTTAGCAAGCATATAAAATGTGTACAAATGAATAGCATAAAAAAGTACAGCTTCGATTAGTCTTAAATTATGTAAATTGTTGTATGTTTTGATAGTTTTGCTACCTATTTATTGTGAAAGAAATGTTATGTCTTCCCAATTTTATTCCACACAACTTGAAAGTTGGAGAAGCTACTGAGTTTAAAAATTTCAGTCAAAGAAAAATCTTTTAAAACATTTCTTAATTTAGTAGTTTAAATTTTGTAGGATTTATATTATTTTGGCTTATTAAAAAACGTTCATCCCTTTATCTTTTCGTGCTAACAAATAAATAATTTTAAAATTTACATTATCATATTATGATCTATTTAAAATTATTTTTTTAAATACTTACTTTTCTAATCTTGTAAACAAATTTTAATAAATATTTTTTTTTAATATTTTTATAAGGTTTGATCGCTTTGTGTAAAATGTTTTACATTATTTCTCTTATTTAGGTACTATTTTATACGAGTTTAGGAGATTTTTAAAATTAAGAAGCCTCAATGAAATTTGAATGTTTTATTTTAACATTAAGTATTAAAATGAATTTTAAAATGTAGAGTTAAAACAAACTATTACCTATTCATTGAAAGAAAAAATCTTTTCAGTAAAAACTCATTTCCTAAATGTAAAAATTTAATATTTTTGAGTATTATAAAACACTGTTAAAAGAAACTGATGTGAATTTCAAAGTAGTTAAAATCACCTCCGAGCTGCACTAAGCCACTTATTTTGAAATATGATTTAAGATTTTACGATTTTTTCAATGAAAGATAAGACATGTAAAATAAGTGTTTTATTTTATTCCATTAAAATAAAATTCGCTCAGAATATTTATTTTGTGTGTAGTTAAACTTCAGTATGTGAAATTTCTTCTTCTTTTTGCATGTTTTATTTTATATTATTTTATTTTATTATGTGCTTTAGTTAGAACGCACATACTTTCTTTGGTTATTCATTACATCCAAATTATGCATAACATTCTCAATGTCGACACAAGCATGAATTTAGGTTTTGTAAATGAAAGTCAGATGTCCATGTTTATGAATTTCTACTTCTGGTGCAATTAATTATTGGATGTCTTTATTAGTGGATGAGAGTAGTTAACGCTAGGTTAAACCCGGCAACCCTGTTGCCGAGTTAACTACTCCCTGTTACTTATCACATAAAGGAGAGGGACGATAACTAAATGTTCTTGAAACTATGTTTGTGTTTCTTGCTCACTATATTAAGCAAAAACGATGATCTTGTTCTGCATTGTTAAAACAAATTCTGGGTAATTCATTCTCTTCTGGGTAAAACAAACGTTTGGTACTTCTGTAGATGCATGTATGGCGATATCTCATCTCAATATTTGGAACTATGGTTCAACCAAAGCATCAAGTGTTGGAAAGAGACTTCCCAATTATATGGCTGTAGCTACATCAGCAGCAACAGCAGATTCAATACAACAGAAAAATATTAACACTTATGTGTGCAGATTTTTCATATCCAGTTAATATTATTATTTCTGATACAACACATATATAGTTCTGAATATCATAATAATGACATAATAAAACTAGTATGTTGTGGCCATCACAAAACTTTCTTCTATAGAAATCACGCCAATTAAATCATTTAAATGGTAAAAGAAATTACATCAATTTAGAAACAATTCGTATCAAAGTATACCTGAATTTGAAGTTTGATGAAAATTTGTGCATTACTTATTGAGATAGAGCTGTAGGGGAAATTCTGAAAAATTCAGCATAGCACCGCCACCTGTTGAGCGATTTGAACCAAAACACAAACAGCACTAATTCATATTAAGGTATACCGGAATCTGAAGTTTGATGGAAATCGGTGCATTAGTTCTGGAGTTAGAGCTATTGTGGAAATCACAAAAAATGCAGCACAACAGCGCCACCTGTTGAGCGATTTACACAAAAAGGTACAAAACATCAATTTATGTCAAGGAATAACTGAATCTAAAGTTTGATGAAAATCTGTGCATTAGTTCTGGACATTGAGCTATTGTGGAAATCGTGAAAAATGCTGCATAGCAGCGCCAGCTGTTGAGCGATTCACACCAAAACCTAAACAGAACTAATTCATATCCAGGTATACCTAAATCTGAAGTTTGTTGAAAACCCAAGCATTAGTTCTTGAGATAGAGCTATTGCGGAAATCTCAAAAAATGCAGCATAGCAGCGCCACCTGTTGAGCGATTTACACCACAAGAGGCAAAACGTCAATTCATGTCAAGCACTAACTGAATCTGAAGTTTGATGAAAATCCGTGCATTATTTCTTGAGATTGAGCTATTACGAAAATCGTGTAAATGCTGCAAAATTCAGCATAGCAGCGCCATCTGTTGGGCGATTTGCGCCAAAACATTACCAGCACCAATTCATATCAAGGATTAACGGAATCTGAAGTTTTATAAAAATCCGTGCATTAGTTCTTGAGATAGAGCTTTCGCGGAAATCCTGCAAAATGCTACATAGCAGCGCCACCTGCAGGACGATTTACACTAAAAACTAATCAGCACCAATCTATATCAGGGAATACCTGAATATAACTTTTTATTAAATTCCGTGTATTAGTTCTTGAGATAGAGCGCCCACAAAATTTGTGTCACATACAGAGAGACAGACAGACAGACAGACAGACAGACAGACAGACTCACAGACAGACATTTTGTAAAAACATGCTTTTTGGAATCTCTGACCCATAAAACGTGTAAATCAGTCGAAAACTGGAATTCGAAAATTTTCATGAAACCAATACTTTCTTCTTGTCAAGATAGAAGAAAGTAAAAAAATAATTACGTTTAATAAAAGAGAACAGCACCATATATTTATCTCAAAACTGTTGCAAAAAAAAAAAAAAAAAAAAAAAAAAAGTTGTAATTCGACTTGAAATTATGTCTTCTTTTATTTCTTTATAAAAGCTTAGTGGGTCGTCTTAATAATGAATTTGTACCAAACGCTGAAATTTTCTACACGACAATTATTTTGGACATCATTTTTTTTTTTTTTTTTTTTTTTTTTTTGGCTAAAATTTACCGTTATGTACCAAATCGGAAGTAATTTTTTCAAGTGTTTAAGGATACAGTTTACCTTAAAATTGGTCAAAAAATCGATTTTTCCTTTTTAGTATTAACTGAAAGCCTGTTTAATTGTGAATATTTTGACATCTCAATTTTTATGCATATGGCATTTATATCGCAAAATGTTGTAAACTGTCTTAATACACCCAGGGCAATCACCCACACAAATTAAAAGTTTTAATGGCTTTTCTCCATGTTCATACTGTCTTCACTTTCATGTTTTAAAAAGGCCAAGGCTTTTTTTGTACTTGCGATAGAGTTTTAAATTTTTTTGCACATGTTCTTTATTATATATGTGATAAATCTGCGTATGGAATTAGCCTTCAGGTTTTTTGTTATTAAAAAAATAAAATAAAATAAAATAAAAGTACATGCAGTGCAGATGTGTTAAATTTCATCGTTTTACACTATGTGTATCAGTAAAAAAATTATATTAAATGTATTATTAGATGTATCTAAAAATCCTGGCGAAGTATTTTGTAATACACATTTAAATATCTAAAAAAAGGGTAAACAAATTATAAAAAAAACAGGGATTTTTTAAAATTTTTATAAAACTTTTTAAAAATTTAATTAAATATGCAGGTATTTTTTTTCTTCAAAATATACTTTTATTTGAACATTACAAATGCAGTGAGTTCCCCATTTGAATCATATTTTTAAAAATAAACAAAATTGTTGAAAAGTTAAACTGTCCCCTTAAAACAATATCAAGGCCCTTATATCCTTAATCATCACAAAATTTGAGAAAAAGCATTCAAAAATCGTTGATTTTTTAAAATTCACACACATCTTCCAAATGCTAGAAATCCAATCTTGAAACCGATCTTAAAACCAAGTTTGTCAATTCAGTCATGTCATTTATTGAGCGCTTAAGCAAACCCTTAAGCATACATTTCACCATCCAAGGGTTTTCCTGTATTTTATAAGAATGCTTGTAAATTCCAGGATAAATATATTTAGGGGAGAGTAGCCGAATTTGGACAA
The DNA here is from genome assembly GCA_963932465.1 of Maratus speciosus. Classification (NCBI taxonomy): domain Eukaryota; kingdom Metazoa; phylum Arthropoda; class Arachnida; order Araneae; family Salticidae; genus Maratus; species Maratus speciosus. The sequence goes on from OZ010786.1 coordinate 479,686,235, forward strand.
CTTCACTTTTTTTAAGGTGTTAATTCACTTAATTTTTGGAATATCTGCAAAATATCGCTACACGGGGTCAATCAATTCATCTACTAACTAAATAAAACTTTAGATCCTTTTCTTTTTGAAAATCTTAAATTTTATTTTAATTTGAAAATTTTGTCAAAAGTGGTCCTAATTCAGCAACTGGTCGCCTAAGTTCGACCCCCAGTCTCCTAAATTGGACCAAATAATATCAGATTGTTTTAATGACTAGGGAATATAACTAATTTTATTAAAAGCAAAGTTTGCGATTAACGAAACAATTAAACAAAATAACAGCAATGAAATATAAAGAAAACAAATTATATGAAAATAAGAGTAATTGTTTTACAATCAAAATGTATTCAAAATATAAATCATAGTTATCAGTAATTAAGAATAGAAATTATGAAACTAATTACCAGTTATCTGAGGGCAAGAAAAAAGCGTACAAATTGACACTCGTCTGACACTAGTCTAAGAGTCCACATGAGTCACGGGATGAAACGAAAACGCTAAGTTAAGTATACGGGAAGCTATTTTCAAATATATTGCTTGTCTTTTAATATTTTAAATGATGTTTTTTCATAAGATCTCTGAGTTCTGTCTCGAACCGGGCAAGTTTTACTTTTTGGTCTTAGTTATAGTTTTTTTTTTTTTTTTTTTAATTATGATAGTTACAATTTCAAAACTGGTTCCAACCGATTCCGAAAGTGAAAGTAATTTTTTAAACCAATCTGAAACCAAAATGTAAAAGTAAAAATGAGCCCGGTTATATATTATCCTCAGCAATAATATGAAAAAAAAAATCATTCAAACATATTAAAATCCAAGCGAGAATTTTGAAAATAACGGCTCCGTAGATTTAACACTAGCGTTATCGTTTCTTAGCGTGACTAGTGTAGGCTTTTAAAGGGTTAAAATATCGCAATCCTAATGATAAATTCATTTAAATTTTGTTGCAAAGCAGATTGCGATGCAAGTAGCTTTAATCATAACTCAAAACTATATAACAGAATAAGCTGCAATTTTCAATTCGCGCATTTGAAGTTCCGATAAATAGATTTCTGTTAAAAAAAAAATATTAGCTACAAGCCATATTAAAACTAGTATGTTGTGGCCATCACAAAACTTTCTTCTATATGAATGACGTCAATTAAATCATTTAAATAGTATAAGAAATTAGATCAATTTAGAACCAATTCGTATCAAAGTATACCTCAATTCGAAGTTTGATGAAAATTCGTGCATTAGTTATTGAGATAGAGCTGTAGGGGAAATTCTGAAAAATTCAGCATAGCAGCGCCACCTGTTGGGCGATTTGCATCAAAACATAAACAGCACTAATTCATATCCAGGTATACCTGAATCTGAAGTTTGTTGAGAACCCAAGAATTAGTTCTTGAGATAGAGCTATTGCGGAAATCTCAAAAAATGCAGCATAGCAGCGCCACCTGTTGAGCGATTTACACCACAAGAGGCAAAACGTCAATCCATGTCAAGCACTAACTGAATCTGAAGTTTGATGAAAATCCGTGCATTATTTCTTGAGATTGAGCTATTACGAAAATCGTGTAAATGCTTCAAAATGCAGCATAGCAGCGCCATCTGTTGAGCGATTTGCACCAAAAGGTTACCAGCACCAATTCATATCAAGGATTAACGGAATCTGAAGTTTTATAAAAATCCGTGCATTAGCTCTTGAGATAGAGCTTTTGCGGAAATCCTGAAAAATGCTACATAGCAGCGCCACCTGCAGGGCGATTTACACCAAAAACTAATCAGCACCAATCTATATCAGGGACTACCTGAATATATTTTTTTATTAAATTCCGTGCATTAGTTCTTGAGATAGAGCGCCCACAAAATTTGTGTCACATACAGACAGACAGACGGACGGACACACGGACAGACAGACAGACGGAAAGACAGACAGACAGACAGACAGACTCACAGACAGACATTTTGTAAAAACATGTTTTTTGGAATCTCTGACCCCTAAAACGTATAAATCCGTCGAAAACTGGAATTCGAAAATTTTCATAAAACCAATACTTTCTTCTTGTCAAGATAGAAGAAAGTAAAAATGAATTTGAAATTTAAAAGATTAGCACATTATCAAACACAGTAATAATAACGATAAAAATAATGAATACCTATTATATTATAATGTTTCCTAAAGCTGATGTAGATGATGAATATGCATTATTTAAAAAAAAACGCATCAAGTAGTCTTCGAATACTAATATTGCTGTAACATTTTAAAATTCTACGAAAAATGTCTCTAATTTATATAGTGTTTTTAATGAATCTATTAATTTTAATAAATCAACAAGATCTGAAGAAACTTTAAGTCTTTATTTTATTTAAATCTTTATTTATTTAAGTCTTTATTTTATTTTATTTATTTAAAAACACCGAAATCATAATACATATACCCTGTAAAATTATAACGAATGAACTATAATAATAGAATTTCTCATTTGAAAAGCGAAAACTTACTTTCTGTGAGGAAAAACTAATTTTTTAAACATATAAAGTGAATGTTAGAAGAAGTTAGAAAATATCACTAAAAAGAACTGATATGAATACCAAAAAACGAAAACCATCTCCAAAAAATTCTTAGATACTTATTTTGAAAGAAGTTATAAGATTCCCCTATTAATCTAGAAGATTTAAGATTCCCTAAGAAATCACCTTTAAGAAACTCTTAGATATTTCTTTTGAAAAGAGCTTTTAAGATTTCACGATTTTTTTCTCAATCAACGAAATAGTTGCATAGATTATTGAATTTTAGAATTCCATACATGATTTGTTTTTCTTACTTGTGTAGTTAAACATTTGCTAGCGAATTTTAATTTGCTTTTGAATAAGCGTGTTTTATTCACATAATCCACCTGTGTTATTAAGAAAAAAATTTAGTATTTTAAAATGTTGCACACTGAGTTGTTACATAATGCTCATTAAAAATCTTCCATGTAGTTCTCCAGTGTTTTATAAAATTTCAATTAATTATGTGGTTGAACGTTAGTATAACATTTAATTTTCTACTATTACCCAATTTATTGACACTATAACAGAATATTTCAGAAAAAACAAACATTGAGTTTTCAATTTTCATCTATTGGCAGAGGAAATTTTTTCTAGTTTATTTATATCATTTTTGAGAGGGTTTATAATTTAAGTTATTCTGTAATTTTATGAAGTTAACTAAGGTATATGGAATTTTATAACTTTTATTACTTTTTTAAGATCAATCATAATAATTGGTAACGATATCATGCGAATTAAATTTTTCCAACTGAGCGAAAAATTGACCATGCCGGGATATGCACCCAGAACCTTTGATTTGTATACTCAATACTCTACCTTTAGATCTACTGAGCTGACAAACGACGGGCCGATTTTGATCAGATAAACTTATTAACATTAATATTTGGTCTGCCATGTATATAGATCAACAGAATAAGCCGCATATGCCCGCCGGCTGTCAGCCGGTATAACTCAATCCGTTGAGCATTGGCAATGTAAGTAAAAGATCTGGGTTCGAGTCCCGTCTTGGTCATTTTTTCGTTCATTTGGAAAAATTGAATTCGTATGATTTATAACTTTCATTTTTACTGTGGATTTCCAAAATTATTACACCGTAGAGTATTGAATTAAAAAAAGTCCTTCCGGCCAGTGCCGGGAGGAACAGGTAGCTTTCATAATCCTTATTTAAAAAAAGCCAAATTATATCATTCAAACACACGAAGCTCAATTTAGTGGAAACCGAATATAGGAGATTCAATACTAATTTTTATCAATATAATGAATGAGAATTTCGCGAAATTAGTCAGCTTTATCCAAGCTGGTTTTATTTAAAAGTGATTTACATTTGTCCGCCAAATTCGGCAATATCTTGATGTGCCCGCCATTTTAAAACAGCACTTTAAAGTAACATATATTTGGCTGCCAAATTCGGCAATTTCTTAAAGTGCCTGTCATTTTAAGAAAACATGGTGGATGAGGCTAAGCAGTGAACTTGGTCGAGACCTTAGTAATTGCTGTGCACATGCTCACTCACATCGGAATCGGTTAATATATAGGAGCGCTGTCGCATGCAAAAAATCAGATTTTTCAAAATGTCACCCACAATAGAAATTGAAACTGCTATATCTGAGCCATTTTTTAAGGTAAAGACAAACAAAAAATGCTCCTGAATCCTTATATCAAGGCCAAATACTTAAGAAAGAAACCTTTTTCAATTTCTAATTCTTTTGCACCTCACTTTATATATATATATTTTTTTTTTAATTTAATGGTCGCCATTTTGAAACAAGATGGCTGATGAATCTGGCCAGCGAACTTGGTCGAGGTGTTGATGTATACTATCCACATGCCTTCTTACATCGAAATAGGCGAATACGTGCGTTATCGCGTGACAAATACAAGATCGTTTCAAAATGTTAGCCATGCTAGAAATTCAAAGTGCTATAAATCAACCATTTTTTTAAGATATAAACAAAAGAACAAATTTTCAGAAAACAAAAACTGCTCCGGAATCTTTGTATCAAGGCCAAACACATAAAAAAATCTTTTTTCATTTTCCAATTGTTTAATACCTCATTTTGAATTTTAAATTTAATTTTTTTAAAATGGCAACCCTTTTGAAACAAGATGGCGAATGAAGCTGGCCAACGAACTCGCTCGAGACATTGGTATGTACTATGTACAGACCAAGTTACATCCAAATAGGTTCATAATTACGCCTGTTAGCGCGTGACAAAAATCAGGTCGTTTTAAAATGTCAGCCACAAGAGAAATTCAAAATGCTATTACTCAGCCATTTTTTTTAGATATAGACGAAAGAAAAACTGTTCCGGAATCTTTGTATTAAGGTCAAACACATACAAAAAATATCTTTTTCACTTTCCAATTTTTTGGTATCTCATTTAATTTTTTTTATTTTTTAATTTTTTTAAATGGCCGCCATTTTGAAACAAGATGGCGGATGAAGCCGGCCAACGAACTCGGTCGAGATATTTGTATGTACTATGTACACATCAAGGTACATCCAAGTTGGTTCATAAATACGCCTGTTATTACGTGAGAAAAATCAGGACGTTTCAAAATGTCAGCCACGCTAGAAATTCAAAATGCTATAACTCAGCCATTTCTTAAGATATAGTCGAAACAAAAACTGCTCCCGAATCTTTTTATCAAGGTCAAACACATAAGAAGAAAATATTTTTTCCATTTTTAATTTTTTGGTACCACATTTCAAAATTTAATTTTTCTTAAAAATTTAAAAGGCCACCATTTTTAAACAAGATGGCGGATGAAGCTGACCAATGAACCCGGTCGAGACATTGGTATGTACTATGTATAAACGAAATTACATCCAAATCGGTTCATAAATACGCCTTTTATCGCGTGACAAAATTCAGGACTTTTAAAAATGTCAGCCACGCTAGAAATTCAAAATGCTATAACTCAGCCATTTTTTAAGATATAGACGAAACAAAAACTGCTCCGGAATCTTTGTATAAAGGTCAAATACATAAGAAAAAAATATTTTTCCATTTTTAATTTTTTGGTACCACATTTCAAGTTTTAAAATTTTTTAAAAATTTTAAATGGCCGCCATTTTGAAACAAAACGTCAGATGAAGCTGACCAACGAACTCGGTCGAGAGATTGGTATGTACTATGTACACACTGAATTACATCGAAATCGGTTCATAAATACGCCTTTTATCGCGTGACAAAATTCAGGACGTTTCAAAATGTCAGCCACGCTAGAAATTCAAAATGCTATAACTCAGCCATTTTTTAAGATATAGACGAAACAAAAACTGCTCCGGAATCTTTGTATAAAGGTCAAATACATAAGAAAAAAATATTTTTCCATTTTTAATTTTTTGGTACCACATTTCAAGTTTTAAAATTTTTTAAAATTTTTAAATGGCCGCCATTTTGAAACAAAACGGCGGATGAAGCTGGCCAACGAACTCGGTCGAGACATTGGTATGTACTATGTACACACCGAATTACATCGAAATCGGTTCATAATTACGGGAGTTACAGTGTGACATAGGTCAGATATATATATATATATCAATTTTGAACGGAGGGTGGTTTTGGGGTCTGGGGGTCATGATCGATGAAAATATACCAAAATTTTTTGAAATCGCTTTCCTCCGAACGGCTGCAATAGGTAGCTTTTTTGTAAAGAAAGCTACCTAAAATATTAAATCATACAGAATATTTTAAATTTCTTTCGTAAAAATGAACGCGTATACCGAAACAAATATTTCCTAAATGTAGAAATAGAATATTTGTGAAAGTTAAGTTACTTATCTTTAAACAATGTTTTAGATTTTACGATTTTTCTCCGTGAAGGATAAGTATTGGTTAGGCTATTGACTTTTAAAATTCATTTGACACAAAAACCTTATAGAATAATATTTTTCTTTGAAGTTAAACATTTATTAATGCTCTTTATTTTGTCATATTTCCATACTCATAATAACATATTAAATTTTCATAGATGTAAATAACCCCTTTTTCAGAATAATGCGATGTTCTCCAACATGAACCGTTACATTGTTTAGAGATTAGGGCAACATGTAATCAGTTCATTTAAAAATATTTAAATTTTGGTCAATTCTAATGCAACATTTATTTTTTATATTATATAACTTTTACTGTTTGGAAGCATGATTCATATTGAGGGCTTACATTAATGAATATTTAATACTATATTATAGAGAGAAATATCTATCATATTTATGGTCAACTCTGAATGCTTACACTGTAAATAACGAAAAATCTTTCTTAATCTAAAAAATTATAATATACTCACAAGTAAAAATGTAGATAACATCATCCGAGTTGCTATCACTTCTCAATTGACAATTTTTCGTCAAGTAACGAAATGTATATGGGTCAATATCTGAAAATCGGACAATTTTATTCCAAAATATTTATTTATTTTTTAAATTAATGTAACTAGTACCATATACAATTATATACTATAATACATGTTTTGCCATTTAAATGCTGTAGTGTTTTCAGATCAATGATCTATATTTTATGCGTAGGATAAACATTTATGGAAGAAAATGTCTGTTAACATAATAATACGTGTCTAATAATTGGGACTGAGATGCTATTTTTGTCTTAACAGCTGCGCAGCTATACTGTTGAATCATTTTGCACACATGTAAATTATTAAGTATGCCATGTGAAATTTGTTTGTCACATAAATAAAGTTGGAATCAGCTTTTTTTATAAATAAAAAGCTAAATATGAGGACATGAATGATGCTATAAGAAACCTCATCAACATTCAAAACAAAAACTAAATATTTCTAAATATAAAATATAGTGAAGAACAAGTTACCTTCATCCATGGTGGCTAGTTGAACTTTAGTTGATGTTGTAATTGAATCAATTCTGCCAGATCCAACTGGTATGCGTTAACCTAAATGTGTGTTTAGAGGGACAGAGATGCTGGTCAACCTCAGGGACAAATATATTTACTACAGTATTTTACTATACAATCGATATTAATAAAGGAGAACAATATTTTACCATACTGTATATACACTGGTTATAAAAAATTAAGAAAAAGTCACAAAATGCTAATTTTCAACACTCGAACACTCAAAAGGAAATAATATAATTCGAGTAATTACTATCTCTACAACACAGCTAGCCCATATAACATGTCATTCATGTCACACATGGTCACAAGTGTCACAGTCACTACGGTGAAGCATAAAAATAGGAAATTCCATACATCTCATTATGAGTCTCAAATGATCACTATATATGACTCCACGGAGAAGTCAATGTGACTGCTGCTTTGTGACGAGTCACCATGTGATTTTACAATGTAGTTACATTGTGACTCTCATGTGACTGTCATTTGTAGACTCAATTTCAAAGTCATCGTGAACGCTGCATTGTGATAAGTCACCAAAAAATATCATATTATAGTCACATGGAGACTTTTCCAAAAACAGCACAATGGTGACTTTACAGTAGTCTCTCTGCCACCTAAAACTCATCATGTCTTTAATATGACATTATATGGTAACTTATCACAATGCGGCGTTCACGATGACTTTGAAATTGAGTCTACAAATGACAGTCACATGAGAGACAATGTAACTACATTATAAAGTCACTTGGTGACTCCTCACAAAGCAGCAGTCACATTGACTTCTTAGTGGAGTCACATATAGTGATCATTTGAGACTCATAATGAGATGTATGGAATTTCCTATTTTTTTGCTTCACCGTATTGACTGTGACACTTCTGACTATCTGTGACATGAATGATATGTTATATGGGCTAGCTGTGTTGTAAAGATAGTAATTACTCGAATTATATTATTTTCTTTTGAGTGTTCACGTATTTGAAAATTAGCATTTTGTGACTTTTCCTTAATTTTTGATAACCAGTGTATATATGTATAAATATGTAATAGCAAAAGTTAATATTATTTATAGAAATTTTTACAACATACTTTTAATACTGTATATTTGTACCTGGGGACAGGGACTGAAATGATGAGTTCATTGGTTTAAAGCTTAAAATTAATTATTTATGCATCATTATATGCCCATTTATCATTGATAATTATTATAATAAATGTTACAATATATTACACTTTTCAGTTTTTGGTGTTAGTATAATTAATGAAATATTATTAAATTGGCAGTGAACGCAAATTGTCTAATTTTCAAATATTGACTGACATATGCAAGAGTCACAAAAAAATAATGTTAATATTAATCCTGTGAATTTATCATGTTCGTCTGTAAAACATTTTTGTTGAACATGAAAATGTTTATTTGAGAATAGATAGCATCAGAACAACCGATATTCCCTTTTGAGAAAACGTTTTTAATGCAGTATAAAACGATTCAGAAACGTATCCGAAAATGATTAATTGAAAAAGGAACTTTGTCTTTATAAATACTTTTAAAATATCGAAAATAGATTGGTTTCTAATGTTCCTAAAGCTAAAGAATCTATTTGGGAATCAAGGGTAACTCAAAAAATAATATTGTGTATTCTTGTTCTTGATTATATTATATTATACCAGATTAAGAAGCATCTCTATTTTTTACAGTGAGCATTAATAAAAATATTGACTAAAATTTTAAAATATTTTATGTATAGCTTCTTTAATTAAATTAATATTTTTAGTGTTTTTCTGGAATAAGCCTCTCTCAAAAATATTTACATTTTTCTTCAAAGATATGTAAACATTTTTTTTTTCATAGCGTATTTTTCTATTATAAAACAAAATATAACAAATGCATAAGTAATATTTTATTGTTCTTTCGAAAGGTTAAAACTTACTTTCTTTCAATCGCTAAATGATTATTTTTCAAATATAAAAGTTCATAAACTGTAGTAAATACAGTAATAATAATAATAATAATAATAATAATAATAATAATAAAATAAATTATTTAATTAATAAAAATACGAATTACAAAGAAACGGTAATTACCTCCAAAATTCTCTTAAATACATATTTTGAAATAAGTTGTAATAGTTCGGGAATTTACGCCACACAAAATTACAGTTGAATAAACTTCAAAACTTTTGAAATTCCCTTTAAAGAACAGCAATTCAGAATATTTATGATTTGTATAATTTAAACAATTAATAGTCCATTTTTTTATTCCTGGAATATCAATGTATTTTGAACACATCCTTGTTTTGTGTTATTAAGCTAAATTGTTGTGAAATTGACATTCAAAGTTATTGTTTGTAACTTAAAATCACCTTCAGATATTTCATTTTAACTGAGTAAAACCTGAAGATTTATTTAATAATGAGTTGCTCTAGTGATCTTTATCCAGAAATGCAAACAAACGGCAAAGTAAAAATTCAAACTACGTGAATCTCATTGTAAATATTAATGAAAAAAGTACAAATTGATTAAAATTATTTTTAATTTAAAAGTATTGATTATTTTGAATCCTATTTAAAACATTTTATTATAATTTTGAGAAATTAAATGAAATTAATGTACTGGGCTGGTTTCAAGATATCCCCATTTAAGTGGCAGACCGAATTCATTACGACTTAATACCAACTCTCAACTAACTACTCTTAACAAAATGCTCTGAACATTTATGACGACTGCTGTAAATGTAACAAACACATTTTGCGATTCATTACATTATGAATTTTAGGATTTAAAGCGTATCACATTTTTGATTAAAAATATCAGTTTTATTTAGAATTTTCATTTTTATTATTGCTATTGAAAATGTGGTTTCTATATTTTCCATTAAAAATTTACATTTAATACAATTAAATAATAGCGCTAAGCAAAATACTACGCACTGATAATTTTAATAATTTGTACTTTTTTTTCAAAATGTAAAATTTTGTATTTGACCTGAAGTTTCTGGGAAAATGATCAATATATCCTCTTGCCTTTTTACGCTGTTTTATGAAAAATATACTTTTAATATAAAGTTATCTGATATTTAACAGCTTTCTTTTGCATTGTTTCATGAAATATATTTCATTACAATGAACTCTGTTTAATATAAAAAATAATTATAAAATATTATTTGAGCATTTACTATTCTTAATTTTAAGATTGCTTTTTTATGTAAATTGAGAAAAGGATACCACATAAGAGTAGTATTCAAGGCAGAAGACTGAAGTAAGTATACATCCGTATGAAGATTATTTTTAAAGCGTTTTCGAATAGAATTAATTAGTTCTTCCTAAATTAACTAGAAACGCAAGTTTATGAGTTTTTGTGAAGAGCTTGCGTACTTATAACTCAAAAATCTTGAAATCGTTCTGGAGTAAATAGTATTCAATTCCAGAGGGCTTCATAAAGCTGTGTAGTTGAATCTTCAAATGTTAGAACAGGTTGCGGAACTATAACTAAAATACAACGTAAGCGTAACGCGGATGACAATCGTTGTTAAAAGTATATTTTTCAATTGAGATAGCATGGGATTTAAGATGATTAAATTTGCATTGTGAAATGTGTAGTCACGCAGCATTTTAATCATTAAAATGATATTTTAATGTTCATACTTCATATTTATGAGATAAAGTAGATAATTATTTAAATTTGAAAGCGGTTCTATAACTATTATATCGAAATATGCTATTCAAGTGCATAAATAATTATGGTTTACAGAAAAAAAATCTGATCTGTTTTTGATACAAATAAAAAATAATAAAAAATAGGAAAAACTAAATGGAATGAGATATTTTCTATTTGATTGTTTACTTTAATGTATTTCCATAGAATATGATACACGAATGCATTTGTTTAACTTTAAAGAAAGAAGTATGATTACAAACATTGAAAACTACATAAATATAGTGTAAATATCTGGTTATTTACAAGAATATCTATGGAATGCGAAGATTTATTCCTTGCCGATGAAAAATATAGATGTAAATAGCAAACACAAACAGATTCAAAATAACTTAATATATACTGAAATAACAATGTAGCTTCAGCAGTTATCAGGAGTGATAATGCAGGCCGTAAAGACTAAAATTAGTATCATTCGTATGAAAAGCTTTCGAATAACATAAATTATTATTTCCTACAGAGACTTAAATTCGAGAGTATTTATGAACAGCTGATATATTTTATACGTATAATTTTCAAAAACTGTTGTAAACATGTAGTTTTATTTTCAAAAAGGCTTGAAGGTGTTATGAATATGCGTTGAATAATAGAATTTTAAGAAATGACATTGACAAGTTAAGAGAAAATTGTGAAAGTATGTTTAAATAAAATTTACATTTACTTTTTAATGATTAGTTTGCGTTACATAAGCTGCTATAAAGCATGTCCTTAGATAAATAAAATGATAACTTGACACGCAAAAGACTCATGAAAAATAAAGAGAATAATTATTATCATTTAAATGAAACATTTCAAAATTATAATATTTTAATGATTAATTTAGAAATATAAAATTTATATATGATGCAAGTATTTTTTTTATAATCACTTACATTAATTGTTTATATTTTCGTTATCTTAATAAAAATAACCTTAATATCAAAATTTATTCATAACGAGTATTACGCAACTATTCTTACATTGTATAATAAAATCTATTTCATTGAATAAATATATACATAGTTACTGATACAAATTCAATTTCCATAATGAGTTTCACGATAAAGTGAAAGTAAGCCATTGTTTTAGTAATAATTTTAATGAATATCAGAAAAAGTAAAGCGGTTGTAATCATTCCTAAGTCGATTTCATTATGTAAGTAACTTTTCGAATTACATAATTAGGGTGATGTCTTTTGACATTTTCTTAGGTGCTCTTTACATATTTATAATGTAGTAAATTCACTTCCTTACAATACTGTAAGAATGAATCTGACTGTGGAATTCACTCTGCTTTATTTAATTCTCACAAAGTCCTTTCAGAAATTGCTAACTTAATTAGTTTAAGTTGCTTACGCGCAATTCATGGTTCACATTATTTCTAATTGAAGGTCAGGCGAAATGAAAATAATAATGCAGCTTTCATTTAAACATACTCAAATCATTAATTTCTTAGTTCATTTGAGAGTAAACTAAAGAATTCGAAGTGATTTTCGTTCAATTGAACTGTCTTCAATAAGGCAACCGGGAATGTATGAAATGACGAAAATTGTCTTAATTTTGATCTCCAGTTGAGAAGAACAATACTTAATATAGGCTATTACTTTCCTTTACATTTATTGTATTTTCTTGAAGCTCATATACACTTATTGTTTTCAAAATTTCTTGGTTTTATTTTATTTCCAAATGTTGGATACATTTTTGGATGCTAAAATTGTTTTATGTATTTGTCAATTTAAAATTCTCGTTACTTTATTTTTTTCTTACAATTCCCTGTATTTTATTTCGATTGCAATTTACAAGAATTATACTGTGTTTTCAGTTTATGAATTTTATGTTTGTTGGTACTCATTAAATGATAATGCCAGTATTTTGAATTTTATTATTTTGATTAGGATTTATGTTATACTAGGTATTGCAGGATTGCGAATTCACTTTCGCTTGATCTTTAAAATTGTTTTCCAACTCAAAAATGTCTATCTATTTTTATGCTGAAGTCTCTTCAAATATTATTGCAATGTTTACGTATTTCTAAATATTAACAGAAACTCAACTTCGACTATATTGGAACATCCTATATGTTTTTGAATTAGTAAGTTTGTCTTGACCACATGTTCTTATTTTCTTAATCTTAGTTTTGTATTCCAGACCTTCGTGTAAAATATTGAACAATTATTACAGGTCATCACGTTTATAAAAAAAGTTTTCTTGTACAGTTTAAAACTTCTTCTCTAAAAATTATTTTTTATATTGTTCTTTCTTTTTCACAACTTTTAGTATAAAAAATCTTTTGTGCCACAAAACTGCTGTTGCAATATAACAAATATATATAACGATGTTACTGATACAAATTCAATTTCCATTATGCGTTTCACGATAAAGCGAAAGTAAGCAATTGTTTTAATAATAATTTTAATGAATATTATAAAAATGAAAGCAGTTGTAATAATTCTTAAGTCGACTTCATTATGTAAGTAACTTTTCGAGATACATAATTGGGGTAATGTCTTCTGACATTTCCTTAGGTGCTCTTTACGTTATCATAATGTAATAAACTCACTTCCATACAATACTGCAAGAATGAATCTGATTGTGAATTACTCTCTGTTTTATACAATTCTCACAAAGTCCTTTCAGCACTTGCTAACTTAATTAGCTTAATCTGCTTACGAGCAATTGATGGTTGACATTATTTCTAATGGAAAGTCAGGCAAATGAAAATATTAATGCTGTTTTCATTTAAGTACACTCAAATCATTAATTTCTTAGTACGTCCGATGGTAAACTAAAGAAATCTCAGAGATATTTGTTCAGTTGGAGTATGTTTAATAAGGAAACCATTAATGTATGAAATCGCGAAATCTGACTTAATTTTGATCTTCTATTAGGAAGCCTGTAATTTGGAATATTACTTTTCTTTCCATTTATTTAATTATATTTTATGAAAATAACATATATATATATATATAATTGTTAAATTGTATTAAACAATAACTAAAGTTTTAATATCATAAAGCAAATTTATTCTTGCAAAACTAATTTTGTAATGATTATGAAGTCCAGGTTACGTATTTTAGGATCTTTCTTTATTATACCTGACAAATATATATTATGCCTGAAAAAATATATCTATTTATTTATTTATTATAAAAAATTTAAAGTCAATAAATTTTTACCATATTTTTTCTTATAACTTTTAAAATATTATTATTTTTTTGTCTTTAACTTACAGTTTGTAGATAATTTAATTTTTGTTATTTTGAAGATAAAAGCAAGTTCAGGTTCTAACCAGGCAGAGAGGTCTACCTAATGGCTTGAGCACAACAAGCCGTGTCTGGCTAAGTATATTTACTAAGACACCCGTTTATTGAAAGATTTGAAAAAGATATCACAATATGAATTTCAGAGAGCAACCCAGTTGTCTGAGCGTTCTACTAAACAATACAAGGTATGAAATACTATATCAAAACTGAAAAAAATTTTAAATGAAACGCTAGTTATTAGAAAATTGCCATTCCACATATCCACATGAATTTTTACAACAGTACCTCTAACAGGAAATACTTACATAATAACTACTGGTTATGAATATTTTAATGCACGTAATGCTATAAAAAATAAAGCAGAGAATATTTACAAAACAACATAGGATTATAATCAATTATGCAAAAAAACTTAGGAGAACAAGTAAAAATTAAATTAAAAAAAACCGACTGCGTAAAAGAGCGAACTAATTAATTATTTCTCATCAATGTGAAACTATTTTTTATATTACTTACCTCTTTTTTTATTTACTTGTATTGATGATTTTTAAGTTGTGTTTAATTGTTAGTTCCTATCTATAAACACACATTTGATGAGGTCTATAGATGTCTATGAAGGTTAGAGTTCCAGTAAAGCTAGACATCCTACCTACACAACTTCCAGGCTATGTAATATTTAAACGGAGCTTCTGACTGTAAAATAGTCAATGAAACATCGTCTTCATTTTGAAAGACCTATCAAATGATATGCCACTCAATAGGGTGCGTAATTTTTTTTCGGCTCTACCGCCATTTTGTATTTTACGGCCGCCATTTTGAATTTATAAAAACCAAATCTAGCTTATAACCATTGGACGGTTAAGACGAATCGATAGAGATCTCATTCATTAAAATTCATCCAGCCGTTGGGCTGTTACGAGGTTATAAAGAAATCCGCATACGCAGATACGCGTGAAACACATAACCCTTCTTAGCAGTCAGGTAAAAAAGAGACATAAATGGTAATTATTATAATAGTAAGTGCTTGAAATAGACAATATATAACAATTATCTTAATTAAAGTATTAATATGAATATTAAAAATAGCAAAGTCTAAAACTTTACCGTGCATGATGGCAGAGCGACTATATACATAATGTCAGTGGATATAATGTTTTTTCTATTAAAAAGATAAGATCAATGGCTTGGATCAATACTTAGAAAAATACTGTTAATCAGCACGATCTAAGGATGGAACGTTATTTTGAAATATGCATTGATTGTGTTCTATTAGCCTAATACAGTCATTTGTTTTGTATAGCAGAATGGGATTTTTCATTACATATGAGAACCATGCAGACAGTGATGCTGTTGATGGTTATCTTTGATGGAAATGCGATGTAAAAGTACTGTCCAGCTTATAGTGCAGCGATGTGCCCAGTTGACCGCATGTGCACTGGGGGATGGCGCCTTATCAAACATGAACACATAAGATGGAAATGTTCCGCGATTCGTTCAAAATATGTTAATGTCCCGATGATATATTAGAAGCTACTCTGATATATAGGAAGGAGAGTATGCGTGCAACGTCCTGCAGGTGCGTAGTTCAATTCTTGCTGCCATTTTCGTAGCATAGTTGTTTTGATTTTTTCTGAAGGTGGTGAAAAGGGCAAGAATCTACAAAATAAAAGTAACATGTAAATGCATTAACTTGTTTAAAAGTTATTGTCTTAGTACCGCTTGAAATTAGTTTTTTTTAAATCTGTCAGTTTAATGTTTGGCTCTCCCTGGTATCTCCAGTTCGCTGTTGAACGTTTACATATCCAGTGACCGTAATTTTAGAACTTTCCTTATCGGACAAACTCTACAACAGTATTGTAGGTTCAATTACTATGAAAAATATCAAAAAAGTATTTTTTTCTTAATTTTAAAATTTATGTTCACATTAACATATAGCAATACTGATTGACAGATAATATTTGGATTTGTATTTTGAATAGCGAATTTTCGTTAGCTTTAAAAATCGAGAGACGAATCAAAAATACTCTAAATAATGCTAAGCAGTGCTATGTGACTATCACTGATTTTTTCGCTCTTGGAGGTACGTATGAAATACAAATTGCAAAGTGCTAAAAATATGTAAGGAAATAAGCTTATATTTCTGAAACGGATCTTCCATTATTTTCAAAAAGTTTCACTCTTTAAAAATTGATACACACATCCCTCTTTACCCAAATAAAAGTGGAAAATGAGAAAATATTTCTTTATGTTCCAGAAAGATCATTATAAAATTGCCTGCACCTGCATCTTAAAAAATAACTGAATTATAATTAAAAAAAATGGCTAATTTTTGCCAGTTTGACTTTTTTTTTTTTTTTTTTTTTTTTTTTTTTTTTTTTTTTAAGACTAATTCATTTTTTCAAAATAGAGAACTTTCACAAGTAGATGAAGGCGTTTTTAAGAAAAACTAAATAGTTAACAAGTGTAAAAAAATGTATCGCAATTTTTTATCTAAATAAATATTTACAAAGACAGAGATTGTGTAAATTAGAAAACGCAATTAAGATATAGAATCTATATCGTCTGCGTCGATATATTTTATGTGATATCACTTTTTTACGACTGACGTTTAAGATTTGTGGCTTGGCGAGATCATTTACAACAAGTTGTTTTTCACGCGATATCACCCAATTTGTAAGATATTTCATTTGTATTACATATATTCCATTTTAATTCAAAAAAGAAAAAAAAAGAAAGATCACGGAGTTAAAAAAAAAACTATAACAGTGATGCTGTAAACTTTTGAAATGTTAATTAAGTCTATTAAGAAATAATATTGGACTATAAATAATTCAAAACCATTTCATAGATTCTTAGAGATCTCAGAAGATTTCATTTATTTTTTAGAAATGATAAACTGTGTCGAACAAAGCAGCGACATTTTTTGTTGTTGTTCTGGGTTCTAGCTATATGGTGAATCATTACAGTCGTGTGCGAACGTTTAAGACCAGCAGCCGAATTTTGGCATTTTAACAGAAAGCATCATTCACGTCGAATATTGCGCTATTTTATGTGTCGATCACGTCAGACTCGTTCGCCTGCTGTAAATAGCTTCCCCAGAATCTTTAGAAAAAATGGATTGACTGGGATTCATTAAACAATCGGTCAGAACTATTCCGTATATTATAAGGTTCCCAAGAATCTAGATCCTAATTAATGAGCATTTCTCAATTTTAACTTTTAAGAAGATTTGATAATTTATAAATGCTTATGGATTTACAGTCTAGAATTTGGGAAACTATCGTAAATGGAAAAAGATTTAACAGTTGGTTAATGATCTGTCTAGTACCCACCATTTTTCTAAATTCTGGGTTCCAGTTTTGTCCATGCCCTTTTATAATCTCCTTCCCTCCGTCTCATTCTACTTAATCTCTTACAAAATGGCTAAGATCTTATTGATCTCCACGGATACGCGGGAACGATTCAATCCTTTGTTGTTTTTCAAAACTCATCGATATTTCGTCAATGGCCGCAAGCTGTGAGCTGCTTCGCTCGCATTCGTATATGTTTTAAACACTAATTTTAACCTTTGCACTAGCGATGGAGATTTCGAAGCTCCAAAACAGCTATTTAACTCTTTCCTACGCAAATATTTACAATTTGTGCTATTTTCACGTTATCCATTTATTTTTTAATATACCGACAATTCAATCCTGCCATTTTAACAAGTTAGGTTAAATAAAGAGTGTAAAATGTGACTGCTTAGATTTTTCTGGGAGAGCTTTTTAAAATAGTTCATATAAATTGGCATTAAATTATAAAAATTGCCAATACCAATTTTTCCAATATGAGACATATAACGGTTGGCATTACTGACCACAGATTTGTTGTTCATGTTGTCTTGTCAAAGAAAAAGACATGTTAATTTCATGAAAGTCTTGAAAAGACGATAAATGAACGAAATATGTGATGCAATTCAAATTCAATTGCAAGTATCTTGTAGTAAACCTCAGTAATGCATATCAATTTCATCTTAATTGAAAGAGTGCAGCATAATTAAAATACGCTGTGAGCAGTTTTACCCCGTAGATGAATTATGTAGCTGACTTTGTTTGTGCGACCCTGTAAATGAATGACAAGTACTTTGCACCGCATATTCCATGAAATGCATGTTTTAGTGCACTTCAGAAATTCATATTAATTTCATCATGTTTGTAACAGAGTAACTTCATTAAAATATGTCGGAAACGATTTTTCTTTATAAACCATAATATAACGGAATATTTTTCAGTTCCACTATACAAGTGATGTATGTTCTACAGATAACGTACTCTATAGTAATGATCGTCTCGTGCATCCCAATA
Organism: Maratus speciosus; assembly: GCA_963932465.1. Taxonomy (NCBI): domain Eukaryota; kingdom Metazoa; phylum Arthropoda; class Arachnida; order Araneae; family Salticidae; genus Maratus; species Maratus speciosus. The sequence goes on from OZ010786.1 coordinate 479,704,973, forward strand.
ATATATATAATTTGCATTATGTTTAAAATTATGTAACACTTAAAATACACCGCAAATGATTTTTCCAATTAGACCTTTAACATAATGGAATTATTTTGAGTGCCCCTGTAAATGAACTATGAATTCTACACGCTTTACCTTCAATACCGAACAGGCGATGATAAAGATCAATTCCATGTTAATCGGAGTACAGTTACACGAGTTAATCACTGACAAACAGACGACAGCTAGACAAACCGAAGTTATAGACGCTTTTCAACTACGTTAGAAAGTGCAAAAAATAGAGAGTGAGGGTATGATAGAATACATTTCTTTTATATACAACGTGCCACTTTTTGCCGTTATCCAATAGTTATTCCTAACCTTTATATTTCGAAGTATGTTTCCATTTACAAAAACGTTTCAAATATTGTTATTCACAATATGGAAATATATTTATCTCAAAATAGTATTTTTGAAGTTACATAAATTAAATTAAACTGATTTATTGTCTGCTAGCACTGAAAGTAATTTTTTTGATAAACTTTCTCCATACTTTAACATGTAAAACAGTATGGTGTAAAATTTCAGCGTTTTCTGGCACTGAAAACAAAATAAAGCACGTTTTTGAAATTAGCGAATTGAAAACATGAGCAATAAATGACATTTACCCTCTATAATCCCAGTGAATACAACGCATCCCATAATTTTTACCTTCAAACATCTCTGGATTTTTTTTCTTAACTTCATCCGCTCTAATTTAGAATGCCAGATATAAAATTGAAAAAATATAATATATATATATATATCTCTATTCTAAAAAAAAGTAACTACCGCTGTCACCGCCGCCGATTTTGAATTTTTTGTGACCGGAGGTCTTTCTTCGTTAATATTAACAAAAATAATGCATACAAAAATATGAAAATCAGTAGTATTATACAGAAATGTTTGATAAACACGCTGATGCAGACAGTTTTCAGATCGAAGAATTATTTTAAGAGATATTTAATGCTAAAGTTGGACAAAATCGTTCCACTAAAAAAGTTTTATAGGAGCAAAAACTGTTCATAGGAATTTAATCATTTTTAGATCATTTTATGCGTTAGAATTTGCCGGAGTGCAGATTGCATTAATTTTTTTTTATTTTGACTAATTTTTTGAGGTTTTATTTCTATTTTAAATTCAGATTTTCAGCATTTCTAGAAATATTTTTAACAGATTTTAGAAAGTGATATTAATTTAAACTGTTGTCAACTGTATAAACAGCTGAAACAATAATGTTTGCTTCAAAAAAAAAATATTTATACGTGTAAATAAATTAAAAATTTATTTACACGTGACTATTATAAACAGAAAAAAACATTTGGAATTAGAATTAAATAATTATGTACAAAAAGCAGGAACTTATTAAAAATTGCGTCATAAAAACTATAATTACACATGAATTTTAAGAGAGAAAGGAATTTGTAAAACATTAAATTTATTAACATGCGTTAGAAGTCTTAAATAGGAGAAATTACGTCATATTTACGTCACATTACAGTTATTACATAAAATGAACACAAAATAATATTGCAAAACTGTTTAAATTTAGAAATTGCGCAAGACATTTATTTGATATTTTAAGAGGATACTTTTCAACTATTTTTGTTAGGAAATCACAAATAATATTTCATTTCTAACACAAGTATTTTCACGTGAATATTAAAAAGTGAAAGAATAGTTTGGTCAAAATTACGTCAGATTAAAAACGATTAATTTAAAATGTCTCATTTAAAAGATCTTTCTTTTCACTTTGTTAAAAAATACCAGGAGACAAAGACTCTGTTTACTTAATTCCTTTTATATTAGCTTATTTTGAAATGTTGTTACACGTGTCTACGTCATCAAGTTATTTTTATTTCGACGTTTTATTTGTATTTTTATTAATGTTGTACTAATTTATTTGTTTTTTCGTTATTTAAAAAAAAAAATATGTCAATTTGCATAATTTGTCGAGTGGTTTGGCGATTTATATAATTTGGCGAAATTGGTCGACGGGATAATCAAGTAGTACTGCAACGGATTTGGCGTTAAAATTCCCCAATCAAAGAGAGATGAATAGAAATCCGTTTATAGAGAGATCGCCACTGTTTTTTAAATTATAATCCAATCTTTCGAAATCTTTTTAAAGCCGATCAAATTAGCGTGCATTTAGAGTCTACGTTGTCTGGACGGGTGTTGGCGAGCGTAGCTCGTAGGGGCCCGAGCCCCCTAGTAAATATATAAATATGAAAATATATAAAAGTAATAAAAAAATTACATATATTTATAAAATTTTAAAACTGTATTCTAAAATGAATTCGAATGTGCTATCTGCTTAGTCTTATCGACCCTTAGTTTCAGTTACCACATTTCAACTTTGATAAAACTTTCTTTCAATTAAATATTTAACTTGTAATCGAACAAAATCTTTTGCGTGCCGGTCAGACATCGCATTTAAGAACCGTATCTGAAATTCCTCTTAACTAAAATTAAAAATATATAAAGTGAGCATATGACAGAATAATTTTTTTAAGCAACATTCTTGAATGTTAAACAAATTCAAATTCCCCGCCAAGACTTTGTTCGGCCATTAATTCCAATGTTAAAAATTCAATGCATTTCCATGACACAAGATTGACATCTACATATCTGGTTTCCCACAGCTTCTGAATTTTAAAGTTCACTTTTGTGGGTAAAAAGAAAACAGTATAAGGTTTAATATATACAGAACATTAAGTTGGAATTTTATGTTCGGAATACTTTGCGATTTGCAGTGTATGACTTGTTTATAAAGTACATAAAAGTTTCCAGTTCAAATTTAACTAGTATTGGATTTGGAGAATGAATTAGACTTACTTTAAATATGATAGAAAAATGTTTTCTCATTCTCTTTTAAATAAAAGTAACTTAACTAAATTTCTCTTATTTACTTCAGAAATTGAGTAAATTACAAAATCATTAAACGTGTAAATGTTCCACTAAAAGTTAAAATTAATATCTCTCTATTCTAAAAAAAAGTAACTACCGCTGTCACCGCCGCCGCCGCCGGTTTTGAATTTTTTGTGACCGGAGGTCTTTCTTCGTTAATATTAAGAAAAATAATGCATACAAAAATATGAAAATCGGTAGTGTTATACAGAAATGTTTGATAAACACGCTGATGTAGACAGTTTTCAAATCGAAGAATTATTTTAAGAGATATTTAATGCTAAAGTTGGACAAAATCGTTCCACTAAAAAAGTTTTATAGTAGCAAAAACTATACATCGGAATTTAATAATTTTTATTTCATTTTATACGTTATAATTTCCCGGTGTGCAGAATTGATTTATTTTTTTAATTTGACTCATTTTTCGAGGTTTTATATCTAATTTAAATTCAAATTTTCAGCATTTCGAGAGATATTTTTTACAGATTTTAGAAAGTGATATTAATTTAAACTGTTGCCAACTGTATAAACAGCGGAAACAATAATGTTTGCTTAAAAAAAAAAAAAAAAATATTTATACGTGTAATAAATTAAAAATTTATTTACACGTGACTATTATAAAAAGAAAAAAAATACATTTGGAATTAGAATTAAATAATTATGTACAAAAAGCACGAACTTATTAAAAATTACGTCATAAAAACTATAATTACACGTGAATTTTAAGAGAGAAAGGAATTTGTAAAATAATAAATTTATTAACATGCGTTAGAAGTCTTAAATAGGAGAAATTACGTCATATTTACGTCACATTACAGTTATTACATAAAATGAACACAAAATAATATTGCAAAACGGTTTAAAATTACAAACTGCACTAGACATTTATTTGATATTCTGAGAGGATACTTTTCAACTATTTTTCTTAGGAAAACGCAAATAATATTTTATCTAACACAAATATTTTCACGTGAATATTAAAAAGAGAAAGAATAGTTTGGTCAAAATTACGTCAGATTAAAAACGATTAATTTAAAATGTCTCATTTAAAAGAACTTTCTTTTCGCTTTGTTAAAAAATACCGGGGGACAAAGATTCTGTTTACTTAATTCCTTTTATATTAGCTTATTTTGAAATGTTGTTACACGTGTCTACGTCATCAAGTTATTTTTATTTCGACGTTTTATTTGTATTTTTATTAATGTTGAACTAATTTATTTGTTCTTTCGTTATTTAAAATAAAAATTATGTCAATTTGTATAATTTGGCGTGTGGTTTGGCGATTTATATAATTTGGCGAAATTAGTCGACGGGATAATCAAGTAGTACCGCAGCGGATTTGGCGTTAAAATTTCCCCAATCAAAGAGAAATGAATAGAGATCCGTTTATAGGGAGATCGCCACTGTTTTTTAAATTATAATTCAATATTTCGAAATCTTTTTAAAGCCGATCACATTAGCGTGCATTTAGAGTCTGCGGTGTCTGGACGGGGGTTGGCGAGCGTAGCTTGTAGGGGACCGAGCCCCCTAGTATTTAATAATTTTGTAAGGAGCATTGCGTATGATCAGTACTTGAAACAGTGATTTCTATGGAGGCTACATTTCGTGTATAATTGTCAGAACCTCTAAACAGAAGTAAAAATTGTGGGAGGTTGGAGATGGACCAAAGATGTGTCCATAATTCTGACCCTTACTTGAAGAGGGGAATAAGTCGGAACGAGAACTTTATCACAGCAACCAACCTTTAAGAGATTTCCCTCAACCATCCACAATTTTTAATACATAACAGCTTGAATAGAAAAGAAAATATATTCTCATATCGTACTCTTACTCTCTATTCTTAACAAAAATTTCGGTTTGACTGTATGTCTGACGTCTGTCTGAAATATGTAGAATTCATAGAGCATTGACAGGAGGCACTCAAAGGATTTACGACAACGGTAAAAGATAGCTTGCTTATAAAACAAATTATTCTATAATACTCTCACTCTATATTTTTAACACTGTCCAACATATATGAACTAGTCGGATGTACCAATCCCAAAACTTTCTTCTATCTCATACATGTTAATACTTCAAAATTTGCTATCACATCGCCAAAATTAAATGGAAATCTATGCATCTCATGAGGATTCTAAAGATATGAAATTCCGTGCATTAGTTCTTGAGATATGACTATCACTGAAATCGTCTAAATCCAGCAAAATGCTGCCTAGCAGCGTCACCTATTGGGTAATTTATACCAAATACTAATCAGCATCAATTTATGTCAACGTCTGACTGAATCTGAAGTTTGGAGAAAATCCGTGCATTAGTTTTTGAGATAGAGCTATAGCGAAAATTGTGAAAATTCCTGCATAGCAGCGCCACCTATTGGGTGATTAACACCAAAACCTAATTAACAACTTGCGTCAACGTAAAACTAAATCTGAAGTTAGATGAAAATCCGTCCATTAGTTCTATAGATAGCTATTGAGGCAATCGTGAAAAAGGCAGCATAGAAGTGCCACCTGTTGAGCGATTTACACCAACACATAATCAGTAGCAAGTCATATCAAGGACTAACTGAATCTGAAGTTTGATGAAAATCCGTGCGTTAGTTCTTAAGTTAGAGCTATTGGGGAAATCGTGTAAATCCTGCAAAATTCATCATAACAGCGCCACCTGTTGGGCGATTTACACCAAAAACGTAATCAGCATCAATTCATATCAAGGACTAACCAAATCTGAAGTTTGATCAAAATCCGTGCATTAGTTCGTGAGATAGAGCTATTGCAAAAATCGTGAAAAATGCAGCATAGCAGCGCCACCTGTTGAGCGATTTACACCAAAAACTAATCAGCATCAATTTGTATGAGGGACTCACATAATATAATTTTTTATTAAATTCCGTGCATTAGTTCTTGAGATAAAGCGCCCACAAAATTTGTGTCACATACACACAGACAGACAGACAGACAGACTCACAGAGTCACAGACAGACATTTTGTAAAAACATGTTTTTTGGAATCTCTGACCCCTAAAACGTGTAAATCCGTCGAAAACAGGAATTCGAAAATTTTCATGAATCCAATACTTTCTTCTTGTAAAGATAGAAGAAAGTAAAAATGTTAATGACTTCGGATTGCCTGCATGTCAGCCGACTGCATGCAGGCAATCCGAACATGCATGACTGTATGTCAGTCAGTCATGTTTGCCGTAGCATGTTCATTATTGAAAGTCAAGTGTGTAGCATTTTTAGTTTATTTGCAGGGACACTCAAAAGAATTCTGTTGCATTAAAGCTCTATATGGAAAAAATCCTTTGCGTTGTATTTTAACAGTGTTACACAATTTTAAACATAATGAAATTTATATATATTACTGGGATGTACCAGATGAGGATTACTATAGAATACGTTATCTGCATCACATACAGTACGGGTATAGGGAAACTCAAAAGTATTCCGCTATATTATGGTCCATGAAAAAAATCGTTTGCGGCTTATTTATTGGATGTTACTCTATCACAACAAACATATTGAAATTGATATGAATTTCTGAGGTGCACTAAAACCTTTTTTCTGTAAAATATGGAGTGCAAACCATTTAACTGTCATTTACAGTGTCTCACAAAAAGTCGGTTATATTAAATTCTGCAGTTAAAAATTGCCCGCAGCGTATTTTAATTATGTTGCACTATTTCAATCATGATGAAATTAATATACATTACTGAGGTTTACTACAAGATGCTTGCTGTAGAATATAATGTGCATCACATTTGCAGTTAGTTTACAGGGATACACAAAAGATTTCAGATAAAATATTGCATCTAAAGTATTGTCCTTAGGGATTATTGCGGAATGTGCGTTTTATGTTATGGTATATGTCGTAGGCTAATTGAGAAATCCGGCTCTTTGCAAACAGCCTAGAGTCTTTGCAAAGAGCCGGGCTAATTGGAGAATCCATCTCCTTTTTTCCAATTAGCCTGATATTTTTCAGGCTTATTGCAAAGAGCCTAGAAAGCGTTAGGCTAATTGAAAAATGACCACTTATTATCCGATCAGGGTGATATTTTTAGCTCACAGGCTATCAAAGCCTGAGAGCTTATGTGCCCGCCGATTCTGTATGTACGTGTGTACGTACGTATGTACGTAACGCGATAACTCTTGATAGAAATATCCGATTTGCTTCAAATTTTTTTTTCTAGGTTCATTCTGATAAGGTGCTTCCCTGATTAGTTTTTGGGGTCCATTGGTTAAGGATAAAGGGGGAAAAGGGGGCTAGTCCCCCCCCTTAATTTATATAAATGGGTTTTTCATGCACAAATATGCGATTTGCTATAAATTTGGTATACCGGTTAGTTATGTTAAGCAGCTTCCCTGATTACATTTGGAAGATAATTATTCTGTATAAAGGGGGGAAAGAGGGGGGGGGCAATTGCCTCTCCCCTTAATTTAGATAAATGCGTTTTTCATGCAGAAATATTCGATTAGCTCAAATTTGGTATACTGGTTTATTATGTTAAGGAGATGGCTTGATTAGATTTGGAGGTTCATTAGTTAAGCATAAAGGGAGGAAAGGAGGGCTACCCCCCTTAATTTAAGTAAATGGCTTTTTAAGGCTAAAATATTCGATTTGCTCCAAATTTGGTATGCCGGTTTATTATGTTAAGGAGCTTCCCTGATTAGATTTGGATGTTCATTAGTTAAGTATAAAGGGAGGAAAATGGGCTAGACGACCCCCTTAATTTAGATAAATGGGTTTTTCATGCAGAGTTATTGGATTTGCTCCAAATTTCGTATACCGGTTTATTATGTTAAGGAGCTGCCTTGATTAGATTTTGAGATTTATTGGTTAAGTATAAAAGAGGGACAGGGGCTAGTGTCCCCTTAATTTAGATAAATGAAATTTTCATACAGAATTATTCAATTTGCTTCAAATTTGATATACCAGTTTATTACGATATGGTTTCCTTCATTTTATTTGGAGGTTCATTGGTTAAGTATAAAAAGGTTGAAAGGGGGCAATTGCCCCTCCCGTTAATTTAGATAAATGGGCTTTCATGCAGAATTATCTAATTTAGTTTAATTTTTTTTCTAGGTTCATTCTAATAAGGAGCTTTTCAGTTTAGATTTGAAAGTTCATTGGTTTAGCATAAAGGGAGAAATGGGGAGCTAATACCCCCCCCCCCCTTAATTTAGTGAAATGGTCTTTTCATGCAGAATTATCTGATTTGCTTCAAATTTGGTATACCAGTTTATTATATTAAGTAGCTTCCCTGATTAGATTAGGAGGTTCTTTGATTAAACAGAAAGGGGGGCAACGGGGACTAATCCCTTCATTTATTTTTCGAGGGGCATTATTCTTTGAAATAAGAGTATAATATACAATTAGTGTGAATAGCCTGTGAACTCAATGCCATCAGTTTAACTGGGCAATTTTCTTTTTATTAAGTTTATTAACGCATAACCCTACCCAAACCCGAAAAATAAATTACAACAGACCGTACCCCGATCCGAGGAAGACAAAATAATTTCAGTCTACATGCAACCCGACCCGAACCTGAGAGTTCCATTTGAAAAAACCCGAAATCCCGAACCAAATCTGATAACCGACAAAAATATTCCAAAGATCCATAACCGGATCCGAACAAGACAAATTAGTTTCCGTGTACACGCAACGCTACCAGAAAATAAAAATTCCATTGGAAGTCAACCTGAAACCCGTCCCGATCCAAATCTTAACCGACAAAAATATTCCAAAGAACTATAACCCGATGCAAGCCAGACAAAATAATCTCCGTCCACCGGCAACCCGATCCGAACCTGAAAGTTCTAATTGAACTCAATCCGAAACCTAGTTGTGGTCGGTTTTCGTGTTGACTTCAAATGGAACCTCCAAGTTCTGATCCGAATAAAAAAAATTAAACTAACTTAGAAAATTCTGCATGAAAACCCATTTATCTAAATTAAGGGGAGGGGCAATTCCCCCCCCCCTTTCCCCCCTTTTATACTTAACCAATGAAACTCCAAATCAAATGAAGGAAACCATATCGTAATAAACTGGTACATCAAATTTGAAGCAAATCGAATAATTCTGTATGAAAAACCCATTTATCTAAATTAAGGGGACACTAGCCCCTGTCCCTCCTTAATACGTAACCAATAAATCTCCAAATCTAATCAAGGCAGCTCCTTAACATAATAAACCGGTATACGAAATCTGGAGCAAATCGAATTACTCTGCATGGAAAACCCATTTATCTAAATTAAGGTTGGGGTCTAGACCTCCTTTCCTCCCTTTATACTTAACTAATGAACCTCCAAATCTAATCAGGGAATCTCCTTAACATAATAAACCGCTATACGAAATTTGGAGCAGATCGAATAACTCTGTATGAAAAACCCATTTATCTAAATTAAGGGGGGGTTCTAGCCCCCCTTTCCTCCCTTTATACTTAATTAATGAACCTCCAAATCTAATCAGGGAAGCTCCTTAACATAATAAACCGGTATACGAAATTTGGAGCAAATCGAGTAATTTTGCATTAAAAACCCATTTACCTAAACTAAGGGGGGAGGGGGGCTAGCCCACACCCTTTTCTCCCTTTATACTTAACTAATGAACTTCCAAATCTAACGAGGGAAGTTCCTTAACATAATAAACCGGTATACCAAATTTGGAGCAAATCGAATAATTTTGCATTAAAAACCCATTTACCTAAATTAGGGGGGAGGGTAGCCCTTCCCCTTTCCTCTCTTTATGCATAACTAATGAACCTCCAAATCTAACCAATCCATCTCCTTAACATAAAAAAACAGTATACCAAATTTGGTGCAAATCGAATAATTCATCATGAAAAACCGATTTATCTAAATTAAGGGGGGGTAGCCCCCCTTTTCCCCTCTTTATACTTAAATAATGAGCTTCCAAATCTAATCAGGGGAGCTTCTTAACACAATAAACCGGTATACCAAATTTGAGCAAATCGAATATTTCTGCATGAAAAACCCATTTATATAAATTAAGGGGGGGAATTAGCCCCCTTTCCCCCTTTATCCTTAACCAATAAACCCCAAAAACTAATCAGGGAAGCACCTTATCAGAATGAAAGAAAAATAAATTGAAGCTAATCGGATATTTCTATCAGGAGTTATCGCGTTAAGTACATACGTACGTACGTACGTACACACGTACATACAGAATCTTCGGGAACATAAGCTCTCTGGCTTTAATAGCCTGTGAGCTAAAAATATCACCCTGATCGGATAATAAGTGGTCATTTTTCAATTAGCTTAACGCTTTCACGCTCTTTGCAATAAGCCTGAAAAATATCAGGCTAATTGGAAAAAGGGAGATAGCCCAATTAGCCCGGCTCTTTGCAAAGAGCCTAGGCTTTTTGCAAAGAGCCGGATTTCTCAATTAGCCTACGACATATACATTTTATAGAACATATATAAGTCTACGCAAAAGAATTCGTAAGCATATCTGAAAGTGAGTGTAAACTGTTTAAAATAATTTGAATGAAAATTGTTTAATTTGAGTTACGCATTTTCAACCTCAACTACATTTTTTATACTCATAGATGTTTGTAGCTTATAAATAAAATCATAGACGGAAAAGCAAAGCTCTAAGCAAAAAAAAAAAAAAAAAAAAAAAAAAAAAACTGGATAATGTTTTTATATCAAATAAATTTCAGTTTAACATGTGTAAATGTATCATGATCGTCTGTAAAAGTTCTTTGCTGACCGAACATGTTTATTTTAGTGGGGTGCGTTAGCTAAAAAAAACTACACATCTGGCAACCAATGCGCCACTTTGGATTCAGATAGTACATGGATAGATGAGTCTAAAAAGCCCGGGACACAAATTTTCCTGGCTCTCTAGCGGCGATGATGACGTAATAAATATGGCCGTCAAAGTTTTGAGAAGTGCCTCTACATTTCTCTATAGAACTCGGGTTAATATTTCGATATTAACCTATATTTTTAGTGATTATTAATCCGGAGAAAACGCACTTTCCAACGGTATATTTGACATCATTGTTTATATTCATAATACCACAAATATTTATAAATAATAATAATAAATAAAAATTCTAAACATTTTGCTAAATAACTTGGAATTTGTTGCATGTAGCTGAAAACGTGTCGCATATATTTTGTTCGTCAGAAAATTACCTTTCGGACGGTATATATGACTTCTATTTTATCACAAATATTTTCTGAAAATTTGCCAAAACAATGTAGCGTTGCGCAGAAAGTCATTATGGCTACAATGTACCTAATTTATATGGGATCCGAAAATTAATACAGTGGCTTTATAACTGTTTAAGTAGAAAATGTTATTATTGTAAATTTTTATATATATGTAAATATATTCTAGGGTTTTTTAGGACTATGGAACTTTCATTTCCGTTTTAAAATCAATGACATGAGGTACACTTAATAGGCATAACTGTAAAATAAGTTTCAGACATTTATAGGTACAAGAATGAGAAATAAAAGAATGTACAATACAATATTTACTCATCACTGTCCAAACACTGCCCTTCACATACACAAAGTTTCATACATTTTATTTCCATTTTAATACATTTACAAGATGTGCATCACTTGCGGCAAGTACAGGAAGCAAGTTCTTTAGAGTGCTTTGACATCTCTGTAATTGTTATCCACAAAGTTTGGTATGATCCTCCTGAATTTATTATCCATCCCCACTTAATTGGTGAAGGTATTGTGTAATGTGCAATGAGACCGTTGTTCCAAATTCTTGCTTGGAGAGTAGCTCGTTTGATGTGTTGTATCAAAGCATCTGATATATGAGGTATGTTTTCGATGGCTCAATTCTTTCTTGTAAATAACACTCGTCTGCAATTATTGATGCTCCGAAGATCTGATGATTGATCATAAAGTAGTACAACAATAGCCCTAGGATCAGTTCTTTAATTGGGGAATTTGAAGAGAAATCAAATTTAAAAGATGACAAAAGGGTGGGTGCAAAGCATCATGAAGATAACAATGCTCATGAGAAAATGTTCTTGGCCCATGCCAAAGAAATGATTAACGTCTTATCCGAACAAGGAAATCCATTTGAAGAAACTGATTTAATGTCAATAGGGAGCTCCAAAATAATTCCAAGTTTCGAAGCTGTCAAGCGTGTTACGGAAGCATTTACTGTAGGACTAAAGCAGTATGGTGATTATGTCGTGTCCCGTCTCGATCAAGTTCAAAATTCAATTCATGAAGTTATTCCTTGAAATAATATTCACATCTTCAAGACTATAACAAGAAAAAAAAGATAAGGCAAAGTCCAAGATTTCTTACTTACGTAAAGACTCCAACGTATTCTGCAGATTGCATATTCATCTGAAGCACGCTATTGCAACATAGATGATTTCTTTTCGCATGAAAACCAAAAGTACCCACCTTCTATTTCAGATGATGGAAAACTCCGAAAACCAACCAACAAGTCTGATATTATTGACTGCATTCAAACAAAATATGGCATTAGCTTTAATCACAGCCAACCGAATGTAACAGCTAAAATATTCGATGGAGCAGCTGTAATACACATGCTTAATCCTGGTATTGCGACAACATTTTCCAGTTACTATGAGCATGTTTACAAACCATATTTCATTAATCAACTGAAGAGCAGTTTACGACTAATATTGTATTCGACAGATATATTAGTAACAGTTTGAAGGCACATATACGAGAAACAAGAGGAAGTGGTATAAGTATTAAAGTCTCAGACTCAACTGCAATTCCAAAAAAATTTCAGCAATTCCTATGTGTCAACGAAAACAAGACCCAATTGTTCCAGTTGCTAGCTAAGAAAATGTGGGGGGGGGGGGAGACGAGTATCCAGGAAAACATGTTGTCTGTACTTATAATGACCAAGTCCTCGCATCAACATATATGGATATATCAAGCATTTCTCCCGTCACACACGAAGAAGCAGATGGCCGTCTACTTCTCCATGTTAAGCATGCAGTAGAAAGTGAACATACTCGCATCTTAATACGAACTGTGAACTCTGATGTAGTGGTTATTTCAATATCACTGTTCCCACAAATACAAGATATTGATGAACTATGGATTGAGTACGGTTGTGGGAAATACAGGAAACTCATTCCAATTCATGAGATCTGTGCTAAACTTTCACCGGAAATTTGCAAAAATTTATTGGCTTTTCATTCTGTAACTGGTTGCGACACAGTTTCCACATTTTGTGGCATTGGCAAGAAGACAGCTTGGAAGGTCTGGATGTCATTTCGTGAAACTGATTGTGTATGGTATCAGCTCTGTACAGGCACCTCTGATATTGACGATGAATGTCATGATCTGTTACAGCGATTTGTTGTACTACTTTATGATCAATCATCAGATCTTCAGAGCATCAATGATTGCAGATGAGCGTTATTTACAAGAAAGAATCGAGCCATCGAAAACATACCTCCTATAGCAGATGCTTTGACACAACACATCAAACGAGCTACTCTCCAAGCAAGAATTTGAAACAACAGCCTCATTGCACATTACACAATACCTTCACCAATTAAGTGGGAATGAATAATAAATTCAGGAGGATCATATCAACTTTTGTGGATAACAATTTCAGAGATGTCAAAGCACTCTAAAGAACTTACCTCCTGTACTTGCCGCAAGCGATGCACATCTTGTAAAGGTATTAAAATGGAAATAAAACGTATGAAACTTCGTGTATGTGAAGGGCAGTGTTTAGAAAGTGATAAGAAAATATTGTATTGTACATTCTTTTGTTTCTCATTCTTGTACCTATAAATGTCTGAAACTTATCGTACGGTTATGCCTCTTAAGTGTACCTCATGTCATTGATTTTAAAACGGAAATGAAAGTTTCATAGCCCCAAAAAACCCTAGAATATATTTACATATGCATAAAAATTTACAATAATAACATTTGCTACTTAAACAGTTATAAAGCCACAGTATTAATTTTTGGATCCCATAAAAATTAGGTACAGTCGTTGAAAAAAAAAGTAAACACCCCTACTAATTCCTCAACAAATTATCGTAGAAGAGAGTTATTGGTACCGAACGATTGGAAATAAAGTCTACTTTTAAATGATGCATATAAAGTTTGCTTAGGGGGCCATCTACATATTAAAACGAACCATAACTTTGTTTTTTTACAATAGTAGTACACAATTCTGACAGCATAAATGAACTCTACACCTTTCAATTAGCCTAAAAGCAATTTTTTATGCAATTAGTACGATACGTTTCCGAGAAATTAATTGTTTTAAAACTAGCGTATTTCTTAATAAATCTAAATCCATCAAAAAAATTGTAGGTTGCAATTCATAATTTTTTCGAATATTAATTTCATTATTCATATTCATATCATAAATTTATAAAAATTGCAAATTCAGCGCATTTATGTTTGGGTATTGTGAAGACGATTTCGTTAGATACAGAGATGGCCGTTTTGTTGACAACGTATAGAGATTTATAACACCAGGACTTACTAAAAAAAAACTCCAATTTGGTAAACGAAGACTTTGTTTATTTCATCATCAAAGCAGATGGGAGAGGTACAAGGGGGAAGAGATAGGAGCCTCTTTTTAAAACGACATCACGAGGCTAGAGACAGAGCAGGAGTATCTGGAATAAACAGTTACAACTTTCTTGCTTGGCGGGCTACAATATCGACAATCTACAAGTATTTTGCGCCATGCACAAGAGGCGGAGAGAAAACATTAGCTGGTATGGATTCGCCAAATACATACGGTAGGCTTCTACCATATATTAATTGTGTAGGGGCGCCAGATTGTGGGCTGCTAACATTCCTGAATCATGATAGGCGCAGTCTGATCTGTACATTGATACAGCTGCGGTTAAGTGTAAAGAAAAAAATAAAAAAATGTTTCTAGATAAGGCATAGTAACAGACCGAATTCGTTAGGCGAAAAGGCATGAGAATGTAACGTGCATTACCACAAAAATGCAGAATTGACATACATATGAACAAGAGGGTGTGAATGTTAAAGCGTATTGCGAAGATAATTCTAATGAACAGATTGCATGTTAAGTGATTTTAAATGATGAGTAATATTCATGCCCAAATAAGGAAATGCCCGAAGTTAAAATGCTTTCGTTTTTAACAGACAGCAGTAACGTTTTTCTACAAGGTTAGATCGTATGTGTGAGAAACTCACAAAGTAAAAATGGATACTGAATCACTGATTTTATTTATTAAAGAGATGAGTAACTAGAATAATTTAATTTAAATGTGCAGGGCCATTAATACAATCGCTTTAGCTTTTAAATGTTGAATTTAATTTAGGGGCTGCACTGTTTGACTATAGTGCACTAAAATAAATAAATTATTAAACAGAAATTTTAATTGAAACTGCTGGGGGGGGGGGGGGATGGAACGCAAACATATATAACGAGATAGTCGTTATATATATCACCTGGGACACCGCAAAAAAACTTTTTGTTGACCCGTGTGCATGGGCAAAACAGCAAGAAAAATTGTTACACGTATAAATATATTTTCAAAACAATTTTTTTTTTAACACGTTGTTGTCATGAAAGTTCAACAGTCCTAAGATATTTTATGAATTGATATTTTCTAAATTGTCTTTATGGATATCCACCTTAACTAAAATTTTCTTCAAAAATTATGTATACCATGGTATATTTTTTTTTATCCGAGTCGAATCTGACAGCAAATATTTAAGCAGCATATAACTAAACCATTGACTGCTCTTCATCAAAATATTGATCCTGACTAGGATCATTATAGGAAAAATAAAAGTACTAACAATAAAAAAAAAATATTATATATAAACACAAATGCAACACTTGAAATAAAAAGTAAATAATAATAAGTGAAATGTGTATTTGTAAACTAATAAGCAATTGTAATATGATTTAAAAGAAAATTGAACATGATTAACAAAAAATGTAATGTTTATGCACGCAGCATAGGATGACAAAAAAAGAGGTGCGTGAAGTACGCCCATGAAAAAGGTGTCACCCTGAATCTTGTGTAGACCAGAAGTATTATGGCGTCGGCTTAGGGCTTCGGCCTTAGATGGGGAGGAAGTTTTGAGACTCATACAGTGCCCGCTTATATGAGTCCCTGCTCCTCCGAAGACACTAGCGGTCCTCACAAGGAGCACACGTCAGTTTACAAGCAAAATTTGATTTTTCTGTGGATTGGAACACCAATTCAAAAGGATTGTCTCTCAACACAATTAAGTTTTGGACCCTAAGGGCAATAATTTTGAAGGGGAACAAAACATTCGAAAGGGAGAATTAAAAATAAAAAAATAGATATATGTCACATATATATCAAATCAAAAAGGGGTAGACAATCCTAGAGTGAAGAGAGACATAAAAAAGTCATAATCAGGTTAAATAATGCACAAGTCGTATAATTAGAAGGTAACTAATTGGTTGACTTAAAGAAAATGTTATCAAGTTACATGTGAAAAAATATTTTTTATTTATTTTTTTTAAATAACTGCAATTATTAAACGCGTTAGTTGTCACTGTTAACTGAAATGTAACTATAAAAGAACAAATGTAAAATAATTGTTAAAAAAATGTAAATAATAGTTAAGTGTATGTAAATAACATAAAAGTGTAAAGTGATTCAAAATATTGTTCACAAGAGATCTTCGAAGCAAGCGGTCATGGGCCAGACATAATGTTGTCAAAGATCTGTTGTAAGCAACATACATACAACCTAGGCCTCTGGTTGCACACTTAGCTTCACAATACATGTCATAAGAAAAAAAAATGTAAACAAAAGTATATTATTTTCTGTTTCTTAAATTATAGTATGTGGATGATAAACATTAGGGAAGTAGTGATTGTTTAAGTGACTTGTAGCATCTAATAAATGTCCATATCGAGGTGGTGCAAGAAGTAACCTATCAATATGCACACGAAATGCTGTATTCTCAGCAGCATACAACCTCTTGATCGAGAATGACACAGGTGAATGTTTGAAAGTTACAATGTATGGTCCAGTGTATTTAGGTTTGAATTTATCAACAGATTTTAAGTACACAATATCTTTGAGACAAATGGTTCTTAATTTAGCTTTTCGACCGTAATGTTTATATCTTTTATCATGTGCTGATTTAATGTTATTGTAAGCCTTGTCATATACTTTGTGTAAATCTGCAAGTAGTTTATGTATTTCAATATGTTTATCTAGAAAAGGTTGATTGCTATTCTGATCAAAAGTGTCAAAAATTAATGAAAGTTCACGTCCAAAGTGCAGAAGATTAGGAGTGAATAATGTAGTTGAATGTTTTGAACCATTATAGAGCGACTTGTGTATAAATATTGCATTTTCAAATGAGTGACCTTCCTGTAAGAGTATATTAACAGAGTATTTGATTGATTTATTGATTCTCTTCGAAAGAGCATTACTTTGTGGCCTCGAAACAGAGCTGTGAAGTACCTTAATACTTAGAGTATCATTAAAAATGTTGTATATTTGGGATGTATATTGGGGTCCTAAGTCTGATAAGACAACAGGTCTCCCAAAGGTGGTTATATAAGAGAATAAACATTTAACGACTTTAGCTGCAGATGTATCATTAAGTGGAAAAAGTTCAACATGTCTTCAAAAGTGATCTGTAATAGTTAAAACATGTTTACCATTAGAAAAAGGTCCAACGAGATCTGTACTAATTGTATGGCCAGGGTATCTGGGCGTGTAGGTGGGTTTTAAGGGTGCAGGAGGGGTTTGATGATCTTTACATTGAAGACATTTGACACATGAAGCTACAAAGTTTAAAGTGTCAACATACATGCCTTTCCAAAAGTATCTTGATGATAGGAACTCATAGGTTTTATTAAAACCAAAGTGAGATAAATGAGAGATTGTTAAAACTTTGCTTTTAAAAGAGTTGGGAACAACAATGTGATATAAAAAAGTGTTGTTAAGATTGTTTTCTTTCTTTAACATTAAAACTTTCGAATCAGGATGTATGAAGTAATTAGGATATTTTTGAGAAGGTCCTTTCTTTAGAATATCCTTGTAAACAGTGGACAAAGTGGTGTCATTTTTTTGTTCAGTGCAGAAAATTTCATTTGAAATTTCCAATAAAGGATCTGGATTTGTTTGTTTCCAGATACAAGATAATTTACATATTTCTTAGTGGCACTTGAACTTGAATTATTACTGTCTGGTGTATCATAGTCGACAATAGGTAATGGTTGAGGGTCATGTATAAGTTCAGGGTTAGTAACAAGAGTTTGTTGATTGTTTTCAAAAGTACAGCGAGATAAATAGTCAGCAAGAACATTTGTTTTACCGGGGATATGTTTAAAAGTGTATGAGTACTCTGAAAGCTCCATGAGCCAACGAGAAATAATATCAGCTGGATTAGTAGTCTTGTTATATTTTTCTAAGGGTTTACTGTCAGAAAAGATTACAAATTGTCTGTTACATAAATAATATTTGAAAACAGTAACAGATTTATAAATTGCGATGAGTTCTAATTTAAGTGCAGGGTATTTTTTTCTGATGCCTTTAGAGATTTAGAAAAGTATGCAACTGGTAAAAGTTTTTGGTCATGCTCTTGCAGTAAAACACCCGAAATAGCAACATTTGACGCATCTGTGTTTAAATAAAATGTCTTGTTCCAATCAGGTAATCTAACCATGGGAGAATTAAAGAAAATTTCCTGTATTGTGTCCATGATTTCTTGATGTTTAACTGTCCATTTAAATTTAACTTTTGGAGTAGTTAGATTTATCAGTGGCTGTACTAACTCAGAAAAGGATGGAATTAAAGACCTATAAAATGTAATAACACCAATGAGTCTTTTTAGTTGACGTTTAGTTGTGGGTGTGGGAAAAGATGTTATTTTTATGATATTTGACTGAATTGGGGAAACAGACTGATTTTCTACATGAAATCCCAAATAGTCAATGCTAGATTTATGAAAAGTACATTTGCTAGGAGACAGGGCGAGGTTATATTTGGTTAAGATAGAGAGAATGTTTTTTAATTTATTACACATTTCATCAAAAGAGTTTGCACCTACAATGAAATCATCCTGATATGTATATACACCATCTAATTGTAATTCATCAAGCAAAGAGTCCATTAAAGCTTGGAAAATAGAAGCGCTGTTTTTTAATCCGAACTCTAATCTCTTGTATCTAAAAGAACCAAACATAGTAGTAAATGTCAACTGATTTTGGAATTTTGCTGGCAAATCAATTTGATGATATGCCTGATGAAAATCAAGAGAAGAAAAATATTGATACTGAGAAAGATTTGAAATGATGGTTTGAATTTTAGGTAGAGGTTAAGATGAGCCTTGAATTACAGTATTGATCATTCGGTGATCTAACGCGAGACGGAATTTTTGTTTACCAGTTCCGTCTGGTTTCTTTTTGACCAATAGCATGGGGCAAGCCCATTCTGAACAATGGCGTTCAATAATTTTGGCATCAAGCAGATCTTTAATTTGTTCCAAAGCACCTTTTTGCAAAGATTGAGGAAGGGGGAATGGAAGTGTTTTTATAGGATAGTCATTAATAAATTTCAAATCAGGTACAATCTTATGACTATGTCCAAGTGTATTTAATGATTTTGAAAAGGCAGGGTAATAATTAAGTAACAGTTTAGTCAATGTATTTGCTTTATTAGAACTTAAATGTGTAAGATTGAAATCGCTAGCTGACAAATCCTCTTTCCTCTTTTTTAATGTTTCGTTAGATGCCTGGATAAAATTTAGGAAGTGTTGTTCTGAGTTATGATGCTTGTCTAAATTATCAGAAAGGTACTCAAAAATTTCCTCAACCTCAGATAAATGTCCAATTTTTGTGTGTTTAGGGAGATGAATGGTAGTGTCAGAATTATTTTTAAGTGAAATAGAAATGATTTAATTGTACAGGCTTCTATTTGCGTTTAGATTTCTTATCCATTTGAATAATGGCATCATGACCTATTAATTCTTTTTTATCTGCCAAATATTCAAATAGATAATTTATGTCACGTTTGATATTATTGTTTGTGTAAACTGAGCACCATGTTTGCTCTTGGGGTTCTAGAATTATTTTACGGGTTAAGAAAACTGTTTGATTTGTCACCACATCACATAAGGTGTTACATTGATTACTTTCACTGACTTTTGACTTAGTGTGTGATGTTTCTAGTGGAATAGTCAAGCTGTTGTTAATCTGAATGCATTTATTGAAAGTATCAATGATAATGTTACATCTACTAATGAAATCAAAACCAAGAATACCCTCAAAACTGGAGGATTCAGGAATATCCACTATATAAAAGTGGTGCGAGAAGGATTTTTTTCTAACTTAATGGATGCTCTAATACATGAGGATAAAGAAACATCCGAATTGACAGTTTTGATGTTTATGGCTGTTGATAGTCTCTGGTATTTCAATACAGGTTTAAGTTCATTAAATAATTTTTGTGAAAGTAACGAAATGCTACTTCCCGGGTCAGCCATTAGGGTGATTTTATGGTTTGCAATAGTGGCCTTCACAAGAAGGAGTGATGGAGAATGCGTATTAACACTACAAATGATGTGAACATTGTTATCGCCTTCATTTTCTGTTTGAGTAGTGATATTTTTTGCGATTTTAATGTGATCTGAAGTTTGTGACCCGGTTGAATTAACTAACCTTTCTTTAGAGATTTTTGGTAATGTAGGGTCAATAGGAAATGTTGCTGATGTTAAGTCACATGGTTGAGACACAAAATCATCAGCATAAAAATTGTGTCTCTGTTCTAGTTTTCCTGAACATGGTAATTGTTGCGTCTGTTAAAATTTTCCCTTCTCTGTGTATTAACTCTTTTCCATTTAAAAACACTGTTGGGCCTGGTGGCCATTGCGGAAACAGAGTTGACACGTGACAACTTTTCTTTGTGGAAATTTGTGAGGGGGAAAACGTTTTGGGAAATTGCGAGTTTTGAAATTTTTTCTATAGCGCATCGCATTTGAGTTATACTTTGGGCTACCTTGCATGTCATTTTTTTTAGTTTCTGTTTTGGGTCCAGGCGGTGCAAGTGTTAACGCATTTATTTTTTCCGAGAGTTCCTTCAATTTTTCTTCAACGTTATTTTGAGATTTACTGACAGAGGGTAAGGAATGTAGAATCTTTTCATTATGCAGAATTTCGTGTAACATCTGTGCTCTTTCAACAGCAGCACGATATTCTGTGATACCTTCTTCTTGTAACTTTATTCGTATGTTAGCTGGCACAACCTCCGTGAATTTCATAAGTTTAATTGTGTTACGGGCATTCTCGTCGTTAATATCAGCATACACGGTTGCGGCTAACACGTTTAATCGGTGTGCCAGATTTTTAATTGACTCCGCTGGCAGAAGAGATAAACTCGAAAGTTCAACACCAGCCACGCACTTGCTCGGAGGTGAGAAAAATGCCGCAAATTCTTTTTCAAGCGTATCTAGATCGTTGATTTTTTGAAGTTCCGGATTCTGTGCATAAAAGTTTTGAGCGGGACCAATTAACTTCCCTACAAGTACAGCAATGGTAGTCTGCGGGCTGTATTTGTTAATTTCAGCGACCGACCTAATTTGGTTAAAAAAGAATTTAAGCAAATCCGGATCTCCATCAAATTGGTTAATGTTGATTTGAACTTGTTTAGCGGACATGGTCAACGGTTTACCTAACACAAATTCCCTAATCAAAAATTGTTACTGAAATTCTGCATACACATATAAATATAACACACATATAACAGATAAAAATTTAAATGAAATAAAGTAATGGAATAAAATAGTACAACAATCACATTAAAAATATAACGCACAACTTAAAAAAGATAAATAAACGGTCTCCTGTAAACCTTTTATAGAAAAAATAAAAAAAAAATATCCAGGGACAAAATTGTGTTTCTCAAAGTAAAAATAATATCGTTGCTTATTTTAAGCAAAAGAAAGAGAAACAAAAAAAAATTCGCAATAGCTCCTATTTTTTTTTAATGGATGGAACATGTACGTCTTTCAAAACAACACTACTAGGAGCAAGCAACTGAAATAAATACTTATTTTATCTTTTTTTTTAACAGAGAAAAAAAAATGCCATGTGTCCTTGTTTCTCTAAAAGGATAGAAATTAAACTTCTCTCAAATCAAAATATTTTCAAGCCGAAAGGCAAACTAGAAAAATCTTATTTTAACCTTCGTACATAATAGAAAACGGGACAAAGTATAATCCTCGTTAACTCTTTTTGAGAGAAAAAAAATTTCAACATATTTTAATATCCATTAAGAGTTAAGCAGAGGAGAATGCATCTGATATTAACTAAACATATTGGAAAATTCCATGCAATGCGAAAAAAATATATTTACAAATATTATAATAAACAGCACAAAATAACTTCACAAAATATTAAAAATAGCAATATCACTGTGTTTTCGTATCCTGTACAAAAACACAATAATATTAATAAAATCAATTCTCAAGTACTTGTGAGTACTTATGGAGTATGAAAGCATAAAAATGGAATGAAACAATTTAAAAAAATTATTAAAAAAATATTTCCAGAATAAACTGAAAAGAAATTAGTCGAACGAAAACAATCACATTGGGGGAATAAAAACATATGCTTTTATACTCTAAAATGTGTTATTTAAGAGAATCTAGCACTATTTATTTTCACTTTTTAAAAAATCTGATTTGTGAAACTTTTTTTTCTTTTTTTTTTTTTACTAATGCACTTTCATTTTTTTTAGATTGTGAACTTTTGTTTTTAAGTGCATATTTATCTAACTCTCTACGATTTTTTTAAATTGTAGACAATCGAAAGTTTATGGAGCACAACTTCAGGAGTCATTTGCTTGATTTTCTATTGATTGACTCCTTTGATTTGAACGACTCACTACCAGTGATTTGTATGTTAGCATATCGACTTTCACACAGTAAATACTAATTTTGTTGCACAAATTAGCTTGAGGAAAAAAATTTTAGCACACACGGAGATAAATGCACTTAGCAGATACGTTCATTCTTGAGGGAAATGCACACAATTTTTTTGCAGTGTATTTGTTTTCTTTGAAATGAGTCCTTCACTGAACTCAGGAATTCATATCAAATTTGTAGCATTTTCACAAACAGTAAGGTTTCTCAACGCGCTGTAGGATTGTAGAATTTGTAGGACTTTTGAAAACACAAGATTTGAAAAAAAAACTCTAATTGCACATCATTTTTGTTGGAATTTTGTAGACTGTCGTATGATTGCACAGAACACACGCGCACACCACAGTAGACACAAAGAGCACACAATTATTTGAAGAATCACCTTTATGTGATTGAGTTGAAAGCTGTTTCCTTAGTAGGGATGATTTATCAGCCGATTAATGCACTGTCCGGTGTATAAGCGAACGTAAAGTCGATGAAACGAAAAGGGCAGGGGGAATGTTCCGAGAGACAGGATAGAACGCATGCAGGTTTCTTCGGCGACCGGGGCGAGTAGTCGAAACTCTTCCGTCGGTGACGGGGTGCGAGCATTTGATTCCAAAACTCCAGGGGTTGGCAAAGAGGGAAGATAGAATAGAAAGCAGGCAAAGATGTTTCTTCGGCGAGGGGCAGTTGACGAGGGCGAGAAGTTCCCTCCAGGATGAAATCCTCCATCTTTTGACGGGGTGGTGAGCCGTTGATTCAAGGATGACTTTTCCTTAGATGACGGGGGCGAGTTTACTCGCAGCTCACTGCAACAGAGGGGTGCGACAGCCGGGAGGGATCCATCGCTCCACGAAGTCCATGCAGAAAAAAAGTCCCGAAGAAGATTGAAAGCACGTACCTCTCCCTTACTTTTTTTAGGAGAAAAAAAACTGGTCAGGCGACCAAAGTATGTGAAGACGATTTCGTTAGATACAGAGATGGCCGTTTTGTTGACAACGTATAGAGATTGATAACACCAGGACTTACTAAAAAAAACTCCAATTTGGTAAACGAAGACTTTGTTTATTTCATGATGAAAGCAGAAGGGAAAGGTACAAGGGGGAAGAGATAGGAGCCTCTATTTAAGACGACATCATGAGGCTAGAGACAGAGCAGGAGTGTCTGGAATAAACAGTTACAACTTTCTTGCTTGGCGGGCTACAATATCGCCAATCTACAAGTATTTTGCGCCATGCACAAGAGGCGGAGAGAAAACATTAGCTGGTATGGATTCGCCAAATACATATGGTAGGCTTCTACCATATATTAATTGTGTAGGGGCGCCAGATTGTGGGCTGCTAATATTCCTGAATCATGATAGGCGCAGTCTAATCTGTACATTCATACAGCTGCGGTTAAGTGTAAAGAAAAAAATAAAAAAATGTTTCTGGATAAGGCATAGTAACAGACCGAATTCATTAGGCGAAAAGTGCATGAGAATGTAACGTGCATTACCACAAAAATGCAGAATTGACATACATATGAACAAGAGGGTGTGAATGTTAAAGCGTATTGCGTAGATAATTCTAATGAATAGATTGCGTGTTAAGTGATTTTAAATGATGAGTTATATTCATGCCCAAATAAGGAAATGCCCGAAGTTAAAATGCTTTCGTTTTTAACAGACAGCAGTAACGTTTTTCTACAAGGTTAGATCGTATGTGTGAGAAACTCACAAAGTAAAAATGGATACTGAATCACTGATTTTAATTTATTAAAGAGATGAGTAACTAGAATAATTTAATTTAAATGTGCAGGGCCATTAATACAATCGCTTTAGCTTTTAAATGTTGAATTTAATTTAGGGGATGCACTGTTTGACTATAGTGCACTAAAATAAATAAATTATTAAACATAAATTTTAATTGAAACTGCTGCGGGGGGGGGGGGGTGGAACGCAAACATATATAACGAGATAGTCGTTATAGGTATATTAGTATTACTGCTACACAAAAAATTAGCACATTAGGAGCATAATTTTAGGAGATACAAATAAAAATATGAAAATGCAATTTAACATTAGAAGCACTAAATTTTGAATGTCTATAATTCAAAATCTTATCATTCAAATGGCTTGAAATTTCACTTCTAGGCATAGTTTGAACCGATGATTTGAAATATTTCGTTAAATTTGGGTATTGCCATTGAAAAAAATGAAGTTTGAATTCGTTTTAACATGTAGATGGCCCCCTAAGCAAATTTTATATACATCATTTAAAAGTAGACTTTATTTCCAATCGTCCGGTACCAGTAACTTTCGTCTACGATAATTTGTTGAGGAGTTAATAGGGGGTGTTTACTTTTTTTTTCCCACGACTGTACATTGTTGCCATAATGACTCTCTGTGCAACGCTACATTGTTTTGGCAAATTTTCAGAAAATATTTGGGATAAGATAGAAGTCATATATACCGTCTGAAAGGTAATTATCTGACGAACTGAAGATATGAGACCCGTTTTCAGCTACATGCAACAAAATCCAAGTTATTTAGCAAAATGTTTTGATTTGTTTTTTTTATTAATTTATAAATATTTGTGGTATTATGAACATAAACAATGATGTCAAATATACCGTTGGAAAGCGCGTTTTCTCTGAATTAATAATCACTAAATATATAGGTTAATATCAAAATATTAACCAGAGTTCTATAGAGAAATGTAGAAGCACTTCTCAAAACTTTGACGGCCATATTGATTACGACATCATCGCCGCTAGAGGGCCAGGAAAATTTGTGTCCCGGGCTTTTTGGACTAGTCTATCCATGTACTATCTGAGGCCAAAGTGGTGCATTGGTTGCCAGATGTAAAATATTTCGGTATAATTTTGAGCTAACTCACCCCACTATTTGAGAATAGAGGGCATTTGAACAACCGATTTTCCGTTTTGAAAAAACTTGTCAATGCAGTATTCAAACTATCAAGTGACGTTTCTGAAAATCATAAGCAGTAAAAGGAACTTTGTCTTTATAAATGGTTTTTATTATGTTAAAAATATATTGATTTTTAATTTCCCTAAAGGTAGAAAAACCTTTTGTTACCCCTGCGTAACTCGGAAGATGCTATTGTACATTATAGTTCTTGTTTATATTATATTATACTAGTGTAAGAAGCATATGTTTTTCTTACATTGCTCATTAATATAAATATTATGTAATCTTATAATATTTTATAAATAGCATAATTAATTAAATTACTACTTGTGGTGGTTTTCCGTGATTTTATAAAATAGACAAATCTAAAAAATAATCAATGTTTTCATTTAAATATGGTATTTTTCTATTATCAAAAAATACAACAAATGCATAAGTAATATTTTATTTTTCTTCTGAAAGATAAAAACTTACCTTCTATGCGTAAACACATATTTTACAAATGTAAAAAATTATGAATGTTAATAAATAACCATGAAATAAAAAATCTAATCTGTATTCTTGGCAATTGGTGGTTACCACCGAGATCCTCTTAGATACCTATTTTAAAAAATGTTTTAAGGCTTCGTGATTTTTATACACCCAAGACTACAATTCAATTTACTGAATTTTAAAACACTATTAAAGGAAAAGCTATACATAATATTCATTATTTATCTAATTTAAATCGATAATATCCCGTTTTATTATTCTTAGAACATCAATGTGTTTTGACCACATCAGTTCTCCGTGTTATTAAGCTAAATTATTTTCAAATAGGCATTCAAAGTTCTTCATTCTACCTTAAAATCAACTTCAGATCTTTCACATTAACTGAGAAGAACCTGAAGAATGATTTAACAGTGCTGTCTCTCACAATCTTTACCCAGAGAAATACAAAAGACGGCAAAATAAAAAAAAATCAAACTATGTTAATATCCACGAAAAATAGTGCAAATTGAATAATATAAGATCTAAACAATAATAATAGATTTTTTTTTACATTCCAACTAATTGTACTATTACGAACTATGATTTTGATAAATTTAGTGAAATAAATGTGCTGGACTGGTTTCAAGACGTCTGCATATCGCTTCCAACCGGAATTCCTTACACCCTAAAACCGACTCTGAACTAACTAGTGTGAACTAACTTCTGTGAAGCGTTAAGACCACTGCTATAATAGTAACGGACAAATTTTGTGATTGATAATTATAGCAGCGTCCAAAAACATTTAGATTATGAATTTTAAGACTTAAATTGTATCAAAATAATGATTAACAATATATATGTAATTTAATAAAAATATTTTAATTTTCCTATTGAATATATATTTAAATAATTAACTGAAGGCAATATATCTAGATTTTCCATTTGAAATTTACATTTAATACAAATAAATAATGCGTGTTAAAAATACTATGTATTGACAATTTTAATAATTTGAGCGTTTTTCAAATATATATATCAATATATATCAATATTTTTTGTATTCAATGAGAAGTTGCTCGGGAAATTCTAGATTTTGTTTAGTTTGTTGTGCTATTTTATGAGTAATATAATTTTAATAAAAAATATCTGATAATTTGTATTTAACAGTTTTCTTATGTATTGTGTAATGAAATACATTTCATTTCACCGAACTCTGCT
This sequence comes from Maratus speciosus, assembly GCA_963932465.1. Lineage (NCBI taxonomy): Eukaryota > Metazoa > Arthropoda > Arachnida > Araneae > Salticidae > Maratus > Maratus speciosus. The sequence continues at coordinate 479,732,401 of OZ010786.1, forward strand.
TTATTTAAAATAAAAATATGGAAAAATATTTGAGCCTCTACCATTACAATTAAAAATATATTCTTCACGTGCATGGATAGAAAAATGTATACCTTCAGTGATTCGGATAAATGTAGCTTTCACTTTTGATTACTATTCAAAACACAAGATGGAACTAAGTATCCATCTGTATGAATATTTATCTTTAAGAGAAGTTTCGAATAAAATTAGCTTAATCTGCCTAAATTATCTGAAAATGTAATTTCGGAATCATTTGTGAAGAGCTCACGTACTTATAAATCAAAAATCTTGAAATCATTCTGGACTAATTAGTATTCAATACTAGAGAACTTCTTAAAGAGGTGTGGATGGAGCTTCAAATATTAGAAGAGTTTTTGGAAATATAACTGAAATACAACAGAAGTCTTAACGCCTGTAACACTTGTTTTTGAAAGTATTTTTCAATGGAGATTGCATTGGCTTTAAGATGTTTAAATTTGCATTGCGAAATGTGTACTCACCGAGTAGTTTAATCATTAAAATGATATTTTAAAATTCATATATCACACGTATTGAAAAAAAAATGATAATTATTTAAATTTGAATAGCGATTCTTTAACTTTTACATCAACGTATGCTTTTCAACTATTAACTACTTGAATACTTACGATTTACAGAATAATAAAAGAATTGTTTTTAATATAAATTAAAAATAATTAGAAAAACGAAAAGCTGAATGGAATTAGATATTTTGTATTTAATGTATTTCCACGGAATAAAATTCACGAACGCACCTGTTAGTCTTAAAAAAAAAAGAAATTTTTTACAAGCTTTGAAAACTATGCTAATTTACTGTAAATATATTGCTATTTCCAAAATTTGCATAGAAAGAGATAGTGTGTTCTTTAACGATGAAAAATACCGATATAATAACCAAACTCAAGCAAATTCAAAATATCTTCCTAATATATACTCAAATAACAATGTAACTTCAGCAGTTTCCCGGATTGATAATGTAGGCTTTACAAATTGAAATAAGTATCATTTGCATGAAAAACAATTTGAATGGAGCTTTCGAATAACATTCATTAGTTCTTCCGACATTTTCTGAAAACGTAAGTTCAAGAGTATTTGGGAAAAGCTGATATATTTTAAACCTTTAATTCTAAAAATAGTTTTCAATAAATAGTTTTATATTCGACAATACTTAAAGTGTTGTGATTATGCTTAGGAAAATTTTAAGGAGTCACAGGACCCTTTTTCGAAACGATGAAAAAATCGCCTTTACAAAAGTACCAAAACATAAATAATATGCATTTATGATCTTTTTATCCCCTTTCTGCCTAATATATTCTTAGTTAAATTATCCATAAAAATAAATGTTGTATATACAAAATTAATATTTAAGTTTTAAATTTAAAAATTCATCTCACAAATGCGTGAATTAAATTCATTAAATGCTACGCTCATGATAAAACTCTAAATTATGCATAGGGGAGTGTAGTACACAGTGAGACGAAAATTATTACTTAACGAATGGCAACGATTTTTATTCTTTTGAAAAATTGTTTGCTACATCTTTAAGCTACACAAATACGCTACACATTAATGTATAAATGATTTTTAAAAAGTTATTTATAAAAGCACAGAAGCAGCATAACGGAGTATCGAAAATTTTCTCACTGTGTACTACTTGTGGTACACAGTGAGACAATGTATGTATTTTCTTAAATCATACATTTTTACGCTCTATCAATAATTTTCTGCAATTTATGACTTCTAATTAATATTTCTAGATTTAAATTTTTTTTTAAATATGAGCTTTGGGTGGACAGTGGCACACATTGGGCTAACTTCATGCAAATTTTCAGCCTCTTACGTTTAGTAGATTTCACTAGCCATCACACGCTCCCCACACACATACAGATAGAGAGAGAAAAACCTTCTTTTATTAATAAATAACTTTTTTTACAGCAGAACCGCATAGTAGATACATAATAAGGCACGTCTCACTGTGTACCACAACTGTGTGTCTCACTGTATACTTTCGTTACGTTGTAACAAAATGGATGCCACATCTGTTACATCAATTTCATCGCTTTAAAAGGTTTATGTCGTTTTGTCGAAATAACATATTATTAGGTATAGCTAGGTTTGGTTAAGTAAATATAGGTCATATTGAAGGAAATAAACTAAAATAGACGTTTATGTAACTTTAACCACTATAAAATAAACAATTATTTACTATTTTTTCGGACGAGTAACTGAAGTGCCAAAACTACATCCACGTGTTGCATAAGATGAGGTGGTTCAGTGTGTGTTACAGCTAGGAGAAAAAATTATATCTATATGTCAAAATAGCTGCTGTCTCACTGTGTACCATGTCTCATTGTGTACTCCCTTACCCTATAGAAAAACAGTTTTTAACAAAATACTATCATAACACACCTACTTCTAAATTAAAATCAAAATACTTAGATAAAGTTTTTTTAAATTTAATTTTAGTACAAAATATAAAAACATACAAAATTTTCAAGTTTTTTTTTTCAAACTTTTCAAGTGAAAAAAATAAATAACCAAAATATGCGATTTTCTCTAGTTTTAGCATGAATACTATAAAGAAAAGCATATTTGGCTAATTTTTTTAAACTGTAGCTTATACAGTTTTAAAGTAACAGTTCACGCAAACTCCTAGTTTACTAATATCAGAAAATGCCTTTTAAAGTTTCAATATGAGCGTACTTTCAATTGTACTCACCGTCTATAAATGATTATAACTCAAGAAATAATGCAGATTTTTGAATAGGTTTTTTTACATATTGTTGAGAAATTTTTAAAATTTCAGAATAAAACAAAATACGAAAACTGATTTTTTGAAAGTTCAAAGGTCACGTGCCCACTTAAGAAATGAAACGAACACAGAAGTTAAGCATTAATGCGTTCACAACTTGTGAAAGTATGTGTTAATAATGTTTGCATTAACTTTATGACGATTAGTTTACATTACATAAGCTGTGACCATGTACAGCCGTGAAAAAGAAAAAAAAAAGTAAACACTCCCTACTAACTCCTCAACAAATTATCGTAGAAGAAATTTACTGGTACTGAACGATTGGAAATAAAGTCTACTTTTAAATGATGCATATAAAATTTGCTTAGGGGGCTATCTACATATTAAAACGAATCCAAACTTCATTTTATTTTATGACAATACCCAATTTTAACGAGATATTTCAAATCTTCGATTCAAACTATGGCTATACATCGAATTTCAAGTCATTTGCATGATACGTTTTTGAATTATAAACATTCAAAATTTAGTGCTTCTAATGTTAAATTATATTTTCATATTTTTATTTATATCGCAAGAAATTATGCTCGTAATGTGCTAATTTTTTGTGTAGCAATAATACTAATATACCCAAACATAAATACGCTGAATTTGCAATTTTTATAATTTTATGATATGAATTATGAATTATAAAATTAATATTAAAAAATTATGAATTGCAACCTACTATTTTTTTGATGGATTTAGATTTATTAAGTCCTGCTTTATGGAAATCCAAAATTTCACATTTTTCTTCCAAGCAATTTTCAAATTATGCTTAAAAAACCGCAAAATGATGGTTTAAGGGGCCGTCTATAATAGAAATGACTAGTTATTTTGACATTTCTTCTGCTGTCCTGTAATATAGCAGGCTTCATTGACTTTTTAAGGTGCCTTGATCAAGATGGGGGCTCTCTCGGTTAATAATCGAGTTCAACTTCAATTTGGATACAGCCCTTAAAATACGCTCGTTTTAAAATAATTTCTCAGAAACTTATGGTACGAATTGCATAAAAAATTATTTTTAGGCTAATTGAAGGGAGTTGAGTTCATTTATGCTGTCAAAATTGTGTACTGCTATTGAAAAAGCGAAGTTATGGTTCGTTTTTATATGTAGATGACCCCTAAGCAAATTTAATCTATATCATTTAAAAGTAGACTTTATTTCCAATCGTTCAGTACCAGTAACTTTATTCTACGATAATTTGTTGAGGAGTTAGTGGGGGGTGTTTACTTTTTTTTCCACGACTGTACATTGATCATTAAAATGATAATTTGACACGCAAAAAAACGCATAGAAAATAAAGAAGGTAATAATTTTTATTTAAATGAAATATTTAAAAATTTTAAAATTTTAACCATTTTAAAGATATAAAACTTTGTATATGACGCCACTATTTTCTGATTATTTCTAATATTATTTGTTTATCCAACTGAGACGTTTGCCCCTTTTTTCCGTTTCCCCAAAACAACTTAAATCGGTTGTAGGCAAAACTATTTCTAACAGAATTGTATTTTAAGATATGTTTGAAATAAAGTAACATAAAGTGTATTCTAGAAAGAAACAGATAAAAAAAAGTTTAATTATCATTAGTTTTATAATCGTTTTTTGGAAAATGGAGGAAAGTCCTCAGACGTTCAGAGGATTAAATTTACGTTCTCTTATTAAAAACAACCCTAATGTAAAATTTAGTCACATTTTGTTTTCCGCAACCTTTCTTACATTGTATAATAAAATGTATTTCATTGAAAATCTATATAAGAATTGTTACTGATAGAAATTCAATTTCCATAATGAGTTTCTCGATAAAGTGAAAGTAAGCAATTGTTTTAATAACAATTGCATAGAATATCATAAAAATGAAAGCAGAAATCATAAAAATTATTGTAACAATTCTTAAGTCGACTTCATTATGTAAGTAACTTTTCGAGATACATAATTGGGGTAATGTCTTCTGACATTTACTTAGGTGCTATTTACGTATTCATAATTTAATAAATTCGCTTCCATACAATACTGCAAGGATGAATCTGACTGTGAATTACTCTCTGTTTTATACAATTCTCACAAAGTCCTTTCAGCACTTGCTAACTTAATTAGCTTAATCTGCTTACGAGCAATTCATGGTTGACATTATTTCTAATTGAAGGTCAGGAGAAATGAAAATCATAATGCCGCTTTCATTTAAATTCTCTCAAATCATTAATTTCTTAGTGCATTTGAGAGTAAGTTAAAGAATTCGAAGTGATTTTTGTTCAGTTGGACAATGCTTATTAAGGCAATGGGAAATGCATGAAATGCCGAAAATGGACTTAAGTTTGATCTTTGATGAGAAAGCCCGTAATTGATATAGACTATTACCTTTCTTTATATTTCTTTATATATATTTTATACAAATTAAAAAACATACATTTGTTAAATTGTAGAGAACAATAATTAAAATGTTAATATTATACAACTAATTTATTTTTGATCTTAGATTAGTAAGCCTGTAATTAATGTTGATTATTACTTTTCTTTGCATTAATTTATATTTATTTCACGCAATTAATATATATATATATATATATATATATATATTAAATTGCAGAAAACAATAATTAAAATTTTAATTCTATACGATAAACTTATTCTTGAAAAATTATTTAGCCATGATTAGGAACTCAAGGTTACGTTTTTTTTTTAGTAGCTCTTTTTTATACTTATAATTATGTTGTTTTTCATTTATACCTGAAAATATACATTATATATATATATATATATAACCAAAAACCAAACCAAAAATTCGAAACCACGGAACTGATCCGAAGATAAAGATACTAAACCAAATGACAACGACAAAATAACTAAAAGCAACTAACTTCAAAAACAACATACTTTAAAAACGGCAAACTTTAAAATTATTCAAAGTAAAACCAGAAGAAATTGAATCAATGGGGACAGGCGGCAAGCACTTTCGACTTGCTCTGCGGGGTTAAAACCAGTTTTATGTGCACAACACCTCCCCAACAACCTGTCAAGACCAAATGGATAAAACTAACAAATCGAATGAGCTGCCAAGAACCCATCGAAAACCAACAACTAGACGTGAAACTTCAAACTCACGTGCACGCAATCCCTAAACGGTCAAAATTACAGTTACTCCTCTCTTCCCATCCACATTACCTCTAAATCTCTGCGATAAGTCTTACACTTTACGAAATTTCGCAGCAGACTCTTCAAAAATTTCTCAGGATAGCCATGGTGCAATGCCAGAATATACCATTTGTAAAGTTCTTCATTCCCCCCCCCCGTTTTTCATGTCAGTCTATCTATACGGTTTAACCCGCTAAAAAAAATATTTCTAAATATTGAGATATGCACATTTGATCCAAAATTTAACTTTTTTATAGTGTGAAAGTTAAAGCTTTTTCGTTTGTCATAGATATCTGTTTTTATCTCACCATTTTTTATCTCGATATTAATGTCTAAATAATTGACCATGTTTTTACTTTTTGACTCCAATTTCAAATTTAAACCTTTAGGATAGCAATCAAATTTTTCTTTTTTCACATTATTGCATCTGACTATTAAAACGTCATCAATGTAACGAAAGCACCTCATATCCTCATTTATATCAATTTGTTCCTCGTACATATATAAGTAGATATCAGCTAAAATCGAACTACAACTTCCCTCCCCCCAATTGGAATACCTGTAGGTTGTTTGTAAACAATTTTCTCGTCATATAAGTAGTTCTCACTCACTACAAAATTAAACAAATTAGTAAAACATTCCTGTCCGATAGTTGAGGAATTATATTTATTGAAAAACTCCATAATTTTTATTTTAAGATTATCCAAACCTATACTATTATACAAATCTTCAAAATCATACGCTGTTAAATTTGAAATGTTATTCATTAGATTTAAATGTTTAATTAACTCAAAGCTGTTTTTTATTATACAATCCGGCTTATCTTTCAATACTTCATCAAAAATCTCTTTTAATAATTTCAACAATTTTTTATTACAATTTTCCAAATATGAACCGAAACCACATGTTATAGCTTTAAATACAACCGGATCTTTATGAAACTTTGGAACCATTACCAAATATGGAAAACTAGTACTATTTTGCTTTATTTTGATTTTTTTATAATATGCTTTCACTCTATTACTAATAACTTGTTTCCTTGATTTAACAGTTTCATAATTTATTTCATTAGCATAAGCCTCCCTGAGTAATTTACCATGTAATGTTTGCTCACCCGCAAGAAAAGCTACACATCTCTGCAAATAATTTCACAGTAGAGGCACAAGAAAATTTGCAAGATTTTACTGTAACCATGAAATTTTAGTACTTAACTCCGCACGCAGAAGTAAAAACGTGCACAAAAGCTTAAAGCTCTTAAGATTGAAGACGTAGGATGAGGTTTGGTGTGTTTCGTAATTTTAATTTCTCACACAATCCACACCTCTTCTGTAGTCACAAATGGACATATAGCGTAATAAACTGATTGTTCATATAACTAGACTTATGGAACTTTTTGTGCAGAACTATGACAGACATAGTAGTGGAATAAAACGCAAAATGAATTTTTGCGAGATGTGTCAATTTTCTTGCGGGTGATCGATATTTTTTGTTATAATGTGAAAAAGCAACTTGAAAAGCAATATACAAATCTAATAATTTGTTCAAAATTTATTGTGCTAATACTGCAAATCAGTATTTTCAAATAAGTTAGTTCAAAGTTTCAACCTCATCAGGAATGGTTGGTTCTTGGCTCAATGTTTACGTGCGACAGGTTATTTTAGACCTTTTTTATTCCACCGACTTTGCGACATTTTTATATGTTTAGTCAGTATAAATAATAACAGATTTTTTCTTCATTTTAAAATCTTTTAAAATCTACGTTAACCTTATGTTAGAGAAACACTAATAGACAGATGTTTTAAGTTGTATTTAAAAAGCTAATTTTCATTACCTACATATTTATTACCAATCGATTGAAGAAGAAACAATGTTCTGAATAATGATAAGAAGTGATTGGTGAATATCACTAATGTATTGCTGTTGGAGGTAAATCTGAAATGCAAATTTCAAAAGTGCTTAAAATGTATAAATAAACAAGCTGATACTTCCGAAACAGACCTTCCATAATTTTCAAAGATTTTCACTTTTTAAAATGTAATGCAAACATTCTATTCAACCAAATAAAAATGGCAAATGAGAAAATATTTTCTTTTGTTCTAGCAAGATCATTTTAAAATACTCTGTACCTGAATATTAAAAAATAACTAAATTATAATAAAGGTAATTGGCTGTTTTATACCATTTTTCTTGGCATTTAACTCTAGAATTACCGAGGCGGGTCATCTGTGACCCAAGACGTGATTTATCGCTTGTAACACTGCTGATTTTCAAAATAAAACTTTGAAACTTTTTGACTTTTCCTAAATATTCAGTTTAATGCCTTAACACGAAACCAGTTGAAATTTAACGAAAACGTTTTTATCTACATGACTGTATACCAAGAATTACCATGATGGGTCATCTCTGATCCAAATAAAATAATGGCTTTTTGTTTTATTTCAACAAACTTTTCATAAGTATATTTTTGAATAACAGTAAAATAATGTAGGGAAATGTATTGCACTTACTTTACACAAAACAGGATGAAAGAAAGGGGGAGGCGGGAGGTCACACATCTGCCATGCCCTGCAATGCAAGTGTGTGTGGTTTTGTTCGGTTTCAAGTTATTGTTGGAATGTTGCAGAATCTTTTTATCTCTGTTATATCTAAGATATTACTAAATAAAAGGAATATTTTGCCTGTCACAAAAAGCGCAAGGCAAAAAAAAAAAAAAAAAAAAAAAAAAAAAAAAAAAAAAAGGAGTCTGTTAGTGGCGTTACAGTTTCTCACATTTATAGTGATGGCGTTGATTTCGAAGTCTTTCGAATGAGGGAATTTTACAATTGTGAAGGTACCTTTCCGAAAATGATTCTAGCAAAGAAATTACATGTGATAATTATAACAATTTTGACATAAACTACAAAAAAAAAGTTTGCTGAAAATGCCCATAAAATCTCATCGTCCGAATCCAGTTGAAGTAACAGTGAGCTGAATGAAAATCTCCAAGTAAATGATGTGGGGGAAGTCATGAAACACCATTAAATCGTATGTTTTTTGATGAAAATACGAAATATATGAGAGCAAAATAAAGGAGATTATTAAAAAGAAGGGGGAGAAAGATACAAAATAAATTACGCTTTCAAATTGATTTGAAAGACGCCAAAAATTTAATTCTATATTTAAGATAGAGACACAGTGTTGAATTTCTGCTCGTCATGATTAGTTGATACCTATTCAAAATCTAGTGGTTCAATACCGAGCGGTCATAAATACATGAGTAGTTTTTAATGATTAACAGGTTCTAATAGCAGAAGAGTATATATTGTAAACTTAACAGAGTAGTTCAGAGATCAATATATTACAAAATACCAGAAGATATCCGTCCATGGAATACAGAGATGATTCAAACAAATTAACATGTAGCCAGAAAAAGCAACTCTAAGACAACAAAATTAGTAGTGTGCGCGGAAACAGTTTATAAGTTGCGTGTGGACTATGCGCAGGAAAAAAAAGGCCATAGCATTTTATGTGAATTGATTGGATGAAAAATAGTACAATACAGTAAAAAAAAATCCCGGAGCTATATATATTTCAATTTATAGTGTTTTAATACCTTATTAATCTGTAGGAACATTATTGCAGAATTTATATTGATAATTATTAAATATATATATAAGTATGTGTTATTTGAAAGAGCCGTGAAAATCTGAAAGTATCAATTCTCAACTTGGAAATTAAAATTTTCTTCGGTGGTATCTATTCATATAGTAGTGTGCGCGGAAACAGTTTATAAGTTGCGTGTGGATTATGCGCAGGAAAAAAAAAGACCATAGCATTTTATGTGAATTGATTGGATGAAAAATAGTACAATGCAGTAAAAAAATTCCGGAGCTACATGTATTTCAATTTATTGTGTTTTAATATTGTATTAATCTGTAGGAACATTATTACAGAATTTATATTGATAATTATTAAATATATATATAAGTATGTGTTACTTGAAAGAGCCGTGAAAATCTGAAAGTATCAATTCTCAACTTGGAAATTAAAATTTTCTTCGGTGGTATCTATTCAACAAATTTAATATTATGTAATAGTCTAGTAGCTAAATTGTATTAATCATTAATTAAAATCCATTGTATTAATAATCAAACCCTATTGCCTGTCCGTATTTTCCATAAAAATCGAGAATAACATCACTGAAGGCCATTGGTCAGATATTACCCACCGCGGTTGTTCTAGTTATAAAAGAAACACGGTAATTCTAGTGTTAAACAATTATTTCATCATTGAAAATAGAGAGCATTCGCAAATAGATGAAGGCGTTTTTACGATATATTTTAAGTGTGGAAAAATGTAACAAATACATCCAAATAAATATTTACAAATGTAGAAATCATGTAAATATCCAAACGCAATTTAGAATCTTGGATACATAATAATAAAAAGAGGAGTTTAACAAAGCCTTTTCGAAAAGTTTTCTTAAGCTCTTATACAAAACTAAGTTCATCAAATTATGTTTCAATATATATCTTGTGTTTTTTCCTACTAATATTTAGAATAATAAATTAAATTTCGTTTAAAGCCAGCGCCAAATAGTATGTTGTACTTTAATTGCAATAATATCTTTCATATTTACGTTTCTTATTTGACATTTGATTACCATCCACAGTGTACTTTTTTTATCGTTTCCTTCTCACAAAAGTATCTTTCCCTAAGCATAGTCTTGTCTTTAAAACCTCAAAAAATTACTAACAAAGTGTTATATTTTTATTTTTATATATGTCCCTATCTTTATCTTATTTGTGAAACTTTTTTACAGTGTCCCTTAAATAGCATGTCTCTTAATAAGAGGTAAATGCATCAAGGTCCCTATTCAAAGATACCGGCAGAAACCTTGAATAGAGGTGTCACTTAGAGGAGGTACTACTGCATTTTAATTAAACATAATGTTCACTTTTAAATATACAATCATGCTGACTTTTGTAAGGACCCTTTTGCAGCAATAAAAATTATTTTCTAAATATAAGGCTAAATACAAACGCTCAAAGAAACAAACATTTTAGTATATTTATTTTTAAGGAATTCAAATTCTGGAAAAAAATATTTTGTCGCCAAAAAACCAAGCTACATCTGAGCTTTCATCTCCAAGTCGAGATCTTGCAATCGGATGAGTTTTTAGTGTTTTAATTACATTTTTATAATTAATTAAAGGAACCTCGTGATCATCTGATATTTGTTTACAAGTGTTTGCAATTGTATTTCTTCATAATTTTCCCTGTGAATGATGGAAATGTTCTACAGTTGTTTCTGTTATATATGTCATGAAACTGTGCAACGTTTTTTTAAAAGTATAAATACAGCTCATATTCAAAATATTAGAATAATTGAGAAAAAGTAATAAGGAAAAAATATTTTACATTTATTTATTTTTTATATTAAGTAAATGCAATTATATTTCTTGTAAATTAAATCTGGAATGTTTAAATAAGATTTTAACATTTACAAAATATAAAATACAGTACAATAAATTAGGTATATCTGAAACACATCAAAATATTACAATAAAATTTATATTGGTTCAAAATATTAGAATATATTATTTTACGCAACAATATACCCTTTAGCTTTCATAACAGCATACAATCGATCTTGCATAGTATATACAAGGTGTTTACAAACATTTCTATCAATATTAGCCCAAATAGACTTTATACGTACCACTAACTCAGTTTTACTTGAAGAAGATTTTCTTGGAGTTTTTTCTTCAATATACACTCTAAGTTTTCGATGGGATTGAGGTCTGGGGAAACCGATTCTTAGTTGACACCGAAGTATGTGGTTACGCTAAATCTTGTTGAAAGATGAAATCATCTTCAAATAAATCTTCTGATGATGGAATCATGTAATATTCCAAAATTTCTTGATATATCTGAGAATTAACCTTTTCGTAGACGATGCATAACTTTCTAACATTTTGCATTCATGCAAACACAAACCATGACACCTGCAGGAAATTGTACGGAACGTTTAAAGAATTCTTTATCAAATGCTTCTTGCTTCATTCTCCAAACTCGAATACCTTGATTACCATATGAAACACAAAACATACTTTCATCACTAAATAATATATTTTTTCAAACTTCTTCGCTCCTTAAACGTCTTGATTTACACCAATTCAGTCTTACACGCTTTTGTTTTGCAGTCATGAGAGGTTTTCGTTTCGGTACACGAGATTCAAACTTACATTTATGGAGACCTCTTAATGTTGTCGATGTAGAAACTTCAACTCCTTCTTTTTTCCATTTTCGGTGTAAGAATCGCACACTTTTATAACGGGTTATCTTAACTATTTGCTTCAATTTCCTGTCATCTCTAGCAGATGTTTTTGGTTTACCGTCGCCATTTCGGCGATTATTTTGAAACTTTTCCTTTTTTGAATATTGTGTTAGCAGTTTACTAACGCTTTATTTCGAACAGTGTAAATAATTCTCTATATAACAGTGATTTTTACCGTGTCAATACAAATCAACCATACGAGTTTTAATAGATTCAGGAACATGACTCACACGACCCATTTTAATGTGAAAAAGCAAACAAACTGCAAAAAGAATACTGATTTCAAATAAAATCATGTGAATTTAATCAATGATGCCACTAATTATGAATTGGTGATAATTAAAGGAGACTTAATGAGAAATATTCTAATATTTTGAACCACTTGAATAAATATTCTAATATTTTGACTTTTCAAAATAATTTTTTCCAATTAACCTTTTCGAAAATAATATTAATTTTAAGATAATAAATAAGTTTAATCGGCAATAAGTTCTTAATAAAAATATCGTTTGCATATTTACATTAAAAGACATTGAATTACCAAACGATATTTTCAATTTGTGAAAAAAAAGTAATTATTCTAATATTTTGAATATGCGCTGTATAATAGCAATAGTTAAAAGTAGCTAATTGCAGCAATATGATGCGAAAATGCTGAAAATTTCATAAAATTAAGAAATTTATTTCTTCTTACATTTATATTCAAATATATAAAATTCGATACATTTGTATACATAAACCAAACTTGCATAAAAAAAGTTGGTGATTTTAATTGATATGTAATGCCCATGGAATATTTCGAACAGCTCTTTCTATCGCTAGGAATTTTTTGTGGTCTACAAAAGATTTCTCATGCTTTTTTATGTTTCTCATGTTTTTATGGTTCTCTTTTTTATGTTTAAAACATAAATTTAACCCTCCGAGCTTCTTGCAAAAGGGTAAAATTGTAATGTTGTTTTCTTTGCATTTTGTTTTATGTGCTAAGAAAATATGGTTATTTCAACATTATTAAAAAAAAATAATTACAAATATGAATGTAATACTTGACAGTATTAATCATTCTTCAATGTATTTAAAATTTATTAAATCTACAGAATTATATTATCTTAAATATTGCTTGTATTTCTGTGAAACCTAGAGCTTAGTGAACGGAATATTACACCCAAACACTTAGAGGGTTAAAATGTATAAGCAATTAATTTGATGAAATTGCTCATTAATCTTATTGAAGCTATGGCTGTATTTGAATTTAGACGATTGGAATGTATATTTTAATGTTTGTGCTTGGAATAAATCATAAAATTCGTTTTCCTCACTTTAAAAATTTTGCCGGTGTCCATTATTTCTAAATGCTCCATGTGCCCATTTTTCTCCTGAATGCTTTGAAATATTCTATATTTATTTGACATATTATATGTAAGAAAACTGTGATTATTATTATTATTTTATTTTTTTTGCTGAATTTTTGAACATCCTGTATATGTTGAACTCGTCATTTAGATAATCTGCCAATAAATTTACTGGAATGAACGAGAAATGCGAATTTTAAGATTACAAATCTGAATAATTTAGAGAGAAATGGATGCAGAATTTTTTGACACGGGCCGGTGAATTAAGTGCGATATTCAGTGAAGATTCTAAAATAATTAAGTAAATAAAATTTGCTGTAAATTTATCCCTTTCGAAAATCATTCAAATTGAACCAATATTTAATGTACAAGTTCCAAATTTAATTTTGGTCATTATTAATTTGGTTTAATGAACTTTGGTCAATTAAAAATGTCGAATTACAAGTTTCATTATGAAATTTTATCTTTAATACAAATTATGTTTCTGAAAATTTGTCTAAAATTAAAGTAATATGTTTTGACAACAGATATCTGAAAATGTTGGTGAACCCTTGTATTTTTGCAAGTTTTGAAAATAATATAAGTATTAAATTTAATTCTTTACAATAAGATGGGTATTTAAAATGAGATCTATATAAGTATTTGTTTAGATATATGATAGCCATCTAGAATAATATTATTTAACTTTCTTAATTAATCCCAATGCCTGTTATTTACAATACATTTTTCTGAAAGCTTCAGAAATTTAATTTAATTATGGTTTGAATAATCTTATTGAAGTAGTATTGAAAAAGTAAATAAAGGCTTAATGTAGATTAAATTTTATCATATATTTACAAAAGTTGTATAATGTTTTAAGGCTTTCCATAATGCTTTTAAGGTGGAAAAGTGTTTTGTAAATGAGTTACTTGTACTGTGGATAAATGAATTGAAATTATATATTAAATTATTTTCTACTTTCAAAGAGAAAAAACATAATTTTATGCAGTCACATATGCATCGTAAATACAATTATATTTTTACAAGGACATTACTGTTTTAATTTACAATAATTTCGTAAACGTAAATAAAAGACTTAAACTTTAGCATAAACGAATCTTTTTATAATGTTTGCAGAAATTTATGCATTTTATTAAACATTTTTATGATCATTTTTATTACGTAAATTCTTTTAAATAAATATCCAAAAAAATTCACATATCGTAAAATTCCCTGTTACTACTTTATTAGTAATAACACATGTTAACAATAATTACCCTTTTATTTTTGGTAAGTGCATTTGACGAATAAAGAAACTCACATATATATTTATAAATATAATTGAGTTTATCTGGACACATATATTAGAAGAATAAAGGATTTTTATATTTTTATTAGTATATAATAATTTGTTCGGTGAATCTAAATAAGTTTGATGTATTTTCGTATCTCTCACAGCTTAATGTAATTTATAATGAACTTTTAATATATGGGAATGACCAAAGAAAAATTATTTGTAAAGTTCGGTAGATCTCTGCCTCAAATCCTAGGATAATAAAGAAATGTTTAATCATTGAAAACGCTTCTGTGGATGAAAATGTGAAAATCATTTGCAGCAATAATCCAACTTTGTAAAAGACGATGTTAAACGACAGGAATCAAAGAATATAATGATAAGGAAAAAAAAGAAAACAAGTATCTCATGTTATAAGACTTGCCCCTCCGGCCGGTTCCCTCGTAATAAGCTCATGACACAGATATTAACAAAAGCTCAACATTTTATTTTAAGGGGGTCCGGGACACAAAAATCTTCAAATTTTCAAATTTTTTAAATTGTATTAAAAATTTATCTGCCGTTTTCTGCTTAAAATGATGTTTAAATGATGTTTCTATCTTAATTGGAACAGGAAATATTAATTTTTTCGTTTTGGTTTGTTTTCAAAATCTGCCTTCCAAGCTATGGTTGTCAAGGAAACGAGTTCTTGTGAAATTGCGTTTTTCTTCATGATAGGTTTTTTTCACCATTTCTCGTATTTAAATTATTATAACTCGAGAACCATTAAAGATACAGGGTTGAAACTCGGAACATATCTTTTTCAATTATTTTACTTTACTTTTGAGCCAGCATATTTGAAAAAAATATTTACTTTTGAAAAAATATATATATTTTTAAAGTTGCAGCACTTTTTTTGTAATTTTTTCGTTAAATATTTTTAATTTTT
Source organism: Maratus speciosus (assembly GCA_963932465.1). Lineage (NCBI taxonomy): Eukaryota > Metazoa > Arthropoda > Arachnida > Araneae > Salticidae > Maratus > Maratus speciosus. Next base: position 479,748,214 of record OZ010786.1, read on the forward strand.
TTTTAATTAATATTTTTTTAAATACTGGCTCTAAATTAAAAAAAAATATATATTTCTGTTTATTTAAATGAAAAACAATTTAAATTCTACAAATAATATTTCGAGTTATAACAATTTTAATTTATATCACTTTTTCATAAATTTTAAATTAAGAAACTTTTTAAAAAATCTATAAGAAGTTTTACCATTTGATTTTGTTTACAAATGATATGGTTAACCATCACAAAAAAATTCAAAATTTTAACTCAATAAATATATATATATATTTAAATGTGTCCCGGACCCCCTTAAAACGATAAACAGCGCAGTTGGCAGTGGAGCGGGTAACAATTAGAATAGGAAATGTTATTTTTTTCATTTTGGTTTGTTTTCAAAATCTGCCTTTCAAGCTATGGTTGTCAAGGAAACGAGTTCTTGTGAAATTGCTTTTTTCTTCATGATAGGTTTTTTCAGCATTTCTCATATTTAAATTCTTGTAACTCGAGAACCATTAAAGATACAGGGTTGAAACTCGGAACATATCTTTTTCAATTATTTTACTTTACTTTTAAACCAGCATATTTGAAAAAAGTATTTACTTTTGAAAATATGATTTTTTTTTTAATGTTGCACCACTTTTTTTGTAATTTTTTCGTTAAGTATTTTTATTTTTTTTTAAAAATAATATTTTTTAAAATGCTGGCTCTAAATTAAAATATATATATTTCTGTTTATTTAAATGAAAAACAATTTAAATTCTACAAATAATATTTCGAGTTATAACGATTTTAAGTTGTACCACTTTTTTCATAAATTTTAAATTTAAATTTTTTTTTAAAAAGCTATGGGAAGTTTTATCATTTGATTTTGTTTACAAATGATATGGTTAACCATCACAAAAAAATTCAAAATTTTAACTCAATAAATAAACTTTTTATGAAAATGTGTTCCGGACCCCTTTAAAACGATAAACAAGGCAGTTGGCAGTGGAGCGGGTAGATTTACTATAGAATATTAAATTAAACTCGATTCTACTAATAACTGAGAGGAGAAAAGACCTTTCCCTAAATTTGAGCACTTAACTGGAATGAAATGGTCACACTGTCCATTTTTTAAGATCCCAAGAAAAGTCACTTTTTATCACACTGTAAAACATTTATATAAGGTTACTCCAATGAATTCGTGGCAGCATGCTGCCTGCAATTATATGGAGCAATTTTATTTATATAATGGCGTAATTTATATTGATATAACTGGTGCAATATTAAATTTTAAGTAAAATGGAGGCAGCAAGCATGACACAAATTTTATGGAGTAACGTAACATAAATGTTCTACTGTCTAGTTTAAAATGACATTATAATCATTGTAGTATCACTTTAAAATGGAACTCCCTGCGTTCCGATAACTTTTATTCGAAAATACGAAGCTGAACACCTTAATGTGCTGATGAATCGTACAGAAGTAGATTATATTCGAAAACGCCAATGGGAAACTTTGCTTCCAGAGAGCTCCAAGAGAACTCGATGCTCATAATCCGGAACTAAAGTGTAGTCGTGGGGAAAAAAGTAAACACCCCTTACAAACTATTCAAAATATTATCGTAAAAGAAATTTACTGATACCGCACGATTGGTAATAAAGTCTTCTTTTAAATGGTGTGTTTAAAATTTGCTTAGGTAGCCATCTACATATTAAAACGAACCAAAACTTTGTTTTTCTTTCAATAGCAGTATACAATTCTGACAGCATAAATGAACTCTACACCCATCAATTTTTCTAAAAACAAATTTTTATGTACTCCTTTCATAAGTTTCCGAGAAATTAATTATTTTAAAATGAGCGTATTTTAGGGGATGTATCTAAATTGAAGTTCGGTTCTCGATTGTTGACCAAGAGAGCCCCTTCTTGATCAAAAGAATCTTAAGCGCCACTCAAGCAGTCATTGAAGACTTCTAGATTATAGGATAGCAGAGTAAATTAAAAAAAAAATCTAGTCACTTCTATCATAACGGCGCCGCTTAAACCATCGTTTTGACGTTTTTTAAGCATAATTTGAAAACTACTTAGAAGAAAAATGTGAAATTTTGGATTCCCATAAAGCAGCACTTAATAAATCTAAAAACATAAAAAAAATTGCAGATTGCAATTAATAATTTTTTCGAATATTAATGTCATAATTCATATCCTAAAATTATAAAAAATGCAAATTCAACGTATTTATGTTTGGGTATTTTAGTATTATTGCGACATAAAAAATTAGCACATACGGAATATAATTTCAGGACATATTAATGAAAATATGAAAATGTAATTTAACATTAGAAGCACTAAATTTTGAGTGTTTATATTTCAAAAACGGATCATACAACTGACTTGAAATTTGATATCTAGGTATAATTTGAACCGAAGATTTGAAATATCTTGTTAAAATTGAGTGTTGCCATTGAAAAAAAATGAAGTTTGGGTTAGTTCTTATTTGTAGATGGACCCCTAAGTAATATCTATTTTTCTAATCTGGTAAAAGAAAATCGTAATAAATAATTTTTATAGATTTTTTTAATTTTGATGGCTTCTTGTAAATTTTTTGTGTCTATTCATTTATTTAAATACTATTTTACACGAGTTTTTTAAAAGTAACAATTCTCAATGGAATTTTAATGTTTTATTTTAATATTTATAATTTTTAAAATATTGCGTCAAAAAGTATAGTATTTAAAGGTATATTAACAATTAATTGAATATCATAATTTTACTTCAGGGTAAACGCATTTCATAAATGAACGAGTTTAATATTTTTGAGTACAATAAAACACCATTAAAAGGAATAGATGTGAATTTCAAACAAAATGAAATCTCCTGCAAGCTATTCTAAACCACTTGTTTTGAAATATGGTTGTAAACGTAACGATTTTTATCAATAAAATATCAGAGTCTGATTTTTAAAAATTCTATTAAAAGAAAAGTCTTCATGCATATTTATTTTGTGTGCAGTTAAATGTCTGTAAGTGAAATTTATTCTTCTTCAATGTTTTATTTTATTTTATTTTTTATTCATTTTTTTCATGTGTTTTTTCTAGAACGCACTTACTTTCTTTGGTAATTCGAATTCATTTCATCGAAATCGCGCATATAGTTCTAAATGTCGAAGCTGGGTTTAATTAAGTTTTTGTAATTGAAGCGCAGCAGGTTAGTTTTTGTTTATGAAATTCAGGTAATGTAACGTATCACAGATTAAAGAGGTTCATAAGAGGATATACAATTCAAGCGAAAATATTATACAATATAAGAAAAACAAATACTACTCAATATTTCGAGGTGAATGGTGGTGTACAGATGATTGTAATTTGCGTTATTTTAATTTTATTAAAGCCGTACAACGTTTATTGTAACTTTAAAAGAGGATGTAAACCTAAGACATTTTAAGAGTTAATTCCTAGCTAACAATGAATGTTGAAGAACGTATCATATTACAGATCAATCGTTTTTTTTATTCTGTAGTCTGCAGGTTTCAATTGAAAAGTTGTTTGTCACGCACACTTCGTCGAATTGCAGTATCTCCTGAGCTCATATATTCCTGCTGTAGTTTGTTCCAAATAGTTCTACTACATCTTGTATTAAACGTTGTCTTACGGCCAGTTTTCGCTGCTGATTGCCATTGCACCAAATTACGACAAAATATTTGAATAGGGAATAAAATAAAATATTAAAATCATCAAATTACTAAAATTGAAAAAAATCTTATTTTCTTTCCGTCATCAAAAAAATTATATATTTATTTTAATTCGGGCCAATAACATAATATCCTGAATTATAATTTAAATTTTAAAAATGAATAAGTAATGTTTTATTCTTCTTCCGAAAGATTAAAAGTTACTTTCTAATATTCAGACAGACATTTTCTAAATGTAGAAATTTATGAAAGTTTATAAATACCATGAAAATAATCTAATGTGAATTACAAACACATGTAAATCAAATCGAAGATTCTGTTGTATGTTTATTCTGAAAGAAGTAGTAAGACGTTCCTCTACGCAAGATTACAGTTGAATAAACTACTGAATTTTAACATTCTATTAAGGGGAAATCCATTCAGAATATTCATTACTTGAATAATTTAAACCTTTGATAATCCGTTTTTTCATTCTTAGAGTATCAACGTGTTTTTAACAGAAATTGTTTTTTTTTTTTTCTTGTTATTAAGCTAAATTGTTTTGAAATTGACGTTTAATGTTTTTTACTGTACCTTAAAATCACTTTCAGATCACTCAAGTTAACTGAGAAGAATTTGAAAATTAGCTAGTTATGTAAACAAACGGCAAAGTTAAATTTCAAACTATGTAAATCTCATTGTAAATATTACTGAAAAAGTGAATCGTATTAAGATTACTTCTGATACATAAATATTGATTTTTTGCATTGTATTTAAAAGCAGTTTATTATAACTCTGAGAAATTATGTGAAATAAGTGTACTGGGCTGATTTCAAGATATTTAAAGGCCAAATTCATCACACTTTAACACCGACTCAGAATTAACTACTCAGAAGTTTTAAAACCACAACTGTAATTGTAACAAACAAATTTTGTTACTGATAACAGAGTTCAAAAATTTTACATTATGCATTCCAAGATTTAAATCGTATCAAAATTATGATGAACATTATCAGTGTTAATTAAAACACAAATAATTGTACAAAAATTACTTTCAGGTACATACATATAATGTAAAGATATTTAAAATACATTAAACATACTTAATAATTATAAAGAAGGAGTTTGATGCAATATAATAGAAGCAAAAAATGCAACGTTAAAAGCACCAAAAATTTTAAATTTTAAGCATACCGGTTTCGGTAGCATTTAGCATACCTTCATCAGTGCTAAAGATGGCGGAAATTTGCTCAGATATATAGGAGATATGGGGATTCAAGTTAATAAAGGTTTATTGACCAATAGGAAAACAGAGGATTGCAGGTAACAGCCAATAGGAAAATAGATGGGAAAGGGAACCGAAGTAGTGACTATTAAATGACTGAGATTTATACCATTATAAATCGTGCCATACATATTTGCTCTGATTCTGTCATTTAATAGTGAAATTCAATACATTAAAACCATTGCGATTGACATAGGTTACAACCCTTCTGTGATTGTTACTGCTCTATTTAAACTTCAGCATCCTCGTTCCTCAAACTATCCTTAGTCTTCTACTCTTTCCAATATTAGCATTGTGTTACCCTTCTTTCCTAAATCAAGCTTTCCCATTGCTAAAATTCTTAGACAATATGACTTCAAAATAATTTTTGCCCCTACCAATAAACTCACCCTCTTGAATCTCAAAGACCCTATTGAATTATCCAATTCATGGGGTATCTACCGTATTAATTGCCAGTGTGGCCTTTCCTATATTGGACAAACCAAACGCTGCTTAAAATTTCGTATCAAAGAACATCAACAACATATTAAAAAAAACAAGAAATCAATAAATCCTCTATTGCAAAATATTGCTGGGAGATGAATCATACTTTTGATTTCAATTCAGTTAAAATAATCTCTAAACCTACTTCTATACACGAACTTAACTTCCTTGAAGCATTTCATATTTATAAAAATTTTAAAAATATTATTGTTAATTGTGAATTCGCTATCTCCCCATTATCAGATTGTTGGAAATATTACATAAAAACTTCTGTCTCTTAATTTTTTTCCCTCACTACTTCGGTTCCCTTTCCCATCTATTTTCCTATTGGCTGTTACCTGCAATCCTCAGTTTTCCTATTGGTCAATAATCCTTTAACTTAAATCCCGATCTCTCCTATATATGTGAACAAATTTCCGCCATCCTTAGCACTTAGGAAAGTATGCTATATGCTACCAAAACCGGTATGCTTAAAATTTAAAATTTTTGTTGCTTTTAACGTTGCATTTTTCGCTTCTATCAACATTAAACATACCTTAAAATACATTAGAAAAACACAGAACATTTTCAGCCATTACCAAGCCCTCATCAGTGGGATTTAAATGTTGTTATTATTTTCTTTGGGCTTATTCGAGAATTGTCCATAGGAGAATATTGTAATTTAAAGGTTGTACGTCAGATTAGATGTCAGATAAAGTTACACTCTTTAAATTACAACATTTTCTTCATATTTCACACAATATTTTCTTCATATCTTTATATTTTGAATAATTCTCGAATAATCGCAAAGAAATTAATAACAACATTTAAATCTCACTGATGACGCCCTTGTAATGGCTGAAACCGTTCTCAGTTTTTTTAAATGTACTTTTCCATATTTTTAATTTCTATTTGTTATTTTCATATTATACGCATACACCTGAAAGTAATTTCTGTACAATTATTTGTGCTTTTATATGTATTTTAATTACTTAATTCAAGGTGACTATAGCACTAGAATTTTGATTTTCATTTATTATCAGTGTTATTTAGAATTTTTAAACCATTTGGAAAAATGGTTATTGTTCTCGTCAGGATGGGAAATCAAAAGCACATCTGAAGATTTTTATTGGTTTAATTCACATTTTATTCGTTTTCTGAATGGTCTATACAGTAATCTGTATTTCCCTTTGCTCTACAAATTGCATTTAAAAGTAATTTTTTTTTCTCTATACGACGGTGTAAAAAGTAATATTGTGGGATGTTTAGAAGTTTAAGAATGAAATTTCCTTTAAAATGGCTCGTTAGATTTCTTGGAAATCTGACGATGGAAAAGCCTTTTCCCGAACAGCCAATGAAATGCTTGGATAATACATGAGTTTCAGGTGGATAATACGTACGAGTCGTATGCGATTTTTGTCGCTTGGAATTTTTACGTGTAATAACACTATTAATGTTTAATTCATGGCGTACGTAATGTAGGATCAACTCCGTGCGATTTTTTAGGTCTTAAATTTTAGTCTTCGCAAAAATCATTTTCCAAATGGTAGTTGTAATTTCATAAATTGCTTTTTTTTAAATTTTTCTGTTAAAAATATTTTTAAAAGCATTACTCCATGTAATCATTTCTAAATTTTCTATTTAAAAATTGCATTTGTATAATTAAATAATGTGGGTTAAAAAAAATTAACGTTTTGATATTTTTAATAATTTCTTCGTTTTTGAAAATTTAAAATTTTGTGTATTTGATGGGAAGTTGCTCGGCAAATCTTAGATGTATTTCTTCTATTATTTGTGCTATTTTATGAAAAATATAATTATAATAGGGTAGCCTGGGATTTTTTCAGACAGAGGAATGCGGGGTAATTAAAAGACGGCAGTAGTACTCGCACACTAATCGGAATCTGACCAAAACAGTTTTCATTTTAATTAAATGAATTATATTTTTCTATTCCATATAGTATTTTCTTAATAATTAGCAGGTTACTCTGTCTTGTAGAAAATTGTTTTCCTAAATGCTATATAAAAAAAGTACTGTTTAACTTTTTGCTTCGCTGATTACAAATTGCGATTTATCGAGTGTTGCAACTCTAGCACAAATCCTACTTCGTTTTTGGATACTAGGGTATGTCATCTTTTTCGAAACAACAGAACAACGTTATTTGGATGTCCATCTTAGAATAATTTAATTTAAAATAAGGTGTAGCTTTTAAGAAACACCGGGGTAATTATCAGACAACCTTCTGTGTAATTTCCAGACACTAATAAGTGTTAAGGGGGTAGGATACCTTTTAAACCATCAACATTTTCGAATTTTTTTAATGCATATTTTGATTCTGTAATCATTTCTGAACAACATGCAAAAAACCGCATTAAAAAATTTCTATTAGTTTACTAATTATAGCAGTTTTATTATGACTACATATTAAGACTACATAGGATAATTAAACTTTGCGTTGCGTTTATTCAAAACGATGAAATTTGATACTGCGCGCAGTGTTACTAAAAAACTATGCATGACAATCAAAGTACAATCAAAATTTTTACCACATATTCATTTCTGTATTATCTACAACTTAAAACCAGAAAAATGTAAAATTTTATATTTTTTTCTGTTCTTGTACTTTGAAAATATTTTTCAAAAAGTAAAAATTTTTAATTTTTTGTAATTTTTTAATTTAGTCAATATTTTTTACAAATATGCTGGTTTTAGTATAAAGGTAACTAACTCTATTATGTATTTATTTTTAGCAAAATTTACTCTTTATATGTATATTTTCGGATTTTATCATGCGCGCAAGATTTTTTTTTCTCTTATTATCATATATTTTTAAATTTATCATTTCAATATTTATTTATGAATTTACAAGTATATATATATATATTTTTTTTTCAATATAAACTTAAATATGAGCTTTATATTTAAATGAAGTTGGATTTTTATTTTAGACTTATTACACAAGTTTCGAAGCTTGGAACATAGTGATATTTTTTACTTTTTCGACGTGTTCAAAGGTATCCTACCCCCTTAAAAAATGTGTTTGATTGATCCCACATGGTAAATTAATTGTTTGCGAGTGATTTAAAATGGGTTGTGTATTAAAATATAGCTTTAAAAGTCCATCTGTAAATAAAAATGGAAATATTGGGTTGAGTTTAAGCTAAAATGGGAGATTTATGATGAAATATAGAGATTTATGAAGAAAGTGATAGATGCCATTTCAGAATCAATTATATATGCTGTAACATACTGTATATCATGACCCAACACTCTATCTGGATATGTACAAAAGTTGTACAAAAATAACTATGAGAAAAATCAGTTGGAAGTTCAAATGAAAATTTTAAACTGTCTTGGGGATGATCGATATTGGTGGCCAATAGAAGATCAAGTTGAAATTGTAACTAAGTCTTTTTTGTTTTTAGGACATATTAGGACTAAATCTGTTAATTCTTTCCATGTTAAAACTATTGAAGATGTAAAAAAATTGTAAAATAATGTTACACATTTTTACAGTGATATCTTTACTGTCAAAAAAAAAAAAAAAAAAAAAAAAAAAAAACTAGACCTGTTAGGCCTATTGAAGTTAGAGATGTGTAAGAATTTCATTGTAGTGTAAAAAAGTAGGTTAGGCTACTAAAATATTTATTTAATTTTATTTTTTTAATTTAATTGGTATGGGTTTTATGTTCTTATTTAATGATAATTTTTACTCAACCATCAGAACTGTTTAAAAAGTCCAAATTTTTTTACTGATTTACATAAATATATATAAAACAGATTTAGCTATAGTAACTATGTGTGAAAAAGTGCAGTATACCTTACTGTTATTCGCGAAAATATAAATGGATTTCAGGTGTACAGTTACAATTGCGTTTTCATGGCTTTTTTCTGCATTCAGAATGCTCTAATAAATACCCCCATCTCGTGTCACGACATTTTACAATGGTGTCTCTTAATTACCATAGTTCGTGTTCAAATCTGACCCTTAAAAATCTCAACAAATAAATGTCTGGAAATTATCCCTTACGTGTCTGAAATTTTCCAAAGCACGAGGTAATTTTCAGACAGGATTTTATTATTTTTATTTTTTATTATTAATGCTAATTATTTGAAAATGCTTCAAAGTAATCACCCGACATGTGATGATTTTACAAGGAAAAAGATAAAAGAAATCTTCTTTGAATCCTGAGAAATTACAAAAGTTTTTGTTTTTGTCTGAAAATTACCCAAGGATACCCTATAAAATTATATCTTATCTTGTAATTAAGAGTTTGTTTACCGCATTATTTCCTTAAATATGTTTCATTGTACCAAAAACTCTTTTATATAAAAATACATTAAATATTATTTGAGCATTTAACATTCTGAATTTGAAATTTCTTCTTCACATGTATGGAGAGAAAAATATATACGTTCAGGGATTTTGATAGCTTTAGCTTTCAATTTAGAGTACTCTATAAGGCATAAGATTGATCTAAGTAAGCATCTATCCGTACGGAAATTATCTTTGAAGAGACTTCATTAGTTCTTCCTAAATTAACTAGAAGTTCGCAAGCTTTTACTAAGAGCTCACGTGCTTGGAAGAAAAATTTTGAAATCGCTCTGGAGTTAATAGTATTTGATTCTACATGGCTTCTTAAAGACAGATCAAGCTCCAAATATAAGAAGGGGTTTTGGAAATGTACTGAAATACAAAATAAGCATTAACGCGTTTGACACTCGTGATAAGTATTTTTCACTGGAGATTGCATGGGCTTTAAGATGATTAAATTTGCATTATGAAATGTTTAACTATGCTGTAGTTTAATCATTAAAAGACTTTTTAACGCTTATACTTCACACGTAAGAAACAAATTCCATAATTATTTAAATTTGAGTGCGAATCCTCAACTTTTACATAAATGAATGCTATTTAATTAAATGGATAATTATGGTTTACGAAAGAATAAAAAACTGTTTTTAAAATAATTATTTTTTTATAAAGGAAAAACTGAATGGAATGAGATATTTTGCATTTGAAAGTTTACTTTAATGTATTTTCATAGATTAAAATGCACGAATGCAATTGTTTATCGTAAAAAAAAAAAAAAAAAAAAAAAAAAAAAAAACCCTTATAAACATGGAAAACTATGTAAATATACAGTAAAAATCTGGTTATTTACATGAATATGCATAGAATGCGAAGGTTTATTCTTTGCCGATGAATAATGCCTTTATAATGAACAAACGCAAGCAAATTAAAAATAGCGTTTTAATATATACTCAAATAACAGTGTAGCTTCATTGGTTTTTAGGAGAGACAATATAGGCTTTAAAGATTGATATAAGCATCATTCGTACGAAAAAAAAGTTTGAAAGGAGCTTTCGAATAACATTCATTAGTCCTTCCTATATTTCCTTGAAACGCAAGTTCGAGAGTATTTGTGAAGAGCTGATACATTTTAAACATATAATTCTCAAAATCGCTTTTAAATAGTTAGTTTTGTATATTCAACAACTTTTGAAGGTGTTATGATTATGCTTAAAATAGGATAATTTTAAGAAATGAAACGAACATATAAATTAAGCATTAATGCATTCGACACTTGTGGAAGTATGTTTCAATAAAGTTTACATTGCATAAGCTGCGATCAAATATGTACTTTGATCGCTAAAATGATAATTTGACACGCAAAAAAGGCATAGAAATTAAAGAGGACAATTATTTTTATTTAAATGAAACCTTTTAACTTTTTAATATTTTAACGATTTTAAAAATATAAAATTTTGTATTTGAAGCAACTATTTTCTGATAATCTCTTATACTATTTGTTTATATTTGCGTTATTTTAATAAAAACAATCTGAATACAAAATTTAGTCATAACTCGTATTTTTTCTTACATTGTATGATAAAATCTATTTCACTGAAAAAATATATAACAATGTTACTGATACAAATTCAATTTCCATAATGAGTTTAAGTGAAAACAAGCCATTGTTTTAATAATAATTTTAATGAATGCCATCAAAATTAAAACTGTTTTAACAATTCTTAAGTAGACTTCATTATGTAAGTAACTTTTCCAAATGCATAATTGGGGTTATATCTTCTGACAATTCCTAAAGTGCACTTTACGTATTCATAATCTAATAAATTCCCATCCACACAATACCTGAAAGAATGAATATGAATGTGAACTGTACTTTGCTTTATTCAGATGTGACAATGTCTTTTCAGAAATGGCTAACTTAATTAGCTTGAGCTTCTTACGAGCAATTCATAGTTGACATTTTCTAATGGAAGGTCAGACGAATGGAATTATTAATGCCGCTTTCATTTAAGGATACTTAAATCCTTAATTTCTTAGTGCATTTTAGCGTAAGCTAAAGAAATCGCATTGATTTTTGTTCAGTGTGACTATGTTTATTGATGGAACCTGAAATGTCTTAAAAGACGAAATTTGTCTTCGATGAGAAAGAGTGTAATTAATATAGACTTTTAATTTCCTTTGAAGTTATTTACCTATATTTTATAGTATATATATGTTACGGTCAGTATGATAAATTCGGTTATTATTAATAATAACCGGCTATTATTAACAATTACCGCCCCTTTTTGTAAATTTGATAAATATTGGATATTAATCATATTTAACGGTTATTATTAATAATTACCAATAAAGTTCGGTCAATATGATTAATAAAGCAAAATAACAAACATGTTCTTTATCGGAAAATATACTATCCGTACTGCATGACGCTAATAGAAAAAATAATTATTAGGAGACAATAATACTCAATCGAAAGACATGTCCTATATATAGGACACTAGTGTCGAAGGGGTTAAAGATAATTATTTTTATAATCACTGAATCATTTAGGTGGAAATTTTAAACGCTGAAACAATGAAAGGATAAATAATACAGTTTTAAAATGCACTCTTTTACCAAAGAATATTAGGAAAAGTGTAGAATAAGTTGATTTTTTTAAATTTTGGCTTCTAATAAATTAATTTTAGTGTATTGTAAGTACATTAACAGAAGTTAGTTACGAAATGAGACAATTTTTACAAAAATCTAATATAATAAAAAAACATGAAAGAAAAATTATGATTCAACATAGATTATGAAAATTTTGCCAACACTTCCAAAATACTTTAACAAAATTTCACCGTTTAATAAATTAAATAAGACACCTAAAGAAAAATATAACACATTTCAAAAGTAGGAAACACATAACACATTTCAAAAGTAGGAAACACATAACACATTTCAAAAGTAGGAAACACTTAACACATTTCAAAAGTAGATTTCAACAATCACCGACGATAGCCGGAAACGTACTCCAGTTCTTTTGTGCAACTCTGTATATTATCTATAGAATTTCATATATCCAACATAGTATACTAAAATTAGTATAGTAAGAAAATTTTCATAACACAGTAAAACATTCACATTCAGCAATTTATAACTATACATGGGAATGTACTCGAATCCTTCAGTAAAGCTCTGTATATTACCTATAGATTTTTTTGAACCCATACCATATTAGGTTGAAATTTAGTACAGGTTAAAACACTATTAAAACTATTGAAATCATACTTTATATCATTCATAGGCGCCAGTGTATCCAATTCTTTGCACTGTCCTGTATATGATTTTATTTATATTCTAAAAGCATCTCTTAAAGTACTAAATTTAAATAGTGTAGATGAGCTTGAAAATTCATATCTCAAATTAAAAAGCATCTTTAAGCAATTCACGCTCATTCTCAGTATTACTTATGAAATTTTTTGTGTAGCCCTGTATATGATCTATAAAAGTAATTCACACCATTTGCCGTGCCGAAATTTTGTTAAACTTTAAAATGCATATCATAACTGAAAACGCATTTCAATAATCTTCTCTAACAGACAGTATTTCGGATAGAGCTTTGTATCTGCAATTTTTATGTGTCCCTGAAAATAAACGATAAAAAACGTATATCAATTTCACCTTATTTGAAATAGGGTAACACAAGTAAATGTGATTTGATTTTCCCCGAAGAGCAATAGATAAAAGAACACTTTTATGTGACCCTGTAAATAAATGATAAATAGTTTGCACCCCATATTCTACAGAAAGTATGTTTTAGTGCACTTCAGCAATTCATATCAATTTCATTACGTAACAGAGTAACATGATTAAAATACGCCGCAAGCAGTTTTTCTTAATAGACCATAATATAACGGAATACTTTTGAGTTCCCTAGTATACGTACTCTAAAATTAGTATAGTAAGAAAATTTTCATAACACAGTAAAACATTCACATTCAGCAATTTATAACTATACATGGAAATGTACTCGAATCCTTCTGTAAAGCTCTGTATAATACCTATAGATTTTTTTGAACCCATACCATATTAGGTTGAAATTTAGTACAGGTTAAAACACTATTAAAACTATTGAAATCATACTTTATATCATTCATAGGCGCCAGTGTATCCAATTCTTTGCACTGTCCTGTATATGATTTTATTTATATTATAAAAGCATCTCTTAAAGTACTAAGTTTAAATAGTGTAGATGAGCTTGAAAATGCATATCTCAAATTAAAAAGCATCTTTAAGCAATTCACGCTCATTCTCAGTATTACTTATGAAATTTTTTGTGTAGCCCTGTATATGATCTATAAAAGTAATTCACACCATCTGCCATGCCGAAATTTTGTTAAACTTAAAAATGCATATCATAACCGAAAACGCATTACAATAATCTTCTCTAACAGACAATATTTCGGATAGAGCTTTGTATCTGCAATTTTTATGTGTCCCTAAAAATAAACGATAAAAAACATATATCAATTTCACCTTATTTGAAATAGGGTAACACAAGTAAATGTGATTTGATTTTCCCTGAAGAGCAATAGATAAAAAAAACACTTTTATGTGACCCTGTAAATAAATGATAAATAGTTTGCACCCCATATTCTAGAGAAAGTATGTTTTAGTGCACTTCAGCAATTCATATCAATTTCATTACTTTGGTAACAGAGTAACATGATTAAAATACGCCGCAAGCAGTTTTTCTTCATAGACCATAATATAACGGAATACTTTTGAGTTCCCCTGTATACGTACTCTAAAATTAGTATAGTAAAAAATTTTTCATAACACAATAAAGCATTCACATTCAGCAATTTATAACTATACATGGAAATGTACTCGAATCCTTCTGTAAAGCTCTGTATATTACCTATAGATTTTTTTGAACCCATACCATATTAGGTTGAAATTTAGTACAGGTTAAAACACTATTAAAACTACTGAAATCATACTTTATATCATTCATAGGCGGCAATGTATCGAATTGTTTGCATTGCCCTGTATATGATTTTATTTATAGTCTAAAAACATATCTTAAAGTATTAAATTTAAATAGTGTAGATGAGCTTGAAAATGCATATATCCAAATAAAAAGCATCTTTAAGCAATTCACGCTCTTTCTCAGTATTACTTATGAATTTTTTTGTCTAGCTCTGCATATGATCTATAAAAGTAATACACACCATGTACCATGCCAAAATTTTGTTAAACTTAAAAATGCATGTCATAACTGAAAACGCATTTCAGTAATCTTCTCTAACAGACAGTATTTCGGAAACAGCTTTGTATCTGCAATTTTTATGTGTCCCCGAAAATGAACGATAAAAAACGTATATCAATTTCACCATATTTGAAATAGGGTAACACAAGTAAATGTGATTTGATTTTCCCCGTAGAGAAATAGATAAAAGAACACTTTTATGTGACCCTGTAAATGAATGTTAAGTAGTTTGTACCCCATATTCTACAGAAAGTATGTTTTAGTGCACTTCAGCAATTCATATCAATTTCATTACTTTTGTAACAGAGTAACATGATTAAAACACGCCACAAGCAGTTTTTCTTCATAGAGCGTAATATAACGGAATAACCAAAATTAAAACTGTTTGCTAAAAAGGTGCATAAAAAATTTATTAAAATACTCCGTTACATAATGACCTGGTCTTTAAAAACTTAAAAACCATTGATGTTAAAAATCATATGATAACAGGAAAATATGATATGATTTTTAACATAAATGGTTTTTAAGTTTTTAAAGACCAGTTCATTATGTAACGGAGTATTTTAATAAAAAGTTTTATGCACCTTTTTAGTAAACAGTTTTAATTTTGGTTATTTAAAGCAAGGTGAACTTGTCATTCCACTCTGAACTCATTCTGAGTTCTATGTTTTAAAATTATAACGGAATACTTTTGAGTTCCCCTGTATACGTACTCTAAGCAAAACAAATAACAAATTCTTTAGTAATCATCTTCTAGTAAATCTCAATAAAGTATATACATTTCATTATGTTTAAAACAGAATAACACTATTAAAATTCGCCGCAAATGATTTCCCCCATAGAACATAATGTCTTCCTTTTCAATACCGAACATGTCAGGGTAAACATCAATAACTACTACCATTCATATGGAAATCGGAATATATTTACGCGAGTTAGAGCTTGGACAGACAGGCAGACGGCCATGCAAATCCAGTTTAAAAAAAACTTTTCACCTATGGTCGAAAGTGTTAAAAGATAGGTCATTTTTAATTCAACCCCCCCTAAAGAAAAGTGTCAAATTAGGGGGCTATCGAAGAGCTAATATAAAAGTACGAATGTGTAATGTAAATCTCAATCTAAACGAGTCAAGATTTATTAAACTGAGTAGACATGGTTGGTATTTATTAATAATAACTGGTTAATTTATTAAATTCGCCTAAATTAATCATGTTAACCGGTTTATTTGGATATTATTCGGTAGTCATTAATAATTATCGATTAATCAAATTGATCGTAATATATATATTTATTAAATTCATGGAAACAATAACCAAAATTTTAATAGCATACAACACATTCATTCTTGCAAAATCAATTTTGCAATGTTTAGGAAATGCAGGTGATATATTTAAGAGTCGTGCTATTTTGTACTTCCTGTTACGTATTTTCTCTATTATACTGAAATCGAAATAAAAAACATATTGTAAGTATTAATAAAAAATTCAAAATCGGTAATACTTGATAGAATTCTTGTTATAACTTGAAAAAAAAAAAAATACTTTTTTTTCTACTTGCATTTTGTTGAAAATTAGTTTTTGTGTGTGTGTGTGAATGAAAATATAACGAAAAAAAACCGTGCAAATATGTCTGCTTGTTCAGAGGTTATGGTGATGAACAACTGAAAATAAATCTTCTGAAATAAGTGAATTTGAAGTTTTGTCCTTCACAGATATTGCCTGTTCGCTACTCAACGTTTACTCGACCATAATTTTAGAGCATTTTCTATACAAGCGACTCAACGACATTTACATAAGTTCATTCAAAATAAATAAGAACAACATAGTAGTAATTTTATTTTTTCATTTCAAACACTCCTGATCCTCTTAAGATATGGAGACGCTTATAGACAGATACAATATGCTGTATATTGAATAGTGAATTTTTATGAGCCCAATATTTATTGTAAAGCAAGTATAGAAACAAAATATGCTGTATAATGATATACAGTCCGCAGTAGAAATATCACCCATTTTTTGCTGTTGGATATTCGTATGAAATGAAAATTTCAAAATGTTTCTGAATATATAAGGAGATAAGCGTATTTTCTGAAACAGATTTTCCATCATTTTCAAAAAGTTTCACTTTTTCAAATTTTATACAAACATTTCTCTTTTCCTAAATAAAAAGAAAAATTAAAAAATATTTCCTTTTGTTCCAGCAAGATCATTATAAAATAAAATGTACCTGTATTAAAAAAATAAAAACTGAATTATAATAAAGGGAAATGGCTAGTTTATGCCACTTTTTCGTTACGTTTAAAAGATTAATTTATCATTCAAAATGGAGATTATTTGCAAATAGATGAAAGCAATTTTAAGAGCAAAGAACATTTAAAAAGTAGCTTTTTGTAGATTTGTATGAAATTCTAGATTTCTGTATGAAAAAAAGTATCAGAAATGCATCTAAATAAAGATTCGAAAAGGCAGAGTTTGTGTAAACAGATAAACGCAATTCCCAATCCTGGATACTAAATATGAAAAAGGAAGGTTTCCATAATTAAATCCATTGATGTTATAATTAAAATACAATTGTAACAATAAAAATATCTGTGATTTATTACTTGTGTAACAGAAAAATGCATAAAGTTAATTTATTTTTATATATGAATTTTAAAAATATTTAAGTTTTGTGTTTTCGTCGGACATACAATTGTGTGCATATTTTTTATAAATATATCTTATACAGTTAAAATACAAGAAGTGAATGAAAAAACGATTAAAAAGATCAATCTTTACATATATAAGACATGTTAGGTTTAGAAATAAAGAGAAAACTAGAATATAGCACAAATTGTAAATATGTGTGTACAAAATGGTGTAGATGCCTGTTTCGGAGCTTCTAAAGCACCATCATCTATACAAAGGTTTAGATTAGTGTTTAAATGATATAGGTACACGAGCGATGCAGATTGCACCTTGCGACCAACGGCGAAATGATGGTGACTGTTGTAAAACAACAGCTTAGTCAATCTTTGAGCATACAAGAAGAGACCAATGAGAAGTGCTTAGCCATTCTGGAAATGCATAAGGGGAAAGGAGAAAATGGGAAGGATGGAAGAGAGTTAATTAAAGAAGTGGGAACCAGTCTTCAGAAAAATTGGGTGTACTAGAAATACCATTAACCAATCTGTTAAAACTCTTCCATATATTAAAAGCTTCCCAAAAATCTAGATCGTAAATTGGTGAGCATGTCTTAATTTTATTTTTTCCGAAGGTTTGACAATTTAGAAATGCTTATGAATTTACGATCAAGATTTTTGGAAAGGTTATCATATACAGATGAATTTTAACACCTCAGTTAATGATATGTCCAGTACACTTCATTTTTCTAAATTCTGGCTACTATTTGTTACATTTATTATTTAATTTATATTTATATTATTTTTCATATTATAAACTCTCTTCTATCTGCTCATTTTCTCATTTCTTATTAAGCTCTTTCAAAATTGCTAAGCGCTTGTCATTGGTCGGGTACGCGAGAAAGATTCAATCCACTGTTGTTCAAAACTTACCGCCATTTTGTTTGTGGCCGCAGGATGTGGGCTGCTTCGCTCTCATACGGCTTTGTTTTAAAAACTAATTTTAACCTTTGCACTTCCTTTATACTCTATTGCACACACATATTTGCGCTATTGTCACGTTATCCATTTATTGTTTAATATACCGCACAAAATTCAATTCTCCCATTTTAACAACTGAGGTTACACAAGGAGTGTAAAATGTGACATCTCAGATGTTCTTAGACGACAACCGATATTCCGCTTTGAGAAAACTTGTTAATGCAGTATTAAAATTATTTTCAAACGTTTCCGAAAATCAGAAGCACACACACACAAAAAAAAGACTTTATAAATTATCGCTTCATAAATTATCGAAAAAATCTTGCTTTTTAAGGTTCCTAAATCTAAAAAACCTTTTTATGAATCCTGAGTAAGATGTTATTGTATATTATCATTCTTATTTACGTTCTATTCTCCTACTGTAAGAAAATCAGAAGCAGCAAAAACACATTTGACTTTATAAATGCTTCTTCAAATACGAAAATATCTTGCTTTCTAAGGTTCCTAAATCTAAAAAAACGCCTTTTATTAATCCTGAGTAAGATGTCATTGTATATTATCGTTCTTGTTTACGTTATATTCTCCTACTGTAAGAAAATCAGAAGCACACACACACACAAAAAAAAAAAAAAAAAAAAAAAAAGACTCTAAAAATGCTTTTTAAATTATCGAAAATATCTTGCTTTTTAAAGTTCCTAAATCTAAGAACCTTTTATGAATTCCGATTACGATGGTATTGTATATTACCATTCTTGTTTACATTATATTCTCCTACTGTAAGAAAATCAGAAGCCACAAAAACACCTTTGACTTTATAAATGTTTTTTAAAATATAGAAAATATCTTGCTTTCTGACGTTCCTAAAACAAAAAACACTTTCATTAATCCTGAGTAAGATGCTATTGTATATTATCGTTCTTGTTTATATTATATTCTCCTACTGTAAGAAGCATTCGTCTTTTTTACAAAGTGCATTAATATAAATATTAACTAAACTGTTTAAATTTTTGTTCTTCGCCTCGTTAATTAAACTAATACTTGTATAGGTTTTCCGTGATATTCTAAAACAGTCAAATCTCAAAAATATTCAAATATGTTTTTTTTTTTGTATTTTGTTTTTCCAATATCGTATTTTTCCATTAACAAAAAATATAATAAAAGCATAAGTAAAATTTTAATATTCTTCCGAAAGATTAAAACTTACATTTTATACGTAAACACATATTTAACAAATGTAGAAATTCGTGAATGCTAGTAAATACCTTGAAAAATAACTAATGCGAATTCTAAACAAATGAAAATCACTTTCAAAATTCCCCTAGATACTTATTTTAAACGAATTTTTGAGGCTTCGTGATTTTTCTCCTTCCAAGATTACAGTTGAATAAACTACTGAATTTTTAAATAAGATTAAAAGAAAAACTATTCAGAATATTTATTATTTGTGTAATTTAAATGTTTAATAGTGCAATTTATTATTCTTGGAATATTAATGTCTTTTGAACACATCATTGTTTCGTGTTATCAAACTAAATTGGTTTGAAATGGCGTTCAAAGTACTTTACTGTACCTTAAAATTACCTTAAGATAACTCCTGTTAACGCAGAAAGACATGAAGATTGTTTTGATATTGTGTTTCTCTCATAATCTTAATTCAGAGAAATGGAAAAAAAAAACACAATAAAAAAATCAAACCATGTAAATAACTTTGTTAATATTACTGAAAAATAGTGCTATTGATATTAGATCTAATCAATAATAATCGATTTTTTTTTCATTCCAAGGAAAAGCATCTTATTATAATTTTGTGAAATTTTGTGAAATAAACGTACTGGAGTGGTTTAAAGACGTCTGTATGTAGCTTCCAGGCCAAATTCATTACGCCCTAAAACCGACTCTTAACTAACTACTGTGAACTAACTACGCTGAAGTTTTAAGACCACTGCTGTAATTGTATGAAAAAAATTCTGTGATTCATAAGTATCCATATCTATGAAATTTTATCTTCAAAAGAGGTTTCGACTACAATCAATTGGTTCTTACTAAATTCCCTGGAAACGTAATTTGACAACCTTTTATGAAGAACTCGCTAACTTATAACCCGGCATTCTTGATATCGTTCTGGAGTAAACAATATACACTTCTATGGAGCTTCTTAAAGAGGTGAGGATTAAGCTTCAAATATTAAAAGAGGTTTTGGAAATATAACTCAAATACATTATGAGCATTAACGCTTTTGGCATTCGTAATTGAAAATCTTTTTCAATGGAGATTGCATTTAAGATGATTAAATTTCCATTGCGAAATATGTAATTACGCAGTAGTTTAATTATTAAAATTGGTATTTTAAAGGCCATTCTTCACACGTATGAATAAAATTCAATAATTATTTAAATCTGAATGCGATTCCTTAACTTTTACATGAATGTATGCTACTCAAGTGTATGAATATTTATCGTTTACACAAGAATAAAAAACTGTTTTAAATACCAATTAAAAACAATTAAAAAAATAAAAAAATGGAATGAGATATTTTGTATTTGAAAATTTAGTTTAATGTATTTCCATAGATTAAAATACACGACTATGTAAATATACTTTAAATATCTGGTTATTTACAAACATATGCATGAAATGCGAAGATTTATTATTTGGCGAGAACTAATACCGATATAATGAGCCAGCTCAAGCAATTTTAATATAACTTCTTAATATATACTCAAATAACAATGTAACTTCATTGCTTCTATCATTATGTACTGAATTATGAATTAATGAAAATTTTATCTTCTAAAGCATTTTTCGTTAATTTTTAAACTACATTAGAAGATTTACAAAAGAATTTAATAAATTTTAGAAGGATGATAAAAGGATTGACGGATTTACAAGGATTTTGTGCAATATTTATAACAACACACAATTCTTCTATTTTAAATATTTTTCTTAGTATTTTGTAGAATTAGGAAATGTACAGATGCCACAGAGTCTTACAATAAAAATATAGAAATATTTCCGAATTGGAAAATTCTCCCCCCCCCCCCCCCCAACGCCAAGAAAGATAAAAAGAGGCAAAGGCAAAATAAATCATCCTTTTAAAAATATTTTTGTTTTGTGTAACCAATAATACTTCTGAAACAAGATAAAGTAATGTATCTATGACAACTCATTCTAAACTGTATTACTAATAATGGATGTAATAAATTAATTCTGTAACAAGTTATTTTAATGGTAATTATAAGTACTGTCAGTAGATAAAGGGTTAAGGAGTGGTAATGTAGGCTGCAATGATTGAAATAAGTATCATTCGCATAAAAAGCAATGTGAAATGAGTTTTCAAATAACATTAATTAATTCTTCTTACATTCCCTGGAAACGCGATTTCGAGAGTATTTGTGAAGAGCTGATATACTTTAAACGTATAATTCTCAAAATCACTTTTAAATAAACTAGGGGATCGTACCCGGGCTTCCCGGGTTAAAGAATATAGGTGAAATCATTTTTGTAAATTGAAAATTAATATTTTTTTTTATATTCCATAATATTTTTAGATTGACAACTTACATTAAAAAAGCATTTTTCACATGGAAAATACGAATTATACAATCAAATAAATTTTTTAAATTTATCAAAAGCGATATTTTCTTATTAGCCGCATGCTAAGAGTTATTTGCCAAGATTTTGCTACTTATGGCACCCTTTTATATTCTGATAATTTCAGAGCTTATACATGTCTGGTAAATTTGTGTTTTATTTATATTATTTTATTTATTTATTCACAGGGAATTTTTTTTTTATGGATATTAGCCGTAAGAAAATGATGAAGTCTGTATTTTGTTTTAAGGGCAAACGGATTAATTTTTCGTAATCGAGCTCCGCGCGATAAAAATAAATTAAAAAATATTTCATGCTTAAAAATTGTTTTTAAAACTATAGACAATCAGTAAACTGAGATGGACTTTGCAAAGTTATTCCAATTAAAAAAAAAATCCTTTTTGGTGATCTAAAAATTTAAATTGTACGATTATAAATATGTTAGATTTGTTGTTTTTTCAATATTATTCTTTTATTTGTTTATAAAAGAAGTATTAATTTCGTTAATTTGTCTTTCACAAATATGTTAGATCGGTGGTTTTTTTAATATTATTCTTTTATTTGTTTATAAAGTAAGTATTAATTTCGTTATGCAAAAATAGTCAGAAACAAATGCTGAAAAATGTTTGTTGCTTTATGTGAAAAATGTTTATTATTATTATGTATTGAAACCGGCACGTGATAAGATAAACTTAAAAATAATCATGCTTAAAAATTATTTTAGAAAATACAATACATCAGTCAATTAAGATAAAGTTTTTAAACAAATTGCATTTGAAAGTAAATTTTTTCTCTATGCGACGAAAATTGAAAATGTAACGATGGTCAGAAGATTGAAAAATATACTTTATAAAGATACTCTAAATATTTGTAAAACATTGCGTTTTATCAGCGTGTGATTTCGATTACATTATTTTTAAATGTGAAGCATTTTCACATGTGAAGAATTTCAAAGCAGCTGGGCTGTAAAAATGACGCACTTCTACAAAACATAATTCAGGTTTATGAAATAAAATACACGTTTTTTTATCAAATGACGTCATTTGCATCCGCTAAAGCAATCCACTTTTACAATCCAATTTTAAACTTCGTCTATAGAAAAGTGTGCATATGACGTCATTATCACAGAATAACAGACAATATTCTTGACATAGCCCATATTTTAATTTCAACATTTTTTTTTTAGGTTTTATGAGAAAATGGCAACAGAAATATATCTCATATTTTCGACTATTTTCCGTTTACTTTCAATGACTTTCAATGAAATGAGGTACTTTTGTTGCCACGATAAGAAAAATGTTATTAAAAACTACAAAAAAATTAATATCTGAAAAATAAATTGAGATACAGTTTTCAAACAAATTGCATTTAAAAGAGTATTTTTTTCCTTATACGACGGTGTAAAAATTTAAAACGTGCGATGTTTAGAAGTTTAAAAATTTGCAGTAGAAAAAATTGCAAATCCAAAATTTTATTTCAAATTTCAAAGTGTTGCCATTCGCAAAATGACGTATGCGTTACGCACAGATATGTTTGTCCTTTATAATATAGATAGCTTAATATTCAACATTGCTTGCAGGTGTTATGATTATGCTTCAAATAGAAAAATTTTCAGAAACTAAACGAACGTATAAGTTAAGAATTAATCATTCGACACTTGCGAAAGTATGTTTCAATAAAGTTTACATTAGCTTTACGATGATTAGTTTACATTACATAATCTGCGATCAAGTATGTACTCTGAGATTATTAAAATGATAATTTGACACGTAAAAAGAAAAGAAAAAAGATACGCTTAGAAAATAAAGACAATAATTATCTTTATTTACTGAAACATTTCAACTTTTAAATATTTCAGCCATTTTAATACATAAAATTTTGTATTTGACGCAACTATTTTCTGATAATCTGTTAATATTATGTGTTTATATTTTTGTAATCGAAATAAAAATTACTTTAATATTTAGTCATAACCTGTATCCCGCAACATTTCTTACATTGTAATAATAAAACCTATTTAATTGATAAAATATATAACAATTTTACTGATAGAAATTCAATTTCCATAAAGAGTTTCACGATAAAGTGAAAGTAAGCCATTGTTTTAATAATAATGTTAATAAATATCATCAAAATTTAAACAGATGTAACAATTCTTAAGTCGACATCATTATGTAAGCAACTTTTCGAAATACATAATTGGTGTTATGTCTTCTGACATTTCCTCAGGTACACTTTACGTGTTCATAATGTAATAAATTCACTTCCATACAATATCTGCAAGAATGAATCTGAGTGTGAATTACATTCTGCTTTATTGAATTTTGACAAAGTCTTTTCAGAAATTGTTAATTAATTAGCTTAAGCCACTTACGAGCAATTCACAGTTGGCATTATTTATAATAGAAGGTCAGGCAAATGAAAATATTAATGGCGATTTCATTTAAAGCTTCATTAATTTTCATCATTTCATAAGGATTCATCATTTAATTAATTTAGTAGTACATTCGAGCGTAAGCGAAAGAAATCATCGTGATTTTTGTTCAGTTGGATTATGTTTAATAAGGCATCCAGAAATATATGAAATGACGAAAATTTATGTAATTTTCATATTCGATGAGAAACACTATAAGTAATACAGATAATTATTTTCCTTTATATTTATTTTAAATAAGAATTTTCTTCAAGCTCATGTACACTTACCTCTGTTTTGTCCTACTGTCTGTTGTTGTTGGTTTCATTTATTTGCTTATTGGTTTTATGAATTTCCCCATTTAATAGCCTCGATATTTTTTTCTTCTTACCACTTCATGTATTTTATTTTGAATGTAATTTACATTAATTCTACTGCGTTTTTCCATCTGCTACCATCTTTGTTTCAGGAACTTTTTCATTCCCAATCGGAAAAAAGGCCATTCGGCAAAATCGGACAATGGAGGTGGAAATACAGAGGGGTTTTTTTAAACAGAAAAAGCCACCTAACTTCTTATTTTATAGTACTTATCAGATCAGTTTAAAGTTACTATTACTGCTAGAAAAACGGGAAAAAAAATACGTATGACAGATTTTTGAAAAAAATAATAATGGGCTCAAGGGGAAAAATAGGGTTTTAGAGAGAAAAAAAAATTCATAACTTCATCATTTCTCAAGATATCAAATCCGCTTAAACTTATTATACATATTCTTAATATTATGTACAACTTTTATACTAACAAGATTTACATACGACCAATTCTTACAGTAAAAACAAATTAAAAACACATAGCGGTTAAAGAAAAAAAATCATATTAATACGATTTTCATAAAACCAGCTTTTACAAAAATAAATAAATAAATAAATTAAAAACTCGTCAATAATGACCAGATAAAATAATTAAACTGGGTTTATCTCTAATCTTGATTTAGGTTTTGTTGGTGAAATTAGTACTTAACTTTGAAATCTACCTGAGCCTGCAGGCCGAGCCGACCGAGATTTTTTTTCTTTTTTATTTCTTATTTAATATCTGGTCGCTATCCACAATGATATATTTTTTTAATTAAACATAATAGTTCAATTCTAAATACACAAATATGCAATTTTTCCGCAGCTTATCCTGCCGCAGTTCCATAAAAGGATATTTCTAATATATAAAAAAAAATAATTTCCAATAAAGTATAAGTTTTTAAAAGTCGATGGTAAGACAATTCGTAAATTTAATCTTAAATAAAATAAAATAAAATAAAATAAAATGTATAACTTTTCGAATAATTATGGCAGGCCTAATTCAGTAGCATAATCTCATTTGTTATCTTTTTTGAGCAATTTTGTAATACACACATATTTGACAGGAAAAACAGCTCAAAAACATTTCAAGCTTTTTGGGACAAGCTGCATAGATAACTGTGCATACATGAAACATAATTGGATTTTTTTTTCGATTGTAAAATTTTAAGAGTGCAAGCCACACTTACAAATATATAAATATGTATTATAAATTAGATTTATTGCCTAAACCCAAATCAGAAAATCTCTTATATGTCTTTTCATTTAAAGAATTTAAATAAACAGATCAACATGCATCTTATTCAATTTTTTTTTTGTTTAGATTTTTTATATAATTAATTTTTTTAACAGCTAAACTTTTCTTCGGCTAAAATTAAAGTTTTACATATTATGATGGTATATTTAAGAAGTTGTCATTGGCCTTCTGTTTTGGTCATCAACTAAGAATATGTATATCTTTTATTTAAAAGTTTCTACTACACTGTAAAAAAACCCGAACAGTATTCCTGTAGGAATCGGAAAAATATTGCCCTTATCGTACGGAAAATTTTCCGACCCAGCTCGGAATAAAATCCGTTTCATTAAAACGGTACTTTACGGATTTTATTCCAATTTTACAGATTTTATTCCGACTTTACTGATTTTATTCCGAGCTGGGTCGGAAATTTTTCCGGTACGATAAGGGCAACTATTTTTTCGATTCCGACAGGAAATCTGGTCCTATTTTTTATTTTATTTTATTTTATTTTATTTATTTATTTATTTTTTTTTTTTTTACAGTGTACGTTTACGCATGCAATAAAGTTTTATTTACCTCACCAAATGGTTTTTTAAAAGTCTAGATATGATTTGAGGATAGGTTTTTCCGACGCGGCATAGTTATAACGACGTTTTCGGGATATATATATATATTTTTTTTTTTTTTTTTTTTTTTTTTTTTTAATAAATGCCCCTAAAAAATTGCTTTGACAAAGAATTAGGGCACCAGGCACAAATGGGTTAAATTAAAATCGTCAAATGCAGCCAGATCAAATTGCTACACTGGGTTTATTTCTAATCTTGATTTAGGTTCTGTTGGTTTAATTAGTACTTAACTTTGAAATCTACCTCAGACTGCAGGTTAAACCGGCAGGGATTTTTATGCAATTTTTGTAACGATCCTGCCGCAGAACCCAAAAACGAAATTTTATTTCTATTTATTGTACTTTTGTATGAATATATTAACATAAAAAAGCTGATATTTTAATTGATTTAAATTCCTAAAACTTTAATGTGGTTGGCATGCACAGAAAATAGGTGCAGTTTTTAGTAGTGTTAATAATTATCTGAAACATGAAATGCACATAATTCAACGTGAAATTCTACAGATATGGCAGTAGCTTTAAAAGTTGCTCAGTAGTTATCAATTTTTGTTATCGATTAAGTATGTGTGCATTATTAATATATATTAAATTAGTTGGAGGCTAATCTTAAAATTAATAAGGAAATAAAATACATAATCACAGAGTAGGTTTAAAATTAATTCTTTTTTGCACTAAGTTTTTGTTTTAAAAACAATTTAAATAATCGATATTATTAAAAAAATACGTTATAAATGTTTGTGCTTGAATTAAAAATGTCTAGACTACCTAAAAAACATAACAGTCCGTCGATACCTTGAACCATTTAAGTCATCGGAATAGTAAACAATTTAAAAAAAAGCAATTTATCAAATTACAACGACCATTTGAAAAAGGATTTTTTCGAAGACTAAAATTTAAGACATAAAAAATCGCACGGAGTTGATCATACATTACGTACGGCATTATTATCCATCTGAAACTTATGTATTATCCAAGCATTTCATTGGCTGTTCTAGAAAAGGCTTTTCCATCGTCAGATTTCCAAGAAATCTGACGAGCCATTTTAAATGAAATTTCATTCTTAAACATCTAACCATCCCACAATATTACTTTTTACACCGTCGTATAGAGAAAAAAATGTACTTTTAAATGCAATTTGTTTGAAAGCTGTATCTCAATTTGTTTCTGAGTTATTAATTTTTTTTGTAGTTTTTGTTACTTTTTTGTCATAGTGGCAACAGAAGGTACCCATCGCTGTTGAAAGTAAAGGAAATACAGATTACTGTATAGACCAATCAGAAAGCGAATAAAATGCGAATTAAACCAATAAAAACCTTCAGATATGCTTTTGATTTCCTATCCTGACGAGAACAATAACCATTTTTCCAAATGGTTAAAAAATCCTTAATTTAAGAAACATACGTTTTAAAATTTCGATTAGTCATACCACTGCTCCGTTAAACTGAGTATCACAACTTAAATTCTGGGTTGATCAAACAATGGTATTGATGCATATTCTAGACATATAAGGGTTCAGAAATGTGCATAAAAATATTTTTTGACAGATTCAAGTGGAAAACTTTTATTAAAAGAGCTTCATAAGTCATTAACACTTGAAAAAAATGCCAGAATTTATTTTTAAATATTGCTCATTTAATTACATATTTAACTAGATTATTAAATCCTCATAAATACCACATAAAATATTTTCCACGGATTATATTTTTGTCCCTACGCTTTAATGCATTGTTTTTAAATATTCTTTTTTTTTTTTTTTTTTTTAAATCTACATTTAAATCGAAATTGGAAATTATAAATTAATTTTCTATTAAAATTTTTCGAGTATCTTTAAATGAAATATGTACATTTATTTATTTTAATTATTGACATTTAAATATTAGTGTGGTTATCACATGACATAAAACATAAAATGTAATATACCAATATTGAAATTAAAATCTCGCTATTGTCTAAGCTTTTAATTATATCCTATGGCTAAAATAAATTATATTTGATACCTGCAATCAAAACATCAGACTGATTTCAGTATCTAATTTCTAATTCTTTAGTTAGATTAATTGATATCACGAAATTTTTAAAACTTCTTGATGAGGAAAAGAAAAATTAATGAATCTATTATAAGCATTTGAAAGCTAATTTAAAGAATCTCCATGTAAATCAACATAAATTTAAGTACTTTCGATACTTGAGACTTCTTAGTTTGGAAGATTTATTGGAGTAAAGATTTGTTTTGACATTTTTAAAAATAAACAATTTTGAATGACTTGAATAATTTTCTAGCTTACTCGTTTTAATCTCTATCAAAAAATAAATGACTTGGACATCTTCTTTTTTTACAAACGAACGTTTTAGCGAAAAGTTTTTTTTTTATTTATTTGAAAAAGAAAATATTTACGATTCCAAATAAGTTTTATTATTTCTATGATTACTAGAAGAGGAGTTACATTTTTTTTTTTTTTTTTTAAATCTTCTTTTTTATAAACGGCCGTTTTTGCCAAAATTTTCGAAATTTGTCTATTATATTTATTTGAAAAAGAAATTATTTGTTATTCCAAATCTGTTTTAATTTTATTTCTACGATTGCTAGAAGAAGAGTTACGGCCAATTTAATATAAAGTAATGAGTCTAATTGAGCAGGAAAAACAGGATAAATGTAAACAGTGTTTTATCAACGATTCTCTTACATTTTTTACATAAAAACACTAATAAGCTTTAACTGACACTTCTACATTAATTTTATGGATAACATAAAATGCAGATAAATATTTAAATGCGATTTCTGGAAAATGAAAATTTTCGGTTATTCCGCTTTTTCCTTTATTTTCATGTACCATAAACTTCATTAGATAAAATGTTTTTCTGAACTAGTATCTAAGCTCAACGTGGTAATTTAATTAGTTTACAGGTACTCGAATATAAAAAACTGCGATTTTTAATTAAAAATTGTATTTTTGACATATTTTGAGAAAAATTCAGTTATTTGTGAAGTTATTATACTTCTAGTTCATTGCACAGGATAGTGCAATAACTGTATGTACTACTGACGGAGATTGAAATATATTTAGTTGAGTGAATTTTGTTTGGGCGTAAACGTGAAATTTTGATTAAAAAAAAGCAAAAATCTCCAATTTCTTAACATGTTATGAATGTATTGCTAAGATAATATTTTTTTTGTCATTCTCTATTAGAATTAAATTAAAAATATGTGTATTTATTCAATATTCTACATTTTGTTTTAAAATCGCTCCGAACGTAAGGTAATCTCACCTTATATAGTACCTTACCTTATACCTTAAACGGGCTAATTAATCTATTTTCAACAAGCGTTCAAGACAGCATTTTTAATCTTTCTGCAGTAGTAATTAGGAAAATAATTTTTTTTTCTGAATTTAACTGCAGAACTGCTGTAAGTGAATAAGACAGAAATTTCAATTTAAAAATTTTGGTAGGAAAAAATCATAAATTCTGATAAGTCACGTATAGGAGACCATCGTCTAGAAGACGTTACCATATGCGAATGCTATATTCTTAAGTAAGAGCTGATACCTAAGAAGTTGGTAGAAATTTACCTCCTTATATTTTAGATCAGCGGTTTCTAAACTGGGATACGAGTATCCCTGTGGGTATGTGGCGGGCCTGCCGGGGGTACGTGAAAGTAATATCGGTAATGGCGGAAATCTCAAAAATGCTTTCAATGAGAACATATAAATAAAATTGATAGGTTTAGATTACAAAGTTAGTATAATCTGTAAATCCAATATGTTACGCTTAAAATGAGGAGAAAATCCCACTATACCTAATAATTAATTGATAATGCAATATTAGTTGCTCCGCCCACAACTAAGCATATTGCATAAGTACTTATATATTTTCCTCCATTGTTCCAAAAACTTCAATTATATCATGATGCAACATTCTCTTCTCTTTTCATTTTCATTATTTGTATATCATAAAGCAAAGTTGTTCCCAATAATCATCGTACGATACTTAAAATTTCTTTTAATGCTACATTGATTTTTCTTAATGTTTGGTTAATATTATAAAAATCAATATTAACTTTAAAATGCAAGATGAAAAAATAAAATGTTAGAAACGCCAATGTAATTTGTATCGATTTATTATATTATGATTTCCAATGAAAAAGTCAAAATGACAAACATTCAAAAAATATTCAAAAGTCAATAGCAATGAAATATATCATTTGGGATATATGCATGTACATGTAAGTGTATTTAGCAGTAAATTTTAATACAAATAACGCTATAAATTTTCTGAGGACTCCACTTCAATAAACATTTTTCTTAAGTCCTTACAGAAGCTATAGGGTAGGGGAGTACACAGTGGGACATGGTACACAGTGAGACAGCAGCCATTTTTACATATAGTTACAAGGGTTAAAGTTACATAAACGTCCATTTTAGACTTTATTTATTTTATTATGGCCTATATTTACTTAACCAAACCTAGCTATATCTAATGATAGACTATGTCGACAAAGCGACACAAGCATTCAAAGCTATGAAACTGATGATGAAACAGATATCATCCATTTTGTTACAACGTAACGAAAGTACACAGTGAGACACACAGTTGTGGTACACATTGAGACGTGCCTCATTGTGTATCTACTATGCGGTTCTGACATAATAAAAGTTATTTATTAATAAAACAACGGTTTTTTTCTCTCTCTCTCTATCTCTGTGTGTGTGGGGCCGTGCGATGGTTAGTGAAATCTACTAAACGTAACAGGCTGAAAGTTTGTATGAAGGTAGCCCAATGTCTGCCTTTGTCCAACCGAGGCTCATATTTAAAAAAAAAAAAATTAATCTAGAAATATTAATTAGAAGTCATAAACTGCAAAAAATTATTGATAGAGTATAAAAATGTATGATTTATGAAAATGTATGCATTGTCTCGCTGTGTACCACTTGTGGTATACAGTGAGACAATTTTTGATACTCATTTATGCTGCTTCTGTGCTTTTATAAATAACTTTTTTAAAACCATTTATACATTAATGTGTAGCGTATTTGTGTAGCGTATTTGTGTAGCTTAAAGTTGTAGCAAAAATTTTTTCAAAAGAATAAAAATCGTTGCCATTTGTTAAGTAATAATAATTTTCGTCTCACTCTGTACTACCCTACCCTATTGTGACATTCAAAATTAATGAAAAGAACAATTAGGGGCAGTCAGCAAAAACATCAGTTATTAACCAATAACTGATGTTAATGTTATGTTTGGATATTGTTACATAAGTTAATATTAATTATAGTTATAGATCGAGACAAATTTTTGAGATCGAAATGAAAACCTAAACCGAAATTTGTTAATTTCCTAATTTTGACCGAAAGGGAAAACATAAACGAAACTGTCTTAAAAAATTAATTTAATTAATGCATACATATACATATGTAAAATTATTAATTAATTATACCAAATTTAGAAACACATTCCCAACAAATATATACAGTCAGTATCGGATATATGGTCACCCATGAGATCCTGAAAAATATGACCTTATATGCGGTGTAAACAGGAATTTTACTTTAGACAATAAAATATTATTAATATGTTAGTTGTATTAATAAATTAATGTACAAAGAAGCCATGAAGATGCAATTTATAAACGAGGAGATAGAAACAAGAGTTTCTTTACACTTCAATTTTCGAATTTATGAGTATAGTATAGTAGTAAAACTTACTTCTTTATTTAAAATAATCTTTTACGCAAGTTTGTTTGTTTAGTATCGTAATTTTTAAAACTACTTTTTCTAATTGACGAACGTATTTAAAATGTTCCTCTGTACATTTGAAATGGGTTGAAAATCACCTCAGGATATTTAATATTTTGAAAGCTTGCTCGCGTTGTCGGTTCAGCTTCAGATTCGCTGTCTTTATCGTCGTTTCCATCAGAGTTTATATTTAAAACTTCCGAAATGATTTACGGTATGGAAGCTTCACCATTAGTAGCGACCTCATTATCAATAGCTGCATATGTCAGTTTGTCGTGTATTGTGCAGCCGGAATTCCGTATCTTTTGAGCAATTTCAAATAGAAGCGCATCATCATCATCGTCATTCTCTTCATCATCGAATGATAATTCTTCACATTCTGGAAGCCAAGCATGTCTAAAAAATTTTTCAATGGTTTTCTTTGATACCATATTCCAATTCTTTTCTACGTAACACATGGCTCCTAACACAGACACGTGAAGCTTCTCTTTTTGAACTATTGCAGCAATGACGTCTTGTAGAAGTAGCTTTCCCATATTTATCTTAAAATTTTGAATAAGTTCTTGATATAAGGGATGTGCAAAACTAGTTCAGTTTGGTAGCGAGAAAAAGAATGCAATCAAATTTAAATTGGGAATGATGAAATGGACAAAGTGTTCTGCGATGATAGCCACTTTTCTTTTTTTTTCAGTCCAAATTTATTCAGACATCGAATTTTTTCCCCAAATACTTGTTGTCATCCAGGTCATCCATTTCACATCGTAAAATATAGGAGTATTTCAGCAAGATTTTCAGTTTTTCAAAAACGAGGCATTAGAAATTTACCAATAACAAATGGAGTCAATTTCACTGAGCCATCTACATTCGCTTCTAAGAAAAGACTCTATGTTTCTTTGCATTTCTTCTCGCCATTACATTTTTCGATCTTAAACGCAACAGTTTTATCCGGCAAAACAAGAAAAAGCAGCCCGCATTCATCAAAGTTTAAAACATCACAAGGTTTGTACCTATTGAGAATGTTATTTTAAGCCTATTCCTTCCATGCTTTTACTTGTACAGTATCATAAATATCAGCAGCTTCACCACACATCTTTTTAAATGTAAGATTGTGCCGTAAATTAAACTTTTGTGACCATCCGTTGCTGGTAGTAAAATTTCATTTTCCTAGTTCAGCAGCAATTTCCAAAGACTTTTCTTTTAAAATAACCCATGATATTGGTACATTCTGTGATCTGGCATATTTTATCCAAATAAAAATAGCTTCCCTAACATTCTCAAATTTTGAAACACGTTGTCGCTTTCTCTTTTGATTCATCACATATTCTGTGTAAGAAGATTTGAATCCAAGATGTTATTCAGTGTCGTTCTCGCTATTCCACGAGTCTTCCCCAGACAGCATGAACATTAGCGGCAAGTTGGATTTTCTCTGATATTATCTTGCCGTGAAAAATTTGAATTGAGAAATTCGCAGCAAATCTACCGCAAGGTATACCATCACCCACTTGCATGAGTAGTTTGTTGTGAAACTGATGGTCTTTAATTCACGAAAGTGATGAAAGTAAAAAATCTCTCTGTTGAGAGAATAGACAATCAACACATATGCAGAAATTGTAGAAATTTTATTCTGTTGGCACGGCTTTTTTTAAACGCTGTACT
The DNA here is from genome assembly GCA_963932465.1 of Maratus speciosus. Lineage (NCBI taxonomy): Eukaryota > Metazoa > Arthropoda > Arachnida > Araneae > Salticidae > Maratus > Maratus speciosus. The sequence continues at coordinate 479,782,366 of OZ010786.1, forward strand.
TATCAATTACCAAAAAAGGCTTGGATTGAAAAATAAAAATATTACCTTAACATTTTTATGGTGATAAGAACGATATGCACCTTCTGACGGTACATTCGCATTAATAGACCAGATCAGGTCTATGGACCTAAACTTAGGGACTAAACTTATAGAGTAACATTTGTACACAGATAATGTGGCATGGAAAGATGACTACTTTGTAGTATTTTTGATTCCTTGTTTGCCGTAAATTTGCAATAAATTTGATACAATATGAATTTAACTTGCGCGACAAGTTAGCTGCAAGTTCAAAGTGTGGTGACTTCGGCGTTTGCGTTATCTTGCTGCAGCATTGTTATGAACTTTCAGTCTTGTCATGCTGAGCTTGCAGGTTTTCAAAGAAAAACTGCTGCCAATTTTCTGCAAACTAAAAATTCTATGTGGTTCATGAAAGTTGCTTTCGAAAGATTCGATTTTTTGAAATTTTCTATCAATTTCTTTTTTTCTGCAATTGTCAATTTTTTTCATTTTGCTGATATGTTGTATTCAAAAACGACAATTAACAAAAAAAGCACTTTATACGCCAGCGACAAGTAATGATCAACGCGAAGGCATAGAAACACTTAATTTTCCGTTTCTGTGCGCAGTAGATAATTCTCATTCGGTCACAAAGTGTGGTGGCATGCTTTCCAAGAATCGGTATTTAAACCGATGGTTGACGGAGAAATCCCCAGATCTTATGAAACTCCTTCCTGTCGGGAAGAGTTTCTCTTATCTTCTACAACAAGAGTTGGTATATTAATCTTCGAACGTGGAAAGCTTTGTTGCGGAAAAACGCGTTCTCCAACCCCCCCCCTCCCCATCTTCTGCACCCACCATGTTTGACTTTGACCTATAGCAGTCCAATCAGTAGTTTCAAGTGCAAGACTGGGCTAAATATGTTGGATGCGGGAGGGCGAGCATAGGAACAGCATCAAGTGACATCATTTATAAGTGCTACATCTTTCGGAACCCCCATCGGCTGCAACTCACAATAGTAGATCTTATTCGGCCAATGGTGTGCTGTACCTTCTTTCGCCCCAGCGTGTATGTGGGCATCTAGTCACGTGGTACTCAATATTATCACAATATCTAAGGCTGGGTTCAGACGTTTGTTTTTTCTTTGAAAGAGACGTTTTGAAAGAAACGTGTCCAGGTAACGCTATTAACAACAATTCTTCTAACTTCACAAAAGCATGGGGTGATTCAACAGTGAAAAGCCAATTAGAAGATTAGATGGACTTAACAGAAAGATTTTCTTCCTTCAGAACTATAATAGAGATTTGAGACCGGGTTCTGATATGCACGGAAAAATTGATTTAAAAAAAAAACCCAACTATCAATTTACTGGAAAAATGATTTATCTAACTTATATTAGAGGTGGTTCAGTTAGCAAAAATGAGAGAGAGACCCCCAAATACAAAATGGGACGCGAAAGCGCCCTTTTTTTAGAAACCTTCACATATAGAAGGCTAGAACAAAAGTGACAGTTTTCGCTAGAAGTCTAGAAATCTTGGCGTTGCACAAAATCGCCAATTTACAAACTTTTGGTGACTGCGTGAAAGTGCACAAAGGTTTTTGGCGAAAAACATTACCGCAGAAATGTGGTGTCACTACCGGACGGGAGAGGCCGAGATTGCAAGCAAGCGCTTCTAATTACGATGAGAAATGCATCAGAAAAACCGAAAATTGTTTATGCAACAGATAGGCCTTTTCCCAACTAACTGTTTTCATAAAATTGTACAAAGCGGACCGCAGATTGCTGGATGAGAAAAATACTGAAAATTCAGGACATTTGGCTTTTAATTCGACCACAATTCACAAAAGTGTACATGCTTCTCACAAAATCCGCTCTTTTTATTTTTGTTGTTAAGACATTGTCAACGTTCAAGTATTAGTAGAGCTAAAGAATTTCTTATAAATGTGGCGGGCAAAAATCCGATGCAATTAAATGCAGACCTTGATACCAGCAGCTGCGAATCTAATTTTTATTTATTTTCTTGCACAAACAGCGGTAACGGGTAGCTAAGGAAAAGGGGGAAAAAGAAATGAATCTTTGAGCGCACTAAAATAAAGATGTTTTTAGAAAGAAGAAAGAAAACACTTTAATAAAAATCTGGATGGTTTTGAGAAATGAATTTAATTACATATTTCAGAATCGAAAAAAAGGGGGGGGGGAGGATAGCATGTTATAAAAGTAAAAAAAAGAAAGTTATGTTTTAAATTAATTTTTGAATAAAATGATAGGTATGCGACAGAAACGCTGTCACAAGAATGTCTGCCTGTTTTCTTATAAAGCTATTAAAGATTAAAATCACCGCGTGGCCACAAAAAACACCAACAGTGGAAAATTGTTGAATGATATGCCTATTCTGACCTTTACACCCTTAAAAGAAAAGTTAAAAAGCATAAAACTGCAGGATGTTTTCAATAAAGAGGGCGAAAGAAAGTGACCATATATCAGATAGTAGCAATTAGAATCTGACCATATAGGCGGTGTATTTTATCACGTAATACCCATCCAGTCAGTACGGACTTACGAAAAGTGGCCTTATAAGCGGGGTGACCTTATAAGCGGGTGACCATATAGCCGGTACTGACTGTATACATACATAAGTAAGTATATGTGCCTGTACAAATTTCAAATAAAAATAAAAATAAAAAATAAATAATAATGCAACTTTTATATTTTAATATTTTAGAACAACAAATAATTATAACCATTTATTAAAAATTAATTGACAATAAAGTTAAAAAAGGAACAACAAATTGAATAAGGAAGATTCCATGTTTAACTATACAACACATTTTCAGTTATATATTTTGAATTAATGAAATAAAGTTCTTAAACGTTTTTCCCCTCTTTCTGGCCTCACAAGAAAACATTACCTCTTAAAATAATGTAACTCGCCGGATGCAAAAAATCAGCATAAGTTGATGTGGAAAATTCCATCTATTTTGCTTCTATAGCTGAAAAGACGAACATAAAAACATATACACGCATGCATGTAATCTGAATAATATTGTGCCTAGATATTACAATAAATAATTATTAATTAAAAGTTAACTTGACTCATATAAAATTAATCAAAAATTAATAATTGAAATTCTTTATTTAAAAATATTTTGTTATAACCGTATATAATTTTTTTAAAAATAATTTAATTAAAAAATAGCGAATTTAAGCAATATTATTAATACTTTCTAGATTTATAGTCCAGGCAAATTAAAGTAAATACACCTTCAACCCGAGCAAAATTGCAATAGAAGCTCTGTTAACTGATTTTTAATCCGTAACCATTACTGAGAAATATAACCAAAATCAGACAAAATCCGATCACGGGAACACCCTTAAAAACGGATTTCAAAACGGACTGAATCATATGCCGTTTTGCGTTGTTGTGCTGTTGTATAGCTTTTAGTTGAGACGGAAGACGACAGAAGGCAGCACTAAACAATTTGGACTGCAAATATTCATTTTTTATCGAACAACTGACAACCAATAATGCTTTTGGAACAGATAAAGTAAAGTATCTATAACTCATTCTAAACTGTATTACTACTAGACCGATCTCCTAACAGTCATCCGGTATGCGGTGAGTTTTTCAAGCTCCGGCGATGGGGAGATATATCTCCGGCCTCAGGCAAGCCCTATACTATATTTTCTTTCTACATATTAAGTCTTTCTGAACATTTTAAGCCCTGCCGCATCAAAATCGGTCCAGTGGTTCGCGAGATACATTTCTTTTAAATTTCTCTACTTTCTGTTAATCCCGTTCCTCTATTTCATGTATCCGCAATTGCAACTGGCTCCGAATCGATTCCAGTGCTTATAAATGCTAGTTGTGCATAACTTTCCCAGGCATCGGAACATTTTTAATAATATGCTTTAGGGAATTTTTCTGGGCAAATATCAGTATTTTTTAATAGAAGAATAAATCTAGCTTAAACGCGCGAAATTTCGCCTTATTTAAGAAGTAATTTTCTATAAGAAAATACTGGTACCGAAAAATTTCCTGGCTATAAAATTTCAAGGACACGCACGATCCCTGCATTTATGGACATTTCATCACCAATTTACTTTGTTAAGGGGACTTTAAGCAAAGATATCGATATTTTTTATACATGCTGTGCTGTGATTGTGATCTGACCAGAGTAGTTTGTCATGTCAGTGTTTTTCAAGATTATATTTATGGTGTTAAGTGATTATTTAACAGCGGATTACTACATTATTTGTGTAATTTGAAGCTTATACAACACTAGTGAGTGAGTTTTAGATTCTTTTTATAAATTTTAGTATTTTAATGAGCCTCTGAAAAGTACATGCTTTACCATTGGCGGCCATTTAATAATGCATCTCTGTGGAGATTATTGTAATGTTAACCTTTTTTAATTAATCTCTAACCTCTAACGTACATAATAAATGCTATAAACAGCTCCATACTGTGCTTTTTATTAACGTAAGTGTATATACTTTGCTCTGTTGCCAGTTTCAATTCAAAATATCAATTTTAAGTGTACAAATTAAGTTTTGAAAATAGTTAAAAATTGTGTTCTATGCTAACTTTTAGCTTCAAACTCCCATAGGAATAACATTGGGAGTGTGTAACTTTTATAAAATTATCAAAAATACCTATAAGAGACAGCAGACAGAAGAGGAGCAGCAATGACATTTAAAAAGTGGGCGATGTACTGGAACACATATCGCCATTTCATTCTGATTCTACTCTACGCAAAATTGTTACAGGCGTAACAGCTAAAAAAGAAGTTAATGTTGATGAGTTGCACTTATTTGGTATGATCATCATCTCCAAAATGATAGGGAAGGATATATTTAGGTATTCGGCTAAAAGGTCAAAGAAAGTGAAAATTCTAGGATCTGCTGCCGCCATTTGTAGTTATAAAGATGACTTAGATATACAAATAGATCCAGCGATCCTCTTCCAAAGAATGATGATTACTGGCACTTGTGGTGAAATGAATCTCGGAGATGTCATGCGTTATGAACCGTGTGCGTACCCTGCAGCATTATTTGAATCACCAAGTATGATGAGGAATTCAGACAAATCTCTGTTAGCTCAAGCACTAGCCAAACACATTAAAAATATGACAACGTGGAAAGTACAGAAAGGTACATATTGGATGGAGGATCTTTCTTGCGTCGCATTTCCTGGTGTAAAAAATGATACATATGAAAACTTTGCTACGTCTTACGCTGATTTTATTGTTAAGCAATATGGAAAACCTATCATGGTTTTTGATAATTACATTGGGTATCCAACAATCAATGATGTGGCTCACAGATGACGCTACAAAAAAAAACAGTAGAGATATTAATTTCAGCCCATACGTGAAATTTATTGGAAAAAAGGAAGAGTTTCTGGACAATGAAAAAACAAGCAAGCAATGACTTCCCTCATAGGCGAATTGCTTAAGAAACAAGGCTGTACTGTTCCCAACACAGATGGGGATGCCAATATAGACATTGTTCGTGCTCCAGTCTCATCTTCAGAAAATGCACATGCAGATACCACTGTAATAGGTGAAGATACCGACTTGCTGATTCTCCTTCTTTAACAGGCAAAGGATAATGGCTTCAAGCTATACTATCGCAGTGACATAAGACGAGGATCATGTTCCAAACCAGTCTATCATATCCTCAACATGCAATCTCTGTTAGGCCGTGAAAATTGCAACTTCCTTCTGTTTCTTCATGCTTTCACGGGCTGCGATACAACATCCAGAATTTTTTCGATTGGGAAATCCTCATCATTTCTCAAACAGATAAACAAGACAGAGCTCCGTTCTATTGCAAAAATATTTTGTTCAAATTCAAGCCTACATTCAGATATGGCTGAGGCTGGAAGAAAAGCAATGCTTCTGTTTTATGACTGCAAGGCACTGGATTCTATAGACAAACTATGTCCCCAAATGTTGGTAAGGAAAGTAACTACAGTAAAATCATTTATTACACCTGAACGTTTGCCTCCGACCGATTCTTCTACAAAATATCATAGCTATCACACTTACTTACAAATAAATATCGGAAGAAAGAACCAAGCCAGCAGAATGGGGCTGGTATGTAAAAAAACACTCGTGCTACCCAATACTCTGCGAGTGACTACCAGCTACAGATTATTTACTTAATATGATTCCATGTTCTTGAAAGACAAACTGTGCTACTTTACGATGCTGATGCAAGCGTAATTGATTGCCCTGTTCTACAGCTTCTGGGGTGTGCCAAGTCAATGGATGTAACAAGAACTACCTAACTTCTAATTATAAATATGATGAAAACTATTGATACGTTTTTTTCTTCACTGGAACATTTCTGTAAAAATGAACTTAAGCAGTAATTTGTCAGAAATAGTAGACTTTTGTGTACTGTTTATCGTTTTTGACTATACTTCAAAGTTAAATTGTGAAAATAAAGCGATACATTTCCGTAAGCGATATATTCTCTGCCTTAGTTCCAGAAAATCCCCTCCGCCATTTTGAAATCCGTATATAGGGGTGTTCCCATGCTCAGATTTTGTCTGATTTTTAGTATGCTATTAAGCAGTAGTTCCTGATTAAAAAATTCTGTAAAAAGCTTCTATTGCAATTTTGCCCATGTTCAATCACAAAATGCCTGGACTATTACCCTTTTTTAAGTAAATACATATACGCAACGCTTTGGAAACAAGGAATGCCATTTTGGGGAGACTAATGGTTGGGGAGTTGTTTCATGAAGGAATGTGGCATTTAAAACGGTATTAGTCATCATAGTTCAGTCTAAAAAAACAAAAACACAAAAACAATTGTACAAAAGATGCAAATATGTGTCAAGTTTCACTAAAATAAATATCTTTAGCACTAAAACGACACTTGAAGCGTAGAAAGTAAAAATAGCAGTTTTATTTATCATTTCAACATTCTCAAAGTGCGACAGTTAACACTATTGGGTACTTTTAGTAATTTTAGAAATAGATGTGAGAATAAAACTGTATCAACGTCTTCTTAGTACAACAAGACCAAAATATAGTACATCTCAATCGTTTAAGCACAAGCATAAAATGTTGAATTTTAATGAAGAATAATAAGTTAGAATAAATAACATATTTTTATTTGCGGATTTCGAAACTTCATTTAAACAAATGATATCAAAATTAGAAAAAAATAAATTACATATTTGTAAAAAATATAATTTTAAATATGTTGAAACAAAAAGTGTCTCCAAAGTTCATAAAAAACAAATGCATTTAAAATTTTTACAAAAAATGTTATATACAAATTATTTTTCCGTGTTTTCAGATTAGTTCAAATAAACGAGCGTCCATCGAAATTATTAGTTTTTGTAGTGTTTCTGGTGGCAAAGAGTACCATTCTTTCGCAATAGCCTCTTTGAGTCATACTACTTTCCATTGCTGTAGACTTGATAGGTTAAAATGCCTCAGACATTTTCAATGTCGTTTATGCCTGGACTTAACGCTGGCGGATGAAGAATTTTAAATGTTTCTGTGAAAGCCATTTTTTTGTAGAATGTGATAAGTAGAATGAGGCATTATCTTGTCCAACGATTCATTCAGGATTCCCCAAAATGTCACCAAATGGAAGGAAATGTTGATTCAGCATATCTTGATATTTTTGGGGATTTCGTCTTCCTTTTAGAAAATCCAGGGAGGTCAGGCTATTGAAACTGAATAGACTCCAATCCATGAGAGGCTTACCGCCTTGCTGCGTGCAGAGAAAAAGCCCTTGGTTCGTTTCGTAGTTCATGTCATTACATGTTCCATCCACAGAGCAAGCTAAGTTCCATTTTTTCTTATCCCTGAATAAAACGGTATGCCATTTGTCCCGTAGACATGTGTTTTTTACCCCAGTTCATTCTTTCCTGTTAGTGGTGCAGTCTCAGACACGGTTTGCGAGCCACTTTTTAGTATGATGTAATCACATTCTTCAATATCCCTATGTATAGTAACTTTAGACAGCTGCACACCGAGATTATTTTTATTTTTTTGTATGACATATCTTATCTAAATACCAACCTCCGTTTTTTTCGATCCGTCTCAACAAACGTCATACGTGGTCGTCCATATGTTGGTTTCCGGTTAAAAATATCATTTCTAGACAGAACTTGATATATACGAATAGCTTTGATCAATTGAAAATTTTTGCAATTGGAGAAACAGTTTTATTTTGTGATTTTAATTTAAAAGTTTTTAAAATCTCACCTTTTGAGAGTTCTTTACCCTTTGATATTTTTAAAACGAGTGGAAATAATTTTTTTCCCTATTATGCTTTTATAAAACTGGATCACGAAGCCACTGGGACATACAACCTCATTACACCTGTCCAATCACGGTTTCGAAAAAAATTGCATAAAATACTCAAACTTTTGAGATGGTATTTTTTCACTAAAAAAACTAAATAAAATGTAAATTAATGTAATTTTAATTTTAACCAACAAAAACTCCTTATTTTATTTCATTTTTATTAAATGTCGAGTATTTATTGTATATTGTATGTATGGCTTCCTAAATTTTCTTCTTAAATTATGTTTAATCAGATTTCAGGAGTGCATAAACTTTTGAAACAGACTAGAAATATTTGCTCACTTTCAAATAATTCTCCCCCCCCCCCACCACCGTCCCTCCCACCAACACGTAAGAAAGTTCAGGAATGTTACCCTTGTTTGGAAACATTATCCTTCTGATCAAAATTTCTCATTCTTATATGAAATAAATTGTAACTCATTAATAACACAAAATGATTTTCTAATTATACTAATTACATCTAAATAAAAAATGTTTTATAAATGCATACCTCGTTTTACCTTTTATAATCACATTTGTAAATGATCATCAGCTGTCTTATTTCCTACTTTATTCTACACTTTTCTTAGAGAGCATTTGAAACACTTCTGCGGTATTCAAACGAAAAATTTTCTATCATTGATACTTGTGCAGATTTTTATGAGCACGTTGAGAGTGTTTCCAAAGTTTGGTCACATATGCATTGTTTTTAATTTAGATACACGTCTTGAGTCAGTGATAACTTATAAAAGTGTTGTTAACAGTAAATATACCGTGTCTTATTTGAGCCAATACAGCTCAAATTCTTGAGTAATGCTGAAAACTCTCGAGGAAGAAAGCAATTCCCAATTTACTCTGAAATGAGGGAAGCACAGTACCATTTTGGGGCCTATTTCATCTGTGGAAACTTTTTTTTTTAATTCTACATTCATGGATACTCATTAGTGCTACAAATATTATCTCCATAAATTTCTTAGCTGAGGTTACTTATATTTTTATATTACCTGTATATACTAAAAATGGAAAGTATTTATAATATATATGGTTTTGTATGTTCGCTTACCCGCATATATAATTGTATCATACTAGAACATTAGGGTGTCCTATGATTAATCGGTAAACCAGCCTATTGATCATATTCAGATTTACCTATTAGTTAAATTTCCTGAAGCACTGTGAGGTTCTCCTGCATTAGACAAACTTTACATCCCCCCCCCCAAAAAAAAAATAAATAAAAAATAAATAAATAAACAAGTGGGTAAGTGTGATCACAGATCGCCCAGAGGGTTTCGTTTAACATTTCTTTCAAAACACTATCCTTTTGCAAAATATATTAGCTCCACAATTCGCAACTAGGGAGTAGACCGGAGTGAAAAACAAAAAGTTTTGCAAATCGAATCGTAATAGTGCGGAAAAGTTGCTACTCGTCAATACAAGCACAGTGAAAAAAAAATTTTGAAATCGGAGAATATCTTCCGTTCGCGCATCGCGTTCAAAGTTTTCGAATTTGAACAAAAATTGTACAAATATACGAAAAATCGTAAAAAGGTGTAAACTTTTTCCGATCGAACACATTTTTTTGTACATACCATGACCCTGAGATGCAGAATAGAGGAAAAAATACCACACACTCCTCCTTTATCACTTTCCAACGCCCTCAAGGGGGTGAAAATGGCCAATTTTCGTGGAAAAAACCGAAATTACAGGAGATGTAAATATTGACGAATCGGTCTGATTTTTGTTTGCATAAGGCAACCTTGAAACTAAAAGTCGAAACAATCCGCCCGCCCTCGAGAAATCGAAATTGTGCAGCTCTTGGCCCGTCCTTCTAAGGACGATTCAGGACTCACCACCGGAAGGTGACTGCACTGAGAGTCCCACCCACACCCTACCCAACCAACCAACCAAAATGTGGGCGTGGATAATTACGCAGATGCAGATTCAGGTACTGCGAATTCTGATTTAGTGACAAATTTTATCATGGTAGCTCGAGAAGCGAGGGTGGCACTTATAAAATCATCACGTCGCTCATGCCCAAACACTTTTGAGGAGGCCTGCGTTACCAGCTTGACACTGTGCTCTACAGCTTGCGTATGGCATGGTATGTCTGCCAGATTCAGAGGAAGAGTTGGCTTTTCCCCCTTGGAAATCAAGTCTGCAATGTCAGCTGAAGAAATGTTTACCAATAGAGGAGGAGAGGTAATCTTGGTTTCAGACCAATTTATAATGTCATAATAATTCTCGGCGTCAAAATTTATGGCCGGAACTTGAAAATTTTTGACGGATTTTCCCTTTGTGGGAGTGTCTTTGGATTTCAGTACCCGCCGAAGTCCCAGCTCTCGAACGTTTTTCATATCATCCACTACCATTGAAAGAAGAATGTTTTCTGGATGGGCAAAGGATGCATTTGCTTGGATGACCTTTGTTACCACTTCTTGGAGTTTTGCAGGTAAGCTTCTACATTTCTTGATGCATTCAAAAATATGTTTAGGTCCCTCCACTACTGAAGATCTTGTCTTAATTTCGAACCACAGTATACTGTCATAATGTACGTGACAATGTTGATGAGATTTTCGGATGGAGTTTCCAAAGAAATATACAGTTTCATGAACCTATTTACTGTCGTTAACCACCGGGAATGCGATATTGGTCCCGGATCTCTATTTGCAAGGTCTGAGGAATAAAACCCAGCAGCAATGGAAACGGCAATGTCGTGCAGGTATCTCTGATCTTTACTCAGGATTTCTGGGTCAATGTGTGGGATGTGGCATTTAATTCTCTTAAAAGCAACTACGGGCAAAGACTCGCAACCAGCCAGCTGTTTGCCAAGAGGGCCACAAAAAGACTGAGGCCCTGTGGTTCCATCAAATGTTTCTACAAGATGCCTCAAAGGTAGCTCATTAAAATGCAGGAGACATATAACCCACTGTGTTGGTCTCTTTAAACGCATTTCTATATGTTTGATTGCTCCACTTTTCCAGCCAGTATTTGTTGCTGTACCATCACACCCGAAGACTAAAATTTTTGAAGTATCTATTCCGTTGTCTTCGAAATAGTCTACAATAGAGTTAGCAATGTCCTTTCCACTTTTTGAGGTTGGTACTAGATGGCAAAGGTACTTAGAACCCGGTTCCTCAACAACTGTAATGTGGTCTTCTTTTTGTTCAGACTGATATCGTTTACCTCCTTTGTCAACCAACACTAGAGTGTCATCGGCCCTGCCATCAAAGTACACACACATAGGGCCGTTCATTTGATGTTCCTGCTGCTCCAGATTGGTAAGAATTGGCCTGCACTTTCCTTTTTCTCGTCTAATTTTGCTTCTATCAACGATCAGAGATGTATTACTATCAGTAATAAGACCTACGTCTTTAGCACGCTAGAGGTAATGGCAGCTGTTGCTCTGTCTGACAGACCAAAGCTATTACTTCTTAAAGCAGTAGCTGGAAGCGACATGCGCATTTGTGAAGAGCCTGGGCTCCTTGACAGAGCAGACAAAGAGCGTGTGGGCTGAAAATCTAAATCATCCTCATCCTCATTGACATCAACATTTGTCTCCTCTCTTTCAGGATGAGTGCTGCAACCAGGCAAGGTTTGCATTTGTGTGCTGAGCACATCAAGATGACGAGCATTTCTTTGCAAAGAGACGAGCCTTTCTTTGCAACCTTGATGTAAGTTTTTACGTTTCCTTTTTATGCACCGTCGGTCCTATTTTAAATAGTCTAAGGTGTCTTTGTGCGTAAAGAAACTTCAGTTCCAATGCAGTTATTTTCCTGTCCTTAGGGCAATCGCAACTGACAGCTATAGGATTAGGACAAATACACTTGTCAAAGTTTTTCCCGCAAGTGCATTCTAGTGTCATCTCGCATTTGCAAGCTGATATGTCAAATAATGTGTTATACGATTGATGAATGAAGTCATTGTACTTCTTCTGTTTCCCAGCCGTGTGTTTGTCTCTTGGATATGATTTACGAAGAGCATAATAGCGATCGTGTAGTTGTTTCATCTTTTGAACGACTCTTGTGTGACAAACTGTAGGAATCGAAGCCTTCAAATACAGTGACTCAATCTGTTGAGCTACAGTGTTTGCCACTTGTAAAAAGCTCAACTTCCTTCCAGGTTTAAAGTCACCAGACTGCAATAACATGGCGTATTGCACTTCATGCCAACATTTGACAACGTCAGCATTGGTGGGAAGAATTGCGGATGGCAGTGGTTTTGGTGCACCAAAAAATGGGCAGGGAGTATGAACGCTTCGAGGGAGCGCCATAATGAAGATAATTGTGATCGATGAGATCGTTATGCAATTCAAGCTACAGGATTCTAAACGAAGACGACAAGAAAAATTTTCAGCAAGAGCAGCGCTTCTTTTATAGGCGAGATATATTCTTTTACAAGCGAGACAAGCAGAAACACGCAGCGACGCTGAGGCAAAACTGAGTGACGCACAGTGATCGTTACCAGGTACGGGTACTGTGCTAGCTCCTCCCCCATTCCGTTTCTCGGAATTCCAGCGGCGCGCACGCGCAGCGAGCATTACAGTGCACCGAAGAAGAAAGGGGCAGACGAGATGGAAAGGTCGAGTGACCGGGCGGTAAACAAACCAAAACATAATGTTTGCCGCAAAAAGTCGCCCCCTCGACAGAGTTCAAAGGGGATAGAGGACCTCTCGAGGGGAAGGGGTTGTTTTCGACTTTTAGCTTCAAGGTTGCCTTATGTAAAAAAAAAAATCAGGTCGATTCGTCAGTATTTACATCTCCTGTAATTTTGGTATATTTCATGAAAATTGGCCATTTTCACCCCCTTGAGGGGGTTGGAAGGGGATAAAGGAGGAGTGTGTGGTATTTTTTCCTCCATTCTACATCTCAAGGTCATGGTATGTACAAAAAAATGTGTTCGATCGGAAAAAGTTTACACCTTTTTACGATTTTTCGTATATTTGTACAATTTTTGTTCAAATTCGGAAACTTTAAACGCGATGCGCGAACGGAAGATATTCTCCGATTTCAAAATTTTTTTTTTCACTGTGCTTGTATTGATGGGTAGCAACTTTTCCGCACTATTACGATTCGATTTGAAAAACTTTTTGTTTTTCACTCCGGTCTACTAGGGAGTGCACTCTATTCTAAACAAACGTCTGCCCGACAAAACTCCGTTTTAGAACCTATTCGCAATTATATTAGTCGAGGAAATTGGACCCATAAAACTTAAAATAGGAAAGACCTCCTGGCCAAGTGAAAATAAAATATGAAAGGCTATTGTGCATAAAATGAAAGATTGGCCGAAAGATCGTCAAATGATATATCAGATGAGGGGATTGGGGAAAAATTGACCACCCCCCTCCCGGAGCCTTCAAGTGAAACTAGCTCGCTATAGCTTAATTAGCGGCTAAGTTAGAAAAAATGCTTAACAAACACAAGTTTGAGCCCTGAGAAGTCAATAATATAAGACTTTTTGAAAAATTTATCATTTGTCGTGTGATCACAAGTGTTCAGCTATATGTATGCAAAATTTCATATCCCCAGCTTAATTTGGGCTGAGTTAGAAATAATTGCTTATAATACAGAAGTTGAAGTCCAAAAGGTTAATTATAAGACTTGTTCAAAAATTCATATTTTGTCTTATGATCTGATGCGTTCAGCTATAAATATGCAAAATTTCATGTCTCCAATTTAATTAGGGGGCTCAACTTAGAAAGAATTGATTAAAAAACACAAGTTGTAGTCCAAAGGCTTAAATATAAAACTTTTCCGAAAAAAAAAATATATTTGTCGTGTGGTCTCAGGTGTTCTGCTATAAGTATGCAAAATTTCATGTCTCCAACTTAATTATGTGTCTAATTTAGAAAGAATTGCTTAAAATATATATGTGGGAGCTCAAAGGGTTAAATGTAAGACTTTTTCAAGATTTTATAATTTGTCGCCTGGCCTCAGGTGTTCTGGTATAAGTAGCAAAATTTCAAATCTCCATTTGAAATATGGTCTCAGTTAGAAAAAAATGCTTAAAATACACAAGCTGGAGTCCAAAGGGTTAAATATAAAACGTTTTTCGAAGTTTATTATTTGTCTTGTTATCTGAATTGTGCAGCTATAAGTATGCAAAATTTCATGTCTCCAACATATTTATGGGGATCATTTAGAAAGAATTGCTTAAAATATATATGTGGGAGCTCAAAGGGTTAAATGTAAGACTTTTTCCAGATTTTATGATCTGTCGCCTGGCCTCAGGTGTTCTGCTATAAGTATGCAAAATTTCAAATCTCCAATTTAATTATGGGCTCAGTTAGAAAGAATTGCTTAAAATAGACAAGCTGGAGTCCAAAGTGTTAAATATGAAACTTTTTCCGAAATTTATTATCTGTCGTATGATCTGCAGTTTTCAGCTATAAGTATGTAAAATTTCAAGTCTCCAATACAATTAGGGGCTCTGTTAAAAAGAATTGGTTAAAACACACAAGCTGGAGTCCAAAGGGTTAAATATAAAACTTTTTCGAAATTTATTATTTGGCGTGTGATCTGAGGCGTTCAGCTATAAGTAAGCAAAATTTCAAGTCTCCAATTCACTTAGGGACTCTGATAAAGTTAATTGCTTAAAACACACAAGCTGGACTTCAAAGTGGGATAAGTCATGCATTTCAAAGTTTCATAACTCTGTCAATTTTAATGTTAGGTGAATGGAACTTTTTTTGGTTTACTTATTAGTGCCACAACAATTTTTTACTTAATATCACTTATAGGACCGTTGGACCGAATAAAAATTTTAATTTCGTAATTTTTTAAGAAATGTTTTTCTTGACCCAAATCGCTTTAAAAATAATTCTTCACCTTTTTAAATTGTAAGTATGCATCTAGGACCAACGGTTGCGAAAATAAAGGTCGGTCAGGTTATACGTGGACACACTGTATATATATATATATATATATATATATACCGGGTGTCCCAAAAAGGACTGATTGATTTTAAAATTCAATAACTTCCAAACGGTGACAGATATTAAAAAAATTCTTTCAGCAGGGTTATGCATAAAGTCAAAAATTTTATTACAGTGATTTTCGATTTTAGTTCGAATTACAAACAATAGATGGCGCTGTTAGCAATAGTCGCTAAATACAGGCTCGATTTTTGGTCCTTTCTGTTGTTCCATGCAGAAAAAGGAGATGGAAATGTATTATCCGGGCCACGAAGTACCAAAAATCGAGCCTGAATTTAGCCTCTATTGATCACAGCGCCATCTATTGTTTGTAATTCGAACTAAAATCGAAAATCACTGTAAAAAAACTTTTGACTTTATGCATAACCCTCCTGCAAGATTTTTTTTAATATCTGTCACCGTTTCGAAGTTATTGAATTTTAAAATCAGTCAGTCCTTTTTGGGACACCCGGTATATAAATATTTGATTTAAATTGTTTCATTTTTTAGGGTTTCGTTCATCTCACGAAACCCTATTCGTCTCGCTCCTCTGTCTGTCTGCCCGTCTGTCCGTCACAGAGCCCGTTCTCAGAAACTATACTTGTTAGAGACTTGAAATTTTGGGTACTTATAGCTGAACACCTCACATCAAACAACAAATCATAAAATTTTGAAAAAGATGGTAATTAACCGAATTACGGGCTAATTAACTTCTAAAATTAACCAATCCACCTTTTTAATTTATCAAAAGCACCTCTCTGACTACAATTGGACCCTTTTTGCGAGGCCTAGCTTCGGAGCACTACCATTGGAGGATTCAGGAAAGCTGAACCCCGATTTTATCTGGCAAGGCTAGCAAACTGCTGACTTGATTTTTTATCTCAGACATTACGGCGCGCTCGGGGTTTTTATTTTAATGCGAAATTTAAACTTTTTAAATATTAAATTTTTTGATTAAATTTTTTGCCATCCTGATTTGAAATTCTTCGGTGATTTCATACATACCCAGTTCAAACTCCTAGCTTAATTACAAGCGGAGATATTAATTATTATTTAATTAATTAGGTTTCATTTCCATGAAATGCGGGTGGCACGTGCTTTTTAAACCACGAAATAATTTAAATTAGGAAATATATCAATTTGCATGAGGTTCAGCTTTAAGTATATTCGAAGTGAGAAAAAGCGTGCTTCGCCCGCTATCGCATAATTTTTGTCAGGTTTGTGTCGATGGGAAGGGGGGGGGGTAATACTTTTGATTAAATATCCCAATTAAATCGAATTACAGATATTATTATGACAAAGACCAGCGCGCTTCGCCCGTTATCGGATAATTTCTATCTTTCTGTGCGTAATAGCTTTTTTGTAAGTTGCGATATTAATTTTTATTTAATGAATCTGCATGTGTAGTGGACAATGGGGTGCGTTTTGGATCCTTTTTAGGCAAACGGGGAGAGGCGCTGGTTTTCTTTTTTAAAAAATAGCTTTTATGACCTTTTTAGATACCGTTTTTGAGGGAGTCCTCAGATATATGCTACTTATTAAATATAAAAATGTCAAATATTTAGTTACCACTATTTCCGAATAGTAATTTTAGCAAGTTTCTTAATATCTATCTTAAGACCGCCACCAACTCGAGTAACATATCCACTGATAGGTTTTTTAACACAGTTTCGTTCAGATACACTTTTGTTATGAATAGTGTGCGCTCCCTGGTGGTGGAATGCGGAACTAACAGAATTCTTGGTTAATAACGCCACCATTACGACTCCTGTATCTACGGAAAGGTTGCGTGAAGGAGTTTCCTTCAGATACGCTTTTGGTAGGAATAGAGTGCGCTCCCTGGCCGCGGAATGCGGAAATAACGTAACGCAATTTTGTTAAAATTAGGAAAAATAACAAGTAGATGTGTCTTGAAACTTTAAGACAGTTCATAACACATTGAGATATATGCTACTTATTAAATATAAAAATGTCAAAAGTTTAGTTACCACTATTTCCGAATAGTAATTTGTGCAAATATCTTAAATTCTTGCTTAAGACCGCCACCACCTCGAGTAACATATCTACTGGTAGGTTGTTTAACGGACTTTCCTTTCGACACAGTTTTGTTATGAATAGAGAGCGCTCCCTGGTGGTGGAATGTGGAACTAACAGAATTCTTGGTTAAGACCGCCACCATCCCGACCCATGTATCTACGGAAAGTTTGCGTGAAGGCGTTTCGTTGAGATATGTTTTTGTTAAGAATACAGTGCGCTCCCTGGTGGTGGAATACGGAACTAACATAACGCGATTTTGTTAAAATTAGGCAATCTAACAAGGCGATCTGTTTAACATATCTACTGATAGGTTGTTTATTGGACTTTCCTTCCGATACAGTTTTGTTATGAATAGAGTGCGCTCCCTGGTGGTGGAATGTGGAACTAACAGAATTCTTGGTTAAGAACGCCACCTTCCCGACCCATGTATCTACGGAAAGGTTGCGTGAAGGGGTTCGTTCAGACATGTTTTTGTTAAGAATAGAGTGCGCCCCCTGGTGGTAGAATGTGGAACTAACATAACGCGATTTTGTTAAATTTAGGAAATATAACAAGGCGATCTGCTTGCGACTTTAAGATAGTTCATAACACATTGAGATATATGCTACTTATTAAATATAAGAATGTCAAAAGTTTAGTTACCACTATTTCCTTATAGTAATTTGTGCAAATATCTTAAATTCTTGCTTAAGACCGCCACCACCTCGAGAAACATATCTACTGATAGGTTATTTAACGGCCTTTCCTTCCGACACAGTTTTGTTATGAATAGAGTGCGCTCCCTGGTGGTGGAATGTGGAACTAACAGAATTCTTGGTTAAGACCGCCACCTTCCCGACCCATGTATCTACGGAAAGGTTGCGTGAAGAGGTTTCGTTGACACATGTTTTTGTTAAGAATACAGTGCGCTCCGTGGTGGTGGAATGTGGAACTAACATAACGCGATTTTGTTAAAATTAGGAAATCTAACAAGTCGATCTGTTTGAAACTTTAAGATATTTTATAACACATAAGATAAAGTGTAAGAAAGAATGACACGCCAAATTCCGGGGAGGGGGGGTGGTGGCGCTAGATTTCTATTTAAAAAAATAGCGTTTCTGACCGCTTTAGGTGACTTTTTGAGGGAGTCCTGAGATATATGCTACTTATTTAATATAAAATTGTCTAAAGTTTAGTTACCACTATTTCCTAATAGTAATTTCAGCAAATATCTTAATTTCTTATTAAGACCGCCACCACCTCGAGTAACATATCTACTTATAGGTTGTTTAACGGAGTTTCCTTCCGATACAGTTTTGTTAAGAATAGAGTGCGCTCCCTGGTGGTGGAATGTGGAACTAACATTTTTGTTAAAATTAGGAAATATAACAAGGCGATCTATTTGAAATTTTACGATAGTTTATAACACATTAGAAAAAGTTTATAAAAAATGGCGCGTGAAAATTCGGGAAGGTGGGGAGAGGGGGAGGGGCAAAATATTTCTTTTTTGTTTCATACCGTTTCAGGTGCGTTTTTTGATGGAGTCCTCAGATACATGCTACTTATACTTATTAAATATAAATATGTCAAAAGTTAAATTACCACTATTTCCGAATAGTAATTTCAACAATTATCTTAAATTCTTGCTGAAGAACGCCACCCCCTCGAGTAACATATCTACTAATGGGTTGTGTAAAGGAGTTTCGTTCAGATACGCTTTTGTTAAGAATACAGTGCGCTCCCTGGTGGTGGAATGTGGAATTAACAGACCGCGATTTCATTTAAAGTAGGAAATCTAACAATTCAATCTGTTTTAAACTTTAAGATACTTTATAACACACGATAATAAATTATAAAGAAAAAGGGCGCGTCGCATTTCGAGAAGGGGGGGGGTGGGGGTTGAGGGAGGTGCGCGAACAAAATTAGGAAATATAACTGGACGATCTGTTTGAAACTTTAATATGGCTTATAAAACATAACATAAATTTTTAAAAATCAGGCCGCGTCAAAAATCATGGTGACCATCTGCCCACTCCCCCCCCAAGGGGGGCACTTTTCTAAATTTGGCAGATACCCGTCATGTGATATATCGTAGCATTTTTTTGGGGGGGGGGCGAACAAAATTAGGAAATATAACAAGGCGAATATGTTTGAAACTTTAACATAGTTTAGGATGTGTTTGCCAAAATTTAGAAGGTATTCCATGGCGATAAATGTACTGGACGTTTTGAAAGAAAGTGTTTTGAAAGGAATATTAAACGAAACCCTTTGTGCTATGTATGATCACACTTACCCACTTGTTAATGTTGTTCATTGTTGCGGATATTCCATTGATTAATAGTTTTTTTTTAATTCAATTTATTTGGCATGGTGGATTTATACTTTTTGGTGTATAGTCGATTGGGTACATAATGGAATTCAATTCTTAGCTTAACCTTTAAATGCATAGTGATGTAAATTTCCATCACTTTTTTATTTAATTTTTAATACATAAATTAAGTTCTTTCAACCACTATATTTATATAGAAATATTAATCCTCTAAAAATTACAAAATTATGCTACTAAATAAAGTTAAAAAGCTATCTTAAGATTTCTGGTGTCTAATCTTTAATATAAAAATGAAACACACAACTGTAAAATATTCATGGAGTTAAGGGTTAATGCTGGATTCCATTACAGAAATCGAGTATGTTTTTTGCTTATATATGTATTTTATGTACCCTTGAAAAAGTGAAATACTATATAAGCTTACGGCTGCATCCATCCATTTGATCTATTGATTGTTTACGATACGTCTTTTAATGGTTCAACATTATTTAACTGGTTATTTGTATCTTTTGTTTTTAATAGGATACTTTTTTCAAAATTGGTGTTTTTCATATGTTTTATATGGGTTAATCGTCCGCAATGTGCTAGTGAATTTGTGGTATTGTGCTTGATTCTGTATTACTAGTTAAAGGTTCCATCTTTATTTTGTATAATGTCAGTGTTATGAATTGTTGCTAAATTTATTAATTTAATTTTAGTAATTGGAAATAGATGATGATTTGTAATTATATAATGGTTATATATATATAATATATGTATATGCATTAGATTTCAGTTTTCTTTTAAAATGATTTGTTTAATCCATATAAAGGTACCACAGATATTTTCAAGTGCAATTACTTCTTTTGACAGTTATTTGAAATTTCTTATTGTTACTATGCATTTTAATATGGCAAGCTTTAATGAAAAAAAGAGTTTTTTTATGATTTAATATTCTCATCATTCTACATTACAAGTTAAAACAATGTATATCTTTAATCTCTTCTGCATTTTGAAAACTTTTTCTAAAGATTTTAGGTTTTTGCGTATGTCTCATTATGACTCTCTACGAGGCTAACGAAAAAGACAAACTACTGCGGTGCATTCTATGTATCTTTTCTACAGACCGTTGGAGTGACGTGATGCTCGAATCCACCAATGCAGGCGTACGAAAAGAGTATCACGTCACTCTAATGGTCTGTCAAAAAATACACTTGGGATGTACTGCAGTAGCCGTTCTTTTTCGTTAGCCTCGGACCCTCTATGTATGCGCTTAAGAACGAAAAACTTTATAAAAAGAGCTTCTACCTTTTAATTATTATTACTTTCATTTTTTGTGTATTTTGAGAGTTATGTTTCCAAACATCTCGAATCAATATAATTATCATAAAATCAGATAATAATATCAGAATTAATGTTTAAATAAAAGATGGTCTGCCCTCAGTTAGTTTTTTTAGAATCCAATTTATTTTTTATTTATTAATTTAATAAATTCCACGTTATTAAGATCCAATAAAATAGGTAGATATATAAAGTTTTGTTTCGTTTTAAATGCCTTTTTTTCTGTAGGACAAGTTAAATTTTAAAACATCACTGTAAATCTTTTAAACCAAACATTTTTATATCAGTACGATTTTTTCCTTGGTATAGAAAAATTTTAAACATATATATATAAATTGAATTTCAGCATTTTCTTTCTTTCCGTATGTTTCTTTTAATAAAAAATAAATAAAAGAAAAGAAAATTAATAAATGAATGTTTTCAAAGAAATAGTTTAATAGATTGAAAATTTATGTATTCTGTTACCAGATGGCAGCACTACATGAAACTTTAATAGTCTAAAAACTTAAATGTTGCTTCAAATCTGAGTGACGATAACTGATCAATTTGAATAAAATTCATCGTCCATTTTTAGCATTCAAATTCAGCATTATTATGTCTGTCTGTCTGCATATGTTGTCACACTGTAATGGGCATGACCAGCAGTAAAATATTGTTCACGTAACCAGAGTGTAAACCTTAAAGTGATTTTTTCAAAATTCGATTTTTTTTAAATTATCTTTTAAGAGATTTTTATTGGATTTTTGCACAAAGAATTTTTCTTTTCATCATTCTCATCGTGTTTGTCTCTAAACTGTGACGGAATTTTTGGATATTTAATGATTTGTTAATAAAACAAAAACAAAAGCAAAAAAAAACAAGAGTGTAATTTTTTGTTTTTAATTTTTATAAATGTCAACCGAAAATGATTCTCTTATTTCCTGTTTCATTTCACGAAGATTCCCTATAGATATATATCATAATTTAAGATAGTATTATGATTTAATAACTTCTTGATTACATAAAATACAAATTAAGATAAAAACATTACTTTACCAGATGCCATGCAAGTACGCATGTTTGATACGGAGATACGATCTGCCGGTATGGCGTCCAGGTTAAACTTACAGTTACCACAACTTACAGTTAGCTGTTGCCAATATAAATAATAATACAAAAATATATTACAGTACTTTCCCTTAAAAAGTTTGAATGTCCAGATATTTATAAGTCCAGACGAAGAGGTTTCTTACGAGTGCGGGGTGGGTTACGACGAACATTCATATCAATTTTCTTTTCTAGTTCAACAGCTGGTATGTTTGTGGTTTCATCTGACGGTTTCTCTGCTTGTATGGTGGTTGGTGTTTTCTCGTTCCTTCCATTAGCATCAGTTTCAGAGATTTCAGGATTATCTGGGATGGCAGAGGTATTTCTCTCCACTGGGCGAGTTTCTGCTGGCGTTTCATCTGCATCAACGGTTTCCAGTATGTCAACATTACTGTGACAACTCTGGTTGACCAAATTATCGAGTTTTGTAGATTCTTGGTCATCTTTACTGTACCCATGACGAAGCTGATCAACATGTGCAAGATACATCTTGTCGTTGATGTTGACAACCCAAGTTATATTACCTTGTGGTTTGATTAAAGTTCCACTGCTCCATTCTTGGTTTTTATGGGAGCGAACCAAAACTTTTTCATCAGGCATAAAACGCCTATTGCTAGTATGGCTTCTGTCATAATATTTTTTCTGAGAACACTGGTTTTGCTCAACACGAGCCTGAGTGCTGGGATGCACAAGTGCAAGTGGTGTGCGAATTGGTCTCGATAAAAACAATTCAGCAGGAGAAAGTCCAGTCGTAGAGTGAGGCGTTGAGCGATAGCTCATAAGGAAACGAGAAATTTTTCTGTTCAGTGAGCTATGATCTGTAGCATCACTGTTCATTTTGCTTAATGCCTCTTTGAATGTCTGCACACTTCTTTCGGCCAAGCCGTTCGATTGTGGATGGTAGGTTGGAATGGGAGTATGTTTTATTCCGTTAGACTTCAGAAACCATTCAAATTCTTCGGATATTAATTGAGGACCATTGTCAGATACTAACTCTAATGGCAATCCATATCGTGAAAAAATCTGCTGTAGAGCTTCAATGGTGTGTGGAGAAGTCGTGGAAGGCATCTGCATGACCTCTAACCATTTTGAGTGACTATCCACAAGTAGTAAGTAGTTCTTCTTGTCTTTCTGTGCATAGTCAATATGCACTCTATCCCAAGGATGTTTAGACCAAGTCCATGGTTGAAGTGGTGTACCAGGAGGAGAACGACTATTCTTCTGACAGGCAGGACAATGTTTTGCAACTTTTTCAATATCTTCGTCCAATTTTGGCCACCATATATGGCTACGAGCTATAGCTTTCATCTTCGAAATTCCTGAGTGGGTATCATGCAGCTGATCCAAGAGTCTCTTTCTGAATTTTTCTGGTATGATGACTCTCATTCCCCACAGAAGACAATTATTATCAACTGACAGTTGATCTCGACGGTTAAAAAATGGCTTAAGTGCTTCGTTGTCTATCTTCCATGGCCAACCATTTTGAACATACTTCAGAGCTGGTCCTAAAACTGCATCATTACGAGTTGCTTTTGCAATTTCAATGCTGGTTACTGGCAGGTCTTCACAATACGAGATTTTAAATATTTCTGATGATGTTTCAACTTCAGATTCAACAGGAGCACGTGATAAGGCATCAGCATTGCAGTGTTCTGAGCCTTTTTTATACTCAATGCTGTAGTTGAAAGAAGATAATAACACTGCCCATCTTTGAAGTCTAGCTGCTGCAATGGCAGGAACAGCTTTGTTAGGAGCAAAAATACTTATTAATGGTTGATGGTCTGTAACCAATATAAATTTTCTGCCAAAGAGATATTGCTGAAACTTCTTTATTCCATATATTATTGCTGCTGCTTCTTTCTCAGTTTGTGAGTAATTTTGTTCAGCTTTGGAAAGAGTTCTTGATGCATAAGCAATTGGACGTTCATCGTTGTCAATGATGTGGGATAAAACAACACCAAGACCCACAGGCGATGCATCACAGGATACTCTCAAAGGCAATTTGTCATCGTAGTGCACTAAAACAGCATCTGATGTAAGAAGATTTTTACATTTCTGAAAAGTTTCTTCACATTCTGATGACCACATCCAAGGAGTGTCCTTATGGAGTAATTTGTAAAGGGGAGCAAGCAGCGTGGCAGAATTGTGTATAAATTTTGAATAATAATTCAAAAGACCCAAAAATGATTTTAGTTCAGTTACATTTGAAGGAGCATTTATTTTCTTAATGCATTGTACTTTCTCATCTGTAGGATGAATGCCCTCACTATCAATTACGTGGCCTAAAAATTCTACACTTTTCTGTAAAAAACTACATTTCGATAAGTTGAGCTTAACATTGTACTCACTAAATCGCTGAAATACTTTTTCCAAAGTGCTTAGGTGCTCTTCATATGTGGCACCGGTAATAAGGATATCATCTTGAAAACAAATCACTAATTCTATACCCTGAAGAATTTTTTCAATTGCTGACTGAAAAATTGCTGATGCACTGTTTATGCCATATAATAATCTTAAGGGGCGTACTAAACCAAGATGCGTATTCAGAGTAAGATACTCTTGGGAAGATTCATCTAATTCAATCTGCTGATAAGCATGACGCAAATCTAATTTTGAGAAGTACTGTCCACCATTAAGAGTTGCAAACAAATCTTGTTGAGTCGGCAAAGGGTACTGATTTTGATCAATAAACTTATTAACAGTAACTTTAAAGTCACCACACAGTCTTACATCACCATTTTTCTTGGGAACAATCACAAGTGGAGTTGCCCAACTGGAATGTTGCACAAAGTCCCAAACACCTCTCTGCTTGGAATTTAGAATTTCTTCAGCAACTTTATTTTTTAAAGAATATGGTACTGGACGCGCTTTAAAGAACACAGGTTGGGTTTCCTTTTTCATTTTTAGTGAAGCCTTTATATGTTTAATAGGTTCTGAACTCTCCTCAAAAAGTTTGCTATACTTGTTTGTCAATGCATTAATAGAATCAACTTTAACTGACATATCCTTAAGTATTTTATGCACAGAGAAAATTTTGTGCCAATTTAATTTAAATTTTCTGATCCAATCCTTTCCAAATAAGGATGGTCGGTCACCTTTTACTACAATAGCTTGTAAATCACACATTTGATTTTCATATGAAACACTAACAGACACTTCCCCAGCAATTGCAATGGGTTGTTGATTATAATCTTTGAGTGTAACTGGTATACTTTTAGGCACTATGTGTGGTAAATTGTGCTTTAACCATGTTTCAGAAATTATACTAACATCTGCAGCAGTATCCAATTCCATATCTAGTATTTTGTTGCATACTTCAACTTGAACAATATAATTAGAATAATTGTTTACTTTATTTACATTTATGGAAAATAGATTATACTCTTCAGAATTACTCTGCTCACAATTAGCTGATACTTTCTTAGCAGAAGGATTAGCACTTTTATCTTTTAATCTACACACAGGTGAAATATGGCCAATTTTGTGACAAAAATGACACTTAGCCGTTTTGTATTTACACTTATTTGCATCGTGCGATGCACCGCAGCGATAGCATTTCTGAGTATTATTTTTAGAATTTTTATACGACTTACTTTGAACTTTATTCACTTTGTTGACATTTGAAAGTACAGGTACTGCCACTTTGATGTTATTGGCACCTTGCTCTGCTAATTCCATTGCCAAGGCGATTTCACAAGCATCCTCAAGTTTGAGATCTTTTTTTGCAAGCAAGCGTTTTTGAGTTGCCTCACAACGAATTCCACAGACGAAACGATCACGTAGCGCTTCTTGTAGAAAAGTTCCAAAGTCACACGTGGATGCCAAACGCTTTAAATCAACGATATATTCGGAAATACTTTCACGATCGTTTTGATTCCTTCGGTGAAATCGAAATCTTTCCGCAATTGTAATGGGTGCCGGGCGAAAATGGTCTTGCAGCTTCTTAATCAAGTCATCATATGTTGAATCCTTCGGTAACTGAGGTGTCAATAAATTGCGTAACAGTTTATACGTTTTTGGTCCCAATACTGAGATTAACACAGGAACTCGCTTTGCCTGATCGATATCATTGGCAAGAAAATATTGTTCAAGCCTTTCTACATATAGCGAAAAATCCTCATTACTGTCGTCAAATACTGACAGTTGACCAACTAGGCCTAACTTCGACATGGTCGATACAATTTGCAAAAGGATTATAAATATACGGTAAATTTACTGTTCGTCGAAATACATCGTCGCCATTATCATAATTTAAGATAGTATTATGATTTAATAACTTCTTGATTACATAAAATACAAATTAAGATAAAAACATTACTTTACCAGATGCCATGCAAGTACGCATGTTTGATACGGAGATACGATCTGCCGGTATGGCGTCCAGGTTAAACTTACAGTTACCACAACTTACAGTTAGCTGTTGCCAATATAAATAATAATACAAAAATATATTACAATATATATATATATAGATATACGTATAATAAAGATGAAATTACAAATATATAAACAAATGGTAATATATAATTATATATATATTAAATTATGTGAAATTATAAATTACTAAACCATATATCCACAAGTTTCGATCTTTTTTATCACGTTAGTATATTTTTTTACAAAAATGATAGGATAATCATATGCCAATATTCATTTGCTCTCATATGAAGTATAATATTTATTAGTTGTGTAATTTTTCTCTAGGAATAGCGATATATTAGTTATTTGTTAATGGGAGTTAGTACTTGTGAACATTCAAAATATCGATTTTTCAAAAATATGTACTTTTAAAAAAATATTTAGAGTGTTAGAAACATTTTAAAACAAACAGCATTGAAATCGGAGAAACATTAAGTCAACAGCAATTACAAACGTAAATGTAAACAGTGATTTCACCTTTAAACCCAAGCATTTGTCATGATACAAATAAAAAAGTATTGATCCCACTAATATAATTGAGGTTCACATAATTACAATTCATATGTAGAACATACAGTTAAAATATTATAACTCTGTTGTCACAAGTTTTTAATTATCTTGTAAGAAAATATGAAAATCCGAAACTGAGAAAAAAAAAAATTAAAACATTTTATAAATTCGGTGTTTAAGATTTACAGAATAAAGGTGATCTTTAACTTCAACTTTATATAAAAATTAAGTTTTTCTTGTGTATTTTTCAAAAGATGTATTGTAAGAAAGTGAGGTAAGAATATAATTTTTGTTTTACTTTTTGTATACGTTTTAAATTGTTAAAATATCATGGAAGACGGTAGTATTTCGAGTGACGCAGCCTTAAGCCTAAAATCGTATCGTATCGTATCGTTAAAATCGTATCGTATCGTATCGTATCATAGAATTCGTAGATGGCGGAACTCATATCATGGAAGACGGTAGTATTTCGAGTGACGCAGCCTTAAGCCTAAAATCGTATCGTATCGTATCGTTAAAATCGTATCGTATCGTATCGTATCATAGAATTCGTAGATGGCGGAACTCATATATACAGCTAACTCGACATCAAAGAAAACGCGAAAAGCCGCCTTTTAATAACTCAGCAGATATATGTCTTATTGTTCTGAATTTTCTAGAACAGTCTTATATCTGCAGTCTAATCGTATACTGAAATTTTTGCATTTCTACGTGCAGTATATTTTGAGATCTAAATAGCCATTTTTAAAGTGAAAACGTTGGTATAATATCGAGGAAGTTCCTAATTTGAAAATCTCGAAAACGGTTCTAACGATTATTTTTAAATTGATACATAATATAACTGTGATTAAGGCGAGGTGAATAACACTTTTCTTTTTTCTGGGAAAACTCTCGTTCGTTAAATAATTCGATTTTTTTTTCTCTCGAAAATGACACGGGCGATTTTTTAAAAATCAAATAAATATGTTTCAGATGAACCAAATAACAATTTACTTGTTTCCAGCAAGACTCTTGTTCGTTTTATAATGCGTATGAAAAATCGGACTATATTTCTTCGCCATTCTATGGAAATTTCACCGAAAATGCATGACACTGTATTCATACACATGCTTTCTTTTTAACCACTTTTGGGGAGAAAAATTTTGTCTTCCCACTGGCTGAGTGGCTAAGGGTCATCGCTTACTGACCTTAAGATAGGCAGTTCGATACTCCCTGATACGTGTTTTCACATGTGAATGTTTTTTTTTTTTTTTTTAAGTCTGCTAGTTGACCATTATTCTCAGTTCCTTTGTAATTTTTTTAATTGCTATTAAGTTAAATAAAATTACAATTATAATGACGCCAATTCGATGATGATTATTTCTTGGCAATTTTTCAACAATAAAAATATTACCATAAATTTTATAAATATATTTAATTTCAATCACTTTACAAAAAATATACATTAATAATTATTATTTGAATATAAATCACACGATCAGAAACGTAAAAAAATAATTCATTTCAGCTCTTCTTTTTATAATATCATTTCTTATTATTATGACGGTCAATCAATATATAATCACTGACATCCATAATATTATTATTATTATAATTATTATTTTCCTTGCATAAAAGCTATTGTGATGTAATAATTCTTTTATAATAAATAATTTAGTTGAAATGTTTATTTATAAATATCAATGAAGTTTGATAACCCCGAGACAATTCTTTTTTATTTAACTTTGCAATATTTACAGTTTACATAATAAGCATATCAGAATTCTGGTGTCGCCATCTTTTGACGCAATTGCGTAGTATTATAGAGAAATGTTTGATAAAAACGTTGAATTAGACAGTTTTTAAATCGAAGAATTATTTTAAGAGATATTTAATGTTAAATCTGGATAAAATTGTCTCATTAAAAAAGTCTCATAGGAAAAAAAAATATACATGGGAATTTAATCATTTTCATTCAATTTAATCATTCAATAGAAACTCGAAGTTTGCAGAGTGCATTTATTATTCTTAACTTGCCTAATTTTTTGACGGTTTATTTCAATTTTAAATTAAAATTTTCAGAATTTCCAGAGATATTTTTTACATATTTTAGAAAAGGTTATTTTAAATTGTTGCCAAATGTTAAAACAGCGCAAAGAATAATATATCCTTTAAATTAAAAATTTATTCACACGTGACTATTATAAACAGAAAAAAATCCTTTTAAATTAGAATTAAATGATAACGTGTTAAAAGCAGGAAAATATTAAACATTACGTCATAAAAATTGTTTTTACACATGCTTACTTAAAATGAAAGAAAATTATAAAATAATCAATTAATTTCAAATTAGAATTAAATGCTTACGCATTAAAAGAAGGAAAACATTGAAAATTACGTCATAAAAATTATATTTACACGTGAATATTAAAAGAAAAAGAAAATTTTTAAATAATAAATTCATTGATATGTGTTAAAAGTCGTAAATGGATGAAATTACGTCATATTGGCCAAAGTGGCCAAAACAGTTTACAAAACACATTGCAAAACATATTGCAAAACAGTGTAAATTAAAAAATATATTTATATGAGAGATTTATTTCAAATTTCGAGATGATATTTTTAACTATAGTTGCTAATTTTAAGGTAGCGCAAATAATAATATTATCTTTCTAATAATAAAAATATTTTCAGTTGAATGTTACAAAGAGAAAGGAAAGTTTGGTGAAAATTATGTCAGATTTAAAACGTTACATTTAAAATCTCTTATTGAAAATCATTTTCTTATAGCGTTGTTAAAAAATACCATAAAGCAAAGACTCTGTTGACTTAGTTCCTTTTATATTTGGTAATTTTCAAACGTTTAACTAATCTTATTTAATCAAGCAGGGAAACAGCAACTAACATCAGCTGATTCGGTTTTGAAATCCCTCAGTAAAAGGGAAACCCGTTTACAGTAAGATCGCCATTGATTTTTTAATTATACAGAGCAGCCTCGATTATCCGAGCTAATTGGGACTGTTAGTAAATCGGAATCGGAAATCTCGGTTAATAGAAACTGTGTGTAAAAACTCGCCGTGCTTGCGAATTTAACATCTCTTTTAAAAAAATATATAGAACGTTTTTTAAATAATAAAAGTAAATATATGTAAAGTTCTGTTTCACAGCTTAACAAATTTAAAAAGAAAATCAACTACCAGTAGTAAATTTTAAAATGCAAATTGAAAAATTTACGAAAGTTCACACAGCCACTGGAAACAAAGCATTGTTCGCTATTGACTTCTCAGGGTCCAATGTTTCTTTGGAGTTGAGGGCTTTTGGGGGCAGAAGGGCCTGTATAGCACGGACAGTGAGCTAAAGAGTGTGGTTATTTTTAAGGCTCATTCAAAAGGAAAAAAAAATCAGACTTTGTTATCGGCTCGGTTAACAGAAACCTCGATTAATCGAAGCTCGGTTAATCCAGGTTCTACTATAATTCAATCTTCCGTAATCTTTTTAAAGCAGATCAAATTAATGGACTTTAGCACAAAGTCACATAGCTGATAACTGCCATGCTTGTTGGCCACCTTTTTTTTCAAAAAGTTTGCTTCACCTTATTCAATTAATGAGATATCTCCGATAAAATAAGTCACATTTTCCCGTTCTAAAATACCGGTATCCAAAAATCGTAGCATGTAACTGACACTACAAGTACTCATGGAACTAGACTATTTTAAGTCTGATTTTTATTATAGACTATATAAAATTATTAAAAATATATATCATGATAGGAACTAGCGGGCTTCGTCCGCTATTTACGTTACGGATATAAAAATCATGTTTTTTTTAGGGAAAAAGAAATAAAAACCTATTTGACGATAGGTTTATAAAGACACATTTTGTATTTGTTATATTTCCGGGGATGAGGAGGGGGGGGGGCTATTTTGATTAAATATCGCAATTAGTCTACATGGCAGATATAATTATGATAGACACTAGCGGGCTTCGCCCCTCTATGGCGCCTTCCTGGTCCAGCTTCCATAACTCAGAAACTACCTTTCGGACATCAATGCAACAGATTCCAAACGTTATAATTAACTTAATAATCACCCTATATAGCATTAAAGTAAATTTATGAGTACTGCATACTATTTTTTTATCGTAATTTCTGAAGAGAAAAAAATATTTCGGTTGCATTCTTAGGTACTGGTCTGAAAAATTTTGTAAAAGGGGGGAAGGAGGGGACATGAGACTGCTGTTTGTCAAACAACACAACGGGCTCTGGCTTATTCAACTTGGTTTTTGATGACTTCAATTGGAAGGTGGTTTGTTTAAAAGAGTGCGTTCCCTGCCCCATGAAAATTGGAACTATTGGTGCTACATCTATGTAAGGATTTAATAATTATAAATTAACATTTTGGATTTATTAATTTAAGGATAAAGTGTTTTTAAAGGAATATCAAATAAAACCCTCTGTGCGATCTGCGATTATACTTACCCAGTTGTTTTTATATACAAACTGCTATAAGGAAAATTGTAATAAAATAGTAAAAATTAAATCTGCATTAAATTCCATAAGTATCTTTTTTTTAATCATTTTATCACTAGCCTCAAAAAAGTAATGATATCAATGCAAAAACCCTTGACGGGTTAAAAGTTTCTGACGCAGCACTTTATCTTATGCTCTAAGAATTTTAAATATGGAACTTAAAAATACTGATATCAAATTTTGAGTGACGTTATGCTATTTCTTAAAAAATATATTTGTATTTATTTCACCATTTTATTTTTGTTTTATTTATAATCGCATTTGCAAAAGTTATGTTCAACATGAAAAGCTGCATAAAATTTTATTCGCTGTTGCTTTATCATTTACATCTCTCATAAATTCAAAATATGTGTTTTAAAAGATATGATATAAAATTTAAGTGACGCCTTGATGTGACTTTAAAAGGTTTGTTTTTTAAAATTCAATTTAAATTATTTTTGACTTGGTTAAGATATTTTTTTTACATCTACACAATACTTTTAATTTTCCAATTCACTGTTAAATATATCACTTTCATTGAATCTATACTATGCATTGAAATGTATTTATTTCAATAAATTGATTTATCTTTTGTGTCACGCTATTCAAAATTGTGAGTAAGATTTATGTAAATGGTTTCTTTGCGTCATTGTGTCCAAACTACATGAAATGTATGGAAAAGGATAGTTTGACGCAAATAAACCATTTACATAAATCTTACTCACAATTTTGAATAGCGTGACACAAAAGATAAATCAATTTATTGAAATAAATACATTTCAATGCATAGTATAGATTCAATGAAAGTGATATATTTAACAGTGAATTGGAAAATTAAAAGTATTGTGTAGATGTAAAAAAAATATTTTAACCAAGTCAAAAATAATTTAAATTGAATTTTAAAAAACAAACATTTTAAAGTCACATCAAGGCGTCACTTAAATTTTATATCATATCTTTTAAAACACATATTTTGAATTTATGAGAGATGTAAATGATAAAGCAACAGCGAATAAAATTTTATGCAGCTTTTCATGTTGAACATAACTTTTGCAAATGCGATTATAAATAAAACAAAAATAAAATGGTGAAATAAATACAAATATATTTTTTAAGAAATAGCATAACGTCACTCAAAATTTGATATCAGTATTTTTAAGTTCCATATTTAAAATTCTTAGAGTATAAGATAAAGTGCTGCGTCAGAAACTTTTAACCCGTCACGGTTTTTGCATTGATATGTATACAGTCGAACCTCGTTATCCCGACACTCTAATGACCAGAAAAGAGTGTCGTCATAAGCGGAGTGTCGCGGTAACCGGAGTTGGAGAAAAATATGTTTATAATCAGATGTATTTTTAATTAATTAATTAAAATTTTAAATTCATAACTGTTCTTGCAATTTTAAGCAATAAAACTTTATTATGAAACAAAATAAACACAAAAACAAAATGGAAAATAATAAAAATCAGATTTATGATGACATTTTTTTATTGTTATACGAAATATTGATGAATTAAGGTTTGCATGTCCTTAAATGTGCTTCCTACAATTCTTTTTTTAATATACAATGAATTGTAATCAATATTCGTTGTTTACGGAATGGATGTTAGATACTAATTTCTGATCGTTTCAATGCAATGCAATGCTTCGGTTTAGTTTGATGAAAAATGCCGTGTAAACGCCACCTGACCATAACAAAAAAGACCGCAAGTAGGCTGAAACGTCTATCAGAGCTTAAGTGGGTCATTCATAGTGTGTGGGTTTATTTATTCAGATAAAGGATTGAAGTAAAATTTCTCATTTATCTCAATGGGTATTTTAGACATTTTTGTGAAAAGTTTGACTAAAACATTTCTTACCGCTTAATTTTCGTGCTTATAAAATGGATTATGAAAAATGGTCAATTTTCCTAAACTGTCGGGATATCCGGAGTTGAAAGTTATACAACGACTTAAAATCCGGAGTTTATTTACATTACAATCATATACAAAAAATCGGGATTTTGAAAAACTGGCGTGATAAGCGGAGTGACGTGAGAACCGGGTGTCTGAATAACGAGGTCCGACTGTATATATATTATTTAAATTGTAAATCTTGTAGCAATTTTTTAGAGCTAGGGTATTATTCTTGAAACTTTAAAAAATTCACTCCAAAATATGCAAAACTTATATTTACATTGAATTAAAAAAAGTGTGTTATTATGAGCAAAATTGGGTCCCGAAAGGTATTTATACCCTTAACTGAATTTGTATGATCTAAATAAAATTAATAAACAAAAATCGAATATGTTTACTATATGTAGGATATTCGAAATTTGTACTATATTTTACGTAATTTTAAATAATGAATTAAGGGGACAGTGGACACTGAAAAAACTCAAATTCGATTAAAAAAATCGATTTTTAAATTTTTACGAATAAAGTCAACTATGTTTTATTTAAATATAGATATATATATGTACAATACGTATAGTACATTGTGTTTGATTAGTATATTATTGTTTAAGTTTCAAAATATAGTTTTAAATATGTATGCGTACTTTAAACGCTGTTTTCTCAGAATTGAAAATTTCGAAAATTTATGAAATTTGAAATATTCCATGCGCATTCCCAAATATCAGATACTATTAAAATTTTTACTGTGCACACCTCATATAATAATAAATAAAATTTAGCATAAATAGTCCCATTTAAAGAACATTTTAATGTTAGAATTTGTTATCTAATACAAAAACTATCGTTATTTTACACGAAAAGTAGATTATTCTTATAAAATAGTATTTTCTTTTTACACGTTCAGGGAACTTTTACAATTTATGCTGACTTTTTCTCAAATAACTGAAAAGAACCTGATCTCCCCCCCCCCCCCGAAATGTCATGTTATATTCAAAAGAAATGCGTATGGGGCATTTTAAAGTATAACAAGAATAGTATTTTAGAATTTTAATAATTTAAAAACTTTTTATTATTTTAACACTAAAATTTTAATTTAACTGTTTGAACTTGCCATTAAAATGTCTACTAATTTTAAAATAAATCTGTTGAAAATTAAAAGATTTTTTTTTTTTTAAATGTTCCCTGTCTCTTTAATATTTTACAAATAATGTATTTCTGGTTTAATATTCCATACATAAGTACAATTATTGAAACATAATTTTGAATTGTAAGAAATAAATTTCTAAACAAAAAAGTAATATTTCTGATTTAATATGTTTTATTCCATAATGAATAAAATAAATTCGATATAATACTACACGTAAAAATACTCATTTTTTAAGTTCTGACAGAATTCATTTTAAATTTTAAAGCTTATTTGAATCAAATGGTACTTTTTTTTCTCAAACGTGAATCTTAGTTTTCTGAAACATAAATGAAAATGAAGTGGTAGTTAATCTATAGGAAATTAATTAAAACATTTTCATCAGAAATGTCTTTATTATTCTTTTATTTACAGGCTTCAGATGTCTTCCACTTATAACCTAATATATTCATTACCACCTCTCATATTGAGAAGGAATGTAATACATAGAATTTATTCAGCTGTCACTAAGTTTAGCCGAAAGGAGTTGTTTAATTAGATAAAGTGGCTGTGAAGACGGTTCGAAGTTGACGTTTCATTTAATGTGGGGTAGGAAATGCAAAGGTTAATGAGGCTTTCTCTAAAGGATTGCTAAAAAGAGAAATTTAAAAGAAATATTATGAAATTTAGTCGAAAACTATTTATGAAGAACATGTAAGAGTGTTTGAATGAATAATTTCATAGAAAGGCTAAAAAGCACCAGATAAAAGGATTTCGAAAACAGTGTATTTTATGGTGTATTATCCAGTTTAAAGAATGTAAATAAAGTGCTATTAATTTATAGGCAATAAATTAAGGGGGGGTCTACTTCTTTCAGTAAAGTTTTCGATTTTATAGAATACAAATTCAAAATTCATATATTTGTTAATTTAAAAACCATTTATTTTAAATATTTAGCTCTATTCAATCGTTTATAAAATTTCTTCAAAATAAAAATTTATCCATTTACAAGACAATATCATTATTATTCTATAGTTTATAGGCCTCTGATAAATTCGTTTTTTTTATTATAAATTAATATATTCATTAATAGATCTTACATTGAGAGGGAAAATAATACGTACCATTTATTTAATTTTCGCTAAATCTTAACCAAAAAAGTTTTTTAATTAGCTAAAGCAGTTTAAAAGGTATCAAATTTAACGTCCCATTTGTTGTGAAATTCGTGAAATGGAAAGTTTAATTTTTTTTCTCATTTAAACAGTTTGTAAGACTGTTTGAATAAATAATTTCATAGAAAAGCTAAAAAGCACCAGATAAAGTGATTTCGACAACAGTGTATTTTATGGTTTATTATCGAGTTTAAAGAATGTAAATAAAGTACTACTAATTTTTAGGCAATAAATTAAGGGCGGGTGAGTCTATTTCTTTCGGTAAAATTTTCGTTTTTATAGAATACAAATTCAAAATTCATATAGTTCGTAATTTTAAAAGCATTTATTTTAAATCTTTAGCTCTGTTCAATCCCATAGTAAAATTTCTCGAAAATAAAAATTTACACATTTACAACACAATATCATTATTATCATACAGTTTACAGGCCTATAATAACTTCTTTTTTTTAATTACAAATTAATATATTCATTAATATCTCTTATATTGAGAGGGAAAATAATACGTACCATTTATTTAACTGACACAAAATCTTAACCAAATAGTTTTAAATTAGCTAAAGCATCTTAAAAGAGGTATCAAATTTAACGTCTAATTTGTCGTGAAATTCTGGAAATGAAAAGTTCAAGTTTTTTTCTCATTTAAACAGCTTGGAAGAATGCTTGAATGAATAATTTCATAGGAAGGCTAAAAAGCATCAGATAAAAGTGTTTCGAAAACATTGTAATTTATGGTATATTCTCGAGTTTAAAGAATGTAAATAAAGTGCTGTTAATTTATAGGCAATAAATTAAAGAAAGGGGGGGGGGTCCACTTCTTTCGGTAATTTTTTTTTCATTGTATAAGTGTAGATTGCTGTCCAAAAGCGGTTTCGTGATATTGAAATTGCTTACAATCTTTTTAGCTAGTTGAACGTAGTTGGATTATAAAACTTTAAACTTGTTTTTCACGAAACCATGTTTTTCAAAATGTGCGTCAGTTTTTCTCGAGAACTAGTCAACCTCTTTCCTTCTTTTTCTATAAAAGTCTAGGGGCTCCTGTCTCCCCTCTCGCTACGTTCACCCACACCCTGCGTAATAGCTTCGCGATTCCGTTCGGTACCGCGAAGCAATCCCTACCTTTTAGACAACCCCAAACGTAATTGTTTCGCTCTTAGATTCTGGATCGCTTCGCGATCCATTATTTTTAATGCATTCAATTTTTAGATTCCAAACGCAGATCCCCCCCCCCCTTTCTCAGTAGTTAATGGAAGTTATGTTCTTTCGGTAAAAATCGCCACCGACCCCTCGCCCCCTAAAACACAAGAAAAAAAAAACCCCAGAAGTCTATCGAAATGCAGAATATTCTTCCTTGCACCACCCATCCTATCTAAAATCTGTTCTTTCTTGGTTTTCGCAAAGCACAATTACCGCGAAGAAAGACAGAAATCTCTGACCAATTAGATGCGTTTCGCGGTATCTATGCAGACTATCACTGGTCCATTTCCAAATCTTTTGGCCCATTTACAAATCGTTACTTTTTTATATAGAGAAGGAAATTTAATCATCTTTCCCGGACCTTATACTGCCTAAAAGTATACTTTTTATTGATTAATTATTTTTTCAAGCTCGTAAAAAGAACTTTTTTGTTCAAATGACCAACGTTTTGTCCAAAATCCATTTTTTAAACTAAATATTGGATATCGTCCAAATAATTTAATGCATACTTTTTTTTTTATAATTTAGAGATCGAATTTGTTTCAAATGCTTGCAGCCGGAGAAAATCGGTCGCCCAGTCGTATGTTCACGGGACGCACATGGACACCTCCTCACATAAGGTGTATTATGATTTTTTTTAAACCCATTAGGGTCTAGCATACTATTAATAGTACATATCCTTTCATCGACTCTTACTTTTTCTTAGCAATTACTTTTCTTTCTATTAACATGTAGTAATGGAAGTATGTGTCTATGCATTTCTTATTATTAGTTCATCTATCTTTTGGCATTTCATAATAATAACAATAATAAAAAAAAATATTAATTGTCTTTGCACCGTAGGCGATCCCTTTATTTCAAACATACAGTGGGTGATCTGTTAACGAACTGTTCGGTTTAAGAATAAGATTGGTTAAGGAGGTCCGGGGTCAAAATTCTATTTTTTTTTTTTTTTTTTTTTTTTTTTTTTTAATGGAGATTTTGTTATGAACTTTTTTTCTGAATATAATAAGATTTATATATATTTAGAATATATTTAATATAATAAGAATATTGCATGTAAAAAAATCGGAAAAATTTTAAATATTTAAAAAAAAATTAAATTTTAAAGATATTTAATTTTTGATACAACTTTGGAAGTACTTACTCGATTTACAAAATTTTTACGCTTTTGTGTACAGAAAATATGTGATTTTAATTTGTCTTCAGGATTTCTTAAAATATTGATTAGGAATTTTATAAAAAAAAAATTAAGTAAAAAAATGAAGTTTTTTATGAATGAGTTTTGCATTAATTAGCATATTTTCACAATTATCATTCAAAATTAAAAATCCTGAAGACAATTTGTTGGAAATATAGCATAAAATTTCTGTTAAAAATTTCATACATATATCTTGCAAGGAACTTTAGATATATTCTTTTAAATTTGACAAATCGTGAAAAAATTCGCTCTGAGATAAAAGGAGCTAAAGTTCTTGTCAGCGGACATCTGATGCATCTCTTCTCAAGGCAAAGGGTGTTATATCTCTGGATCTAAAGAAGATAAAAGGCTGCTGTTTGCGGTATTTAACACTAAAAACTCAGTATTTTTTTTAATCCAATAAATAATTTTTTTAAAAAAATCATTTTTTGAGAATTTTTAGTCCCGGAGCTCCTTAACGAACACTTTCTCGAGACATTTTTATGTTCGGATAACGAACACCTCACAAAACAAGTTCAGGTAGAAACTATGCTGTGTTTCAGAGTTACCAAGCTGTATTTAATTGCATATATTGTCGACTCTGAGAACATTTTAACACGTATGGTCCAAAATTCATGGGCTACCAGGGGCTCGGGCCCACATTGTTGGGCCCCAAAATTTCAATGAACAGGTCAGAAACATTTATTTTTATATTTTGTGTCCCTTTTTAAAGAAATATTTTAATTACGAATTAATTATTTTAATTGACATTTAGTTCACAAATTAGTAACAGGATTTATAGACTCCACTTGAGCTTTATCGGACTCTACAGTAAACAAGATCTTTTAGGAAACTAAGGAGTTTTTGAAAGTCCAAAGTGACAAATTGATATGATTGAATGCCGTAGTCAATGAATATAAACCTAAAAGTATTCTAAAAGGGCGCGTCCTTTATTTTTTTAATACGCCACGAGACGGATAAAGCCATCAAAATACGATTTGTTCCCATTAAATAAGGACGTATATCAACCCTATTGTAAAGGGAAGATTTATATTTTTTATGCATTATTTAGCTTTTAAGAACGAATTATTTTAATTTCCATACAAATCAATACAAAACCTATGATCAGTTAACGAACAATTCGGTTAGCGAACGGTGTTTTGGAACGGGTTAAGTTCGTTAACCGATTACATACTGTATATTAATCACTTAAATTTAAATTATAGGTTACTTTTCTGAATGAATCATGTGTGATAAAACTTAAAAAAAATATTAGAAAGTTGTAATATTGGTTAAATCCTGTTGTATTAGGTTGTTTTCCAAACGTCTCAAAAAATTCTTCCTTAGACTATTGTCAAATACATATGCATGTAATACTATTTCGTTTGATTTCAGACAATGACATTTGCGTTAAACTATAATAAATCCAACTGGAAAGCTAGTACAGTATAACTTCGCAAATCCGACATCATCGGGGACTGAGACTAAGTCGGACTTTTTAAATTTTCGGATTTCTGAAAGAATATCGAAAGTAATACCAATATTCTTAATGCTGCCTTTAGTCGTAATTTAATTCATAATCCAGTGATAGTTATGTGAAAAAATAGGAAATTTAGTAAACTTAAGCTAAATAATATTTTTTGTTACAAAAAAAAAAAAAAAAAAAAAAAAAAAAAAAAATCTCATAAATAGTCGTCAGTTTTCCTCATGGTCTATCCGAAACTTCTATGTCTGTTTTATTTGTTTTGCCGATAACATGTTTCCCCTTTTATTTTATGCAAGTGAAGAATATCTTTTCCGAAATACAGTCTTGTTTCGCTAAAGCAGTATGATATTAATTCTGCAGTTAAATTTATGCATTTTCACATTGACACCTTTTCTTCAGCCTCGTCCTTGTCATCTAAGCTGCGAATAGTATTATCGGCGGTTACATTTAGCATAGTGTCAGCGATCTTCCTATCCGTTAAATTGTTCATTTTTTAAAATTCGTATGCAATTGCAGTTTTTCTTTTTTAGTAAGTTGGAAGTGTAAACAAAAGGAGAAAGTGGCTTTGATGGTGAATGTTTGCAGTTGCCGGATTTCTGAATGCTG
The DNA here is from genome assembly GCA_963932465.1 of Maratus speciosus. Lineage (NCBI taxonomy): Eukaryota > Metazoa > Arthropoda > Arachnida > Araneae > Salticidae > Maratus > Maratus speciosus. Next base: position 479,822,416 of record OZ010786.1, read on the forward strand.
GATTTTTGAGGTCACACTAAATTAACATTATTGACGTAAAGGTATTTTTCTTTTGTCAATAAATATGAAACAGAAAGTCCGAGGGTCATATCTCTTTTACTTGTAAAAGAAATAAAATATTAGAAATCACGCGAATTTTAGAGCCCCCCCAAAACATTATCCCTTAATATTTTCCATTACAAATTTCGTTCATTCCTTCATTACGATTTCGTTTACAGGCTTCTGATGTCTTTTACTTATAAACTAATGTATTTATTACTACACCTTATATTTAGATAGTAAATAATACAAATTCTTTATTCAGCTGTCACTAAGTCTTAGCCGAAAGTAGTTGTTTAATTAACTAAAGCGGCTTAAAAGAGGATCCAAAGTTGACGTTCCATTTAATGTGGGTTGAGGGAAATAAAAAGATTAAAGCTTCTTTCTTTAAAGAGTGATTAATTAATTCATTATGTGGAAGTTTAAGGTTTAATTAGAAGAAATTGTATCAAAAGCAATTTCTAATAAAATGTTGTTAAAAAAATAATATTGAAAAAAAAAATTAAAAAAGGCATTTAAATGAAAATATTTATTTTTATCAAATTCCTTTAATTTTGAATTATAAAATATCTAAAAATCTCACCTTTTATAAATTCAAAAGTCAACGATTTTTTGTAAATTTCACATTACGTGTTAAAGGTAATTGGCTGCAATTACCTTCTCCACCGAAATTCCCCATTCAAACTATAAATTTATGGCCAGGAATCCTTCCTTATTTATCAAATATCTACTCAGAAGACTAATATTTGTAAATTCTTTTTTTATGTAGTATTTTTATAATACGTTACATTGTTTATTTATTGAAAAATATCTCTAAAATATATGCTTAAGGCTTTGTGACACAAGCACTGATATTTCAAAAATATGTGCTTATATGTTTTAATACATCAAGTTAAACATGTCAAAAATCATATAAAAAAATTAAAAAAAAAATATTGACAAATGTACTTTTTTGATATGCGCAATAAACATAAAACTACATGCTTTTCATTAATATTGTCACTTTCGAAATACAAAATTGTAAAATATACGAACTGACCAATGTAACAAAATTTATTTTTGCGAGTCTCCAGCCGCTTTAATTTTACAAAATTCAACATTCATTTTAACAAGACTGTTACAAAACTCCGGAAATAAAGAATAAAACTTTGACATGAAAAATAAAATAATAATACAGTCGTTCTGTTGAGAGTGATAAATAAAATTTCCCCATGAATAAATAAATCATTATCGCCATCTGGTGTGAATTTATGAACAATTTACATTAAGCGCTGTGTTATGAAATCGTCTTTTAATCCCCACAGTAGGGAGACTGAGGATACTTGATCCCTGATCTTAAAGTATACTAAAATCAATATGTAGAGTTTTGAAATCTGGTAACACATTTAAAGGGGACGAGGGACCTTAAAAACCTTAAAAATCATTTTTTTATTTTTTGTAAATTTCACTTTAAATATTATTCAAGGGTAAATTATATGCATTATGGCATGCATTTATCACAAAAATAAATAAATAAATAAATAAATAAATATTTTTGAGAAAAAATGGAGTCTTAGAAATCTTCGAAATGCCCCTGCGCGTTCCATATCAATGAAAATACCCAATATATATATATTTTTTATAAAAGTTTGGTCTATATATATAAATAAACTGTGCATAGAATCTTATGTATTGTAATATAAAGGTATAAAAAAAAAGTAAAAATTTTTTTGAAATTTTTTCGAAAAAAATTCAAAAATTTTCATTTTTTTTTAAAAAATAAAATTGAATTAAGTTGTTGCGTAAAATTCCATTTTTCTCAAAAATAATTTTTTATTTTTATATTTTTTTTGTGATAAATGCATGCCATAATGCATATCATGTACCCTTGAGTAATATTTAAAGTAAAATTTAAAAAAAAAATGAAAAATTGAAAAAATTAAAATTTTTTCGAAAAAATTTCAAATTTTTCATTTTTTTTTACCTTTATGTTTAAATATATAAAATTAGATGCGCAGTTTCATTTATATATATAAACCAAACTTTTATTAAAAAAAAAAAATATTGGGGATTTTTATTGATATGGAACGCGCAGGGGGCATTTCGAAGATTTCTAAGACGACGCATAAAATTCCACTTTTTTCTCAAAAATAACATTTTTATTTTATTTTTGTGATAAAAGCATGCCATAATGCATATAATGTACCTTTGAGTAATATTTAAAGTGAAATTTACAAAAAATAAAAAAAATATTTTTAAGGTCCTTCGTTCCCTTAAGATGCATTATTTCAGATAATTTGTCTACATAAAATCATTTACAGCCATTTTATTTCAGCATGAAAAGGAAATATTTATTTGTTGCAAGTTCAACTTTTTAAAAAGTTTTTTAAGTTTCGTTTTTATTTTATATTCTTGAAAATTTGATAAATTGAATTGTATATCATTTTAATGTATAAACTTTACCATTCTCAATATAACTTCTTAAGCAAATTAGTTTTCTTTATTTACTATCTGAAATATACATTTAATAAACACAAAATGGGGATACTTGATCTTAGGGATCCCCCAAATAGCTAAACTTTTAATACAAACATAAATACTTCAGTTTTGTTACTAAATACAGAACATTGGCATCAATTTAGCAAAGTTTTTTTTTAAAGGTCAAATTTAACAAATGTTCTACAAAAAAGAAAATCTTTCATTACGTAGGTCAAGTAGATCAAAAGAGGTACTTTTTGAATATGAGATCAATTTTTTACGAAAAAAAGGCAAGCTTAATCAATTCGATTTCCCAGAAAAAGTTGATAAAAGCATAGTTGATGAGTCAGATTGCATTATTAAGTTGCCTAACCCACTTATGGTAGGAGGAACCTTAAGAACTGCTAAAACTATAATCATTCACTTTGGCTTTTCAATGTTTCAAAATACCTACTGATAATGAGGCTGTGCCATTTTATTTTTTGAAAGCTTTATTCATTACTTTTTCTTTGTATTATTGTATACTTGTATTGTTTATTAAAATAAGTTTAACTATTTGTTGATTTCTTTCTACCTTTGGTTTCTAAAGTTTCTATTTTAGCTTTTTTTAAAAAATAAATTGCGTTTATAGTTTTTATTAATATCTACACGTTAAGTCATCAACACAGTGTTTAAATATTCATCTTGTAGTCATAAATGAAAGAAATAAAAGTTAAATGTTTTTTACTAACTTATAATACTGCGATATATGCATAATGAAACAATATCAGCTTGATTTTTGACAGGGATTAAGTATCCCCAACGAAAGGATCAAGTATACTTTTAAGTAATGATATATGATCCCCCTTTTGAAAAATTGAAAAGTGCAATTTTCTGAAATTAATTTGGTTTTTATACCAAGCACATGTCATATTGTATAAGAAATGGACACACGATTATTTAGGTATTTTTTTTAATGTCAAATGACAACTGAGAAAAAAAATATAAAAACAGAAAGTGGGGATCAAGTCTCCCCTATAACTAACATTGACTTTTGGTAATGTTCCAGACATGCAACGCGGTGGTTAATTTAATAACTTATGAGGTAAAATATCTTAGCAACGCTGACGAATTGTGAGTAATATTTCAACAAATGAAATCTTACTCATCTACAAATGAAATGAAGTATACATTTTTGAAATATTTTTTCAACTGAAAAAGGAAAGACACATCCTTTAAGAAGAGTAAATAGAAAAAACAAATAGAAACATAAATTTCTGAAGAGATATTTTAGAAATGGAAAACATTTTACGCACATATGTTAAACATTAGTGAGGGAATTTGAGACATTCCTTAATGATCTGAAATTTTAAAATACACCGTAAACTAAAATTTCCCTCCTAAAATTTCAACCTATGTATTCTAGGCATGTAAATTAAACATAATTCTATGCATATTCAGGGATTATTAGAAGCCTTTTTGTGTAAATAACATTGTAATTTATTCATGCACAATTTTCTGATATATTTTTTTTCATGATACTTAATGAACTGATACAGACCGATCACACAGACTGTCTCCAACTACTAAACGTTAGCTCAAATTGAAGATATAATTGTCAATTTTTATAGTCGCAAAGCCCTACACTTAAATTTATTTGAAATCGTTGTTCATAATTGTAAACAGTGAATCAAAAGGTAATTTTTAACAAAATTGCAAACGAAATGAGTATAAAAGTATATTGTGGTTTGTGGTTCCATGGAATTAGACAACTAAGTTGGGACAAGCTAAATTTTATTATCGTAAATGGTCATATTACAACCTAGGTTACTATATTTATAGAAAAAATATTTTGGTATTTTCTTTCTTCTAATTTATGAACTAATGTACAGTGAGTGCAAATTCTTTCCCACATACTAAATAATAGATCAAATTGAAAATAAAAAAGTAAAAATTTTATAATTGCATAGCACTTTAGTTTATTTTAAATCGTCTTCCAATATTGTAAACAAAGAATCAAAAGTTGTTTTGACGGAATGGGAAACGAAATGAGTATAACAGCGCATTGTTTTTGTGGTTCCATGAAATTAGATCATGTATCAGGGACAAGCTAACATTTATCATCGTAAATGGTCATATTACGATCTCGATTACATTTATATAAACATTCTTTTAATATTTTTCCCCTTCTATTTAATGAACTAAAATACAGTGAGCACAAAATCACTCACTAACAATTAAACGTTAGATCAAATTGAAGGTAAAAATGTAACATTTTTGTAATTACATTTGTCCTAATCATAAATTTATTTTAACCCTTTATCTACTGACGGTACTTATAAGTACCACTCACTTTAAACATTCATCCCATAGTGAATATTATTAATATTCTAATGGTACTTTTTAAAAACATTCTTTTAATCCTACTTTTTCAGGATACATGGCAGCAGTAGTTCTAGGTTTGTTATTTTAAAGAGGAGAGACTATCTTTGAATCAGCAGATGTGTTTTGTGACGACATTTTGTACAGATTGTCACGCTCGCCGTTTTATTGCTGCAGGCATAGTAAAGGACATAAGTTAAGTGTTGTATTTTTTTATGTGTTCATTATGATCTTAGAATACAATTTAACTAGCTATTTTAAGTGAACGGTGTATGTATTTTATTTAACAGTTGAATTATCCGGCGGTAATTAGAAGTACCACCAGTACATTGGGTGTTGGAGAAAAACTTCTTGTTTACTTTTCGTCTGTGTAGTTATCTGTCGTTTTTATCTGCTTTATAATGTAATTACTAAATTCTAGTGAAGTAATGTTTTTCCTGGTATTTCATTTCCGTTTCATTATTATTATTTTTTTTTTTTTTTTACACGAAATAGACAAAGTTGTGGCCCCGGCTCTTTTTTGCTATGCTAAATTCATATATTGCATATGTGAAGATGAAAGAGAACATGTTTTCCCTGGAATATAGGCGATGCATAAATAAAGGACTGTTAACAAGATTGAAACCTAAAAAAGGAAGTTTATTTTTTATGCCATCAAATTCGAATTTTCACTCATCTTTCATGTGTAAAATAAAACTATGTCAGTTTAATATTTTTTTTATTGTTAACATGCCAATGTCGTCTTGTTATTTAGGATTTTTAAGAGTTTAAATTTTATTTGAAATACCAAATGGGTTTTCTGTTACGAGAATATTTTAAACATAGTGTACTGGCTGTACTTTAAAGTACCTCTAACGAATTAAATTTATCCCGGGTGAGTATTTTTAAATGCATTTTCTTTAATTTTTATTGTATTAACTGAAAAAAATTACATGAAATAATTCGCAGTAGATAAAGGATTATGTCGTCTTTCACTATTGTAAACAGAGAATCAAAAGGTCTGACGAAAATCTATCCTCAATCTCTGACGAAATGAGGATAAAAGTGCATTGCGTTTTGTGATTCCATGAAATAAGATCATATATCAGAAACAAGCAGAATTTTTGTTATCGTAAATGACCATGTTACAAACTGGATTACTATATTTATATAAAAAATACTTTATATTTCCTTCCTTCTACTTAACGAATTAATGTAGAGTGAGTACAAAGTCTGAATACTAAACATTAGTGAAAAATGAAGATATCATTCATGTTTTTTTTTTACAATTGAACAACTCTACCATAGTTTCTAGAAGATATAGTGTAAAAATCGGCTTAGTGAAAAGTGCTAAAAATTGTATCCGGTAAATGAGCCGTTCAGTGCACAAATCGATTAACTACATCAAATGAAAATGTTCAGTAAAAACAGTTAAAGTTAATGTAACTATATTTTTTTTTCCTCGGAATATTTTGATTGAACTCATTAATTTTGTTTTAATCAAGGGTAACGTTTTATCACTGTATAAATATATAGATAATTTTGAATGTTCCTTTGTTTAAACAAACGCAATTTAAAGTGGGGTTCGTCGAATTGTCTTTTAAACGCCTCAAATGTTGAACAATGCTGAACGACAAATGTCGATCGCAGTGACATCTAGTAATTCTAACGTAAATATCCATGAGATTTCAATTGAGAAAGCGTTTCGACCAGTCAAGAGCTAGAAGGTGTCGTTACGATTGATATTTGTCATAAAGTATTGTTCAATATTTATGGGATTAAATGTTTTAGCACTTTTTAAAGCATTATTGGAATAGCCGGTTTACACACTATATCTTCTAGACACTATAGCCCTACTTTTAAAGCGATTTTTAATCGTGGAATACTCAGCAACTAGCTTATAACTTTTTATAACTGTATAAATATGTAGAAATTTTTCAATGTTCCCTTGTTTAAATAAACGCCATTTAAAGTGGAGTTAGTCGGATTGTCTTCTAATCGCCTAAAATGTTGAACGATGGTGAACAACAAATGTTGATCGCAGTGACACCTAGTAATTCTAAAATAAATATTCATGAGATTTCATTTGAAAAATCTTTTCCACCAGTGAAGATCTAGAAGGTGTCGTTACGATCGATATTTGTCATTCAGCATTGTTCAATATTGATGGGATTAAATATTTTAGCCCTTTTTAAAGCATTACTGGAATAGCCGGTTTCCACACAATATCTTCTAGACACTATAGCTCTACTTTTAAGGTTATTTTAAATCATGGAATACTCAGAAACTAGCTTATAACTGTAAACAGTGAATCAAAAGGTAATCTTGACGAAATGGCTTCGATGAGAGTTCAAAGTGCATTAGGTTTTGTGGTTCCGTGAAACTAGAACAGTCATTTCTATTCTACGGGTGTTTAGGAAAGAGCTAATTAGAGTGTAAGTATAAATTTCACAATCCGAAATTTATAAACGTTATTGGTTTTACTACGAACTAGATTACAATATTTATATAAACAATATATATATTGCATAGTGCATTCAGTAGAATATTATATTAGTTATATTAGCTATTCTTCTTTATTTTAAAAAACCCTACATACTACTTAATGAGCTAATATAGCGAGAGCACAAAATCTGTCTCTTACTACTCAACGATACTACAAAATAGATATAATGATACAATAAATTAAAAATTGCATAGCCCTACTCATAATTGTTTTTTAATAAAAAATATATCTGACAACTATTTTATATTATTGTAAACACTGAATCCAAAACTAAATCATCTCTATTCTATGGTAGTTTAGACCCGAGCAAAGTAGCCAGCTGAAATTTTTTTTTTGCTGTTGAAATTAAAAATTGAAGATGAAACTTAATGAAATTATGCTTACTACAAACTCCATTACTATATTTACATAAACAATCTTCTGATACTTTCTTCATTCTACTTAATGAACTAACATGGAGTGAGCACCAAAGCTTTTTATTTCTTAATAAACGCTGCCATATCATGATGTTATTAATGTAAAATTTTTATAATTGCATAACCCCACGTTCTACATTAAAAAAAAATATATATATATATAGAGAGAGAGAGCACAAAATCTTTAACCTACTACTAAAAGTTAGCATCAAATCAATATAATAATGTAATTTTTTTCTAATTCAACGTCTCTACTCTTTTTTTTAAACATTGGATGTATGACAACTACCAGGGGTGTTCAAATGAAAAGGTAAAAAACGCCGTAACAACCAAACCGGTTGAAATTTGAATATGGCGCTTTGAGATAACGTAGTAAGGCATCGAGTGACTTGATTGAAGTATCGGTCGTGGTTGTGCGAATGGATAGGCACCCAAGCACGAAGCAGTGTAAGAAGCATGCAGTTATGTGTTTCGTCCATATAACCTTTGGTCACTGTTATTAAAACTACGTACAGTGGAAGTATAAATTCGACACGTGGAAGGGCTAACCCGATATGCGACCCTATATAACACATATATATCCACGTATATGCGAAGTGCTCATAACTCAGGCTGCACTCGCTACTGTTTCATCCAAACAATACAATCACGTCATCTCGTTACTTGCACAGAGGAGAGTAAAATTAACAGTCTTGTCAATAACTTGAAGATAGCTGGAGAACAAGCTGAGGCTGTTGCGACATAAATGAACGACGCAGCCATCGCTGTGAAAAGTGGACCATGGAATAAGACACCATGGAATAAGCTTAAACAAAAGGTTTTTTATTGTGACTCCGGAGTTAGCAACTTTGAGGCAGGCTGGAACGGCTGCATAATTTTAAAAATTCAGGAAGTCTCTCTGAAAGGATCGCTAAAACGGACAATAGATATATGCGGCCTACGGCGGGAGCCATTGCGGCATTTCCCCGTGTCGGGGCGAAACTCGTAAAACTAGAACTATGCTACACACTGTAGCGAACGGGCAAGACTGACGACTGACTGCTGTCTATCCGGTGAACTGCAAAAAGCCCAGCACATATTAGTTGGCTAGTCGACCCGCGACCATTGCCAATCAGCGTGCGCGAAACAGATCAGCAGCGCGCACCCGACGCCAAAAAGTGTGCGTGCGCTGCACGCCAAAAGGGCGATAAACGAGAGACAACGGAACGCTCCGAATGGCACACAAGAGAGAAGGAAGAATCATTTTCCCGCGCAGCGGACGATAACGACGCCCGAAATAAACTGCAATCAGAAACTGGGAAATTAAGATAAATCGGCGATCTGACGGACGGGAGATCGAAAATTGAAGGAATAGCCGTAGGAATAAAAGGGATGTGTCAAATTAAAGGGAATAATAAATTCCGAATAATGGGAACGCTGAAACAATTAAATATTAAAGGGAAATTACGATAAGGCCAAAATTAAGTTTTAAAATGGAAGATATGGCCACGTGTAAACACCGGATCGCAGATTCAACGAAAATGGCGTGTTCACAACGTGACAGTCCAATTGACACAGAAATGTGTGAGAAGGCATCATGGCTTTCCCATTGCAAAATTCGACTATTGAACAGCAGCGAGGTGTCTGATTAAAATCTGGTGCAGCGTGAAATCTGTTAACACCTCGATGGTCCTTAATCGTCGAATTTTGCTATGAGAAAGCCGTGATGTCTTCACACACACTTTGGACACTCACGCACCAAATGGACGGAACACATAACTGCATGCTTCTCCCCATCCTTCATGCACGGGCACTCACGCATGCGCACAACCACGCCGGATAATCCAATAGCGTTCCTCGGTGTTTCTCTAGGTTATCCCGAAGCGGCATATTCAAATTTCAACAAGTTTGGTTGTTACGACCTTTCGTACCTTTTCATTTGATCACCCCTAGTAATTTATTGTTATAAACACTGAATCAAATAGTAAATTTGAATGAAATAGCTTCAAAAAGTTTAAATTTGCATTGAGTTTTGTGTCTCCATAAAACTAAAATACTCGCCTCTATTCAATTGGAGTGTAGACAAGCTGGAATTTATTAATGGAATTGGTCTTATTACAAATACCATTCCAATATTTGTATAAACATTCATCTGTTAGTTTCTTCTTGCTTCTTAACAAAAAAAAAAAATTGTGGAGTTAACACAATGTCTTTCTCCCAGTGCAAAACCTTAGCATGAACTGAAGAAATTGATGTAAAAGTTTTATAATTGTATAGCGCTTCACTTAAATATTTTTAAATCGTCAAATACATCAGAAAACTACATGGCAATTAGTTCATAACTCTAAAGAATGAATCAATAGGTATTTTTTTCCGAAATCGTTTCAATTAGGGTAAAAGTGCATTGAGTTTTTGATTCCATGAAACTAGAACACTTATCTACGACAAACTGGATTTTAGACTATTTTAGACTCGAGCTATGGCTATGCTACTGCATAACCATGTGATAAAGAGTTCAAGGTGAAATTTATTAACCTAGTTAGTGTTATTACCAACTCTACTATTATATTTACAATTTACAAAAATCAACGTATGTATAAGAATAAAAGTTTTCAGCAATAAAATTTTGTAATCGGAGGAATATTTTATGCTTATCTTGTACATTTATTACCCTTTCTGATATTGAGAACGAAAGTAACACATGACCTTTACAAACTGTCACTTTGCCGAAAAGTATTATTTAATTATTAAGATAAAGCTTAGAAGAGGATTGTTGAAATTGACGTTCCATAAAATGTGGGGTGAACGAAACGCAAAGGTTAATGCCGCTTAATTTTTAAACTGTGCTCAAATGACTAATTTCATGAAAGAACTAATGCATCGCCGTATAATATGAATTCTTCTATAATGTCTATGGAGTATTATTTAAATAAAACTTAATAAATTAAGTAATGTCATTTTAAATCGGTTTTTTATAGTCTAAAAAATAAATTTCTGAGGATTCTCTGATCCGATGTATCTTTTAAACAATTTTCTTTATCTTGATATTAATTTTATGTTGAACATAAAAAGAAAATACGTAGTTTCATTGACAGATTTCAGCTTAGTGGTGAAAGGCAACATCTTATGCTTAATTTGTTCTATATGGCTAATCTTCCGTAATTAAGATCATAGTTGACGGCGTATTGGATCAAATTTTATTTGGCATACAAGAGTTTTAAAAATATTTAATGATATTAATATTTACTTTAAAGTTTATTTTGCCGTAATAGATATATTTTAAATCGGAATCAGTCACATAATATTGATCAGATGTTCAAAAAGAGCGAAAGGAAGGAAGTATTTTTTCTTCTTTTTATTTGATCTAGATTAAATATCTGTAACCATTCACATTGGAGGGAAAAATTCCACAGGTTACTCATAATTTTATAAATACGTCAGGCAAGAAAACTATATATTACTAGTTTTCAAGGTCAGTGTAGGTTGTATTTAAGCACTGCAGAAATAGAGCACACTCATTTTATTTTTCCCCATTGATATTTAAACACATTATTTAGTCATAGTTGCACTCTATATTTGATTTTTTTCACCAGAGATTCTGTACAATTACTTGATGTAGTTATAACAGTAGTAGAAATTGGATTTTTTCTACCTTCGTGTTGATTCCTTTGAACAATACACAATTTTAACTTTTTACTTTAATAATTTCTTTATATCTAATTATTATCTTGGTTTTTAAAATGTAGTTATATTTCTCATTTTAATTTATCCTAAACTCTTTCTATCTTTACAAGAGGAAAGTATTGGATTCAGGAAAACATTCGAATTCAGGTTTTCGACGGGTTTACACGTTTTAGTGATCAGAGATCCCAAAAAACATGTCTTTACAAAATGTCTGTCTGTGAGTCTGTCTGTCTGTCTGTATGTGACACAAATTTTATGGGCGCTCAATCTCATAAATTGATGAACGGTATTTAATTAAACATTATATCCGCTTAGTACCTAATATAAATTGGTGCTGATTACTTTTTTTATAAGTCGCCCAACAGGTGGCGCTGCTATGCTGCATTTTTTTTACTATTTCCCCAATAGCTATATCTAAAGAACTAATGCACGGATTTTCATGAAACTTCAGATTCAATTAATCCTTGATATGGTTTGCTACCGATTATTTTTTTTTTTTGGTGTAAATCTCCCAACAGATGTTGCCGCTAGGCTGCATAATTCATGATTATTGCAATAGATCTGACTGAAAAACTAAATCACCAATTTTCATCTAACTTTAGATTCTGTTAGTCCCTGATTTAAATTACTTCTTTTTAGTATTTGGTATAAATCTCCCAAAAGGTGGCGTTGCTATGCTGCTTTTTTTCACGATTTCCGCCATAGCTGTATCTCAAGAACTAATGCCTGAATTTTCATAATACTCAAGATTGAGTTTGTCCCTGATATAAATTGGTCCTGATTAGTTTTTGGTGAAAATAACCCAAAAGGTGGCGCTGCTATTCAGAATATTTTACGAGTTCTGCATTTGCTTTATCTCAAAAACTAATGCACGGATTTTTTATCAAAATTCAGGTTCAGTTAGATGTTGACGTAAGTTGTTGCTGATTAGATTTTGCTGTAAATCACATATTCAGTGGCGCTGTTATGCTGTATTTTTCAGGAAGTTATAACATGTATGAGACAGAAGAAAGTTTTGGAATTGCCACATCCGACTAGTTTATATTTATATGTATACTTATTCTTAAATTTGTTTAGAATACAACTATATCTCTAGGCACCCTAAGTTTAGGTATACACCTACTCTAGATAGACAGTAAAGTGGGTTTTAACAAGGAAGCTCATGAGATGCATATAGAAAATGCAACTTTTATGGATAATCTGTAATTAGCGCCTACAAAAATTAAAAATACTAGCGGTACTGTGCTTACTACAGTACCATATAGATACATTAAAAAGGATGCATTTATGCTACCGGGATCTGCATGCATAAAATAATACTGCACTGCTGTCTCGAAACGTTTTACCAAAGGAGGAAAGTTTACTTCGACAGTATTTTACTTCATGTGGAGAAAAAATACCGAATAGCTATTTCCATGTTCCTTGATCTTTTTTAGGTGCGTTCGTAATTATATAAATACGTAGTACCTATGGTCTTCATCTGGTCCTTCCGTGTGTATGTCTGTCTGTCTGAAATATAAAATCCGCATATAAAATCGATATACTACCTAACCGAATGGTTTGTAATTTAATATATATAATCGTTGTAGGATTTTGTCGAAGCATTTCAAATTTTATGAAAATCGAATCAAAACTTTAAAATATATTAATAAAAGTTTTCTCCATTCTATTAAATCCTATCAAAAGTAATTAATTTAGTGATATCCCATGATAAGTAATGATTCTTGGTTGCCGTAATCATTGCGTCCTATTTAAAATGGAGTATTTTATTTCCGTATAACTGAATTTAATATTTATAATCTTGGTAAATTTTTTATTCATGCATTTTTGAAAAAGAGTGCAACAGCTCTTGCACGAAGATCTGAAAATTTATAGAACTAGTTATAGTACGAACGCACCTCATTTGCCGCATTTGACGTACAACTCCCGATTTGTCTTACCTAAAGAAGAAAATTGTCATACCTAGCGAATTTTATAGTTTTCTTAAGTTAGCGAAGCCTTTTGAACAATAAAAATTTCTTGACAAATGAAATCTAACAAGTTCCACGTATGAAAAGAAATAAATTTTAACAACATTAATATTTTATGAAATACATTTTCTGGTACAAAACAAGTTTATTTGTCTAAAAAGAAAAGCATAAAAGTTGGAAGCTGTGCAATTTGCCCTTATAAGGCACTTCTCAAATCCCTCAATGTTGCTGAAGATTTCTTCTCTCAATAGTCTAATACAGCGGCAGACTCTTGAAATACCCTCAGCGGGCGACGGGTTAAAGATTTATACTCTAGGCAATCAATTTACAAGGAAGTAAAAGAATTGTCATAATAGGAAGTATGAATTACCTATACAGGCAATGAATTACTAATAGTAATATGTCTGCAATTCGTTACTGTACATTATTTTGGAAAATAAATATTCAGTGTTAACAGAGATTATTTAAAAACAAGTCAGAAAAAATCATGCGTCAAGCATAGATTATGAAACACTTTCCAACACATTCAGAATAATGTAACAAAACTGCAGCGTTTAAAAAATTAGAATATAACGTCTAATTCAACCCTATGGAAACGTATAATACATTTCAAAACCCAATTTCAGCTGTTCCCATCCACAATCGGAAATTATGCGAATTTTTTTCAGCAGCCCTGTATATGATGCATAGATTTGAATCTATTAGCTGCATGCATGCCAAAATTTAGTTCATTTAAGAGATACATATACTTTAGTTGAAAATTTACCTTCAGCAATTTCCTCTAATAAGGAGAGCGGTACATGAATCCTTTGTGAAGCCCTGTATTTTAGTTATAGAGTTTATGTATAACGAGTAAAATGCAAAAAAATAATTAAATTTAAAAGCGCATACCAAATTTTAAACCTTACACTTCAGCAATTATTACTCAAAGACAATACTGTACTGTAACCGATTTATTTTGTGTGTCCCTGTCAATGAATAAAAATGCTATGAATGCCCTGTTCTAACGTAATCGTAGTGAATTTCAGTGATTTATATCCATTTCAATATTTGATTTCCATTATTATTAATTTCCATTATTCCATTATTATAAATTCCATTATTCCATTATTATATTTAATTCCATTATTATTAATTTCCATTTGAAATAGTGTAATGTCATTAAAATACTCTGCAAACAATTTTTCCCCTATGCCATAATGTAATAGAATACTTTTGAGTGCCCCCTGTAAATGAACGATTAATCATACATACTTCATCTACAATACCAAGCATTCTTTCATGACCCTAAATAATCTTTATGTATTTCGTGAAAATCCGAGTATATTTAAGGGAGTTAGAACGTGGAAAGACGGACAGACGGCCAGACAAACCGAATGCACAAACACTTTTCATCTTTGTTGGAAAGTGTTAAAAAAAACTTGAAAATTTAAAAATAAATTTCTAAAATTTAAAAGTACACTAATTTGAGCCACAATATTTAAACAATTGCCCTTATAAGGCACTTCTCAAGTCCCTCTGCTAAAGATTTCTTTTTCTTAATAGCCTAATGAAACGGCAGACTTGTGAAATACCCTCAGCGAGCGACGGGTTAAAGATTTATATTCTAGGCAATCAATTGCCAAGGAAGTAAAAGAATTGTCATAAAAGGAAGTATGAATTACCAATACAGGGAATGAATTACTAATAGTAATATATCTGCAAATCGTTACTGTACATTATTTTGGAAAATAAATATTCAGCGTTAACAGAGATTATTTAAAAAAAAGAACTTGAAAATTTAAAAGTACATTAATTTGAGCCACAATATTTAAACAAGTTCCAATTGAAAGCTATTTTCTAAAGAGAATGCAAAATTTGATGTGTGAATGATGAAAGTAAAAGTGATAGCGGGTGTCGTTGTCATCATCAATCTGACATTGGTATACCGTATTATCTTTTGAGATACATTTCTCATTTAAGGTGGTTCTAAAAAAAAAATGACTCTATTAACCCTCTGTCTACCAGAAGGGTCCAATGGACCCGACATGTACATTCAAAATATTTATTCAAACCAGAAATTTCTTCAAAACAAACTAAATTTATAAATCAGACAATAATAAGTTAAATAAACAAATTAAATAGTTTTAAGTAAAAATTCTGGTGTAAAATGTTTTTATAAAACTTGAGTAAAATTTTCGGTAGTTCTAGGGTTAAAACGTAAAGACACAAATACAATTAACTGGCCTGACTCTTGAAACGCTCTGGAATCTAATAGAGTTTTTTTTAAAGATAATTTGCAATATATAAGCGACTTCTCACATTACGACAAGTTTTTCTCTTCCTCGCAGGATTTTGGTTCAAAATTTGAAAATATTTTTTGAAATACATTCTGCCTTTATTAAGCAAGTTGGAAGTTCCTCGTGAAACGTGAGAAATGAGGTCGGTTCGTACTATAACTAGTTTTACAAATATTTTTTGCACCGCATATTGTAATGAATGTATATTTTAGTGCACTTCATAAGTGCATATCAATTTCATTCTGTTTGAAAAGCTGTAACATCATTGCCGAAACGTCAGTGAAGGCTTACTGTGGAGACCCGAAAAGTTTTTGGTTTCCGTCTGTCTGTTTGTTAGTCTGCCTGTCCCGCGATAACTGCCGTAAAAAGCATCCGATTAGCTTGAAATTAAGGATGTATGTTGGTGAGGTCCCCGGATTTATCTGTATAGTTTTTGGTTAAATTTGGTTCATTCGTTCGGAATATATAGAAAATTTTATTTTGCTCTATAATGCTTTTCTATGGCAAGTCAGACGATTTTCAGATTTTCATTTGTTGAAAGAAATGGCTCATATGAAAAATGGATTTAAATGGTAAATTTTGGATGCTGAAATTTTTAAATAAAATTATATTATTGCAATTAGTTTGAAATTTTGTCAATATATTTGCGAGATTTTTTTAATCAGGTTTATAATTTTGGGGGGAATTTTATGCATGTTTTCCAATAATATAAAGCATTTTGTTTTATGAATTTGTCATAATACATATTTCATTTTTTTTCTTTTCTTTCATCTGTTGCCTAGCAACGTATTTGGTCCTAATATTAGTATAATTGTGGGTATAATGTTTGAGAAAAGCCAACGTCAAAACGGAGGAATTAATGCATTTGTATCTTTTATCTATTTACATCTATCTGTGTTCTTTGTATCTTTGGATTTTAGCCCAAAAATAAAACTAGGCAATATTTTATTTATTTTATCCAAATATTTTGCTTAAAAATAGAAAAGTTCATTATTTTCATAGAGAATAATGGTGACATTTTTCCATAACATTTACCAATATTTCTTTAATTGTTGCCAAGAGAAAATCAAAACCCGGAATAATATTTTCTCTTAAACAATTTTCAATTGAAATATTTTGACGTGAAACAGGAAAAAAATTAAGAATAGAAAAATTAATATGGCGGCATATTAAAAATAAAAAGAAAACTCTCGAGTATTTCTTAATATAACAAGATGAAAAGTTTTGAGTAAGTACGCATAGCAGGTGAATTAGACGTCATTTTCGATAACAAAGATGCTGGAATAAAAAGTTCTTGGGTAAAACAAAGTTTACTATTATTCACGGAGGAAAGAGATAGATGGAGATGCAGTATGCCGTAAAAACAGTTTGCAATATAATGTGCGTTATCGCTCAGATTTAAATGCCCTCATTCGGCCCAAACAAAACAAGCACGTGGAAGAGGGACTGAATTCTTTGACTTCATCCGTGCCTTTTTTCTGTAAAATGAAAATGATCTGCTTATATTTAAGCATTCTAAGGTAGCATTTGATTGTATTATGAATTAAAAATTATATTACTATTTTTTTTTTTTTTTTTTTTTTTTTTTTTTTTTTTTTTTTTTTTAAGCACGTCGTTGTTTGTGCCGAATGTAGCAGATTTTAGGGTTACATTTTTGGCGTTACTTCAAGATTTATTGTCTGCGTACGGTTAACATGATTTTATTTTAAATTTAAATTTTATTAATTTATATAAAAAAAAACTTATGCTTATCCTTATAAATCAATGCGTAAAAAAAATTAATATATACTATAACCATCCGCTCAATCAAAAAATTACAAATGTAAATTTAAATAGACTACGGGGGTTCAGAGGGGCTCTGCCCCGCTGAAGAAATGCAATTTTTGATTTAAAAAGTTACCAGAATAAGTAGCTCATCAGAATTTTAGAACATCAATGTATAACCACTTGTTTAACACTTTTAATTTCTGAAACTTTACATTCAATTACGTTACTGAAACTACGTTCAATTACGTTAGTGAAACTTACGTTAAATTTTGTTTTCTTATAAATATTTATCTAATTTGAAAACTTTAAAAAGCGATTTGTAGGAAGTTGAATATTACGCAATGACGGTTAAAAAACAATGACTTGCAAAGATGACGTTGAGGCTCCTGATCTGCAGATTTACTAGTTTAAATGCACTTGAAATATTTTTCTCCCATCGGCCAGAATGTAACGGAAAAATTTTGACTCTCCCTGTAATTAAACTATACATCCGATTGTCATACAATCTGAAATGACTCGACAAAATTTTGCAACAATTATATATTTAAAATTTCAGACCATTCGGAAGGCTGTAACATCATTAAAATGCACTTGCAATAATTTATTCCAATTGGCCGTAATGTAACGGAAAAATTTTGACTGTCCCTGTAATTAAACTATACATCCGATTTTCATAAAATTTTAAATGACTCGACAAAATTTTGCAACAATTATATATTTAAAATTTCAGACCATTCGGTTGGGTAGTTTTTGCTCTGTTATATGCGGACAGACGGACAGACAGACGGACTGGACGACGACTACACTAAAAACATCCAATTATATCGTTCCTTTAACCTCGAACACCTGTTGATTTCCGAGATTTAGAGAAATATGTATGTTTAAAAAAATATAACATACCATCTTTCAGTTACTAACAACGTTCCATTATATCGTTCCTTTATCCTCGGAAGCCTATATATTTTTTATTTTATATTTATTTTATATTTTATATTTATATGGAACATTTATATAACACCATTTTTATAATAAACATTTATATAATATCTTTTACCCCCCGCAATTTTCAGAAACGTTTACGAGTAGTTTTTACACGGTACAAATCACTTTTCTGAAACCGTAATATCTATTTTTCGGTTGCTATTATTTATCAACTAAACATTTTCATGTTCAACAAACTTGAAAATTTAACACCTTAAACATTAGCATTAAAATTAATAGCATAAACTTTAATATTAAAATCAACATTAATTTGTTACACTTGTTTTGTATAAATTCTGTTACGCTGCTGAAAATATTGACACTGTAAAAATAGACATATGTTACTCAATCTACGAACATATATTGTAAATTCTCGTTACAACGTTTTTCTGAGGAGCACTGATTAAATTCACTAAAGTTGATTTTTTAACTATCCAAATAATATTCGTTAAACTGAAAAATTCCTCAAAGTAGCATTCGTGAGAACGAGACTCTACTGTAAAAAGCAATGGACAGAAAAATACAATATCCTCTTAGGATTTACTAAGGATTCCTAAAACCGCTCTTTATCTTTAAATACTCCAGAAACTAATAAATTTCTGAGATTTAAACAAGTATTTATAAAAATAATGTTTCTTTTTCAGCTACTGATTTTCGGAATCTTTTCTGGGTAGTTTTCATAGCGTTATAGCCCTTTATCCACTCTCGGTACTTTTAAGTACCATTAAAATAACTTGTTATAAAATTCATTTAATACATCGATTAGTTGTAATGCAGTTAGAGTTATAGATATATTACTTTATCTTGTTCAAAAAGCATTATTGGTTACACAAAACAAAAATATTTTTAAAACGATGATTTCTTTGGCCTTTGCAACTTTTCAGCTTTCTTGGCGTTGGAGAGGGAGGGATTTTTCAATTCGGAAGTATATCAATATTTCTATTGTAAGAACTTTATATTTGTACTTTTCCAAATTCTACAAAATACTAAGAAAAATATTTAAAATAAAAAAATCGATTGGGGTTCTAAATGTTGCGCAAAATCCCTATAAATTCTAATTTAATTAATCCTTCAAAAATCCTTTCTAAAATTTATTAAATGGTTATGTAAATTTTGTAATGTAGTTTAAACAATTCACGACAATGCTTAAAAGATAACATTTTCATGAATTCCTAATTCAGTATGTAAAAGGTTAATAGGCTTTCTCAACCTGGAATGTAGATTTTTTGGATACTATCAATTCTTAAGAAAACATTTTTATATTCAATAATAATGTTTTACAGACAGGCATAATAAAATAACAAGAATAACATTAAAATTAAATATAATATTATTTTGTTACTCATGGATATATACGTTCTAATTGAAAATTGATAGCATCCCAAAAAATGATATTCCGGATGCATAAATTTAACCCTAACCACTCCGTTGGCTCTGCGGCGAAGACATCACCTTTCTTTGGAAAATTTGTTTTTGGAATCAGTAATAAATGAAAATAAAATTTACCTTATTTAATAAGCCCATTTCTGAATCTGTGTACTTGAAGGAAGCTTCTTTTAAAAAAGTGGTTGTCGATCGAATAAAATTTGTGTAAGAGACGCCGTAGCGTAAAGGGTTAATAATACACAATAAAAAGTTTCGAAAATGCTTTTAAAAATCCGTGGCAAAAAAGAATTTTTATTTTTCTAAATGGTTCTTTAAATCTCGAAAATATATTTCTCTCCGAGGTTTCTGAACACAAATAATAGTTTTCGGAACCTTCGTTAATTTGGTAGAGTTTCTTGTGAACTTTTGTCGGTTGTAACATTATACTTTGCTATATAAAGATACATTTGTCTTTCTTTTGTGAATTTAATCGAAGAAATTCCGATATTAAATAAAGCAAAAAACATTATTCCGAAATACTGGTATACAAATTACGGATTATTTGGGTACATGTTACATATAAGTTATGACATATGGGAACGTCCACTATTACTCTTGTGACTATCAGAGAAAATTTCCATATATATTTCTAATTCTTTTATTACAAAATATATTTAGGATACATTTGATGCAACTACTTAAAAAAAATGTACACTACTTTAAAAAACCATATACAATTTGTAACAAAAAGCATTTTACTTGCCTAGATAATAAATCAAAATTTTCTTTCTCTTGTGAGCACTAAAAAATGCAATTTTCAAAAATGTGTTTGACAGAGAAATTCTGTGAATCATATGAGACTATAGAAGTAAAATTTACAGAATATAGCAGAATAATTATATCTTTTTAAAAACCATTAATCATTGACCTCATCTGATAACACATGAATTAGTTGCATTTGATTTTGCAAAATGCCAAGTGTTACTCTTGTGACCTTTTGTCCGTAATGAAATTTTAGCAAAAATTAAGTTTAAATACTAAACAAAATAATTAAAATAAGTTAAAAAAATATTTTCCAGAACAACTTTTAATGATGGTTTAATTTTAAAATTACATTAAAAATATAAAAAATTCTAAAATTAATTATCCTTTTAACCACATAGGAACCTCTCAGTTTCTGCTACTTAACAGAATAAATCATTGTTTTCATTATCAATAATATCACTTGCAACTTCTCCTTTATCATGATTTTCTTAATGAAACACAAATTCTTTGTACGAATCATTTTAGTGTATTGTTTGTAGTAGATTGTGTCATTTTTCATGGTTTTAACAAATTGTATTTGTTGAATGCCCTTCGCTGTTGGTACTTTCTCGCAAAGTAATGAAACTTTATTGTTTTATTTCTTTTGACAAAATAAGCAGTGTGTCTTAGAATTGCTTTTTTAGCGCGCACTTCATTCCATCTATATCATTATACAACAACACAAATCTACACCATCTATACCAGGAGTATTTGAAAATAAACGGTCAAGTGCGAGTATTATTCGCGCACAGGTTCCGTACAATAAATACATGAATTAGTAATTGTATTATTAAAAAAAAAAACCGTTTCTAAAAGAATACTAACACTTTGTAAAAAACTATGAAAAGTAGGGTTGGGTATAATAGTGTATACTAGAAAAATGTAAATGGATATACCATGAAAGTTCAAAGAGATATGGAACCTAAAAAATATCAAATACAGCCATTCTGTATAACTCATTTTCACTTTCTACTATGTTTACAAGAAGAAAGTATTGGATTCGTGAAAATTTTCGAACTTCGGTTTTCGACGGATTTATACGTTTTAGGGTACAGAAGTAATGAAAAACATGTTTTAACAAAATGTCTGTCTGTGAGTCTGTCTATCTGTGTGTGACACAAATTTTGTGGGCGCTCTATCTTAAGAACTATTGAACGGAATATAATAAAACTTTAGATTCAGTTAGTCCCTGATATAGATTGGTGCTCATTACTTTTTGGTGTAAATCGCTCTGAAGGTGGCGCTACTATGCTCCAATTTTCCCGATTTCAGCAATAGCTGTATCTCAAGAACTACTGCATGAATTTTCATGAAACTTTAGATTCAGTTAGTCCCTGATATAAACTGATCTGGATAAGTTTTTGGTGTAAATTGCCCAAGAGGTTCCACTGAAACTCAGAACTTTTCACGATTTCCGTAATAGCTTCACCTCAAAAACTAATGCACGAATTTTCACCAAACTTCAAATTAAATTAGAAGTTCACGAAAGTTGTCCCTGATTAGATTTTGGTATAAATCGCCTAACCGGTGGCGCTGCTGTGCTACATTTATCAGGAAGTATTGACATGTATGAGATAGAAGAAAGTTTTGGGATTGACACATCCGACTAGTTTAATATTATCTTAATCTCTTTATAATGAACTTAATTCGGTACTGACAATAAAAGAAATGCGTATTTAAACTTCATTTGGCATTTCATAAAACTAAATTTAGCATAGTAACAACCTTTCTTTCTACAGTGCAGCTAAAACAAAACATTTGTTCAATGTTTACATTTGGCATTGAGCTAAGCGCGCTTCGAAAGGGGGTCACAAATTTGCAACGCTGCCTTGGTCCTTGCCGCGTTTTCCAGATAGGATTTTAATTAACTTTTAAAGCCACTCGAGGGGTATTGAAAGATCCATTCAATGCAAATTGTCGCAACTCCCATAGTATTTATGTAATTCATTCTAGTTAAGGAGTCTCAGGGACCTCAAAAATTGGAAAAAATGAAAAAAAGAGATCATTTTCAACATTTAATATCTTAAAATGTATATGATTTTAAAACACACTTTTTGTGGAAATTAAAGATATATATGTATTTTCTTTCATTTTATGTATTTAAAATATTGCAAGATGAATAATTAGCATTTAGAGGGTGCTCCAAATAGTCAGACACTTGACAAGCAGAATATTGGTATAACAGCTTACGCGCAGGATTAGAAAATAAATATTGCAACTAGAATAAAAATTTTGGTGCCTACTTGTACTTCATATTATAATAATTACCCTGAACCTAAATAAATTTGTATTTAAAGCATTTTTATATTTTTAATACAAAGCTGTATTTAGCTAATAGAAAATTTTGAAAATTTGAACAACATAATCACTTAAAAAAATATTTTTTTGAACAATAAAAAGGAAATTTTAGGTTCAGTTTATACAGATTAACATAAAACGTATGTTTTGAAAATTTCATGAAAATATATTCAAATGTTTTTGAGATATCGTGCACATTATGCCCAAAAAAGTCAATTGGAGAAAAATGACTTAAAAGTTCCGAAAATGCCGCTTAAGCTATTGAGCCGGTATAATTCTAAAAGCCATAACTTCTGCTCTAATGAGAATTTGAAGGAAACAGTTATATTAAAATGTTCAGAAAAAAAGGAAGATTAACATCTAAAAAAATTAAAATGAAATTTTTTTTGAAGCTTTAAGACTCCTGAAACCCCTTGAATTAGTCTGTTTATAACAATTTGACGTTTATAGCATTTATACTGTTATTGGTCATTTGATTACACTCATATATCATTAAAAGTTGTAATCTACGCTTTAAAAGCCGATGTTACATAGTGTACGCCGCCCCTGTCATTATGTATGTCCAAACCGTCCATATATTTAAGGGTTCATATCTCGGCTAATTACGGACGATTGTTTTCGAAAATCATGATCAACAATGCTTTTATACTTCTACTACGATAGTTATCTCCAGCGCTGCTCAACAGTTATGCTGAATGCGCGTAAATCGAAATTTGTGTGTAACGGAAAACGCGCTTTTCTCAAAAACTATGTGACCTAGGGTAATCGCTGTAATTTTCCTGCAAGGTTTAAGTTAATGTCTACTCCCTCTAATTTTTTCATAATTTTAGTTTCAGCAGATTCGGAATTAGATGGGGGTGAACATATTTTTGCGCCACATTTTCGACTATATCTTTGAAAATGTAACACCTAAAATTAAAAGAAATATATTTTTTAATTCAGCGTTACGAAGGATTTCACACGATACCTCACGCGATATACAAATAAAATATTTTTTTTTCAAGAAACTGAATTTGCCCCTATACATTTTTACTAAATATATTTATAAATGTTTAAAAATCTGAAAATATGTGGGTCAATAGTCTTTATTACTTCCCCGAATTTGAACTTTCCTCGTTCCATAGTTTACGAGTAAAGTGCCTATGACAGACAGACAGACAGACACAAGAGTGGTCTTATAATGTTTCCGTTTTTACTTTTTAAGTACGGAACCCTAAAAAACACATGCCCAATTAAGTTAATTGAGAAAGGAGTCTGATTCATTTCAGACATATTTGCATAGTTATATTTTTGTTTAAATTGGAAAGAACAACCATCATATAAAAAAGTAAAACAGGTACACTTTAGTAAAATACAAATTCACTTAAAGATGCTATGTTGAACTTTTACATACAAGAGCATTTACAAAAAATTGATTATGAGTTACGTTGTCTTAAATAATAGAATAAGATTTTACTTTATTTAACTTTATTTATTACTTTATTTATTACTTTATTTACTTTAAGATTTTTGGGATCATACTAAATAATGACAAAAAATACAGTCGCTTGTGAATTTGACCAGTAATGCAGTATTTCGTACCAAAATTTCGTCTTGGCATGAAAATGCACAGTTTTCAGAAAATCCACTGGCATAACTATTCTTTGAGAAATGGTTATTTTTTGGCATTATGAAAATAATCCTGTGTACAAGTTTGAATGAATGTGTGCCACAGAAATGGATTTAGCTGCTTTCGAAAATTTTGTGAACAATCAAAAATGGTTTCTTCAACTGTTGCTTTTTCAAAACGTTTATTAACGTTTTGAAAAAGTAACAGTATTGACAAGATGTTAGTAAACGTTTTGTCAAAAGCAAAACGTTTATCAACGTTTTGCTATTTACAATAACTTATAAGAAGTTCTGTATTATGATTTCCGATTCAAATAATTCATTAATGTTATCTTCGCAAATTAGACATTCTGAATTCCTACATTCTGATTATGATGATCTCGGCAGACAAAGTCATTAAATCCTTCATAGAAATGTTTAATGCAAGAAATGCACCAGTTACTACATTATGGATTGCTTGAATATTTTCGTGACAATGACAAATGGAGATATTCTGATGAGTAATTGTCTATTGTTTTATGAAACTAGGCTTTAAAGCTGCAAAGAAATGTTCAATTTTCAATTTAGGAAAGCTTCTTTAAACTAAAACGTATTATCTTAGTAAATATCCCCTAGAATTGATGAAATTATGTGACCATTTTTACGCCTAACTAATGTAGATTTATCTGAAGAACGACCTCTTCTTAAATCTTCATCGACATAAAATTCTCCAAAGCTGTAGAGTTTTTTTTTCGTTACAGTATCTGAGGTTAACTAGTTCACCTTTTCCTTTTTTTTATTATTTCCATTCTCTTGCTGAAGCTTTTGCTGGCTCTAAGACTTTTCTTCACTTTATCGTAATACATTTTGTTTTGTTTCTTTCTCACATCAACATATTCAAATTCATTCTTATTTTTTCTCTACAATTTTTGGCTCTTAGCAGAATTTTTCCTGCTCTTTAAAACAATGTCGTGTATAAGAAGCAATATTAAAATTTTTCCTTTAAAATATACCACCAGAATCCGTTCAATAAAAGTTACTACAAGAACCTCTCTAGGTTATACAGCAGAATTTAATAAACGAAGCTTTACAAAGCCTATAAAGTATCTGATCAAAGACTATGTGCTTCAAACCAAAAGAAAGCACACAAAAATGACACTAGTTGAATTGCTTTTATATATCTTTAATTACTTGTCATGATTATTTCATAATCTTAAGTAATAACAAAAATGAATAAAAATTAATCCATCTATTAAAAAAAACACTAATAAAGATAATTTATCTTCCTTAAAATTTACGAAATAACCTTAATTATAGGTAAAACTATTTCAAGAACTGCACTAATAACAGAGAAAAGACAACAAAACTGTAAGCATTCTGTTTGTTTTGGTTGTGCACAGTTTTATGTGAAACTATGGACAAAAGTGTTATGTGTTACTCTTGTGACAAAGGCGGTCATTACTCTTGTGATAACTTCCCAGAGCCTAATCAATGCATAGCATAAACAAAATATTTAATGTAAAATCTGTCTTATACCTCGAAATCAGAGAGTTAGAAGTTTTGGGTAAAAAAATTAAGTAGTTTTTGTGAAATTAAAACTTTAATATGTTTCCTGTTACTCTTGAGACATTTAATTATCAACTAATAAATGAATCTAAAATTGCATTTTATACCTTAGATAAAACCTTTGAACTATGTATATCTGACGGATATAGACCCCTGGTCGCGGTGCTTTGGCTCAGGCCACCCCCCCCCCCCCCCCGCAGTAATACAGTAATACAATATCTGACGGATGTAATAACAGTTTATTATATTCAACGCATAATAATTTCATTTAAAGAACAACAGTAAACAAAAAACATACAACTCAATAAGTGGATTTTTATTCTCAACTTTAAATGAATTTTAATACTACTAGCTTCCAGCTCGGTCTCGATGCAGATTTATTCTTATGAAAATAAAACTTGCAAATTCCTATACAGCGACACTTTAGCTTTAAGTTGATGTATCACATTTATATTTACGTTAAAAAAAATTTCTTCTGCCGTGGAGGTTCCCATATATATATATATATATATATATATATATATATACTTAGATTTTATTCTGATTGAAACCAAAAATATGTTAATGAAAATAAAAAAAAGGGCCCTTTTTAAAAAAATTAATATTTTTTAATAGTAAAATAGCTATAAAGAAAGAATAGTACGTTACTTTATAGGTATTTAAAAAAAAAATGATAAATTTCGAAACTTTCATGCATTTTATTTTAAATTTTAAAACTTGGATGCAAAAAAAAAAAATGGTCAAAAGTGTTAACTAATCATGAATTAATTGTCAAATAAATAGAGAAAATATAATTTAATTAAATAATTTTCATATAATATCGAGAGTGTAGCCTAGGTTAATGATTAAAAAAAGTGTTTAAAAAGTTGTTCTGAATATTAAAATACGCATTTAAATAAAACTTCTTTTTTTAAGTTTCTTATGTTTTTGTATTCAGTGGTGATAGTGACCATCTGCACTGTTTCGAATTTAGCAGACTGTTAATGAAATAAAATATACCAGCACTTCGAATTTGTAAAATTTGCCAATTAATCAAGCATAATATTAATATTGCGAAATAGTTATAAATTAATAAATAAAACATACGCTAAATTGTCAACATTGCCTTCTGCATATAGTTTAAAGTTTCGTGATTTTAGTAAGTTTAATATATTTGAAATCTTAGTTAAATAAAAGCTTTCGGAAAAAATGTTTAATTCTGATTTCCAGACAAATAAATGTAACACACAAAATTTCAATAATTAAATGTTTAATTTTGCGGAAAGACTAGGATATAGCCTGAGGACGCGATTAAAAAAGAATGTTTAATAAGATTTTACTGATTAACTCAAAAATGTAAATAAAGTTTCATTGATTTTATTTTCGAGGCATGAATTGAGATTGAATGTTTCAAATTTTGTATTGATTATTACTTTTCTAAGTAATTTAACCACCGACTAATTCATTGGAAATTTATTTTATTATTATAATTTTCATTTAAATCTTTTTACAGTAATGGTACTGTAAATCTTTATGTGTACAACGAAGACATAAAAGACTCATACTGTGACATTTCTGTATTATATTCAAAGGGCAAGTATTAAACACATCAACTATTTACATTTTGACATACTTATAGAAGAAAACATATAATATTCAATCGTCAAAAACTACATGTTTCAGTATTTTGCAATATTTAACCCAGAATGGAATAAAGCATATATTTACATCCCAACTTTCCAGTTATCAGCTGATTCGCATTTCTGTTGCAGTTACGTCAATTTCAATATGGCTACGCTAAACCAATCGCCGTGTGTCATTCTTTAAATTTCTTCATCTTGTAGTTTATATTCAAATATAGTATCATAAGCTAAATAATTAATAGAAACATCCGTAACAGTGAAACCTTCATAAAGGTCTTTCTCGAAGTTATCACCTCGTTATATCGAACTCTTTTTCAATGCATAATTCAAATATCACATATATACCAACGGCTTAAGAATAAAGGACACTGACGAAAAGCGGACAAATTACGCAGTCTCGAGGTGTCTGTTATGTAGATGTATTATATTATCTATATTTGCACAATGCAGTGTGTTTTCGTGTCACAAATCAATACTTTACTTTTCTATTAGAGCATTTTATTAAGAAAAATAAGTAAAATTTAAAATGTGAATTGCACCTTTTGTTAGAGAACACAAGGTATGGATCATTTGCATTATTTTCCTTATTATTCATTTCCACGCAGTTTTATCATATATTTTTATTTCCCTTAGAAACTAGTATAATCGTTTACACCTTTCACTGCGGTAGTAAAAATAATAAGTATCATTTAGTGCTTTTTAAAAACTTTTTAAATAATTAATAATAGTTCTTCCGCCCGACCATTGTGATAAACTCATCAGCCTGTAACAGTTTTTGCCCCTTATTCTGACTTTTACTTAGCATTTTTTTAATATTTTTTTTTTCCATGGCTGCTCCGTATTCGATGTTCCTGCCTATCGTTCTAATTAGACCCGTCTAACTATGAAGGAGCATTTTGCAGGGGCTGTTAATGGCGGTAAAGGTATCCGCCGTTTTTAAGACAAATATTTAGAGTATATCTATATAGATCCAGTATTAAGTTCGTAAGCAGGATTGGTGGCAGATTTCCGTAGTCGTGATTCTTCTTCAAAAGTGGAAATTGCATTCGTCGATGATTAATGGCGGCAGTGAAAGATGCATAATAAACGGCGGCCACGCACCGTCAATAACTGAAAAGAGATGCAATTAATAATGTGATGTTCGAGGGTGGTAATTAACTACAGCTAAGTGATGTGAAATGAAATTACTTAATAACTACCACCAACTTCTAAAAGAAATATTGGACAAGCAAAAGATGTCCAAATAATGAGTGGACTGTATAACAAAAGCGACATCGGTACCCTCGCAGCTTTTATGCCAAGCATTGCTTTTGGCAATGGTAAAATTATTAGTGCAAGGTAAAATGGTTTCTTAAGATATGTATGTCTTGTTTGTTAAGCCTTACTTGAAGGAAATATTATTCAAAATGTATTATAATAAATGGTTAATAGGACAGTTTGAGACTAAAATTTTTAATATTTTGATGTCGAAATTTTTACCACTTTTAAAATATTTTTCTGAAACTTTCGGCATTTTTCTGAAGACACTTTTTTTATTATGTATAAGAAATTATCAAAATTGATTTTAAATGATCCAGTGTTTGGCTTATTTGAACTTAGGTATAATTTTCATAAAATAAGTCATATAAATAAGAAAAAGGCTAAAGCAAGAGATAGGATCTGGAAATAACATACATAATTTTTTTATTGTGTTTATTAAAACTTGTAATTAAATTAGAATATGAATCAAAAGTACTGCATAAATTTTATGATATTATTGGGATATTTTGGTAACATTTTATTCTTTGCTATGTAATCACAATAAATATACTAATATATGAAAAAACATTGCTTGGAATTCATAACCATTTTATTGTAGTTAGCGGATTAATTTTTCTTTTTATATCAAGACATTTATAGTTCGGGACATCACAACTTACTTATTTAAAAAAATACCCATGTGTCCCTATAAAACGTTTTCCTCACTTTTTAGCTTTGTAAAATTCTTCTACATTTTTATCAGTAAAATTTGCGTACTTTCGACTCCTAAGTCAACTTTTGTAAATTTAGGAGTTTATTTCTTTACAGACTTTCAAATAAATCCATGTGAATAGTGACAATACTATTTAATGCAATAAAATTAAGAAAGAAGAACTGATTAAAGGAGACGTTCCGAAGACAATTCGACTAACTCCATTTTAAGTGGTGTTTTTTTAAAGAAAGGAACATTGAAAATTTTCTATATATTTATACAGTAAGAAAAAGTTACCCTTGATTAAATAAAAATTTAATGAGTTAATTCAAAATATCCTGAGAAAAAAATATTATGTAGATACCATATTTTTATAATTAAAATAATTTTAACTGTTTATATTGAATATTTTCATTTGATGGATTTAATCAATTTGTGCACTGAATCGATCAAATATAACTTTTATACAAATTTTAATAAACCTAAAACAATATGTGGTTAAAAATTTTTTGGACTCAGCGTTGAAATGTGTAGAAATAACCTCATTTTTAGGTTACCAACACATTATTCATTCTTTATAAATTTCACAATGTCAAGTAATTTTCTAACAGTCTAACACTCTTGTCATCTTCTTCAGAACTGAATACAAA
Source organism: Maratus speciosus (assembly GCA_963932465.1). Classification (NCBI taxonomy): domain Eukaryota; kingdom Metazoa; phylum Arthropoda; class Arachnida; order Araneae; family Salticidae; genus Maratus; species Maratus speciosus. The sequence continues at coordinate 479,852,677 of OZ010786.1, forward strand.
ATGTAAAATTTTCTTTTCCTGGTGAGTAACTGGACTGTGCAAAAATATTTAGCAGAAATTATCAGGTCACGAAATTTCGTGTTTTTTCAAATAGGAACATACCCGTAACTACATGGAAGCAAGAAGAACTAGAACGTTGTTAGCAAGGTTTATTAACTATCAGAATATTCAGGAATCACATCAATTTTATCAACATTTCAGATCTAGAAATAATTTAAACATTTTCTTTTTCTCTCCGAGTTCAAGTAACAATTCAAGTATACAAGTAACCCAATCCGATTTTATGGTACATAAAAAACCGCGTTAACTATACACCCAAATGATATATATCTATATATACAGAATATTGACGAATTCGACCGGCAAATTCAGAGGGGTGGTAGTAGGCATCAAGAGGATAAAAAATAAGCGATAGAATATGTGGTTGAAACTACTTATTTAGTCACCAATACCAAATGTTTCCTCCTAACTGAAATTAGGCTAACGATAATAATTTTGAGAAAAATAAAACATATGAATGAAATAGCAATTTTATGTACATTGTTTTGTGTTAAATGATCTACACGAATATCTCATTATAAAAAGTTCTGGAAGAGCAGGTTGCTCAAGAAATCGATGAAACCGTGTGAACTGATAATCGCATTCCCAAATGTGGAGCGCATAGTGATGATGCGTATAATGGAGACCCACATCACCTTTTTTATATTATCAAATTTACAACAAAGGTGAGAATGTGTATTAAAACTACTTTTATTATTATTAAGTTCAGTTTTCTGAAAGCTATTTCCGGCAACCCAAATTGAGTTAGGGTAGAACAACCTGTATTTTCGATTAAATGCGGGTTTTGCGACCCCATGTTCTATGGTAATTTTTCATCCTTTTGAGGCCTACTATCTCTCCTGGGAATTTGTCTGTTAAATTTGGCAATATCCTATGTATAAACCTAAAATGTGACATTTTATTTCATCATATTCAAATGGCTAGAAAATATGTGTAATGAAGGAGACGATTCTACACACTTTATAAAATGTTGAGGCGATCTGGTCGTTTTTTTAATTAATCCACATCTATTAAACACAAGTTACAACCACACACACAAAAAAAAATCGTAATAACATTTTCCTGTTTAGATACACGCATCACTCTAAATTGTACATCGCTTCGTCATTTCATATCAAATCACCAGCACCAACTCTCCCTGCTGAGAGTTTCTGCTTTTTCGAAAAGGCAGAACAATTTTTAGCTATTATCAAATGAGTATTGCGATTTAACGGTGGAAAAGTTAGTTAATCTGTAATTTCTTTACATATGCATATAAGTAGCGTCTGCTGCACTCTATACTATCATTTGATAACGCAGATAAGAAATAAGGTGGCTTTAGAGTTTACGAGATAGTAGGAACTGCATGAATTCGGTGGCAACAGTAGGTAAGAATTTAATCCGTAAGTGATCCTATCTATAAAATATCATTTCAAATACAACCTTAGTATTTCAGAGAGAAAGAGTCTAATGTGCAGTTCGCTGGGGCGATCTAGGCGTAAATAGATTTAGACCTCCGAAAAAAAAACCCTTCCATGGAAAGTACCCAGTCAAAAAATTAATTTAACGAATCAGATTTATTTATCAAGTTCTTTCTATAGATTACGGAAGACTCTTTGCATTAATGAACAGCCTTCGAAATTATGAGAATTTATAAGACATTCTTGGAAATAAAATTTTTTATACGTTATTTAAGTTCATATTCAGTATGGCATTCCATAAAAAAAAAAAAAATCTCTAAATTTTTTTCTAAACGTCAGCGAATCAACTTCTCTCCGATGTATGAACTTTTTAGATAAATGAAAAAGCAAGGTCCAGATTAGTAAGTCGGGTCTTGTGGTAAGCACATAAAAAACGAAAATGCGGAAAGAGTGTAGTGCTCAAACGTTTTTAAACCAATGAGAATATACTCCTGAACATTTCAATGCCGGATGCAAAAATTCAGTGTAATTCGGTCCTGCTTTCTGTGGGAAAAAGTCTCGACGAATTAGAAATAGGCTTATTGGCCAAGCGGAATATGCTGAAATCGAATGAACTTTGAGACCTCGAAAGCAAACTATGGAGCGTCAAAGGAATTCGAATTTGGAAAGGAGAAACGAAAGAAAAAGTATTTTAAGGTGAAAAATAATAAAGTAAAAGAAGAAGAAAATAGAATATTAGCATATAAATATATATATATATATATATACAGAATTGCTTTGGGACACAAAATCTCACTGAGAAAACACCTATATTCTATGTTAGATAAACTCGTATGAAAAAAGGAAATTTCGAAAGTTTAAATCAACCAAATTTTTCTAGGAGAAAGACATAACCCAGCCAGTAGTTGATCAAAAAGGGCAGTGCTACAGAGTTTTTTATTATATTTCCTTCCTTTTAAGTTTTAGAAGTAAACTAACATGACAACTACAACCCTTAATGAATGTCCTATAATAGAGAAAAATGAAATCCGGCGAAATTAAATAGCAACAAGATTATAAATATATAATTTTTTAATTGCCATTTTTCCGGTAGTTGATCAGGCGAAAGCAGTCAATCGAAAATCTAAAAATTAATCATTAAAACAAAATCCTTGGGCTGTGATTAACAATAAATCTTATAAAGATATTAGTTGAAATAAACAAGATGGGAGTGTATTATTTTAACTTATCGTAATTGTCTTCAACTAATCAGAAACTAAATGTTTACACTTTCTATTTTTTTTTTTTTTTTTTTTTTTGTAAAATGGCTTCTGTTACTGCAGACAGCTGAAAATAATGTGAAAACAAATGCACTAACATTTGAGCAAAAATATTATGTCTAGTCCCACGTTTAAAACTCTTATATATATATATAGTTAGATAGATTTTTAATACATTAAATTCCGAAAAATCGTCAACTGCATGTTCCTAAAATATGTTATTTTTATAAATTCACACCCTATATTAATGAATCGTAAAATAAGAAGTTATTCATAAAATCTTTACTGCTGACATCGTCGCATTGTAAGTACAGCAAACAAACTATATAAATTAATCAGGCATAATTTTTATCAGATGTTCCTTTGTAAGTCCTTGGTATATACAATCTAATGATGTGATTTATCTTCTATTTATAAATTAATATATCCTTTTCACCTCTCATGTCAAGAATGATAGTAATACATACTCTTTATTCTGTTGTCAGTAAGCCTTCGGAAAAAGTAGCTGCTTAATTAGGTAAAGCGGCTTAGAAGAGGATTCAAAGTTGACTTTCTATTCAATGCGGGATCAGGAAATGAAAAGATTAATGCTACTTTCTTTAAAGAATGCTCAAATAATTAATTTCAGGGAATATCTAAGATGCATGGAAATGGAATTGTTTCAGTAACAATGTCTTATAAACTTTAATTCAATAAAAAATAAATAATGAAAAGAAAACTCGAATCAATAATTATGTTTTACACTTTTTAATGTAGCTCAACCTGGTTTTTTGTATGTAAATATAAAATTTTGATATGGATATTTAAACCACTTCCTGATATGCTAGAATTATAAAAATTGCTTCTACATGGGAGTTTCCGATGACAATACAATATATTAATATTTTAAAAGTTAATTTTAAATTAATACAATGATTTTAAGGCATTTTTCCGTTAGTCAGCAACAGGTGTAAATCGCCAAATATTATTTATAATTCTTACAGTTCTATACAAGTTTAAGGGGTCTCGGGACTCTTAAAATTGGAAAAAAAAGAAAAACAACAACACCATTTTCATTATTTAATATCTTAAAATGTATATGATTTAAAAATAATTTTTTTTGGAATAAAAGATATAAGTATTTTTTTTCATCACATGCATTTAAAAAATTGCAAGGTGCAGAATTAGTAATTGTAGAACGCTCCAAACTGTCATATATTTGTTGAGCAGAAAACTGGCATAAATGATTACGCGCAGGATTATAAAATAAATTTTGCAACTGAAATAGCATTTTTCGTGCCTTTTTATTCTTCAGACTGTAGTAATGACCCTGAACCTAAATAAATTTGTATTTAATGCATTTTTATATTTTTAATACAAAGTTGTATTTAGCTAATATAAAATTTTCAAAATTTCAACAGCATAATCACCTAAAAAATAACACTAAAAATAAAATTTTAGGTTCAGTTTGTGCAGAATAACATGAAACATTTGTTTTGAAAACTTCATGAAAAGATATTCAAAAGTGTTTGAGATATCTTGCGGGTTATGCCACAAAACGTCATTTGGAATAAAATGACTTTAAAGTTTCGGACACACAGCTTAAGCTATTGGGCGGGAAGAATTCTAAAAGCCGTAACTTCTGTTCTAATGGGTATTTCAAGTAAACAATTATATCAAAATGTTCATGAAAGATAAGAGGTAAGTTGTTTCATTATGCATGCGCGTAAACTCAAAACAGAAGAAACATGGAATTTATATTTAGCTTTTTGTCACGAAGGAAAATACCCAGGTGTACTTGTTTAATAGAGGAAATGATGAAAATAAAACAGCTTAAATAAACGATTAAAAAATTCGTGAACAGTAAAATAAGCCTGAAAAAATATAATTTTTGCTGAAATATCACAGTGTGTATTAGTCACTCTGCTAAAACTGTTTCATATGTGTTCGATTATAATTTCTTTCTTTTTTGGAAATCTGATGAAAACTATATAAAGGTTTAAACTGCATCTGGCAATTGGTTTCTAATAAAACTTTATAAAACAGTGGAATCCGAGAAAAAAAAAAGAAATAAAAAGTGTAGTAGCTCCTTTATTTCATTACGAGTCGATTGTTGAGAAAACAAGGTATAGTTTCTGGAAAGATATCAGATATTACTACTACTCAAAAATAGAAAAAATCTTTAATATCGAAAATGAAAATTGCATTTAACACCCATTATTTTTAACATTTATTGGAAATTTTTACTCAATTTACTTCTTATCTTTTTAATTGGGGGAAAAAAGAAGGATGTTGTACAAAGCTTTTTGTAATAGAAAGATTCAAATGTCTAAAAAAATAAAATTTCGAAAGTTTTGAAGCTCTAAGAGTCCTGAGATCCCTTAAAATAGCAACGGGTTACATTTTGCGCTAATAAACGCTTGCCAAAATAAGCTAAATAGCAATGAAACTGCAATAATGAAACATATTGAATAATTAAAAAGTAGTAAATGTTAAAAAAATACAATTTTACCAATTAAGAGGTAAAATTAAACATTATATAATTTACCATTATGCGTTGAGAAATCAATTTTCAAATCCTAAAAAGACAGTTCAAATAATGCACCATTTATTTCCTTGTTCTCTAGATAAATCTAAATGAGTTGTGACAATAATAACTATTTGTTATTTTTTAATTAAACAACAAGATGAGAAAACAAGACATAAAAATCATGTGTTAATCATAGATTATGAAACACTTTCAAACACTTCTTGAACGTTTTAACAAAACTTTGTTATTTAGGTAAATAAGGTAACTAAGTACAGATTTGAGAAAATTTATAAAATATTTGAAAAACTGATTTCAGCAGTTACCGTCTATAGCCAAATATGTATTCCAAATATTTTGAACAGCCCTGTATTTGATGTGTAGGTTTATATAGATACTATATAATGGGAAAAACAAGTTTAGCAAGAAAGCGCATAACAGGTTGAAATGTCTCTTTCAGCAATTTATACTAATAGGTGGAGACATACTTGAATATTTTTGTACCTACCTGTAGTTTACCTAGTACCTTTATTTCACGCCACTATTTCGTTAAAATCTAATTCAAACTAAAACACGCTTAAAACTATTGAAATAACATTTCCTGAAATTATCATCCATAGACGGCCATGTATCCAATTCTTTGTGTGTCCATGTATATCAGTTTATCTATATTCTTCAAATATTTCTTAGTAAACTAAATGCAGTTCAGCGTAAAAATGCATAATTCATTTAAAACCCACCTTTAAGCAACTTACTCTCAAACTCAGTAACCCTTACGAATGATTTTATGTAGCCGTGTATGTGAACTATAGCATTTATGCACACTATATAGTATGTATAAATATAATGAAACTTAAAAACACATATCATATTTAAAAATGAATTTCCAGCAATCATTGCAATATACAGTAATTCGGATACAATATAGTATTTGAAATCTTTTTCGTGTCCCTGCAAATGTTATGCACTTCGTATTATATATTAATAACTTATGGTAATGCTTTGCGACGCATATCAATTTCATTAAATATGAAATAGTTTAACATAATAGAAATACGCCACAAACAATGTCCCAAACTATACCTTCATGCTTTCTTTTGTGTGGCCCTGTAAATGAATAATATCTATTCTCTGCACCGCATATTATACAGAATGCATATTTTAGGGAACGTCATAAATGCATATCAATTTTAATATGTTTGTAGGGTGTAACACCATTAAAAATCATTTGAAAGGATTTTTTTCCCATTGGCCGTAATGTAACGGAATACTTTTGACTGTGCCTGTAAATGAACTAAACATGCTACAAACTTAATTTGAAATAGGGATCGTGCTATGGGAGAGGTCAATAACATCCAAAAATTTCAGAACAATCCGAGTATCTTTACGAGAGTTAGAGTGCGGATAGACGAACAAACGGACAGACGGCCAAACAATCCGAAGTCATAAACAATTTTCAACTTTGTTGGAAAGTGTTAATAAAAAGAAGATGCCTACATACAGCCTGTTTACAACTAAATATCAGTTTTTTTTTAATAATTTGTTTACACAGCCCCACTGCATTGATATCTTAGAAAAATTTAATATAGTTTGAAAAATAATAACTTCTTTAAAAACATTTATAAAACTAGATGAGATAAGAAAACTGCTTCTTACAAATCGCCTTTACCACTAAATATATTATACATTTTTCATACAGGCTTCGAATTCATTTTATTTACAACCAATAAAAAATTTCAATGAGTTTGAACGAAATATTTATATTTCAAAACTAGTTGGATGTGCCAATCCCAAAACTTTCTTCAGTCTCATATATTTTAATATTTTAAAACGTTGTTACAAATGTCAATATTTTATTTTTATTAGTTCAATACTATAACAACTTTGACTGTCATTTTAAATTTCTTCTTCAGTCAATTAATCGGAGTAAAAACGAGTTAATCCCGATCATGTTATTTATTAAGATCAATAGTTTTTCGTTATTCTGTTTATATCAGCTGTTCGCGAATAGTCGGGTTATCAGAATGGGAAGTTCCTATCGATTCACCAACCTCCGTTGTACAATAGACCTACGAAAAACCAAGAAAATTTCACAAAATTCACTATTATAATGTCTCCTTTTTGCGGAATATTTCCAAATTCAGGGGGGACTTTCTTCCTATGGCTACAAAAATACACAAACAATTTGGTTCAATTCTATGCATAACTTCATACAATTTTCGATGTCGCAATATTCAAAATGCCTCAAAAATCGCACAAAAATCGCTATTACATCTCCCTCTACCGGCGCAGTTTTTCCAAATTAAGGCAGGACCTGCTTGCCATAACCAAACACATTTAAAAATATTGGTTCAATTCCATACATAACTTCATACACTTTTCGAAGGTACAATATTCAAAATGCTAGAAAAAATCGCTTTTACAGCGCCTCCTACCGGCGTATTTTTTCCAAATTAAGGGAGGACCTGCTTGTCATAGCCCAACACTAAAAAGATGGTTCAATTCTATCCGTAACTTCATACAGTTTTTGATGGTACAATGGCGACAGATATACGGACACACGCACATATGAACAGACAGACAGACATTTTCTATAAACATGTTTTTGGGGATCTCTGGCCCTTAAAATGAGTAAATCCGTCGAAAACCGGAAGTCGAAAAAATTTCGATTACAATACTATCTTCTATTGAAGATAGAAGAAAGTAAAAAGATATATGTTTTTAGAAATGAATGACCCGATTAAAAAAGATAAAAAATCCGCAAACTTTAAAATTCTGAATATGGTGTTATTTTTCGAAATACATGGGGCATTCTCGCAATCTTTTGACTTTTGGGAAAAAACAATCTTACAAAATTAAACTTGCTAAAATAACATTTTAATCTAATAGACGAATGCCTTAATGATTCAAAATAAAGAAAAAATGGTCAACAGCGAAAATTTTTTTATTTAACTGAGGTTTAAGTTAAACCAGCCAGTTTAATGTTTATTACCAATTTACCCTATAACTTTTTATTTTCTTCTAAATTTTTACTTATAATGAATCTGCATAGTACCCACAGGACATTCAAATAATAAATAATAACAATGTAGTATTTTTAATACAGAATTTTTGTATAACATTGTCTTAAAGGGGTGTTAAAGAAAAGACGGTAAGGTAAAAAAAAAAAAAGGATGATATTGGATAAAAGGGACGAAATGGTCAAAAAAGGGACGGTAAGGATGGAACGCTAAGGAAAATTACCACCTATTTTTACGAAAATCATGTTAAGACTAAGTGATAGCCACAATGTTCATTGATTTTTAGAAACAGTTTTTAACATTGTATTATTTTTTTATTATTATTATTTACCTTGAAAAGTGCAGGAATAAACTTTAGTGACGGTGAGACTACCAATAAAGCCACGATTCTTGAAATTGATATTTAAATGCTGATTTAAATTCTACAGTAAATTTCATGCCAGAGAATTTTAGACATTATTTCTCTAGCATACTTCTGCATGAGAAAAAACTTGGAAAAAATTCTGTGGCTGCATCTGAAATGATTTTCTGAATAATTTTAAAAGAGGGATGGTAAGGAATCTAAAACCCAGGGACATAGTTTAAAAATTAATAACAACCCTAAAAATGAGTGCAGGTTAATTTTTAGCTACATATTTATATAAAAGAGTAGTTCCAGTTTCAGAAAAAATGTTACATCGAATTATTTTTATTGAAACAATTTTATCCAGACAGCTCCAGACTTAAAAATCAGCATCAAGGACACGGGACGGTATAGGAGTTTTCCAGGTGTTTGGACCCCCAACATCGTCCAAAACTTATTTATCTCGTTAATGTTGTTGTGCAATCATGCAATGGGATATTCCCCAGTATATGAAATAAAAAAAAAACACAAAAAAGTGTATTAAAATAAAAATAATTATTCAGGGACATGAAAGTCAAAAGATTGTGAGAATGCCCCACATAACAGTATTTAAAATTCATTTAAAGAGAATGAATTTCATTTTAAAACAACGCTCTCGGTTTTTAAAAATATAAATATTACGTGGGCCAGTACGAGGTTCGTTTAGAAAGATTTTTTTTTTTAATTATAAATTCTTGCGAAATCGGGTTGGAGATATAAATTTGTACACATTTAAAATGTATTTAAAGTTATTATCAACTGCAAAGCCGCATCGAGCGTATGAGATAATTATACGTAAATAAGACACAGAATAATGTAAAATATTCATATGAATAAACTTTCAATTTTTGTTAGAAATGCGACTAAGAATTAAAGATAACAGATTTCCATTGGATTTTAAAGAATTCTAAAAATACCCAACATCAAATATAAGACATTTTTGAGCTATTTACTTTGGAAGTTATGTTAAGAATTTAACCTTTTTACTCCATTCAAGTTTGACAGGACATATTAGCAATCACCAAGCTTCCGAATTTTAGTGTTTCACTGTGAGAAAAACTATAAAGTATAATAATTAAAACCTTGAAGTATTCACTTCGGATTCTTAGATATTTTTAAAGATTTTACTAACAGTGTTGACGAAACTTCATATACGTTTCTAAATAGAAGCATTTATAAGAAATAGTTATTTTGTTTATAAGCAAAATATTTGTTTAGTTCATATATTCCCTGATATTACTACTAACACGAATGGTTCTTCCGGAATTACGCAGATGCAAATGATATAAATAAGCTTTCTATTATATTTAAGATTTGTTGGATTACATGATGAATTTGATGTATAGAAACAGTCACTTTACGAATGTGACCCATGTGGGCTTCATGAACGAAGAAACTGAATAGAAATGAGAATACATTGAAACTAATAAGAAATATCAAAGCTCACGTTGTAAATAAATTGTTGCTTGAATAATATGAAATATCAGTTATTCGATTTTTAATCAGAAATACCGTTTGGCAGTCGTCATGTTCAACCAAAATTTCTTAACTAAAGAAGCTCTCGATAATTGGAAACGATCATGGACCTGTTCCTGAAAAGGAAGAGATACCGATATTATTCTTAACAAAGTAAATCTAGATTTTATTTGTGAACACACACTCATAGCATATTACTTAAGCAACCATGAGTGCTTTCAGAGTTTTCTACATAAAACGGGAAAATGAAAATCTGCTTTGTTCCCTCGTGGTAAATCTTCAGGAGATTCAATTCATTATATTTTTCGGAAACTGCCTACTGATGAAACTTCAGTTCAAATTCAAAAGAAATAATGCCCTCAATGATAAGTTACAAAGAACTCTCCCGGATCCGAACAATTGTATCAAACATACAGAGAACTATGCTATACTAAACAAAAACCTTTCTTATATCTCTAAAAGCTTATAAGAACTGTCATAAGCTATATATTTTTCCATAACCTATAATATTTAAATTCATTTGCTGTTAATTTTAGCAACTATTGCCTCCTGATTGTACCAAATAATTCTACTTCCATCTCTTGAAAATTCCTAAATTAAAATATCTGTAATTATTATTTAATCATCCTGGAAAAGGTTAAATTTAGTTTCCATGATTGCTAAAAAATTAATTTATTCTACTGAATCTTACTGTTGTAATATTAATACTGGATTGGTAAATTTTGAAAAACCTTGATACTATTGTTTCTTTTAGTATATGTGTAATTATATTGTAATTCATTTTTTTTCAATCTTATTAACTATTGCTTTTCTAATATAATTTGTGTCAGTTTATGGAATATTTTACATCAAGAGGCATGTGCAATTTACAATTTTACTCACCCGGCCATAAGAGAAATTGGGCAACACATGTGATTATTATTGTAATGTATATATATATATCTTTAAATTCGATGTAAATCTTCCTCGACAAACGGTGAAAATTCACGTACCTCTCGGTCACTTTCGGGGCCTTCTGGGACTCTTCCTTGCCCCGTTGCTTCCTGGATCTGGTTTTCTGACCGTTTTCCGGTGGGTGGTTAAAATTGTTTTCCCTCTTCTCCGATACCTCTTGTTTTGCTCTCCACGCGTTGATAACTTCTGTAACTTTCTGTCGTGTCCAAACAATGTTTAAAAATGAGCTAATTTTTAAAAAATGAAAGTAATATTTGCAATTTATGATATGGTAAAGAAACTATTTTCAAGTCTATAAGTGAATTGTTGAATATTATCTATTTACAAGTCTATAAAAGAGTTATTAAAAGATCTATTTACAAGTCTATGAATAATTTGTTGAGAGTTTTTTTTTTGTAAGACGAGAGCAAGTTGTAAAAAGTTTATGTATAGATTACGATAATTATTTTTCAGGATCAGAATCTGATTGATTGGACATTGAAAAAAAAGTTGTTATTTTCCATAATCTTGATACATTCTATTATTTTGGAGTAGAGAGATAGAATTTTTTGCACAATAATGAACCACTACTTTAGTATTAGTTAAGAACTTTAACTTTAATTGTTTTGTAAAAAGTCACTTTAAGATTGTTCATTTAAGTTATTTCAATTGTTTATGACAAAATTCAGTTTTATTGGTGATTTCTACCAATTAAAATGTTTCTCATATTGTTGTTTCGGATCGTCAGGTAATGACGATATATAGGACAGACACCTGAGTCTGCCGTATGCACAAAATAATTTTCTTGATCATGGCGGTTAACACAACGATGCTTGGAGGAATCATTTCCAGAGGGGCAAAGTGAAGTGAAATATCCCTTAGCACATATTTCCTCCTTTCTGCATGCGGAGTGTAGGTGACCATTTAGTTGATAGCTGCTGCACGTTAATATTGGGCTGTAAATTTGGATTTTGCACTGATTGAATCCAATCAAAACGCGTCTTTGATTTAATATTTTGTTAGCTGTTATTTTATCTGTTTCCGGTACTAATCGGTATGTATACGATTTTTCTCGTTTAAACTGCTTGAAGATATTATTCTTCTGATGAATGTTGCTGGTTGTATTGAACTAGTTTGTCTGATGGTGAATTTTCTGATATTCTATTTTAGCTATGATTTATGTCTTGAAAGTTATTTCTACATGATCTTTTAGTGATTTAATTTCTTCTATCTTTTTAAGCAGAGTTTCTGTGTTTCCGTCCGTATTAGATTTAATTATTGGTGAACTATTGTTTTTCGTTGCACCCACCCAAGCAAAATTCCTGATTAGATTACATTGCTTTGAATGAGTGTTCGAAAAAAAAAAAAATAGAAATTGGTAGATTTTAGTTACGCGTCATGGCGGAAAAGATTTTTTTTTAATTTTATTTAAAATATATTTTTTTACTCGCTCTATTGATGCGTAAATAGAATATGTAGATTAGACAGATTTTAAGGATTTTAAATGACGATATGTTTTAAAAGTTTATTTGCCCACTTTTCATAATCGCGAGGTCTCTGCCTATTTTCACGAACACGGTATCTATCCCACCTGTGATATGACGTGTATAAACATAAGAATAGATCATTGTGAAGTAATTACGAGATAAATCTTATATTTCTTATGTGTTCATTAATAATGACTTTTCATTAAAAGAATATCTTAAAAGCATTGAAAAATTAAAATGTAAGAAAAATTATCAAGTTATTTTATCTTTAACAATCTTAAAAAAATAACTGTATTAATATATATATATATATTTATTTATTATTGTTATTTTTATAATACAACATTTGTTAAACTTACAGTTTGTCGATATAAATGACGTTCAAATAATGAAAAGTACTTTATAAATAACTAATATAAATTTCGGAAAGTTGAAAGAATTTTCTTAAATTACAGAACTTAAAATTAATCGTAAAATAAAATGATGCTACAGAAATGCTTAATCCCGTCTTTGTGACAAATAAATCTAACAAAGGGAATTTTCATAATTAAATGTTTAATTTTGTGTAAAAGATAAGATATGGCCTTAGGTAACGGCTTAGAAAAGAATACTTAATAAGATTTTACTGAACAATAGCAAAATGCAAGAAAGAATTAACTGATGCTATATTTGAGATATTCGACAAACATAGAATTTTTGAAATATTATAATTATTTCATTCAGAAATGCTCTCTACGTAACAATATAAAATTTTTAAAATTCCCTCACTGTATATTTGGAAACAAGACGTTAGTAAATCTTACATGTTTACTTTTAAATGTAAAACTTAAATCCATTCTAAAATTAAGATTTTCTCATTAAATGTCTAATTCTGACATCGAGACAAATAACTGTAATAGCAAGAATTGCATTAATTAAATATTCGATTCTGTACAAAAGCCTTGGGTAATGGTTTGGAAACGATTGTTTAACATTTCTTATATGAAACAGAATAATACTAATAAAATCTAACTCTTGTTACTTTACGGATATTGGACGAACAGCGATTTTAGAAATACATTGTTGAATATCTTTGAAAAAGTAATTAAAAATACCGATTATTTCTCTCTTCATTTTATTATTGACGTTTTTGACATTTTCTAACATATATGAAGAGTGTTTTGTATTCGGTTTGTCTATCCGCCCATCTGTGTTGTTTGCCTACAGCCAGTGCGTGTTCTAACTAGCGCAAATATATTTAGATTGCCATGAGATGAAACATGTTAATGAGGTTTACTATTCCATGTTCGGTATTGAAGATGAAGTGTGTTGCATTTACAGTTCATTTACTGGGACACTCAGACGATTTACGATACAATATAGACCGAGGGGAAAAATCGTTTGCAGTATATTTTAATGATATTACACTATTGTAAACACATTGAAATTTATATAAATCATTTAGGTGTACTACAAGGCGGTTACTGTAATATATATTGTGCATAGATTTTATCGTCCATTGACAGATATACATAAAACAATTGATTACTTTGATGCCTATGTCCAGTTGCGGTAGGCGTTCTTAAAATTTAGCATTGTTTTTGCATATTACTTCATGTTTGTAAATTGACCATACATAGGGCTGCAAAAATTTTCTAGTACACTTCTGTTTATTGGCGTACATTGCTGAATGGGAATTTTTAACCGTGATATACGTTTAACTGAAATAACGATTAGCATATTATGTAGTGTACATACAGTTTTATAGATCATATACAGGCCTGCAAAAAAAAAAAAAAAAAATTGTATATTTTCCCAATTGTTGAAGATAATTTTAGAAAAAAGGTTGTGCGTTATACGTTTTCCAAACTGTTTATTTAGGCCTAATCTTTCACTTTAATAAATTGTAAAGTTTTGTTACAATATTCTGAATGTTTTAGAATGTGTATCTATTCTGGACGCATGATTTTTCGTTCTAGTTCATTTATTGGTTTGACAGTGCACTTTAATCTCATTCAAAAAACAGTAGGTACTTGCTTCTTAAATTATACAGGGTGTTTTAAATGGTCCTGTCCAAACGGCACGTGTGGGTGTGTCTAATGCATCACCGCTATTGAGGCACATATTGAGCACTTGTTATGAGTTGTAACATTTTTCACTTGTATTTTGTACTTCGATTACGTTTTTTGTAAAATTAAGGGTTTTTTATATTATTTATTATATTTTACTTGCGTCACGGCCATGATGCAATTGCACCATCACGATCGCGTTTCCGACATTCAGTTCCTATGTAATCCTTGCTCCTCCTGACCTGACACGCCCACATGTGCCGCTTGGACATGACCTTTTGAACTACCGTGTATAACTGAAGAGGATATTTAACAATTAGAAAAATTACGTCAAATTAATCTAGTGTTATGCAACGAACATTAAATTTCCAGAATATTGAAGTGAAAGCTGTTTGTTTTCCCTTTTATTGATTTCTAATCTTCACAAGTAGCAAAAATTGTTTGGACCGATAGTTGACTAGTTCTTGTTTGTTGTTGTCCACGTTTGTTCGCAGTAAGAAATCTTCGGATTGTCACACCATTGCCCAATAACTAGCCAATTAACGTCCAACAATGGTTCAACCGTTAGCTTCAGAGAATCGTGATCGCATATGCTGAAATTAGAAGGGTTTCTGTACCGGCTATTTTCCAACTATTTTCCATCCTTTTCCCAATCATTTCCAAAAGGTTTCCACAAGCTTCCAACAACGGGCCAACATACTGTGCTACTTGAGTTCTTCATATCATGTATTTGAAATGTTAAAAGATATTATTAAACACTCTAAGAAAATATCATAAAAATATAAAAATGCGTTAATCCTTTCGAAAGAACTTAGTCTTTCTCCATCAGGAGCAAAGTAGAAGCACGTCTTCTTTGCGCCTGATGGATAAAGACTAAGTTCTTTCGAAAGGCTTAGCCCATTTTTATATTTTTTATGGTGTTTTAAGGATCCTTTGGTTCTTACTGTTTCACACCAGTTTTTACCTAGATTAATTTGATTAAAATTTACTTTAAACATAAAGCAATATTAATATTATTGAAATTATAATTTATTGAAATATTTAATTTTATTTAGTAATGTCCTAAATTTTCGAAATAGATTAATATCTTAGTAATTTCGCTTTACATTACTATACAATGTTTCATAACATCTTCATTTATAAATGAAAGTACTTTTTGAGAAAATGTAATGTAATATGTTCTTCCACTCCGATTTTCAACTAACATTTATTATAAATAAAATAATCGAAATTGGAAAATATAAAATGCATAGTCAAAAGATTTTATTAAATATTTCCATTTGAAGAAAATTATAATAACTGGATTGCGATTTACGTTTTTCGGTTATTGTGAATTGATTTTCATTATAATCAAAGGAAATAATTTCCTTAATCATCACAGAAGTCCTAAGAGAATTATATTATTTGAATGTTTTTTATTGTGCAACACCTAGAATGAAGCTTTAGGTAATTCCTTAGAAAATAATATTTAACAGATTTTAAAGTAAATTTTAACAATTGTTACACTAACCACTTCGTCGTCAGCAGAGATATGGGAACAAGGTGTGGTTTACACCCGACTTATCTGGGAGCGGCCGTTGGAGTGGTTAAAGATATGGACGAAGCAATGATTTTTAACATCATAGTGTTGATTATTAAACTTAGAGGTACTTGAAATTCTCATTAATAAATTTTTATGATATGTTTTATTTTAATCTATTTATAGGGTAAAAATAAAGCGTGTTGTTGGATACTGAAGTGAAAGGATTTCCTATTTATAAAATAATACTTTTAAATGCTTAATATATATATATATATATATATATAAATGAAATTAAATAAAATTTGAGTACTATATTTGTTATAGTGAAGAACTTAATATATATAATGTTCTATTAAAGCAGTTTTTTTTGAAAATAAAATAGTTTTTTCTATTATTATTTTATAAAAAAGAAAAAAAAATCATCTTTAAACAATTTTAAAATATAACTTCAATAATTGCATTTTCTTTTTAGCATTTTCCAACATAGTTGAAAAGTGTTTATGCATTCGGTTTGTCTGGCCGCTCGTCCGTCCGCCAGTGCTCTAACTTTCGTAAATATACTCGTATTGTTCTGTAATTTGAATATTTTATTGACATTTAGTATGGCATGATCCCTCTTGAAGATGAAATATGTAGCAGGGTCAGCTCAATGGATTTCGTTTCATTACGGTGAATGGGAAATATCGTTCCAAGTGCATTTTAATCATGTTGGTTCCATTTCAAACATAATGAATTTGATGTGCATTTATGAAGTGCACTAACACATGCATTCTGTAAAATATGGGTGCAAAGAATTTATTATTTATTTACTTGAATTCCATTACATAATGATCTACGGAGTTAAACTTTTTTCCGCGAATTTTAATTATGTTACATTTTTTCAAATATACTGAAATTGATGCATTACAAAACGCTTGCTATAGAACACAATGTGCATATCATTTATTGTTCACTTCCAGAAACACACAAAATATTTCATGTACAGTACTGTATCCGAAGTAACTGACTATTAGCAATGATTCGTAGAAATGCATTTCCAGTTATAATATTCGTTTTTAAGTTTAACTAAATTTGGCACATTATGTAAATTATGTATGTATAAGTAAAAAAAAAGTGTGAAATCGATTCCGCGGTTGTTTGTAAATCTTTAAGACGCATTTCGCCGTTGACAGTCAAGCTGTAAGGTACACCTTTCTAGCTCTCTGTCCCCCCAACTTTAATCCAGAGTTTTAATTTTATCTTTAATATAAAGCAGTGATGATGAAACATTAGAGGATTTGAAACAGCTGTAATGCGTTATATATATATATTTATATTACTTTCTTTCTACGTTGTTTCTTTTTCTTAGTATGTATAAATACCATAGATCGTATACAAGTTTTCCAAAAGAAAAAGTACACTTCATAAGCATTACTGAGTGTGAGCGATAGTTGCTTAAAAGTTTTTATTTTATAATTGAATTATGTATTTTCAATCTGAACTAAATTTAGAATACCAACAGATGTTTCTAGAATATAAATAAAATCATATACAGGACCCCCACAATGAATTGGATAGAAGAACGCTTAAAAATAATAATTTTAAATAAAAATAATAATTTAAATTAATATTATGGTTTCAGCAGTTTTAAATATGTTTTTTGCGTGAATTAAATTTTAGTTAATACGTGACGTGTATAAAAATCTGTAGATAATACACGGGAAAGTTCAGAATAATTGAGGTATTTTACCTCAAAAGAATTCAAGTGCTTTTCCGCCTATGGACAGTAATTTCTAAATTCTGTTTTTTAAGTATGTTATACGTTTTCATAAACGATTAGTTAAGTATCTTATTTACCTTTTTAAACAGCGAAGTATTGTTAAAGTATTCTGGAGGAGCTTCATAATCTATTCTTAACGCATCATTTATCTTTCTCTTTCCATATATATTTTGATGATTTCAGCTTATTTTTTTGTAAAAAGTTTAAATAAAGTAAGTGATATTGAGAACGTCCTGCATAAAATTGAAAGAGGATGAAATCTATTCTTTCTGTTGCAATATTTCCATAAGAAAATGATAAATTTGGACACAGTGAGTAAGGTGTCAGTTTTAAAAAAATATTTTCAATATTTTGATATGCCATTTATTTTGATGGTGATAATTCCATAAAAAATAACAAAAATTTAAAATGCATTTTTTATGCTGTTTTATCTTAAAATTCAAATGAACAAAGAATTATTATAACTGTCATGAATAAAAATTGTTATTTCTATGTATTTATTTAAACTTATTAAAAATTTTTTTTATGTGTATTCCCTTCAAAATTTTAAACAAAATAATGGAATATTTTCTTATTAATTTATTATTCTGCTTAGTTATTTCTCTTTATTTAGCCTTCATCAATAATACTTCAGTCGCTTTCAAAATATGAAATGAATTTTGGAAAAAAATTATCTGCATCAAGTATTTTACATTTCTTTCTCTTTTATGACTAAAGCAATATATTTATAAAATATAAAAACATTTTTAGAAACTTTGATTAAAAAAAAAAAATCCTCGAAACAATTTTATGATATATCATTGAGAAATGCATTTTCATTTCAATTTTTAAATTTCTGATCATTGCAACTCTATATTTGAGATCAGATTTAAGAAAGTAACTGTAATTGTGAAACTATTGCAAAAAATCAAAAGAGATAAAATATTAGAGATTGAAATCGATTTTTTCCTTAGAAATACACACACACACACACATATATATATAAATTTAAATTTGAACACGATAAGTACATTTCCAGTTGTTAAAGTATGGGTTCAATATTTGTATGCGCAATTTACTTTAATATTTGATACATCTATTAATAAATTGTAAAAATAAAAAATGCACGTTTTTTTCAATCACGTATTAACTGCAGATTTTAAAAAGAATCATGAACAAACAGTTATTTAAAAAAAAAAATATTTTCATATCATGCTAACTTCTCAATCTAGTAAACGAGTAAAAGATAAATTTAAAATTAATTTGATGGTCTGTTTAATTAAAACTCTTTTGAACAATACATCATCAAAAATACTGAAAACGCGTCATAAATTCAAAAGTTGAAAATGAATATTTATAGTAATTTCAATAAATAAAATATTCGCGTCAAATACTTTGCATTTATTTTTTATTATTGTTAAAATAAAATATTTTGAAAATATAAATGCTTTTTCTGAATCTTTCTATCCAAATGAAAAAAAAAAAAAAAAAAAAAAAAAAAAAAAAAAAAAAAAAACTTCAAATAACTTTCAGAAATTTAATCCAAGTTTGCATTTCCTTTTTTTCTTTTTTACGTATATGATAATTTCAGATTATATTTGCAATCGGTTTAAATAATGTAACTGTAATTTTGAAAGTCCTGCAAAAATTTCAAAGAGAAGCATCTTTGCTGATTAAAATATATTTTTTCTTCTGAATATTAATATAAGAAATTTATCAAATATATGTAATATCATAAAGTATAACAAAAGTATCTAGAAATTAGAATATATAAATTGTTTTTTCAGTATTTTTGTGCACGATTAAGTTTAATACACTGCTCAAAACAAATTGGGGAGTACATGGTTTTAACAAAATTACGCAAACATAGTAACGTAAAGTAAAACATCCTTAATTTAAAGCGTAGTAGAAAACAGATGAAGAAATCTTCACATGCAAATCAAAGTTTATGACGTCCAAAACCAGAAAAAGAGATAAGTGCTGAAATCAGGGTTTTACAAAAACGCCTCTTGCACTGTCTCACTTGTATCACTGTCACAATTGCTCAGCTTGTGTTTTGAGGAAAATTGACTTGAAAATTTCACAGCCATATGATTTACCGGAATACATGGCTTGGCGTATTATTAGTACAGTTGAATAAGGAAACACAGTGAAGTGTAGCAGGTGCTATTCGAATCGCAAAAAATGTCAATGCAAGGCTGTGGAAACTACTTAAGACACATGGATTGGTAGCCATCCACAAGGGAAAAGCCGGACGTGTGCTACCACAGAAACTGATGATGAATATTTCCTGTTGTCGGCTCGTTGAGACGAAACGGGCAATGCTACTCAGCTGCAAACACAGATCTTCTTGGCCACAGGATGAAGGGTGTCCAACCGAGCAGTCCGAAATAGACTTTATCAGGGTGATTCCTATGCACGTAAGCTAATGGACTATATTTTGTTGACCTCAGGGGCATTCCACGCCAAATCAGTTAGTAAAATATCAATATGTAACCCACCATCACAGATTTTAATGAATCTGCGTGTGTTTGTTCGTACTATTAAGATATGATCACCAGTAATTTTTTTTGCTCCTTGGTGAAATAGTTTCTGAGAAAAAAATTGCCAAAATTTTGAAAAACTGCCGTCAGTTGGCATTCTTGATAGCTCGGTTTTCAAATGTAGCATGTCATATATATAATCATATTTCAATATCTACTCTACAAATCATCTTCAAATAATTTATGCACAATATTTAGGGTACGCAGCTTATGAAAAAAATATATTGTTACGCTTATAACATTTTAAGTGTGTCTAAAAAAATATTTAAACTTTGAAGTCGTGAATTTTTTATGAAAAATAATACATTAACAAAAAATGCATTATCAACAAAAGGCGGTATTTTTATTAAATTTATTTTTTATGGGAGATATACTTAAAGGTGTCCTTTACCTGATTCTGAAATAAAAATAGTGGGATTTTGGGTGTTTTTGGTAGTATTTCCTATTTAAAAATATTTTGAGGTGCATTTCATATCAAATCAAGCAGAGTCATTCCATGTCAGTTCCCCTAAGCCATTTAATCACTGTCACAAATTTCAATGAAATTGGGTTTGTTTATAGCTTATTTTAAGACGTAATCACCTTTAATTTTCTTGATCCTAAGTAAAATATTTTTTAAGATAAAAAATATCAAAATTTTGAAAAATTGTTTTAAATTTTTTTAATGACAGTTCGATATTCAAAGACCACATTAAAAAAAAAAAAAAAAAAAAAAAAAAAAAGTCATTTCAATATAAAATCACTAAATAGGTTTCAGATAATGTATATGTGACAAATAATGTAGGCTGATTATTATTTCTTGTTTTTTATCATGTTTAAACACTAAGAGTGTCTTTTATCTTATGAATTTTTAAAATCAAGAATTTTGTCAAAAATAATGTGTTAATCAAAAATTTATTATTAACCGAAGGCAGGGTGTTATTGCTTTTTTTTAATTGTACGTAAAAATATCTTTTAAATGGTTATAAAATAAAAATAGTGAACATATGAGAAAAAATTATCAAAATTTTGGAAAAATGCCACGAGTTGCCATTAATGATTGTTCAAATTTCAAAGGCCTCATTTTATATATAAAATCATATTTCAATAACTAATAAAGAAATCTTCTTCGAATAATTTAAGCAAGGTAAATAAAGTATGTGGATTATGAAAAAAATATTGCTGTAATGTTAAAAAATATTTAAATGTGTCTAAAAAATTGTATAATCTTTGAAATCAAAAATATTTTACAAAAAATAATGAAATTATTAAAAAATCTTTATCAATCAGAGGCGGAGTTTCTATGACTAATTTTTTAATTTTAAATTGTACATAATACTACATTATAACTGGATCTGAAATAAAAATAGTGGGATTTTGGTTGGTTTTAGTAGTATTTAAATCATATTTAAAATTATCAATATTTTCAAATGTAAAACCTATCCAATGTATCATCCCTGGAAATATTTTTATTTATACATTTATTTTATTTTTCAAATTATCTTTTATGTTCGTTTCTTAAGGAAAAAAAAATAAACAATATTGTTTTTTAGTAAAACTTCTAGGGCGAAGAGCAATTATCCCTTTCCAAAAAAGAGAAAAATCACTAGCTCCTCACAGCCCAATAGAAATTTTCAAAATGACAGTCCTAATCTTTAAACTCATATTTGGCTGTTAATATTGAAAATTTAGCATTGAGCTGCTAATATTGAAAAAAAAAATTCACTCTGTTGAAGAAAATTTTGACGTATTGTGCTTTAAATATATGCAAAAAATGCATAATCCATTATATTTATATCTTTCAAATAACTATATCTAAAAAAATATTTAAAACTTAATGAGTTGCACTTTTGTAACTTTATTCAGTTTCTAATGATATGTACCGTAATTTCGGGTGTATAGCCCGCAGATCAAACAATTCAGTTTGGACCCAGAAATTTTATTCAGTATTTGAAGACCAATATTTACTGTGATCTAAAAAGTTACATTTTATTTTTAAAAATTTCTGGGTCGAAACACGATTGTATGATCCGCGGGCTATACACCGGAAATTACGGTAATTTGATTTATTTCATCACAATATTGCTGAAAGATGGATTTTCAACATATATATGTGTGTATATATATCCCTGTTCTCAAACAAATTATTTAAAAATTATTCATTTATGTTTAATAAAGCATATATATATTGTTTATACACTTACAGAAAATACATATAGCAAATTTTATGATATTATGTCAATAATGTCTAAAAGTAAAGAACTTATCTAATAGTATGTAACGAAAAATTTAACATCTGGTGTAATGACAACAAAATTTTATAATTGTTTTACTTAATTTGGATGAATGAAAAAAGCTTACATATTTATATTTTATTGAAGTACAGGTGAAAATGTCACAAAGACATACCTCAACAACCACTGAGTATGTCACATTCACACTACAGATGATTTTTTTTCTTTTGATCTTTCGGGTTTGATTTCAGATGGTAATGAATTAATTAGTTTTGTTAGAAGTATCATTGCAGTCAGCATATTAGGCTCACTATTTTTTTTTAATATAATTTGTTTTGTTTGACTCGATGAACAACAATATTTAAAGGTGCCATTTCATGACTTTTCAATTAAAAGCTGATTTATAAATTCATCATGTTGTTTAGTTATTATTATCGTCTTAAGATAATAAGTTGATATTAAAATTTTTAAATGCAGTTTATTTATTATTTGAACAGTTGAAAGTATTTTTCAATAAGAGTGCGGGCTGTTGATTTTAAGTCGGCTGTTGAGCAATGTAGTGTTGGTAAAGGAACTGGTACTATTTAATTTAATTTTTATTGCTGTAAATAATATTTGTTATTTTATTATTGTATGTATTATATTTAAGCAAGAGTAGAAATACACGATATCGTAGTCATTTTAGTACATCTTAGCATGAAAAGCTTCAATATTTACCATTAAACATTCACATTTTATGAAAATTTTGTTAAAATTGCTCATATTTTCACTATTTTTATTTTATAACTATTGAAAAGATATTTTTACGTACAATTAAAAAAAGTAATAAGAGCCTGCCTAAGGTTAATAATAAATTTTTGATTAACACATTATTTTTCACAAAATTCTTGATTTTAAGAATTAACAAGATTAAACACACTCTTAGCATTTAAACATGAAAAACAACAATAAATAATAATCTGCCTACATTATTTGTCACATATACATTATTTGAAACTTATTTAGTGATTTTATATTGAAATGACTTTTTTTTATGCAGTCTTTGAATATAGATCTGCCATTAAAAACATTTTTAAAAAAATTTCAAAATTTAGATATTTTTTTTATCTTAAAAAATATTTTACTTGTAATCACCTTTAATTTCCTTGATCCTGTCTTAAAATGAGCTATAAACATACCCAGTTTCATTGAAATTTGTGACAGTGAATTAAATATCTTAGGCGAACTGACATGGAATGACTCTGCTTGATTTGATTTGAAATACGCCTCAAAATATTTTTAAATATGAAATACTACTAAAAACACCCAAAATCCCACTACTTTTATTTCAGAATCAGGTAAAGGACCCCTTTAAGTATATCCCCCACAAAAAATAAATTTAATAAAAATACCGCCTTTTGTTAATAATGCTATTTTAGGTAATGCATTATTTTTCATAAAAAAATCACGACTTCAAAGATAAAACATTTTTTTAGACACACTTAAAATGTTATATAAGCGTAACAGTATTTTTTTCATAAAATACGTACCCTATATATTATGCATAAATTATTTGAAGATGATTTGTGGAATAGATATTGAAATATGATCATATTTATGTCATGCTACATTTGAAAATCGAGCAGTCAAGAATGCCAACTGATGGCAGTTTTCAAAATTTTGACAATTTTTTTCTCAGAAACTATTTGACCAAGGAGTAAAAAAAAAATACTGGGAATCATATCTTAATAAAAGGAACAAACACACGCAGTTTCATCAAAATCTGTGATGGTGGGTTACATGCCTGCCTGAACTGACATGGAATGACCCCTCAAGCAACTGTGCGACACAAAGAAGGCGGATAACTTAACATCGAGTTTAGAGGCGTGTATGTTGGAGCAAAATTCTGTTGACAGATGTGTCTCGTTCAGTCTGGATGTGACATACGGTGTCTTTTGGCATGGAGAGAAAATGGTGCTCAAAATAATCCCACATTTGTTCGTGAAAAAACAGAACAGAGACGATGTGTGTTGATGCTATGGGCTAGAAAGAGCATAGGAGGACGAACGGGATTGTATATCATTCGCAATGGCACTTTGAAGGCCCGAAGTTATACAGGCGAGATACTGAGAACTCATGTCGTACGTTACGTTGCAGCAACTGGTGATTCCTTTTTTCCATCATGATAATGCCAAAACGGATTCAGCTCATCTTGTGGACATAAAGTTGAAACAATACAGCACATGGAATAGCCAACATGCTCTCCTAATCTGATTCCGATCGAGCATGTTTGTGACACACACGGACGACGCATTGCAGTAAGACTGAAGCCTCATTTTAGTGTCCGGGACTTGGAGATTGCAATTCTTGAGGAGTGGAATAGTACGCCGCCGAAACCTTATCGATAATGTCACAGAATCTATGGAAAACAGGTATGCGAAACGTTTATCAATTCGAAGGGCGCACCCGCCATTATAAATGCCCTACAACATTCCTAAACAGTACATTTTTTTGTCATTTACATGTAACAAAATTGTCGCCCTAAACCATATTTTCTAGTTCTAGCCATCGTTTCAAAGAATTAAAGCTCTCTTGCAAAATTCTTTGCGTCTTTTCTTCTGAATTGCGCATTGCTACACATGTTACTGTCAATTTTATGCGCACACATGGCTGTTTCGCACTGTTCTCTTCACTTTTTTGCTTGCTCTCCTATTTTTTTTTTTTTTTTAGCAATGCATAATATATATTTTGAATAAACTGAAAAAAGCACAGTATCACACTCACACTGATTTTTCTAAATTTCAAAATAATTACAAAATGTGAAGATAGCCACGAAAAGAAAGTTATTTCTAAAAGATATGAATTTATACGTAATATTTCTAATCCAATTTGTGTTGTTCTTCCAAATCTATAAACAGAATAAAAATGTAAAATTTATTGAATTACAATACAATCTAATATTTCATTTTTAATATTATTTTTATTTATTTGAATTTGTATTTTTAGGTAGCATTCATTACAAATAGCTACCTATTGCAGCCGTTCGGAGGAAAATCCGGAAAATTTTGGTATATTTTCACCGATAATGACCCTCAGACCCCGAAACCAACCTCCGCTCAGATGCTGATATATATACAGGGTGTCCAGCGAATAAGACCCTGATTTCAAAATTAAATATCTCAAAAACAAAGATCAATAGAATTATGCGGTAAACGGTTTGTTTATTAGCTAAGCTGTAAAAATGTTATTCAGAAGTTGCAAAATTTAGTTGCAAAAACCGTTAACACATGGCGCTGTAATAGCAATACTTGTAAACTGCTTTGAAGTCCAGAGCAATGGCGTCTCATTCCTAGATGGCTCCCTACGTAAAAACGAATATTGGGAAAGTCCATTTTTTCATTGGGGTGATGTGCAGAAGTGGAGACATCTGGTCACAGAATTATTGCATCAGCTTTAATTTTAGAAAATTTCAATTAATAGAATTTTCAATAAAAAGTTTAGAAATCATTGTAAGAATTTTTAAAATATTTTATTAAATTCAATCTTTAATGCCATATAATTATTTAAATCAAAATGCATATATTTAGAAAAATAAGTTTGTACTTTTTATTTATTTTTTATATTTTTAAATCATGGCATAATATTTTGGTATTATTGTTTATACTTGAATTATTATAAATAAAAAAATAATTTTTCACTTTTAATTTATTTTTTAATCACGGCATAATACTTTGGTTTTAGCCTAACGCATATATTTCTTTTCTTTGTAAACAAAAATTTACAGATGCATTAAATGATTTCTTTTTTAAAAGGAATTGATGATAAGTCATATCATCAACGTCAAAGCAAAAGTATTTTGGATTCTGCATTCCTTTCGAACACGTCGGATCCTATCGCTAGAAGCTGCACGATATTTCTGTACCCAATGATAAAAAAAAATAAAAACGAAAAAAATTAAAATTAAAAAAAAAATTAAATTAAAATTATTTTTTAACTTAATTAAATTTTAAAAAAATAGAAACTTTGTATTTTTTCATTCAAACTATTCTCTACAATTAAAAAAATGATTTATGAATCATTATTATAAATGCTCAATGATTTTTTAAAAAGAGGTTTCTTTTAACTGAATTAAATTTCAAAACCAGAAACTTTAGATTTTTTCATTCAAACTTTTTTCACAGTTTAAATAAATATTAAAAAGTAAAGATTTCCATTTTTTTCATATCCTTCTCTACTCGGATTCGATTCCACGATCTACCAATTAGTAGAGAAAAGACATACCACAGATATATTGGTAACCGGACCGAAGTAGCTCATAACAAAATTTGAAACAAATCTCAATTCTGTCAACACATGGCTCCGCTTCTGCACATTACGCAAATAAAATATTTTTTAAGTTCTTATATAATGATTGCTAAACTTTTTATTGAAAATTCTATTAATGGAAATTCTCTAAAATTGAATCTGAAGCAATAATTCTGTGACCAGATGCCTCCACTTCTGCACATCACCCCAACGAAAAAGCGGTCTTTCACAATTTTCGTTCTTCCATAGGAAGTCATCTAGGATTGAGACGCTAGGGGCTCGACTTCAAAACACAATTTATAGGCATTGCGATTACAGCGCCATCTGTTAGCGGTTTTTGCAACTAATTTTTGAAATTTCTGTACAACATTTTTACAGCTTAACTAATAAACAAACCGTTTACCGCATAATTTTATTGATCTTTGTTTTTGAGATATTTAATTTTGAAATCCGGGTCTTATTCCCTGGACACCCTGTACATACATACATACACACACACACACATATATATACATACACTGTATGGCCAAAGGTGACCGACCACTTGTGATTTTAGACGTTATGTTAAATATCTAGAAAAATACTTGAGGAATTAACCTCAAAGTGTGTGTAAATAGTACAGTATAGGTCACATATAAAGTTGAAGATATTTTTCCCCGAAAACGCATAGTGGACTATCAACAAATTGAAAAATACAAATATCTTTGGATAACCCTGTAAAATCTAATGTAGGAAAAGCGTTTAAACTAGAGATTATGATTAAGTGCCATATTGTAATAAACTATGTTTATTTTTATAAGAATAGCATCTATACTCGTAGAGAAATTAAGATTTTTATGAAAACAGTCCCAAATTTCGCCAAGTTTTTTGTTTATAATTTGCAGATATCTTAATATTAATAAAAAGAAAATTGCCCAGTTAAACTGATGGCATTGAGCTCACATGCTATTCACACTATTTGTATATTATACGCTTATTTCAAAGAATAATGCCCCTTCAAAAAAATAAATGAAGGGGATTAGCCGCGTTTCCCCCCTTTATACTTAATCAATAAAAATCCAAATCTAATGAGGGACGCGGCTGCGTCCCTGATTTCCCCCGAGTTCTGATAAGTCGGCTTATCAGAATAAACCTGTATACCAAAATTTGAAGCAAATCAGATAATTCTGCCTGAAAAAAAATTTAAGGGGGGTATTACCTCCTCATTCCCTCCCTTTATGCTTAACCAATGAACTCTCAAATCTAATCAGGAAAGCTGGATATCAAAATGAACCAAGAAAAAAAATATATTAAAGTAAATAATTCTGCATGAAAAGCCCATTTATCTAAATTAAGTGGTGAACTAGCCCCCTCCTTCCCCCATTATACTCAACTAATGAGCCTCCAAATCTAATCAAGGCAGCTCCTAAACATAATAAACCGGTATACCAAATTTAGAGGAAATCGAATAATTCTGCATGAAAAAACACAATTCTCTAAATTAAGGGGGGACAAGCCCCCTTTATACTTAATTAATGAACTTCCAAATCGAATCAAGGCAGCTCCTTATCATAATAAACCTGTATGCCAAATTTGGAGCAAATCGAATAATTCTGCATGAAAAACCCATTTAGCTAAATTAACGGGGGTCTAACCCCCTTCCCTGTTTATACTTAAACTATTGACCTACAAATCCAACCAGGGGATAAGAGTATACCTCCTTCTAAGAATAAAACTGTACATACAATTTGAAGCAAATCGAATAACTCTGCATGAAAAAAAAATCATTTATATAAGTTAAGGGGGGGGAGGGCCAGTTCCCCTTTCAAGCTTTTATACTAATAAACCTCTAAATCTAATCAGAGAAGCTCCTTAACATAATAAACCGGTATAGCAAATTTGGAGCAAATCGAGTAATTCTGCATAAAAAAAAAACATTTATCTAAATTAATGCGGTTGTCCCCTTTCCCCCCTTTATACTTAATTAATAAACCTCCAAATCTAATCAGGGAAGCTCCTTAACATAATAAATCGGTATACCAAATTTGGAGCAAATCGAATAAGTCTGCATGAAAGACCCATTTATCTAAATTTAGGGAGGGGAGACTAGCCCCCTTTCCCCCCTATACTTAAACAGTGAACCACCAAAACTAATCATGGAAGTGCCATATGAGAATGAAACTAGAAAAAAAAAATGAAGCAAATCGGATGTTTCTAAAAATGCTATTAAAAATAAATAATGTAACGTGATTGTTGTTCAACTATGATAATTAAAGCATGATAATTTACTTAAAATACGGGGTGTTTCTAAATGAATATCGGAGTTTTAACACTTGTTAGTATTTATTACATAAAACTTAAAATTATAATTAATGCGTAAAATGAAAGAGCAACTAAAACGGTTTTACCTACAAGCCTTCAAGTGTTCAGTGTGAGCACCTTTCGTGGCACGGAACAGAACAAGACGATAGCTCAGTTCTTCCCAAACGTTGATTAGTAAAGTAGTTCTGTTCAGACGCTCACCCGATCTGACGTCATGTGATTTCTACCTGTGGGGGTTCATGAAGAATCGTGCGTATGTGCTTCCACTACCAGCCGACCATTGCAGCTGTTGAAACATAGATCCCACAAACAGTAATCAACATTTGGGAAGAACTGGGCTATGGATTTCATGCGTCCTGTGTGACGAAAGGTGCTCACATTGAACAGTTGTAAGCTTGCAGGTAAAACTGTTTGAACTGTTCATTCATTTTATGTATTAATGGTAATTTTAAATTTTATGTAATAAATACTACGAATCGTAAAACAACGATATTCATTTAGAAACACCCCGTATATTAAGTAGGTAACTGAATGTTATAGGTACACATATATATATATAAAAAAAAATGTTTATATAGAAGAAACGTCGTATTACTTTTGTCTTTAAAACAAAATCTCTCAAGCTACTTTCAGATGTGAATTTTATGTTTAAAAAGGGGAAAAAAAGAAAACTTTAAAATTTTCTAGAAAATAACTGAACGAACAACACATTTTTGCCTAATATTTTGGCCGAGTTCAAAATTAAAAAAAAAAAAAAAATGTGTTTCTTTCTTTTTTTCTATCACTGAATATTTGCATGTTACATGCCGTAATTTGAAATCCAGCAAGCTTCTTTTGTACTTGTTTGACAGTCTAGGAAATACTTACATTTGAGTTTACAAAAGTAGATGCTATAGATAATTTCCAAGTAAATAATGTTTAAAGGGATTTTCAAAACTACAACTGAATAAGGAAAACAGTATTTCTATAATTATAATTTTCGTCTGAGAAAATGAATTATATTGCGATTTATAATTTTTTTTAAAGTCACAATCGATTTTCTTAATTTACCAAAGAAGAACTTATATTATCATATTTAATTTGAGTGTCTCATTAAATGTCTGAAAACATCCTTATTAAATTTAAATACATATCTTTAACATTTGGTAACTCTTCTGTTAACAAAACTTTTCTTTAGATGACATTTCATAAGCATTTCTTTGAGTACTGTGCCGGGAGATTCTCATACACACTTGAAAAAAATCGCGCAAGTCAAAGGTAAAAAAAAAAAAAAAATTAAAAATGACCTTTTTTCGTTCAAATGTCCGCCATTTTTTTTTTTCAAAAATCATCTTTTTAAACTAAACATCAAAATAAGAGTTAAAAAATTTAATGCATTTTAATAATTTTGTAATCAAGTTTGCTTCCGATGCGTAGGGACGGAAAGAAACAGTCTCCGGTTTTGAAGTGCACAATATGAAACTACAGGGAGTGCCCGTCGCACAAGCGTAATATGCATTTTCTTACACTGTAAGATTGTAATGTATAGTAAATGTGATTCACTATAACATAAAATAGTGCGAATGTAACATCTATTTCTTTGTTACCGGAAAAAAAAATTATTGAAAATCACGGTAATCTTGAACCAAAAAGTAGAATATGTCTTTATTGAAGTTTTCCTTCTTTACAAAAAGAAGGTCAAATTCATATACCCCCCCAAAAAGAAATATGTAAATGCCAATCTAGTACCTTTAAAGTACATAGAAATATTAATATTATCACCACAAAAAATGTCTTTATAGAGTCCCCCTGCTTATTTTAGATTCTTTTAGAATTCAAGAACGTTTCGTTTCAGGAAATATATTCTGACATGTACTTCCGCTCTATTTTGTAAAGAGGAATTTCAGCTACTATAGTTAAATTTGATGTTTGAGCGACATGGTTTTGAATATGCTATTTTGTGAAAATTCATGTTAGATATGAAAGTTTTCAAACATTGCAAACAGTGTATGGTATATTTGAAATATGGGAATATATTTATCACTGTTCTTTTATAAGTAAAATGTGTACATTTACCTAGTTTGGGGAAATATCATAATATTGTTTATCGAAACTTATTATTATCATTATTATTACGAATGTTTCATTTAAAATTAAAACTGAATGTTTTGATAGAAACATTTTTTATACATTCCTAATTTATTTCTCATCGTCAAGTCGGCCATTTTACTATAGACATTTTAATATAAATGATGCATTAATGTGTATGCATATTGTATCATTTTAAAATGTTTTTATTCTTGAAAAATTGTTCTTTTAATTTCCAAGTTTAATGTTCCAAACGCGTTGACGCCAATCTTGTGTCATGCAACGGTTTAGATTTTTGTTCTTTGTCATCAGAGTAATTGGATGAATGCGGGACTTGTGGTTATTTTGGATTCATATAACATTAAATAATGCTACTTTTAAGAAAATGTTGTATATCATGTATCAATCTTGTATTTCTAATGTTGTATTTCATGGACATAGTTTAAGATGAATTTTAGCCACGGTAGTTAAATTTTATTGTGAGTGACTGTAAGAAACTCTTCAAAGTTTTTCTGTTTTCACTAATATTTTTTTCACATACACGTTAAAATTGCTTGAAAGAAAATTTTCTTTCTATTTTTGTAAATTTCTAATATATCCAGTATGACAGAATTTGATTTTTTCAAGAAAAAATTATAGTAAAAGCTACACATTTACTTATAAAGGAAGTCTAGTTGTTTGAGTGAGAGAGTTTTGTCTGATGTCTAACATTTGTGCGAAATCTATCCCTCATTTTATAAAATATTTACTAGTGTGAGTCTGCCTCTCTGAATCAGTGTTTCGCTGTTATTTCAAGCTTTTTATGTTAATTGGGTAGCGGTGATTCACCATAGAACTGTAAATAAGAGGATGAAATGTTGGATGAGCGGATATGAAATCGGATCGTACCTTTAAAAAAGTTTATTAGACCTGCAGTTCTCGCCAGTTTTGATAACTTTAGCTTATCTGACACGTGTCCACAGTCTGGTATATAGTTTTAGCGGAAAGTATCACCATATTGGTAAGAAAGTGGTGTATCGAATTTTAAATAAAATAGGAGAGATTAGCCGAATTTTGACCATTTCCCCTATTTTTAGGTGTTTACTTCATTTTTGGAATATCTGAAAAATATCACTACACGTGGTCAATCTATTCATGCACTAATTGAATAAATCGTTAGAGCATTTTCTTTTTGAAAATCTTAAGTTTTATTTTAATTAAAAAAAATTGTTATAAGTGGTTCAAATTCAGCAACTGGTCGTGTAAGTTGGACCCACAGTCTCCTAAATTGGACCAATCAATATTAGGCTTTTTTAATGACTATAAAAAGGACTAATTTTATTAAAAGCAAAGACTTGCAATTAATGAATAATCAAACCAAACAATGAAATATTTAAAATGAAAAAAAAATGTCTGAAAGTAAGAATAATTGTTTTAAATCAAAATGTATTCAAAAGAAAAATCAAAAATTCAAAATGAAAGTTAAAAATAATTAACACTAGAACTACCGATGTTAAATATATACCTAGTTTTACCGCACCCGTCAAATTGACGGATTTTTTTATCGAGGCTTCCATTATAACTTTTGACTTAGTTAATGTAAATAAAAGAATGTAATTTAACAAAAACAACATTAAATATAATAATTAATTAAATATTAATAAAAAAACAGTTTCTATTTGCATTTATAGTACAGCACATTATATGTATGACATAACTATGAGGCACATATTTTACAAGTACAAGTTATCTTGGATTAATACTTGTCACTTAGTTAATGTAAATAAAAGAATATAATTTAACAAAAACAACATTTAATATAATTAAAGCACATAAATTAACGTCTGAATTCCATTTTTATTTATTAAAGGTACACATATATTACGCTGTCGACCCAGGTTCGATTCCTGGCAGCGGCTAATTTTTCACTCCAGTTGGGTTTATTGTATTTAATTGTATTTATAGTCTGTCTTAATATATGTGTACCTTTAATTTAATATAATAATTCATCAATTATTAATAAAAAAACAAACAAAAACAGTTTCTATTTACATGTATAGTATATCACATTTGATATGTATGAAATAACTATGAGGCACACATTTTACAAGT
This sequence comes from Maratus speciosus, assembly GCA_963932465.1. Taxonomy (NCBI): domain Eukaryota; kingdom Metazoa; phylum Arthropoda; class Arachnida; order Araneae; family Salticidae; genus Maratus; species Maratus speciosus. The sequence goes on from OZ010786.1 coordinate 479,886,007, forward strand.
ACATGCTACCGTGGACGAACACTTGTAACTTAGTTAATGTAAATAAAAGAATATAATTTAACAAAAACAACATTTAATATAATAATTTATTAATTATTAATAAAAAAAGAAACAAAAACAGTTTCTATTTGCATTTATAGTAGAGCACATTTGATATGTATGAAATAACTATGAGGCACATATTTTACAAGTACTATATGTTATCTTAGATGAACACTTACCACAAACATATTTGTTGCATACATTGCAGATATAAATAGCTCTGTTTGTGTTACACAATCGAATTTAGCAAGATTTGCGTTTATAAGGACTTTTTTGAGTTTTCTGAAGTACAATCCATTGCTTTCTGTTCTTGTTTTTACGAGGAGGCTTCTTTTCTGCAGCACCTATATTCACTGGAGAGTTCTTCGAATAATTGAAATAAAAATTGTTTTCTAGTTACATTTTCATCACAAGTCTCTTTATATAAAATCCACGCATTGATTGCTGCCAAGTCCAAAGCATTACAAAATACCTGCAAAGGCCATCTACGTGACCCTGCTTTTATGCTATATTTGCTGGCCATTTGGTCAACTGCATCTACTCCAAACTTAGTCTCACTGTAAAACGACACAGTTGCAGGAATTTTTTTTTTTCAATTAGAAGCAATTTTTAAGGATTTATGTTTTGAACTAAGAAGTAGCACTTTTTTTCAGAGCCTTATTTTTGTAAATTGTTAGAACAATATCATTTGATTTGTAGAGATTTCTGGAGAAAAGAGCCATGTTATCTTTTCTAACTTTAGTTATTTTCGGCAATTTTCTTTTATATGCTCGCATAGTTCCAACAAGACTTGTTTTTATTTTTTGGGCAGTAGCTTCTTTGCGAGTTGTATACTTATAAAAAATTATCCGTTGTTATATTTCTCCTACAATTTACATAGTTTTTTTTACAGGATTCAAAACTACAAATTCATTCAAAGGTACTCCTGATGGTCTAAGTTAATTTTTGTCTAAATAGAGAAATACTTCTCTGGTATACAGCTAACCAAAACTTAATTCCGAATTTTTCTGGTTTATGCGGCATATATTGCAGAAATCTGCATCTTGTCTTTTGGGGAAAGAGTTGTTAACCTACGCTTATATTCTGATCTGGTTTGTAACCAGCTTGACTCTTATCAATAAAGGACTTCCACATTTCGGAAGCTAATCAAAATTTGTCAGTTCGTAAGCAAACACTCCTTATTTTGTCGAAACTAATGAATCTCATAATTTCTGAAAATCTGTTTCTACTCAAAGTTTCGTGAAATACAGATGGTCTCCATTTTTCTGACCACAAATAGGATAATTTCAAATTTTTCGCTTCGCAGGCTCCTCGAACATACAAAATAGCTACAAAAGCATATAATTCTTCAATAGTAGATTTCCAATCGTCCTTTCTGTAAAACATTTCCAGCCTCGAGTAAACTGAATCGTAATCGGAGCAAAATAGGCCCCTTTATATAACGGCTGCCGAAAACTTTGGATCATTGAACTTTGAAATTGCCAAAGCCGTCATTTTGACGGGTCTTGGTATAAATAGGTATAGGTCATACTGATTATGGAAATTAAAGTGGGTGAGTTGAAATTGAATAGGAATATTTAACTATTCTTATATTTCATTAAAAGTCGTATCACAAAATTCTAGGACAATACATAAATTAGATCAAATTTTTAAGCATGAAATTTGAAAACCGTCAAAATGACGGTCTTGGTAGTTCTAGTGTTAAGAATAGAAATTACGGATGTGATTACCGATTACATGAATATGAGGTGAAAAGTGGTGCAAGGCCTACATATGAATTACTTTTGTTCATTTTATATTGCCTCCAATATGGTCCAATTATATATTGGTCCAAATATGACTACTCTCACCTACATTTAGGAAACCACGGGTTTGAAACACATAGTGACATGCGGAAATTGTGAATTTGTTGTCTAGTGAAGTGTTTTTTAGAAAAAAGTGCTTCATTGACAGCAAAGACACAAGTGTGATTGTGAGCTGTTTTTCATCGTGTAAGTTAATTTTATATTATTAATTTTGCAGTTTATCGGATTGACTCTTAAATGATGTCAAATTGATTTCAGATAAGATCGGCATAGTTAAATTTACCGCCTCGACTGTCGCCCAACTTCTTCTTGTGTTAATGAACTTGTTCGTGTAAACCTGAAATCTGAGTTTTGACTTCTTTATTATGTGATGTGGCGTAGGAGTATGTTACAACATAAGAAACGCAAACAGATATTTCTTAGTTGTGCAATTCTGTATATTTTAAGGCTAGATGAACTCTTCTTTCTCTTTAAAATAAGGTATTAAAATGCAGAAGTCCTGAAAAACAAAACATATTAATATCAATTTCATGCCGTGCAAGTGCATAGAATTTTAACTTTATAGTCAGAATTATTGGTTTAACACAACATTATGATGATTTTGAATTCCCAATATTTAATATGTCTGCTTTCAAAAATTGTTTTATGATTATCCTGTATATACAGGACCTTGTATTCTGTATATTCTGTCCTTATGCACTATTTTGTGAACTTTGGTGAAGAGAAACCAGTGCTGCGAGTGTAAATTTGATGGTTAAATTTTGAAAAAAAAGTTTCATTGTTTTACAGTTTAAATAATCATAATTTTTGTATAGCTTTTTAGGTGTTTTGAAAGAAACTTTTATTCTTATTTCCAAAATTTCATGTATCGTCTTTGTGCTTGTATGAAATGACCCATAAATGCCACAATGTTCCTAATCCTAAATATTAGCCAAGAATCGTTCTTTAATACTAAATACTGAAATATCCGAACTTCAGAACAAAACATGAAACATTTCATTGCATTCAAAAGGATTTTCAATTGAGCTAAATATTACAAAAACAAGGCTCATGGTTTCGATTTTTAAAATTTGAATATCGAATAACACTATGGAACCTCAAATCCCCGGACGTCTCTTTCATATACCTGAAGTGAAAACATGAGAAAGAAATACGTTTTCAAAATAGAGATATTGTAGAATAATCTACGCATTTTGGTGACACATTTTTTTTAGAGATCAATTAATGATTAATTTGTCCAGTGGAATGCGGAGAGGCTTTCATAAAGTTAACCTTGGTATGTTTATGCGTAATCGTCATATATTGTATTTAAACATTGTAAAAACATAAATGGTGAATAAGTAAGGTTTACTGAATTAATAAATTAGGAATTCACATATAATCCTGCCTAGTGTTTTTATGCGGATGGGATTAAATATCCATTTCAGATAATCCAAATTGAAGAATGCATGTCTTTTAAAAACTTAATTAGAAATATGACATAATAATAGTGTCTAAGAAAAAAGACATATGCTGGTGATATCCATGATTTTTATATCAAGGAATGTACAAAAATTCTTGTACGTATGGAAAACAATTAAATTTAAAATTTATTTTAAAAGTCTGGCATTTTTCATTAAATTGCTCTGCTGATTCAGAATCATCTTTCCATCCCAAAGTCCATCTGCACTATGGAAACTTAGAAATCCAGAAAGATAAATGAAATGAATTAACTACGTGTTGACGAACCCATTCCTATCAATAACTTACCAGACTAGCAATTAAGTATTTGCAATTATTTGTGCATTGATGTATTTCCTGCCAATGAATATAAATTCACTGCTGATTTTAATTTTAATGAAGAAGCTATTAATGTAAGTGTTCCTTCTAATGGCTGACAGTATGTCTGCTGATTTTGATGTTAACGCTGATTTAATGACGATTGATAATGATGTCTTAACAACTAATGGTGAATGTTCAGGAAGCCCAAGTTATCAAACTGAGTACCAGTAAGTTAGTAATATAAATTTACAATAATGTGGGATTTGGTCGACTAAAAAATTTTAGTATTAGGTTAAATTATTACGTGATGAAGATTTTGAATATTTGCAAAATAAGCCGACAGTTTATATTTTGGTCGTTGCGAATTTGCATTAGTGTGGTTTTCACAGGCTTAATACGCATTTACAAGATTTATAACATCGTTAACAATAATATGTATTGCATGTAACTCTAGTTATTATAAAATATCACATGATAAAAATATTAGGCTTAAAAACAGACAAAATTATGCAATGTTTCTGTTAATTCTATTTAAGCGGCCTTCCACATTGATTTTGTATCACATTTATGCTTATGCATGTGATTTTTGATTAATTCTTTAATTATTACTTTCCGTTTTCGAATTAGACAAAATCCATTTTATGCACAAAAAAATCTACATATTGCCTTTTTACTTCGCCATGATAATGGAATTTCAAATTTCAAAACAGGTAAAATCGTTATATGTTTCTAATAATTGTAATTAAGCAAAACAAAAGAGATACTAGAATCTTCTAACCACTCCTTTTTATTACACTTGCACAAAAAATTAAAGCTTTTCAATGCCTTAGAAAGCATGTACCAAAGCATAAATACTCATTTAGATAAACATTGTTTCTGTTTTTGTACTTATTCTAATCTAAATGTAGAAAATGTTGATTATAATGCTGAAAAGTAAAAAAAAAAAATAAATATCAAATTTAAGAAACGAGCAAACAAAAAAGTTTGGATCCCAGCTGCATCATGCTTTAATGGAATTTGGCATTTAAACTACTGAATGTTGTAACGTTTGTAAAATTAACTTACTTAAACTTCAAATAAACACAATTTAACTGTTTTCAATCTATACAACAGTTTTCAGAATTTTCACCATATAAAAGTATCGTTAATCCCGTTAGCATGTGTCTATATTCTCTGTCTCAAAATACACCTCGGTTCTTACGCCATTTTTTTAAATTAAAATTTTTAAATACACGTATTTTTAAACAAATCATTTGAAACAAATATTTAAGTATCCGGTTAAAGAAAAGCAATATTGGAGGATCATGCTGGAATTTCTATTCTATTAACCCAACATAGCGTAATTAAACAAATTACCTGCTTTAAAAATAAACATCCTTTTAACACAATACATGAAAATACGATATAAAATTACTTCCGCATTTAAGGAATTCAGTTTATCGCTAATAGAGCTTAGAAGAAAAGAAGTCACCTAAATACGTAGAATAATTTAGAATTCTAAGTCCAATGCTTGTCGCCTTTTCACGTGCTTACATTTCAGGTAAATGAAACACACGGCGTAACATAGCGTCCGTAGTATTATTTAATCTTCAAAGTAAAAAAAGAAAAATAACGAGCCATTATCGGAATTTGTCGCCGCATTTAGGTAATATGGGGGCGCTTGTTAATGAACGATGTGCATTGTAGGGGTGAATTATTTTAAAGTAAATGTTTTAAATGCAGATAAATGTTTCGAGATTTGCTCCATAAGTTCGGATGTCTCATGATATAGCATTTAAGTATGATTCTTGCGTTAAGATTTTACGTACAAGAACATTGTCGCATTTTGGGGTCGTCACATTTAGACACAATGATTTTATAGATTTATTAAAGAGCTAAACATAGCCTAAATGTGACAAAATTGTTGAAAAGTTTGTCTCCATTAAACACAATGATCTTACGGACAACTTTGAGCGAAAGAAACTCAAACACAATTTAATTTTTTCTGCATATTTAGAATTCAGGGCCCTTGGTAATAAAACAGGGCTGAGCATTGTAGAACATGATTCTTCATGAACTGTAGTACCGCAGATTTTTTTTTCTACAATAGTTATGATTAAAAAAAAATATATATGCAAAATAATTTTTTAAATCCAGAATCCCTGGAAAATGAGATTTGTGGATGCAAATGTTCTTTTGCATGTGCTGTAGAATATATAATATTATTATCAGAAAAAAAAATTGCTGAATACAATCTTTTTGATGATTTTGAATTCTTAACTATACAAAATGTTGTCTTGAAGGAAATGTATTTGGTCATACATTCACGCTCTATTTTCTGAACATTGTTCAAGAGGAACGTTATCTAAGGACGTCTGATGTTATTCTTTAATCTTTACAAAAACACTTCATAGTTTTTGTAAATTTTACTTTTTAAGTGCAATTTTAGACGTTTTGTAAAAAAAAAAAAAAAAAAAAAAAAAAAAAAAAAAAAAAAAAAAAAAAAAAAAATCTTTTTGTAATAGGGTAGACCGGGGCTAGTTCGCCAGCTTTTTCTCTACTAATTTTTTAAAAATTACAATTCAACATTTTAAATTTCTTTTTTGTTACCACTATCAGTGTACTTTTAGGAAGAAGTCACAATAGTAAAGCTTGAAAATATTACCTATAAGTATTAGTTTAGAAGCTCAAATTGACACCAAGTTGCTTGGTGGCCCAAGCAACTTGGTGTCAATTTGAGCTTCTGCCCCGATTGCGGAGTAAGTTGACCCACGTCACTTTTTAATGTTCTGATAGTCTAGAAGTTTAAGAAATGATCAACATTTTACAAAATCTTATTTTTTTTCTTGCGAACGAAAACACGATATAGCCTCTTAAATTAAAGTAAAAATTTTAAATATTAAAACTGTGAGTTATTCAAATTATTAACTTAGACCAAAAATTGCTTTAAAAATTGATTTTATTTTCTCATAAAAAATGTCTTTAATACATTACGGAGCAGTAATAAATTTTAATAAAGGCATGCTAGATATTAAAACATCACAAATCTTAGAGTACAGAAATTTAAGAAATCATTCATCCTTAATTAGGTGATTTATTATAAACAAGGGATGATAAATAAATTGCATGAAGGCCTCTGTACATCTGTTAAAAGCAATAATTCTTTTCTTTCGTTTATTATGTTTTTCTAACGCATCATTCCCTCCAAATTTCTGTCAGTAAAATATAATATAGCTTCACGAGGCTTTGGGTAATGCTAGCTTCTTTGAAATAATGATAATTTTCGTTTATATAAAACTTTAATTCCTAATCAGGTATAAAAAAGTTTGTTTATCAGGAAATATATACATTATTGATTATATTCATGAATTATTATTGGTATAATGAGATTTAGACAATCTAATAAGTTATGATATAGTAAGGTGCTTGATATAATTATGTTGGATGATATCATTTTTTATATTTTTTGTTTGAACTGCTGATCTTACGCGTTCAGGAAGTGTGGTTCTATTCTGTCTGTGGAAGGGACAACAAGTCTCTTAAAGGAAAATATATATTTTGATAATTAAAAAATTGTTTCCTGTAACTGCCTTTTTTATGGATTATGAAAACAGAAAAGATTATTTAGTTTCATCGAATAATTACTCAGGTAAGAAATTTTCACTCCATAAAATGTGATGTTATTAAAGCATTATTTGATGCAAATTCTTCTCTGGACGGGGAACAAAGGGATTTTATTAATAATTGAGAAATATCAGAGTCGGGTAGATTTTGATTGTTAGGTTTGTTACTTTTAGCGGTAGTATGTAACACTAGGAGGCCGAACTTTTAAGTAGATTTCGTAAGAAATACTGCCTATTGCAATCTCCCATATGTTGGAATTTTTGAAAAACTTTTGCAGATCTACAACGACCATGACCCCTAAAGCCCAAAACTACCCCCAGTTCAAAACTTTATCTATCTATCTATCTATCTATCTATCTATCTATCTATACATATATATACATATATATATTACTTTTCTGTGGACACGATGACATATCCAATCAGGTTAAAGTTTTCAAAACTTCTAGGAAAAGGGCCAAAAAATTATGCATGACAGATTTTTGATATAATTAAATATTGCTTCAAGGTGTGCAAAAATAGCGTTTTCAAAAGAAAAAAATTATAACCTCGTCATTTCACAACATATCAAATTCACTTAAATTTGTCATAAATTCTCTTAATATTATCTACAACTTTTGTATTGGCAAGCTTTTGACAGGAGCAACTCTTACAGCAAAAAGAAATGAAAAAAAAATGTGTGTGCGTGTGCGGGAGGGGAGGTTGTATAAGAAAAAAAATCACATTTCCCATAATCCGTTAAATTCTTGGTGAAATTAGTATTAACTTTGAAATCTACCTGCGCCTGTAGACCAAGCCAACAGGGATTTTTCTATAATTATGAAAGTTATAAATATTTTTGTACAACAGGAGCAGCTGATTTGGGAAGGAGGTAAAGAACATTATAACATAATTTTTTTTTTTAAGATTGACTGGAATAACCAGAAATTAAAATAATAAAATAATTTTTTTATATTAATTAATACCAAATTAATTAAAATAATGATAAATGTTTATTAAAATAATTCATTAAAACTATCAAAATTCCAATACCCCAGAGCCAAATTCCTACGGGCAATGTTAGCCTGGCAGGCCAACATGCCCCGTGCCAAATGGGCCAACTAACCCCGTATCGCCATTTTTGTTTTTCATGACTGTAAGGAATTATTCTGAAAGTATTTTAATAAAAAAAAAAAAAAAACATGCCCTACAATAACTACGAACAATTATTTTTCTGAATTATTATATATCAAAATCTAAAATGTAATCTACAATCAAATAAAAAACCATTATTTATAAGAGAGGAAATTTACTCACCTTTGCAAAATTTTGAAATTTCTCAATAATTCTTTAACGGACGCTCCGACTTCAATGGAAAGCGAAGCAACGCATACTTGGCTGGATTGACAATGTCATCTAACGCAAAGTTAAAAAATATCGCGACTGGGCCAACATACCCCTATGGACAACTAGTCCCGGTCTACCCTATATACTGTGTGGTCAATTTCGACATGTTTCTAAAAACAAAAATCAAACATCAATTATATTTGTCTGTATATTTCAAGGATTTTTTTTTTTTTTTTTTTTTTTTATTTAAAGAAATTTTTAAAATCCAAAGACTCCCGAAAACGAGGTATGTACATGCCGATTTCTTGTTGAAATATTATGACTTGAATAAATGGTCAAGTACCGTGCTGGTGTGGTTTTGGATTCCTTTATCATTTAAGAGTGTTGCTTTACAGAAATAATATCCCGAATGACACTTATGTTTTTTTTTTTTTTTAATATAATTTCAGTTATGGTTTTTAGTCCAGTACTTTTAGCGTCACAAATGGTGTTTTTTCAAAATAATTTGCACTCTAGATTATTTTAAAGAACGCTTTGTTTCGGTAGTCTAATTCTACCTCCAAAGTCCTTGAAATTCAGTTATACCCTTACTCCTTCTAAGAGTGGTGTTCGTAAGGAAAAGTGGTGTGGGAATCGTAACTTACATATTTAAGCAAATGAGGTGTCATTTTCTATGCATATTTTCACGCTAAATTAATTGAAACAGGAATCCAGTTGATACTACCAATAATTTGGAAGATATAAAGAGTTTAATGAAAAATTTTCATGCGTTATTTATTATAGACATATATTGCAGTTATACTTTCCATGGAAAGGACGACCGTACACATCGAATAATACTATAATATCTTCTTTATTTCCTTTAGGTCACTAACAACTGATAAGTGATTAAAAGATACAAAGATTGCAAAAATTTAGAACAGAGCAATTGCTAATCTGGCTGATTTATATGTAATGCGACACACAGTGAGAGAAATTCTCAAAGCAAAGGGCAAATAAATAACTTTTAAACGAGAGGACTTGGAAACTTCAAATCTGGAACATAAATACCTCTAACTAATTGGCTTTTTATTAGCTTGATCAAGCCTCATTAAGGGGTTCAAAAACATATAAAAAAACACTCCAAATATAAAAAAAAACATGAAAAAAGTAAAACAAAAGTGGTCTGTGATATCCAAATATATATGTATGCGTGGACGCATAATTGAAGAAGACTAATTCTGGGTTCTTATTACTAACTGTTCGTGCAATATGGCTGTCGTTGATTGTTATAGATAAAGAAAGGATACCCAGAAGTTTATTTATTTATGCCTAAGTGTAGCAAGATTACCAGGTCGTTGGGAAACTGTGTAGATCCTATTTCCTCAGCCCTTTAAGTTCCCCTGCATGCGGGGTTTCACTACAGACATTTCCAGTTCTCGGACAAAGAAGACACATGCAAAAAAAACATAATTATATTAACACATAAAAATCCATAATAAAATAGCCGCTTGAGTACAAAGCTCCTTGGTGAAAGACAGTGGTGGGTTGATACTGGAGATAAAAGTCCACTGATGAAACAAGAAAACTTGAGGATAGTATCATAATGCAGGACAACTTCGCCGAGATGGTATATGCGCCGGAGATCTGCTCCTGCGTGACAAGGGGCGCTAGGACTGCCAAGGGATCGACAAAGGGTCTAACATGGCAACGGGCGAATTTCAGGAGTGCAGATGAAGAACAGCTAGGAGGTAAGTTTGTTCAGGTCCATCAGGAAGCGATAAATTTCTGCCAAATGGCGGAGTAGTGTTGGGCGGGATAAGATAATATTGAAGTAAGTATCTAGACGGGGGTTTGGGTACCGAAGATGCCAGACCTCTGTGAGTGAGCAGAAAAAGTAGTCATGATCTGGGAGCCTAAAAGCTCCACAATCACAGAGGTCCGTGCCAGAGCTTTTGAAATATTTTAGGTATGTCGTGAATGGACCACGACCGGAGAGGAAGGTTGATGTGGGAGTGGAGAAAACTAAGAAATTACGTCAGACTTCGGGAATTAAGGAATAATAGTATTGCTGATAACATTTCAACCTCTACCACTTAGTTTAGCAAATCACGCATCTGTTTGTTGCACAGGTTTGTTTTGCGGTCCGATCTGTAATTATTACCTGAAATTTAAAAAGTGGTAAAGAGGCGGAAAAGTTCCGCAATTATTTAAAATACTGATACTGATAAAATTCTCGATTTAGATACTCAAAATTCAAATTTGGTTCTAAAATTTTCAAAAGTTTTTTTTTTCTTTTAATACTATCATTGGACAAAAAATCACTTTACCATAAATAAAATATATAGAAAGTCAAATATTTTGTATAAAGGATTTTGTTTTTACTGTTTTTCGTTTATTTTTACCTCCTTTTATTTTATTTTATCCTTCTTTTATTATATGTTATTACAAAGAGAAGAAATTCAAATATAATTTAATATTGTGCGTATATTTTAAGGCTTTGTGGAGTTTCTTCTCTTAACAGTAACTTTATTCTAGGAGTTCTGTATTCATTATCATTCAAGTGTGTGGCTTTAAAAAATATATTCTATCTTTTACTCATGTTATAATTTTTAAATATGAATTTTAACTAAGCTGAAGTTAGGGAAAGATAGTATTGTAAATAATTTATTAGGTTTTTTATAAGCGGCGAACAACATTCAGGGTAAAGAGAATTCAAGAAAATGGTAACATGTATCAAATAGGTTTTCTGTCTACAACACAAGAGTAATCTGTCCATCCCAACAGCTGTTAGGATTGCAGCCAAATAAAGATACAAATACAAAGTGCATCACTACACAATTTCAATTGTTTAGAGCCAACCGTGATCTCGTGACAGCTCAGACATTGGTGGAAACAAGGGGATTTTCATTTTGTGGCAACCATTAGGGGTAGAATTATCGTTACTTTCGTTGCCCGTGTATATAAGTGATCTGTAAAAGAAAAACTGCTGTTAAACCGATAAGACACGCTAAACGTGAGGAGTGAACCATAATGGGGGAAAGCTATTACAGCTCTTCCTGATATGAGATAGTCATATGCTGGCAGAATTATTTTTCTTCAAAATGCACTCGCATTTTAGCCCAAAATTTTGCAATGCCTGTCGTTTATAATTTTGTTGTTTCAAAGCATTCATATGCTTATGCGAATATATAATGATTTCGTATACATTTAGAATATGAACTGAATCCTCAACCTGTTTTTTAATGTGATAACTGTGTCGCTGAAGGAGGGTGAGGTCTTCAATGCGGGATATGTTTTAAAAATTATTAATTTGAGGGATTTATGGGAAACATGTGAAGTAAGACACAAAAAGCTATGATCCGAACATTATCATCATATTTGATGTAGTAATTTTGACGATGTCCCAAATCAGAATCAACAAATGTTTTTGGGAAGACACATACTACTTTTTTGGGAAGACATTACTACACCGTTAAGGCAAGTGAAATTTTTCGGTAATACAAAAAGGAAAAATAGGTTCAATCCTCCATTCACAGAAAAAAAAATCAAACCTGATATCCTATTTCTCGAGTAACCAAGGAATAAACATAATTTTTGATTCATATTATTGAGATGGGTAACAAAAAATATATGTACATATAAAATATTTAAATAAAAAAGTTAACTGTTTAAAAATTACATTCCTCAAATTTATGAAAAGATTGATTGTATCACCTTACTTTTTATTTCATTTAATTTAACAGGAAGAATGAATAGACAATGACTTGATTTTCTAACAGTTTATTCTGTTGAAATAATGATTATGTGTTATATGGACATATAAAAAATATAAGTTATATAGACAAATGTTAAAAAATACTATTTAATTTGAAAATAACAATTTTACGTTAGTAAAATATGACGTTATGTGCGATGTTATTCCTTTCCTTTTTTTCTATTATTAATTGTTATCTAATTGCAATTTGTTAAATGGACAAATAAACAATAAAATTATACAAAATAATGAAAATATAAAGAAAACGTATACTGGATAAAATATTACTTCAAAATAAAATTATATTTTTTATATATTACATCGGATGTATCAAAAGTTCGATATAATTTAAATTTTTAATCGAAAGAAATTAAAGAGAACACATGTTGATAAAAGAAACTGTAATTTATCTTAAAATGATCTGTGACATCGTTATGTTTTAATTAACAGGTAAAATTATAGCATCGATGTATTCATGGCGTCGCTTGAGAGTGTGGACTCCCACCCGGATCATTGGAATTTTCCCCACGGATTAAATGGTAATTTACGATTTTTGATAATTGAACTCGTTAATGCCCCATCCCCCACCCCCTCCGTCAGAACTGCAAAAATCATCTCCGTAAAAAAAATCTAAATTCAAGCTAACGCTTTCAAATAAACTGAATAATTCAAATAAACTTAAATTGTAGATATTAAAGTCACCGATAGCGGGCGTCTAGCCGAAATAAACGAAGCACGTATATACAGATGAAGCCTGTAGGAAAATGCGACAAAACAGCAAACATAACAGGGCAGAGTTTGATAAGCCGTGGGATAATATGAGTTTAAAGAAGTTATTTTGCTGTCTTGAGTTCTATCGACATGAAATTTTCTTATGGATCAGAGGTTGTGATGATTCAGCGAACATGTAAAAAAAACAAAATCAACAATATTTGATCTGTTATTGATAGCATGATTTCGGGAAAATTAAATAACCCATCTGCATGGGTTTTACTGACGGCGTAATTCGAATACAACTGCTTCACAAATTGCATGACAGCACCCTTCGCCGGTGATTTTTGAAACAACAATCCGTTTTTTTTTTCATTTAAAAAAGGCCTCTTCCTTATTACATTCGTCATATTATAATAAGGGGGAGGCCTTTATATCGACTTTTTGTAATCAATTTTTTTTATTGATTTCTATTTTTCTAATGATTTTTTTAAGCAAGCGGTATATTAAATTTTACAAGCTGCTTATATATAAAATCGATAATTTTAGATACAAAAGCATTTACATAGCACAAAATATGTTTTTTGTAGAATATTATTCATGTCCATCAGTATATTCTTATATTTAATCCAGTTAAATTTGGTCAGTTATATATAAATGAAGTATACAATACCGTTTTATGCCTTTACCATTTTCACGTCTTCGGGTAAATATACAGAAATATTCACACAGTGATTTTCTTAAATATATATTTAACTTCGAGGGATACTTGAAAGACAAAAGATTGAAATATTGCACGATGCGACAAGAGTTACCACCTCTCAAAATATTGGTGAAAGGAGCTTTCGATTACCAAATCCATTAGTTCTTTCTGAATTCAATGGAAGCGTACATTTAAGAGGCGATGCGCTAAACTAATGTTATTAAAACTCATAAATCTTAAAATCGTATTGGAGTGAGCATCATGCTATTCCAGAAGACTTCTTGAAAGTGATGACGAAAATAAATCAAATAGAAGACGAGAATTAAGATTGGATACTGGTATGTAATTAAAGTATTAATAGACCTAAAGCTAATTTCTTTCAAAAAGGGATATTTACGTATAATACCGCATGAAACATAAACAAAATCAAACTTATAATAATAACGATATTAACATGTATTTCTTTGCCTCATTAAAAATAATGCTATAACGTAATATCTCGCATACGCGTAACTTATATTAAAAGCTTCTTTACTCTTATTATAATGAGCATTTTAGATAATAATATATGCTAATGATTTTGGTTTTACAGAGGGAGCTAAAAAAGTATAAAACCCTTTCTAAAGAGAATTGAATTGTTAAGGGAGAAAACCATAACTGTCAGAAATAATTAAATGATATTTATTCTTTGTTTGTTCCTTTACGAGTATTGACTTTTACCGTTCTTCATTTATATACTAGTTTTCAGATGAGTTTTATTTTTTTCCAATAACATTTTTTGTTTTTCGTTTTATACACACCTTAATGTATGTTTTTTAAGTATCAGTTTCTTTTTCGCAACTATGCCATGTTTTCAATCGATCGTGCGTGTCTTAAGATGAATTGTCATTTCCATTTTTTTTTAAATACTGATATAATTTATTTTAGACTAATTATGTAGAGAAAAAGTTTGGTTTCAATTATATACGGTAGGTAAAAATCTTCGCATTATTCATCTTGAAAAATACCCTGCCAATTATAAAAAAAATATCATCATATAAAAATACATTGTTTTTCCATTGTTGTGTTACTGAAGTCTGAGTGTCAAAATTTTATTTTCTTTGTTTATAGTCACTTTTTAATAATGTTTCCTAAATTTCAGATAACAAAATTTCGAAAATTTTGAAAATGTTTCTAAAGAAAAAAACAGAAAAATGTCTTTCAGCTTTAAATTTTTATATAACACATGAAATACTTGCCCAATTTCATTATTTTTTTTAATATTGTGTGTGTGTAAAAGAAAAAAAAGTTTCTTGTACAGCTTCAGGATTTATAAAAATATCACTAATTTATAATACATTTAAAAGTAATATAAATCGATTTATTTTTTAGAGTGATATTTGCTTCGATGGATATATATTAAAAATTTTCAGATGAAATTAAATATCCTAAAGACAATTTATTAAAGACGTATGTTAAAAATGCTGTAGAAAATTTCATACGCCTACCTTGAATGAAAGTTTATATATGTATTTTTTTAAGCACGGTAAATTATTGAAAAATCCGTCCTGCGATAAATGGCCTTAAAGTTTTAGATAAAAGAAGGAAAAGACTGATAGTACAGCGCAAAAAGTATTAAATATGATGATGTAATAATAAGTGGTTTGCTTCATTCAATTTACATAACTCTGGAGTATTTTATTAGCAAAAAAATTAAAAAATGCGTTTATTTAGAGTTCAGTGAACACATACATTTATTACACAACTATTATAATTTATGAGAACCCATTTACAGAAAAATCACTTCAATTAAAATCACTTTACAGTTATTTATTGCTATGACTGTTATTTAAGAAAAGCCTTATTGATATTTCTTGAAATAATAATCTAAAAGCATTTATCCATCATAAATCAACATTTCATTTCCTGTTGTAATAGAAATATATACGCAAGACAAACAATCCCATAAATTCGTCATTATTGTGAAATATGTTCATTTAGCAATTAGCAATTTTCAAACTATAAATCATGAAAAGTACTTTTATACTAAGACATTATCGTTATTGCTTAAAAATAACAATTATTGTGATTTATATCTGGTGGTCAATGACACTTCCTGGTTGCAGTGCATTTTAAATTGGAAGGAGGAGATGGAGTCGAACCTTCAAACTAAACGCACGCAGCAGGTCAACCCACTTTAGCTGTGACATTTTTAATCTACGCAACTGGGCATCCACAAAGCCTGGCTTTTGTTAAAATTAACAAACTGTATGCCTGTACCCTCAGGAAGATGTCAATGTGTTTGATTCAATATAATTTTATTTTAATCTCTAGTATATTTATTGACTGTTGACACAACATATACAATTCATCGAACATTTAGAATTTTGATTCCCAGACCACATTTTAATTACAATAAATTACTAATTACTTTCTGAATGACACTTATCTAAGGTAAAATTAAACTCCACAATTTTTTGCACTATCGTAATAGTCTTTTTAAGTTCTTTTTAAATGAATTTATGGACGATTCCTTTCTAAAATTAATAAATAAGGAAAATAAAATCCAGGAACAGAAGATAATCTGGAACAATTTTTTACATTTCGCATTTGTTTCAAAGACCTTATTTCATTTGTTTGGCGTTGTAAGTTTGTTCATCCTCCTACACTGTAAAAAAAATCTGTAAAGTTACTAAAGTTTTTCTAGGAAACTGGGATTCCTAGAACTTTTTATGTAACGGCAACAACAAAAATTCATGTAACAGACATACTTTTGCGCCGAAAATCAAAAAATCTGTAAAGTTACTAAGAATGTTTTAGGAAACTGGGATGCCTAGAACTTTTCATGTAACTGCAACCAGGTTTACAGATAAAATTTTAGTAACATTACTGCAATTTTAGCAGATTCATTTGTAAAGTTACAGATTTCTGTAGCTTTACAAAAACTAGTTTTGTAGATTTGCAGCTTTTTTGCTACAGTTACAGATGAAAGTTTAGTAAGCTTGAAACATTACATCTGTAGAACTGCAGATTTTTTTTTACAGTGTACGTTTTCACGGTATTATTATTTTGCTCTAAAATCTATCGTAATGTATGAAAATACATAAAAAGGCATTTTTGAAGATTTTGCGTTGTTAATTGTGTAAAGAAACACAAAGAAA
The DNA here is from genome assembly GCA_963932465.1 of Maratus speciosus. NCBI lineage: Eukaryota > Metazoa > Arthropoda > Arachnida > Araneae > Salticidae > Maratus > Maratus speciosus. The sequence goes on from OZ010786.1 coordinate 479,902,834, forward strand.
AAAGAATGTTGTAACATTTACTAATTTATAACAGTATTAAAGCTAGAAAAATGTCGATACTAAATCGAATCAGTAAGAAATGTATATAATGGGAAGAAATATTGATTTAATTAAATATCTTTGTGAAGTACCTGGATAAACAGTTTTCAAATGACAAAAATAAATATCTTAAAAGATAAATGACGTACACAGCAATATGTCTCGTGACAGAGAATTTCTGTTGACTCTTTTTTCGAAACACATCATTGTAGTGTCGATAACCACTGAAACATATAAATTTAATAAGACAATGAGGAATTTGTTGATTTGGATAAAGGGTCACATGATTAAGTTGATACTATATAATCTTATAAACCACAAGACACAATAATATATATTTTTTAAGAAAATGTATCTTAAACATTTATTAAAATAAGAATATATTGTTTTAGAAATTGCTAAGACAGATTATAATTGGTTTCTATTACAGCGCTAAAACAACAACAACAAAAAAAAAAGAGTTAAATCTCAATTCTTATAAATTGGCAATTTTTATGAATGCGAAAATATATATTTTTCTTTTAGTAGATAGTTTAAACGGACGCGACATTAGCTATAACTGAGCTATTAATTATAAAACGACCGTATCTAAAAATGAAGCTGTATGTATAGCCTATGTAGGTAGCTATGCAGACATTTACCACTTTTTTCGAATTTAATTTTCGATTATTTATGTCAGAAATTTCTCATTTCCAAGTAACTGGTAATTGTTATTCAGTATCACTGATATTATCGGACCGAGACGAAATCTTCCTGTGCCTTTGCAATAATAATGGTATGAGATCCATTACTTTTACTTATACATGAACCGTTTTACTATTCACAGCTATACAAAAATGCATTTAATGATGTATACACATTATGCATAATTATAATCCTTATAGAGTATTAAAAGCATTGTTTAAAAACAAATAAGTTAATTCCAGTTTCAAACGCCATTTTAAATTCACTTTACCATGTATCTAACGTTCAGGTGTTACATTCGCGGCGTAGTTTCTTACCAGCAGGAAAATACTACCACATCTTAGGCAAACAATTAGGCGTCGATAGACACTGCATATATCATCCCCTTAAATAGTAACCAAACAGCCTGGTGTAGAAAATTCATTGTCATTAAACGTGTTCTTGTTAAAATCCTGCATTCGGCAAACCTTAATCACAACTTAAAAAAATGATAAGATAGTAACGATCAGTCCAACGTAAAATGTTATTTACGCAATATATAGCTTCATATTCAATAAGCCTTTGTATAATACTTATATAAATCATACCTCGAAAACTTTCCATAATTGGGAAGAAGCAATGTTTACTGTACTGAATGAAGTTTCAGAAAATATTCCTTAAAAAATGTAGTACATTTTTTTATAAGCAGATACAAAAGTCATATAAAGAGTATTTTTAAAGTGGTATAAAGTTTTTTATTAACATTTAGTGTCAATGGGGTTGAATGCAGGGCTCGACTAAATATAAATTATTCAGGTAATTATAGTAACGTATGCATACACTTACCGCAATTTTCGACTTTTATGTTTCACCTTATTTATGTCAGAAATTATATATTCACAAGTAACCGATAAATTGTTATTCAGAAAAAGTAGTACTCCCCGATTGCAGTGAATTCTTTGTGTGCCTTTGACAGTAATCAACTATGAGTCGAATCAATTTTACTTGTACACCAATCATTTTAGCTTATAGGAATTTACAAAATTACATTTATTAATTTATATATTATCTATAAATATATTGCTTATATTATAATTAAATATTCTTCAAATACAAATAAGTTCATTCAAAGTTCAAAAGACAATATTGAATACATTTTACCATATAAGAAACGTTTGAAAAGACAAATGAAAATATTAATGCAGATTTTTAAAGAAAAATTCTAAATTATTTATTTCTCGATGCATTTCATTATATCATTAAAAATGAAAAAAAAATTGGAAATGTATTTAGTAGGAGGAAATTTGATACATTGTTGAAGGTCTTTTCACATCAAAGAGAGATATTACTCGAAAAGTAACTAAAATAAAAATGATAAGAAAATATAAGAATAAAAGGATATTTTATTTACTTCCTATAGTCACCTAAGATTAAAAATGTATATTTTAATTTGTATTTAAAGAAATGTGCATCATCCATTGCTCGCTTGTTCTTATTTAATTTGGGAAATGTGCACATTTTAAACGTTTTTCTTTGATGATACATCTAAATTTTTTCAGATATTTTTTTAGTACAATTATAGTCCTTAATAATAAATATTATGATAAGGTAATAAATGTATCCATATAATTCATATAGTTAGCCGCCACTATAAAACAACTGATGAGTGAATGTTATTTATACGTTAGAGGAACTTTATTGTATAAATAACCTTTAATTTCGTAGTTATGACTTCTTCACATCACCTTTATTTGACCTTATGTCTTCACTACTTATTCATAAACCAATAAATGCATTACTTTGAAAATGGATCCCAATGTACGTTGCACACTTCGTTTAGTCTATTATTAGAAAGTCCTTTGAGAAATCGTAAATTTAATTATCTTAGGCTACTTACAAGCAATTCATAGTTGACATTATCTCTAATGAAATGTCGGACAAATGAAAAGATTAATGTGGATTTTCTTCAAGAATGTTTATATAATTAATTTATCAGAATAATTTATTACTGTCTAAAAGAATAATTAAAATTTGTTGCTCAGGGCAACATAAAATAAAATAATTAATGAAAAATATTGTGAATATTAATTTTTTCGTTTCATTTGTTGTAAACTACGTTAAGAAAAAAATACATATATATGTTATGAAAGGATAAAAATTAAATCTAATTTTTAAACTTAATATTCAAAATTTCTAACTTCTGGCCCTAATGTGAAATCTATATGTAAAGATAAGTTTTATCTTTGACATTAATTGATGTAATGAATCTTTAATACCATAAAAAGTTATTTACTTGTCCAAGTATGAAAGTTGATTATATTTAGGCTATAAATTCTAATTACTTTTCCTCAAATTTGACAGTTATTAAATTCGTGATTATATTTAAGTTATATATTATCGTTAATGTCAGAATAACATTACATTTAACCCATAAATTCTAATTAGCTTTTCTCTAGCGGACATTTATTAAAGCATAAATAACCATAAGTGTCATAGGTGGAAATTACCATTTAGTGGTGTAATCAGACTTGAGGCAAGCCTGTTGTATTCACCAGACCACACCTATTAAAGTACATTGAGCCAGTTAAATGAGATGTTCCTCCCAATTGGACCCTTTCGCCCTCTGCTGGAAAATATCGAAAATTCATAACAAAACTCATGTGCTCAGCCTAAGAGCTCAGTTTTTTATAGAATTTAACTTACTCTTATACAATGCTCTCTTTTTAATATAAATAACAGAAAATGTTACCACTGCATCTAAATTAATAAAACAACTATAAGGTATAACTTATAAAATATGCATGGTGTGAAACAAAAAAAATCATTACTCGGGAACTCTGGCCGACACAAGAATGCTCTGTACTGTCGAATGATTAAATAAAAGAAGTTCCTATTCAAATAATTTCAATTCTCCAGCTTCACTTAAGTGAAATTATTCAATGCATCTAAAATTGTGACTGAAAAGAACACCGGAATCGACCTTCATATTTTATACACACACACAACATATATATATATATATATATATACATATATGCATAATATGTAGCCCAAAAGCAAAAAATGTAATGAAATTTCAATAAAAGTGGGTGTTAAAAGAAAAGAACACATTTAAAAATCTTTAAACATGGGAAGCAAGAACTACAAACACAATTTGCAAAATAGAGATAGCTCCTAGTTATTTGACAGATCGGAGTGGCAAATAACTATAAAAAATATGTGTTTCATCACTGGTTCCGCAAGTTTAGGTTTTCATTATATTATTTGTGTGCACATTAGAGCTGCGTAGCACCTGGTATACAAAACCGATTTCTTTTTTGACACATTTCAAAATCTATATATGTAAATGCCGATTTCTGCGTGTATGTTCCTTATACAAATCTTCAATTTCAGACCGATCTCTACGAAACTTGATTTACATACATTTCAGAACGTATAATAAGTCCTTGTCAAGATATTATCACGTTACTTTTTACCCCTTTTTTTCAATCACCTTCCATAGTTTAACATTATAGATTTTTTTTTTCTAATTTAATCATTTACTTCGTGTTGCCACACCCTAAAAAGACGTTCAGTATTTTAAAAAAAGGATAATACGTGCACTTTCTTAAGCCAATTCTTTTATAAGCCAATAAAAATTCAGACTCAATCAGTATATTTTTGCATTTTCAAAATCGATGTCATTCTAAGTAGAAAATGCACATTTTCTCATCTCCAAAATAAAAACATTAACTATAAGTGCGGTAAAATGATGCAGTACCTTAATTTAAATGTTTTTGAAATTAAAACATCTACTTTAATATAGACATTTTCAATTTCATTAAATCAATTTAGGAATAAGAAAAAAATTCTAGATATGGCGTCACATTCTATCAAATCTTTTCAGCGTGTAGTCAAAATTCACTTTAAATTAATGACTTCTGTATTTTGTTTATTACTTCGAATTTATATTACAACTATATCTTATAAGTTATGCGTTATAGCTAAGTGTTTTATTAATTTTGATGCGGAGGTTACATTTTCTGTTATTTAAAGAGCAGTTATTTCTTTACCAAATAAATTTCATGACTGGTGTTACGACTAAAATTTTATGGAAAATGGCATCATTTTCATCAAATCATAGAAGACTTATTTTCTATTAATGAAAAATTTAAGTTTTCGTTTAAATGTAGGGTTTTATAAAGAGTGGAAATCCGCCTCATCTAATCCTCTCATGAAAGCTTATAATTACGCATAAAGTGATGGCTTGAGTTTTAAGCAACGTCAAATAAAATTTCAGCAAATGCTAACGCATTTGGATGCATTTATTACATTTTATCCTGCACTGCAAGGGAAATAGTATATTTGTGTTACACGTGCCAATTTATGTTAATGTATTTTAATTTAAAAAATGGAACATTTTACCATAATAGAGGCAAAAGAACTTCCTTTTTTCTGAGTTTCAATTTTGCGAGTTCCAAATTAAGAGTAAACAATGTGAGTTTTATCATAAATCTCAAGTTAAAGCTGTTCATAAACGTCAAAGTAAGGCTGTTCTGAAATCCAATAGAGCTACTTTCTGAAATATTTTTTAATTCATTTTTGAATAATTTATCCATTTATTTTTCTTTTTTCGAAAACACATCAAAGCGACAGGTGTCCTTATTCAAAAACTATGTAATCGAAAGATTTTTCTATTTTTTAGTATAAACGCAGAAGATCTTTCATAAAATACTGTCGAAATTGGCAGTTTGAACAAAATTTCCGGACGCAATAAACGAGAAAAACCGGTCGTCACGTGACCACAATTGCTCACAACTCGTTCAACATTTTGGATATATGATGTCATATTCCTTAATAATGTCAAAATTTAAAATAAAAATATCACTAATACACCTAAAGACTCTTAAAGACATATTATATCGTATTGTATATTTATATTCCTAGTATAATATATGATTGAAATATATATATATAATTATATAAGGAATTTATTATCAATATTTAAATATAAATCATTTTTGCTATTAGCAATATTTTAGATTATTCTGCAATATAATCCCGGTTCAATTATTTCATTTTAACTTCCTGTTTTTCTGGAGGGATGAGAGGAATTTTCCTGAAGTTAATACTGCATTATATAACATAAAATGACGAAACGACTGTTTAACATAACCCACCCCATTTCTTCGTTTAAATCGTCACAGAGTATTCAGTAGCAAATATATTATACGTGATTTTGTATAAGCAATATTTTAAAGCTGTTATCTACATGCTGATAGACAGATAGAAGGCTTATATTAACTTTACATGAATGAATCATTATTTATTCCAGTTTAAAAAAGCATTATCATACAGTTACAATAATCACATTTAAATCATTTTAAAATATATTCCAGAGAAACAAACAAACAAACAAACAAACAAAAAAACAGTTCTGTAAGCATTTTCAATATCTATCTCTATTGTTTTCATCATTACATCATTTACGTCTGAATATCGAGAAATGATTGAACAATTGCTATGCAGCATTACATTATATTAATTTTAATTTTCTGAATTTTATTTTTTAGCTATTTTCTTTGTTGTACAATGTTTAGCTATTTTTATATTCCGATTTGACGACTCATCTGAATTTTCGTCTAAAATATCAAGCCTTCATTTAATTCGTCTATTTTTAAACACTAAGTCACATATTTCTTGATTGTCTGTTGATTTAGAATTTTCGAAAATGTATATTTCACGAGATATATCAGGGGATAAATCACTGCAAAAATTATTTTCCATGACATTTTCTTCATCTCTTACTTTACCAGGACCAGGTGGAAAGCAAACACTTTCTGGAACACACAAAAAATTATTCCAATGCAATTGTTCAAAATATAACCCAAAACTTGATTTACAGTTACAACGTTTCAAGCCACATTGTCCGAAAAATCGAAATATATACAACGAATAAATAAAACAAAAAACTACTACAAATGTATCGTTTTGAAAAAGAGAAAAAAAATCTGACAAAGTAAGTATGAGATTTTTTGATTAACACTCCCAGCTAAAAATTCCTAGAAATGAAAAAACAATATTTCCGAGAAGGTTTAAAAAGAGATTTGCAGAAAGCGTAACAAAAATACTGTTGGACGTCCGAAATTGTTGAGTTCCAGATCGCTGTGAAAGTGACAAATGCTCAAATGCCCTCATTTTAGGAAGTAAAATTTCGTTTGGTAATTGCGATTATTGTTCTATAATTAAGTCCTGATTGAGGTTGTTTTATGTATAATAAATAGTTAAAAACGTATTTTAACTACAGTATATGATTTGTATTAATAATATGTTTTTCGTATGTTGTTAAAAATGATAAATTTCGTTATTTTAATACGTTTTAAAAAATTAGAAAACTCAAATGGAACTTTTTTAAAAACAATAAGTAATCCCGTAAAATCAAAATGCTAATAATGTGAATTTTATATCAATATATAAAATATTTCTTTAGACAAAAAATCCTAAAATAATGTTTTCAAAATGGTAGAAATGCCGCTAATGGGTCAAAGTTATAAAACTACAAAACGCTATAAGATAAGGCATTTCCGATTTCATTTTTTCTTTCAACGTTGAAAACATTTTTATGAAACTTTCAATGCTTATCCGTCTCTAAATTTGTGTAGAAAAGTGTTATCACTTATTGTTTAAAAGAAATAAGCTATCATACAAATGAAAACAGCTTATAAATAAAATCCTTCGAACTGTCTTTAATGTATATCTTTTTGAAATTTCGATGCTTTTTTTTTCAATTTTTCTATTAGTTTAAATTTGTGCAGATTCAGTAAATTGATTCAGAGCTCCTTTGATAAAATGTACACGGACACTTCTAAAAATAAAAATAAAACTATTAATGAAGTTAACATGAAAAGGGTTGTGGCAAATTATTTCCCGGGTTTCTTTGAATATATAAAAAAATCATTTAAGAAATTTTGGTATATGTTTGATCTCGAAGCCTCTCCCGAAATTAAAGATGCTTTTAAACACTAAAATTAATCCTATTAATATGGATGAAGCCTCAGGAGTTTATATGATTCCATTTATTAGGGCGGGGGGAATCAAAAATCATTATATAGGTATAACCCAACGAAAATCCAATATCAGACGTATTTACAATTATTTATAAGATAATCCATTGGAATTTATTTAAGAGGTTCGGCAGTTTGTAACGATATATTATCTTTTCGTGTCCCGAATTTATGGGTTGAATCGTAGGACAACTTACGGCGTCGCGACATAGAGGGAACACCAGCAATCACGAAAATGTAGGGCGCGTTATATGATTACTTGTTTATATTCGATGATTTTTTTTCCTTTTTTCACATGCATTGTATTTGTAATTTTTTGTTATACATTCTGATAACGTCTCAGTGAAAGAGTTTAAACATGTCAATATAGATTGTTAATTTACTTTTAATGTGTTTTTATAACGTCTTTTAAGCAAATACATATTTTAATATTATGATATGGTTATTAGTGTATGTAATTTTGACTTATTACTTGTACTTTTTTACATTTATATGAGATTCATTTTGAAAATACAAATTTTATTTTAATTCAAAAATTTATTCTTTTTTTATTTCATTTATGGATAAAAGTTATTTTACATAAACAGAAAATACAGCGATTTACCTTATAATACAGCGTATAACACTCCCCAGTGCATAACTTGCACCTACAATTTCAAAAAATAATTTCTATTTTAGGTATTCTATTTTTCTGTGTTACGTGCAACTCTCCTTTTTTGCAAAGGGACATTAGGATATATGTCGCATGAAAATACAACAAAAGACATTAAACATTATAATAATTAAAACAAATATAAAGGTCATAAGATGAAAAATCAGGACACACGACACTTGAAATCAAACCTCCCTGCTTGAATTATCCTAAAGTGTTTGGAATCGTAATCTTGTTCTATCAAATAATCATGAAATTTTTCTCTTGTTCATTAATATTGAAAACTCAATTCTTATGTTTAATTGTTAAACTTTCTATTTTATACCTGACGTATAATGCGCACCTATAAATTTTGATCATTTTTCTGTTTTCTAAAGTGTGCTTTATACGCCGGAATATGCGGTAATTGTTTTGGGGGAAGGCAAAGTACGAGCGTCAATAAAATGTAAACGTAAAATTTCGATTTGAAAATAACTGAATTAATGAACAGAATAGGTGATATAATATTATTTTTTATGTAATCGACTGATTACAAAACCGTTTTTTCAGGCGGTTAAATAATGCTTAAATTCTAAAGGAATAGAAAAAGATAAACTCCTTTTACTATTACAAAGAATTATAACTAAAGAAACAATTCATGTGGTTTCCGTTTTGCTGTACCTTTTGGTTCTAAAATTTTTGCATCATCATTCATAATACCCCAACGTCTTTGGTTTTAGTTATCCTCACTAAGAGATATTCTATTTTTAGAATATAAGATACAACACATCATGGGCTAAATATTCGATAGCTCATGTGTTTATTGGATTTAAGTTCGCAATATCATCAATAGTGAGTATAGCAAAAGCATCAGTAACATATCTAATCCAGAAGATTAATAAAGAAATCTATAAGTATGATATTTGGTTGGGGTACGGAAAGTGTCGGGAAACTGGTATGGAGGCCATCATGTGTCAGTCAAGAATGCGTACAAGTAAAGAAAACGAACTTTAGATACTTCAAAAGACTAAGAAAAAAAAATCAGCTAACCTCTATTTCTTATATTAGGTAGATATAATATGAAACACTACTTATTACATTCTCCCCTGTGTTGGAATTTCTGAAACATTTTGATCATAACACCTAGAACCCAAAACCACCCTCAGTAAAAAACTTTATCTATATATCTACATCATTTTTATGGATCGATAACTTCCATAATTCTGCACAAATTTCTTTCAAACTGATACAGAAAATCAAGGGGCATAAAATCTCGGTCAAGTTTGTTAATGGGCAAAATCGGGCAAAGCAGGGGGGGGGGGGGGATAGGGAGAACCGTAAAAAACCCACAACTTCTTATTTATAATACATATCGAATCAGTTTAAGGTTATTATTACTTCTAAAAAAAGTGCCAAAAAATTATGTATGACAGTTTTTTTATATCATTAAAAATTGTCTCAAGGGGCTTAAAAATAGGGTTTTGGGGAGAAAAAAATTCACAATTTCATCAATTCTTAAAATATCAAATCCAATTAAATTTATTATTAATGCCTCTTAATATTATGTACAACTTTTATATTGACACGTTTTGGTAGGACCAATTCGCACCGCAAAAAATAAAATAAAATAATATAAATAAATAAATAAAATGCAAAAAGGAAGGGGGGGGGGGTTGAAAAAGTAAAAAATCTATAACTTCGCCAATTCACAATATATAAAATCCGCATGAATTTATTATATATCTACTTAATAATATCTACAACCTACCAATTCCTACCGCAAAAACAAATTAAAAATACATAGCGTTTGAAGGAAAAAATCGACGTTTTTAGAATGTACTCAAATCATTATTTTCTGACTCATTTTTAAATCCATTTTTGAGTTCAAGCGCATGCAATTGGTAGGTTCTCTTATTCAGAAAATATATAATGCACCGCAATGGTCGATATTTTGATAGATGCAGAATATATTTCAAAAAATGATGTCAAAGTGGTCACATTGCACCGAATTTCTAGAAGCGATTGCGTTGGAAACGAAAAATATTGTCCGACTGAAAAAATGTTTATAAATCAAGTTCTAATTAGTTGAACGAAAAATAACATCACAGGTCGCTTATAAATCTCTTCAAAAATCTCGTCAGCAAGTCTCATGTTTTTTTTCTTTTAAAAATGAAACTGAAAATTTGTCAGGAATTTTCGAGTTGTTGTGCATGGGAAAGTATTTTTTCCAATTACCTCTTTAACATGATTCTGATAAAACCAACTCTTATATAAAAATAAAATTAAAAACTCATCAAAAGATGCCCGATAAAATTGTTAAAGTGGGTTTATCTCTAATCATGATTTAGTTTTTGTTGTTGAAATTAGTACTTCACTTCAAAGCCTACCGGCACCTGTAGGCAGAGCCGGCAAGATTTTTTCGTTTTTTTTTTTTTTTAAATGTTTCAAATTTGAGCAGTGCCTTTCCTCCAATTTTTCTTTAGTTAATGTTGCTACGTAACGTTTGTATTGTCATGGAGGAGGACAATGTTTTTTTATGAGTATTTAGCATACTTTCCGGTGATATGAAAATTTTTTCTCATGCCGTAATTAACAGTTTTATTCTGCATGTGTAGGAACCTTGAAAGAGAATGATTTCATAATTCATATTGTTCCGAAATCACCGATGATGGATATAATTTACAACACTTTCCCATCATCCTACAACTTTTTATGTCATTCTTACAAATATTGTTTTGTTCGCATCAAATATTTAAGAGATATTCTTTATGTTTAATAAAAATCAATAATTATATGCGTTTCATAATAATTGGTTGCGCGATCGAAGGCCGTATTTCTTGATCATACATAGTCAAGCTGAATGCAAAAAAGATTGTCCAACTGGTGCTGACAACATCTTTCATTTTCCGAAAATGAATTATGGATTTTTGATGAAAACAATTTTAAATATCTTAACGATTCTTTTTATAATTATTGTGCATACTTTTAAAATTATTATCTTATGTTATATTATTTTGTTTACTTCCATAACTGAAGTTTTAATTCTCGTTTTCCCAGGTATTTTGTTAGGAAAATCATGACCGCCTAACCGTTGGTTTTACGAGATAGTTTATGGCTTTATGATTTATTATTATGACTCTTGGAAACAGGCAGACAAGGTTGGGCAGCATGAAGAAGAAAGACGTGATAACATAAAACCTTAGAAATTTAGTAGGGTTCAAGTGTCGAGATGACTGTTTGTGTTCATGCTCACGTGACTTTCCGTGTATGGAGGAGGGGTAAATGCCCTATTTCGCCCCTAGTCATGCACTGTACAAACCAACACAGAGCGATTTCATTGGAATTCGTTGAAAGATCTATCACTTTGCATTAAATAATCATTCAGAGAAGTATTCAGTTCACGTTCAGTATTCGTTCAGAGTTGGAATGGGAATTATATAATCATTCAGCGAAATGCGGAGTTTCAGTATTCGTTTAGAGATTAACTGAAAAACTTCACAGTTCGTCGTTCCTAGTTAATAATATACGTTTTAAAGTAGTTTTTACGTTTAAAATTAAAAAAAAATGTCTCATCTCGCATCTATTAGTTCTGCAATCCATTATGGAGATCTGATTAATTTTTCGTTGAATTTTCATCAACTGACTTTGTATTCACTGATTATTCTGAAACGCTGATTCAAGTGCTAACTTTTAATTGTTAGGGATGACTTAATCCAGAAAAAATGAACTGAAGTTTTACAGAGCTTTTAGCTCCAGTGAATTTCGGTGGTCCACAAATAAAAACTTTTACACGGAATTTTTTACTCGATTTTCAGCTTAAATATATGCCTCTTTCCAATGGATTCCAGGCAAAGCTTTTGGTATCCTATTTTTCTGTCTTGTTATTTGTTTGTATTTAAAATGCTTAGGGAGTATATCGGCTGTGTGAGGGAATTGTTCTTCTTAAATATTATTATTATTATTTTAAGTCAGGTGTTTTTCTTCATATATAAATGTGTGCTATAAAAGAAACAACTAATTGTAATTTATTTAAAATTAACAATCTGCTTTTCGCAAAGTCGGATTATTTTGCTATTGTGTATCTTAATTTTAATCAGTAATGTTTATTTTTCACACGATGCCTTTGGATATTTTCTTTATATGTAACTATATATAGATATATGTTTCAGGTAATTTTATTTATGTTATTCCTTTAATGAACTATCGTCCACATCTATGCACTGAGTTGATTTATTATTTCCGTTAGTCGATTTTTTCAAGATAACTGATTTTGATTTTCTAAAAATGAATATAATTTCTACAATTACTCTATACGACGGATAACTTTGTTAAAACACAGCAAACTTGGATACAAATTTATTTTTGATAGGTTTGATTTTTAAGAAAACTTAATTACTCTATTTATTATTGCACTATGACCTGCTATCATGCATTTATTCTTTTATTTCTATAACCTGCGTAATTTATACCCCGAGAAGTTTCGGGCAAGACTTGTCCTTACATCACATACTTCATTTCGGGAATTAATTAATTAGGATCGGTAACCTAATGAAATTGATTTGCCTAAAACCCACCAGCAAAAACTTTATTGGGCTATTGACCTGACAATTCTTACCAACGTAGTTTGCATGCCTTAGACGGTCATTAACATCCGGTGAATTGTATTCCAGTTTATATTTCGTTGACAATTGTATAGATTAATTTCTTATGCATTATTTCGCATTTAATATATTCTAGTACCTTTAAATGTATTTATTTTTAAATAAATTAAAGTATTAACGTTTTAACAGTTGTTATAACCATCATTTGAGGGATAAATCTTTCCCCAAAACTTTATATATTAGTAAACAAAACTTTATATATTAGTAAATATTGATTATCAACTCCTGTTTCAAAGAAAATATCTATAATCCAAAAAGAAACACTTTTGATGTATATATTCCTTCAATTCGTCTCTAGTATATAAATTCTGGATTTACCCTTTTATTTTCAAATCTTCCTTTAGTTTAATTAGCCGTACAAAAACTTCGAGAATTTCTTGAAATTTCTTGATGCGGAAAGAAAAGTTAATGATTCTGCCTTAATCATTCAAAAGCTAATTAAAGAATGTTTAAGAAATTCATAATTAATTCGATTTCGTCTTTTCGATACTTGAAAGGTCAAACGTAGGACTTTCTAAAGAAGATTTATTTATGTAAGTCTCTGTTTTGGCATGTTTAAAGTTAAGTTATTTGGAAATGCAAGATTTATAATTTAGCTTAGAAATTTCACTCATAATCCAAAAGTACTGCATTAGTCCTTTTTTAAAAAATAAAATTTATTTCTTACTGGTCGTACATGATATATATTGCAGGGCTGCAGGATTTAGTAATATGAAAGACTATCTACTTTTCTATAAATTATTTCCTTCAGAATAGATCCTAAAACTTATGCAGGTAGTTTTAAATAATTTAATTAGTGTTTTTCAAACTTTAGTCTAGTTTTCGTGTGATAGAAGATTATAAACAACCACAAAAATTAACAATGACAGTATTTAATTGAAATTTAACTAAAAGCTAAACTACCTATATGACTAATGTTCATAGACTAATATATAAAATTGCAATCAGTTTCAATAGATTATAGTTTGGATAGTTACATAACAGCCCATATATATTTTTTGATGCAGTAATCAATAATAAATGAAATTTAAAATGTGCATCAAAAGGTATTTTAAAAGATCTTTTAGGGAATCCATCGTTAATTTAATGGACATTTTGATACTTTAAGATTCAAGCACATAGATTTACTTAGAAGATTTATTGCAGAAAGTAGCTATGCCATTTTGTAAAATAAACTGTTTGAAAAAATAGTATTGAGTTTTTAAAATTCTAATATTGAAAATACTTATGTAATTGTTCAGTGCAACTCAGCAATGGGAAACACTTTATATGCATCTATTTTATATTATTTTGTATTTAAAAGTTTCTAGATTTTTAAGATTAATGAGGAGATTAATTAATTCCAGGAGATTAATGTGAAAATTCTGAAATGTTTTAAAAGTGTCTTTTAGTTCAAAACACAATCAATGGATTTGAGACGTACAGTTTAAAAATGTTAGAATGGTCAATAGAACTGTTAAAGATGGTCCAAAGTTTTTACCTTTAATTTTGTTCAACTGTTAAAACGCCAAATAAATGCTTTGTGTCTTGAGATTGCAAACTTATTTTGAGTATTATTACAGTTTGAGAGAGTGCAGCGTCATTTGTCCGTTATATTTGAACTAAAACAAGTGAACGCAGAAAAAAAATTGACTCACATTACACTACAGCAACTTTAACTTCAGTAGTTGTCACTATTTCTTGTTCACTTATTTCTTGATGAATTTTAAACTTTTAATATTTCTTTTTGTTACTCTGTAGATAGACTATTTAAATGAGTTTTTCGCAAAAAAGGAAAATGTTGATTGACATATTTTTTTTCTTCAGATTTTTGAGTGAGAAAATACTGAATTTAATTAATACTACAGATGTTTAAAAAAAATAACACATTTATTTCAATAATAACGGTTATGTTCGCGTTTTTGACATACTCATTTGAAATAAGAAGTAAACTTAGACAAATCTTTGACGGAAAGAAATCAATCCTAAAATAATACTATGAGTTTTACGCGACTTATAATTCTTATAATTAGAAATAAGTTTAGGTAAAATAAAATCGTTCTACATATTCACAAGCGACTTTTGATAACACTGCGTACTTTAACAATCATCGAAAATTTAATAAAACTGATAGATACGTTCGGAATGCATTTTGGAAATGATTGTCTATGTTATAAATTGATATAAGTATCCTGTATTACGCTATCCATTTTACATAAACATTGTATATATTACCACTTATTAATGACAATGAAATAACACATAACATTATTTCGTTATCACAAAGCATTGCTCTTAAGCAGTAATTAAAATAGTTGGAACAGATTATAAAAATATTAAAATTTCACAGTCTGTTTGATGCAAGGACAGGAAGATGAAAAGATTCATTTCAGAGTAAGGCGGGAAATTGATTGAGGAAACGTTTAAAAAAAGCGACTTTATTTTGTTTTTTCTAACTTATTTTTCCTTAATTTGCTTTTACAGATGTGATTTTTACAGATTTAAAAAATCATGAATTTTTAGGATTAGATGCCTTTTTTTTTTAATTAATGTGGATATACATAATTATCTTCCAATAAGCTTTCTACTTTTTTTTTTGAAAAATATCATGTTAATTTCTAATTAAATAATGATTACAATGATTACTAGAAAGATAGCCCGTCCAAAATGACGAATAATGAAATATAAAGATATATGAAACACTTGATAAATAATGTGTTTTAATCTCCCATATTTCGCAGTGATAGATGAAAATAACACATTTTAAAAACGGAACACATTTATGAAAAACTATGTATGCAATGAATACATTAAAAATACAATTGAAGGATAAATTAAAATTTGACCACAAAACTTCATGATGTGCGATGTGTTTTTTGTAAAAACTCTTTTATTATTTAAATGCTAATCTTGCTCTTCAGTATTATAATACAATGATTATAATAATTAAAGAAGTTAAACATAACTTACATAATTTTGCTGTCACAAGCCCACGGTCATAAAAGGTTTTATTATGCAAAATATTTTATAAAGACATTACAGTTTGGCATCCAACTAATGCAAGTTTAGTAAGATAAACAAATTATCCATGTTAAAGATAATAATTAAGAATATAATTTCATCGGAACTTAGGACTTAGCGTATCAAAACGGTTTGGAAAAGAAACTTTAATAGGCATTTTTCTAATTAAAATTTTTTGTACAAATTATTCAAAAATCAATCTATAAGTTATTCATTTCCACTTATGTAATGACCCGGCAGTAGTACACAACCGAAATTCTCTGTTACAATCTCTCTATCTCAGATATAAGGAGGTTGTTATATTTGCATTTTGATTAACAGAAGGATAAAAAGGTGAAAAGTTGAACAATATTTTTAAATAGTTCTTATATATTTAATTTCACAGGAAGGTAATTAGGCGCAGGGATTTGATTTAGGAAGGAATTCTTTATGATATTTTATTGAGAATCAGCTATTTATTTTTATTCATTTTGCAAAAAGTATATTAGAGAAATATGAACTTAAAAACAAAACTTTATTATGACGTTTGATGTATTTGACGTGTAGAAATTTTTTTTTAGATATTTTATTTATTTTATTACGGTTTTGGCCTTATACGTCCCAGAAGGCAATTGTTAATCTATTCACAGGATATTTAAAAAATAATTTCTGCCAAACACTTATGCTAGTATGTTTTAATACGAAAACTACCACAAAGAAACATTAATATAAAGTGAGGTACAATTGAAAATCAGTAGCCAGTTCTGGCTCGTAATCAAATGGTTAAGAATTTATTATAAGAATAAAGTTTAAACATATTTTAAATAGAATTTAAACGAAATATAATACATGAACTTATGAGAAATGTCTCGTTTGTATTTCAATAATAGAATTAATTGTTATAGGTAAAATAAGATAACATAGAACATCTTATCTTATTTTTCTAAAATAAGAAAAAAATAGGAAAATTTTCTAAGTGATACGTTTAAATAAACAATGTAAATAGTTACAATTTTAGTCCGAATTAACATAGAAACTCTGAAAACTGTATATTTTAACATTTATTGTTAGAATTACCGTAAACACGAAAATTTGAAGAAATAGAAAATACAAATTGTCTTATCAAGTACCAAATCATTTAGACAGCATATAAAATATCAAGATAGAAAAAACCTTACATTACTTTCTTGACCTTGTCTAAATACATTTTTTAAATGTGTATCTGCTAGCTTTATTAATATAATTATCTTCTTATGTGCTGCCCATTCTAATTATAAGTTAATATATTAAATTCCAATTACTTAGCGACAATGTAAATAGTACATAAATTAATTTTGCAGTTATAGTTCTTTTGATGTAAGCAGTTGTTTAATTAGCAAATGCAGATTACAAGAGTATTAAATTTTGTCATTTTTTTTAATGGAAAGTAAGGAAGATTTATATTATTTTTTAAAGAGTATTTAAATAATTAGTTTGACATAAAGCTAGGACGCTGCTAGAGGAAGCGGTTTAGAAAAGAAACTTTAATGAGATTTCACTGTTTAACATAAATTTTCTTGAAACATTTTATGCTTGTTATTTTGTGGCATTAAAGAATCATAATTTTTTTAAATGCAAATAATGAGCTACAAAACCCCCTCAGAAATATTTAAAATATGTATTCTATATCAGTGTATCATAGGAAATAAAATATGATTAAAACGAGGTTATGAACTTCCCGATTCCGGCAAACCACTTGGCCATTGTCAAGGGATATGAAAAAATATATAATATCTCGAATTTTAAAAAGATGAAAATGGAGAGAAATAAGCAAGGAGAAATCTCTCCGTTTTCATCTTGTTTGAATTCGACCTTTCGATTGTTCATTCTTGATATCCCTTGACAATGGCCAAATGGTTTGGCCGAAACTTTCAGAAAACTTTTAATATCATTTTACAGTTTTAAATGTTTTGTATATTTAAAATGTTATGTATATTTTATTTCCCATGATAGAATAATAGAGTATAAATATTGTACATATTTCTGAGGCGTATTTTTTAGTTCATTATTTGCCTGTTACTCTCAGTGTGAAGTCCACTTTTTGAGGTTTTAGTTACTAGTTGCTGCTGCTTTTTATTTTGTTATATATTTGATGTGCTGAGTAGTATTTAATTCATTTCAGAATAGGTGATGAGAACATTTAATCAACTTTTAAACACAGTAGAAATAAACTAACACGGTGAAAAGGTTTTTTGTTGTATCTGAATCAGAGAATATTGTATTGTTGAACAGTAATAGATCACATTTTTAGATATATAGTGCGTCTCAAAAATATATGGACAGGAGATTTTTGAAATAACAGTTCAAAAAATGAAGCCATAATCAAGAAAATATAATAAGCATATGGAATTATAATACAAGTGTATGACAACAAAGAAATGCAGTATAGGCTATACAGAATTTTTGTAAAAAAATAAAAATCAAAATAGGCTGTCTCAAAAATATATGGATTTTTCGAGTTTATTGCATTTAAATTCGAATTTCGGATCCGTTCCTTTAATTATCTTGAAAACCGTATCAAGCAAGCTTCAAACTAGTGTTTGGAGAATGTGTGGCTGTAAAGAGAACCAATTGTGCTCTACGCTTTACTTTAATTCCTGAATAGCCGAAAATGGACGAACATGAGCATATACAGCTCGTGCAATTACTCCCCAAAGGTTTTTAATTGGATTTAAGTCAGGGCTGATAGCTGGCCAGTCTATAACAGTTACTTGATTCTGCGTAAACCAAGCTGTTGATGAATGACATATGTGAATCGACGCATTATCCTCTTGGAATTTTCAGTTATCCCTTCCAAAAATGTTTCCAAATGGAAGTAGATTGCTTTTAAGGACATTTTAATAATCCTCGGAGAACTGTTGACCATTAAGAGAAGCAATATTCGTTGTTTCATTGAAACAAATCGCGCCCCACACCCTGAGAGAATCCCCTCCTTGTTGTCAACTAATGAACTTCTAAAATTCTCGTCGCAGATCATGCCGATGGTATGCCTAGCCATCAGGGCTATCCAAATTCGTTTTGTTTTCGTCACTGAAGAAACACTTAACAATTCATCTTCCCAAGGCTTGTGTTTTTCAGTTCAAAGAACGAGTGCATTTCTATGGTGCACTTTCAACATAGATTCCGCGCACATTCTGCGATATTTATGAATTTTGCTTGCCCGTACGCAACGGTGAACAGTAGATCGCGTAATAGGAAAAGCTAAAGTCTTCGAAATTTCACGAACAAACTTCTTTTGGGTTGAAACTGCTCGAAAAATCTATGTGTCTTGTCGTATAGAGTTGATTTTTTTGGTCGACCTGAATGTTGTTCTGCAATCGCATTGTCACTTTTTGATAAAATTTCATAAATTTAGTATGTGTTACTCTTTATTTGTTTAGCAATATCAGAAATTTTAACATTTGAGTCTTTAAACTCCAAATTTTAGCTGTATCAGCAGCAGAGAATTGAACGTTGCGAGGCATTTTCCCACTATTCGATAATTGAAGAATGAGCAGTGATTTTATATTTTGCAGTGGGTACTTTACATGTACAGAACGCAGAAAATGCAATTTTTTTTGATACGGTGGAAATAAAATCAATTCTCTTCATTGTCCATATATTTTTGGAACAGCTTATTTTGAATTGAACTTTTTTTTTACAAAAATTCTGTAAAACCTATACTGTATTTCGTTGTTGTAACAAATATATATTATAATTATATGTGCTTATTATTTTTTTCGTGGTTATGGATTCATATTTTGAGCTGCTATTTCAAAAAACCGCTTGTCCATATACTTATGAGACGCACTATAGTAGTCTTATAATGATAAAACTAGCTGATAGTGATTTAAAAGATATTGTGTGTTAGAAGTTGTTCAATATAAATGTATGGAATAAGACATTTTAATACTTTTTTTTTCTTTTGTAATTATACAAGTATTTTTTTTTTTTTAAATCAGAATCGTATTAGCTACTCGAAATTCACATTTGGATATTTCTTACAGAAATATTGTACCAAATGTAAATATCAAACATTGAGGAATTAAAAAATATTTAAGCATAAAAAGCAAAATTACATTAATTTTGTAAGATTAACTGTACGGATATTTTAAATAAATGTTGATGTTAGCCATTTATATAGTTATTTTTAATATGATTTTCCTTTTACTTATAAAATAATATGTTCTATTCCAGTTACTTAATGGCAATGAATGAATAAAATAAGTAAATTTCATTTCAAATACCTCGTTCGTAAGCCGTTGCATCTATTATATTAAAGTCTGATTTTCTGTTTGTATTTCACAATTTTTGTTACAAGAATACATAACGCAATACCATAAATTACCAATTGTTGTCTCTATGGACATTGGATAACATTGAAGCTCTGAGAATTTAAAAATTTGAATTAATTTCTGAGATTATATATACATATATATTTTTTTTTTAATGATGTTTTTCTAACGATGCCAAGTAAATTACTGTATTTTGAAAACAAATGAATGAAAATAGTAAATAATGGAATGTCGTATTCACTGATAAAATATATCTTTCTGGCATCTAGAATCTAAATTGTGCTCTAGAAAAAATATTTCCATGTCATCCCTACAAATTCTACTTCCCTTTTCTAAAGAGTTATAGAATCTCCTACAAGAATTCAAGAAAGATTTCTCGTGGTCATATATTTAACCCTTAAATGCGCGATTTTTATTTTGTTTCGAAAAAATATATATATGATTCGCTGTAAGGTGTATCACACAGGAAAAATAATGATAAAAATCAGAGATACATTTTTCATATAATACGTCAATATTTCCTTCTGTTGCACATCTGCAATACCAGTTAAAATTACTGTCGTGTGGCTGTTTTACGCTAAAATTTTGTAAATTTGTAAATATTTTAATAAGTATGTCTCCAAATACCTTATTTTATATAATTATTTATTTTGTAAAACTTAACCTTTAACTTAACCTCAGAGAATCTGACTTTACACCAGGAACTTTCAGTGCTTAATTTCGCTTTATTTAAATGCGGAATGTCTGTTATTAATGAAAGCAAATATCGCAATTTTAATTTTCTGGTGTGAATTAGGTTTATACGAATAAAAAAATCTATTAAATTCAAAAACCTGTTGTTTGCATATATGCAAGCTGCGCAGTAAAGGGATAAAAATCTTTGCAAATAGATGCGAATAAAAGAGGTTAGTTTTAGTAAATATAATTCTATTCTATGAAAACATTCCAGAAACCAAGCGATAATTTCTCGGTACTGAAACGATTCATTATCGTTTCCTCATCCCTAAAACAGGAAACTAGAAATTCTACATAATTTCGTCTATTCAGCTTGGTTGTTTACCCTTTTCCCATAGATCGGAAATCTATATTTATTGTTTAGGGATTCATAAAAAAGCTACCGATTCATATAGGTGGAAGCGGTATAATTTTTACTGAATGTGTTATCCGAAATGATTAACAGATAGGGGAGACTAGGCACGGTTGACCATACGGGAGGTATAGCCCACCCATCAATTTTCATATTTAAAAGAAATTCAGATTTTTATCAATAGGTGTCAACCAAAGCTACTGGAATGCTCAAACAACAGTCTTCGTTTCATAGAGATAATCGAAATAGGTGTGGAAAAAATCAATTGTGAGGCGTTTTCAACCTAAAAGTTGTGTTTTTTTAAAGTATTTTGTAAGCTTTTCTAAAATAGATTATATCATAGAAATTTGAGTAAGCAGGTTTAAAGTAGTATAATTCCGGGATTTATGCGGCACATTTTTTTGAAGTTGTGTATAAAGTCCCATGGTGGACATAAAATAAAAATAAAAAATCATGCTGTGCTATTTAATGTTAAATATACAACGCGTGTACTGCGACAAAAAATTTCAAAACAAATTATTAATATTTTTTAACATTTTTTTTTCTAAAACATTACACTGCGGCGCGTCACCCGTACATTCAGTCTGAGACGACGCACTTGTGCGGTAGTTATGCCGATTTGTAATAAGAACAGAATTAAATTATAAATAAAAATATTTTAAAAAATATTCATATTTGGACTATAATCAACGATGTAATAACAAAATGAAACTAAATGAGTACAATGAAATGTATTAGTAGATTCAAATTAATAATTGTTGCCTACTTTCACTATTAAAATTATCGACTTATTTTTTTAAATTAAATTTTAATTGTTATTTCAGCAACAACGTAACATCAGTGTATTAGAAAGTGAAAAAAAAGTAAAATTGTGTTTACATAATTTATTTGTTAACCCAATCGGAACCGGTGGCTATTTCATAAATTTTATTCGATTTGAACCACTTTTTTAAAAGAAGCTACCTTTATTTAAATAATTATAAAAAAGCTCTAATTAAACAAAGCAAATATTACTTTTCTCTTTTACTGGTGCCAGAAATAAATTTTCTAAGCTCTTTATGAGGGTGCTTATATGGTCCCGAATAGGTTAAGAGACCTGCTTTTCCGACTACAATCTACAGAAAAGTGTCTAAAAAGTACAATCTTTACGTAACTACATTTAAACACATGATGCAACGAAGCCAATTACACATCCTCTTTTTTGGAGGGGTTTTCTAAACATTCCTTGCAAAGAACGTCTGCGTTACGTGTAATCCAATTTTTCATTATTATCATCTTGACTTGCATCGTTCTTGCGCTTCTTACTTTGTATTTCCCCCCTTTTCTCCTTTGGTTTTAGTAAACTTCATAGCATGCCTAACATGGTTAGTCTGCGCAAAAAACAAAAGGAAAGTTAATAACACTTAATCATCCCGTACAAAAGAAACTGCGGCATGCATACCGGAATCGAAATGCAGCATGTATCCCATTTTGAATGGTGCAGACGTCGGCCATCACAGTTACCTGCCATCGCTAAGGGGGATGGCGTAACCATACACACAGTACTCTATACAAACGCTACACTTAGTTTTGACTTCGAAATCATGCATGCATTTAGTAATTAGTGTATGAAAAGTTATTTAAACGTAACGTGCTTAAAAGTTTGGACAGTGAAATCATGCACTTATGTCAAATTAAGCATTGTGCTATTACAAGTAAACATCGAAATGGGATTCACGCTATACACTGGTTAAAATAATCTCATTGCGCACCTATACTGTGCGTTTGACGACCATCTATCGATTATTACAAGAAATACAAGGAATGTGGCATATATCCCGTATGCGGCGACTCTCCCAGATTTACACTAATGTAGAAATATCGAGCTTTCATTCCAAGCATAAAGGCTGTACAGTATGTTAGGATTAACATAACAATGTGGTATTATTTAGAAAAGGTCTGTGTAGGGAGGCTTGACCTAGTCAATGTGAGGGAGGGTTGACCAGATGCTCAAGGCTCCCTCAATTAAGTGGTTTTGGAAATATTTTTATCATACACTGTGCATAATGAACAGTTAATGGTATATACATAAAAAAATGTAAATTTATTCTATAAAGCTTCAGTAAAATGGTGTGATGGAAAAGAAAATGTTTAAAGCTGACTATAGAAAAATAGGAAAATGCTAGAAAATGGGAAAATTGATAGGAACTCTTTTTTCCATTTAAATATTGCTTACAATAGGTAAATAGAAGCAGTGGGAAATATTATAAAGGAATAGAAAGGATGAAAGCAGTTGTCTTAAACCTTTGAAGGGCAGTGGTATGTTTATAAAATCATTTAATTTTAATTCCAAAACATCACAATTACACCACAATTTTTCTAAAATATTTTCATTTAACATGTATGTGAAATATAGCCTTTTTTCTTATTTCCAAATAAATTTGTTCATAAATTCCGATGTCAGTCATTTATTCCAACATTTTAGTACTGACAGTACTTTGCCACTTAAAGGTTTAAATCATGTTAATGTTAAGTTAAGTGCTCATGCGGTTGCAAAAGAACATAGCATCGATCGAAAAACTTTAGGAAGATATATAGAAAAATTTCACCAGGATGAAAACAGTGAGATCAAGCAAAACTATGTGACAAGTAGATTTGTCAGATCGAGTGCCACAAAAAAATAGAACAATGCGATAAAAAAAAAAAAAAAGCTGGGCTGTGGCTCCTAAATCCGGACATAATAACATGAAACACTACGAAAACGAAATCTGTCTCTAACAGAATACTGCCTTAAATGCAAAAAATCCATTTCCTTGCTGTACAATTATACCTGCTCAGACAAAATCCTGTTTAAAACAACATTTTTCACCTCTCACTTGCGATTGCGTCTATACAAGTTTGTTTAAGCCTCATATTTAAAAAATATATATAATAATAAAAGCATGTAGAATAAAGTTATTTTGCTTTTTTAAAAGTTATTTTAGTTCTCTTCACAAATAGTACAATCTAAAAGAAAGTGCGTCAAGCCTCCGATATAATGGGTCAACACTCCCATATGTGTTGAGCCTTGACCCATTATTTTTTCATGAATAAAATCAATCCTCCTTCAAATTTCTTATATGTTACACTTATGTAGCAATTTTATTTTGATATCTTATTGTATATCGAATAAAATGATGTATAAAAATTCATTCTACGTTCAATATTTAAAAAAATAAAAAATCATTTTGTAAAAAGTGGGTCGACCCTCCCTAGTCTCCCCTAATTTCATTTTTGTTTTATTTGAATAAATTGATTTAAAAATTTTTAGTTTACTTAAGTATTATTATTACTTAGTATTATTTTTTAAAAAGATGAATGTAAAGAATATTCCTAAGACCTACTTCTGCATTTACTAAATTTATTATCAGAACTCGAAAGTTTTAATATTATTGATAAGTAAGAAATAATATTTTCCAAATTTATTTAAAATGTAAATGAAACGATTGTGACAGAAATTTGAATTTTGAGCATGGAGTCTGAACTTTATGCAGTCGGCGTATGCTCAGATTAAAAGTTTTTGTTCATTGACGATACTCGGCTTGAAGGAATTTTTTAGATTAGTTGGACAAGTTAACAAATATTAGCCACACAATAACAGATACAAGTTAACACAATAAAGACAAGCTCTCCAATTTTCTAATTAAAATCACCCCTACCAATAAGATTTTATTGCCGTTGTTCTCTATTTTTTTTATAAATGCATTCTACAAAGCTTGCACCAAAATCAAATAACTTGGAACTTGTTATATTCGTACTTGTTCGTTCATTTACATAGTAAACAAAATTTCTTGCTTATGATGAGAAGTTTAAGAAAATTAACTTTATAAATCTTTTCTAAATGCATAATTAAATTGAACTTATTTTTCCCTGAAAATCGAAAGATCTCATTTAATACAAATGTAAAATATCGTGTTGCTACTCTAATAAATAATTATTTAAATCAGATTGGAAAGATATTGAAATTTTAAATTCTATTAAATGCAAAATTAAGAAAATGAAAATATTTTCAATGTTTTAAAACACTCATTTCGTAATTAATTTCACAGAAAACTTGTACGTTGCTTATGGTAATGTTTTTGAAAAAAAATCATTAATGTTAGTTTATTGAATAGCATGCATTGCTTAGATTTGTTTTACGCATGCTTCTAGGCTAAAAACGTGAAGTTCAAAAAGTATTTAAGTATTTTGATATCTTGTATATTTTTCATGCTGAGTAATTTTTTGGTCATTTTTTAATGATGATGACAACTTTCGATTTATGTTTTAAACAGTATTAATCCTTTTTCTACTGGATTATTATCTACTGCAATTTTTTTCATGTATTTTTTTTCAGTCATTACAATGAAAATTATAGGCTATACATAAAAAAATAGTCACCCGTGAGAAATTTAAATCTTTAGAGGTAATTAATTAAAGTGGTACATTAAAGTACCGTCAGTACACTGTGCCTAAAATATTCTCGTAACAGAAAACCGACATGGTATTTCATATAAAGTTTAAACTCTTAAAAATGCTAAATAACAAGAAGACGCTCATAAATTAATAACAAAAAATATATTAAATTGACATAGTTTTACTTTACACATGCAAAATGTGTAAAAGTTCAAATTTGATTATAGTAAAAAACAACAACAACAACAACAAAAAAATTATGTTTCGATTTTGTTTGCAGTTTTTTAATTATGTGTCGCCTATATTCCATGGATAACATGTTCTCTCGCATTTCCACATATGCAATATATGAATTTGTCATGCCACACGATTTCTCGATATTCTCGATTTCCTATAAAAAATAATAATGTAACATAAAAGAGATAACAGGAAAATCGTTACGACACTAGAATTTAATAATTAAATTATACAGTACATAAAAACGATGGATAATTACAGAGACGAAATGTAAACAAAAGGTTTTTTTTCCAAAACTCAGTGTGCTGGCGGTACTTGTAAGTACCAGTGAATAATTCAACTGTTAAATAAAATACGTACACCGTTCACTTAAAATAGCCAGACAAATTCTATTCTAAAATCATAATGAACACGTAAACAATATTTCACATTTATCTTATTTCCTTTACTGTGTTTTCAGCAATAAAAAGACGAGCGTGGCATTCTATACGAAGTGTCGGCACAAACCACATCGACTGTTTCAAAGATAGCCTCCTTCCTAGCTAAAATAACAAACCTAGAACTACTGCTGCCATGTATCTTAATAAAGTGGAGTTAAAAGAGTGTTTTTGCAAAGTACCATTAGAATATTAGTAATATTCAACATGGGATGAAAGGTTAAAGTGAGTGACACCTATCAGTACCGTCAGTAGATAAAGGGTCAAAATGAAATACATGAATAATATGAATATTTTATTTGCATTTAAAAAATGAGATTTATTTAAAAATATAATTAAAGGTATTGTCGGTATTAGAATCAATTTCATGATAATTGTATCTAATATTAATTTAAAAGATCGTTTTTTTTTAATTGTCGCAAACTGTACAGTGCCAGCAAAACAAATCTTCGCAGTCATTGAAAAATTAAAAAAAAAAAAAAACTCCTTTCTAAACACAAACAGAACTAAAAAAAATGAGAACACTGAGTCATTTCAACAGTACAGGAGTGTACAGTGACCACCACTCGACGTGCCTAACGCGCGATAGAAACTGCCACCCGCCATTTCTATTTAAAGCAGGAAAAAGTAAAATAAAACATCTGAAGATTGAGATAGTGACTTGAATGTCAAGATTTTTTTTTTTTACTGCCACTGTATATTCAACTTTGGAATTATGAAATTTTTAAAGCTTATATATGTATACATGTTTGTAAATATCCAATTCCCATCAATATTTTCCCCAATTACAATTATTTAATCAATTACAATGATACGAAATTGCCGATTGTTAATTTTTTTGAAGACATATTTTAGAAAATCTTAGACAAAAAAGGAAATTATAATTACCACGTCAAAACTGAATCTTGGAGATGAATAACTATAAGAAAGATAATTACATTTATATATTTAGCTTAAATAAATATATGTTTGAAACGAATAAGATTTGAACTTGTAATGTAATTGTCTTCAAACATGATCTTAATATTATATGTAAATTAATATATCAATTTCCACTTACGTAATTGAATATCACACAGTACTTAATTTAATTTCGCTTTTGCAGACGCATTGACCGTAAGCAGCTGTATCATTAGCTGTAAAAGATTATAAGTTTATTAAACTTTTACACAATGTTTGATGCAAGATGAAAAGATTAATCATGTTTTTAAATAATCTCTAAATATCTAATTTCACAGGACTTTGGAACTAGAACTTTGCTTAAGGAAATTGTTCGGGAAGTAATATTGATAGATATTTTATTGATTAACATACATTAACCATAAATATAACCATCGTCTAAGGCGCTTTCCTTTCTGCATGGAAATTATAATATTCATTCTCACATAAGTAATGACAAAGTAAGTACTACATAGCATAATTTCGCTTTCAATAAGCCTCAGGTTGTTGTTCAATTATCCAAAACAGATGATAAGGTATAAAAGTTGGAAAGTTCATTTAAGGCAAGGCTAAGAAAATAAAAAGACTAATTATGTTTTTAAAGAACGTTTGAATAATTTATTTAATAGGGAACAAGGACGTTGGCTTAAGTAATAAATTATTAAGAAATCTATAGCCTATAAATAAATCATAAAGGTTTAAAATGACATCAATTGATTAAGTTTGATCGTGAATTTGAATATGGAAGTTGAATTTAGACTATAATTTATTTAAAAAATTATTTATTTTTTTATAGATTTTTTTTTAAATGTTAAATTACAATAATAATAATAATAATAATAATAATAATAATAATAATAATAATAAAAATAATAATAAAACTGATGTTGTAGGACAAATGTAATCTTTCAAAACTAGTTGTCATGATTTTGAAGATCAAGTTTCGTGTTTTTGAGTTTCCATTTTTTTCTTTATACTGATTATACCGTTGATTCTCAATTATGCCTGGAAAACAAACAAAATAATTTTTTTTCCCAGTTATGACAAGAAATACGACCATTTTTTTAAAATAATTTTTGTGTTTATTGCATTAAATATATTTTTATTTAATTTTATTTGCTTGTTTTTTATGTACTATAATCAAGAGATAATGTAATATAATGAATAAATAGAATATGACAACTCAAAAATATCGAACATAGACTTAAATTCGTGGCAAAAACAGTTTTCTAAGATTAATTTTGTAGTGCAAAATGATACAACATCGTTTTATGTTAACAATTAAACAGATGTATTTTCATTTTATAAAACCCAATAAAACAATGCAAAAAGAATTAATTCTCTAAATTACAAGTGAGCTTCCCTTTAACGAAGTTTTGTACTTAACGAAATTTTCTGCTGAACCTTGACTTTGAACATCATTAACGTGCAAATTAATTTCCATATTACGAAAAATGTATTCTATATAACGAACTTTGTTCCACTTTCGTGCGTGCACATCTTTCAAACGAAGAGGTTGCTGTTGCGATGTATGTATGAATATATATCAGCGGATTGTATGAAAATTATTTTTTTTATTCATTTAATCATTTCCATTCAAAAGAAGAAATGCTAAAAGCCTTCGATACAATAATGTTACAGATGAACGGATGCTTACAAAAATGCGAAAGTTTTTATGAAAAATGTATTTTTTATAAGAAACCTGTACTATACAGAGTAATATCACAGATGAAGGAAAGTTAAGGAATTCAAATACTGAGAAAAAAGAAAAAAGTTACGCTACGCTTCAGTTTTTGTTTACCTCTCTTTATTATGAGTTTTTTTTTTTAGACCTTATTCTAATTAAATTTTTCGCATGTGTCTACATTGCATAAAAAAAGTTACTGCACGAATTAAAATACATTTTCCCAACATTTCCATTTTAGGTGTATTTTTCATTTTATGCATGTGCATTTTATTATACAAATTTCACGAATTTCAGTTAATTTCTGTTTAACGAATTTTATTCATAACGAAGTGTTGAACTGTAACGATGAGACTTCACTAAATGGCAGTTTCACTGTATATACAGGCATCCACAATCAGACCTCAGTCAATTTTCGTCATTTCAAACAATTCTGGGTCCTTGAATGAGATTTTACTCATTAACAGACACATTTTAGATTTATTTACGCTTGCTATATGTGAGGCATTAAAGAATTATTGGGATTCGCTTCGCTCATCCTCTACTAGGCTACACAAATTACATTTTGTCGTACACTTTACAAAAAAACTATTCAGTATTTGAAACTTGGAATTAAACATAAAATTGCATTATGATATGCAGATTTGCACGATGATATTTTTTTACAGATAACCTTAAAAAATATATTATTTTAATTAATTTATTTTACATGTTTTTCCATTACGGACGCATTTTTGCAAATAAAAAATGAAACACGTGTATTTTCAGAAGAAAAAATAAATCAGCGAGTTAGTAATCACAGATAGAATCATAATTAATTAAATAGTTTCATGATTTATTTTATGAAATTTTTAAAATACCCTTTATTTATGAAACTTATAGCATATTTTTAATGAATTATAATTTTTGAAAATTCATTTATTTACATTAAATTATGAAAATATGATTAATTTTTAGTGTTAAGAATTCAAATACACAATTTATTCCTACTATGTAAAATAATTTACGCAGACGATACTTACGCATTTTAAAAGAATTATATTATGACTTTTTTGTAAAGTGAAAACAAAAGAATTGTAAATAAATAAAACTAATTGTTAAAATCGTTATATCAAATGCAAAAATAATATAAAAAAATATTGTCACTTTCAAATATTTATTTTAGTAAATAATGCTTCGCGAATCCAAACAAAGCATGGCTTTTGCTAGTGGATCTAAATATACATATTAGTTTCCTGTGTCATACGAGAGTCACATTGAAATATTTTCGATAAGGCTAAATGGTACAAAGCAAACTTACGAACCATTAGGAATGTTCATTGAAATTTTCTCGAAGCGTAATGCATTTTTGAAGATGAATTTTCCAAACATTAAATGCATCAAGCCATCTACTTCGTCGAATAGATTAAATCTATGCTTTTATAGCCTAATCCGTCTGCGCTTCGAAATCGAAGTGACGCCCACGGAATAGTTTTTAAATAGCCAAACACACACATAAATATATTAAGATAATAATATTGATGTTCTATCATTTTAATGTTTTTTTGTAGTTGTTCAAACAATCCGACTGTAGTGTTAGCAGAATAAGAAGTTGCCTTATCGCTGTAAATGATCAGTTCCTTAACGTACAGCTCTTCAAAAAATTTCTTGAAAACACTTAGTGGTGTACCAGTTAGCTGTAACAGTTTCATATCCTTCTAACATTTTTATTTTGACCAGCTCTATACTTCTGCAGAACATGGTATACATTACCGTTTAATTGCTCATTGTATCTTCACTATTGTTTATTTGCGGTCCTCTTCAAAGAATAATACCTTATTTTTTTTACGTGTTTGAAAAAAGAAAAAACTATGTGGTCAGTTATGATTTATAAATAATGCGGAGACTACCATTTTTATGTAAGTTACATTTTCTTTTCAGATTCTGATATTCTCTGGTTAGAGACTGCTGACATGTTCTGTTCAATTTTGGAGATCCAACAACAGAACATTTTTTTTCAGTTTCTAATGTACAAATTTACATATGCACATCCAATGTTAAATACTTTCTGTATATTTTCGAAGAAGGATTATCATAGATTAACATTTTTCTTATGGCAGACAGATTTTCTGGTACAACAACCTGAAAAGTGCTTCCTGTGTGTTTCACAAAAAGAGGATTTCGACATCTCTTAAATTCTATTAAACCATGTGAATACAGTGGAAGAAACTGAAGCTTCATTTCCACATGCTATAACTTCGTAAAAACATATTTTTTGACTTTGTTCAAATTAACCTCTTCAAGGGCTGTGGTCCATGTTTGGATGACTTAATTTTATTCCCATAATTGCATATTGGCACAAGAATTTTGGATTGAAAAATTTTCCTTTTATTAAGTACGTCATGTACATCTTTTACATATTTTAAAAACAATTGTTTGTCAATTCAGGTTTCATTCAATCATTTCAGTATTGTACTTTGCCCCTGAAAGGGTTAAAAGAAATAAAACATCCTAGTTCGATGATGCACTCGCGTGAACTCCATTTTCTCTTTTTTACAATTTTTTTCTATGATAGCTAATTTGCAATTGATGCTAAAAATTATCGTCTTCAGACATAAAATAATTCAAATTTAAGTATCCAACCAATTATTTATTTAGCGCATACGCTCTGCAACTGTCTCAAATATTTTAATGTTATCGTGGTACATAAGACTGTCTGAACAAGTTATATATTATTATAAAATCAATGATGACAAAATTGTATGGTAAATATGATCTGATCATAAGGAAAATGTATTTAACATCTGGAATTAATTTATATTCGTTGTTAAAAATAATTGATGGTAATACCAACTTTCTATTGATAATTGTAGCTAATAGCGTTTTAAAATGTCGTAGTTTTCTAAAATTTGTCCAATTTTAAATCTGTCATTAGAATTATGAAGCTTTAATCCCTAAAGCGCAAAGTGTTTGACTGTCATCAACAGTTTCGGGATGACCGCTTCAATTTTTATATGCCAAGCGGCCATTTCCGGGGACCCATTAGAGTGAACCCTGTTCTGCCGCCAATTGCTGTCAAGTTTGTCGCAAACTTCGCGATATATCGCCAAATTTGGCGACCAAAATTAGTAGTCAAAAGTGACGCCAACTTTGCGATATCTCTAATATTTTGCCAATTTCCTATGGACTTCTATTGTAAACCAACAGGGTTTACTTGCTTACAGAAAATCAACAAATTGAGATATTTAAATTTAAAAAAAACTAGTATTAGCTTAAGTAATTAAATTAATTATATTTAATGGAGTCCAAGTAAATTAAATTATGAATAAAAGTAACATGATACAATGCATAGCATACTTTCCCAAACATAAATTTTAAGGGAGACCAAACTGGTCGCCAAGTGCGGCTAGTATTTCATAATAACATATGATTTAAAAGATAGTACCGTTTTGATAGTAAAAATGAGAGCATAAAAAACCTTCATAAGTACACGTTTAATTGTTTCTGGTTATATATATTTTTATAATTTAAAATATTAGACAAAATGGTAAACTAAAACTTTTCTAGCAAATCTATAATCTTTGAGACTATAACAAAATGACAATATAAAAAAACATACACAATTACATTAATTTATTGGGATTTACTAAACGCATTTTTGAAATGAAAGTGCATATTATTCATTACTGTAATTATCTTCGAGTAAACTTTACATCCTATTTATTAATTAATATACCATTTCTACTAACCTAATGACACTATAAATACTACATAACTTAATTTCGTTGTCACAAAGCTTCAGCCATATTACAGTTTAATTACCTTAAAAAGATTACAGGGCTATTACAGTTTGACATTCTGTTTAATTCAGGTAATTAAAAAGTTAAATCCGTTTTTAAAGAACACTTAATTAAATTTCTCTGAAAGCTAAGGCATTCCGTGAGTAAATAATGTAGGAAAGAATATTTAATGAAATTATGCTGAGAAAGTGAAATTTTTAAAAAATATTCTACAAATGTCATTTTTGAAGCACTAACAGAGTAAAAGTTCACTCTCAAAAAAGCTTTCTTCAATTCACGGAAATTCTACTGGCAGCAGTGCTGCCGGCATATTTCCGTAAATTTAGGAATATCCGTTTTTAGGTGCGTTCGTAATTATATAAATACGTAGCACCTATAGTCGTCGTTCAGTCCGTCTGTCTGTCTGTCTGTCTGTCCGCATATAACAGAGCAAAAACCACCCAACCAAATGGTCTGAAATTTGAAATATATGATTGTTGAATAATTTTGTCGAGCCATTTAAAATTTTATGAAAATCGGATGTATAGTTTAATCACAGGGACAGTCAAAAGTTTTTCTTTACATTACGGCCAATGGGAAAAATTATTGCAAGTGCATTTTTATGATGTTTCAGCCTTCCAAATAGTCTGAAATTTTAAATATATAATCGTTGCAAAATTTTGTTAAACCATTTCATATTTTATGAAAATCGGATACATAGTTTAATTACAGGGACAGTCAAAAGTTTTCCGTTACATTACAGCCAATTTCAAAAAAATTATTGCAAGTGCATTTTAATGATGTTACAGACTTCCAAATGGTCTGAAATTTTAAATATATAATTGTTGCAAAATTTTGTCGAGCCATTTCAAATTTTATGAAAATCGGTGTATGGTTTAATTACAGAGACATTCAAAAGTTTTGCGTTACATTACGGGGAATGGAAAATAATTATTGCAAGTGCATTTTAATGTTGTTACAGAATATGCACTTATTAAGTGCAAAAAAATATACATTCAGTACAATATGCGGTGCAAAAAAAATATTTATAAAACTAGTTATAGTACGAACGGACCTCATTTGCCACGTTTGACGAGCAATTTCCAACTTGTTTCTTTCTCCGTTACAGGAGGTAAAATATCCGTCAATTTAAGAAAGTTGGGAAAAAGCAAAGCGGACGGCTTTGGATTCGAACCACTCATCGCAGTATAACGAAACGAACGCGCTAGCACTGAGCTGTAGTTGTACAGCAACGAAATGCTTTGAAGTAAATATTTTTGCTTCAGATGGGTATGACTTGATCAATTTCTTTAAAGCTTTTAATTTTGAAGTTCATTTCGGGAGGATTTCGTCTTTAATGAGACTGTGGCTTGGGTTTTTATACTCTAGTATTAATATGGTATAAAAATATCAATTTTAAATATTTTTAAGTAGATTGCTAGAGGTAAAATACGAATATTATTTTTTTTTCGATAAGGTTTTTTTTTTTTTTGAGTAATATAGATTTTTTTCCATTTAATTTTCTTAATTAAAATATCTTTTAAATGTGTTCATTTAAAGTATATCTTAAATGCGAATATTTATTTATAAACAACTTTACAAATACAACTTTATGAATTCAACTTTAAAAAATAAATTGTGGGTATTTTTGAATGAATGAGAATAGTAATTGTTATTTATTTTGAAAATCGAAAACGTTTTTATCTTTTTAAATTAAATTGGAAATCTTAATTTATAGAATTTTTGGTTTTTCATTCTTTAAATGAATTCGGATTTATCAGAACCAATACGCATACGCGTTAGGAATGAACGGAATTTATCTCTCTTTTTTACACGTTCGGGGAGAATTTACGGATAAAACATGTTTTCTAGGAGTACGGAAATTATTTGTAAAAAATGAGGAATAATTTAGTGTATATTGACGAGTTTTTCTGACACTGTTTACAAATGGCTAGTTCCATGAGTTTTTGTAGTGTAAGTCACATAGCTGTTAACTGTTATGTTTGTTGGCCACCGTTATTTTCGAAAAGTTTGCTTGACATTATCCAATTAATGAGATATCTCCTATACTATAAGTCACATTTTCCGTTCTAAAATACTGGTAGTCAAAAATCATAGCATGTGACTTACACTACAAGTACTCATGGAAATAGCCCAAATATAATATTAAATTTTTATAATATTATATATATATATTTAAGATAAAATATTGTACTGAAAAATTTGGCATCCCATTTTTGGGTTATTTAGTTTTAATTTCTCTTGAATACAAACTGTCTTCGCTATTTTGCGGGCTATGTGAACTTCGGTGCGTTAAGCTTCCTAGGAACTAGAAGTTAAGAAACATTTGCGAAATTTATAAAACGCCCGTTTAATAAAACAATCATATAATATGATGATGATGAGATTATAGTGCATATCACCCAACAGATATGCATTGTATTTATTACGATTTCCGTTATAGCTGTATAACGGAATCTAATTGATTATCATATAAAGATACTCGTTCTGAACTATGTTGATTAATTTTTTTTTCTTAAATCATTGGGCTCTGTTATGTTTATTTTATTGAAAGTTATAGCTACATATGTGTTTCCATTGGGTTAAAATATGCAAAAATTTATATTTCATTTTATATTTTAAAATATAATTGGTCCAAATTTCGCTTTGAATATCTGCGGCGAGTGTTATTCTCTAACCATTTTTTATTCAATAATTATTGCAGCTCAATGTTAAATTCTGAGAACGCGCTGAGATTCATATTTATCATATTTCATATCATTCATCATATTTTTCATATCATTGTTAGTGTGTAACTACGTTATGTAAACATTTTATTAAAATGATATAGAATGACGTTCGTAGCATAGTACATTTATGTACGTGATATGCGTAATATGTTTATTCCTTATTTTGACGCATTCCTGAACTTGGGGAAGAAAACTGTTCACTTTATATAGCACGAAACATCCGACTTCCAATAAAAAAATACGATTGGGAATTTCTTATATTAATTTTAAATTTCGTAATAAAAAAGTAGTTCCTGAAATATATATACATATATAGTCTAAAAATTCCAAAAATAATC
Organism: Maratus speciosus; assembly: GCA_963932465.1. Classification (NCBI taxonomy): domain Eukaryota; kingdom Metazoa; phylum Arthropoda; class Arachnida; order Araneae; family Salticidae; genus Maratus; species Maratus speciosus. The sequence continues at coordinate 479,938,806 of OZ010786.1, forward strand.
TTAAACTCTGCCACAACCTATAAACTTTAAATAAAGTACAGAATTAACTAAACTATACAATAAAATATTTAGACATAATGAACTATCTCAAAGAAACTCAACATAACCAACATAAACTTGAACACAATCAACCGAAGTAAGGAACAAGACAAAATAACTAAACATGGATACAGGCTGCGTAGCTTTTGACACGCTAATGCAGGGTTAAAACTGTTTTTAAGCATGCAACATTCCCCAGATTTTACCTGTCGAGACCATACAGATGAAACGAAATAAACAAGATCAAAACCAGATTAAGCAAATGAAACCGACCGACTGAAATAGTCAATTTCAAAAGCGACCTGTTTCCATTTCACCTTCCGCAAACCGTATGCTTCTAGTAAAAGAATCAGTTCACTTTTCTTCCTGCAAGTTCTTTCATAATTGTATGTCATATTTTTAACCAGACTCACAGGATAATCACTGCGAATAGGGGCGTCTTAAATTCAGACACATATGTGACTGAAAAAGTAATTCAGACACTTAAGTGTCTGAATATGAAATTTCAGACATCATATGTGTCTGAATTTAAGACACCTAAGTGTCTTACTATGATTATGGTATAAATGAACTGAGAAAAATGTCTTAATAATGATCATGCATCTGAAATTAAGACATTTAGAAATTCAGACACTTGTGTGTCTGAATATGTAATACAATTATATCATATGTATGATAACTGTAGATACAATTGTATCGCAATATATATGGCAGCACTATCAGAAAATGTTTTCGAATTTATGAAAGATGTTTAAAATACTGTGCCGTGCACTAAATTTGGTATTATTTTATAAAACAAGCAACATGAATGGACCATAAGGGCATCTGCCAAAATTGTAAATGTCCGTTTGCTGACTTTTGGAATTAAACAATAAGTAGCTAATAAGTAACAATACGTTGTAATAAGTAGCTAAAGAAGCTTTTCACAAAATATAAAATTCTTCAAAAACTACTTCCACTCTTAGGCGTACGTATGAAGGTTCAAGGAACGGCCGCTCCCTCAATGTCAATAAGTGATTGCAGAAAAAAAAAATGTATTAAGGGGAAGATTGAAAAGATGTGTCTGGAGTCCACTGCCTAGTTTGCCTAACTGAAACTAAAAACATAAACATGAAATAAGCTAAATTCAGTCTCTTTTAATCAGAACGCCTCGTGCAAGAAAATTTTTGTGTAAAAGAAATATAAAAACAGAGCAAGTAATTAAATATTCAAGAATAATTTTATAACATTTTCTTTTTTCTGATAGTGTATTTTGCCCTACTGAACAATCCTTATCTCATAATTTAAGATAAATTTTAAATACATAAAAAAAAAAAAAAAAAAAAAAAAAAAAACGGACTTAAAAATAGACTTCGACTAGCGTTCAGAAAAAGAGGAAAGGGATGCTTCTCTGTCGACAAATTGTTAGTTCGCCTTTCTCTTAGTGTTTAATTGTTTAATCATTTGAAAAAATATATTTTATTATTTTTTTATGTATAAAAAGATCGTGCTTCATGAAAATTCGCTGTTTTCGCACAAATTATTATATTCATTTTGTATGGATAAACACATTTTCTTTCCCGTTTAAGACAGGATTTCGTCACATGTAGGTTCTTTTTCAAACGTTATATTTATTTTTATTGCCTAGAAATTGTTATCGTCTATAACATTTATTGCCTAGAAAATAACAATTCTTTAACCATAATAAATTGAAAATTTTAGTTGTAGAACAATGGAATTTTAAAAATATATGCAAGTTTTGAAAAAATTGTTGGGTTGGGCGAAATTGTACTAATTTTTGAACGGATATATAATAACGTCAATTATATTCTAAAATTCAGCACTGTTTGGACGCGGATGATGGTAAACTTCACCAATTTTCGTGATATTGTTATATCTGACACAAGGTCTATTGAAAATTTTGCTAAAATTGTTTAATTAATTTTCAAATTAGGAACAAGAATTCGGGATTGACTTGGAATGAAACACTGCGTGTATTTTTGACTGAACAATGGATTCCTGATTTTCCGTACAAAAATTGTTTGCTATACTGTGCTCTTCCATCTCTTAAAGTTTTCCTCATCATTTTTTAAACACTTTTTATAAATCTCACATAGTAGTAATAGTTATTTCATTGGTGCATTTTATGTTTTGTAACTGTAATATTGTAAAATGCTGTTTAAATGAATCACAATCAACGTAACAAGTAATTCTACTAACCGAGAAAAAAAAATCATCATGATTTCATTCATTAACTAGACTGATTCAACTAATCGGTGATTCAAGTAACCGGCAACCATTATCAACATCTCAACCGCCCCCCCCTTCCCCCTCCTAGAGCCGAATTCTGGCTGCGCCACTGGCTGTAATATTTGTAAGTGTTACGACATTTTTTTCAGTTTATATTATATTATCCCTCTGCGTGAAAGTATGAAAATTAATAATTGTGCTAATATAATTTATAAATGGAAGCATTATGAAAAATACCAAAAAAAGAAAATGTTCTCATTTTCTCTTATACAACGTTCTATTTTCAGCTGATAAAAATGTTTTAATGAGTCACTGTATAGTAAACCGCAAATGTTGACCGTTTGGTTTCCTTTGTCAGGCGACTTCTGCTTCTAAGTTCTGAGTACGTTGACGCGTTCAAATTTAAACGTTCGTTCAACACTTTACGTTAACTTCTTTGTTGAGATCGGGTCTTTATTTTATATGTGAATTTTTTTGTAATTACATTATAATAGTGGCTGCGTCATTCCACATGTAGAAGTGTTACATTTAGAAGTATCTTTCATTTTGAACGGCTGGCTAGATGTTATTTGTTCCAGATATCTGCTATCCATATATTTATTCTGCATATCAAAAAGTTGATAGAACGTGAGCTAAGTGATATTCTTATAAAAATAAATGGCTATTATCAAATGTTTTTTTAATTTATTTAATTCTCGACTTTCTCTTGAAAGTCTAAAGATATATATTAGGTCAAGAAAACATCGCTTATTATTTTGTATTTACATTTGTACATTGGCAATTATATTAATATATGGATTACACTTAATACATAACATAAAAGGTAAGGATTCTCTTGTATGTATATTTACATGAATAAGATTTTTGTTTAGAATGGAATTTTCACTTAAATAGTGTTATTTATTTATTGACTTAAATGATTTGTATACGAATACTATGCGTTTATCTTATTTGTACCTTTTTAGATCTAATAAATATTTTTAATTGTTCCATGATTTGTGTAAATTTTTATAGTCTTCTACTAATTTTATATCATTATCAAGATTAACAAGCCAGAAAAAACGTAAAATTTCGGAAGCTCGTTGTAGAAGAAATACCGTGTTTAGAAAACTTTTTTAAAATTTATTTTTGAAACTTTGATGTGTATGAATTTAACGTTTTGATCAATGTGTTGAATTTTTTTTATAACGTTTTCTTTCGCGATTAAAACTATATTTTATTCTCGACTGACTTTTAAATTAATTTTTTGCTCGTTATAAAAAAATATCCAATTCACTTTATATTCAATATTGAATAAAAATTATAAAATGTTAAAACATCCCTTCTGATTTTTTTTTTTATATTTTATAATTAGAATTGTACATTTCTTCTGTGGGGGAGGGGGGGGGGCGTTCTTGGAAAAACTTTTTTTAATATTAAAAATGTCAATTTAAATACATCTTATAAGTTTGATATGATATTATTGGGTTTGGAAGTAAGTGTAATTGTATTACATATCCTATTTATTTTTTCTAAACTATATAAATGACAGTTAAAAGAAAAAAAAATCTGACTTTCTGATACATAAAATCAGTATTAAATATTTCCATTATTTTAATAGTTAATTGTATTTTGAAAATATTTTTTTACAGCGATAATTTGATTTCCTCTAAAAAAAAGTAAATAAATAAATCATAATTTACGTCGATTTATTGCTCAAAATTTTATGTTTCTGTTTCCAAAACTTGAGAATTTGAAAATTAATTTTAATATTGATTTTTCGATTTTTTTTTTTCTTAAGTAAAAAAGTGATTACAAATTTAAAATGAAAATTGGAAAAAGCTAGAATTTTAGACATTTACTTGCATAACTACATTTTACATTTAAAATTGGTGGGTTTTTTCCAAAGTTTATTTATATGCATTTACATGAAAAACAAAACAAGTGTAAATTTTAAGCACAATAAATTTTGAAACTAGAAGTTATTCAATTTTCAAAACTTAAGAATTTGAAAAATAATGTGTTTAGTGCGTGTTTTTAATTTTTTTTTTGCATGTAAAACAAAATATTACAAATTTAAAATGGAAATTTGAAGCTAGAATTTTACATATTTACTTGCATTTATACATTTTGCACATAAAATTGCTGTTTTTTCCCCCAATGTTTATTTATATGCATCTACATGAAAAAGAAAAAAAAATGGTAAATTTTAGGCACAAAAATTGTGAAACTTGAAGATATTAGGTTTTCAAAACTTGAGAATTTGAAAACTAATGTGTTTAGTGTGTCTGTAATTTGTGTGTGTTTTTGATTTTTTTTTCAATAAATAAAAAATATTACAAATTTAAAATGGAAATTAGGAAGAAGATAGAAGGTTATATATTTACTTGCATAAGTACATTTTCACATAAAATTGCTGGTTTTTTCCCCAATGTTTATTTATATGCATTTACACGAAAAAGACAAAAATGGTAAACTTTAGGGACAACTTTTGAAACTAGAAGTTATTTCTCATACTGTTATACATATGTGTGTGTGTGTGTGTGTGTGTGTATTAAATGAATCATAAACGCATCAGAATGATGTCATCGTGAAATTTTGAATATTACATAAATCAATTTTTTATTTTTCCTGTGGAAATTAAACCACTCTTTAAAAAAAAATCTAATTTATTCTAATATTCAATTGCATGGTTCCATATCAATAACGTATTTAAATTTCACGTCACAAAGCCATTTTGAAAATACAGTAAGAACCAAAATCTATATTCATCAATTAATATGATCTTAAAAAAGTAAATAAATAAATAAAATTGAATAGCATCATAACTAGAAAATTAATATAATATGGAAAAAAAAAAAAGGAAAAAGTGTGTGTGGAGGGGGGAGATGTGTATAGGTAAGAACAATGACTCATGACAGAGCCAAATATTTTTTTTTTAAGGAATTTTCCTTTTAGGAATAAAATGTGAGATTTAACTGGTTCTGTATTTTCCCTCCTTCCTTCCTCTTTTTTTTTCTTTTTTTTTTACTCGTTACTGTTTAAGCATGCTTGTACAAGATATAAAATATAGGTTGTTCAAAAAACTTTAATATATTTTGACATTTAATTTTTTTTTTACATTTTCTTTTCTTTCTTTTTTTTCAATAAAAAGTCCTCATAACATGAAATGATTTCATAAAGGTTAATATTTGAAAGAAAATGTGAAATATTAAGAGAAAGAAAATAGCTTTATTTTTAATTTTTTATTATTGTTGCTTTACTATTCTATTGAAATGTAAAACTAATTCAAAGTGCACTTCAAAGAAAAAAACTTATACTTTTTATTAAGAAAACTGAATGCTATAAGATATTTATTGTATATCAATATTAATTTGATGGTTGTTAAAAGCAAATTAAGCAGAAGTATTTCTCTGACAGTTTTCCATGAAAGCCAAATGAAATGAATATTAAAATGTAAATATAATAATTTAATACAAGATTCGCAAATAAAATATCTCTTCAATATTGGAAAGGTTATCAATTTCACAAAATTAAGTGATGTACGTATAATTAAATTACACATAGCAATAAAAAAAAACATACATATGTAAATATACAAATCCAAATGGACATTCATGCTTGAATACTTTTAATTTTCTGAAACACTGATTTAATTGCTGTTTGTTTCAATATTTTAGATTTATAATTTGAAATTTTATCTTGCAAGTTTTGTAAAAAAAAAAAAAAAAAAAAAAAAAAAATTCCCAGTTCAGAAATAATTGTTTCATTAAAAATACTTATATTTATAATTATCAATATTTAATTTAATGTTTCACAGAGAAGCAACTATTACACTGAAAAACCGATTGAATTGGTAAAGCAAAAAGATTGATAAATAAAAAAGGTAACTTTCTATAAAAAATGAAAAAGGGGAAAACGCTGCGATTAGTTAACTATGAAACCTTGAATATAAATTTCATTGTTTGCATTTGACTATGTATTGTAGATTATTGAGAGTTTACTGTATGCATTTTAGAGCATTTAAATGAAATAATACATTTTGTGATTATGCGATTTTTGCTGAAATTGAAGTGCTTGTTTACATTTAATGAGCGATTATTCTGTTATGATTGTGTTATATTTATTTATTTTATTTATTTTTTGGCAATGAAGTGCAGTTCTCTGCTATAATTTAATGTGAGAATTTAAATGAGATTTTTTACCATTTCAATTTCAAAATTTTAAATTAAGTTATTTATTGTAATATAATTATCGGTATTCTGTTGAAATTCAGATATTTGTTTACATATAGTGTATGCTTATGCTATTGATTTGCATTAAATTTTCAGGCCAGACATAATTTATTCTGAAATTTCTGTTCTTAGATTGTCATTTAAATGGTTCAGCATTGGAAACAAGAGAGCTCGGGCATTTTTTCCTCTTTTTTTTGGAGGGGGGGGGGGGAGTTGAAAACTATTTTAGCAAACTATTATATTATGCTGATAATTGTTTTAAGGAGTGAAGCCATCTGTGATGGGAGCCGCAGATAATTATTTTTTAAAGAACTAAGAATGAAATTTTTTACAATTTTTAGATTAGATTGTGATTTTTTTCCACATTATAGTGATTGTCGCTATAACGATTAGACAGTAGGTCCCAAATTAGGAGCACTATAACAAGGGAGTCTGGAAGATTATTTTAGATGAAAGAATATGCAAAAAACCTTCATAATAAACACTCACAAATAGTATACATTTCTATTTAATGAATCATAGAGCAGGATTGTTCTTCTTCAAGATGCAGGACCTGATTAAAAGTTAAAGCATGAAAAAAATGACCTGTAGACATGCACCCCTCTTCTGATTTCAGAAGGTCCTCAAATTTGGTATGCAGTTTTCATAAAGCTGATATTTTAAATCCCCTTCAAAATTGCACTGATTTTATCAATATTTTAATCTTTCAGATTAAGATAAGTTTAAAAACAAAACAAAACAAAAAATAGTATATTTATTTAAGTACAGTAATATCCCTCAATAGTGTACACTCGGGGACCGCGGAATTTGTCCGCTATTCAGAAGTGTCAGCTTTTCTTAGTTAAAAGTATACAAATATAAATAATATGTGTTGTTGTCAGAAAGAGCAACTCATACATATTTGCATACTTCTGAAAAGCAAACACCTACGAATAGAGGCCAAATTCCAATGTCCCGCAGTGTCTGCTATTAAAACTTTTTATTGGATTTAGATAAATATATATTTATTGTTTTTAACCGTATTTTATTCTAAAAGTTCAAAATAGCGATTATAATCAGTGCAACATCGAAAGAGATTCAAAATATCAGCTTTAGGAAAATTGTATAACGAATTTCGGGCCCTTAGAATCGGGGGTGGGGGGGGGGGGGGTGGCGGGGTGGGAGGGACACGACCCAGTTTGTCCATGCTCACGAAACAGGTTTTGCTTCTGAAACAAACCCTGCTTTATGATAAAATATTTTTCCATTTATTGGGGAATATTCAGCATGGTCAAACATGGACGCGGAGATTCAGCGTGGTCAAACATGGACGCGGAGATTCAGCGTGGTCAAACATGGCTGCGGAGTTTAGCTTGGTCAAACATGGCGGCATGTAATGCTATAAAAATATGTTCAAAGATGGCCGCTATTCAGACGTTTGAAGTGTCTTAAATTCAGACGCATACAAGTGTCTTAAAAATTCAGACATTTTAAAATGTCTGAAAATTGAATACTCCGTTTCAGACACTTAAGTGTCTGATTTTAAGACATTTCAGTTTACAGTGATCCTGTTTCACAGCAATTCTGTACCATTTAAGCATATCCTCTTTCAAAATGTCTCTATCTGATGTCAATCTGTTTAACCGGTTTAAACCGTTAATAAGTATATTTCTGAATATTGATATATGGACATTTGATTTTAAATTCATCATTGCAATAGTTTTAAAGTTAAAGTTTTCTCTTTTATCAAAAACCGGTGTAATTTTTTTTTTTTTTTTTTTTTTTTTTTTTTTTTAGATTTACATCCAAATTATTTATATCATAACTATTGTAATTACTGGAAAGTTTCAATTCAAAATTTTTCGGGTAATAGTTAAAATCATGGTTGGCCTTCATTCCATTTAGCTCCATAATTAAAACATCGTCTATATATAAGAAGAAATTTTCTTCAAATAAGAGAAAAATTATCTCTTCTAGCCACAGGGGTCGTGCGACAACTTGCTGCCTGCATTTATTACTTTTGTGAAGACGTTGAAATCTGAGTGTGTATTTCTGCACGGGTGCCTACACACTTTGTACAATTATTCTATGTAACTTTATTTTGTTTTTAAATAGATATAAAATGATCCATACAGAAATTTATTCCACTTTCTCTACATTCTTATTTAAATTTACGGGTATTTTTTTTTAAATAGTTTATTCTGTATTTGTTCGACATTTGTTTGAGTGTGTATTTCTGCAACGTGTGTCTACACACTTTGTAAAATATTTCTACGTAGCTTTAAAAAATTGGAAAAAGAACATAAAATGTCCCATATCCCAATTTAAATCACTTTGTCTAGATTCTCTTTCAAATTTACGAGTATTTCTCAGAAATATGATAGTCTACATTTTGAGTATGTGCCAGTCATGACAAATATATTAAAATAACAAATAAAGCCTTTGTGGAAGAATAATAGAAAGCAGAATATCAAATATAATTCTTTTTTTTTTCTTTTATCTTTATAAGTTTTTGAATATGGGTCAGTATATGAAAAAAAAAATGTGTTTCATTTAGCACCAGAAAACTTTTGTAGTAAAAAGATTGGATTTCTGATTCGTATGAGATTTTTTACTTAACAATGTTACTTCTAGAAAGTAAGTTCTACTAAGTGCAGAAATATTTTAGCCGTAAATGTATCTTATTTTGTGGCGCCTTTATTAATATGCATGTTCTCATTGTTTCACGTTCAAGAAATGACATTTTTCCTTTATATAGTTGCACAGTTGTTTACTTATTTTAGTAAAAGAGGTTTTTTTATTTTATTAATAGAGAAATTTTAAATTATTTAAGTGCTACTTAAGATTAAATAAATTATGCAGGAATACATGAATTATAAAACATGTATGTATAATAAAATGAAATAAAAGATACAGAAAACATAACTTTTAAAATGAAATTAATTATGGAAAAATTATATTTATATACAGTAGAAGCTATTTCATCCGGCATTCTATGGTTCAGGACATTCTATAATCCGGCACGCTATCCCTCGGGTTTTTTTTTCCAATCTCTTTTGACTGGGATCACTGGGTTGCGAGCAGTTCACTCAGAATTCAGACGTCTCTTGACCATGACCACTAGGTCCCGCTACTGTGTGCATATTTTAGTTCTCGCAGTGTTTATCGTGACTTGAATTGTGGACTAATGGCGAAGATGATGATTAAGATTCAAATATTCGAATGATGACCAAAATATAGTGCTAGATTTGGTATAAGCCGTGCCAAACAATCATTTCAGATATATAACCTTTGAGGAAGTTATAGACTGGATTGAAGTCGACGACAGCGTGTCAGTGGTCGAAGAGATCAGTGACACACTGATTATACAAACTGTTTTGATCCCACAAGAAGTCCAAATTAAGAAGGTGGAATCGGATGAAGAAGGAGTCGTGGCAGATGAATCTAAAGTCTTGTGGAAATGGAAACAGGCTTCTGGTGCATTAGATACATTCATAAAATTTTTTAATAGAACGAAAGCTACAACTCTGCAGAACTCATAAATCTGTTTATAATCTGTGACGATTTTTTGAAGAAGAAATCCGAATCGCTGAAGCAACGTGATATCAGAGACTTTTTAAAAAATTTAATGTCCATATTAATTTTTTACTACATGTATAATGTAATGTACATATAAAGTATATATAAAGTAATTGGAATTTAAGTATGTATTATGTTTTTCTTTCATTCTCGCTGTTGTTAGAATGGCGAAAGAGAGAACAGTATTTGTCAGATATTTATACAATTTGCACAGATTCAAAATGTAGGTGAATACAAAAAAATGCATTGACGGTCGATAATCCGGCATAATCGCTAATTCGGCACGGCTGTGGTCCCGAACGTCCCGGATTAAAAAGCTTCTACTGTATATATATATATATTACTTAAATCACAAACGTCCTTACCCAGCAACAGAGATTTTCCCGATATTACCAGCGAAGGACATGCGGATCCTCTAAAAAATTGGGTTAAGGGAGTTAACATAGAAACATTTATTTAATGTAACATCACAATGAAATTTTATAGGAGCAGTGCAAGTATAAAAATTTGCGGTATTAAAATGCTTGAAGAAAATAATTCTTTTGAAATAAATGGTACACTTAATGTCGTTTTAAATTAAAAAAATTATAAATCTGAGATTGTATTATGTTTTATAACATTTTTTTGCAGTGTCTTTTATTTAGAAATTAAATGTTTAACAATATTCATAAAAACTAAAAAAACTAACATGTAAACTTGCGTATTGTACAAAAAATAAATAATATTGCATAATGTTGAATCCAGTTGCTGCTATTGATTTAAATTTGCATAATAGCTGCGATAGAAGACATTAAACCATTCCTTCCACTTATGATATATATACGAGAGTGTATCAATTAGTTATTCCCCTCACATAGAAATAATTGAATGAAATTTAAGAAATTTTACATTGTATTAGTCCTTTTCTGTATAGTCACCGTGCATAGTAACATATTTCTAAAAACGGTATTTTAAAGACAGCGGGAGGATGTATTCCAGGAGGCGCGAAAGTAGACCCAACGGGGGGCATTTTTTAACTTTTGACGACCCCCGCATGTGACATATTTTCGGAACGGTCTGTGACCACTATTCATGTTATCTACTCCTGAGCCCCTCCCTCCAAATTTGCACTCCGGGGGCATGAATAATGTCAGAAAAATTTAGAAAATATCTCCCCCCCCCCCCCCGGAGAACTTGTTATATGCTTGGTCACTTAAAAAATAATGACTTCTTACCATTTCTAATTGGGTTTAATATGATTTCAAACTCTTGTTGATAATGCACTATAAGCACTCTTTTAAGCATAATTATGAATTTAAAACAAATAGCTGTTGATAACAAGATATAATGAAAAATTGTAACATTAAAAAATTACTTTTTGATGATCAAATCATTTTTTTTAACAATTTCTTCATTATGCGCAGTTTATATTAAAGTGACCAACTGCAAAGTGACATCAAGTAGTATATCTGAAAAATGCATTGATTAGTTTTATACAAATACAATACATAGTCCTAAAAACTGTGTAAGTCTAAAATAAATAAATATTCGAGGTACAGCACTTTCTCCTACACTTGTTCTTTTCTTATTGCAATAAGAGTGCTCCTTTTTATGAAAATGTCGTCTTTCGCATTATAATTACTCTAAAAGAAGAAAAACTTCTCTTGATATTTAATCCTTGTAAAATTTTTAAATCTTGTGTAGTATTGAAAAAGGGAATATCTCAGAAAAGTCAAGCAAGAAATTGAAATATGTCAGTAACGAAAAAATACACTCTTATTAATTGCAGGCAGTTATAAGAAAAATATAACAATTTTGAACGTGATTTTATTTTATATGTAGATATATAAAATATTAAATATTTAAAAATTCTACAGTTGTCTTTGTAGTAACGTTTCACTCTTTTCAGGAGATTATAAGTCTGATAGAAAAAATAGTAAGTTATTAATAAATATTTTGAAGCATTACTTTTAACAAAGAAAAATTTATCAATATCTACAAATATTTAATCCTTGTAAACCTGGAAATCTTAAGAAGTAACTTAACTAATAATTTTCACAAAACGTGGAATCTTTTAAAAGTAAAAAAGTAATATTGAAATATTTTAGCAACAAAAATTGTACTTTCGCTAAAGCCAAAGGATATTAAAATTTATTAATTTTAAACTAGTATTCTCTTTTAAAAACTAAAAGCATAAACATTTTAATGAATTAAAAAACAGAGTAATTGTCTTTCAGGAATTTTTGCACTGCTTTAAAAGATTATGAGTTTGATATAAAAAAAAAAAAAACACGTAATAAGAGATTAAACTTTTGTAACTTGTGGTTGACAAAATGTATCGTTTTTGTTTAAAAATATTGTGGAATTGTCATCTTTGTATTATATAAGTTCTCTATTTTTTATCTAAGTCAGGATTTGAAATAAAGAAATCACTAATATTATATATTTAAAAAGTTTTTTTTTTTAATCTGCATCTTAAGTGTAAGACTAAAGTCGGATTTTAGAAGTGCATTTTTCTATCAAATTAATATAAGAATAGAAACGGAAGACACGAAGATTTCAAGAAGGTTTATTTAAAACTGCAAAGCAAATTAGAAATTTTCATTTTTATTTTAATTTTCTTTTTATTTCTATGTTGTAGAAGAAATTGACTTCAGATAACAAAAAGAAAATATTTGTGGAAAATATTTTAAGATTAAAAATTATAACTAAATGCTTGCAGATTCATTTTAAATAAAAAAGATTTGTAGATTCCCACCCTTCGATAGAATCGATATTTATAAAGATGTTTATATACTTAATATTACTAGAGATCCAACAAGGTTACCCGGGTTATAGAATACAGGTGAACACAGTTTCTTTTTAACACTTTCCAACAAAGTTGAAAAGTGTTTATGCATTCGGTTTGTCTGGCCGTCTGTCCACGCTCTAACTCCCATAAATATACTCGGATTTTCATGCAATTGATAATGCATATTTAGGGTCACCTACCCATATTTGGTATTTCATATGAAGTATGTGGGATTAATATTTCATTTACAGGGCTACCCAAAGGAATTCCATTACATTATGGTATAGGGGGAAAAATCGTTTGGAGAGTATTTTAATGACATTACGCTGTTTCAAATGTATTGAAACTGATATAAATCACTGAATTTCACTACAAAATGATTACGACAGAATAGAGTATTCATAGCATTTACAGGGACACACAAAAGAAATCAGTTACGATACTGTCTTTGAGTAATAATTGCTGAAGTGCGTTTTCAATTTCGGCTTGTGTGAAGGCGCTTACCTTCACATATTAATATTAAGACCTTTTCTCTCCCCCCCCCTTTAAAATTACATTTTTTTAAATTCTTAAATTTAATTATCTGTGTGCATTCGGATTCAATCTGTTTTTAGCGCTCTTTTCCCTTCATAAATTATGCATTCAATTATCAGTCTCTTTAGTATTTTAACCGCAGCGCATTGCATTTAAAAAAAAAGAAATAATTTCCTCTTCTCACCTAGCAACTGAATTCTAATTTTCATCCTTCTGCCTTAATTTTGATGATATGCAGAAATCAGTCAGACATATTACTTCTACATTTTTAGCCGTTGGTCCAGATGTAAGATATTAGTCATTTCATGTATTAACCCTGTCTTTATTTTGTTTTGTTTATTAACGGGCACTTCGCCCGCTTCAGTCCCATGAGAACTTTGGCAAAACCTATCGAATGTTCTTTTGCGGTTTTTGATTTATAATTCCTATGTAATCCGTTGGCGTTAAATATTTCTTATTACTCTTTTACATTCCCCATTCAATTTCAATTATGGTACTTTGACCACATGTCTCTCTCTCTCTTTAATCTCGCCATATAGTATATGTATTAGGCGAAATTGTGTATGTACTCCTGCCAATACTCGAACATTTCAAAAAATATAATTGTGACTTCCTTCTAAGACCTGATTCTGTGAAAGTAAAAATGTAACTTTCTGCTCCGTTCTCCAACATCGGCCTTAGCCGTGTAATTTCGGCTATGTTCGAAACGATCCCGGTGGACAATAAAGACCTTTAGATAATTTCTACCTTAGCAGTTTCTTGCCTTCCTTTTAAAATAAGTAACAGTTAATTTTTCAGCCTTGTATTCAGTATGGAACCTAAGCAAAAATGAACTACCTGTGCAAGACATCCATCGTCACAGCTTGTGCTTTTAAATTTAACTGTTCTAATCATATAGAGTGTTGATCAAAGTATTCGGATAACTTTCCGATTGTAGATGGGAACAACTAGAATTGTGTTTTCAAATGTGTTATGAGTTTCCATGTGGTTGAAATAGACATAATGTTTTAACTTATTAAACAGCGCAGTTTTGTTACATTATTCTGAAGTGTTTCATAATCTATGCTTGACGCATGATTTTTCTTTCTTGTTTATTAATTGTAATGGATGTTTCACAATGTACTTTTCTGGATTGTCTGGTTACAACACCAAAACGCGTTTTTATATGAAGAATGGAAATTATGGATTAAAAGTAATTTTCTATATTTATTCAAAGCAATACTTTCGTATGAACCTCACACCAGCAGATAATAACCGAAAAATCGCCAACGATATCAGAAGCCTTTCACCAGGCTTCTTTCGTTTTGGTTATTTCAGCGGTTTTATCTCGTAATTTAATTACATGCGTGTTTTGTTGTGCTTGCATGCAATTTTGTTATTTTTTAAAATGTATTAATAATTAATTAATTTTGTTATTGGATATTATCCGGAAACAAACGCTAAACTGTTTAAATCCTTTGAATTGGAATTTTGTGATATTATTAGCTTACAAAATATCACATCACATTATACACTTGCGATAAGTATCTATCCATTCCATGCTGCACTATGGCATTATACAGGGTGATTCATAAAAGATGGGCAGAACTTTAAGGGGTTATAGTACACTTAAAGACAAATAATATTAAATAGGAGACTAAGGGTCCCAGACGTATTCCCAAGGAGATAGGGGGCATTAAAGTTTAGGGTCCGAAATTTCAAATGATTATAAAACATGGAAAAATTGGTCGATTCGTTTGCGGTTTTTGCAAAAAATTTTCTTTATGCCAGTATTTTCTTGAAATAAAATTTTAAAGTTCAATTTCAAAAAATGCCGATAGGGGGCGCTTTAGACTTTGGAGTAACAAACAACTATTTTTTAACGTTATTTTTTGTATTTCTTTAAATGATTTCGAAAGCTTAGACTTAAACTTAAATTTTGATCTAAAAATCTGAGTCCTAACGAGTAGTTAAGTAGCATAAACTGAAATTTGAAATTTGAAACCCTTCTCCCCCCAGAACAAAAATCAGTTATTCCCGATCTTTGTGTCGTAGATTAGGCTCTAACTACTGCCGCGTTTTGCTAAAATTATTCTTTATGTCAATATTTTCTTGAAAATAAATTTTAAAGAAAATTTTCAAAAAATTCCGATAGAGGGCGCTTTAGACTTTGGAGTAACGAACAACTATTTTATACCGTTATTTTTTGTGTCTCATTAAATGCTTTTAAAAGCTTAGACTTAAACTTAAATTTTCAGCTCAAAATCTGAATCGCTGAGCGTGGTTCAGTAGCGAGGGGAGGGGGTTCAAATTTCAACTTCTGAACATAGTTCAGTTTGCACTACTTAACCATGCCCAACGATTCTGTGCTGTGATACGAGGCAAAAATACAACTTTCGTCAAGGACTGCATAGTCGGAATTCACTCATAAAGGCACTGGCACAGTTGGAAACGTCGCTCATGCAAACGTTAAAGCTCCATTCCTGACGCTAGTCACCGGGTGAAGAAGGAAACAGAAAGTATGCAAATGTCAAATGGGGAAGAAGAAGAACACGTATGCAAAATTTCGACACGATTCAGGCATAAAAACCACTGAACGGTGAGTCAAGTGTAAGTCGCTGTAGTAATGAATCGGAAGATGGTGCCCTTCACGAATAAGGAAAAGGCTGAGATGCATTTAATTTACGGAGCGGCAGATGGAAATGGTGCAGAGGCACAACGAATGTACGGAGAGCGATTTCCCAACAGGCGGTTGCCTAACCGCAAAACTTTCGAGCGCTTGCACAGACAGTTGTGTGAGACGGGATTATTTCTCGCTTCCCGGTCGAATGCAGGTCGTGCAAAAAAGGACGAATCAGTAGTTGTTGCAGAAGCCATTCTGGATGTAGTAGCGGCGCAGCCAAGTACAAGTACACGAACAGTGGCTAGGCAGGTGGATACCTCACAGTCCATGACTTGGAGGGTACTGAAGGATGAACATTTGCTCCCGTTTCATGTGCAACGAGTCCAGAAACTGTCTCCAGGGGATTATCCAAATCGTATTGAATTCGCCCGCTGGTTTCTGCAGCAGAACGCGCTAAATCCACATTTTGGACGAACTGTGCTTTTCACCGATGAATGTACCTTCACACGTGAAGGTACATTTAACACACACAATGCACATTTATGGGCGGATGTCAATCCACATGCTACGTATCCACATGCTCATCAGAGACGCTTTTCCATCAATGTTTGGGCAGGAATCCTCGGAGACCACCTAATCGGACCGTACCTTCTTCCTGAACGCCTCAACGGTAAAACATACCTCACATTTCTGCAACATGTGCTGCCAGACCTGTTAAACGTTGTTCCTCCACGCATCCGGCGGGTCATGTGGTTCCAGCACGATGGAGCGCCAGCCCATTACGTAGGAGACGTCCGCAACTATCTGGACATCACATTTCTGAACAGATGGATTGGTCGAGGTGGTCCTGTTGCTTGGCCTGCTCGCTCGCCAGATCTTTCACCCCTCGATTTCTTTTTTTGGGGACGATTGAAGGCTCTTATGTATGAGACACCCATTGAATCCCCCGAGGAACTGGTCGCCAGACTTTCCGCCGCTGTAGAGGAAGTGCTCGAAAAGCCTGATGTTTTCGCGAATGTTCGCCGTTCCATTCTTCGCCGTTGTTCTGCGTGCATAACCTCTGAAGGTCACAATTTTGAACATTTATTGTAATTACATGTTAATAAATATGCTTTGGTAACATAATCCTAATTTGTGTCTTTTTACCTCGTATCACAGCACACAATGTGTGGACATGGTAAACTGAACTGTGCTCAGGAGTAGAAATTTCAAACCCCTTTCCCCAGAAACTTAACCACGTCTAACGATTCAGATTTTGGGCTGAAAATTTAAGTCTAAGCTTTAGAAAGCATTTAATGAGACACAAAAAATAACGGTATAAAATAGTTGTTCGTTACTCCAAAGTCTAAAGCGCCCTCTATCGGAATTTTTTTTAAATTTTCTTTAAAATTTATTTTTAAGAAAATACTGACATAAAGAATAATTTTAGCAAAACGCGGCAGTAGTTAGAGCCTAATCTACGACACAAAGATCGGGAATAACTGATTTTTGTTCTGGGGGGAGAAGGGTTTCAAATTTCAAATTTCAGTTTACGCTACTTAACTACTCGTTAGGACTCAGATTTTTAGATCAAAATTTAAGTTTAAGTCTAAGCTTTCGAAATCATTTAAAGAAATACAAAAAATAACGTTAAAAAATAGTTGTTTGTTACTCCAAAGTCTAAAGCGCCCCCTATCGGCATTTTTTGAAATTGAACTTTAAAATTTTATTTCAAGAAAATACTGGCATAAAGAAAATTTTTTGCAAAAACCGCAAACGAATCGACCAATTTTTCCATGTTTTATAATCATTTGAAATTTCGGACCCTAAACTTTAATGCCCCCTATCTCCTTGGGAATACGTCTGGGACCCTTAGTCTCCTATTTAATATTATTTTTCTTTAAGTGTACTATAACCCCTTAAAGTTCTGCCCATCTTTTATGAATCACCCTTTATACAGCAGGTATGATTATACTTTCTTTCAGATGGGATATTAAATCCAAGGGAACGATCACGTTGAAAATATGTATAATTTCTCGGGACGACCATATCATACGGCGTATATAGCTGTGAATTCGCCTAGGAGACCTTGTATGAAAATGAAGAAAACTTTGTTTAGAGGAAGAAATGTAGGCTTCATTACCGTATCTGACCATTTAAGAAGAATATTTGGATTGCCCTCGCGAATAACATCAGGAGATAAATGTTGTCATAAATATGGGGTAGTAAACTTGCTATTGACTATAGGATTCTGGGCTTCCGTAACACATCTATAGAATCTTTAAAAAATACGCAGGAGCTATAAAAACTTAATTATTATACAATACATGTTCTAAAAAATTACTTGTTCCGGGGTGACGGAAGGCGAAATCTATCTAAGCCTATACTTCCAGAAGAAACATAATATTAATAAAATAAAACAATTTGATTATGAATGATTGTTTAAAGATAGTATTTCAAAAATTATTTTTAAGTTGCAAAAAATATATCATTACAGTAATTTTTAAACATTTTGTTTTCAATGAAGTACTTTGTAGTAATAAATAGTATAATATTCTGATACTTTGAATTTACAATAATCATTGAAAAAAAAAGAAAAATGCGTATTACACAATACATACTATTAATGTATTTCTAATGTTGTTACATAATATGTAAAAATTAGCCCGTCAAGGTCGAGTATTACTCGCGCACAGAGGGTTCCGTTCAATAAATATATAAATTAGTAATTGGGAATTGCATTACACAAATATATCATTAACTCTTGTTATCTAGGTTTTAAAAGCCGATGGCTTTTAAAGCCATAAAGGCATCTTTTGATCTCTCTACAGAGCCTGCGTTTGATAGCAATGTACAGGAGTATCTTGTATATAATAGAGAGGCTTGTCCGGATACGGGTCGCGCACATCTCCAAGGCTTTGTTTGCAGTAAGAATAGAAGAAACCTCTGCAGAGTTAAGCGCAGAATTCCTGGTGCTCATTTTGAAAAAGCTAAAGGAACTATGGCGGAGGCTTCGTCGTATTGTAAAAAGGATGGTGATTTCACCGAATTTGGCTCAATTCCAGCAGATACGCGAAAAATTTATGCGTTTAGAGGCGTACTCAATAAGGCTCAGTGCGGTGAGATCACCTCCATTAAGACCGATTATCCGGGCTCTATATCCGCCACAAGACGTGTTTCCACTCTTGTCAGCTAATTAACAACGACCCGCTTCCAAATTCCTCAGGAGTTTGGATTTGCGGTCCGCCCCGGATCGGTAAGGATTACGCTGTGAGGCATTTTAGTTCTTTGTTTATTAAAAGTTTAAACAAATGGTGGGATGGCTACGTCAACCAAGACTATGTTCTGATAGCTGACGTAGACACTTCCCACTGTGTCTGGCTTGGCAGTTTTTTGAATATTTGGGCTGATATGTACCCTTTCAGCGCGGAAATTAAAGGGGGTACTATTCTTATAAGGCCCAAGCGCATTATTGTAACTTCTAATTTTCAAATGCAAGAATGCTTCACAGGCATAACTTTAGACGCTTTACGTGCTAGGTTTAGTATTTACGACTTTTTTGGTCCTGAACCATCAAATACAGAGAGACTGAGACCTCAACAAACAACACAGTGCTCGACATGTTGATAAAGCGTAAAGGTTTGAATCTGAATGTGAGTGCCACCTTACACAACAAAGAGGTGGAGGAGCAAAAAGAGCAATCTGAAAGGTCCACTGTACACCGTGAGTCTCCAAATGTAGTCGTCCGATCCAGATCTCCTGTTCCCGGCTGTTCTCCTGTTGGCCTGTATCTGAGGTTTCATATGCCGATGTGGACAGCGAGGACGACTTCTTTCCTAGTCCGAAGCGTACTAAATGAGCTTAGAGAATGCGCCCAGTGCTTTCACGGTAATATACCAGTTTTTGTACATAGCCTGTTTTTTTCTTTAGAAAAATATATGTAAATACGTCCAATTCCTGTATATAGTAATCTAATTTAAATCATATTGTAATATTGTATTTATATATATCTTTGTGACATTTATTTTAAATATTTATTTTCTTAATTTATCAAATATCTTTTTTCATTTTTAAAAGGAATAAAGTATTTTTCCCTGTATAAGGAAATTATTTCATGTATATCAAAATTGGATGTATAGTTTCAATAACTATAAATAATATCTTATGTGCTTAAGAGCCATTATTCTGAAATCACACAAAGTGCGATAGTTGTATTTTTTTTGTTTTGCTTAATTTTTTTTATATTGAAGTAGATCATATGTAATGAATAATGTGAAATTTTGAAGCTCTGAAAACATTTCCTTTATCCTGTAGAAAATGTGAAAGTTCAAGACGATGAATCCATTTTTTCACAAAAATTGAAATGCGAATATGTTTGGATTGCTATATCTCTGGAAAGCAACAACATCCCAGAATTATTTTGTCAAAAACTGTTAGTATAACACTACATGTTTAGTAAAATTTACTTCGTTCCATGGGGCATTGTTAATTTTCATTGTTATGATGCCACAAAATGCAATCAATTTGACGTTTTTGTTCGTTTTCTGCACTTATCTTAGTTAAGCAATAGTACCCAAAATTTTACTTATAGAATATGATAGTTTACTAATAGGACAAGCTAAGTAATACAGACCTTTACCTGTATATCGATGCTGTTAGCTGATATAATTTGTTAAATAATCAAAAGCTTCAAAATATGCAAATTTTGAATTAGTCCTATCTCAAAACAGCATCACAGTTGAATAAAACAAAATGTATCAGGTTTTGTATATTCAATATCAGTAGATGAGCATATGTACAAAAACATGGAAACGAAAAGTAAGTGGGGTCTCATGCTCTTTTCAGAAAGAAAAAATGACAAAACTTATAAAAAGATAGTGCAATAATCAGGCTTTTCCCCTACAAGGAGAAAGAGAAAAGCCTGGTATTAACACTGCATGTTTGTAAGTTTTGTCATTTTTTTTTCTTCTGAAAACAGTATGAGACCCCACTTATTTTTCATTTCCATGTTTTTTTAGATATATTCAACTACTACCTGATATATTTTGTTTTTGCCAACTGTGATACTGTTTTGAGATAGGACTAATTCAAAAGTTGCAGATTTTGAAACTTTTGATTATTTACAGATTATATCTGTTAACAGCATCAATATCTCGGTAAAGTTCTGTATTAATCGTTTGTCCTAATGGATTTTTTTCATATTCTATAAGAAAAAGTTTGGAGTACTATTGCTTAACTTAGATAATAAGTGTTGAAAACGGTCAAAAACGTCATTTTGATTGCATTTTATGGCAACATAACAATGAAAATTAACAATGCCCCATGGAACAAAGTAAATTTTACTGAAAATGTAGCGTTATACTAACAGTTTATGACAAAAGAATTTTGGGATGTTGTTGCTTTCCAGAGATATATCAATCGAAACATACTGGCATTTCAAGTTTCATGAAAAAAGGTATTCATGATCTTGAACTTTGGCATTTTCTACAGGAAACGGGAATTTTTTTCAGAGCTTCAATATTCATTAAATATAATCTACTTCAACATAAAAAAAAATCAAACCAATTAAAAAATTCAAAATATCACTTTTTTTTGTCTGAATTTCAAAATAATGGCTCTTAACCAATGAAATACTATAAAAAAAATTAACGGTTAAGTGTGAGTATTATTCGAGCTGAAACGGTTCCGTACAATAAATATATGAATTAATAACTATATTATTAATAAAAAATGTTGCTAAAAGAATAATAAGACTTTATAAAAAAAAAAAAAAAAAAAACTATACAATTTAGTGTTTGGTATGGCTGTATATACTAGAAAAGTATTAATGGGTATTTATATTACTATGTGTAGCATATGTAATAAGGATTTATATCCTACTGTAAAATTGTTGCTAACATTTAAAGGGTCATTTTTACGGAATACTTTCCAATCCACAATATCTTGAAATAAAACAATATCCTACATGGTATTAAAAAAAAGTATATTACAAAACAATAGCTGAATTTTACATAAACAATGTCTGAAAAAATGGTAGTCAAAACTACATACACAAGAGTGATTATGATTTTGATAAAGTTGATAAAGAGGTAAACTAATTTTCTAAAATTTGTCAAATTGTAATGGATATTAATATATAAATGTGCTTGACCTTATCATTGGCGTAATCTTGATTGAAAAGTGCGGTGAAATACTCCTATATTAAAAATGATATTTTAAGTACGGATAGGTACAGTTTAAGAAGGTAAAATAATATTTAAGGAGAAGTTATTAATTTTTTCAAATAAATTTAAATGGAAAGGGATGCTGCCTACAATTAAATTTTTATATGAGTCTCAAAAAAAAAAAAAAAAAAAAAAAAAAAAAAAAAAAAACATTTCACAAGGTCGTTTAAAATTATTTAAACTTAAAAAAAGTAAAGAAATAAAATAAAATATGAAATTTATTTAACTCGTTCACGACGGCGCGGTAGGTTACACTTGACTGTCTCAGAGCTGCAAAGTCTCCGGCTTTTTGGATACCAGTATTTTAATACAGAAAATGTTGTTTTATTTAATTAGAACAATTGGGCGATTTAAAAGAACAACATTTTCTCTAAAATAGCAGTGGTGTGCAAAAAGCCGGAGACTTGACAACTCTGAGACAGTCGAGTGTGACCCACCGCGCAGGCGTGAACGTGTTAAACTCCAAACATCTAGTTTTCGTGAATTCCACAAAGGTTTTATTTCGAACAGTCATATGTTACAATACAAAATCAATAATTTAGCTCCTCTGTTTAGACATCGAACGGTATACTCTTTAATGTAGATACAAATGAAATATACGAACGTCTCGATAGCAACTTATTTTTGAAACTCACAAGCTAACCATACTAGTCATAGATTACACTCTAATTCTAGTGAGAATATACTTTTATAAGAAATTTATAGATTGACAATGACAACTGTTTATGCCAATCGCTCTCAGCTGTGAGCAGTTGACGTCATGGTCTCTCTGAAACCGAGATATCTGTAGAGTATATTTACTGCTGCGTAAAGAGCAATTTGCAATAAGCTTGTAATGCATGTACATTTTTAATAATTTTGTGACGTATTAGTAATAAAATGTAGGACTCAATTCTTGATTCTGACTTCAATGATCGTTATGGTTCATAATTTATTTTACGGTGAACATCAAAGATTGATTCAAGCTCCTCTAAACTTTCTATCAGTGAGTTTATGGTTTTTACAAAAATGGATGAAATATTGGGGTATTAATTATATATATGTACAATTGTTTGTCGTTAGTTTTAAGTATTTATGTGATTAATGTATCTTACTTCTGGTGATATTGTAGATTTGTATTTGCATTTTGATTTGTATTTTAATCAAATTAATTTTATGTATGACAAATCTTGTTTTATATATCATTAACTTTAATAATTATAAGATATCATACTTAAACACGTTATTTTTTTCTTAGGTTATTGAGCTAATGAAATAAATTAATGAATACATTAGTTGTATATACATTTAAAATTTTTAAAATCGTTATCACGAATCATCTTAATTTTGTTAATTGATTTAAGTTTTTACAAGAAAAACACGTAATTCTGAGCTAAAAAATACAAGAAAATCAACAATAATAAACTAAAAAATCGAGTAATATCTAATTAGTATGAGTCCATCGTGTGTCTGAAAACATTGTAACTTATTTATTTTTTAAACTTATTTCAAGTCTACTTTTCCACATCAAGTGTTATTTATTTTGAAAAAATACTTAATGCTACACAAAATCATAAAATATTTTATTTCTAGAAATATATTTTTATTTATATACTTTTTTAAGATTCTGCCCTTTTTTAGTTTTATATATGAACAATATATGTCATTTTACAAATTTAAAGGACAGAAACTCTACACTACATTTCAGACATGTCCTAAATAAAAAATGAAAATACTGTTATTGAAATTTTAGACGTAACATGCCTTTCCTAAATTCAGAAAATATTTCAGGAATTCTTGTTCCGTTTTAGATTTACTTTCTAAAATAGACGAAAGAGACAAAAGTTTGCAGATAAGTAAATTGCAGATTGTATTGTTGTTTTAAAGTGTCGTCTTCAAAATAAAGGATCTATTTTATAAATGACACTAAGGAATGTGTTTTAAATATCTAAAATTGAGTAAATTCAATTTACGTAATTAAACGGTATAATATGTTTACATATAGCAAAAAAAAAAAAAAAAAAAAAAAAAAAAAGAAAAAAATTAAGACATTTAAATACACAAATGTACCCAATAGATAAAAAGAATAATACTTAAGATATTTTAACGTAAAAGGTTTTAAACTTAAACAAGGTAATTTAATAACAGTAAGGACTTTTCACATTAAAGAAAACGCAAATCTAAAAATAACTTAATATAAAAGATAATATTAATTTATTTATAATTTCTGTGACGTTTTAAAAAAGGATCAACAAAAACTATTTTTGATTAGCATTAGAATTTAAAAGCAAAATTCCTTTATCAGACTTCAAATTAGAATTTAAAAAATAAATATATTTCCGAATTGTTTGACTTATTTTTTATGAGATAAATCTAAAAGACATGGTACAGTTTTAATTTCAGTAGTCATGTTGTCACAAAGTATAATCTAACTAAATTAGCCATGGTAATTTCTTTCGAAATACGTTTCGTACATTTAATTTGAAATGTTCGAAAAGATTTCTAAACTGCAAAATGGAAGACACAACTTTTCTTAAAAGTAAGGTGTTACATGAGGTTATCAGGACTGGCTTTGTTCATAAAATTTTCTCACTTTACTACCACTATTTTTTTTAATAATAACAATTTTTATTATAAACGTCTACTGCAGACGTTAAAGGAGCCTACCACGAAGATAGTTTTATTCGAAATAAAGGAAGGCAGAAAAATTTAGGAACGCTGTGAGTCCTGGGTGTATGTATCTAAAATACAAAATCTAAAACAACAATTTCCGAGAAACGTAAGTTTAAATATACATATTTATCATTATTTTCATACTTAAGATACAAATAAATGTAAATGCATTGCTTAAAGGTGCGTCAAATATAATAAAATCCTTAAAAAACAGATTAAAGTTATGTATTAATTCTTTGCAGGAAAGAATTAATGCATGATTGATAAACCTGTACACTGTAAAAAAAAATTTGTAAGGTTACTAAGGATTTTGTAGGAAACTGGGATGCCTAGAACTTTTTATGTAACCACAACAAAAGATAATCATGTAAAATTACAAAAGTTTCTTCAGTAAGTGTTACTAAATATTGCTTAGTAAACGTACTAGTGATTTTTTAGGGAGTTTACCAAAAAAACTCTTGTAAATTTACTAAATATTGTTTAGTGAAGTTACTAATGCTTATTTAGGGAGTTTACTAAATAAGTTTTAGTAAATTTATCAGTGAATATGTTGTAAACGTACTATTCCTTTTTAGGGCGTTTTCTAAAATTTTTTTTGTAAATTTACTAAATATTGTGCTGTAAATTTACTAACGGTTTTTCAAGGGAGTTTCTCCAATTAGCTTTTGTAAATTTACTAAATATTTCTTAGTAAACTTACTAGCGATTTTTTAGGGAGTTTACTAAAGAATTTGTGGTAATTTTTCGAAAGATACTTTAGTAAACGTACTAAGGATTGTTTAGAGAGTTTTCCAAAGAATTCCTTGTAAGTTTTTTAAATATTGTTCAGTAAACTTACTAACAATTTTTTAGGGAGTTTACTAAAGAATTTTTCGTAAATTTACTTAGGATTATTTAGTCAAGGTACTAACGTTTTTTTTAGGTAGTTTCCTAAAGAATACTTTGTGAATTTTCTAATGATTTTTTAGTACACTTACAAAGGCATTTTTAGTACATTGACTAAGAATTTTTTTTGTAAATTTGCGAAGGATTTCATAGTACATTTACTATGAATTTTTTTAGTATTGCACCCAAAACTTTACATATACATTAGCAAAAAAATGTTGGTAACTTTATTAAAGTACCGTCAGAAAAATTACCAATGATTTTTTTAGTATTGTGTCTAAAACAGTTTTTGTATTCTCGCCAGAAAGTTTTTTGTAACCGTGCAAGAGATATTGCAGTAAAATCAAAATCCTTCGATCAAAATAAGTAATATGGCCTGACGTGTTTTTCAGTAATACCACAGCAATTGCCAGAAATATTTGTATGTTATGCATTAAAAAAATGACTGAAGCTTCACTGTAGATATAGAAATAGGTACAAAATCATTTCCATATTAAATGAGCATTATAACAACAGCAGTAAATAAGCAGATAAGCAGAAGCAGATCTTATGGTTTTTAGTTAAATTAAAAAAGCGAATAGAAACAATAATGAAAGTAAAGTATCATTACTGAGTTTATAAAATATGCCTAAATTTTTAAAAAATGTTATCGACACACTGTTAAAAATAAAGTGTGATGTTTCACCAAGAAAATGGTGAAAAGTCGCTGAAATTTAGCTGCAACCAAGATATTGGCGATAGGTTTTACCAGTTTATTGGTGCTTTCTCAAATACCATTATATTAGTGAAAACAATGATTAGTGTTAAACAATGATTCAGGCTTTTTATAAATCCAATTTTCTGGTGAAAGGTTGAACCATAAATCAAGATTTTTTTTAAATCCAATTTTCTGATAAAAAGTTTAACTATAAATCAGGTTTTTTTTTTTTTAAATCCAATTTTCTGGTAACAGTTTGAACCATAATTTAGTTTTTTTTAAAATCAAATTTTCTGGTAAAAGGTAGGGCCACGAATCAGGATTGTTTTTAAATCCAATTTTCTGGTGAAAGGTTAAATCATAATTCAAGGTTCTCTCTATTCCAATTTTTTGCTAAAAGTTTGAATCACGATTCAGGATTTTCTCTCATCTTTATGGGGAATGGTTACACCGGATTGTAGCTCTCTTTTTTCCCCTCACTTTGGTTTTCAATTTATCGTTTTATGGTGTAATAATAAACAAAATTTCAGATTATGCGAGATTATCTTGCAGTAGGAAAGCTTTTTTTTTATTTTCATTAAACCGAAAATTATTTAAGTTTTAATTATTGATTCTATTGTCTTTGAAATATATTTAAAAAACAAATGTAAACCATTTTGATCCAATTTAACAAAATAATTACATTTTTTCCCCACAAATATTACCATTCTGTCCTTTTACATTTTAGAATATTTCTTTGCACTCAGTTACACTTATAGTCCATTTAGTGTTTGCTTATTCACAAAGAAAAAAAAATAATAATTTTCTTTAGATTTAAATACATACCCTGTTTTTATTATTGTTTTAATTAAAAAGGCAGCTATAAGTAGCAGAATCCATTTAACCTCTAATATCAGCTAATACAAAAGTATTACTTTAAACTTTAAAGCTTTTTTTTAAATACACAATGTATTTCTACAACGTATTAAATACTTACTTTGAAGGGTTAATTTAATAACAGCAGTGTCGCCACCAAACGACTAATTATTCTTACATATGAGTATTTTTTCAGTATTCCTAAATGATAATCTATGACGACGATTTATTTATTTTTTAACTATACTCGTAAAAAAGAAAAATATTCATCATCAGCAGCCTTGCAATAGCTGAAAAAGAAATGGTTACAGACACTATTAAATAGCAACACATTTAAGTTGGTTTGCGGTATGCCGCTCCATTTATTGAAAATACAAATTATATAATAATTAAATTATATGTATAGTATGTCAGACTAATATTTACTGTAATATAATATCATTTTACATACAGTTTCTCTCATACAGTTTTAAGAGGGTGCTGCACCCTCTCTGACCATTCAGGTCATCAAATAAAAAGAATTCTTGAAGCTTAGTATGTTCTAAATCAGGATTTCAAGTCTGGTAAAATGGAATAAATCCAAGCATCAGGTTAAATTCTCCACCTGTTTTAAATGAAAGAGTAAATATTTTAAGACATAAAATATTTCTTGTGCAAACATAACAATAATCAAATTTCACACAGGGGAATTAATAAAAAAATTAAACAGTATATCAATTCAAATCTCTTTTACAAGGAAAAAATCATTTAAAAAATCAATCAGTGTTCGAAATCATTGGTGGTCCGCTGGCCCAAGAACACCAAAAATTCATTTGAACCACTAATTTGAAAATTTAATGGTCAGAAGGAACAGTACCCACCCCCCACCCCCCACCTCCACCCTCTCTAAAAGGTCATAGGTAAACTTAAATTTTCCCGTCTCGGAGAAAACGGCAACCTAACACAAATCACACAATTTTATTTATTTTAAAAAATAAATAAAACTGCATTAAACCTTAGTCAATTGAAATATTGGAATTAAAATATCTAAATAATTTTATAGTTTTTCTTTATGTGCTGTTTATTTAATTTTTAGTTATAATTTTATATTTTATTAGGCTAAAAATTTTGGATAACTGCAAAGAAAGTTTGTAAGAAAAAGCTGCAAAATTCTCCATTTGTTAGGTAAAAGAAAAATATTGTGAAATTGTTAAATGTAAAAAAATATTGCAAAAAGCGTCAGTTGGTTGAGGGAAAAAATTCGTCAATTAATCGTGATTAACAAAAACTAATGCTCGCCATTTGGCTTAGGGTGTTAACGATTTTAATCAACGATTAAATCATGATTTTAATCAACTGATTTTTTTTTTTTGGAAAATTTGTTATTTTAATCAATCACTTTATATGGTCTATTTCAATGGTATGTAGAGAAAAATCATTTGTAGTATATTGGAATGATATTACACTATTTCAAGCATATAGAAATTGATACACATCACTGAAATGTACAAAAAGATTCTTACTATAGAACATGATGAGCATAGCATTAATCGTTTATTTATGGGGGGAAACAAAAGGATTCGCTTATAGTACTGTATAAATAAACAATAATTGCTGGAAGTGCGTTATTTGTTGTGGTAAGAGTTTTTTTTTTTTTTTTTTTTTTTTAATTTAACTAATTTATTTACTTCGTACGTATAAAATCTGTAAATCATATACAGGCTGCAAAAAAGATGTATATATTTTCGTTTATTGACGAATTATGTCAGGGGAATTTTCCACTGTGAAAATGCGTTTGTTAAATGAACTAATGTTTAGCATACTATTTGGTATATATTCAAATGTATAGATCATATATAGCGTTGCACAAAGGAATTCGGATATTTTTTCGATGACTGATAATAATTGCTGAATTTTAATTTTCAAATGTGTTACGTGTTTTGTAATTTGCTTACTTAGCCATCATATTTAACTTTATTAAACGTTTTTTTTTTTTTTTTTTACATAATTCTGAATGTGTTGGAAAATTATAATCTGTCGTTGAAGCTTGATTATTTTACGTTCTTGTTTAAAAAAATATTTTTATTTTGTATGTGTGTATATATATACATATGGGCGAGTTGTAAAAAACAGGGTAGGTGGGTTAAACCGGGTAGCGCAGATCCCTCCTTCAGTTGTACTTCTGTCTATCAGCCAACACGAGAAATAACTTGTCGGTAACCATTATGGCATTTATAGCTGATTGAAACGTTACTGTGTGCGGTTTTTTTTAGTGTGAAGGAATTAGTTTCAATTACTCTTAAAAAATTGTTTCATTTGATTCTAGATTTTGCGCGTATAACAACGTTTTTTCAGCATATTGAATATTCCTGAGTACTATATCTAATTTTTTCCTTTCCTGATAATATTTTAAAATTTTTACTGATCTTTTGCTTATAGGATTAAGAGTAGTGACGCTATGTTTAAACTCCGTTATGTTGAAGTAATACCGGGTACTTAAGAGTGGGTCAGAACTGGGTATACCCGATTTTGTCCGACACTCATAGAATGTATTTTTAGTAAAGTTAATAAATTAGCATGGAATTTTAAATTGCATTCTTAATGCTGTTAAGTTATAATATAATTCTAAATCTATCTAGTTATAATGAAAAAACTTTAATTTTGATTTTGTTTTATATTAAAAAGTGGGTCTAATTTTTAACTTACATTTATGAAATTAAATAATTTGCAATTATTAATGAACAAAATAATGGTACTAATTAAGGCATAATTTTATATTATGCTTATTACATTTTAATAAATAACTTTCTAATCTGAGGTGTAATAACTTGCGTTATGGGTCCACTTAAAATGCAAATATATTTCGTGATTTGTTTCTCTAAATAAAATAATCTGCCCAAATTGACAAATAATCCAAAAAATCCCAATCCTATATAACTAGGCTATATAATCTATAACAGATTTTTTTTTATCAAATATTAAACAGGCAAAAAAAAAACCCTCTTGATGAATGACTTTCCCCAGACTCATTTGCTGTATATAATAGGAGTGGATGGATCACGAAAGAGGTCTTCATTTTATTTGGTTAAAAAATGTACAGATTTCTTCCAATCCTTGTCCTGAAAAGTCCGTTCTTTAAATCCTTAATAGGTGTTCAACTCATATAAAAGAATCCAGTTAATCTAGTAAGAGAAAGCAATGTATTTATATATGCTTCTTTCCTTACGCAACGCATCGATTTCAACCCCTTGATGTGTCTTTCAAGCATATCTAAGCTCATACTAAGAACAAGAGGTGAAAAAGTGGTTATTTTCCAACTCTGCGCGATCTATAACAATTTACCAAATTGGAAAATTATTTAAAACTGCATTTTCGAGAGCAGCAATTGTAAATACTGCAATCAGAAGGTTCAAGAAAACAGGGATTTTCCCCTACAACAATGTTTTTCCAGACCATCTTTTTGCTTCTTCGGAAGTGAGATAAACCCATGAAAGTCATCACAGGATAATGGAGCTCAACCTTCCGAACATAAACGAGTTGACAACATCCAGCAGCTTTCACGTCGAGCTGCTTCCAGATGCAGCAGTTAACATCACAATCACAGGCGTCATCACTCATTCAAAATGTTACATCAACAGAATACATTATTAAAATTATCCATTCGACATATTCAGACTATGTAGCCCAGCAATCTGTATTTCCAATTTCGCCTAAAATATTATCCCCTTCTAAGAAAGGCTTTAGAATTGAGAAAAGAAAGGGAAAAACTTATTTTGATTTCTTATCCCTATAAATTACAGATCGAAGCAGATATTAAGGAGAAATAAGCCAAACAAACTGCAAGACGAAAAAAGAAGTTTCTTTAAAAGAAAAAAAGAAACCAAAAAAGATTGCGGACACATCTTCAAAAGAAGAGGATAATGAAACCTGTATGTTTTGCTATGAACTTTACTCAAATTCTAAATCCAATTACGATGTTTAAAATTCCACGATTAGGCACACGAAGCATGTAGTAATGCAGAAGAATATGATGACAAATTCATTTGTGATTTTTGAAGCTAAAAGAACTCGAAAACGTACAGTGTAAAGTAAGCAAGCCTATACAACGTAGAAAATTTGCCAACAAATTATTTTTTTACACATGGAAGAATACATGTGCAATTTCGTTTTGTTAAAGATAATTAAAATGTATTTTTTACTATATTAAGCAAGATCTTTTTGACCAAAATGAGTTTCCAGTAGTTTTAAATGAATACCCAATTTTACTCAACCAGCGAGGTAAAACCAGATTTTTGCATACGTTTGAAAAAAGCTATTTTTTAATATAAATAATTATATATATATATATATATTGTTTGAAAAGAACGTTTTATTATAGCCAAGGATTCATTTTACATTAAAAACAGTGTTCAAAGTTTGTTTTCCCATTTCACAGCATTTGAGACTAACAACTTTTATGGTATCCGATTTTGCCCCACCTTCCCTACATATATTTAAAGGATGCTGTAGAAGAAAATAGCATGAAACATTTATTAGCTCCTTTCTACATCAGTTTCTACCAAAATTTTTTGTAACATGCCATTTATCTTTTAAAATAAGCAATTTTTCTATTCGCATACACTTTACGGTAGTTATCGCGATATATCACCAATATTAACACGTTGATATATTCCGATATTAAATTTACGATATTCTCCCCACCTAGCAGTTAAAGTTTTGAAAAAAAGATCAAAAAAGTTTTCCGAAAGCTTGTAGCGATTTATTCCAGGATGATATTTTAGAAGTATCGGCA
Source organism: Maratus speciosus (assembly GCA_963932465.1). NCBI lineage: Eukaryota > Metazoa > Arthropoda > Arachnida > Araneae > Salticidae > Maratus > Maratus speciosus. The sequence continues at coordinate 479,970,815 of OZ010786.1, forward strand.
AATATGTATATATATATGCTCTAAAAGTTAAAATCTTCTAACTGATGATGCAATTGATTTTTAAAAACATGAGTTTTAACTCTTTCAAATACATTGGTGAGCGTAGGTCACTTCGTGCCTCACAAAGACTATATTTTTTCTACCATAAAACTAACTAAACGTCCGTATTTTAACACAATCTTTTTAGAGCAAATCGACAGGCGAGATTTACATTTACCTACGAAAATTTCTTAACATTCGGACAAATATAAATATTTTTTACTAAATAAAATGTGCAAAAACTTCTACAAAATAAGCAAAAACCTGAGTTTGGGGAGACCGGGGGAATGGCGACACCTTAAGGGAATTTAAATTTTTCCACCTCGAAAAAATGTTTATTTTTTAATAGTAAAAATTCTGAAGCTGAATCATGATCTTTAGTATCTGTATAAATTTAACCGTAATCATAACTGTAAAGTAAGCATATATAAAAAAAAAAGTTTTTTAAACCTCTGCACATTGGCGGGATTACCCTGGACACTGGGGTAATTCCGCAACTGTACCGGGGTAATGCCGCCACTCTTTAATGACCTAGTACATGCATCAAAGGGATACTAGGAAACACACAACCTACTGAAAATAGTTAGAAAGTAATGTAATTGAGCAGAATAATGGTTAAGCTTATAATTTACTTCATATTGCAAAAGTCACTCTGCTGAATCGGCTCCACTACATTAAAATGGGGCCATTTCTCACCCGATTTGCATGGCGGCGGCATTACCCCGAGAGGACAATATGGCGGAAATCCCCAAGCAAGGCCGAAAGAAGAACCGAACTTGTTCAACACATTGCATCAAAATGTCGGCGAATGCATGTAGATTACGGGTCATATTATCTTAAATACCTAATGTTACAATAAAAGTGCTTATCTCTACTCATTTGAAGCTCCAAAATAATAAGCAACTAGATGAAAACTACATTTTTCACTAGAACGGACGAACGACGTACAGCAAAGTCACTCCCACTTTAGGCACTGTTTATATTGTTGGCCGCTATAGTGCAGGCACATTTACTATCTCAAACTGCTCTTAGTTTTTAAACTAGGTGGGGTGGCGGCATAACCCGGGTTGGCGGCATTTCCCCGGTCTCCCCTGCATCGTGGTAAAAATCTTACCAGCCTTTTTCCCACAAAATATTAATATTTTTTCACTCGGGATACGAAAGCATTATGTATTTACCATCTAAAAGTTTCAAAGAGTCTAGATGATAACGACAAACTTTAAGAATTTAAAATACTGGAAGAACCTTGTCCCTCCCCCACATCCCTTTCCAGGCATATTTCAAAATTACACATAAGACTCCAAAAATCAAATTATGCAGAATTTTAATACCAAATAATAATAACAATACCAAAAAGCATATACTTTCAATTCTCTTTGAAATACTGCAATACATTTAAAAAAATAGAAAATTAATCTTTTAAAAAAATTCATTGTCCGAAGTCACTTTTCTGTTTTTCTGCGCATTTTACTGTACGACTCACATTACGTATATATTATTTAAAAATACACACTTAATGTTATACAGTAGCTTTGAAATGATCGAGTATTGATTTGGCTCAGATGAAAATGGATTTAAGGGTGAAAAAAATTAGTTTGAAAAAAAAAAAAAAAAAACACCAAGATTTTGATATGAAAATAAAATCTATATCTATCAATACTATAAAACACAAATATATCTGCGCGTAACGCTGATGTCATTTTGCAAATGGCAGCACTTTGAAATCTGGAATGAAATTTAGGTTTTGCAATTTCCGTGTTCAGCTTGTCGTCAGCTTAAAATTCCGAGTAAAATGAGAACTCCATTTAATATTTTTGTTGAACATTGTCACAATTCTATTTCAAAGACCCGTGATCGGGGGATGTAACTCACAATTATGTGGGTGGGAAACTGGAAATTGTTTTAATCCCTTCCGTTTTGGTCTAAAATGAAAGTACCAAGTTTTATCCCACGTACTAGGTGAACATTAGAAAATATGTACATATTTATAGTCGAAAAACTTTTTTTAAATTATCTTAACAATATCTCAGAACAATTAATGCTTCCAAAAACATTGTCAATACAAATGTTGTAGAATTTGTAATTCTGAATAAAATGAGTACCCATATTAATATTTTTGCTGAATATTAAGGTCGCAATTTTATTTCTAAATTTTGCCTTAACCGCTAATCAGGAGAGAGACAGAGTTATCAATCCACCCTGCCTCCGTTTATTACATACATGTATTTTCTTTAAGTTGTTGAGGCCCTTGAGATGTTTCTGTAAATATGTTAATGCTTTATTTTGTATATTTTGAGGATTATAATTTAATAGTTATCGAGAAAGAGGTACATAACTGACAGCCGTTTTACATGCCATTTCTCAACTGATATCGTCAACCTTAAACCTTAGTTTAAAAAAACTAAAAGCTAACTTTAAGCTAACTAATAATACTTTTTTTCAATATTCCGAGGATTATAATTTAGTAGTTATCGAGAAAGAGGTACATAACTGACAGCCGTTTTACATGCCATTTCTCAACTGATATCGTCAACCTTAAACCTTAGTTTAAAAAAACTAAAAGCTAACTTTAAGCTAACTAATAATACTTTTTTTCATATTCCGAAGGTTTTAAAATTTTATGAATTTAACTTAAAATGCTCGTATACTAGTCGAATATAATTTTTATTAAAACCATCTTAGTCCTTTTCGTAAAATATCGAAGTTTAAAATTGTGCTATTGGTTGACCTATTCCTCTAGCGACAAGAATCCTGCACACGCATTTGTTCCCTCGCTCCTCCCCACTATTTTCGACCTCCTTAAATGTGATGCATACGTACTGTTATTCACTATATATGCCAAATTAATTACGACGCATAATTCAAATACAATACCAGATATCATAAACAATATTTCCCATCATTTACAAATCATTTTTGAAATATGCTAAAAATCATAAAATAGTGCACTTTTTAAGTTATCTATTTGTTCGTAGCAGCAAAGTCGCACCTAGTAGGGCGGGAAAACTTAGTAAGTACGTTTATTTCTGACCTATGTTGAAGGGATTAAAATTTCCAGCTTTTCCGTATTTAATTCCGAATTCGGCCTTTTTTTTTTTTTTTTTTCATTTCCTACCACTGGGCTATATTCCGTAATCAAGAGTTTAAACCATAACTCTGAAAATATCCAAAATAAAGCCTAAAATAATTACAAAATCCTCAATAAATTAAAAAATATATATAAATTAGAAACAGGGTGAACTGATAACCTCGTCTGTTCTGGCTTCAATCATTTGATTAACGAATTAGGAAAAACTTTGCACTATAATTGTAAAAATTCAACAAAAATATTAAGTACACATTTCAGTCAGAATTTTAACCTCTACAACATCTGTATTGACAATGTTTTTGATAGAGTTAGTTTTTTTTTTTATATTGTTATGGTAATTAATAGAAATGTGTTTTTTGACTATAAATCTGTACATATCTTCAACCACTCACCTAGTAAGAGGGGGAAAACTTAGTACATTCATTCTAGACTTTAAGTAAAAGGATTAAAACAGTTTCCAGTTTTCCCCTAATTAATTCCAAATGCGGCCCTTTTTTCCTCCCCTACCACTGGTCTATAAAGAGTTTTAAAGACTTTAAAATTCTATGTGCTCTAAGTTTATTTTTAGTTTTTTTTTGGGGGGGGGATGCCAATTTCGAGTGGGAAGAAAATCTTGATTATTTATTGTGACAATAAAATGACACAGAACAGTTTTTTTTTTAATTTAAGCAGTTTTAAAGAGTTTTGAATCTTTAAGTATTATTACTGTGAGATGTGAAGAAAACGGGGAAACGAAATTTTGAAGGTGAAATTCAGATAAAATTTTAATGAAATTGATATGATGGAATGAATAGTTAATGAAATTTAGGACCGATTATTTTTTCACTTAAAGTAACAAATACAGTAGAGCAATTTCTTTTAACCTTTAACTGATGTCAAAGAAATTGTCACATAACTAGCGTGAAGCGGTCTGTGAGACCGCTCCAACGAAAGATGAATAAGAGCCGCGATAAACTCATAGGATGTTTTTGTACTAAACTTTTTGCACAGGAGTGTTATAATTAAAATTCACCTATTCAAAAGTCTCTGGTGTTAGTACTAAAGTGAAACAAAATTTCAGTAGTGTTTGTAATAAACTGAAATTTGCAAGTTAAACTATGAAAATTGAAAAAAGCACTGGTCTGTGAGACCGGTAACATCAGTTAAAGAATAAAAAAAAAAGTTTTAAACAGTTTAAACTTTGGTATTGTGGAGAAGGGAGTAAAAAGGGGAGGTGAAATTTCAGAAGAAAGGTTAGCAATGGCGGTTTTATCTTTATTTTTTAAATCAGAAATGAAAAGAAATGCAGAAGAGTTCCACCCCCCGATTAAGAAATAATATGGCAGTAAAGCACTTTAAAGGGCTTTTAAAAAATTTTGTATGAAAATAAGCACTTTCAAGCACAAAAAAAACCTTTTGAAAAATGCAAGTACTTTTAAGGACCGCACGAATCCTGATATATTAAAAATTTCCCGACTACAGAGTAGTCCTGCACGGGTCAAGTTGCACCAGACACAAAACCGAATATTATACTTAAGTCAACCCGCAACTCGACCCGAACCCTCCAAAAATATTTCCTCGATCCGCAACCTGACCAGAATCAGCCAAAATAATTTCCGGCAACCTGCAACTCAACCCAGGCCTATTTCAACACGAACCCGAAATAAAAGGAAAGGAAATCCTGTTTTATTGATATTATGAAATGTAATCTACAATTACATCTCTAATAACAATGTTTTATGTAGGAAAATGGACAAATGTATATACTTTAATATTCAAACATAGGTACTCAAACATAGGTGGGTATCATGCCCACAAGTATTTGAAGTGAGGACAGCTTGTTAAAAAGCGCCATCCATATTCACCATCGTGGTTGATCTCAATGGCGCTTGCTGACAAGTTGTCCACAACATGGCTCACAATCACATGACACATCTAAGTGATGTAGGATAGGTGGGGGCTAAAGTTACGCACTTATTAATTTTGATTTTTAACGAGCACATTGATCTAAACTTATGTGATGACTGATTAAAATGTTGTATTAAAACCTTAGGCACGTTCCACTATCAAACGACCACTATCAAACGACCACTATCAAACGACATTCTGTCAAATTATAATTCCGTGAGAAATTGTAATTTTTAAAAAAACATTGCTCTGCGTATCTTTGCCCTATTCGTTGGACTAAAAGTACGCAGTGATGAGGCAAAAGATTCGCAGTGCGCATTTTTTCCCCATTACGGCCGGATTTTGCCCCTATTTTCACTAAAATGAATGAGTAATGTAAAAGCATTAGTAAATTTTGATAATATTTAAACTGAAAATTCTAAACTAGACCATGAAAAAAACAGCGGTCTGCGAGATCGCAAATAGCAGTTAACCTCCAACTGTTGTGACAAAAATCGTTTCATAAATACTGTAAGCGGTCTCCGAGACCGCTTAATCGTTGATTGAATGAAATGGTTGACTGACTCATAAGAGGTGGTTGCTGTGCTAAACTTTATGCAAAGGGCTATTATAGTAAAATTTCCCGCATTCAGAAGTCTTCAGCTATTCTTCTAATTTACCAAACGAATCAAAATTAAACTAACATAACTACTTAAATTGAAAATTACAAGTTAAACTGTGAAAACTGAATATTGCAGCAATCGGCGAGACTGTTAACAGGAGTTAAGGATTAAGATTTAAAACAAAAGGGATTCATGAAACAATATTGATTTTTAAAAGTAGGTAGATAGATACCAACGTTCTATATTTAAAAAAAAAAAAAAAAAAACTTAACTAGAAAAAGGAAAATTTAGTTTACTAACTTATATTAGTTAAGCAGCTATTATATTTTATATAATATAAATTTAGAAAAGCTTTGCATCTAGCTAAAATGATAGGGCAAAGTCCCATATCTTAAACATGTTCGTATCTTTGTCCCAAGAAGGATGCGTACTTTTACCCTATTCTGCAGTATTTTGCTTAACCAGCTACCTATAAGTATAAACAAATGTGATCGAGGTAAACTACGGCATTTAGAAGCTAAAAATATTTCGATCTCCACTAAAATTTTGGATTTGTAAAAATTCCAGGTACTATCAGCTAAAAAATAAAGTGAAATTTAAAAAATATTAGATCAAAATTCGAAAATTTAAACTTACCTCAATTTCTTAGCACAAATTGCTACTTTTAATCAAAGGTTTAAACAAATGACTAGTACACTTGAAACAAAACTGCCACCTATTGCTCATGAGAGCCGAAATGTTGCTTCATATGAAATCAGCCGGTGCGTATTTTTGCCCCGCTCATATCTTTACCCCTACCTACCCTATATCTCTCTTTGCATGAGAAAGTAAAAACTCGGCATTTTATCGCTCAGAAACTCACGTAAAATTAAATTGCAGTTGTTTATATTTGGGTTTTTTCCAAGTCTAAGATTTTCACAAAAAGTTTGAGCAGAACAATTTTTCAGATAAAATAAATACATATTTCAATATGAATGAGCTATTATTAAATTTACTCCTTAACCTTTAACTGATGTCACAGAAATTGTCACAACTAGTGTGAAGTTGTCTGTGAGACCGCTTTATCGAAAGATGAATAAAAGGCACGATTAACTCATAGGATGGTGTTTTTGTACTGAACTTTTTGTACAGGACTGTTATAATTAAAATTCACCTATTCAAAAGTGTCTGGTGATAGTATTAAAGTTCACAACGGAACAAAGTTTCGGTAGTGTTTGTAGTTAAACTGAAAATTGCAAGTACATAAAAAATTGCAAAACTATAAAAATTTAAAAAAAGCTGTGGTCTGAGAGGCCGGTAACATGAGTTAAAAGTTAAGAAAAAATATATATATATAAGAAATGTGATAAATTCTTTTTATTTAAGGCACAGTTAAGAACCATTTATCCTTCTCTAGGAATAGAAAAATTTTACCAACATTTCATTTTTCATATACACGCAAACACATTTATAGTATTTCTGATAGTTTTAAAACACATACCCATGATATGTGTGTATGGATAGAAAAGTGCCCAATATTCAGAGTTAGAAGCGTAGAAGAGAGTATGGAGGAATGGGACACATTTTACAAAAATAAGAAAATGAACTTTGTTTGACACAAAAACAATATTTCAGTTTATAGAATACCAAATGAAACACTTTCTAATGTCCCTGAACAATATAGAAACATAATTTTCAGAAACAATTTTATAATTAAAGAAATTGAAAGTTTCAAAATTTGTCCCATGCTTAGTTTAATCCATGCTTAGAACCTTTCTTTAAGGCTTAGTTTATATGATGGATAATATACAGTATAATGTTCCATAAATAGGGAAACTATTACATCTATTCATAAACAAGTCATTAATATTCAGAAAGCATAAAAAGTATATGAAGCAAAATCACTTCTGATCTTGAAATAATCTTTTACTTTATACAATTGAAATCTTATGCAACTTTTTTCAACTGGAGATTGGGCTACCATTGCTTTATCTAGTGTGCGATTGATGAAATGTCTAGAATGATCATATTCAAAAATTTGTATTACTACCAAAACAAAAATAAATTTTGCAGGAAATTTTGCAGGAAAGTAAAAGAATATATAAAGTTTATTAAGTTAAACCAGCTCTTTGCATGTTCGCCAACATAAATGAAAAATAGTGGAACTTCGAAGGACCACTTTTTGCTTCCTAATAGGTTTGATTAAGAGTATCAACAATAACACAGATTATAAAACATGTAAGCGTGAGGGGGGGAGGGGTGTTATGAAGAAAATTTTTAAAGTAAAATTTTTATTGTATAAATTTCTTTTATAAACAAAAAACTTTGAATTTTATCCATTGCTGGCACATCTGCCCTATACCTAGATTTTTAACCTGAAAAAAAAATATTTTGGACATTCTTTTGAAAAATCAGTCAACCCGAACCCGACACACAAGATTCAAAACCCAAACCGACCCGATCCGATCCAAAAAAGTAAGTTAAACCCGACCCGATGCCGGAATCTAGTACAATAAATACCGATTACACGGCACGACTCTAATATTAAGAAAGATAATTTTGGTATACATTTTAAGTATTCTGCAGAAGAATAGTGGAATATTTAGCCTTCATTATCAGTCAAAGGGGGGGGGGGGTACTATTCATTGCATCACTAATTAAAAATAAAATATTTAACCTGCTAACCATATTGCAATAAAATATTATTTTTTACATAAAACATTGGAAATTGCACGCATGCAGTAAACACTGATGTAAAGAATAGTCATTTGACTGAACGATAAATATTTAACAATAAAATAATAGGATGATTACGCATTAATACCTGCTAAAATCATGTTACATTATGATTCGAAATCAAACGGTCTTACTGTGTAGTTCATTTTTACTTATTAGGAATCAAGGAGAATGGAAATATAACAAAATTTAACTCATAAAGACGAAATATTTACTTACATCCTAATTTGAAATCATAATCAAGATGGATACCTTGAACACCTCTGCGGTTGCGTGAATAGTCATTACGTCATCATTGAAGTCCTTTCTCATTGGCTGACATGGGAGACTAAGATATTTCATGTATTTCTACTATGCGAGTGGTAAATATTATACCCGGTTACAGATAAAATTCTAGTAAACATGCAGATTTCTGTAGTTTTACAAAAACTAGTTTTGTAGGATTACAGATTTTTTTTTACAGTGTACTTTTAGAAAAAAAATTTAATTACCTTTTCCATTCCACCTTATACTCCATACCACCCTTGAAGTAAAATGGTCCGTTCCGGGCAAGGCAAAAGACACAGAGAGACAACAGCTATTAGTTTTTCGCTGATGAAGGCCGAGTAAGTGTCGGTTGAAAAGTTTTTTTTTTTTTTTTTTTTTTTTTTTTTTTTTTTTTTTAATGACTTTAATGTATTTTTAAAGGATTTTATTGTATTTGACGCGCCTTTAAGCAATGTATTTACATTTATTTGTATCTTATGTATGTTAATTATTAATCAAGTTGAATTTTGCGCTGAAATTTCAACTTTTTTTATTGAATCATTATTTTCAATCTGACATTTGCGTTATAATGCAAATTTAAGAGTATTAAAGATGAATAGACTCTGTGTGAAATTATGTCTGTGTGAAATGTTGCCTTTGATGTTTAAACTAAACCTTAATGGCTTCTTATGTTTTCTTTTTAGTTACTTTTAACATATTCAGTTGATGAATAAATATTTGAGATTAAACAACATAATTAGCAATATTTTTCTATAATTGCACTTTCTGAAAAATACTTCTATTTTCTTAAATACATAAATTGTATAAATAAATATATTCAGATATGAAATTTAAAAAATGAAATTAAATTCTATTAAAGGGTCTCAAGACATTTAAAGTTTTAAAATTTTCGAAATTTTATTTTTTTACATGGTAAAAACCTATCTTTTGTGAACCTTATGACACAATTGTTTCCTTGAAATTCCCATTAGAGCAGAAGGACGCATTGGTCCGTGCCGCGTTTTTCCAGATAGGTCTTTAATTAACTTTTAAAGTCACTTGAGACGTATTGAGAGAAGCACTGAATGCAAACTAGTCGCGAATCCCATAGTATTTATGTGATTCATTCTAATTAAGTGGTCTCAGTACTCTTCAAAATATTTAAAAATTAAATTTTTTTAGATGTTAAACTCCCATCTTTCCTGAACATTTTTATATAATTGTTTCCTTGAAATTACTATTAGAACGGAAGTTATGGCTTTTGGAATTATATCCCCTCAATAGATGAAGCGGCGTTTCCGAAACTTTGAAGTCATTTTTCTCCAAATGACGTTTTTGGGAATAACACGCACGATATATTAAAAGCTTCTGCATATTGTTTCATGTAATTTTGAAAACAAATGTTTCACGTTAGTCTGTATAAACTGAACCTAAAATTTCCTTTTTATTCTGCAAAAAAGTATATTTTTAGGTGATTATACTGTTGAAATTCTCTAAATTTTGCATTAACTAAATAAAATTTTGTATTAAAAATGTAAAAATGCTTTAAATACAAATTTATTTAGGTTCAGGATAATTATTATAATCTGAAGTATAAGCACTATGAAGCACATGAGTAAGGCACTAAAATTTTAATTCCAGTTGCAAAATTTCTTTTTTAATCCTGCGCGTAATCTGTTATATAATATATATATATAAATACTTTAAATACAAATTTATTTAATTTGCAGGGTAATTATTATAATCTGAAGTATAAGCACTATGAAACACATGAAGTACGCCACTAAAATTTTAACTCTAGTTGCAAAATTTATTTTGTAATCCTACGCGTAATCTGTTATGCCGATTTTCTGCTCGTCAAATTTCTGACAGTTTGGATTCCCCTTTAAATGCGAATTCTGCATCTTGCAATTCTTCTAAATACATGAAATGAATCATCTCAATTAAAATTTTGACTTAAAATCAAATACATTGTAAGGTATTAAATGTTGAAAATGGTGTCGTTTTTCGTATTTTCCAATTTTAAGAGTCCTGAGAACCCTTAAAGTGTGGCCGTGTTTTAATTTCGGGAAGATGTATTTGATTTTTTTTTTACTTAACACAGATAATTGAAACATTTCTCAGTCGATTTATGTTCACTCACTCCAAAACTCTTAATAGTAAATATCCAGTTTTACAATATTGGTCTTCCTCAAATAAAGTAAAGAAAGAAAAATATTTAAAATCTACTGCATAATTTAATGAAAACAGAAAATCATTTATACATATCATTTATACATATCATTTATACATATTCACACATACTAATAATATTAATGTCTTTAATTTAATCTTACTGAAAAACTACATTTATGTGTAAAAAAGGATATTATAAAATAATAAAAATTATTCCCGAACAATACACAATTAAAAATACATTCTACTAATGATACTTTTGTGATAATGAAGAGAAATGTTTAAATATTCCTCAATGACTATTAAGAAAATTAGAGTACTTATGGAAAACGTCATTTTAAAAATTGTTCTTCCTTGATTATTAAATGATTTACTTTATAATACTAGTTTCTTAAAGGAGGAAAATGTAACGCAAATAAAGAATCGTAATTTAAATTGCAAAAGGAAGTTACCAATAACGAACAAAATAAATTCCTTAATAATGCATCTCTCTTAATAATATATTGGAAAACCATTTTTTTTTTAAATTTATACCATACTCTTGACAACTATTTTTTAAATAAATCATAATTGACCTTAATTTTTATTGTTTATAATAAATTAGCATATAAAAATTATTTCAACAATTAATTGAAGTATTTGATTTATAATTTATTTTTTATCATTAAATTTTTAATGAAAAATAATGCAATATCTGATATTTAGTGAAAATGTTTACAGGACAAAATAAATGTTATTTTAAAGATGTTTTTTTTCAACAAACATGCTATGCAGATTACTAATATTGCATTAAATTATAAAATAAACCATAAAATAAAGACTTCCATACATACGTAAATGCAAATTTATACTGTATGATATTTTTTTAGGTATTTTTCAGATAATTTTTCAGAGCAATTTTAGAATTATTTAGCCGTGTTGCTTTCAGCTGTAACATATGTAATTGTTTTTGGGATTTTTTTTTTTTTTTTTTTTTTTTTTTTTTTACAAAAAACGCATTTATTTCCTAAAATCTATTGGAAATATTTATCTAAATTTCTTATAACTTTACACTTATAACTATCGAACTTAGTATAAAATGTAAAATAAATTGTAGTATATGTAAAAATTAATTATAGTAAAGCGCAAATTTTAATAATTATTTTATATTTTTAGAGGTTTGAAAGTGTTTCATAAAACGCAATATTTTGGTTATAAAAGTGAAACTTTAAAATAAGATATAAAAAACTCCGCTTCAAATATTTAACAATATTTAGTTTATAAAATCGTTTCTTAGAAAATGAAATAAAATGAAAAGAAAGAAATGTAGCGAAAGAATCTACGTCCGTGTAGTAATGCTGTTTTAACATATAATCTCGCAAAAATATCAACGGGGTATTTGCTTTTAAAGGTACGAACTACACTGTGAAAAAGAAAAGGGATAAAACGTTAGTTGATAAATGTCAATTGCTAGATGATTTTTCTTCCGTCACTTTTATGATATTCAGTTAATGTGTACGTTTTTCATATTAATATTATATTATTTCTTTTGTAATTATACTAGTGTAAAATTCTGCAACTACACATTTTGAAATAAAAATTTAATTTTACTAAATGAAGGTATAATAAAATTGATATCATTTAAAAATAATTTAAAAATGAATAAAATCTTTAAAGAAAAAAATTATTTTTTATGTATGAAAATTATACTTGAACTAATATTAAGTTATCCCAATAAACAAAGTGCTTAACTGCGTACTAGGAGTTAGTCAGTATGTCGTTCATTATGTAAAACTATTCATGTTAAATGTTCCTTTTAAATGTCTAATATTCCGGATTTTGATTTAAAAAAAAAAAAAAAAATTCGTGCTTAAATGTCAGATATACACATCTAAATATACAATCAGAAAATGTTACAGAACATATTTTCCAATGCATTTTTAATACTTTTGTAAAAGATGTTTTCTGTTTTTCACTTTAATATTTGTATTTATTCAACGTTTATTTTATTAAGGCTTTGAAAAACATTTCAGCTTATATTAAAAACTTATATTAAAAAAATTGCGGATAAGCAGAACCATAGAAACATATTCTGTAATTCATGCTGATTGATTTTATCCACATAATGATATATTTTAGATTTGTAGACATCTTTATGACTTCCTTAAAAAAATATGATCAATGATTGATTTAATTTTATTTTTAGGGTTAGCAAATATTTACTTCACGTCATACCGCCGCCAAATCTTGATTACGATATAAATATAAAAGGTATGTTTTTCCTATTTATTGATAACAAATAATCTTCAGTTACTTTTGCATTACACTATATAATAAAATGTTGATTTTAGAGAAAAAACTCATACAGGACAGTAATTATAAAACTGTTTATTTTATAATGTCGAAAATAAAATCCGTTTGTTTTCTATTTTACTGAAAAATCGATTAAACTAACAGAAAAATTGATAGAAATATATATTTTACCTGAAAAAAAAAAACGACTACACGGACAACATCTTGAAAAATACAGAATGTTCGTAATAAATATAAAATTTCTCCATTAAAATAAATAGATTCCTTTACTACCGACAATAATAAAGGTTTTTCTTCTATAAAAACAATACATTTATGTAATGTGTACTTATTCCATTTATATATTTTCTTTAATTTATATATTTATATATTTTCTTATTATTATCTTGTGTAGGAAACAACCTTAAATATTATTTTAAAAAATAAAAATACCAGCTGGTAATATCACGAATAATTCCATCTTATTATATTTCAGAACATTTAGATCAATTAGGTTTTAAGTACTGGTGTTGTGAATTATATATTTTTTTTCTAATAGTTTTCTGTACACTATTCTGAAAAAAAAAACCTTTAAAAGCATACGTTAAAAACTGCATTTGGTACAATAGAGTTACTGAAAAACAAGTTTAATAAAATAATATTATCATTAAGACTTACTTACGTCTGCCTTGTAGATCAAAAGATTATTCTCAAACAGCGAAGTTACTTATGTTGTAACAAAAAATTAAAATGCGTTCTGCACATTCATTTACAGTGTTATCATTATCAATTTGTCCTTAAATATACAACATCTAGTTCCGTTAGTTATTGACCACCTATTACAAATATTTAAAGAATCGTGGTCAAATATTTTATCGCAAGAACTGCATAGATACAACAGAGATTTTAAATAACTTTACTCACTGTGATACCATTTTTAACTAGTTCACAGGGCTGCGGTTATCACAGCAATATTTGAACTATTTAAATTGCTATAAACTGTTCATTTTATGCATTTTTAAAAAATTGGTTAATAGATTTAAGGTTTATATTTACATGAAAAACTAAGATTTCTATATTATTCTGAAATAATAATCCCTTTTACTCGAAAAATGTATTGAAAAAAACAATACCGCATTTTTTTTTTGCTTTGCTAAATATATAGAAAAATTCGTTCAGAAACCTGGTCTCAAAATCTGCTGAGTAGTTTAAAATCGTGTAATTTAAAATAACAAAAGCAATAATGTATTTTTCTAGTAAAAGTAAAAACTAAAATATATAGAACAATAAGGAATAATGATAAACATAATAATAAAAAATTAGCGCGTAAAACAAAGTAAAAAATTAGTTGGAAACAAACACTTCACCAAAGTGCTTCTTTTCCAGTACGGATAGAAATACGTGGTAGAGCAGTGCATGTCCTATGGCTGGTTGATTTAACTGCTTATACATTCATAGAGAATCTCGTAATCTTTGTGCAATTAAATATCCTTGCAACAGTGTCCATTATTCCCTGCTGTCTTAAGAAGATTTTACACCATTGGATCTTATTACATTTATCGGCTGTTTGCTGAATTCTTTAGCCGTTTACCAAATACCATCAGTTGTTTGTAAGCTAGATTGAGCTTAGACTTTTGCTGTTCAAAGTACAGATTTTCTACAGATTTTTTTTCTTTCTGCATATTTGATCTCTTACTTTTCAACATGCCTTTCTCTATAGCCCTTTCTTGAGTTTTTAAGCACTTAATTAAACATCTACCGATTCATTGCATGGCTATTTTTGGGATAATTTTTCTCTGTCGTTCCTAAGTTTGACTGTAGCTTTGAAAAATGGCTCTGCTGGTTTCATTATGTGACTAAGGAATGAAGAGTTCAGGGGCATTGAAAAAAATTGTCCGAACAGAGCAAAAATTAAAAATTTAAATAAATGAACTGCTACCCCACTGAGTGGATTTACAGTATACGAACTAGTTTCTAAAGATATTTCCTTGCATATGTGACTACAGATTCGTCAGAGGTTTGAAACGGTCTCTTTGAATGTTGATGAAATTGTACACTAATGTCCAAAATTAAGGACCAGTCACAAAATGCCAATTTTTAATTAAGCGAACACTCAAAAGGAAATAATATAATTCAAATAATTACTATCCCTTCCACACAGCTAGCCCATATAGCATCTCATTCAGGTCAGACACGGTCACAAGTGTCACAGTCACTACAGTGAAACGAAAAATAGGAAATTCCAGACGTCTCATTAAAAGTCTCAAATGATCCCTATATGTGACTTCACTGAGACGTACATGTGATTGCTGCTTTTTGACGAGTCACCAGGTGACTTTACAATGTAATTATATTGTGACTCTCGTGTGACTGTCATTTTTAGACTCAATTTCAAAGTCATAATGAATGTTGCAATATGATAAGTCTAAAAATAATGTCACCTTATAGTCACATGGTGTCTTTTCACAAAATAGCACAATGGTGACTTTACAGTAATCTCTCTGCCACATGAAAGCCATAATGTGACTTTAATGTGACATTATTTCGTAACTTAGCACAATGCAGCGTTCACGATGACTTTGAAATTTAGTCTACAGATGACAGTCATATGATCGTCACAATATAACTACATTGTAAAGTCACATGGTGACTCGTCACAAATCAGCAGTCACAGTGACGTCTCAGTGGAGTCATATATAGTGATCATTTGATACTCATAATGAGATGAATGGAATTTCCTAATATTTTGCTTCACCGCAGTGACTGTGACACTTGTGACCATGTATGACATGAATGAGATGTTATATGGACTAGTTGTGCTGTAGTAATTATTCGAATTATATTATTTCCTTTTGAGTATTCGCGTACTTGAAAATTAGCCTTTTGTGATTGGTCCTTAATTTTGGACAGCAGTGCAGTTAGAACTGAACTTGTGCTGATATATCTTTTCTTAAGCAAATGGGCCGTATTTCGATCCATAATTTGAAAACATACCTTGTTTATAGAACCGAATGAAAATATTTGTTTGGACGCAAAGAAATCGATGAAGGTGATCAAATATACCACTTAAAGAGAAACTCACAAGCCTACTATTTGGCCAACTGGGCATCATTATTATTATTTTTTTTTAGTCGTTAGGCTCTCCTTCTAGACATCATGTCTCTGTAAGATCCTCCACATGGAATAATTATAATTCTTTTTTTCTTTCTTTAAATGTACAAAGGGGACTATATGGACCGCCCTCCTCCGACGCTTTACGTCATTGGATCTCGGCAGGCCCTGGGTCTCGCCCACCTTGCAAATTATTGGTTAATTCTGTATAATACACTTTGCTAAGGTTTGGGTAGTGATTCCCCCATCGCTTAACCCCGTGTGCCCCAACTCCTGTAGTCAAGGCTGATATTTATGACCGACCTAAAGTGGCCTCAATAAATAATTGTTTGTCGTAAACGTCATCTTATTGTACAGTGAGTTTTATTTGCATTCCTGCTATAAATACGGGTCGTAAACCCATTCACTTGGGTAGTCTAAGACCCTGCAACTCTCATATGTGGACATTATAATATACATATATTTATATATGTTAGATAAAAACAATATTTAATTAATGTACATTATTTTTCATCCTTAACAAAGTTTGCATTTTTGCTCAAAACTTGATATGCTGTGCAAACGCACCAGCACATTATTTTTACAGCGCTCGCCCACCTAGTCATTTAGGACACATTCGTAAAGCTCAAAAGGAAAGAAGAAAGAAATGTCAAAGTGGTTTTGCTTTCGACCAGTCTTTCTAAACCCGCATCGGCAGATACTTTCTTAATAAAATAAATAATAAACATGTAAATTAGAAACATGTTTATATGATAATTTTTTTTTTTCGAATACAAGAAACCTCGTTAAAAAACTCGAATTTAAACACTTTTGAAGGAAAAAAAATGAATTTCCCAGGGTTTTGTTTTTCATTTTTTCATAGCTTTCCCCTAATTTAGAAATACAGAAAATTCGCAACTGGAAGTTATTTTGCTAAGAGAAGATGCTGTTTTTTGTATGCAAAAAGTAACTAAATGACGGTATTTTAACACAAGTTTATTTCAAGTTCTTATTAAATTCAGTTTACATCAGATATAAAAATCTTGACCTATTTGAATGATTAAAAGTATTGCAAATAAAAAAAAAGAAATCTACAGAATTTTCGCTCGAAATATCAATATATTTTAAAGGTTTTTCTTATATATTCTTGAAACCCAATATATTCATATGTTATAAAAATGTAATATAGTTTAGATAATAAGAACTCTTTAAAAAAATTTATTAGACACGATGAAATAAGAAAATGTATTCTTTTAAAGGTCCTTCACCACTAAATATAATATATTTTTTCTCAATTTTTTTGTACAGGTTACGAAACCCTTTTATGTATGACTCACAAAAAATTTCAAAGAGTTTCGACAATAAGAAATATATATATATATATTTAAAAATAAATGATCTGATATAAAAACAACCAATACACAAGCTACCCATTTAAAGGTCGTACATTTTATTTTAAAACAGTGCATTTGTTTTTTAAATGTATAACTATTTGCTCATGGTTTTAAAACAAAATATCCATATTTTTATATGAAAATTATACACAGGATTCCGAAACATTATATTTAACTCCTAAAAATCAAAAAGAGTTTACTATTTTTCTTTAGTATTAAACGGCACTATGAGAGCAAAAAATTGAGGTTTAAAGTAGCGCTTTTTCAACAAAATATCAATATACTGTCACTTTTTTTTTACACAGATTTCAACCTTACTATATTTATAACTTATAAAAATTTACTATAGTTCTGATATAAGAACGTCTTTTAAAAACTTTTATAAGATCTGATGAGATTAAAAAATGCCTTCCTACAAAGCGTGTTCACCACTAAATGTAATATAGTTTTTTTTCCATTCCACCGGAACTATTTTATGTATAAATCACAAAAAATTACAATGAGGGTCTTTGCCATTACAAATAAGAAGTATATATACATTTAAAATAAATGACCTGATTAAGGGAAAAAAAAACAGAAAAGTAGTGTCAAAATACAGAAAAGCATATAGCACCCATTCAAAGACCAAACATTTTATTTTAAAACAAAGCATTCGGTTTAAAAAATATAAATATTGCAGAGGCGTGCAATATAAGATTGTTTTGGAAGTATTTTCGAATTGGTTTAGAGGTATAAATTCGTACATATATGAGGTTTATTAATGCTATTATTACCGGCAAGGGCAATACAGGGCGGGTCAGTCAATACAGACACAGAATAATGTAAAATACTTATCAGAATAAACTTTTCATTTTTCTTAGAAATATTCCTGAGATAAAAGATAACAGTTATTCACAGAATTTTAAATCTATTCTAAAAATATCCAAAATCAACTACAAGAAATATTCCAGTTATTTCCTTTGAAAGTTTTTCGTTTCGCAAGTTTAACAAGAGCATATTAGAAATCCCCAGGCTTCCGATTTTAAATGATTCATTCTGAGAAAAATAAAATAATAATAATTCAAAGAGTTTCGCATTTAGTTGCGATTCTGAGAACTCCCCCCCCCCCTTTTTTTTAGGGTTCCGTACTTAAAAAGTAAAAACGGAACCATTAGTCACTCTTGTGTCTGTTTGTCCGTTTGTCACAGCCATTTTACTCATAACTATGGAACGTGGGAAGTTCAATTTGGGGGAAGTAATAAAGACTATTGATTCACATATTTATAAATTATTAAACATTCTCAAATATATTTAGGAAAAATGCAGAGGGCTAATCAATCTACTTGAAAAAGAAAATACTTTCTTTGTATATCGTGTGTGGGTATCTTTTGAAAGCTTTCGTAACGCTGAAGTCAAAAATGGATTTCGTTTAATTTTAGGTATCATAGTTGCAAATATATCGTCAAAAATGTAATGCGAAAATATGTCCCCGCCCATCTATTTACGAAACTACTAAAACTAAAATTATTAAAAAGTTAGAGGTAGTAGACGTTAACTTAAACTTTGCAGACAAATTATAGCGATTATTCTAGGTCACATAGTTTTTGAGAAAAGCACATTTTTCTGTTACACACAAATTTTGATTTGCAGGCATTAAACAAAGGTGTTCAGGAGCGCTGAAGGTACCTATCGTAGCAGAAGTATAAAATCATTGTTGATAATGATTTTGGAAAAAAACGTCGGTAATTAGCCAAGATAATAACCCTTAAAGACACGAATGGTTTGGACATACATAATGGCAGGGGCGGCGTACTCTATGTACAATCCGCTTTTAAAGCATAAATAACAACTTTTAATGATACATTTCTGTTATGTAATGCTCAGTAACAGTATAAAAGCAATTAACGTCAAATTGTTAAAAACAGACTAACTTAATTAGAATTAATCACATAAATACTATGGGATTCGGGAATAGTTTGCATTGGTTCGATATCTGTATACGCCTCCCTTGACTTTAAAAGTTAATTAAAATCCTAGCTTGAAAAACGTGGCAAATCCCAAGGCGGCGTTGCACCTTTGCGACCTCTTTTCGAAGAGCACGTAGCACACAATGTCAAAACTAAACTTTGAACAAAGTTTTTGTTTAAGATATACTGTAAAAAGAAATGATTGTTACTACGCTGAATTTAGATTTATGAAATGCCAAATGATGTTTATATATGAACGAATTTTATTGTCAGTAACGAATTAAGTTGATCATAAACAAATTACGATAAGATTAAAAAAAAGAGTTATACAGAATAGCAATATTTGATATGATTTAGGCATCATATCTTTTTGAAACTTTTATGTTATACCCATTCATACCTCTCTAGTTTATACAGCTATACCTAACACAATAAAGTCCATTGTCTTTTTTTTTTTTTTTTTTTTTTTTTTTGAAGATTAATTCAAGATGGAATTCTTGCATTTCTTCTTATGATTTTATTCAGTTCACTTAAATTTGCATAATTCCAAAGGTTCCGTTTCTATTAGTAGCCATATGAGGTAATATTTGAACTCGAACAATGTTGTGTTGATAAAAAAATAAGACTTACTTTTACATGAGACTTTTGTTCGATTACATCATAAATTTGATGTATAGAAATAGTCACTGCACGTATTTTGCACACTTCGGTTTCATCGACGAAGGAGCTGATTAGAAATGAGAATACATTGAAACTCATTAAAAATATGCATATTAAGTCTTAAAATGATACTGTTGATTTAATAGAATGGAGTATCTAACGAAGAGTCCGTTTTTTTTCAAAATCGGAAATGCAGTTTACCAGTTGTCGTGTTCATCCAACATTTCTTTAAAAAAGCTCTTGAAGGTTGGCAACGATCATAGACCTCCTTCATAAAAGGATATCTATATCAATCTTAACAAAGTGAATCCAGTCCTAGAATATTACTTAAGCAACTAAGGCAGATTTCCAGATTTTATAGATAAATTAGTAAAACGTGAATCAGCTTTGTGTCCATGTGGTAACGCTTGAGGAAATTAAATTCATTAAATCTTCAGAAACTCACCACTTATGAAACTTCAATTCAAATTCAACAAAAATAAAACACACAAAAAGAATTTACAAAGAACTATCCTGGATCAGACATTTTATATTAATCTTACAGACAATTATAATATTCTAAACAAAAACTTTGCATACATCTCTAAAAAGTTTATAAGAACTGTCATAAACTATATATTTTCAATAAAGTATAATATTTAAATTTATTTGTTTTTATGTTAATTTTCGCTACTA
The DNA here is from genome assembly GCA_963932465.1 of Maratus speciosus. Classification (NCBI taxonomy): domain Eukaryota; kingdom Metazoa; phylum Arthropoda; class Arachnida; order Araneae; family Salticidae; genus Maratus; species Maratus speciosus. Next base: position 479,991,603 of record OZ010786.1, read on the forward strand.
TTACCGTCTCATTCTATCCAATAATTTGCTTTTAACACATGAAAACTCTTAAATTAAAATATCACCATAATTATTATTTAATCTTTCTGGAAAAGGTAAATTTAGTTTCCAGATTGCTTAAAAATCAATTTATTCTACTGAATATTACTATTCTAATGTGAATACTGAATCTGTTAATTTGAATGAACAATGATATCACTATTTGTTTTAGTGCATGTACAATTATATTTTAATAATATTTTTTGATCATAACTGTTTAACCGTTTATTAGCTATTGCTTTTCTAAAAAATAAAAAATAAATAAAAAATAAATGACTGAAATGAAAGAAATGAGAGGAAGCTTATACACCAAGACCTATGCGCAACTTACAATTTCGCTCACCAGCCATGGGCGAAATTTCTCAGAACATGTGATTATTATTATATATATCTGTATGTTCGATATGAATCTTCGTCAGCGAAACCGAGGAAAAACAGCATACCTCTAGGACTCTCTCGCTGGCGGAGTCGACTGTGCTGCCTTCTTCCCCATTGCATCCGGTCTTTAGGCCGTAGTATGGTTTATAGCAGTGGTCCAGTGGGTTGTGGAAATGATTTTTCTTTCTCGTGGACATTTTGCTCCGGTACCTCTTAGTTGGCTGTCCCTGAGAGGGTGACTTCTTTAAATTTATATCGCGTTCATCCACCAAACCACACAAAATTCATGATTATACTACTTTGCCTAGACTAATTGTTCGAAAAAGAAAAAGTAACAAACAAACTTTATTGGTACGTTTTAGGTCCGAGTCATGGTTGCAAATAAACATTTTAAAATTTTCTATTTAATATATTTTTCACTCCCTCTGTTGATGCGTAAATTGGATCTGTAGATAAAACAGATTTTTGATATTATTAAATGACAATATATTTGACAAGTTTGTTTGACATTTTTTCAAAATCTCTATCTGTTTTCACGAACAAGGTGTCGTCCTTCCACCCTATGATAAGATGTGTAAAGACATAAGAACGGATCATTATAAAGTGATTACACGGAAATCCTCACGTGTCTTATGTTCTCTTTAATAATGATTTGTCTTTCAAAAATGTGTTATTTACCTTTAATTAAGGGGTCTTGTACCTTTTAAACGCGTTGAAAATTAACGAAAAACTTCAAAGTTTGAATTAGCCTATCTTCAAAACAAGTTTGTGTATAAACATGAAATTTTGGATATTGATTAAACAGATCGTGCTTTGTAATATACTACCAACAGAAATTTATTAACCCTTTGCAGAATTTGTGTATGGTTGAAACCAAAATAGCTGTTTTTTTTACTCCATAAGTCATTGCACGCATGATATCTTGAGAAAGTATGTATGGATTGTCATGAAATTTCGTAAATATACTAAACAAATAAGTGTGTTTAAAATGATCTACATTTAAGTATTTACAATGGTAATATTTTTAGTTATGACTATTTTTATTCAATAAAAATACAAAATTTTTATTTTTTTTTTTACGAAAATATTTTTTTATATAGTTAATGAAATTATTTTAGCCTAAGAGTAGATAATTTTAAACGCACATATATGTTTAGTATCTGTACGGAATTTCATGCCAATCCATACATACTTTCTCAAGATATCCTGCGCGCAATGACCTATGAGCTAAAAAAAGAGCTATTTTGATTTCAACAATACACAAATTCTGTAAAGGGCTAATAAATTTCGAATGGTAGCACATTACAAAGCAGAATCTGTTTAATCAATATCCAGAATTTCATGTTTATACATAAAAAGGCTTTGAAGATAGACTAATATAAACTTTGAAGTTTTTCGTTAATTTTCGACGCGTTTAAAAGGTACAAGACCCCTTAAAAAATAATAAAAATTATCAAGCCACTTCCTAGCTAAAAATACTTAAAGATACTTATTTAAAGAATTTTTTTTTTATTTTTTAGATTTCATAATACATAATTTATTAAACTTACATTTTAATATACATATAAATGACATTACATTAAAGAAAAGTATATTATAAATAAGTAATATTAATTTCGGAAATTTGAAATATTTTCATAAACTAGAAAACATAAAATTAATCGTAAAATGAAATGTCGCTAGAGAAATGCCTAATCCCAACTTTGTGACAAACAAATCTAACAAAGAGAATTAAATGTTTAATTTTGTGTAAAAGTTAAGATATGGCCTTAAGTAACGGCTTAGAAAAGAATATTTACTAAGATTTTACTCAACAACAGAAAAACTAAAGAAGAATTAACTGCTGTTACATTCGAGATATTTGACATACATAGAACTTGGAAATATTATAATTATTTAGTTTAGAAATTCATCCTATGCCGCAATATAAAATTTCTAAAATTCACCCACTGTATATTTGAATACAAGATGTTCACAAATCTTACATTTTTACTTTTAAATGCAAAATTTAAATTCATTTTAAAATTAAGATTCTCCCATCAGATGTCTAATCCTGACTTTGGGACAAATAAATTTAACAGCAAGAATTGTATTAATTAAATATTTGATTCTGTGGAATTGCCTTGGGTAATTGTTTGGAAACGATTGTTTAATAATGTTTTACAAGTAACAAAATAATACTAATAAAATCTAACTCGTATTACTTTGTGGATATTAAACGAACGGGAGTTTTGATATAACTTTGTTAGAGGTTTTTTGAATAAGTATACTATTGACTATATAATATTGACTATTATATTGACTATTATATATTGACCATTATATAATATTGACTATTTCATTATTCATTTTATTGTTGATAATGTTTTTATCACTTTCCAGCATAGTTGAAAAGTGTTTATGAATTCAGTTTATTTGTCTGTCCACGTCTTGTTTGTTTGCGGTATGTGCGTGGTCTAACTTGCGTAAATATATTCAGATTGCCATGAAATGATACGTGTTAATGCAGTTTCCGAAGTCATATTCGAGATTGAAACTGAAGGTAAAGTATGTAGCATTTAAGATTCGTTTACAGGTACACCCAAAAGAATATCGTTACTTTACAGTTTACGGGGTAAAATCTTTTGCGGTATACTTTAATGATATTACCATAATTTAAACATATTGTTATTTATAAAAATCCCCGAGATGTACTACAAGGCTCTTACTGTAAAATACTTTGTACTTAGAGTTTATCGTCCATTTACAGGGACTCACAAAAAATTTTTGTTACAGTACTATCACAATAATTGCTGTAAATCATTTTCCAGATTTGGCACGCGTTTTTAAATTTAAGAATTGTTTTGCATATTACTTGATGTGTATATGTTCTATAGACCATACACAGTGCTACAAAAAAGTTCTCTAGAAATTTTTTGTTTATTGCCGTAAATTGCTGAGTGGTAATTATTAAATGTGCGATGCCTTTAACTGAACTAACTGTAAGCACATAAAGGTGTATACGTACAAATCTATAGAACATATACAGGGCTGCACTTAGAGTGGTTATTTTTTCGAGTGTTGATGTTAATTGTAGAAATTGTATTTTCAAACGCCTTATGCGTTTTCCAATCTAACTTCATCTTTCACCATAGGCATTAACTTAGACAATATTCAGTCATAATCTTTCTCCTTAATAAACTGTAAAGTTTTGTAAGAATATTCTGAATGTACTGGAATGTGTTTTATTATCTGTTCTAAGTAATGACTTTTCGTTCTTGTTGATTTATTTGTTTGACACTGCAATGATGCACTTTAATCTCATTCCAAAAATATAGAAAATTGTTCTTTACATTCCATAATTGAAAAGATTAACTGAAGAAGATGTTATATAACAAATATTAAATTTACAGAAATTGGAAGTGAAACTATTTTATTTTAAATTTTATTGATTTATTTTTTTTCCAAGTAGCACAAATTGGTTAGACAAAAAATGACTAGATGTTGTCTGTTGTTACCCATCTTGACTCGGTGTAAGAAATCTGCCCCTTGCCATTACTATTTTGTAATTAACACCTAACATTGGTTCAACCGTCAGTTTCCCAGAATTCTGCGCACATAAACTCAAATTAGAAGAGTCTCTGTACCGACCATTTCCCAACCAGTTACCATCCGTCTCCCAATCCTTTTCCAACGGTTTTCGCAAACTTTTAACGATCGGCCAATATACTACTTGGGTTCTTCGTAGCACATATTTCAAATGTTCAAAGATATTACTAAACACAGCAAGAAAATATCATAAAAATATAAAAACGCGCTAGGCCTTTCGAAAAAACTCAGTCTTTCTCCATCAGGCGCAAAGTAGAAGTACGTCTTCTTTGCACCTGATGGATAAAGACTAAGTTCTTTCGAAAGGTCTAGCCCATTTTTATGTTTTGTACGGCGTTTTAAGAAGTTCTTTTGGCTCTTAAAGTTTGACATCAGTTTTTACTTAGATTGATTTGATTAAAAATTACTTTACACATTAAAAAATATTAATGATATTTAAATTATAATTTATTAAAATATCGACTATTGCTATGTGCTAGATTTTCAAAATAGATTAATATATTAGTATTTTCGATTTACAATGCTATAGAATGGCTCATAACATCTTCAATTGTAAAAGAAAGTACTTTTTGAAAAAAATTATTATAACATGTTTTTCCACTAAGCTTTTCAAACAATATTTTTTTACAAATAAAATAATCGAAAACGGAAAATATAAAATGCACATTCGAAAGATTTCATTAATTATTTTCATTTGAAAAAATTAGAATAACTTGTATACGATATAAACTTTTCGGCTATTAAGAATTTATTTTCGTTATAGTCCAAGGAAAAAATATTCGTCAATCATCGCAAAAGTCCTAAGATAATTACATTAATGAAATATTTTGGTAAAACCTAGAATGAAGCTTTAGGTAACGCTTTTAAAAAAAGAACATTTAACAAGCTTTAAATTAAATTGTAAAAATTGTTACATTAAATATAGTGACGGAGCATTGACTTTTAAAACTATGGTCTTAATTATTGAATTTAGAGGTAATTCATTTTTGCGATATTTTTTTATTTTATTCTGCGCTTATTAAAACGCTTTTTTTTTAAGACACAGAACTTTTCAAAATAAATAAAGTATTTTACGTCAAAAGAAATGGAGTACTTTTCCGGCTATGAATGTAATTTCTGAATGCTATTTTTCAAATATGTCATACGTTTTCCTAAACGATTAGTTAGGTATATTATTTACCTTATTAAACAGCGAAGTATTGTTAAATAGTCTTGAGGTGTTGGAAAGTGTTTGATAATCTATGCTTGACGAATCACTTATGTTTCTTCTTTTATTTATGGCTATGATCATTTAAGCTTACATTTTGTAATAAATTTAAATAAAGTAAGTGTTATTGTGAAGACACTGAATAAAGTGGAAAGAGGTTGAAATCGATTTTTTCTGTTGCAATATTTCCATTTTAAAATTAAACATATAGACACAGTGAGTGATATGTTCAGTTTTTAAAAGCTAATTTCAATATTTTCATATGCAATATAGTTTAAATAATGATTATATACACATTCCATATACATTCCATAAAATATAACTGAAACTAAAAATGCATTTTTAATGCTGTTTTATGTTTTAATGTAAATTGAAAAAAAATATATATATATTATTACTGTCATGAATAAAAATTTATTTCTAAAAAAAATCTTCAGAAAGCTACAAATTTAATACGAAAGATATGTATTAGCTTCAAAATTTAAAAGGAATTAATTGAATATTTTTTTATTAATTTAATATTCTATTCATCTCCTTACATAAAGTTCATCAAAGTTCGACAGACGCTTCAAAAACTCCGCATAAAGTGCTCTATATTTCTTCTGGAAATGATGACTAAAAAAGAAAAACTCGAAGCAATTTTAAAAAATAACTTTCAGAAATGTATTTTCATTACAATATTTTAATTTATTTCAGCGATATATTTGATATCAGATTAAATAAAGTAACTGTAACAGGGAAATTATTGCAAAAAATAAAAAGAGATAAATCATTAGAGTTGAAATTGATTTTTTCCTCTGAAATACATACATATATAAATAAATAAATATATATCTATATATCTATAATATATAACATATAATATATAATAATTGAAAATGTTCACATGGTGTTTATGGTGTTATAATTTATTATACATATATATACAATAAATTAGAACACAATATGAACATTTCATTTGTGTACAATATGAACACAATGTGACACACAATGTGTTCATTTCATTTCAAAAACATAATATGTTTTTCAATATTCTTATGTGCAATGTATTTTAACAGTTGATATATCTATTAACAAATGGTAAAAATAAAAAATAAAAAAATGTTTTTTTTTCTTCAAAACTCAAAGGAACTACCAGATTGTAAAAATTCGTTTAAAATTATCTCTAATAGCATATTTTCTGATTATACTAACTTTTATACCTAATTTGGTAGTCTGTTTAATTATATCTATGTTTTTCACATTCATAAAAAAATGTTGAATACGCGTCAGAAATTCCAAAATTGAGAATGAATTTTTCAATAATTTCAAAAAATAAAATATTACTATGAAAATACTCGCTTTTCATTTTTTAAATTATATTTAAAGTAAAATGTTTCCTAAATAAAAATGCTTTTTTTTAAATCCATAAAAAAAGTATCTACATCAAATAACTTTAAGAAATGTATTCCAAATTTGCATTTCCTTTTCCCTTTTTTTACGTATATGATAATTTTAGCTTACATTTTCAATCAGTTTAAATAATGTAACCGTAATTTTAAAACTCTAGCAAAAATTTCAAAGAATGGCAGCTTTGGTTATTGAAATCTTTTCCTCTGAAATATATAAATTCATATAAAATATTATGAAATACATATATTAATATACTAAATTTTAAAAATAAAGTATTTTGAAACTACAGTACATAAATAGTTCTTTCACTATTTTTATGCACAATAATTTTTAAGAAAAATATATTTTTAATAAACTGAAAAAAGCACTGAATCATATTAACATTGTCTTTTCTGAATTGGAAAAGAATTACAAAACACAAATCCATGAAAAAAGGTTTTTTCTTAAAAGCTGTAATTCAAAGTGTGTTGTGCTTCCAAATCTGTAAACAGAATAAAAATACAAAATATATTAAATTACAATACAACTTCATATTTCAATTTCATTTTTACATGTATATTTTATTTATTTATTTTTGTATTTGTATATTTTAATATTTTATTTTTATTTCTAATTTTTTAAATGAAAATTTACTTTTCTGTTGATACTAAGTAGGTTTTTTAAATATACATTTCCAGCAAATAAAAAAAAGATAGAAAATAATTATATGCGAATTATTGTTTAGAGAAGTTTTTTTCATTATCTGTTGAATTCTGTCTTCAGAAGAACATACTAGAAGAATCAGGAAATTTATAATTTTACCAAACATTGTACCTTACTATTGCCGCTACATTACTAATTATCCCTCGATGTTTTATTTTGTAACGTAATTAAAAATTAATTATATCTCTATGTTACATATAGTTTAATAACATAATTCATAATTATTATTTATTGCTTAAATGGCCCGGTAGTTGAGTAATATGATGTGGTGTTTATCTAAATATTTTTACTTACTTTTTAAAATAAATTGTTTTATGCTAAGTTTTAATATCCTTACAAATATTCCTTTCAACATTTATTATTTTACCGTAAGCAGTTTGTAGAAAATAGTAAAATGACTTAAAAGAGATGCAATGCCTTGAAATCTATTTCAATATTACATTTTTTTTAAAATATTTTTAACGAAGTAAGGTTAGTTGGGGTAACTTTGCCATAGGCTATTTTATAATAAAAACTATTGATTTTTTTAAAGTTTTAGTTTGTGTACAGAATGCACCTTAATCTCTACTTCCGAAAACAACGTGTGTCAACTCAATCATAACACTCACTTTGCTGTGACAGGTTGTCAAAAATTTACGTTTCTTTTTTTAAAAACACCGTCAATAGGGTTGAACTTCCCCGGCTTTTTATTAAAATACTGTAAGTACTTTCTTAAACAATGTTTTATTTAAAGGTTAGGCATATAACTACATTAATATTATTAGGTCTCTATACATATTTACTTCATGTTTCAAATGTAAGCTACACGTTTAAAGCCCTTTGTGGCAGATTTATCTGCAACATATCAATTTCACCCCCCGTTTCTCAAAATCTACTTTAAACAAGTAAAATCATAATAGTAATTATTTTTCCTAAAACAATTCATATTTCTACATTCATTTAGTTTTTTTTTCTGTTCCTTTCACAAGGAACTTTTCTCAACACATATAAATATTTGATATTTAGTTTCACTTATTCAAAATTCTCATTCTCGATTATTTATTTATTTATTTCCTTTCCTAACGGTTTTTAGTTAACAGCAATCGTGCGCAGTTATAATTCGTACAGCTGCACTTCCCCTTTAACGGTTCATTTTCTTTAACGTGTTTTTATCTGCACTATAAATAAACCACTCTCATTTCCTATTAGAACTTGACGGGTAAAAAAAAGAAAATAATGTATTTATTGGAATTGCAGTTATAAATTATATCTTCAATGATCATTATGCTTTCTACATTTCACATACATTTGTTAAAGATTACTCAATCACATTTAACTGCAATCTGTTTTTTAATATAAACAAATGCCAGACTTTTCGTCGCACTTATTCTTGAAACATGGAGGGTTGCTTCACATCCTGTGGGTGCACCGAAAGGCGGGGCTGCCACGTAATTTGGCTACTAATCCTGTCGCCAATGCTTTGTCTTTGTAAGATAGGCATCAAAATCTTGATTAGTTGGCGATAATACAATATGCCAAGACATATGAGTTCAGTACGCATTATGACAGAGTTCGACCCTGACCGCATGACTGAAAGGTCCGTTAAAGGACCGCTGTTGTTTTCACTTTCTTTTCTGTGACGATGCGCAGCAGTGATGAAACGAATTTGTTTATACACATCGAGATACTTAATGTGTCCTTCTGTATTGCTTCATGTCCGAAGTTCCGTTTTTATGAGATGTCTTCCTTTGTTTTGAACATAAATAAATAAGTGATTGTACTTTCATCGATATGTTGGAGTTTTTTTTAATCATCTTTTCAGCGAACCCGAGAACCACCGTCTGATGCCATCCCCTCGAGACCCTTCAATTTGTGATTGTGGGAATTTATGTTAGCGATCATTAAATTGATATTTTAAGTGGGTTTGTAATTTTATACCCATATTTGCGAGCCTAATTTACTGGTCCCCTAAAGGATGAATTCCAGAAAATTTCTTTTTTTCTATCACGTATGATGTCAATTTGTTTGTGAAAAAACAATTACTGAGTATTTCTAGCATTATTTTAGCTTCGGATCTCAAGAGGTTATACTCTACCCGCATATTAACTAAATGTTGTAACGCATAGTTCCCCAGACACAAGTTTTGAAAGATGTTGTGACCTATATGTACGATGGAGCTGAAACTCATTTAGATGATCTTCAGGAATTTTTTTTATCCTACTTTGTTACCTCGATGTCGCATTGTAATCGGCGGCAGGAACAAAGCCAATTGATCACTTTCTAATGGAACCCATTTCTTCCCAATACTTAATGTCTGCGTATATACTGCTATACCACGAACAGTTAGTACTATATATTGAAATTTGCACATGTATACTAACAATAGTTCCATACAGTTATTCTATTCGAAAGCCTTAACATATAGCAGTGTTTTGCTTTCATATGCTTTCGACTTTCATTCCATATTAACTGGAATCATCAATGTTGAAAAGCACGAAAATTTCAAACTAATATGTTGTTATTTAGGAGGGGAGACCGGGGCTAGATGGCTACAGGGGTAAGTAGGCGCAGTCCTCATAAATCGCCGGTTTGTGGATAGATTGCGCAACCAGTCACATAGTACCTTTCTTATTGCTTTTTACAATCCTCATTGCAGTTTTGCATCGTTACCTCCGTGCAGTGGACATTTATTACGATTTTTCTGATTTTTGCACTCATAAGTAATTTTTTGTTGCTTCATTCTTTTTCTAATTTCTAATACTTATCTTAATAATTGCGATTTAAATTGTGCAGTTTTTCTTAGGGTGTGATTAACTGTGCCTACCCCATATGTGATTTACTTGGATTATTTATGCTTATAGGAATACGTGTCCCTTTTGTGACGAAATTTATTATGGGGCAAGTAGGCGCAATGAACACGGAGCAAGTTGGCTCGGTGTTTGGTGCGTGCTGGTAGATTGAAAAATAGCAAACAACGAGAAAAGTGGTTGCAATGCAAGATTTTGGGCACACGAGGCTTGCCCAAACGGAGACACTCCATTTTTAATTTGTGACAACTGTAACTCTGATTATGATATCGAGTAGGATAGAAGTTACTCAATGTTAATGTTTTATTCATTATTTTTATGTCTGTATAATTTAGAATTTACATTGTACTGCTATAACGCCTTTGTCTAAACTTACTGGTAATAATGAAATTGATTTCGCTTAACTGCGTGTCTTATTTGAGCTTCATTTAAATTTTTATAAAGCGTGTGTCAACTTACCCCATAGGTATAGGCAACTTGCCCCGTGACGGGGTAGGTGGCGCACAATTTTTCTTTTACTTTAGGCTTCCGCTAAACATAAACTACAAAAGCTACAAACTCAAAACTCCGGGTATTTATAGCCAAATGTCTGTTCTTTAAAAGTGCGGTTAAAGTTTGTTAAAAAACTTAAATAAAAAATTTATAAAAATAAAAAAACTGAAAACTGCGCCTACTAGCCCCGGTCTCCACTATGATGACAAACAAATATATCTGAGTTCTGTTACTGTCCATTTGTCATAGTTGATGATAATCTAGAGTGACAATACGAAACAAAAATGATAAAGTTAAAACAAACATATGCATTAGTAAAGTAAAAAAAAAAAAAAAAAAAAAAAAAAAAAACCCTGACGTAAAGTTTTATTTGAAGAATTATAAAGCAGATGCGTAAGAGAAAACATACATTAGATCAGATTTTTAACATTTACCTCGTTCATAACTCATTGATTGTATTTAAATGATTAATAATTTGGTATTATTTATTCTACGTTCCTTCCTTGTTTATAATTGTGCTATTTTCCCTTTTTTTCCAGCTTACAATATTTAAATAATGTAGTTTTGGAAAAAGAATATTTTTAAAATATGTTGTCTCAAGGAAGGTAAATTTCTACCTAAACCCAAAGACTCCATTTTATTCTTTATAAAGCAGTCTTTAAATTCTATGGTTATCTCAGGCTTTTAGAGTTCGTATTCATAAGTAATGCTCAGATTAATTATTGAGAAACAAAATAATTTCTAAATGCATTTTCTACTGCTATGTAACTTTTTTTCTGATAGACCACTTTTTTTTTATTCTTCAAAATTAATAATTATCATTTCGGCAAAATTTTTCATAAGATGCCTGTTAACAATAATAGACATAGACCAATAATAGCCTAAAAAACATATTATTCTAATGAATAAAAACAGCTTATTATGATAAAATGTGAAATATTCATTCATTATTATATGTTGTGTCTATTCTTTACTTATCATATTGTTATATTTTGTTTCAGGTAACATGGAAGCACTCTTCAGTTAGAAATGATAATCAACTACATTGTAACCATATAAATTTAAAACAACTTTAAAAACACCAGAATATGTAGACTTTAAGCAGACTAGTTTTGGTAGTATTTATCGTACAGTGCAAATAATAACGGAAATTTGCTCAATTATACAGAAGATAAGCGGATTCAAGTGAGAAGTTCATTGAACAATAGGAATGCAGGAAATTAAAAATATCAGATTAATTTAAAAAATATTCAATTGGTAAATAAATCATACCAGATATAAATTTCCAAATGAGTGAAAAAAGTCCGGGTCATATTCGAACTAGGGATTACTTGGCTGAAGCCGCCAATTCCTACATGCAGCGTTTACTGCAGTTCCACAAAAAACTGCTATTTATTCTGTTGAGCTGATTCAGATATCAGACCAGATGTTGTGATTGTTAAAGATTATGCTAAGTGAGTTAGTCCTCGAGATTCGTCCGAGATGGCTTAGTCGGTAGAGTATTGACGGCTTCATTTAAGACATCCCTGGTTCAAATCTTGCCCCAGAATTTTTTCATCCATTTGTAAATTACCATCTAAAATATTGTAACAGTTTATTTTGAATTTTATAAAAAACATATTGTTATTATATTGCTATTGTGCGTACATTCGCAAAAATATTTTTATGAGTCTAACTATTTATATTATTCTTAATGTTATTAGAATAACTTATATATCTCCTATCATATTCCTTGAAATTTAGCTACAAATATAAGAAAAACGAAGCAGAATTAAAAATTTTCTGTATGTTTTACGGCTTTTCCTTCTTTAAAAAATGTGCTTTTAAATTCGAAATCTTGGAAAACAATGTATCTAGTATTGTATCTTGTAAGTGCATAGAATTTTTAACATTTTAACAGAGCCTTCGTGGGGATTTTAAGTTACATTACATTAAAAAATGCCATTTTCAAGAATGTATACTTTGTCATATATTTACGCTACATTTGTTCAAGAGGAAGTTTAGCTACGGTTTTTAAATTTCGTTGTTAGATTTTTAATAATAGACGCTCTATTGTTTGTATTTTTTATTACTTCTATTTATTACATTAAATTTTAGATGTTCTGAAAGAAAATTTTCTTCATATTGGAAATATAGTTCATTTCAAACACGGATCCCAAAACATTACTAATATATCTCCGATCGATCTTGAAATTTATCTACAAACATAAGAAAATGAAGCCCAATTTAAAATTTTCTGCATATTTCATGGCTTTCCCTTCTTTAAAAATTTACTTTTAAATTCGAAATCCTAGGAAAACAACATATGCTTGATGAATATCTTGTATCTTGTCAGTGTATAGAGTTTTTCACATTATAACATAGTCTTCGTGGTGATTTTAAATTATGTTACTTTCAAAAATGCGTACTTCGATATATATTCACGCTATATTTTGAATATTTTATTCAAGAGGATATTTAGTTGCGGTTGTTAAATTTCGTTGTTAGGTTTTGATAAAAGACGCACCATTGTTTATATATTTTGCTACTACTATTAATTATGTAAAATTTTATATGTTCTGTAAGAAACTTTTCTTCATATTGCAAACATAACCTGTATGATCAAGCTTCAAAATTTCGTGCAGATATAAGAAATGCAAACAAGATTTTAAAAAAGAGTATATTTTAATTCTTAACTCTTTAGTGCGCAGCTTTGCATATATACGAAGAACAATGTTTTGAATTTAATAGATTTTTTATTCATATATACACAATTCACACCAGAAAATTAAAATAGCAGTATCTGCTTTAATTAATAACTGACATTCCGTATTTAAATAAAACGAAATTAACCATTGAAACTTTCTGGTATAAAGTCAGATTCTCCGAACTACATAATTTCCAAAACGCATTCTATCATAGGAATTAAAGTGTTAAAGGTTAAGTTTCATAAAATAAATAATTATATAAAATAAGGTATTTGGAGACATGCTTATTAAAATATTTACTAATTTGGAATATTTTAGCGAAAAACGACAGTACACAATACGACAGTAGTTTGTACAGTCACACGACAGTAGTTTTTACTTGTATTGTAGATATGCAACAGAATAAAAGATTACGTATTATATGAAAAATGTAACTCTGATTTTTTTTCATTATTTTTCCTATGTAATAAACCTTTCAGAGAATCATACATAATTTTTTCGAAACAAAATAACAAATCGCGCATTTAAGAGTTAAGGAAAGGTTTATTTCTTTAAGTGAATGTTTTCGATTCCTTTTTATACTTTGTTCATCCCTCAAATTTTTAATTTGTTATCTTAAAGCGGTTGCTTTGTGTTCCAAATCTTTACAATCGCTTGCATGTTAAACATAACACCTCAGCAGCTATAATAGACCTATTATACTATAACCATTAGCCATTAAACTAGAGCCACTATACGGGGGTTTATGCGCGAATTTTATTCCGTCTTGAATTCATGTTTAAAAAACCCTCGATTTGAAACCATATCAGAAAAAGGGTCTTGAAACTATGTGGGTAATCATATCGCAGAAACCATCTAGAAACCACGTTTTTCTAAATGGGCGACCATTTTTTCTTGAGAACAGCTCGACCGATTACCTTCATTTTCTTTAAAGAAAAGTAACAGTTTTTGCTGGAGCTTATACCACCGAAAATAGAGATTTTCATTAATGTACTATATTTTCAAATATGGAAAAGTTTTTTAAAAAAAATGACATTTTTTTTGTTCAAATGTCCGCTATTTTGTCCTAAATCAACATTTTATACTAAATATGGGTATAAGCACTTGCGAATGTAATGCACTTTAGCAATTTGGCAATCAAGTTTGTTTCAAATGCGTGGAGACAGAGAGAAACTCTCGTCCGATTTCAAGTTCAGGGGTGCACCTGTAGGTGCTGATCTTCGCGCATACATATTATACATTTTTTTACACGGTAAAATTTTAATGTATAATAAAATGTCAATCAATATTACGTAAGCATCATCTCTTTTTTTGTTGCCAAAAGAAAGTATTCGTAAATATCACTGGAGATATCAGGGGCAGAAAGTAGAACCGTCCTTTATTGATTTTTTTCTTCTTTACAAAAGAAAGTTAAATTCAGACGCCAAAAAACGAAATATGTAAATGGAAATCTAGTCTTTCAAGTGCATAGAAATTTTGACATTATCATCATAATAAATGGCGGTACAGAGTCTCCCTGGTTATTTTGGATTCTTTTGACATTCAAGAATATTTAGTTTGAGGAAAATGATTCTGTCATGTATTTCTGCTCTATTTCGTAGAGAGGAATTTCAGCCATGCTAGCTAAATTTGATGTTTGAGCGACATGAAGTTGAATATATCTTGTGGAAATTTATATTACATACGAAAGCTTTCAATCACTGCTATCATTGTATGATGTATTTGAATATATTTACGTTTTATACTGCTCCTTTTGAAGTAAAATGCGCACAGTTATTTCATTAGGGGTAAGAGCTATTATATATCGTAATTTATCATTAACATTGTTATTACGAAAGTTTCATTAAAAATTAGAATGGGATGTTTGAAAGAAACTTTTTTATATAATGTTAATTTATTTCTTTTCGTCGACCATATCATTTTACTACAAAAAACATAATTTAAATGTTTACATTAATTTGTATGCACATTGTAACCCTTTAAACTATTTTTCTTCTTGGAAATTAGTGCTTTTTAATTTAAAATTCAGAAAACGAACACCTAGATGCCAATCTTGTGTCTTGAAACTGTTTACTGTTTTGATTATTATTATTAGAGAAATTGGATAAAGGCTCCCTGGTGGATATTTTGGAATTATAAAGCTTTCAAGAATGTTACTTCCAAGAAAATATTTTATGTCATCTATATCACTTTTATTTTATGAAATTTGTTCAAGAGAAATTTTAACTATGGTTGTTAAATTATATTATAATTCTTTGAAAAACTCTTCATTGTTTTTCTATTTAACTGATATTCTTTTTCATACACACATTAAAATGATTTGAAAGAAACTTTTGTTAGTTTTGCTAATATATCTTGAATGACAGCCTTTGAATTTTTCAAGGAAAGATTGTAGTAGGGAGTAGTTATACACTCAACAATAAAGGAAGTCTAGTTGTTTGAGTGCGAGCGTTTTTCCTGATATTTCTGCATGAAAGTGACATCTATCCTTCATCTTTTTTTTTTTTTTTCTAGTGCGAGTCTGCCTAACTGAATCTGAGTTTCTAGATTATATCATGCATTTTATCTTAATTATGTCAAGGCGGTTAATCGGAATACTATAAATATGGGAATAATAATTTTGATCGGATTTGGATTCTATCTGACCTCGTAAAATGTTCATCAGATTTGCTGTTCCCGCCTGGGGTTTTGATAACTTACTTACCTGACACGTGTTCACAGTTTGTGCCCACTTTTAACAGAAAAATCACCATATTGGTAATAAAGTGATTCGTGGTATTGTAAATAAAATACTTTCCGGAAACCATCGGTTTCTAAATCACACTCACATGCAGAATAATAATAAAAGCGGAAACATATCAGATTCTGTTCAAGGACATTCTGAAGGGCAAACATAATACCACTCAAAAAGAAACTAATCCAACTCATGTTTCTGAAAACTTTTTGTTTAAAACAATTTTCAGAACAAGCTAAAATCCAACGAAAATGCGAAAAGCAGTAGCACCAAACTTTGTAGAATTTATAACAATTGAAGAATATATGGAATCGCAAAATTTATAAAAGAAAAATCAGTTTTAGGTTAAACAACAAAAATCAGGTTTTCAAAAACAGAATTCATAATAAACTAGAGTTTATTCGATAAAACAATCCGCAAATAAAAGTAAAATAGAAACTGAAAATGTGAATAAGCATAACCTTGAAATTATCTATTCTCACACTTTTCAGAAACAAAGAACTAACTTTTGAGGGCTACATGAAAAATGAATAAAAAAAGAGTTAAAGACAAACCAAAAACATTATAGCGTAATAAACATTGCTTTGATAAACGTTTTCTTGTATGGGTCATCCATCATCATTCATTTTTTGTTTTCTCCATTGTCAAAATTAAAATTGTTTGAAGAAGGAATTAAAAATTCATTTTTTAATGATAATATCTTCAGTATTGCGTAAATCATAGTTACGTTTTAATTATTTTATTTATTATTAAATTAGTTTATTAATACAAATTGTCCAGAATTAAACGATCCTAATTTAAATTTGTGTACACACAAAACTATTATTCGTAAAGTTGTGAAACTTTGTTAAAGATATAATAAAATGATGTGAATTTGTTTAAGTAAAAATTTCGCCATCAGAGGGCGATTTTTAATAAATTATACATTTAGCATTACGGTAAGTTAAAATTTTATTTATTAAATTAACCTGATTCTAAAATTCCTAGCATTTCCCAGAACACACTACCCTCAACTTTAAAACATGCTATCTTACGATTCCAGATTGTATCTGAAAATGTTGACAGTAATGAAGAACATGATTGTTTATAACAAAATTTATTAAACTATCGTAAATGTATGCTAAATATGTAATTCGTTAAAAAATGGCCTCCTATTTTTCTCTCAAACAAATTCCAATACAATTCTTATGTCCTCCACAAAATTTCACATCATTCTGGATATTATTTCCTTCTCTAGACAACTTTAAAGTAGCGTCGTTTAATTATGGACACATTGTAAAAAGATTTCTAAACTATCGTAATACTAAATGTGTAACTTTTTAACAATAGCCTTCTGGTGATAAAATTTGAAACTTTTTTTTTTTTTTTTTTTTTACTATTTTTATGTCTTTCATAAAATCGCACAACTTTATGAACAATATTTTTGTCTGTAGACAAATTTAAAATAGGGTCGTTTATTTATGGACAACCTTGATATTGAGTAGTACTTTAATATAAGTTTTAAATCATTATAAGTATTAAAAAATGAAGCAAAGAAAGAAATGATGTGAATATGTAAAGATGATTGATATCATAAAATTCATTGTCACATTTAGATACTTTGGACATCTAGTTTGGGTTTTAAAGCCTACAAATGTGGCAAACATGATCTAATTCGACAATCATACATTTTTTGCTTAGATTACAGATAATGATTCAATTTTTGCATAACAAGTAAATTTTTATTTAAAAGTTCAGTATTGAAACTTTTGCTGCTTATTAAAATATGTATGCATTTACTAAAGAGGTAAATATACCCTAAATTAGATGTGTTGCAAACCGCAAGTATTCGTTACTGAGTAACGGGTATTCCCTCCGAAACGAAGTACCGAATAGTTAATTCGGAATATGAGTCGTTACTCGTTATTGCAGAACAAAGAAACAAACTTCAAACGCAACTTTCATTTCGTGATTCATGAACGGAGCCGCTTTGTCTGATGCGGAAAGATACGAATTTGTGTTCGGTCTTTGGGCTCGGGAATCAGTCGTTCCCGTATTTAGTATCACATACGGGTATTCATTTAGTAGTCGTTTCGTTACTTCAGCAACTCGTTCATTCGCCAAAAATTGTCCGTGAGAATAATTTTGAAAGGAAGATTTTGAAATCACGTGGTCGATAGCAGAAAAAACTGCATTTAGAAGAAAGATTTACTATGAGATCGTTTATTCTTTCAAGGATTGTACTTTTTATTTCTCAGATATAAAGTGTTATATGCTTTTTTCAAACATGGAGAGAATAATCGATTTTTTTTCTTTGACCATGAGGTTCTATGAATATATTTTAAAAAAGGAAGCATCGATCCAAGCAAAAAAGAGACACGATGTGTTTATCATTTAATATTTTAATTAGATTAATTTCGTATTAATCATGCATTTAATCAATTAAGATTGCTCATAATTTTATTGTAAAAAGAACTAAAGCTTATAATATAATAAATGTTCGTTGTAGCTCTATTCAAGGAATGATAAAGTATCATCGATTTTTACTCATACTCGCATAAAATCAATAGGCACTTTTGATCAAAAATTAAGAAATGGATTAGCATCTCTCTTTTTCCTTTAAATTAAAAAGATTTGTTTGACGATACTATGAAAATGGGTGTTTTGAACCGAATTTCTAGACGTGGCAGTAATTAAAGGACCGTCATATAAAAGCATTTGATTATATCTTGAACTACGATAAACTCATCGAAAAATGAAAAACGCTATTCGATTCCATATCATTCCCATGACTGCTAATTTTATGATTTTATGCATTAGACTGAGTATATGAATGTGTCAGAAAATTTTGCAATGTTGAAAGAAGGTAAATATGTTTTTGATAATCGATTTTATGCTAATTTCCGTTGTAGACAGGTTCTGTTGTAGCATGTTTTACTGGTTTCAGTAAGCAGTGGACATTTCTATTAAGATACTCTACTAATAATAATACTAATAATAGTAATTACTATTATTTTCTTTAATACATACTTGCTGAGACAGAATCGCGAGAAATCCTAAAGGAATTCCGTTTTAGAGAGAGTTTTCGTCTCACCAGATGGAATTTTATTGTATTATTTTCATGTGAATCGATCTTGGAATATTTCAATTCAAGGTAAAATTTTACAGGTTGTATTTATTTATTCATTATTATATTGTGAATGTTTCCAATCTTACGCAGATTTCTGTTACAGTCAGGTTTCGTACAAAATTTTATTATGGGTCTATGCAACGGTAACGAATTTTTGAAAAGACCTCTCGTACGGTATATAACTATATTTACTGTAGTCTTGTGACAATATATTTCCCATGCAGTATTTTGAACGCTCAGTTTTATACTTTGTGAAATGTTAAATTAGTGCAAGCATCCATATAGATATTATCTTTATTTTAAGGAACAGTTAAAACTAATTATAATCGAAAAAATACTCAGAAAATTAGAAAATACACCGAATATATGTGTACTAGTACTTAGGACGATTTTTAGTATCCGTTTTCTAAAGAGTAGCGAAAGTAACGAGCAACAAATATTTTCTAGCGGGTAGTGCGTTTGAAACTAACGCATACATGCGGGTGTTCGATTAGTCGTTACTTTTATAGCACTACGCCTAAATATGACAAAACTGACAGAAATATTGTAATCTTTAGGCATGATGATTTTATGGAAAAGTTAGAATTTTTTTATCAAACATAAGAGATTCAAACACAATTGAAAATGTTATGCAAATTTTGCACCTCAGATTCCACGGCCAAGAAACACATGTCTGGTATTGTAGAACATGACTTTTTAATAGATTGTACAGCGGCATTTTTTTTTTACCATAGTTATGATTTTATAACATTTTATTTTTATACAAAAGAATGTTTTAAATCGAAAATCACTAGAAAATCAGATACGGGGCTGCAAATGAATATGGCTCTGAAATGGAACATTATTATCAGAATAAATGGCTGGACACAATATTTGTGGAGATTTTAAATTCCCCTATCTAAAATAAAATTTGCATTGAAGGAAACGCATTTTGTCATAGACTCACGCTCTATTTTTGAAACAATATTTAAGAGAATTTTAGCTAAATTCCTTTAATTTTATTGCTTCATTAAAAAAAAAAACGCCCGATAGTTTTCCTATTTTAATTATTTTAAATTCTTTCAAAGTTTTTTTTTTCAGTGTATACTGGGCATTCAATATTGACATATATATACATGTACAAGAAATTCAAATATGATTTAAATTTATCTGTATATTTTAAAGATTTACGAAGTTTTTTTTTCACATAAAGAATATTTTAAAATCCAAAAACTCTCGAAAACGAGATATAATAATGCCGCTTTTGTGCCTAACACATTTATCATCGGAAGACCTTAATGGTTAAACATAAACTTGGTGGTAGTTCAGGATTTATTTAACATTCAAAAGTGTTGCTTAGAAAATACATCCCAACTTGTACTCGTTTTATACTTTTTAAAGTAGAATTTCATATTTTCTTTTAATTCCAGTACTTTTAGCTCAACAAATGGTGTTCTTTCCGAATAATATTCAACTTACATTTATTTTAAAAATGCTTTGATATATTAATTTAAATTCTGCATCGAAAGTCCTTGACATTCTCGAATTATCGTTCCGCTTTGCGGTTTGTGTACGTGCGGAAAAGTAATAGTAAATTTGTATATTTGCACACTAAATTTATTGAAACAAAAACCCATCTGATACAATCAATAATTTCCAAGATATAAATATTTTAATGAAATATTGTCATGTGTTTTATGTTATGCAGATACATTGCAGTTACATTCTATGCAAAGGACTCATTTGCCCATAGAATAACACTATAATAACTTATTTTATTGCTTTAGGTCACTAACAGTCAAATAGTGATTAAACATCCCAAAGACTGAAAAAGTTCTATTAGCGGAAGTTGTATGCTGGTTGATTTAGATGTAGTATGGCACACAGTGGGACGAATTCGCAAAAAAGGTCTCAGATAATCTAATACCTTATAAACAAGAGGATATGAAAAACACCTCAACCATAAATACCTCTAACTAATGGATTTTTCATCAGCTTGATCAAACCTCATTAAGGTGTGCAAAAAATTAAAAAAAAATACACTCCGAAAATAAAATAAAAATGAAAAAGTAAAAACAAGACGTCTGGATATTTAAATGTATGTATTTGTGGACGCATAATTGTAATGAAACTAATTCTTGATCCATATGAATAACTTTTCGTGAGATATGTCTATCGCTGATTGTTAAAGATAAAGAGAGAACGTTTATGATTTCATTCGTGCCTCATTAAATGTCTTCAACAATTTTAATACCAGTTTCATTGGCATAGTTGAAATTAATAGTGCGGGGCAATTTTTTCGAAGAAGGAAGCGGTTTTAAACAGAAATTATTATTTTGACTTGTTGATGTCTTATAATGGTATTCCTGAAATCAGTTCAGCATCTATCCCTTAGTTTTGAAAATCTCCACAGCTGCTTGCTTCACAGGTTTATTTTTTAGGACTTTGCTGGAATACGATATGTTAATTTTAGAAAAACGCAAAGAGGCGCACAAAACCTACATTCATTTGAAATTTTGATATTGATAAAATACTTGATTTTCTCATAATTCAGATTTATACTCATAATTCAGATTTACAATGCTGCCAAATTATTATGGCAGCAGGAAAATGTACACATAAATCAGCCTAGAAGCTAGTTTATTGTATTGTATTTAATATTGATTGAATGTATATGCGTTACATACAATGAACATAGTTATAGAGGTCCACTCCTGGCTTTTAGTACTTCGTGCGTCCATCTTAAGCAGCTATGACTGCCTTCATACGCCTCGGCATCTTTTGGATGTAATTTTGAATCAGTTGTTCCATTTCACCACTATGATGTCACTAACGAAATAATCGCTCAATTAGCTGGACAGTTTTTTTTTGCTCCAATATTTTGATTCTGGACTTCGAGTCAACAAAATTGCGGCAACAAACAAGTTCAACTAACTGAGCGATTAATTCGTGTAAGGCATCATAGTGATGAAATAGAACGACTAGTCCAGAAGAAGGTATACTAAAACGTATAAAGGCAGTCATATGCGGCTAAAGGTGGACATACGAATCACTAAAAGCCATTATCGACCATGTATAACTATTTTTATTGTAAGTAAAGCATATACATTCAACTTATATTAAATGTAATACAATAAATGAACTTGTAGGCTGATTTATGTGTAAAATTTTCACTTACCATAATAATCTGGCCAGCAATGTCGTTCTACAGTTTTTTAAAGTTATTTTTCATTCTTCTAGTATTATCATTGGACAGTAACATCTAACTTACTATAAATAAAATCTATAGAAATTAAATATTTTGTTAAATTACTTTTTTACTGTTTATCTTTTCATTTTTATAATGAGACTGTTCTTGATAGCCTGCTGATTATCAGAACGCTCTGAAACTCAAGTTGTGATGGCTTTTGATGTTGTTTAATATATAGGTATTATTAATTAGCACATTAAAAAGAATTAAAACTTATTTTTTAAGCTGTTGTTCACGATTTTCGCCAATTGTGTCCGAAAAATCGTGAGGGGAACAAGTTATGTGATAAGAATATGGAAGAAAAGCTTAAAAAAACAATTTTATGTGACAGTTCACTACTTCCTTTACCATTTTTTTAGAAAAAAAGTGCAAAAAATTATCACATTTTTTGCAATCACATCATTGCATTTCATATCACAAAACTTGGAAAACTGCCAATCAAATATTATATATAATTTATTATATTGCATAAAAATAGTTTCTCAGGCCGAGAAAAAAAGTGATAAAACAAATCGTAGTGACAAATTATACCACGCCCGAGTTTTCTCGGCATAATAATTGTATATACAAACCCGAGGTAACTTGGGATAATAAGGGAAGGGGTAAATAATATCTATGTTTTAAATCCATCAGGAACTGAGTTTCAGGGCGTTGTGTTAACCAGGTAGGGGTCATTAATAAGTGCTCTGACTAACACAACGCTCTGAGTTGAAACAAGCTATTTCCCTGTCTTGAGATCATTCGCCATGAAAAATTTTTACAGAGCTGCGCGTTCAACTGATTCATCGGTCGTGTAAAAAAGCGAAATCACCATTGTTTGATCTGTTATAGGTAGCATATTCTCGAGAAGATTAAAGAATTCATATGCATCCAGGTGTTTTACTGAAGAGCAAATGCGAAGAGATCTGTTTCACAAATTGCATGAAAGTGCCCTTTATTGGTGACTTTTCAAACTCCAATCTATTTTGTACTTACATAAAGTGCTCTTTTTCTCACAAGTCTAAACATTCAAACAACATTCAGACATTCAAACAACTGGGAGGCCTTTATCGCGACTGTTCATCATCACTGTTTTAAAAATTGTTTTCTATTTTCCTAACGACTTTTTAAGCACCCGGCATATAAAATATTACATACTGTATATATACATATATCTCCATCAGTGTATTCTTAGTTTTAGTGCAGTTAAATTTGGTAACATATACATAAATGAACTATTCAATATCATTTTATGCCTTTTCCATTTTCACATTTCTAATAAGTTAGTCGGGTAAATACTACAGAAAAGCTCTCACATAGTGAATTTCTAAAATATATATTTAACTTCGAAGGAATATATATTTAACTTGAAAGGAAAAAGATTTAAGTATTGCAGAATACGATAAGAGTTACCACTATTAAATTAATAGTGAAAGGATCTTTCGATTCCCAAATCCATTAGTTCTTTCTAAATTCAATGGAAGCATACATTCAAGAGTCTATGTGCTAAATTAATGTTCTTAAAACTTATAAATCTTAAAATCGGGTTTGAGCAAACAACATTCTATTCAAAAGGCTTCTTGAAAGTGATAACGAAAATAAATCAAGTAGAATACGAGAATCCAGATTGGATTCTGCTATTAATACATCTAAAATTAATTACTTGCCAAAAAAGGTATTTATGTATAATACCGTATGAAAATATCGATATTAGCATGTATTTCAATGAGTCATAAAAAATAATGCTATAACACGATATCTAACTTACACGTAAACAAGATTTTTAATGTTTTTCTGGATGAGATTTCTCATATATTTCAGACATTTTTTAACACAATTATATTCCTTAATAATAAAAATTATCTTAAGCAAATAAATATCTTCATATAAGTTATGTAGTTAACTTCCATTATAGAACAGCCGATGTGTAAATGTTATTTTTACGTTGGGGGAACTTCACTGTATAAATAACCTGTAATTTAGCAGTTATGACTTTTTTACATCACCTTCTTTTTACCTTACGTCTACACTACTTATTCATAAAGCAATAAATGCATTTTTATGCATTACTTTAAGAATGAATCCTTATGAACATTCCATTATTTGAAAGTCCTTTGTCAAATCGTCTATTTAATTAGTTTAGGCTACTTACAAGCAATTCGTAGTTGACATTATCTCTAATTAAATGTCAGACTGATGAAAAGATTAATGTGAATTTTCTTTGAGAATGCTTATATTATTAATTTATCAGAATAATTTATTACTGGTTAAAAGCAAAATTAAAATAAGTTGCTTGAGCAAAGTAAAATAAAATTATTATTGTGAATTATATTAAATTGTGAAAAAAAATATTATGAACATTAATTTTTTAGCTACATTTGTTGTAAACTAAGTTAAGAATAAAGTAATAACAATTCTACTTGGATATGTAGAGAAATATCTGACGATCAGTAGAATGGCAGCTCTGTAAATGTTTTTCATGGCGAATGATCTCAAGACAGGAAAATAGCTTGTTACAACACAGAACGTTGTGTTAATCAGAGCACTTTTGGATTAACCCTACTGGTTAACACAACGCCCTGAAACTCAGTTCCTGGTGGCTTTAAAACATAGATATTGTTTACCCCTTCCCTTATTATCCCAAGTTATCTCGGGTTTGTATATAGTACAATTATACCGAGAAAACTCGGGCGTGGTATAATTTGTCACTACCGTTTATTTTATCACTTTTTTCTCGGGCTGAGAAAATATTTTTATACAATATAATAAATTATATTTATGTGTATATATAGTGTATATATATCATGTGTATATATATCATGTGTATATATAGAGAGATATATAGATATAATATTTAGCACATAAAGCATGAAATGCAATGAAAGTTTTATGAACAGTGGGTGTAAAAACAAGAAAAACACATTTAAAATAATTAGACATCACAGACAAGAACTACAAACACAATTTGGTACTTTTCCGTTATACGGACAGCTTGCCAAAATGTATGCTAATGCGCCAATTATTTCAACCCTGATCGTGAAAAGGATTTTTATTGTAAATCATGCGAAACATTGTGCTTTATAATTTATGAAACGTGAATCACGTGAATGATTATTATTTAACCTTAACCTTGGAAAACTTTTTAATTTGTTATTATTCGAATTAAAAATGCTTTTTTTTTAATAAAGCTATAATTTACTTTTACTGCTGACGCTGAGATGGATTTTACCATTTGGCAATTACCAGATGATGAGAAAGATGCGATAAAACTGTTTCAGGAATTTGAAATTCTGCATAATAAAAGGTTGTGTTCAAAAAACATGAAATGAAATTATGAATGAGTTCTGAAAATCCGAAATCGAGATGTAGCTTACGATAATGCGAAGAAAGCGTAGGAGTACGACAAAAACATGATTTGAAGTATCGCGGTTGTCTTTTCTTAATGGTTTGAGGTTTATATATTTATGGTGCCAAGAGTTGACATCGATTGAGTTTTGTGAGCTGCAACTTGATATGAACCACAACACAACAGTTGGCTGGAATAGTTATTTGAGAGAAGTTTATGCAAATGCTTTATGTTCACGACCAAATAGAAAAATCGGTGTACCTAATAAAATTATAGAAGTAGGTAAAAGTCTTTTTACCAGAAGAAAAAGAAACTTAGGAAGAAAAGGAAACTTAGTTCTTCCTCCTCAATGGGTGTTAGGTGGTTTATGCCGTGAAACACGGAGATGTTTCCCTACTCTTATTCCCGATCTTACAGCTGAAACTTTAATGGCGGCAATAGAAAACAATGTAGCTGATGGAAGTATTATTTGAACAGATTGCTGGAAAGGATATAAAACATATGAACTGCGAAGTGCTTGTTATGATCATTTCACAGTAAATCACAAATACAATTTTGTCAACCCTAATACTGGATGCCATACTCAAAATGTTGAGAGATTATGGGGCATCGCAAAATGGCGCAACAAAAGACATCGGGGAACTGTTCGTCATCATTTAGAGTCCTATCTCATAGAGTTTATGTGGCGACGTCTTCATTCAAACAATGAAATGTTTACTGCAATGCTAAAAGATATTTGTAATTTATGGCAGCAGTTTAATATGAATTTTTATTTTATTACTTTGTTGTATAACAG
This sequence comes from Maratus speciosus, assembly GCA_963932465.1. Taxonomy (NCBI): domain Eukaryota; kingdom Metazoa; phylum Arthropoda; class Arachnida; order Araneae; family Salticidae; genus Maratus; species Maratus speciosus. The sequence goes on from OZ010786.1 coordinate 480,018,067, forward strand.
TTATTAGTTCACTTATTTTAAGTATATATTTGTGATTTAATAAAATAGTTTGTAAAAGTCTGTAATTTTCAAAGGTATTATTTTTAAAATGCTCACTTTACTATCAACAATGTTTTTTCTTTTATTTTTCAAATGTTTCAATTCACGTGATTTTCATTTTGCGCCGTATATTGCGATTGCCGACAATGTTGTCCGTATAACGGAAAAGTACCCACAGTTTTCAAATTAGATAAAACTCCTAGCTCTTTCGAAGGTGGGAGGTGCAAAATGAAATTTAATGCACACAATGACACAGATGAGATATTAACATGATCCTAAATTAAAGACAATTAAACAAATGCAGTATTTACAAATAGAGAAATACAGTGCAGCTTCAATAGCGTGTCAGACAGTAGCCTGCTGCAATATATGACGCTACACGGTCCTCCATTGAGTTCAGTAGACGTCTGATGTTGTCCTGAGGCATATGAGCCCAAAAATCTTGAATAGTCACCTCAAAGAATCAGGCAGAGAATAACACGGTTGCATCTATGGTTACAGCTGGTTGTACACATACTCTATAGGGGACTTGTCCTGGGGACCCGGCTGAACATTAAAGTGACTGAACATGGCGTAGGAAGTCTTGCGCAACTCGAGATGTATGCAGAACAGCATTATAATGCTGGAAAATTGCCGCTGGAAGACCACTTATGAAATGTCCCACTGGGGTCGAAAAATGTCATTAACATAGCACTGGTATGGTAAGGTTTCACATACCACAAAAAAGAGGGGGCCAGCTATCATACACTATGGTCCCCCAGACAATTACGCCTATTGTGCGGGCAGTGTGGCTCGCGACATCGTTGAAATCGTGTACCATTCACTAGGGCATTTCCACTCCCGTAGGCGGTAATAGTCTGCCCCCAAAATGAACAGGAACTTATCACTAAACAGCACAATTTGCCAACCAGTTCCATACTACGGTGATCTGTCTTGGCACAACAGTAGACGGAGTCGCAGATGTTTCATTGTTAAAGAAAGTACACGGAAAAGACACTTGCATTTCAGGTTCGCTTCCGCTAGGCATCTGGAAATGGTTTGTAGAACAAATGGCACCCCTAAATCTGATTGCATCGTAGAACGAGTCATTGTGATATCCACGAGCATATGCCTCATGATCCGTGGATCATCTCGCTTCGTCCTCGTAATGGTCGCTTCAGACCCGGTACGCCGCAAGTCGGTACCCTCTCGTGTCCACCGCTCCCAGAATTTTCTGACGACACACTCGAACGATCGACCTGGCAAGCAAAACGGCGCGTTGACCAGCCTATGGTTTTCATTCAGATGATGAGCCATCTGTCAACCTCGCTTTAATGTGAGAAATGTCTTCTCACACGTACCTGGCATTCTTCGCTTACTAAAGCCTTTCTAGAGTAGTAATGTGATCATCACGTTTATAAATTTTCTCCTTGCTCCGGTTTATATAGGGTCCACTTCCTGAGTGCAGCTCCACTACAGGGTGCCTGGTGATGCGTATAACGCACACCAAAGTCAATTTCAATTTCTATTTCTATATTCTATTTCAATGATCAATTTTCTATTTCTTAAAGTACGAGTTATACGCTAGAATATGCTGAACTCAGCAAAGTGGCAAATGTCGAGGGTCACTGAAATATAAACGTAAATTTCTGTTGGAAATCAACTCAAATAGCATACAGAATATGTAATATAATGTTATATTTTTATGTAAGCGTCTTATTTCAAAACCCACTTTTCCAACGATTGTATTTTAAGTAATAGAAAAATTACGAATAAAAACATTTACTACAACAAAGGATTATAACTAAAGAAGCAATTATAATAGATGGTTACAGATTTATGCTGAAGATCTTTTGTTTCTATGATTTGTGCATCCGCATTTACAACACCTCAATGTCTGTGGTATTAATTTACTTCATTAAGCGATATTATGTATCCTGGAATATAAGACGTAACATTTCAGGGTAACATATTCGATAGGTCATGTGATTTTTGAATTTAATTTCGCAAATGTGAACCCTAAAGAAAGAGGTGTCGAAGTATGATATATGGTTTAAGAACGGGACTTTGAGTCTTCAAGATTGTCTACAAGTATAGAAAACAAACTTTAGATACTACAGGAAGCTTAGAAAAAAACACAGAGACTCTGAATGTCCCGTATTTCGTTTGTTACAAATTTTCATAAATGATAAAAGGACTTTAGGAGTAAATTAAATTATCAAAGAATGATGCTAACTGGTTATCAAGCGAACTGCAGACACACGTCTAAAAGGAAGGGTTTCCCTCACATTGAAGATTCCAAGTGGCACTTTTGGTAAACCAAATATCTCATAGTTTCAGGGCGGGTCTAAATTCTAGTAAAGACAGTGTTTCAAAGCCAAGCAGTGAGTTTGTATGTTGTTTGTGTCTGGGGTTAAAGTTCCTATAAATGGTTGGCTTTGTTAAGGAGTGGGGCAATGTTTTTTTTTTTTTTTTTTTTTTTTTTTTTTTTTTTTTTTAACAGAATCTAGAATATTTTACAGTTATATGGGAAATACGAATTTTTTATGCCAGTCTTACAAACTTTTTCTGTCAAATGTCTAAGAGGTATACTTTATGTTTCAGAAGACGTTTCAATAATTGTATGCTTTTCATAATATCGGTTACGCAACCGAAGTGCGTATTTCTTGCTCATTTATTGTCATGCTGACTGCATAAATGACTTAACACAATCCAACATGTGTTCACATTCACAACATCTTTCATTTCTCCGAAATTAATTCAGAATTTTTTATGAAGTTTTAAATATTTCAACGATTTTTTACTAATTATTGTCCATAATTTTAAAACTATTATCTTGTGTTATACAGTTTTGTTTACTTCGATAAAGTCATTTTTTTCTGTTTTCCCATGTATTATGTTTGGAAAATTCAGAGCACCTAAACGCTGGTTTTACGAAATGTTTTATGGCTTTATGACATAATACTTTTTGGAGGAATGCAGGCGAGCATGAGCAGTTTGATGAAGAAAGCCGTCGGAGCTTAAAAATCTAGAAATTTTGTAGGGTTAAAGGGACGAGCTGAATTTTTCCGTTCGTGCTCACGTGGCTTTCCGGGTTCGGAAAACGTCTAAGATTTGTTTGTTTTTTTACTCCTAGCCATTCTCTGGGAAAAACAAACGAGAGCGATTTCGTTGGTCTTCATTAAAAGATGTATAACTTTGCATAAAGTAATCAATCGGAGAAATGTGCAGTTCGCTTTCAGTTGGAATGAGCTTGCATTAAGTTATATGACACGTAGTATTCGTTTTGTGATGCATTTAAAAGAACTTTACAGTTCATCGTTTAGAGTTAATACTCTACATTTTGGAAGTTGACTTTTAAAGTCTAAAATAAATAACATGCTTCATCTTTTAGTTCATAAATTCATCATGGATATCTCATTAATTTTATTGGAACTTTCATTAACTGACTTTTTATTCACTGATTATTTCGAGACACGCATTCAAGCTCTAATTTGTTAGGAATCAATCCCTCAGAAAAATTGAACTGATTTTTTACAGAGCATTTAGCTGCCTTACAATAGTTTTGAGGTAACACTTTCTGTTTTCTATTTTTGTGTACTTTTATATGTTTTTATTTAAAATTCTTAGGGAGTGTATCGCCTATGTGAGGCAGATATTTTTCTTAACTGTTATTAAGAGATTTTTAGGCATATATTTGTCTATGAATATAAATGTGTGCTATAAATAAAGCGACTGATTGTAATTTATATAAAAGTAATATTCTGATATTCCCAAAATCGGATATTATACTAGTGTTTATTTTAATTTTAATCAGTAATGTTTATTTTTCTCACAGTGCGTTTTGATACTTTCTTTATATATCTACCCTATATATATATAAAATCCTAATGGAACGAATCTATGAAACGGATATATTAATTGGCTGATTATGTTTCAAGGGTTTCTCCTAAAATACAGAATACTTTGCGATGAAATTAACACCAAAAATCCGCACTGATCCCCAGATCTCAAAACTGGTATTAGAATTTTTAAATCCGAATTAGTTTTCGAAATATTAATTTTTTTTTTCTAATTTTATATACATTTTTCTAATGATGGCAACTCAAATTTTAATCAAACATATATCATATTTCAGAAAAGTTTTACATGGTAACCCGGATATTGTTGTTTATTTGATAATAAATGTTTATTTACTTTTATTTCTGTTTATAAATTATATAAATTATTTTGTTCTATAATTATTAATTATTTTTTATGTTTCCTTTAGAAAATATTAGAAAATAATTAAAAAAATACGGTACTACTTAGTTATTCCGTCGACCATATTCGACAAATTATATAAATTGCTAAAACACTCTCCAAATTATACAAATTGACGTAATTTTTATTTTAAGTAACGAAAGAACAAATGAATTAGTATAACATTAATAAATATACAAATAAAACATCGAAATAAAAATCACTTGATGCCGTAAACACGTGTAACTTGCTTAAAGTCAAGTGAATGTGACATTTACGATCAACCATTATTGGCATTTAATCTTATAGTTTGGCGATGGATTTTTGGTCGACGAGATAACTAAGTAATACCAAGAATGCATAGGTAACAGGTATTTGAAAACGAGGTTTTTGCCAAATTTTCGTAATAAAATAAAATAAAATAACAAATAAAATGAAATAAAAAAAATAATAAAAAAATCACGCCAAACCTGCATATGAACTTTATATGACATCTAGCCAAATATTACCACTCGAAAAAAAAAATCCTAACTGGCGAGTTGAAAAAAAGCTATTGGCGAGATATGCATCCAGCTAGCGTAACAGTATCAAAAATTCTTTGCGACCATGGCAACTTTTATGTAGTTTTATTCGAAAAAATAAATTTTGATTTTTTAACCAAAATGGAAAACTTACGGCCCCATATTGGCTCGATTTTTTTATAACGCCAATGTCATATACGGAATGGGCACTTAAGTGGCGTCAAAGTATCGTTATTTTGCTTGATATGGTAAGCCGGATGTTGTTGTTTATGCTGTTGATGCGTTCCCCAAATTGGCATGGGAAAAAAATCGCGCCAATATGGGACGTATATGACATCTGTGCTACCTTTCATATGAAAGGCGAAGAATTCAGACCGTATTTGTTTTTGGCAGTTCATGACTGGAACTATTATAATATAGATGAAATGATGGGAATAGAATAACATTTGGCGACTTATCACCCGTGCCTGCCTAATATTTAACTACCAAAATGGCACCTAGATTATAATAAGTGAAGTGGTTCGTCCGGAACTGTTGATGATAGTCACATGACTTAGGCTATTGTTATAGAGATTGTAATAAATAACGGGAGACAAAGACTATGCATACTTAATTCATTTTATTTTAGCTGCTTTTCAAAAGTTTAACTGATCCTCTTTAATCAAAAACGAAAACATCTATTGGATGTCTTAACAGCAACTGATTCGCCCTTAAATTTTTGCAATCAAAGGGAATTGAATGTAAACCCGTTTACAGGAAGATCTGCACAGCTTTTTTCAGTATAATTCAATATTCTCTAATATTTAAAAAACCCATCAGATTAGCGTGTTTTTAGATTCTGGGGTGTCTGAACGGGGGTTGGTGAGCGTAGCTTGCAGGTGGCAGAGCGCCATAGTAACTGTATATAGATTGTAAATAAGTGTACCTTATTGTTAATTTTAATTCTGATTTTCTGGCAATGGATTACTATCCCCTTCTATGCACTCCTATGCACTGATCTAACCAATTATTTATTTTTGTCGATTATTGCAGGATAGCTGGTTTAATTTAAACCAAATATTTCTATATATTTTATCGAAGTATCTGTCTGACAGCCAACTTCGCAAAATTTTTTTAATAAGGTTTATTTTTTATGAAGCATAATTACACTATTTATTATCAAAGTAGGAACTGCGCTCACGCTTCTAATTTTTTACTTACATAACTTGCGAATTTACACCTGAAGTAGTCAGGGATGAGGCTTTTGATTACATAACAGACCTCATTTCGTAAGTTAATTAAATAGGATCGGTAAGCTAGTTAAACTGTTTTGCCTTAAACACATCAGCATAAATAATATTAGCCTAATGAAGCGACGTTATTAAAAACTTCGTTTACGTGCTTCAGACAGTTCAGTTGTCGAAGTGCCATACCTGTTTATATTTCATTGACAAGTAATTTCTTATAGATTAGTTAACATTTAATTGATTCTAATATCTTGAAAAGGGTTGACTTTTAATTAAATTAAATTAATAATGTTTTAAGTGTTATTATAACTATCATATGAGGGATAATCGTAATCTCGAAAATTTTCTATATTAGAAAATATTAACTATGAACTCCTGTTTAAATGAAAATATCTACAATCCCAATAGAAACACTTTTGATGTATATATCCTTTCAATTCATCTCTTATATAAATTTTGAATTTTCCATTTTATTTCAAAATCTTCCTTTAGTTTAATTAGTCGTACGGAACGTTCGAAAATTTTTTGAAATTTCTTGATGCGGAAAGAAAAGTTAATGATTCTACCGTAATCATTCAAAAGCTAATTAAAGAATGTTTAGGAAATTCATAATTAATTTGATTTCGCTTTTTCGATACTTGAAAGGTCAAACGCAGAACTTTCTAAAGAAGATTTATTTATGTTAGTCTCTGTTTGGCATATTTAAAGTGGAATTATTTGGAAATGAAAGGCTAGAAATTTCATTCCCAATCCAAAAGTACTATTTTTATCATTAATTCTTTTATATCTTATTGCCGATAAAGAATAGATATTACTGGTTAACTAAATTTAGCAATGTATGTGACTACATATGTTTGTAAACATTATTTCGTTCAGAAAAGTTTCTAAATCCTATGCAAGGAGTTTTTAATTATTTTTTTTTCTCTAAACTTTAGTCTAGTTTTTATGTGGAAGAGATTATAAACGACAAATCTTATAAAGGAAAGTATTTATATTAAAATTTAACTAAAACCTAAACTACTAATATCACTAATGTTCATATTAAAATATTTAAAATGATAATCAAAGCAGTTTCGATAGATAATAGTTTGGATGGATTAAATAATAATTAATGAAATTTCAATAAGTATTCAAAAGATATTTTAAGTGAACCTATAGTAAATTCAACGTTCTATTAGAAGACTTATCGATCCTTGAAGCGTCAAACACAGACATTTACTTAGAAGATTTATTACAGAAAATCGCTTTTTTGTAATTAAAAAAAAATAAATCGTTTGAAAAAACTATATTGAGTTACCATCGTTCTTTTTAGGGTTTCGTTTATCTGACGAAAGCCTATTTGTCTCACTCCTATGTCTGTCTGTCTGTCACAGAGCCCATTACCAGAAATTATAGATATTGGAGACTTGAAATTTTGGATTTTTATAGCTGAACACCTCACATCAGACGACAAATCATAAAATTTTGAAAAAGTCTTATATTTACCCCTATGGGCTCTAACTTGTGTATTTTATGCTTTTTTCTTCTAACTAATACCCTAATTATGATGAAATTATAGATATTGGAGACTTGAAATTTTGGATTCTTACAGCTGAATACCTCACATACAATAAAAAAATCTTAAAATTTTTAAAAAAGTGTTATATTTACCCTCTGGGCTCTAACTTCTGTATTTTAAGCAATTTTTCTAACTCAGATCCTAATTAGGTTGGAGATGTGAAATTTTGCATTTTTATAGCAGAACATTTGCTATCACACGAAAAATTATAACATTTTCAAAAAGTCTTATATTATTTACAACTCCGGGCTCTAACTTGTGTATTTTTAGTATTTGCTGTAACCTCCACCCTTTTCACCGAGGATGCACTTTTCTAACTTTTGTCGACACTCCTTGGACCACTCTGTCATATTATTTACCATAGCCGTACATATTTTAGTTTCAATTTTTACTGCAAGGGATGCCTACTTATCTCGGGTGCTATGGGTCTGATCCGATTCACTCGACTAATATATCTACGGATAGTTTGTAAAACGGAGTTTCGTTCGGGTAGAGGTTTGTTTAGAATAGAGTACGCTCCCTGGTTTCGAAATATGCAACTAACAGATTTTACAAAAGGATAAAGTGTTTTGAAAGGAATATTAAACGAAACCCTCAGTGCAATCTGTGATCACACTTACTCATTTGTTTTTACTTTCATTCAAAAATTAATATTCGTATATCCTATTTTGAGTAAACTTAATTGCTATTTAATAATGGAAATAGCGATATAACTGTCCAGGGCAACTGAGCAATGGGAAGCACATACATTATATGCTTATCTTATATATTATTTTGTACATGAAAATTTCTTTAGTTTTAGATGATAGAGGTTTTATTAATTATATCAATTAATCACTCTTTAAATTGCCTAATTGTGATGTGATTAACGGTCTTAAAGCAAACAAGATAATTTTGTCATTATTTAGTTCTATATTCTGGTGTTTCATAAATTAACATACACTTCAATAAATAAAATTATGCAATTTGTATTTAGTACAAAATTTTTGAGTTTTCATTTTTATTTTTAAATTTTCTCTTAGCATAATCCATTGTACGAAAATTTAGTATTTTCTTTACGTGGAAAAGAAAAATTAATGAATCTGTTATAAGCATTAACTGATAAGTAATGTGTCGCATTATTTTTGCTTAGAAAATTCATAATTAAATTAAAAGTCCTTTAAATACTTCAAGCGTCATGCATATTTGCTTAGTATAATTATTATATCAAATCCGTGATTAACATTTTTACAATATTTTATCAGTATATCATTTATAGCCCAGTTGTGTAGTGGTCAGCATGCTTGTCTGCCTCTGCTCCCGGCAGGGGAAGACACACTCAACTTTCCATCCCTTCGGGGTCTATAAAATGAGTACCGAGCTTGCTTGGAAACTAAACACCGAGGATCTCGCGTTGGGTTGACCACCTGACCGGGGCACATGCTGCATAGCACCTCGGGCCCCAGGGTCAAGTAAGCAGAGTTGGGCACTGTAGGCTCTGATCCTTCACGGATCATACAGCCACAGGTTTAGTTTTTTTATATCATTTAATTTTATTGCCAGTATTTTTAGATTCAGCAAATATGTTTATATGACTTAATATATATATATATATATATATATATAGTTATATGGAAGTTTAATAATGCATATATACATGACAAACGGTGAAACAACTACATTTAAAACAACATAAGATTATCATTAACATGACTATGTAAACTTTATTTTAATATACGGGGCATTCTCACAATCTTTTAACTTTCATGTCCCTAAATAATAATTTTTTATTTAATACACTTTTTTGTGTTTTTTTTATTTCATATAATTGGGAACATCCCATTGCATGATTGTACAAAAATATTAACGAGATAAATAAGTTTTGGACGATGTTGGGAGTCCAAACACATGGAAAACTCATCTACCGTCCCGTGTCACTGATGCTGATTTTAAAGTTTGGAGCTGTCTGGATGAAATTGCTTCAATAAAAATTATTCAATGTAATTTTTTTCCGAAACTGAAACTATTGTTTTATATAAATATGTAGCTTAAAATGAACCTGCACACATTTTTAGGGTTGATATTATTTTTTAAACTCTGTCCCTGGATTTTCGATTTTTCACCATCCCTCTTCTAAAATTATACAGAAAATCACTTCAGATGCAGCGACAGAATTTTTTTTCAAGTTTTTGCTCCTGCAGAAGTATGCTAGAGAAAGAATATCTAAAATTCTTTGACAGGAAATTTACTGCAGAATATAAATCAGCATTTAAATATCAATTTCAAGCACCGTGGCTTTATTTGTAGTCTTACCGTCCCCAAGGTTTAATCCTGCACTTTACGAGGTAAATAATAATAAAAAAAAATACATTTAATCCAATCTTAACAAATGTTTCAAAAAAGCAATGAGCATTGTGGATATCACTTAGTCTTAACATGATTTTCCTAAAAATAGGTGGTAATTTTCCTTACCGTTCCATCCTACCGTCCCTTTTTACCATTTCGTCCCTTTTTTTTGCCAATTCGTCCCTTTTTTTACCTTACCGTCCCTTCTTTAACACCACTTTATAACAATGTTATACAAAAATTCTGTATTAAAAGTACTACATTTGCATTATTTCTTATTTGAATGTCATGTGGGTACTATGCAAATTCATTACAAGTAAAAATTTAGAAGAAAATAAAAAGTTGTAGGGGTAAAATGGTAAGGAAAATTAAACTCGCAAGTTTAACCTAAACCTCAGTTAAATAAAAAAAATTTCGCTGCTGACTCTTTTTTCTTTATTTTGAATCATTAAGGCATTCGTCTAAAAGATTAAAATGTTATTGTATCAAGTTTAATTTCGCCAGATTTTTTTTCCCCCAAAAGTCAAAAAATTGTGAGAATGCCCCATATACACATATACATATTAATTCATTTGTCTTAATATCAGCATTAATAAAAATGAACTTACAATTAGGTTTTAGTTGAAGCTTTATGAATGAAAGTGCACGTTTTCATTAAAACATCATTCAGTTTCACACGTGTAAACAATCTACTTTAGTAAAATCAGGATCTAAGCCTTTATAACTTTTTTATGTTATTACTAGGGGGGGCACCGCCCCCCTGCTCGCTACTCTCACCAACCCCCCGCGTAATCGCTTAGCTATTCCATTCGGTATAGCGAAGCAATTCCTATTTTCTAGCCAACCCCAGATTATTATTTGTGCTTAAAAATAATGTAAATAGTTCAATTAAACTCTATTCATAAGCTAATATTAGTTTTTGTTGCATTGAAATATCTCAATTTGTTGATTTCCTGCATGCAAGTGAACCCTATTGTATTTCAATGGGAGTCTATGGAAATTTGGAGAAATACTGGAAATAGCGCTAAGTTGGCGTCACTTTTGGTGACAGAGAGACGGGTCTCCCCTTGGTAACCTCCCTTATAGCGTCATAAAGCTCTGACCAATCAGTTGCATTTCACGGTATCTACGCAAATTTTCATTGTTCCATTTCCAAAGCATTACTTTTTGCAAGGCATACTTAGATACTACTACCGGCAGACCGATTTGCGTTTAATGTATGAAGTTGCTCGCCCGAGGACTCTAATACGCTGCCCAAAACATAAATTTGACTCTGACCGTAACTTCAACGACGAGAACCAATCAAACCGCTCTGGGCAGGGTTCAGAGAATTAAAATGTGTTTACATTTTTTTTTTTTTTCCCGTATAGATATGATTCAAAAGATTTTAATAAAAATATTAATAAAAATATTTGAAATTTTAATAAAACTACAAATCACTTTGGCACAGATGTCATAGTCTTCCCATATTGGCGCGATTTTTTTTCGGTTGCCAATTTGGCGAAAACATCAACAGCATAAACAACATAGGTACAGATGTTATATACGCCCCATATTGGCGCGATTTTTTTCTACCGCCAATGTCATGCACACAACGGGTATTTAACTTGCGCCAAAGTGTCGTTATTTTGCTTGATATGGTAACACGGATGTTGCTGTTTATGCTGTTGATATTTTCCCCAAATTGACATCGGAAAAAAATCGCGCCAATATGGGACAGACTATATAGTATATGGTATCTGTGCCACAACATAATCCGGGTTACCACATCAAGCAAAATAACGACACTTTGGAGCCAGTTAAGTACCCGTTGCGTATATGACATTGGCGTTAGGAAAAAATCGCGCCAATATGGGGCGAATATGACATCTGTGCCATATCTTTTAGCATTGCAGTAAACATTTCATTTTTTGAATGAAGACGTCGCCACATAAACTCTATGAGATACGACTCTAAATGATGACCAACTGTTCCCCGATGTCTTTTGTTGCGCCATTTTGCGATGCCCCATAATCTCTCAACATTTTGACTATGACATCCAGTATTAGGGTCGACAAAATTGTATTTGTGATTTACTGTGAAAATATCATAACCAGCACTTCGCAGTTCATCTGTTTTATATCCTTTCCAGTAATCTGTATAAATAATACTTCCATCAGCTACATTGTTTTCTATTGCCGCCATTAAAGTTTCTGCTGTGCGATCGGAAATAGGATTAAGGAAACATCCCCTTGTTTCACGGCATAAACCATCTAACACCCATTGAGGAGGAAGAACACGCCCTACGCTGCTTTTCTTCTGGTAAAAAGACTTTCATCTACTTCTATAATTTTATTAGGTCCACCGATTTTTCTATTTGGTCGTGAACATGAAGCATTTGCACAAACTTCTCTAAAATAACTATTCCAGTCCACTGTTGTATTGTGGTTCATATCAAATTGCAGCTCATAAAGCTCAATCGATTCCAACTCTTGGCACCATAAATATATAAACCTCAAAGCATTAAGAAAAGAAAACCGCGATCCTTCAAACCATGTTTTTTGTCGTATTCCTACGCTTTCTTCGCATGATCGTAAGCTACATCTCCATTTCGGATTTCCAGAACTCATCCATAATTTCATTTCATGGTTGTTTGAACACAACCTTTTATTATGCAGAATTCCAAATTCCTGAAACAGTTTTATCGCAACTTTCTCATCATCTGGTAATTGACAAATGGTAAAATCCATCTCAGCGTCAGCAGTAAAAGTAAATTATAATTTTATAAAAAAAAATAATTTTTATTTCGAATAATAGCAAATTAAAAAGCTTTCCAAGGTTAAGGTTAAATAATAATCATTCACGTAATTCACTTTTAATAAATAACAAATCACAATGTTTCGCATGGTTTACAAGAAAAATCCTTTTCACGAAGAAGGCTGAAATAATTGGCGCATTAGCATACATTTTGTCATGCTGTCCGTATAACGGAAAAGTACTTTTGGCAAAATACTGGAAATAGTGCCAAACTGTCGTCACTTTTGGCGACAGAGAGACGGGTCCCCCATTGGTAACCTCCCTTATAGCGTCATAAAGCTCTGACAAATCAGATGCATTTCACGGTATCTACGCAGATTTTTTATTGGTCCATTTCCAAATCAAAACTTTTTTTTTATATATAGAAGGATTTATTTTAAAGAACGGTATTTTGAAAGTCGAATTGAGGCATTATAAAATTGTTTTTAAATCTTACATTTTAATTCATTAAAACTTAATCTAAAATGTTGTCATAAAAATGATGTCATTTTCCTGTAATCGCTCTTAGTTGTGACATAACTTTGGAAGAAAAAGAAGTATAATATAAATCGTAGAAAATAATAATACAGCATCTAAAGTTTTAGAATATTTAGCCATAAGATAAGCCTGCAACGAAATAGGAAAATAAGCACAGCAACCGTTTCTTTAGATTCAGTTTGACGTCATACTGAAAACATTTGATTGAATGTAACATCACGTTTAGGAAATTGTTTTTTGTTCCCCCTTCCTTATATATTTTCTTCAAATTGGAATGTCTGTATTATAGTATATGCTTTAGAACCAGATATCTTTCAATAAAGGTACTTTTAACGTACTTCAAGTAAACGATTTATTTATATATCCGAAAAATTCGCATTTTCTTCTCTGAATAGTCTCAATTTCGGACGTGAAAACATAGTGAGTGAATCTGGATTTTCAAATAATATATTTTTTATAATAATATTTTTAAATAATACATTTATAATAATATTAATAAAAATATTATCCATACGCACTATCTTTTGTGGAAACGGAAAAAAAAAATGGCATTAGAAAATAGATTTCCATATTAAGGCGGTTAATATCAGAGGTGATGTGATATTTTAAAAAAGTTTACAGTTATTTTATTCATGTTCTGAATACCATGTATATCAGGCAGTTGTGTAAAAATCAATCGAAATCTAGTTTTCTGTAAAGAGCATAGTAACCCAGATGAGTTTTATGTATATAGATTTGTCAATTCATGTATGATAACAAAACAACACATTACAATCCTAATTTAAAATTTAAAACTTACGTGATGTCTAAACTACTAAATAAATCAATGTTTAAAAAAAAAATTAATGTCGATTGAAGTACATTTTATTTGTATTATTAACCGACTTCAAAAAGAAGGAGGTTATCAATTCGACCTGTATGCATGTTTTGCCCATGTTCACGCATAACTTTTTTTAAATATGAACGGATTTTGATAATTTTTATATTGTTTGATAGTTCAAGTCCCCCATTTGGTCCCATTCCAATTTTATAAAAATCTGATGATTAGAACATTTAAAAATAAATAAATAAATTATTTAAAATTCAAATCCTTTTTGAAGCAGTCGCCTATTATAAGCATTCATCTTTCATACTGTTACTCTTACAGAGATACGAGATCTTTCAAAGTGCGAAAACTTAGCTGGACAAGGGCCGAGATCCAGATAGATTTTTTGTTGGTAGTGAAACAAGATTGATTAATTAGAAGCCTGCAGTTTTGCAAACTTTTCGTTGTTTGCAAAAATGCAGCCTTCTGATTGGTCGATCTCGTTTCGGTAAGAGCGAAAAATCTATCTGGATCCTGGCCATTCTGTCATCCACCAAACCGGATGGCCCACAAAAACACAAACCGATATCGGAAGACGGTGTCTAAATGTTGAAAATCAACCTTTAAAGTTTCTTATGTATGAGAGCACAAGTATAACGCCTAGAATAAATAGTGTGGAAATCTGCTATCCAAACACCACTAAACAAATATATCCCTTAAATGCGCAATGATGCTGTACTCTAATGAGTCGATCGCAGCGACATATGCGGTATATTGTCAAATTTTAGTGTAATATTGCATTATTACAGCTTCTAGACCAAATGGTCTTGGTGTTTTAGAAAATATCCTCAGATGTCGCTCCGATCGACTCTTTGGATTTCAGCATCGTTTTACATTTAAGGGATACAATATTTTAGTACTTTCTAAGTACTACTGCTACAGAGTCTAGAATATATGGTATGGAAATTCGCTATCCCAGTAATACTTAAAAAAGTGCTAAAATATTGGATCCCTTAAATGTCAAACGATGCTGAAATCCAATGAGTCGAACACAGCGACATCTTCAGGATATTTTCTATATAACTCCAAGACGATTTGGTCTAGACACTGCAATAATGCGATGATGTTTACTTTGAAATTTGAAAATATATCGCAGATGTCGCTGCGATTCAGCATCGTTGCACATTTAAGGGATACAACTTTTAGTGCTGTTTGAATAGCAGATTTCCACACTATGTATCCTAGACGCACTATTCTTTACACACTATTTATCATACTATTTCTTAAATGTGCAATGACGCTGAAATCAAGGATGCGACCGCAGCGACATCTGCGATATATTTTCAGATCTCAAAGTAAACATCGTATTATTACATTACAGTGTCTAGACTAAATCCTCTTGGAGTTTTAGAAAATATCTTGCAGATGTCTCTGTCATCGACTCATTGGATTTCAGCATCGTTTGACATTTAAGGGATCCAATATTTCAGCACTTTATTAAGTATTACGGGGATAGCCGATTTCTACACTATATATTCTAGACGCTGTTATAGCGCCTAGAATATATAGTGTGGAAATTGACTATCCCTGTAATACTTAAAAAAGTGCTAAAATATTGTATCCCTTAAATGTGCAACGATGCTGCTGAAATATACTGATCGCAGCGACATCTGCAGGATATTTTCTACAACAGCAAGATATTGCTAGTCTATATAATGTAGCACGAAAATCCCGCAGATGTCGGTGTGATCGATACTTGAGATTTTACCAGCATTGTCGCACATTTAAAAATACAAATTTTTAGCGTTGTTTGGATAGCATATTTCCACACTAGGTATTCTAGACGCCGTAACGCTGTAACTAAATCGTCTTGGAGTTTTAAAAAATATCCTGCAGATGTCGCTGTGATCGACTCATTGGATTTCAGCATCTTTTGACATTTAAGGGCAAAGACTTTTAAGATACATAGACCGGCAATTCCCATTCAAAAGCATGCGAAATCATGGCAGCCATCTGAAGTAAATTGAAACACCTGAACCGCGAGGTTTGTACGTCAACTGTGGTTAATTACCATTAAGTGCTATGGCTAGAATGATCTTAAAAATTAATTTTTATCAATTTATATAAATTTTATGGCATATGTTTTTACATGAAGCTATTTTTTATACCTAAATATGCGTTATAAATATTGAATTTTCAGAAATAAAGTTAAAAAGGGGATTTATTAATACTTTTATGGATGGTATGTTTAAAAAAGAGTATCTAGTTTTAACATGCCTTATAAACCTAAATAAAGGCGACATTTATATGGAAACAGATTGTTAAAGATTATAATTCCACCTTTTTTAAAGTTTGACATACAAAAGTAACTTGTAGGAAAGTTTAGATTAAAGGTAGCAACTGTAACATAATATAGCAATTTACAAAATTTTAAATTGCTTGTAAAGAAATCTACGATTTTTAAGCTAATTTTTATGCAAACATGTAATTATAAAAATGCATATTAACGAAAGTACACTGTATTTTTATCCTTGGAGGATGTTTATTGAAATACTTACTTGCTATACAAAAAAATTGATGAATAATAAGGTATTTTTTTTTTTTAAAGGCCTGAATGAAATAGGGTAGACTAATACTTAATGAACCGCAATGAAAAAATGCGCTAATAAAAGCATTTTCTTAGGTAAATTAAAATATAAAACATATATACTGCCGTACAACAACCTGACAAGTCTACAACTTTTTGAATGCCAGTATTTTAGTGCAGAAAATTTTGTTTTATTTGATAGAAGAATTTTTTTTTAATTTAAAAGGGCACACTCTATAAAAATTATAAGTTCGCAAAAAGGCAGGCTTCTGATTGGTCAATCTCATTTCGCTAACAGCGAAAAATATATCTGGGTCCTGGTCAATATACTTGAAGAGTCAATACAAATATTGCTACATAGTCTGCATTTTGCTTCTTGACAACGGAGTCTTACAAAAAATAATTCTTGAATGTAGACTGTGGCTGAATGTTTAAGGCACCACACCACTAATCGCTTGAGAGCGTAGTTGGGCTGAGGATTCAACTCCCACTGGCTCCTTTGCACACGCTTTGTGGAGCTCCTAGATGTAATTATCTGGTGTTGTAAAATTCCTTGTGCTATCTAGAACACCCCCCCCCCCCACCCCGCGCTCAAAGTCCTTGTGCTATTTTGTCCGTGTATATTAACGATGACTTATAAGTGGGCCCCTTATGTCAAGCACACAAGTCAGGTGTATGTGATCAGTAAATAAATGAATGTAGACTGTTGTGAATACAATATACTTGTTTAAAAAAATATCATAAGTATTAAATGCTAATAAAATCAATACTTCTAATGAAATTATAAAGCATTTATTAAAAACTATTTGTTTAATAAATAATTTTTGTAAATTATAATTTATTTGACAAATAATTTACTTACTCAGCAGATTTTGAAATCCGGATAATTATGTGTTATAGTATGAATAACTAAAAAGTAGTAAATAAAATAATCTTTTCAAAAAATATATTAACCGACTTCAAAAAAAGCACAAAAAAGAATTAAATAATTCTTTAAATTTCTCTAATGACGAAACGTTATCCATTAACTGCACATCGGACATCATGTATCGGAATAAAAACGTTAAATTTAATATATAGAATTTAATATCTACCAAACATGGATTTTCTAGAGAATATTTTTTACAAAAGATTAATTTACATATTTATGATTTAATTTACGAATATATACATATAAAAAGTAATCAATTACTTTTTGAAGTTGGTGCCAAACTTTCACAATCGATAATGATTAAACAAATAATTTGCTGAAGTAATAGAGCATTTTTTAAAATTTTGTATAATATTTTCCATTATCACTTTATTCATGGTAATATCTACAATATATTCACAATTTTACTATACTTAAGATAGGTTGGCACCAACTTCAAAAAGTAATTGATTACTTTTTATATGTATATATTCGTAAATTAAATCATAAATATGTAAATTAATCTTTTGTAAAAAATATTCTCTAGAAAATCCATGTTTGGTAGATATTAAATTCTATATATTAAATTTAATGTTTTTATGCCGATACATGATGTCCGATGTGCAGTTAATGGATAACGTTTCGTCATTAGAGAAGTTTAAAGAATTATTTAATTCTTTTTTGTGCTTTTTTTGAAGTCGGTTAATATTTTTTTGTTGAAAAGATTATTTTATCATTAAATATGTCTTTATATAGTATGTCCGGTCTTTAATTATAATTTTGAAATTTATTTTTAGTTGAATTTATTCTACGAAAAATTTGACAATTTCGGGAAGCAGAAAAGAAACCTTAGTGAATCTGATAAAAACGTTTAAGACTAATCAAAAGAATTATTAGCCTCAAATTAGGCTCTAACTTAGATAATTTTGAGCTTGATATTTACTTAGAATATTCAAGGCAGTAAGTCTCTGTTTTGTACTGTGTTGTGAAAATCCCTTGGAAGGTATAACAATTTTCTCAGACAGTCCATTCACATGCAAAAATCTTGCTTTATCACTTAAAATATAAAGATAACATCAGATGCAAATTTTTTTAATTGTTTAACATTAGTGACAAAGGATGATAAAAAATATTCACGTATCTTCTGTTTTTATTCATTTGTTATTCCTTTTATTTGAAAGTGAAAATAATCTCGAATGGGGTTCTTGTAAAATATGAAATATACTACTAGCATAAAATATCTATTTTTAAGAAAAAAAAAAAAAAGCGAATTCTGTCGAGAACGTCTTACTTGATTGACTATTCTAAGAAAAGCAACTTTTTTCTTTTGATTATATAGATATACACAATAAGAAGAAAATTTTTTTTTGTTAGAAAAATTGAAAAAACAGAGTTGTCTCAAGTGATGTGTGATTTTACGGACTTTCCGTAAGTTGATTGTTGAATTGGTAGTTAATTTATAGCTGAGCTTTGAATTACAGATTAGAATTTATAATTTAGTTGTATTTCAGATTTTTCCTGCATGAGATGCTCTTATAAAGACATACAAAAGGATATGCTATTACAATGACATAAATATACATGTGAGAAGAGAATGTGTTTGACTTCTATTGTATAATTTGACAAACTAAAGTGCTACTGTAGAACAACGTATATCGTAATTATAGTTTACCGTGTGTCCACTTACTCGTACCTCTAACAAATTTAAGAACAACCGTAGGAAAGAAATCCAAATATGTTATAAATAAGGCGTAATTCTCGCAGAAGTCTTAGTCCTCCTAAAAACAACAACTCAATCCTGGAAATAAAACTGTTTTTTTTTTATATTCAAATGAAAAGATGAAATCCCACACTCTACTACTTTTAATGTAAGGGCAGGTAAGCGAAAAATGATACAATGACCTTTAAATGCATGATTTTTTATTTTGTTCGGAAAATATTATGTTTGAGTCCATTTTTGTTTATTATTCCCTGGAAAAATAGTGAAAAGATTTATTTATGATTTGTTAAACATAATGACATGCCTGAGTTACTTTAAAAAATGCTCCAAAAATGATAAATTTAAATTATATACTCACGTTAAAGTGTTTACACTCTACAGTAACGACTGTTCAAGGATATAATATTTTTATAATGCTTTTAATAGTTTATAAAATTAATAATTTCTGACTCATAAATATAGAAAAAAATATCCAGACCAGCACATTGCAAGCAGCATAAACAAAATATGTGATAACCTCCTCGTGATAAAAACTCAGAACCAAAACTGAATCCAGGACGCATGTTATCACACTTACGTACTGCATAATAGTTCCCAAAAAGACCAGTACCAAGCTCCAAATGCAAAAAAATGGTAATGTAACTCCTGAGTTACACTATGCATTTAAGGGCTACCTGTGAATTAAAAAAAAACACTTTTGTTATCACAATTTAAAAAAAAAATCTTATTAGATATTTCCAGCTTTAGAAATATAGACAGTATGGACTGATAAAATGCATGTTATAATTTCAATTTTTTACAGCAATGGTGCAACAAATTTTTATTTAGCTTTAAAATCAGCCTGCAGTGTGCATTCATTTGCCCAGTTACCCAAACTTTTAAATATCTTATTTGGGTCAGACACCGAAATGTTCTAATAATTAGTAATTAGGTGCTCTGTTGCACATTCTTTTGCAATCTGCATTCTATACGAAAAATTTATAGAATGAAACTCCCAGTTATTGACACCTAACCACTAACTGACACTTCAGCAAAGATCGAACTCAAGTAAGCATTTTCTTGTAAAATTCTGCGAAGTAATATTATCTAATGCTAACTTAGACACGTACTTTTTTTAAGTGTATGCATTAAACTGAAGTAGGCAAAGAACATATTCAGTGTGGAAGGAACTTTTGAGAACACAAAAATGCCCTTTTGGGACAAGAATCTTATACTTCTATATATATATATATAAGTAACGCTTTGGAAAAGGACCAATGAAAATCTGCGCAGATACCGTGAGACGAATCTGATTGGTCAGAGCTTTCTGACGCTATAAGGGGGGTCTCTGTCGCCAAACATTGCCTAGTTTGGCACCAACTGGGCGATATATCGCCAAATTTGGCGACAAAAATGAGTCACCTGAAGTGACGCCAACTTGGCGCTATTCCCAGTATTTTGCCAAATTTCCATAAACTCCCATTGAAATCCAATAGGGTTTACTTGCTTGCAGAAAATCAACAAATTGAGATATTTTAATGCAACAAAAACTAATATTAGCTTATGAATGGAGATTAATTGAACGATTTACATTATTTTTAAGCCCAAACACTATTTACAATATTCGTAACACTATATATATAATTTTTATTTAATTTGTAATTATTCAAATAAATTATAATGTTTACCTTTTTTTAATGATTTTATATTTAATAATTATTTTAATTATGAAACTGAATAATAATGATTACCTGCTTTGAGATAAAGAAATTCGTCAGGAGTTGGGGAGGAACGCGTTTATTACCAAGTGGAATCTAAAAATTGAATGCACAGAAAATGAGGAATCGCGAAGCTATTTCTTCTGGGGTTGGCTAGAAAATAGGGTTTGTTTCGCGATACCGAACGGAATCGCGAAGCAATTACGCGGGGGGTTGGTGAGCATCGCTAGCAGGGGGGCGGAGCCCCCCTAGTTATATATATATATATATATATATATATATATATATATATATATATATATATATATAAGTAATGGATTAATGAAAATCTGCGTAGATACCGCGTAAGAAAAACAGCATACATATTAAGAGCTGGAATGCGCTTAATGCTGTTATCAAGCGCGCCATCTTGTGTATGGGGTTCATAATGGTGGTGGAATGTGGAACTAACAGAACGCGATTTTCTTAAAATTTAAAAATCTAACAAGGCGATCTAATTTAAACTTTAAGCTGGTTTCTATAACATGATAAAAAATTATAAAAAAGAATGGTACGTCACATTTCGGAGGGGGGGAGAACAAAATTAGAAAATACAACAAGGCGATCTGATTGAATCTTTAAGATAGTTTATCACACATAAGAAAAAATTTAAAAATAAGGAGTTGTCAAAAATTGGGGAGGGGGGGGGGGGGAGGAGTGCTTTTTTACCAAGTGGAATCCAAAAATTGAATGCGTAGAAAATAAGGGAATACAGAATGGAAACGCGAAACAATTAAGTGTGGGGTTGGCTAGAAAATAGGGATTACTTCGCGATGCCAGTCAATATAGTGAAGCGATTACGCGTGGGGTTGGTGAGCGTAGCTAGCAGGAGGGCGCAGCCCACCTAGTTTCTGAATTTTTAGTAATATCTTTTTTATCTATTTGCAATACAACTGTCCTAAACATTTTTTTAAAAAGCTATACTTGTATAAATTATTAAACAAGACGCTTGTCATACATTAGGGGAATGATTTATAGGTTAAAGTTATTTAATTTAGCTTAAGCCTTTCAGGGGTAAAGCATTGCACCGGAATGTATCCAAAAATTTAATTGGAAATAAGAATAACGCTATATTTCACTTTCACATTAAATGGAAGATATTTTATCAACATTCTGGTGTCATTCTACCGTTTGAGAATTAAAATTAAGTGGTATATTTATGAAACTACCGCCCCTGAAAGGGTTAATGGGGAGAGTGGCAATTATTAGTTCCAGGACTTTAATTTCCCTGGTCTCTGAAAAAGGAATCACATGTTCGGTATATTAATTAAAATTAAAATTTATTATTTCAACTGTTAAAAAAATAATAATAAATTAAATTTATTATGTAGTAAACATTATTAATTTTAAATTGTTCTACCTGCGCCTGGCACCAATTGTCAATTAATGGCTCATAAATGTCAGTTATTGGATATATGCATTACTCAAAATTTTAATCGTGAAAAAAAGAACATGTGTTTCTAATATAATATCATATATAAATAAGGTTTAAGTATTATTTTTATGATAAAGATTAAAGTATTTTTAAAGCATAAATGCTTTGAAAAAAATATATAAATATAAACAATATATGGGTGAAAACTAGTAGTGTAGTAGGTAATATTTCAAATAATCCTAGGTTTCTCACACTGGTCGTAGTAGATGATCGTTATGCCGATAAACTTAAGAGCTTTAATAACACTTTGACAATCGATGAACAATGACATTTGATTATTTATTGTAGATAGATGCAAGTACGTAAACGAAGCTTAGTAGTCATCATCATGCGTTCCACACTTAAGATTATTGCAATCGACTGGCAGATGGTCAGAGCAATGGTAATTTCGCTAGTAATTTCTCCCGGAGACAAGGAACGAAGCATTTTATGGTCACATATTTTTATTAACAACATTGATAAGCAGTTCTCAATAGCATACTGGCAGTGCCATAGATAAACTCGATGAGTTATCACTTTATATTCTCTCACCCATCGATCATTAATTTCAATCAGTTGGAGGAAGTAAATATTTTAGGTAAATCTTTAGAAACTTCTTAGCGTCGGACACTCAGACAGGAGACTGTTTATACTTATAAAATCGAGCAAATTCTACAAAATTTTTCGGAGCATTGCGTGTAGTCGCGTTTTACTGACCAAGCTTAGTAATACAAATAGGACGTAGTACGTTCTCTGAACCAATTAAGAATTAAGGATGGCACGCCATTATACGTCATTTGAAAGAGGGCTGACAGATATAAAATAGATAATATTTTTTTTAAATAGTGATTTGAACAAGAAAGAATCTTTAAGGTGTAAGTTACTTTGGGTTTCACCTATTAATCCCTTATTATACTTACCCTTTATTATTTATAATTTAATTTAGTAAATTAAACTAATCTATTTTTCACTTATTCTAGTGGCAGTGAAAAATTAACCCATATCTTTATCCTGGTATCACAAACCCTTATACGTAACATATATATACAATATATATATATATATATATATATTTAATCTCTGCATATGAAGTGTCAGACACCAGTTCACTTTGTGTCAGTTATCGTTTTCTCAAAATAGGTTTGGTGTCAGTTACTTTAGATATAGATCATATTTATGAAAATAAATAGTTCTTACGAGGGAACCACGTTAGGTGTTGCTCGCACCTAGAATCGAGACCTGGTGCATTTTGTAGCCCTATGCATAAAAGTTAGAGAACCGATAAAAATTCTTTGTTAAAATCATATTTTATATATTTTTTATATTTATAATTTTTTATTATTGTATTTTTATTTGTTAATTTTACACCAAAAGAGAGTTAAGTCGCCAGATATGGCACGTCAAAATTTTCACTAGCTTTATACCTGTATGTTTATGTCTAAACCATTACAACACGGTACGTAGCGAAAATACTGAGCGAGGGTTGCCGGAAAACTGTACGGGACGAAAAAGACGCCAATCTTTCCCCGCCAAATATGTAAATATAATATTGTATTTTTTGTAAATCAAATTCGTAGGTTCTTGAAGGAATTTTAAAACTTTTTTCAACATTTTATAGTTATTATTGACTAATTTATATTTTTAACTATTTTTTTTTAACTTACGTTAATAGACCGAAAAGTGGTCTAGAAAATTGCATTTTCAGAAAGTTAATCTGCTGTAAAATCAAAAAATATTATTTTAACAAAAAAACTTTATGGATTCCCAAACTTCCTAATATAGAGCTTTAAAATGCACCAGGTTTCAATACTAGGTGCGAATAACACCTAAAGTGGTTCCCATGTTAGTAATAGAATGTATAATTTTTAAAACTATAATTTTTTAAGCTAGCTCTACTATACTTTAGAAAAAACGATAGATTTAAAATTGATTTTTTTTTTTTGGTAGGGATTCGAGCAAGAAAGAATCCTTAAGGTTTCAGTTACTTTGAGTTTCACCCTACTTATAATTTATTATACTTATCCTTTAGTTTTTAGGTGCGTTCGTAATTATATAAATACGTAGCACCTATAGTCGTCGTTCAGTCCGTCCGTCCGTCTGTCCGTCCGTCTGTCCGTCTGTCCGTCCGTCCGTCTGTCCGCATGTAACAGAGCAAAAACTACCCAACCGAATGGTCTGAAATTTCAAATATATGATTGTTGCAAAATTTTGTCGAGCCATTTCAAATTTTATGAAAATCGGATGTATAGTTTAATTACAGGGACAGTCAAAAGTTTTTCTTTACATTACGGCCAAAGGGAAAAATTATTGAAAGTGCATTTTAATGATATTAGAGCCTTCCGAATGATCTGAAATTTTAAAGATATAACTGTTGCAAAATTTTCTCGAGCCATTTCAAATTTTAGGAAAATCGGATGTATAGTTTAATTACAGGGACAGTCAAAAGTTTTTCTTTACATTACGGCCAATGGGAAAAATTATTGCAAGTGCATTTTAATGATATTACAGCCTTCCGAATGATCTGAAATTTTAAAGATATAACTGTTGCAAAATTTTGTCGAGCCATTTCAAATTTTAGGAAAATCGGATGTATAGTTTAATTACAGGGACAGTCAAAAGTTTTTCTTTACATTACGGCCAATGGGAAAAATTATTGCAAGTGCATTTTAATGATATTAGAGCCTTCCGAATGATCTGAAATTTTAAAGATATAACTGTTGCAAAATTTTGTCGAGGCATTTCAAATTTTAGGAAAATCGGATGCATAGTTTAATTACAGGGACAGTCAAAAGTTTTTCTTTACATTACGGCCAATGGGAAAAATTATTGCAAGTGCATTTTAATGATATTACAGCCTTCCGAATGGTGTGAAATTTTAAAGATATAATTGTTGCAAAGTTTTGTTGAGTTATTTCAAATTTTAGGAAAATCGGATGTATAGTTTAATTACAGGGACAGTCGAAAGTGTTCCGTTACATTACGGGGAATGGGAAAAATTATTGCAAGTGCATTTTAATGATATTACAACCTTCCGAATGGTCTGAAATTTTAAAGATATAATTGTTGCAAAGTTTTGTTGAGCTATTTCAAATTTTAGGAAAATCGGATGTATAGTTTAATTACAGGGACAGTCGAAAGTGTTCCGTTACATTACGGGGAATGGGAAAAATTATTGCAAGTGCACTTTAATGATATTACAGCCTTCCGAATGGTCTGAAATTTTAAAGATATAATTGTTGCAAAGCTTTGTTGAGCTATTTCAAATTTTAGGAAAATCGGATGTATAGTTTAATTACAGGGACAGTCAAAAGTGTTCCGTTACATTACGGGGAATGGGAAAAAATTATTGGAAGTGCATTTTAATGATGTATCAGACTATGCGCTTTATGAAGTGCAAAAAAGTATACATTCAGTACAATATGGGGTGCAAAAAATAATTATAAAACTAGTTATAGTACGAACGCACCTCATTTGCCACGTTTGACGAGCAATTTCCAACTTGTTATAATTTAATTTAGTAAAATAAACTAATCTATTTCTTTACTTATTCTAGTGGCTATGAAAAATTAATCTGTATCTTTATTCCGGTATCTCAAAGTCTTAAACGTAAGCGCTTGTTTAATTAACTAAAGCGGCTTAGAAGGAGAATCAAAGTTGACTTTTCATTTAATGTGAGGTCAGAAAGATTAAAATGTTACTGCTACTCTATTTAAAGGACACATAAAAGATTCATTTCGCGAAAAGTCTAAGAAACATTATCTTGAAAAAGAATGTTTAATGAACTTTTCCAAAATAACAGGCAGTTTTAATTACTTATTATAAGTAGTTAAATTAATTACGATTTTGTGTTATTATTGCAGCAACAAAACGAAAGAAAGTGATTATTATGCTTATTTTTTGTATATATTTGAAATTTTGCTTGTTATTTATTCTTTTTTGTTGATGGTACGTTTAGTTCAACTAAATATTATTGTAATTATATGTGTAATTATCCTGTTAAAAAAAGCTTTGTATTTTGCTATCTTAATTAAGGAAATCGTTAGATAAATATATGGAAAGATGTATTAACCATAGATGACAACATTTCTTAATTATTTCGGAATCTTATTCAAGATAAACATAATTAAAGACTTTAAAATATGAGCAATTAAGACTATTAAGATATTTCCAGCCGGAAATTTCATTTAATCAAAACTTTTAAAAGGATATCTAACTAGTACCTTATAGAAGAAGGTATAATTCTTTATATTTTTTCCTCTTTTAAATATATCTACCTTTGAAAATACTCCAGAATGATTAAAATAGATATTGGCATCCATGGTATTAACTGGTTAGGTATAATGCCGTGTAATACAATGTTTAAATCAGATATTGTCGATACCATGTCAAATTATTCAATATGGAAATAGTGTTTCCAGGGGGCTACTTTTTAAAAAAAAAATTCAGATTTCTTGATTGACACCAGTTTTGTGAAATATTAAAATTCGCCTTATTTGATGGCATAATAATTTAGGCAGTAAAAAGGGGAATTTTACCATTTCAGTGGTACCAATAAAGAAATCTGAGTTTTAAAAAAAATATGCCACTGGCAACACTGTCTTCATATTGAATAGTTTGATATGGTTTCGAAGATATGGGTAATGAACCAATAGTTGTAACACCTGGTGGATAAGTCAATATCTGAATTTAAATTGAGCTAATTTATTGATACTTCGCTATTTGATGTTTCGCTATTGATTTGTGATATAAATTATTTTCTATACAATCTTTTCAATTCAAGTGATGTGTTTTCGCTATTGTGAAATTTTGAAAGAAATTATAGAATTCATCAGAACCATCCATTCATCAGAACCATCCATAAATTAAAATGCCTCACCAACTGTAAAATCATGTGTACAGGGAAATTATTTTATCTGTCACTAATAACTTTCAATTTTTTATATTTTTAATATTATTCATTTGCTATCCAATCTTTTACTATGCACTGAAATTTCCTATAAAACTGTTACCTATTCAGTAAGAAAGAATATAACATAGGCACATCCTTTAATCTGGAGTTGTTTAATTAGCTTAACGAGATAATAACTGGTTTAATGTTGACTTTGTGTTTAATGCCACCTCAGGAAGACAAAAAGATTATTTTACGATTTTATTTTTGAATTCTTAAATAATTCATTTCTTGAAAGATAGGAAAATACGTAGATAATTTGCTTTGAAACGACTGTTTGATGCGATTTCACAGAAAAATGGAAATTTTCCACTAACATTTTATTAGTTTACTTCTCCTTCACATATTGATAAAATATTAAATTTTATAACACTTTTAATCAAAAAATTTATAAAATAAATTATGACATCATTTTTTATTATTGATTTTGTTATTATTGTATGAACGAAATATAAATTTGTTTTCGAAGATTTTTCATATAATTGTAATGAATAGAGAACAGCAGGGAAAGAAAACAGCGCCACTCCAATAACTGATAATTTAAATATTTTACATATCGCAACATAAACAAGGTTTACTAAACTGATGGTTTAAAAATTCAAGAACAATTAAACTTTCGAAAAAATTCAGATATTCTTCCAGGAGATTAATGAGCAAATTCCAAAACATTTTTACTGGCTTTCTTCTTTTACTACAGTTCAAAACCCAACCAATAGGTTTACAATGCACTGTCAGAAATACGTTCTTCATTTCACGGAAAATGAACTAGCACAAGCGCTACCGTAATATTTCCTTTATTTGAAGAATATCCGTTTCTTTTTTCTTCGATACAGGAGTTAAAATATATGGCAACTGAAGAAAATAAATGTCGCTGACCTTGGAGTTGAACCAGCTACCTTCAGTTGAATATGGTAACCGTTCGGCTACAATTTTTCAGCAGTGAAATAGTTTGAAGTAAACATATTTGCTTCCGATAGGCTTGATTAATTTATTTTAAAAGCTGGTAATTTTGAAGTTAAATTCAGGACGATTTTGTCATTAATGTGATTGTATCTGAACTTTCAAGTCAGACAGTATAAAGACAGTAGTCAAGTCAGACAGTATATTACTTTAGCATAGGATAAAAATATGAATTATAAATATTTTTATGTAGATTGTTAGATTTAAAATTTGAATATTATATTTTTATTCGCGATTTTGTTTTACTGAATAAAAATGGGTTACTTTACCTTTAATGTTTGATTTAATATGCAGTGAAACTTCCATTTAACGAAGTCTCGTCGTTACGCTTAAATACTTCGTTATGAAGAAAATTCGTTAAATAGAAATAATATCAAACGCATGAAATTTGTATAATAAAATACATATGCAGTAAATGAAAAATACACATAGAATGGAAACATTGGGAAAATGTATTTTAATTCAGGCATTATTGTTTTCTATGAGTGTGTGTTTTTAATGCAATGTAGACACATGATAAAAATTTTATTAGAATAATGTGATAAAAAATCACATAATAAAGAGAGGTAAACAAAAACTGAAGCGTAGCGTAACTTTTTCCTTTTCTCAGTATTTCAAAATCCAACTTTTAAAATGTCTTTATTATTTCTTTGTTACATGTTTCTTATAAAAAATGCACTTTTCATAAAAAAATTCCCGTTTTATAAGTATCCGGAAAATTCTGTAACATTTTCGTGAAAATGGAATCCTCTTCTTCTTGTATCGAAGGCTTTTTAAATTTCTTCTTTTGAATGGAAATGATTAAATAAGTAATTTCATTTTCATATAATCCACTGATATAAATTCATACATACGTCGTAACAATAATCTCTACGTTTGATTGCTGTACACGCACAAAAGTGGAATAAACTTCGTTATATAGAATATTTTTTTCGTGATATGGAGATTAATTTACATCTTAATTGTGTTCATAGTCAAGGTTCAGCAGAAAATTTCGTTTAGTAGAAAACTTCGTTAAATAGGGACATTGTTAAAGGGAAGTTCGACTCTATCTATTTTAATTGTGTATTTAGAATATATTTTAAATGCAAATATTTTTTTATAACATTAAAAAATAAATGGTGAGTACTTTGAGATGAATAAGAGAATTAATTGTTACTTTTTTAAATTCGAAAACGTTTTTTTTCTTTATTTTATTTTATTTTTAATAAATTAGAAATCTTAATCGTTAGAATTTTTTTTTGTTTGTTTTTATAATAAATTTTAATTTTAGTATTAATGGAGCCAATATTCCTGCATGCTGAGAATGAACATAATTTTACCCTCATTTTCAGATTTCTTGAAAAAATTAACTGATAAAACATTTTTTCTAGGCGTTCGGAAATTATCTTTTAAAAAATGAGGAATAATTTAGTGTATATAGACGAGATTTTCTGGCAGTGTGTACTGTATAAAAATGTTAGAATGATCAAACTAACGGATAAAGATGTTTCAAAGTTTTTACCTTTAATTCTGTTCAACTGTTAAAATGCCAAATAAACGCTTTGTGTCTTGAGATTGCAAACTTATTTTGAGTTTTATTACAGTTTCTGACAGTGCAGCGTCATTTATCCGTGATATTTAAAACAAAACAATACAACGTTGTAAAGACGTTTTTGACATACACTACACTGCTGCAAGGATAGCTTCAATAATTGTCACTAGTTATTATTCTTTAACACTTAAATGATGAGTTGGGGTGTTTTGTATCCCAGAAGAATTGTATATGAGCTCTATAATTGCAAAAAAAAGTAGTATTTAGATACGGGAATTTATATTTATATGTATTTACATTTACAGTACTTTTTCAGTTGTTTTTATACAACTAAATAATGCAAAATTCACGGGCAATTTTCTTATTTTAATTCCCTAAATTTTAAGGAGTGCAGAAAATATGAAATTTCGGTATTACATACACACCACCTCACCACTTACGTTATAAAAAAAAATCACCTCACCACTTAAGGGTTAATGAATTTAAAATCTTTCAATCTTTCTTTTGGTTACTCTGTAGATAGAATGCTAAAAATAAATAACGGGTTAGTGTAAATTGTTGAGTGAGATTTTTTTTGTTCTGATTTCTGAGTGAGAAGACACATTGAATATAATAAATACTACAGGATCTTTCAAAATATTCTTTCTTCTTACCTTTCAGATATAACCAATTTGAAATAAGAACTGAACTTATAGAAAACTTTGCAGGAAAGAAATTTATCCTAAAATGATACGGGAAATTCGAATACGGATTTGATGTGCATAGACTATTCAGCAGAGACTTTGAAAATAGATTCTCTCACGCGACGTACAATCGTTGTAATTAGAGATACGTTTACGACAGTTAGAACCATTCTAAATATTCACATTGACGTTTCAAACGACTACGATCAAGAGGAAACATAGAAATAGGACGGGTGTGGTAGATCTGTCCGGAAACCGGCTGACTAAATGTAGTGTTAAAAAAAGTTCCTTAATGCACAAAAATATATTAGAGCTAGAACGAAAATAGTCAATAACTTTTCCTTAGTTAACCATGGTTCTGAAAAGCTTTCATTGCATTTGAAAGCTTAGGAACAAATGTATTTTCATAATTTAATAAAACACTTATATATATATATATATATATATATATATATATATAACGATAAAAGCTAAACCCCTTTTTAAAATCCACTTTTTGCCCCTTTTAAAATTTGAAATCCCTGTTTTAAAAAACAGAAATTTAAATTTATAAATTAAAATTAAAACTTTTTAAATGCTTTACTAATT
The DNA here is from genome assembly GCA_963932465.1 of Maratus speciosus. Taxonomy (NCBI): domain Eukaryota; kingdom Metazoa; phylum Arthropoda; class Arachnida; order Araneae; family Salticidae; genus Maratus; species Maratus speciosus. The sequence goes on from OZ010786.1 coordinate 480,049,115, forward strand.
ATGTCTCAATTTATTGAATGTCTTTGCACCTGTTAAATTAGTTTTTCAGCATCGCATCTTATAACTTTCAAAGATCGTTTTTCACATTTCATAAGAATGCTTTTGCTGAGTAAGTTTTAAGTTCAACCGGCGACCCGTCGGCCGATCTTGAGCCACCGCCTTTGGCCCGGGCAATCAATCATTCAGCTAGCGACCAATTAAATTTTAAATACGCCTCCTTTGACTTCAACGTCCCCTAGCAGGAATAATTCAAAATTCCTCGTACTTATACCGATGCACGGGCGGCAAGAGAGGGCTTTTTACCATCTAAGTAATGCCTTAAGTCCACGCAACTTTGCTCTCCAGGTATCGCTTTGCAATACACCTAACTCCCGATCCCGATGTCCATCAAGAAGTAAAGTAGCAGCTCTCATGTCAAAGGGGCCTGATTTCTCTCAAAAGGATGTCACCAAGATTAATAAATCAGGTCTCCGAAAAGACTGTGTCTTCCTTTAATCAGACACGCGTCTTATCAGACTTTTATTAGCTCCTGGATCAACACTCACGGCCTGCGTCTACAGAAATATGATAGAAACTCCGAGGGAGCGATCCAAAATTGGCACGGACGCTCTTGCCGTCCGCGCCCCTGCACCCATCGGCACGATCGACACCGAACAGAGGAAACACAACGGAAAGAGCGATAAATCCTCACATATATATATATATATATAAATTTTTTATTGCTCAATTGATTTCGGAAACGTCTCCCATTATTTTTTACAGTATATTCTTCAGTTTTCTCAAACCAGAATATTTATTATAAGGATGCGATCTATTTAAAAAAAATTAGCAGCATAACTGGATTTTTACATCCAAGAATAAAAGAATATTGTACATTTTAAGACTAATGTCAATGCTTTTGTTTTATCATGTTTATCTGTAAAACGTGTTTCTTCAACCTGAAAATGTATAGCATCCGCAAAACCCATATTCCAGATTGATTAAACAGATTGATACAATTTATATAATACTCGGAAACGTTTCTGATATCATTGGAAGCAAAATAAACATTAAACGATTCTTTAATTTCTCATTTTTTTATGAATGGTTCTTTAAATCTCGAAATAATATTAATCCCTGGAGGTTTCAAAAGGTAAAGGTTAGTTTTCGGAATTCTCGGTAACTCTGATAAGATTATTATATAATTTCATTCGTGGTTATATTATATTTTCTTAGAATAATTAAGAGTTGTCTATTGTACCGTCATTTGGATTGTAACGCTGCTACATACGAAAAGCAACATTATAAAATCTGTTCACACACTCAATTAGTATCATCCGGGCCGTTACAATGCGTGGAATTATAGTCGTTTAAATTGCGTATACATTTTTAAACATACCTTATATTTAATTTTTTAGGTGATATTTAAATAGCTGTTATTCCTCTTTTCATTCTTATTAATGATATTTATCCGTTATCTAATGCTGTAAAACGGAATGTTAACTTCTCAAAAGAAAATGTTTTGTTGCATTATATAACAAAATTTAACAAAGTAAAAGAAAATCAATTAAAGCATGTATGTAAAAGATAATTGTTGAAATTGATAGCGTAATAATTATATTTCAGCTAATTGGGATTCAAATGACCGTAATTTAGAAAATTGTTTCAACATTTATTTGTATCATTAAAATTTTGAAATTTTAGTAGCTAATGGTTTTTATAAAAAAGTAAAATTTTGGTAAACAAAATAAGCGTTTATGAGCAATCGACACTCAACAAAAGTGAAAAATTTTAAATGACCTCTACAATTTATTTTACAATTAAAAGCTTAATGGGTCTCAGGAGTCTTACTTTTTACCTGACGGTGCAATTTAGCAATATGTCACATTTAATTTTTTTCTCAGTCTCTATAAAACACAAATGCATAAAATTTTTAATATAGATAACCTAATATATCTTTTATTAAAAATAATTTTTTTAATATTCTATATTGAAATTTTATTTTATTTTTGTTATATTTAATTTTGATAAAACATTTAAAATTGTTTCTTGTATTTTATGCATGCGCTCAATATTTTTCAGAAACTAATTAAGCAATTTGCATGAAACTTGGTAAATACCTTCATTTTAATGTAAAGAATAACTTATATTTCAAATTTAGTATTATAATTGCATTGATCATTTAAAATTGGCAATTTTTCAACTAAAGAATGAATTTTTTCAAAATTTTATAATTTAAATTTCATATTCAAATAAAATAAATAAATAAATTGCGTAAAAATGAAGTAGACATTCAAGGTACATTAGTTTTACATCATTATCAATATTTTGGGGTGCTCTTGAACCAATAGTTTTGCTACACTCTTGCGGGCAGTGCATTCAAGTCAAAAAACAATATTATTTTTTTAATCAAAATTAAACATGAAAAAATAAAATAAAATTTCAATATAGAATATTTTTAAAAAATATGTTAAATAGAAGAGATATTAGGTTGTCTATATCAAAAAATTTTATGCAATTATGTTTCATAGAGACTGAGAAAAAATTAAATTTGACGTATAGATAAATTGCACCGCCAGGAAAAAAGAAAGACTCCTGAGACCCCTTAAATGGAATACAAAAAATCGTAAATTAATTTAATGAGCTGTGCTAAATGCATTTTGGAAATGTATGTCTATGCTATAGATTGATATATTTATCTTCTAATATGCTTTGAATTTTGCATAAAATGTATATGTATTTTAATTAAATAATGAAAAGGGAAGTAGCTGTTAACAGTATTTTGCTGCCACAAAGCATTCTCTTTAAGTAATAATTTAATTAGTTGAAGGAGATTTTTTTTAACCCTCCGAGCATCTTGCAAAAGGGTAAAATTGTAAAGTTGTTTTCTCTGAATTTTGTTTTAAAAGCTAAGAAAATGTGATTCTTTCAACATTATAAAAAAAAACTCAATTACAAATATGAATGTAATCCTTGAGAGTATTAATCATTCTTAAATGTATTTAAAATTCATTAAATCTATTGACTTATACTATCTTAAATATTGCTTGTGTTGCAGAGAAACCTGGAGCTTAGTGAACGGAATAATACGCCCCAAACACTTAGAGGGTTTTAAATAATAAATTTTGACAGTCTGTTTAATATAAGGTTAGGAAGATGAAACGTTTATTCTTTACTAATGTTTTCAAAGAAAGTATAGGTAATTATTTTCCGAGTTTAAGAGTTAGGCAGAACTTTGGGCTTGAGGAAAAGGTTTTGCAAAAGCATCAATAGTTATTTTTGCGAAGAAACAAAAGTTTTGTTCAGGTGGTTTTATAGATGTCGTTTTTTCAGCTTTAAAGAAGCGTGGATTTTGAGAACTAAATACATTTCTTTAAATGAAAGTGGATTGATATGCTTATCTTCCAATATGCTTTCCATTTTATTAAATTTATGATATGAATTTCTAATTAACCCATTAAAGCTTAGCGGTACCATATGGTTCTAGAAAAGTTACAACCTTTATTTCGTTTGAATACCAGTATGTTTGAATTGAAACACTCTCTTTATTTGATGACTTAAACTCCGTGAAAAAACAAACAAACATTGCTAGTTAAGAAAAGAAAATGTATTGGCATTTTAAGAGGAAAATAATTCCGGCATTAATGGGTTAATTAATAATTATAAATATAAAATTTAAACATTATTTACATAATTTAACTGTCACAAACCCACTGCCATAAAGCGTTTTATTAAGCAAAACATTTTCCAATGACATTAAAGATTACCATTCAATTACTGAAATGTTATAATTATTAAAAAAATTGCCATGTTTTAAAGAAATAATGAACTAAATAATTTCACTGGAAGCTAGGTCTTAACAATTCAAAACGAATTAGAAAAGAAACTTTATGGAAATTGAACTTAATAAAAATTTTTGGTGTAAATTATTGGGAGATTAATATGTTTATTTCCACTTATGTAATGGCAACGGAAGAAGTACGCGTTTTAAATTCGCTGTTACAAAGCCTCAAATATAAGTTTTTTTATAAGCCAAAATATATCACAATGTATTGTATTTGATATTATGTTTTATACAACGATGAGAAGATGAACAAGTTAGCAATATCTCCAAATAATTCTTATACATTTAATTTCACAGGAAGGTAATACAATGCCTCGGGATTTGGTTTGGGCAAGAATACTTAATGATATTTTAGTAAGTATCAGGCACTTCTTTTTATTCATTTTACAAAGGCTATATTTGAGACATTAAAGCAACTGGAGGATCCAAACGGGAATTCCGGGTTACAGAATATAAGGAAAAAGTACTTTTTATGTTAATATATTTAATTAGATTGCCCACTAACAACATCTTAGTTGAAAAATATCAATTTTTAATTGAATACTGTTTTGAAGTTTATTAAAAGCGATACCTTTGTACTATTTAATAGCCTATAAAATCGAAAACGATTTCTTGACTTTCTGCTGCCCATTTTAGGTAGCTTTCTTTACAAAAAGCTACCTATTGCAGCCGTTCGGAGGAAAGCGATTAAAAAAAATTTTGGTATATTTTCATCGATCATGACCACCAGACCTCGAAACCACCCTCCGTTCAAAAATGATATATATATATATATATATATATATATATATATATGATCTATGTCACACTGTAACTCTCGTATTTATGAACCGATTTGGATGTAATTCGGTGTGTACATAGTACATAGCAATGTCTCGACCGAGTTCGTTGGCCAGCTTCATCCGCCATTTTGTTTCAAAATGGCGGCCATTTAAATTTTTTAAAAAAATTTAAAATTTGAAATTTTAAGAAAAAGTTTAATTTGAAATGTGGTAGCAAAAAATTGAAAATTGAAAAAATATTTTTTGTTATGTGTTTGACCTCGATAAAAAGATTCGGGGGCAGTTTTTGTTTCGTCAATATCTTAAAAAATGGCTGAGTTACAGCATTTTGAATTTCTAGCGTGGCTGACATTTTGAAACGTCCTGATTTTTGCCACGTGATAACAGACGTATTTATGAACCGATTTGGATGTACCTTGGTGTGTACATAGTACATATAAATAACTCAACCGAGTTCGTTGACCAGCTTCATTCGCCATCTTGTTTCAAAATGGTGGCCATTTAAAAAATTAAAAAAAAAATAAATTTAAAATCAGATGCCAAAAAATTGGAAAATGAAAAAGATTTTTTTTGTATGTGTTTGACCTTAATACAAAGAATCCGGAACAGGTTTTGTTTCGTCTACATCTAAAAAAATGGCTGAGTTATAAAATTTTGAATTTCTATTGTGGCTGACGTTTTAAAACGACCTGATTTTTGTCACGCGATAACAGGCGTATTTATGAACCGATTTTAATGTAACTTGGTCTGTACATAGTACATACCAATGTCTCGACCGAGTTTGTTGGCCAGCTTCATTCGCCATCTTGTTTCAAAAGGGTTGCCATTTAAAAAAAATGTAATTTAAAATTTAAAATGAGGTATTAAAAAATTGGAAAAAGAAAAAGATTTTTTTTATGTGTTTGAGCTTGATACAAAGATTCTGGAGCAGTTTTTGTTTCTGAAAATTTGTTCTTTTGTTTATATCTTAAAAAGTGGTTGAATTACAGCACTTTGAATTTCTATCATGGCTAAGACTTTGAAACGATCTTGTATTTGTCACGCGATACCACACGTATTCGCCTATTTCGATGGAAGAAGGCATGTGGATAGTATACATCAATATCTCAACCAAGTTCGCTGGCCATCTTCATCAGCCATCTTGTTTCAAAATGGCGGCCATTAAATTAAAAAAAATCATATTTAAAGTGAAGTGCAAAAAAAATTAGAAATTGAAAAAAGGTTCTTTCTTAAGTATTTGACCTTGATATAAGGATTCAGGAGCATTTTTTGTTTGTGTTTATCTTAAAAAATGGCTCAGATATAGCAGTTTCAATTTCTAAAGTTGGTGACATTTTGAAAAATCTGATTTTTTGCCTGCGACAGCACTCGTATATATCAACCGATTCCGATATGAGTGTGCATGTGCACAGCAATAAGGTCTCGACCAAGTTCACTGGTTAGCGTCATCTACCATGTTGTCTTAAAATGGCAGGTACTTTAAGAAATCGTCGAATTTGGCAGCCAAATATAAATGACTTTAAATAAAAGCAGCTTGGATAAAGCTGACTAATTTCGCGAAATTCTCATTCATAATGATTTAGTGTTGATAAAAATTAGTATTGAATCTCCTACATTCGGTTTCCACTTAATTGAGCTTCGTGTGTTTAAATAATATAAGTTGGCTTTTTAAAAATAAGGAATATGAAAGCTACCTCTTCCTCCCGGCACTGGCCGGAAGGACTTTTTATATATATAATTTCATATGTGTAAGCACGCAGTTCGATTCTTTGTCTGTTAAATTTCTGTTTATATTATTTTACTTTATTAATGAATTTTTAACTTTGCGTATGTTATATTAGCTTGACAAATATGCTGAATTATTATTATTAACAAAAGTGCAAATGGATTTATCTTTCATAATCGTCTGCAGGTGGTAGAGATAGATTATATTTTTAAATCATGCTTGAAAAAAAAAAATAATTGCAATACAGTTTTCATATACATTATAACATAGTTTTGATACAAATATCATTTCTAAGAACATTTTTACCATGTTCAAAAGCGTAAAAATTGGAAATAAGCAGTTTTTAGAAGTTAATAACACTACAGTAATAGTTAAACATAATCGTCAGCTATTGCCACCGTCAAAATGTCGTCAGCGTTACACACGATCAACTTTGTCCTTTATGATATGGATTTGAATTTAAAAACAAAACTTTATATTGATTTTTGATATATTTAGCGTGTGGGGGTATTTTTTTAGATATTTTAATTATTTAGCTCCGGGTTTACTATTTTTTTATCTATTCGCACCACTTTTTAAAAATATTTTTTACCAAGCATTAATACTGTGATATTTTAAAGAGAAACCTACCGCGAAGAAATATTATTGTAAACGCATGTTCTAACACATAATCAAAGTGTTAATATTTAATTACAAGAATAAAGTTTAAATGTAGTAGAAAAGAAATATAATACACAATCTTATCAGTTATGTCTCGTTTGTATTTAAAATATACATCTAATTTTCATACGTAAAAGAAGATAATCGAGCTGAACTTAGCTTTACATGCTAATAGTATATAATAGTTATTCAAAAGAAATATTTTTCAGAATTTTCACAAAATATTTCGTTATTTTGAAAAACGTAATTTTTTTGTTGCTGATACATTTAAATAACCAATGTAAATAGTTGCAATATTAGGTCAATTAACATTATCATAAAAAAGATTTAAAACTGCATATATTCAATTTTATTGTAAAAATTACCGTAAATTTTAAATTTATACGGAATAGAAAATTGAAATTGTCTTATCATGTACCAAATCGTTGAAACAATGCACAAAAAAGTTACATTTACTTTCTCGTCCTTGGATAAATGGTTTTTTAAAGTGAATCTGTAAACTCTATTAATTTAATTATTTTCCGATATTCTTCGCAATATAATTATAAATTATTATATTACATTTCACTTACTTAATGACTGTGTAAATAGTACATAAGTTAATTTTGCTGTTAAAATGATTTTGCTGTAAACAGTTGTTTAAGTCGAAGGAGATTAAACAAGTATCAAAGTTTGACATTATATTTAATGCATGGTAACTAAGATTTTATATTCTTTTTTTATGAAGAATGTTTAAATGATTAATTTTACAGGAAGCTAAGACACTGCTAGAGGAAGCGTTTTAGAAAATAAACTTAGATGAAATTTCACTGCGTAACATAATTTTCTAGAAATGTTTTAAGCATGTTGTTTTGTGGCGTTAAAGAAACACGAAAGTTTTTTTATTATTATTATTTCTTATATTTTTGAGATGCTAAGCAGATTTAAAATTTTTTTAAATTGGTAATTGCAGCCTTTAAACAACTTTTAAAAACAGTATAAATTAATAGTCACAGTGAGCAAATTGTAATTGTACATGAATGGTAGAATATCGTTGCACAGTAATATATCACAGTTTTAGATATACAGTGCTGTAAGAAATTATAGGCCCTCTAAAGAATTGGTGCACTTCTTAAGAAGAATATACAATATGCAAATTTTCAGCGTGTGTATTTAAAATTGATCGTAGGACATTTTCTGTCATAATTGCTACATTTTATTAAAAACTTCTAATTTTTTTTAACGTAAATAAGATGACTGTTGAGGAACTGATAAGGCCACCTGAGGAAATTGGCATATTATACGCCACAACAGAATCATTATAAAACGCACATGTTTGTATACCGTGAAAGTATTCCCGATAAGCAAAGGTGCAGGTTTAGATAGTGTTTTTTACGATATATTTGAAGATGCCGCGGGCTAAACAGTTGTCTGCGACCGAAGAAAGAAAAATTTAGTTGTATAAGGGTGCTGCTAAATCTAAACGAGAAATAGGTCAGTTAATGAAGCTTTCTAAAACTGCCATTCACAATAAAATAATTAGAAAAAAAATTCAAATAAAATTAAACGATCTGAAAGAAAAGGGATTTTGACAGCACAGGATGATCGACTAATATTTCGTTTATCAACTCAAAAAGGTGTTTCAACTCGTGAAATTTCAAATCGTTTTAGTGAAAGAACCACACACGTAAGAGTTAGGAAGAGTCTGAAATCAAATAGTAATGCAAAATGTATGAAACTGTTGAAAAAAACTGAGGTTAATAAAACATCATAAAGAAGAAAGACGGAAATAGGCTAAAAGGGTCATGTCATGAGACAACAAATAGAGAAAAGTGATATTTTCATCTGAAAAAAAAAATAATCTTGACGGCCCAAATGGTTATAAACACTACTGGCATGATTTGAGTAAGGAACCGAAACAATGCTTCAGTCGACAAATTGTAGGAGGATCAGTAATGGTTTGGAGAGCATTTAGTCGTGATGGATTATGCGATTTAACCTACATTTCGTAACGTATGGAATCTATGCAATATTAGGCTATGTTATATGATCATTTGATACCTTTTGGACCTTTTTTAGGAAGTGCTAATTGAATGTTTTGCCATGGACAATGCTTCTTGCCATGTGTCTAAATCCACCCAACAATGGTTTAAAAAAGAAAAAAAATCGTGTTTTGTCATGGCTAAGTGGAAGTCCAGACTTGAACCCTACGGAAAATATTTGGGGCGTATTAAGTTGCAAAGTTTAAGCTAATAATCAACAGTTTTTATAAGCCAATGAACTGGAAGTAGCCATTGTAAAAGAATGGCAAAATATTTATGAATCTGTACTTAATCACCTGGTCACTTCTATGAAAAACAGAGTGTTTAAGGTTATAAGGGAAAATGGAGGACCAATATCGTATTAAATTACATATTATTTTTGTTTTTAGACAAGTGGTCTTATAATTTGTTAACAGTGTATTTTTCAAACATTGCTTACTTTTTTGTTAACATACTTATTTATTGCATCATTCAAAATTATTGCAAACTAAGTTTAATAAATATGTTGTATTTTGATATCTCATGGGTTTTAATTATAATTAGAACCTTTATTTACTTCATAATTTTCAAAATGAAAGTGATCTTAGAATTTCTTAATAAACTGTAGTTCCCTTATAATTATACAGGTAGCTAATATCTATGTAAAAGATTGTAAGTTGTTCAGTACAAATATTTGTAATTAAAAAACTGATATTTTTTTTCTTTTTTTAATAATGCAAGTAAGACTTTTTAAAGCATATTAGCTACTCGAAAATCACATTCTGACATTTCTTAGAGAATTTTTTTTTTTTTTATTTGAAAAAAAAAAAATGAATGAAAATAATTTATTTCAAAGTTCCAAACATTGAGAGATAATATTATATAAATATAAGCATAAAAAACAAAATTTCATTAATTTGTTAAGATTAAATGCCTTAATTTTTTTAATAAATGTTTAATTTTGCTGCTAATATAGTTATCTTTAAAATGCTTCTCATTTTATATTTAAAACAATACTCACGCTTTAAATTAAGAAAACCTTCAGATTTCGTCTATTATCTCTAGAACTACTGGACATATTTTAATGAAATAAGGTATTACATAGGCTGATATAATCCAACAAAATTAAACTTTTAGCAGTTGTAATGCGCATGCTTGATCATGCGCAAGTTGGAATATATAAAACAGAGCTCACAATATTGAACCAAAAAATTGGTAATAGGGTGTATGGTCCCGTCTTACAGTTATACATTCGTCAAAACGTGCGCTCATACTGGAAATCAGGCTGTATTTGGGTCCCTGTGGCAGTTAGTCTTACTCCTTAAATAACACTGTGTTCAGGCTCTGGGAGGTGAGAAGCAAGTCCCGATTTTTCTGATCAGAGGGTCTCAGACATGCTCTATCCGGTTTAGGTCTGGAAATCTGGCTGATGAAACTATCAAGCGAATATCCCCATGTTCTAGAAATTCGTCTACCAGATGATCTCTATCTGGGGGCACGTTGTATTTCATTAAAAAAAAATCAGTGGCAACTGCATCTCTGAAATATTTTACATAGTGTACCAAGATATCATCCCTAAACCTCACACCAGTCAAAGATAAATCCCAAACAGAGGGATGGGTGTGTGCCGATCCAGCATGATGCATCCCCTGACCATCAAACTTCTGCTACCATAGTGGTCTTTTTCTCGGAAGTTCGACGGCAGGTAGCGGATCCTTGTTTTTTTCAGATGAAAGTACGTTGAAATTTGTATTTAGTTTAAACAGAGACTTATCAGTAAACAGGATGGTCTCCCATTTCCCCTAATCAAAATTCCAGGATCCCTGCACCATGCTAAACGGGTTCTCCTATGTGCAGAATCAAGTCTTATTGCAAACAACTATCTGTCATGTATTCTTCAGCACACAGTAATCTTTGGAACTGTATTTCCTGTGGCTGCATATGCATAAAGATCACGAGAGAGTTGAGAAGCTATTGCAATCGTGTTACTCCTCGCAGTAATGAACAAGTAGCCATCTTCGTTGGCCGTCGTGGCTCGTGGACGACCTTTGACAGGATTTATTTCTATGGATAGAGTACAGTTAAACTGTTTTCACAAGTTTAAATCGACGTTGGCAACATAATGTAGTTTCTAGGAATCTGTCACCTCATTCTCTCATCCAATCGTTCATGGTTCCTTATTTTTTAATATTATCTTTGATTAAAAGAATCATTAATGTTATTTTACTGAGGAACATGCATTGCTTAGATTTCAATTACGTCTACTATTTTTCAAAAACGTCAAGTTAAAAAAATATATTTCCTTCCATTTATAAATATATTTCTTGTATATTTGACATGCTGAGTAATTTTGAAATCATTTTTACTCATGATGACAATTTTCGATTTATCTTGTAAACATCATAGAAATTTAATACATCAATAATAACATTAATGTTTTATTTGTTTTGAAAATTCTATAAAAGATATTGCCGGTAATAGTAGTGTTATAATGATAATAGTAGCTGATATTAAATGAAAAGTTTGTCTTTCTTAGAATTGTAGCAAACTTTATTTTCAACTTTGACTTTATTAATTTCTTATAGCTTGTATATGCATACGTATTTGTAAAAAGGCCATTACCAGCGATTTTCTTTCGTTAATTAAGGCAATCGAACACCAAAGATACAAAAGTGCGCATTGTTAATTTTTTGGAAGAAATTTTGTAAAAAATCATAGATAAAAAAGAAAATTAAAAATAACACGTCTAATGCTGAATCTTGGAGAAAAATAACTATAAAAAACAAAATTACATTTATATATTTAACTTAAATAAATGCATGTTTGAAATGAATTTCGATTCACCTACAGATGTGTTTGTCTTCAAATATGTTTTCAATTTTACATGTAAATTAATATATCCATTTCCAGTTACGAAATTGCATACTGCATGGTACTTAATTTAGCTTTCACAAAAGCCTCAACCATAAGCAGCTGTGTCATTATCTATAAAAGATTACAAGGATATTAAAGTATGACATAATGTTTGATGTAAGATGAAAATATTAATCATGTCTTTAAATAATTTCGAAACATCTTACTTCACAGGAAAATAGAACTTTGCTTAAGGAAATGGTTCTTGAAATAATATTTAATGATATTTTATTGATTAACATACATTATCCATTGATATAACTATCGTCGAAGGTGCTTTCCTTTATTCATGGAAATTATAATATACATTCTCACATAAGTAACGACAAAGTACGTAAGTACTACATAGCTTAATTTCTCTTTCAAGAAGCCTCGGGTAGTAGTTTAATTATCCAAAACAGCTTACAAGGTATAAAAGTTGGAAAGTCTTTTTAAGGCACAGCTAAGAAAATAGAAAGACTAATGCTTTTAAAGAATGCTTATGTAATTAATTTCATAGGAAACAAGGACTTCGCCTTTAGCAATGGGTTACGAAGGAATTTTTAGGGGAATTAAGTAGGTTTAAAAGGACAATAATTGAATAAAGTTTAATCGTGAATTTAAAGGCCGAAGTTGAATTTAAACTATTATTTCTTTTTAAAATTATTTATTTATGTGTTACAAAAATTAAAAAAATAATCTTTAAATTATAAACAAACAATAGCAAAAGTTTAAATATTGTCAGAAAAAATTAATCTTAGAAAGCTATTTTTGACACGATTTTGAATTCAAATTCCGTGTTTTTGAGTCGTCATTTTTTTCATTATACGGCATTTAACGTTGTCTCTCAATTATACATGAAAAACAAACAAAATAATTTACATTATAGTTATGACAAAAAATACGATAATTTTTTTTTTAAATTTTGTATTTTTTATTACATATTTATTACATTACACATACATACATTCTTTGCTTTAATTTTCTGCTTGTTTTTAGGTATAAACAAGATATAACGTAATAAGATGTATTAATAAGGAATGACGTCTCAAAAAAATCGTACATAGACATAAAATCATGCTAAAACGAGTTTCGTGAGACTGTAATAAGAAGCAATAATCTAAATCGTATACAGGCTCCCTAATCCACAAGCAAACTCCAGACAATTTTCGTCATTTCAAACATTTCTGGTCCCTTTAAAAGATTTTACTGAATAACAGGCATATTTTAGATGCATTTACGCGTGCAATGTGTGAAACGTTAAATAATCATGGATCTAAAAAATATTAGCTTTATGTGTCATATGTGAGTCGCAATGATTAAATGTTACAAGTTATACTTTCCAACTCTTAAGGTTGCTAAGTGTAGTTCCCTCCAAGCTAAACGCACTTTTTTAGGTGAATTTTCCAAATATTAAATGCATCAAGCCATTTATTTCATGTAATAGAGAAAATGTACGCTTCACTAGCATCGTCTTCGAAAGGACGCAAAAAAACAGAATAAAAACGACACTAGGCATTTTTTTTAAATAGCCAAAACTCACACATAACAATATCTATATAATAATGTTAATGTTCTAGAACTTTGATCTTCTTTTCTTCAAGCAATTCGACTGTAATGATAGGAGAATGCGAAGGTGCATTAACACTGTTAAGTGTGGATTCTCTAACATACAACTCTTTTGAAAATTCTGGAAGACATTTAGTGGTGTACCAGGTAGATAGGACAGTTTTATATTCATGTAGATTTATGACTTTGGAAGGTACTTCTGCCTTTTACCTTTGCAGAACACGGCATGCATTACGGATTTCATTACTCGTTGCCTCTTCTCCATTGTTGTTTTGCGGTCATCTATAAAGAAAAATACCTTATTACGTGTTTGAATGTAGAAAAGTATATGTGGTTCAGAAATAATGCGGCGACTAAAATGTTTAACTAAGTTTAGGATTTCTTTAGAAATTCTATCACTCTCTGCTTAAATGTTGCTAACATATTTATTAAATTTTGACAAACAAACAACAAACTATTTTTTATATGCAGTTCTTAATTCACAAATTTCATTACATCTTCAGATCCAATGTTAACTGAATTTTGCATCGTTTCGTAGCTACAAGGATTACCATCGATTAACATGTTCCGTATGCAGGTTAATTTTCTGTGACTACAACCGATAAAATTCTTCCTGTGTGTTTCACTCAAGCGAGGATTTCAACCTCTGCTAAATTCTATAATGGAACTTAATTTATATTTGCTATTTGTTCATTGAAGGTATTTTTCTTTACTTAGTCCCACTTAAATAAAATAAAAGAATAGAAAAAAGAAATTAAAGTAATAAAAGAAATATAATCGCGCGCCTTCTAATTTCTCTTCATTCAATATTTATTCTATGATAGCTAAATAGCAATTGGTGCCAACAATTGTCGTCTTCAGATATAACAGACTCCAAATTTAAATATCAAACCAATTATTTACTTAGCGCATATGCTTTGTACCTCTCTCAAATATTTCAGTGTTATCGTTGTACGTTAAATAGGCTGAATAAGTTACATATTAATGTACAGTTCGTGAAGACAAAATTACACTGTAGACATAATCATATCAAGAATGTATTTAAAATATGGAATTAACTTAAGATAACTTATACCTGGACACAATTTAAAATAATTTTTATTTATGGAGTTAAAATTTTGAATTTTTTTGTGATGGTTAACCATGCTATTTGTAAACAAAATAACATGATATTACTTTTCATGTATTGTTTAAAAAAATTAAAAATTTAAATTCCTTAAAAAACGGGGTAGTTTAAAATGGTTATAACTCGAAATATTATTTGTAGAATTTCATTTTTTTTTCATTAAAATAAACAGAAATATATAAGTTATAATTTCCATTCAGCACTTTTAAAAATATTAATTTTTAAAACGATTAAAAATATTTAAACTAAAAATTGAAAAAAAAAATGGTATAACTTTTTTTTAAAATCATATTTTCAAAAGTAAATATATTTTTTTCTAATTTGCTGAATCAAAATTAATGTAAAACATTTGAAAAAGACATGTTCCAAGTTTGAGCAATTTATCTTTAACAATTCTTGACTTATAGCGATTTAAATTCAAGAAATGATGAAAAAAGTCGTCATGAAGAAAAACTCATTTGCACAAGAAATCGATTTCATGACAACCATTGCTTGAAAGCTAGATTTTGAAAACACACCAAAACAAAAAAAATAATAATATTTCCTGTTCTAATTAAGATAGAAACATGATTTAAACGTCATTTCAAGCACAAAATAAACAGAGAAATTTTTAATGCAATAAAAGTTTTTTAGAAAATTTTGAGGTTTTGTGTCCCGGACCTCCTTAAATTCGTTGCTGAAAATATTGTACTGTAATAAAAACTTTATATTGAAAATTGTAGCTAATAGTGTTTTAAAAGTGGTAGTTTTCCAAAATTTTGCAAATTTTAAATCTGTCATTAGCATTATGAAGTTTTAACATTCAATAGGCTAGATTGGGTTAAGATGCCGTAGTTTTTGACATAATTGTTTAAAAATTACCTGTTGCTTATATTTGTTATTCATTGATTTCTTGTTAAAGTTTAGACTCTTATGTATGATTTAAACATTATGTCATTTTACAGATGCTATAAAAAGTATCGGAATTTTTGTTTTTGTAAACACTTGCATTTCGGCATCTTTTTCATAGGTATGAGTAAGATGGCCAACTATCTAAAGGTAAGATGCTTTATGGAGTTTCAATTTAAACAATAATTTTTGTGAGGCAGTATACAACATAATGGGACGAATAAAAGTATTTTTAATATTTTAGACATACTAATGTTGTTAAATTACTTAAGATTAGGAAAATACAAAAATATGAATGTAACAAACGTTGGCAATATAATAAAAGAACATACTAATATTTATTTGTTATATAATTATTTATGTTATGTTAATATGTTTGTTTGTATAACATTTATTTAATATATTATGTTCTACATAGCATTTAAAATAATTATGGCTCTTAAGTTTGCCTATCATTAAACACTATAACAAGTTTAACTACGGTAAAGCGACTGTGATAAAGTGCTTTAGAGTCAAGCTTTTTTGTTAATGTTTTTCATATGTCCCTTTCTTCTCTTTTGAAATATCTCAGGTCTGCCACAAACTGCACATTTGTTTAGGAAATTTCAGCAGCTTTTATATGACCAACAGTTTAACTTAATGCACTTGATCACATCACATTTTCCCGAGTTTTTATTGCTATCTGCCAGATGCTCTGAACAACCATTCTCATTCGCTTTATGAAAAAATTCCTCGTCTTCTGAATCTTGTGAGGGAATTTAATCATCATTCATATCATCGTCAGTTGAAGATTTTGTTTTTATACCCTTTGACTTCTTATCTAATTCCTTTTTAGAAAGTCTTGAGATTCTTGGAAATTCGTAGTTTCTATTGTCACACCGATTTAGTTTGCCTTTTATAGGCCTTTAAAATTATTTTTATTTGAGTATAAAAATGATAAAAAAAAACGTCGGTGAAAATTGCGTCATGTTTAAAATGTTGCATTTAAAATGTCTAATTTATAATAAATTGCTTATAGCGTCTTTATAAAATTGCTGACTTAGCCATTTTGTACAAGCTAATTTTAAATTGTTGGGTTGATATTATTTAATCAATCACGAGCGTAGCAATTAGCTGTCTCGATAGCAATTGATTCTGTCTTAAAATACCTCAGCCAAAGGGAAATGATTGGAAACCCTGATTACAGGTGATCGCCACTAGTCGTTTAATTACGATTTAATCTTCCGTAATCTTTTCAAATCAGAATAGATTAGCGTGTTTTTAGAGTCAGCGGTGTCTGGATGGAGGTTAGGGAGTATAGCTCGTACAGGGCAGAAACCCCTAATCTAAAACTATATTATGTACTAACGATATTTACATTTAACAAAATTATTTATAACTCCGTTTAACACAAAAAAATTAACAATGATTAAAATTAATAATTATTAAACAATTATTTATAAGGCAGACAAAAATATAGAAATCTTTCGAATTATGTTAAGCATAGATTTTAATATTTCTTTATGTCATTTTAAACATTTAGAAAATTTATAATTTTAATCAATGATTTTTTTAATCAGTTGATTAAAATAACGATTTAATCACTGATTTAAATTATCTGATTGAAATTGTTGACAAGTTAGTTAATAGCCAAGATTAACTTAAACAGTGAAGAAACAACCAGGCATTTGATCGCAACGGAAAACCGGCATCATACCTCCCAAAAAGTTTCGTCGACTCACCCAAAAGTATTAGGCAAGACGCCGGTACCCTCCTCTGATGTGAAGAAGCGGGAGCCGGCCACCATTTATGCTTTGCAGAAGGGCCAGGTACAAGTACTCTAAAAAAATATCAGATTTATTTCTCTGGTGTTTAAACTAAGACTTATATAGGCAAATAAAGAAGTCACGTAAAATATTTTGGACACTTACCAGAAGTGTGAAGACGAAATAGCAATAAGAAAATACAACCTAAAGATTTTTAAAAAGAACGCAAATGGAAATTAAAGTATCACTAGGGAATCCTCTTCCTTACAACTGAGCAGCGTTTCCCTACATCTCCTGCGCATATAAAAACTACGTGATAAGTCATCCTGTACAACACGGCATCTCACCTCAAGTTACCCTAATAATATATAATTCAAAATCGGTACTGTTTTACCTACAAAAAGGGTAGCGTAAAAACCCTTTAAAAGTACACATTTAAAATTGATTGCTATAGGTTTTTTAAATTTTTTAAATAATTTTTATTTTAAAGACTTAGATAAACTTTTAAACTAAAAAACTTTTAATCTAGTAAATCCTAGTAAATCCCGAAGCTTTGAGACTACAACAAATAACAATATAAAAATAACATACAAAATTACATTAACTTATTAATATTTAGTAAAATGCATTTTTGAGATGAATGTACATGTTATCCATTTATGTAATTACTTCGAGCATCCTTTACATCCTACTTATTAATTAATATATCCATTTCTACTAACCTAATGACTCTGTAAATGCTACATAATTTAATTTCGCTGTCACAAAGCTTCAACCATATGCAGTTGTTTAATTAGCTTAAACAGATTACAGGGCTATTAAAGTTTGATATTCTGTTTAATGCAAGTTTAGTAAAATGAAAAGTTTAATCCGTTTTTAAAGAACATTTAAATAATTAATTTCACTAGAACATAGTGTATTGTGGAAGTAAATAATTTAGGAACGAATATTGAATGAATTTTTAAAGAGAAAGAGAGGTAAAAAAAAAAAAACATTCTTGACAACAGTGGCATGGATTTTTTGTTTAATTTAATGCTAATTTATGCTGAATACAAACTGTCTTGGCAAATTTAGAAAGCTATACAAATTTCTGCGAGTTGATGTTTTTAGGAAAAAGAATTTTAAAAATACTTGCGAAATTTATAAAATTTCAAATTAATAAAACAATGTTATAATATGAGGCTGAAGAGCAGTTCTAATTAACTCTTGGGAATAATTGAGATAGAAACCTTTTTTTTTAAATGCAATTCTAAAATTCAATATCCAGAGTTATTAATTTTTGCCAGCGTTTTTTTTTCTTTAACCTTTTGAAGGCTGTCATTGATGTACTCTAAAATGAGGAGAAAGCCAATGTTCAACCTCATTTGTTGTATCAAACCGAACACGCAATTTGTTTTAGTTCTGGGGAAAAGAAAAAGTAGATTGGAGCGAGATTCGCTGGATGTAGCCAGATCGCTTAGATTCCTCATCCGAATCTGAAGATGAGGGAAGGGGAGCAATCTGGGAACCCAGCGTGCTGAGACCTTTGATATATGAAGGTCTTCGTGAGTTAGTTTTCCACACACTACCCTAACTAAGTTGAGTCACATTCATGATCATTTGGATAGTTATGCTTCGGTCTTTTTCTCAATTTCTTCAATTTTCTCTTCCACACCTTGGATCAACTGTGAGGGCCATGTGTCCAGCTTGAAAATTCCTTTTCCATCTAACAACAGCGTCCTATGATAAACTATCACTTCCATAAACCGCAATCATTTCACTGGGAATTTGTCGGGCACTGTACGAGGTGCGGGAGCAGCCTCTATCTTCTCCATACTGCGGGTTGCTTCAAGCATCAGCTTCCTGAAAACAAACGAAGCCATATTAATAGTTGTAATTTATAGGTTTACGTAAAGAAGGATCAATGAATATGCAGAAAATATTTCTATCCAGGTATCTCAATTATTTCCTAGTAATTATGAGTCTACGACACTCTAATTTAACTAAACATCAAACATAGGGTACTCGTTATGAAAAACTTTGCTGCTTCAATTTTGGGTTTTTTTCTCAGAGCATTGGGCTCTACTATGTTTATTTAATGACATTTATATCTGCATATCTTTTTCCATTGGGTTAAAAATAGGCGAAAATTTATATTTTATTTTATGTTAAAATATAATTGATCCAACTTTTTTGGTTTGAATGCCGTCCATGAGTGCTGTTCTACTACCTTATTTTTGTTTTCAATATTTATTGCAACTCAATGTTAAATTTGAAAAAAACACGCTGAACTACATATTCGTAATTGTTAGTGCGTAACTATGTTATTTATAATGATATGTTAGAATGATATAGAATGATGTTTAATGATGACCGTCGCATTGTAGTTTTATGTATGTGATGCGCTAACGTGTTTATTCCTTATTGTATAAAAGAGGATGTACAGGTTCTATCAATCTTTGAGTACTGAATAAATGACATTTATTATCATACAAGTAAATCAGTGGTTCCCTGCCTTTTATTGTCCTCACCCCACCGAAGCATCTAGAAATGACGATGTCCGTCCTTCCCCCCCCCCATTACATGACGTATATTTCTTAATACTGAAAAAGGTATACATTAAAAATGGAGGGAGCCTAAAATAATTTTAACAAGTTACTTTGTATTTTTTTTTTTTAGTTTGTCGAGCAGGTAATTTTTAGGTCAAAAATATATTTAACATACTCTATACTAATACAATAAAGTGAGAACTCCTGACGGACTGATTGACTGACTCAACAATGCAGACTTGAAACAAATAAAGTCAGGATCGCGGACGTACATTGCTTTTATGACCTAGTCAAGCAATAAGAAATGTTTTTTGAAAATTCACCCCTTAAGGAGGTTAAACGGAGTGTCGAATGCTTTATGTCATTTCACCATAGAGCTATTTTATCGATTTCATCAGCAACATCGGCTTTGAAACCGATCATGTAATATTTGATGAATAAGACAATATTTGCTGATTTTTGATTAGTTATTTTGAAGAGAATTCCCCTAGGAATTTTTTCAGAATGTATGCAGATGCCATACGAAATAAAGTTTCGCTGAATGCTACGCTACTCGGTTGATTTTTTTTTCAGTTTAAAGTAGAGGCGTAAAATTTAGCATGACATATCTTCTAAAAGAATAATTTATAATAAATAATAAACACATATTTTAATTATTGTAGGAATTCAACCACTAAGAGGATTAGATAAGGGAGGGAGTTGAAATTATTAAAGCATTTCAACATATCTTAGTAGAAGTTTTAGATAGAAACGCGAAATTTAGCATAACATTTCTTCTAAAAAATAGTTAACAGCGTATTTAAAAATTCAACCATCAAAGAGGTTAAATAGGGTTTCGGAAGTTTTAGGTCATTTCCTCATATTTCGGAAGCTCAGGTAGTAACGTAAAATGCAGTATAACAAGCCTACTAAGAAAACAGTTAAACATGTATTTTATCAATTTTAGAAATTCAACCGCTAAAGGGTGTCAAATGTTTTCTCCATATCTCAGCTTCAGTTTTAGCTAATAAAATACAAGTAAAGCAATTTGATATAAAACATAATTAGACACGATTTTAGAACTATTTTGCCGATTTCGTCGCCAAAATCGGCTGTGAAACCGATCATGTAATATTTGACGAATAAGATAACATTTGCTGATTTTTGCTTAGTTATTTTGAAGAGAATTCCCCAAGGATTTTTTTTTTCAGAATATATGAAGATGCCATACGAAATAAATTTTCGCTGAATGCTGCGCTATTTGGCTGATATTTTTCGCTTTGTCAGGGAAATCTTATATATTCCGTTATAGGCACCCACCCCCTCCACATACACACACAAAAGAAATGCACATTCCATTTATAAAACCGAAGTTTTCTCCATGATTGTGTCAAAAATATTTAATTTTTTTCCTGATTGTGTTTTAAAGATTCATGTGGGGGAATGTGCAGAGCTCCTGTTGTGGTCGCCATATTATTGCATTTTTATTTATTTTAGCTGTAATGGTTAACATGGGCAAAGGTAGGTGTTTCTGCTGGCAACTCTATAAAAGTAATGAGACCCTGCGAATTCGCCTTTATACCATAAAGAATATTGTTGTTTCTCGTCACCTTACTACAGTACAAAAAAAAAAAAATATTGTGCAGTCTTCATTTTTATCTGCACAACATTTTTTGCAGAGGTTCTCACATTTAGCATGAAATTCAACAGTATACACATTTTATAGAATAGTATGTATAATATGACAGTGTGTATAATTTCACAAGGACACTATTGAATATTGCGTACACTGTTAAAAATTTGCAGCATTCTGGCAGGTCATTTGACCGTTTTTTTCCGAAAACGGTTACACAACCGTAATTTTAACACTATTCTGACCATATTATTGGCCATTTTATGGTCAGAATGTAGTTAAATTATGGTTATGAAACCGTTTTTTCAAAAAACGGTCGAATGATCTGCCAGAATGCTACAAAATGTTTAACAGTGTACTAATGAATAAATTATTTTCATGAGTTTATTTCACAGATGTAAAGTTATTACTACGTGATTATTCACCTGTTTGTGACAATTTAAATTTATTAGCATAGAAAATCTATCTTCAATACAGAATACATTAACAGTACTGGAACTCGTTTATAGCAAGGACACATTTATTACGAGCAAAGACATACATGGGCAAAATTGACTATAAAATAGCAATAGAGACAAATGCAGAAAAGTCAGGTATCTAATGTAAAAAGTATTTTAAATTCTTCAATCTAAATAAGAATTTTCGCCATATCTCATTGGTGTTTTGGTAACGGTGCTGTGTTCCACTTTTTCGTTTTAGAAACAGAATTTTTAAGCATGTCCATTTTCTTTAAAAATACGAAAAAAGCTCGAAACAAAGCTCAACTTTTCCTGAAATTCTCAAGTCTATACAATGAATTAACTTCAAATAGGTAAAATATCTCTTTTAAGAGCAGGGTCTTCGTGTAACCTGTTGCCCGTATTCATGTTTTTTTTCGATGCGTTTTTGAGGAATGTCATTTCTGTAAGAAGTGCCTGATTACATTATGAATTTTTTTAAATTATGGCTAAAAGGATATAAATGTTATTTCAATACTTCACATAACACAATTTATATCACATTTTCTATATTCTTATGGCTAAAAAGATGTAAATGTTATTTCAATGCAGTGTTGTTGTTTCTTCTCTACTTAACACCGTGCGAAAAAAAAAATGTTATATAGTCTGCATTTTTGTCTGCACAACATTTATTGCAGAGGCTCTCACATTTAGCTTTAAATACAATATCGTACAAATTTTACAAAGTTCTTTAATATATCATTAAGAACTAGTAAAATATATTTGAACCCACTAATATTTTATTATGAATAACATATTTATGATATCATACAAATACAAAAAGAAATAGTTTCGCACTATAGAGTACCTGTAAAGTCCAATTTAAAAATTTAATGTATATGCCATGATATACATTTATATAGTGTGTATGAAGCCAGCACTAGAGCTATAAGAAATTTACTATTTTAGCCGCTTTCAAAATAGAAAGTTGTTCATGTCCATTTTATGTTATCATAAGACCATCACTTCGAAAATGTACGCATTTGAAATACCGTCAACCAATTTAAAGGACTAGAACGAAATGTATGCCGATAGTAAAATATAGCTTTTGCGAATTGCTTAGAACAGTATTTTTTCAGTAATTTTTAATAAATTTAAGTTTAAACTGATATCAGTGTTTTTCACAAAATGGATTAGTCCCACTTTCAAAATTAACGGCTCATTTACCTATTGCCTTTTCTGATGAACATTTGGCATTTATATATTTTATAAAGCTTGTAGTTGCTCGTTCATTTAGTTCATACCTTTTTTCAGAAAAAAAAAAGTGTTTATGACAATTAGTTTATGATGCACCCTTCAGTGCTTTCACATATAAAAGCTTTTTCATGCGACATTTATATCAGAACGAATGCAAACACAAGTCTTATTCAATAAATAGTTGAAAATAATGAATTTGAAAAATCGTGGAATACAATAATAACCAGATAAATTATAAAACGCTTTAATGAAAAAATATTTGATGTCTGAATATATTTAAAAAAATTGTATAATTATGCTGGTATGATTTCTATTTTCAAGTTTTGATGGCTATTTCTTGAACAGTCAATATTTCTTTTTTTTTTTTTTTTTTTTTTTTGTTTTTTTGTTTTGTCGTTTTTTTTTTTTTATCTATAACATTTTGTTTTCAAAATAAGGCAAAAAATTACAGAGAATGCGCTTAATACAAATTTGGATTCCACCCCGAAAGATGAAATTACCCCACTTTGAGAACCACTGCAGTTGTTTTAGAGAATATTTGCTGTTTTGCAGGAAGATGCGAAAAATCGAAAAACAATTGCATGTTATGTCTGGAAAATTTAACTATTTAATTTATAATAGATTATACAATTATGACAATATCCATTATGTTATGATTTTTGAAGATTCACGTTTCTTATAAAAAAATATTTTATGATTATATTAAAAATGATTTTGAGTGAGACAATATTATCATTGAAGCAAAGAATTTCTTTAAAAATACTTCATAACTATTCAAAATATATAAGTAAATAGCGAAAAAAATTCAATTGTTTAAAGTAAAATAATTATATTTTTTATTTTCATTCAATTAGCTAATAATAATAATAAATGAATGGTAAGGTATTGCATTTTTTATCTTTCAGTTTTTACTCTCTTTTTCATTTATTCCAGAGTGAATAATATCGCTCACCCGCAGGAAAAGTGACGCATCTCGCAAAAATTAATTTTGTGTTTTATTTCATTATTACCTCTGTCGTAGGTGTGTCTTACTGCACAAACAGTTTCATAAGTGTAGTTATACGGAAAATCGTTTTTTGACGCTTTATGGCTTTAAGCCTATTTGTGACCACAGAAAGGGGGTGGATTATCAGTGGGGGTAAAATTACCCAACCCTCCAAACCTCATCCTATGTCTTCATTCTTAAGGGTTTTATGTTTTTATGTACGTTTTTAATCCTGCATGCAGAGCTCAATGCTGCAATTTCATCTCATATTAAAATTATGCAAATTTTCTTTTGCCTCTCCTGTGAAACTTACTTTTGTCGAGATGTGTCACTTTTCTTGCTAGTGAGCGATATCAGAAGGACAATATTAAATATTGCGTTCTAATGAATAATTTATTTTCATGAGCTTATTACAAAGACGTAAAGTTATTACTACGTGATTATTCACCTGTTGGTGACAATTTAATTTTATTTACATAGGCAATATATCTTCTACTTGAACTCGTTTATTGCAAAGTCTCGTTTATCACGAACAAAGACAAACATAGGAAAATTAAAGCAGCAACGTGGACAAATGCAGAAAAGGCGGGAATCTAACGCAAAAAGTATTTTAAATTCTTCAATCTATATTAGAATTTTCCTCATATCATTGGGGTGTTTCGGTAACTGTGCTGCGGTGTATTAGAAACGGAATCTTTACGCATGTCCATTTTCCTTAAGAAAACGAAACAATCCCGAAAAGAAGCTCACCATTTCCTGAAACTCCCAAGTCTATACAAGGATTTATTATCAAATAGAGAAAATAACTCTTCTAACAACAGGGTCTTCGGGGAACCTGTTGCCCGTATTTATTATTTTTTTATCGATAAATGTTTGAGGGTTTGCACTTCAGTAAGAAATGCCTGCATACATTATGAAATATTTCTACTTATGGTTTAAAAGATCTAAATGTTATGTCAATACTTCCCATGACTCAATTTATATAACTTTTTCTATATTCTTATTTAAATTTTGTTTTTGATATGCAATATATTTAGCGTTCCGAATATACTCTATCATGACAGAATAAAGATCTTGGGCAAGTTGCATGTGTTTAACTCTAAAATCATTCAACTTAGTTGTATATTTATAATTGTTCGTATATATTTTATCGCCTGTTTATTAGACCACCATTAAAATATTTTATTAATAATTATATTTTTTCTTTACTTTTTGTAATTTATTGAATAAGGGTCATAATATGAAAAAAAAAATGGTTTCTCTTTAACACCAAAAAGCTTTTAATGAATAAAAAAAGATCAGTTTTCCCATTCTTGTGAAATATTTTACTTAACGAAGTTACTTCTGGAAAGAGAAGGAATATTTTAGCCGTCCATTTATCTTATTTTGTGACGTCTTCATTAATATGTATGTTCTCATTTTTTTGCTTTCATAAAATGATATTTTTCTTATATATAGATTCGTAGTAGTTTGCATATTTTAGTAAAAAAGGTTTTTTATTTTATTATTGTAGCATTTCTAAAGTTTTATTATTTTTTTAAAGCGTTAGTTATGATTAAGTAAATTTCGCTGGAATAGATGAAATATAAAAAATATTCAATAATAAAATGAAATTGAAATTACAGAAAAACATTACTTTTAAAATAAAATTCATCATTAAACAATTATATTTACATATGTAGAGTTGGTGGGGATAAAGATACGCACGGGGCAAATATACGCACTGTCTGATTTAATATGAAGAAATATATCTACAATCATGACAACTAGGTGGTAGTTTGGTCTCAACTGCAGCAGTTGTATGTTCAAACCTTGTGAAAAAGGTAGCACTCTGTGTCAAGAAAATGAGATAAGTTCAAATTTTCGCAATTTGATCTAATATTTTTAAATTTTCACTTTATTGTTTGGCTGACAATAATTCGAATTTTTACAAATTCAAAAATTCAGTGGAGAACGGAAGCTCTATATCTTCTAAATGCCACATAGCATGTGTTTAAACTTGTCGGTAGCTGGTTAAGTAAAATACTGCAGAATGGGGTAAATGTACGTATCTGTCTTGCAGCAAAATACGCACAAGTTTAAGATTCGGGGCTTTGTCATATCTCTTTAGCTAGATGCAAAGCTTTCCACAGTTACGTTGTGGAAAGTTTTATTTTTTATATTCTATAAAGTATAACAGCTACGTAACTAATATAAGCTAGTTAACTACCTTTTCCTTTTTCTAGTTAAGTTTTTTTCAATATAGAACGTAGGTATCTACCTACCTACTTTTAAAAATCAATATTCTTGATTCATAAAACGATTTTGATTTGAGTCTTAGCCCTTAACTCCTGTTAACTGTCTCACAGACTGCTGCTATATTCAGTTTTCCTAACTTAACTTGTAATTTTCAATTTAACTATTGATGAGAGTTTAATTTTGATTCGTTCGGAAACTTAGTAGTATCGCTAAAGACTTCTAAATGAGAAGAATTTTTATTATAAAAGGCTTTTACATAAAGTTTAGCGCAAAAACAGTATATTATGAGTCAGTAAACCCTTTTATTCATTCTATGATCAAGGGTTTTTTGGGACCGCTCGCAGTATTTATGCAACAATTTTTGTCACAGTAGTTAGAGGTTATCTGCTATTTGCAATCTCACAAACCGCTGTTTTTTCTGTTTTTTTTTTCATGGTTTAACTTACAATTTTCAGTTTAACTATAAATACTAGTGAAATTTACTAATGCTTTTGCATAACTCATTCGTTTTTATTGGAAATGGGGCAAAACTCCACAGTAATCGGGCAAAAATACGCACTGCGTAACTTTGCCCCACCACTGCGTACATTTGCCCCAACCGATGGGGCAAAGATACGCAGAGCAGTGTTTTTTGAAAATTGCAATTACTCACAGAATTATAATTTTTCCGAATATCGGTTGATGGTGGCACTTGCCTGATGTTCTATTCTAACATTTTAATCACTCATACATAAGTTTAGACCAATGTGTGCGTAAAAAAATCAAAATTTATGGAAAGTGCGTATCTTTAACCCCACCTACTCTATGTATGACAGAAAACACAATTGTCCCAGTCCTTACCCAGCAAGAGTGACTTTCCCGATATTACTATGAAAGCGCACGATAAGCTTTAAAAAATTGGTTTGAAGTAGAAACTTTCATTTAACGTCGTTCAATAGACATAGATTTTATTATGTTATTTTTGCGCAGTGTATTTTATTTAGCAATGAAGTTTTTAGCAATTTTTTTAACAATGCAAATTTTTTTGATGCCATTTATTTGTTTTTTCATAAAAACTAAAATAATTGTATCGTAATTGTATATAAAATTAATAGTGTTACGTGATTTCAAATGCAGTTACTGCAAATAACTTAAATTAGTGTGAATGTTGCTACAGAAAACATTCAAGGTAAATCTAGGAGAGTCTGCGTACATTTCAAAAGAAGAAGAATATAAAATCTAAAAATTATTTATTTGCTAAACTATGCATGAATAATAAGGTGAGCAGAAAAAAAATAGCTTTTTGATTAGCTATACCGCGGAAAACTTGGCTTTAGGGTAGCTTAGTAAAATGCAAAAACAAATTAAATTAATTTTTACGTTTGGCGGTAGCGCATGGCACTTGAATATTTGAAATTAATTGAAAAAGTAATAGTTTTCTTTCATTTTTTTTTAAAGCTATAAACGAAAAAGTTAAAAAACTGCTATGATGAGAAAGCTTTAAAAGAAAGATAAAAAGCACATTATAATAAAAAAAGAAACAACATTATTTCATTTAGGGTAGCGCAAAGCAATTAAAAAATTCTTAAATTGACGCAATCAAGTTGTATTCTGAGTCCGTCTATTCTGGTCCAGCGCGAAGTACCCTGCTGCGAATTGGAGCCCATCAGTGCTACCTGTACTCACGTTTCATGATGAACTGATACGCATGTGTGTGCTTTATGACACAAAGGTTTCTGTGGGTTGTTCACTAGAATTTTGCCAGCAATGATTAGCAGTGTGTTGTTGTTGTGCGTATCAATCGCGTTTCTTAAAGACTGGTTTAATTAGTGGCTGCTTAGTAAGTGATTCGATTTATTGATTATATTGCTCACTGTGTTATGGCTGTTTCCAAGAAAATTACTTGCAGTGACTTTAACTGACCGTTATCTGGCCACCGAGAAGTGTTACCTGGGAATAAACTTTCAAATTATGAAGACGTTCTCAAGTATTGTTTCCATGAAAATTACAACTTAGCCTTGTAATCAAACAACAGGTCAAGTAATTTTTCTCAAGTTTCAGTTATTGTGACACCATAAGTTAAATCTGTGTTTGATAAAGCTTCAATACCCACAGTAACGCCTTACGGAATTCTTCAGTTAATAAATACATATCATGACAGTTATCGTAATCTTGTGAAGTCCTTTAATCGTGCTAAGGGAAAGTAAAAGTTCAAAAAGAGAGTTGAAAGAAAAATGTTACTGTTTGATGTTTCTGCGAATAATGGCAAAATAATATTAGACTGCAATTGCAAAATGGTCCATGAGGTTTGTGAGTTTCCTCTATCTATTGTTTGTAGCTGTGAAAAAAGATACCCATAATTGAACTGAAGAATGCATGGTATTGGTAAAATTAGAAGTGTGGAAGGAAAGGAAATAAAATAATTTTGAAAACATTTGTTTTTATGCATTTTCATTGTTATTTTGTTGTTATGCTATAATTTAATAAAATAGCAGTAATAAAACCAAGAAAACTATTTTGCGCAATCTCTACTTACAGGGCTGGTAAGATTGCGCACATGGGTAGGAGAGATTGCGCACATAGGTAGAAGAGATTATTATTAAGAATAACTACAATTAAATTGTTAACAATAATAATGACACTTAATCGACTTTGATGTAAGGTTTTTGCGAGTAAATATTATTGTATTAGGAGTGAATATTTCAACCAAATGTTTAAATAAAAAAAAGAAAGAATTTTAACAACAGTTAAAGAATTTTAATTTAAGAAGAAGACTGAAATATCAGAACAATCAAGCCCTAGTAATATTACAAATTAACATTAATCTACTTAAAAGCATGTTTAACTTGAAAATTACTTAATTTTCATGTCCACAGTTTCGTTGTATTTCGTTTGCTAACCGAAGTTGTCGCCGTTCACAATCGAAGCACTTATTGTTGTAAATAGTGCATCTTTCGTGCAATCACCTGCAACAAGCAATACATTGAATCCAGTCACTGGTCAAATTTGTCTCCGGGTACACTTACAGTCATTCAGTACTCATCCACATTGATCTTCGTTTTTCTCCGCCGGCTTTTTTATCCCACTTTTTCTGGAAGCATCTTATCTTCAGCTGTTTTTATTTTTATTTTTATTTTTTTTTTTTAGCGGCATCTTTTTAAAGTCTTTTCCACGTATATTGTGCTGATCAGTAGCAATGTTGCACTCTGTTTCCTTTTTAATTTCGATGGCATTAAACTACTTGGAATGGGTGAAAGCTTTTCCAAAACATTAAAGGCGTTATTAGAAAATTTATTTAAGCTAACAAAATTAATTTATTAGCAAATTAATTGTTCATAAATTAAATAAATATTTCATTAATTTATTAACAATTTATTTATTAATTATTTTAATAAATATATTATTCATTTATTTTTTTTTCTAGCGATGGCAGATTAAGATATTTTATAGCATGGAATCGGAAAATATCGCTTCTGAAAAGAATTCTAGATCAGTCTCATTGCATATAACATACAACTATTTAACTCATGATAGTAATCTATCAAACAGGAATAAAAAAATTAAATTAAATAAGACATACGTTTTAAGTTCCATAAATATTTTAATAATATCCGTATTTTATCCTAAGTTGTCAGACATATTTCTGTTAGCTTAAAAAGACTTCCCGCGTCAAAGTTCTCTGATCCTTATTTTATTCTGCGGTTTAATCGATCGCAGACGATATTGAGCAAGCAGGTGCTTGCACTGTATTGTAATAATTTTTTTTAATACAACAGGTTTAGAGTTTAAATGCGCAATTATTTTATCTTTATGAGAGTGTCTATGAAAATTTTCTATTTGAATGAAACACCTTCCATTTTTCTTTCTTTTTTTTAAAGTAAAGTTTGTTTTACACGTAATAAATAACAAAATACGTATCTTCATAATAAATGAAAAGAGAGTGTACAGGATAAAAAAAAATTTCTTTGTCAATCTGTCATTTTTTTTCCATATTCATTTTCTGTAGAATAAAACAATTTGTAAAATAACTTTTTTTACAGTCATATCTCTAAAACACGAATTTGAAATACGAATAATTATATCATTGATTTTCTATAAAATTTGTATACATATTTTTTCGGAAAAATGCTAATTTTATTTAAAATGTCTGAAAGAAGTAGATTTAAAAAAAAATAGTTATTTAAAATAGTTAAACAATAACAGGAAAAATATGACTTGAATGCAAATTCTAAAGCAAGAAATGCATATAGGACTAAACTCTGAATCCTCTTTCTACGTGCTCATTAAAAGCTACAGACTTAACTGTAATAAAAAATTTTAGTTTGAAGCCACAGAAGTGTTTCAAATACCATTGGTCGACAAAAAAAAAAAAAAAAAAAAAAAAAAAAAAGCTTCCTCCCTGCAAACTAAATATGTAAAGTGTACAGATTTAATATTCCCAATTCTAAATATGTTATCCAAATTGCTCCAATATGTACCATTTTTCCGAGAAACACTTTTATAATAACAACAATCAGTGAAGGATTAAATTGCAATGGTAGATAAAATTGAAATCATAAAAGAAAGTATATATTCACTGTCTTAGATAACAAATTGATAAAATATAGCATGAAAATCTAGTTTGTTGATACTTGTACCGTGCATTTTCCTTTTTATACCCCACCCCCCTCCTCTTTTCGTGTCTGAATTTACTATTTCCTATCCACTAATATATTTTCATTCCTTATGTAGCTGTAACTCGGGCATGTTTAAAATATTTCTGTTAATTGTCAAAGATTTTTGACGTTCATATTTTTGTCACATTGTGACTTACAATATGGTGGGTTTTTTCGTCACATATGTGACGGGACGTTCGTTACATGCAGTGACATAACAGTGACGTCACAATTTTTTTTTAATTGCCAGAAAATATAATTTTACATAAATAACATGTTTTGAATATTTTTTGTAATTTTTAAAAGTTTTCTAAGAAGTTCACATCTCAGTCACAATGTGACATTACTGAGTGGTGGCATTTTGGTCACAGATGTGACGAGACCACAGTGACTCACAGTGACGTCACAACGACGTCACCGTGACCATGCATGCTATGAGGGAGTTATGAAAATTCAAGCACTTACTTTGGAAAACAAACGAAATAGCAATGCTTTACCCAAGAAATAGCAATGCTTTACGTTCGGAACAATAAATGTGCACATTCATGTAGACAGTGCACTAATGCTGCTCACTACTACCTCGAGTATCTACGCGCGCACTATACCCCTTCCCGTCGAATCTCTTTGTGCGCGATCTATACTACCACGCGATATCTCCTGGTTTTTTCTGAAGCATTCCAGACACTTATGATCGATATAAATATTCTTGAAGGGCATATTTTGTGTCAGTTTTAAACTGAAGCATGCCGACCATGGAAGCTATCACTGAGTTTAATTTAACAGTCATCGACTGCACATTTAGCGAGGAGTAACATGAAAAATAAACTTTGGAGCTTATTAGAAAATTGGAGCACATTAAAGCTACACCACCTCTTACCCAAACTCTCAGCCCAACCAGACTTCTTGATAATTTCATTTTTAAACTATATATAAAATTTACTTGAAACATCAAACAAACTTAATTTTTGCTAAGTATATTTACAAGTTTTCAATTTTCATTTTTTTTTTTTTTTTTTTTTTTTTTGCAAAAATAATTCTATCATTTTAATTCTTAAGAATGTTGCATCAGAGCTATGGAACATGTCAAATCTGAATGAAGAAGGCTATTTTTTGCCTTTCAATTATTTTTATGACTTTTAGCAAAAATTAAGTTTGTATATTGCTGTTTGAAAATTTGGAAAAAGTATAGAATACACTGCATTAGAAAGTTTTACTTCTATCACTTCGTAAAATCTTTATAGATGGAATTTGACGAAATATTTTCACGTTATAAATGAGATGCGTTTACGGAACATTGTGAAGAAAATGACACAGAGAAATGCTGTTTAAAGATTGATTGATATAACAATTTCGAACTTGTATTTTTTTTTTATATCTAGAATTATAAACATATTATTCATTTAAATTTTTAGTTGTTGTACTTAGGAATTGGTAAATTAATATTTTATTCATACGTACGTCTTTCGCAAATGCCGCAGTGATATTATTTTATTTCTTAAAAGCGACTCGTTGCTATGGTAACGAAGACGTTTTTATTTTCCTTTCTTTTACATTTTTTATCTCACGAGAAGATGTTAAAATTTAGAAAAAAAGTTGTTTTCTGATTTTATCGAATAGTTTAACTCTTAACCGGAAACGTGCCGTCTGTGAGACGGTTGCGTCTACATATCTACCCTTTACACAAAAATGAACGCGTCCCCAATCTTATCACACAATCTAATCCTTACGCTACTGGTCCTCTGCCTCCCCCACCCATTTGCAACACCTGCCCATTTTTAGTTATTGAAAGAAAAATTATTTTATTTTCAACGCAGTCTGTGGGACGGCATGTTTCCGTTTATGTAATTATTTGCTCTGGGGTATTGATATGGAGAGCCGTCAAAGCAGTACGTTACAGGGATAAAAAAGACTGAAGAAAGGGCTTTGAGATTGTTTGATGAAGTAGTAAGTGACATAAGCGATATTGAAAGTATTTCAGATGATGAATATATAAATTCTGAACACGAAAGTGACTCAACATTGTCAAAAATGCATAAAAAATGCAGATATTTAGAACATGCTGCAATATTTACTATTAAATGTTTTGTTAATTTTACTGCGTAATATTTTTTTTCTAATTCATATCGCACCGAAATACATAAAAATATTAGCATTTATTTAATTATCATGACGTAAATTTTATATTTTGAACAATAAAATGTAATTTCAAAATATTTTCTGTCTCCGACATTCAATTTTTTTTTTTTTTTTTTATGCTGTCGTATTAAAAAAAAATTGGTCCTGTTAATGCATTACTATTAAATATTAAGTGTTTAAGTTCACTAATTGGTAAATTATGAAGAGTTATTTTCCTTTTAAATATTTATAGTAATTTTTTTTTATTTAGCAATCTCACAGACGGCACGTTTCCGTTTGTGCACGGGATTTTAATGTTTCCGGTTAAGGGTTAAAAAATATATATATTTTAATATTTATATTTTTATCGTGTGTTTATATAAATGTTATTAGGAATTCTGACGGTTTTCCTGAGAGAGCATGGCATGAATAAAAAGAGTGCTGATTGAAAAAAATTAATTAAGGTCATCTTTTTTTTTTTTTTTTTTTTTTTTTTTTTTTTTTGTGAATATGTATGATGATCCTACTTCCAGGAAAATTAAATCAATATTATTGTAAATATGTACATAATTGTCACTTCACCATCTCTTCGAATGCCACATTTCTATTAGCACAAAATATGTCAATACATTTTGTGATCAGCAAAACAAGCGTAATCGATACAATATTTCGAACCCATCATTATGCTTGATAACATGCAAACAGTTGTCTTTGTAGTAATATTGCCCCCAGTCAAAAATATTATAATTCTGATAGGAACAAAACAAATCAAACATTAATAATCTTTGAAGCATTTCTTTTAATAAAGAAAGATTTCTTAATAACACCAAATATTTAATCCTTGTAAATCTAAAAATAAAAATTTAAGGAATATTTTTCCGAATCATATTCGCGAAATGTTAAAGTTTTTAAAAGTAAAAAATAATATTGAAATATTTTAGGAAAAAAAAAATTCAATACGCTTTTGTTGAAACAAAGTATATAAAATTTCAATACTTTCAAACTAATACTTTCTATTTAAACTATAAACATTTTAAAGAAATGAAAATAATGCTATTCTCTTGACAATAATTATATACTGTTTAAATAGATTATGATTATGATAGGAAAAACAAGTAATAAGAGATTAATTAAAATTTTGTACCTTTCGTTTGACAAAATAGATCGTTATTCATTTCTGTTTAAAAAATTCAAGAATTTTCATCTTTGTCTTATATTAAAAATAAGTGCTTTATTTTTCAACTAAATCAAAATTGGAAATAAAGTAATGAGTTCTTTTGTATTTCAGAAAGTTTCTTTTTTTATCTTCCTAAGTTTATTTGAAAAGTCGGATTATAAAGCTACAATTTTGCATAAAATAAAAATAAGAATACAAACAGAAGACACATAGATTTACCATTAGGATTATTGTAAACTGAAAAAAATATCAGTAATTTTTCTATTCTTTTTCTTTTCCTTTTTAATTTATCAAAGAAATTGGATTTTGGAAACAACAGAATGTAATAAAAAGGAAATATTTATGGAAAATATATTATGATAAAGATGTATAATTGTATCATAAAAGGTTTGAAGATTTTATTTAAATGCATGATATCAGGGTTCGTAAGCATCAATTGATTCAGAGAATATTAGATGTTTTAGCAACAGAAATTTCGTAAAGTATTGGGCGCTATATGTGAGGATAATAAGGCAAATAATACTTTAAAAAATTCTAGTAAAAAGTACTTGAAAGTACTTGAAGCGTACGAACCCTGGATATGTGTATGATTCCTGGCCCCTGGATAGAATTGATTTTTGTAAAGACGCTTAAATTCTTTATATGTTTCATACTCTTTGTATGTTTGCATGATCTTCATTTGTCATTCAATATGTTTTTCTATTTTGTCCACTAACACCACCAAAAAGCGTTTTCATATTAAACATATCAAGTATGCAATACAGTCAGCAGAAGAAATCGCCAAATTTTCTACTTTCAGTAGATTCCCCCCCTCCCCCTACAATTTCGGTTTTATAAACTCGTAGTTACTCGTAGTATAATGGTTCTTAAATTTGCGTTTCGTTCGCCTTTCTACACCCAATTCCGTAGTTTGACTCATTACTTCATGTTCATTACATTAGCCATAGCATCTCCTCTAGTAATCATAGGATTAGAAATAAAACAGTATTGAAATCATAAAAAGTTGCTCCTTGAAATAAAACTATTTAACCCTTCATGTCCCAAATTTGGAATGCATGAAAATTTTATTCTCTAAAGCATTTTTCGAGAATTTTTGAAACCACATTTGAAAATTTACACAATCATTTGTTAAATTTTAGAAGGATTTTGCAAATTAAATTTAATTTACTATATTTGAACTTATAGGGATTTTGTGAAATATTTATAACTTCACTCAGATCTTTTATAAAAAAATTAGTATTTTGTAGAATTAAGAATTGTACAAATATAATGTTCTTAAAAGAGAAATATAGAAATATCTCAAAACTGAAACTTCCACCCCCACACCCCCGCTCAATCTTTGAACGTCAAGACAGCTGAAAAGATGCAAAGGCAAAAAAAAAAAAAAAAAAAAAAAAAAATCATCCTTTTATTTATTTATTTATTTATTTATTTTTTGTGAAACCAAAAATGCTTTTGGGACAAGATAAAGTAAAGTTTCTATAACTCATTCTACATTGTAAATTCACAGCACACATTCAGACACATTTGGAACACTTTGATTAAAAAAAGTGTTCCAGTTACCTCAATGTGTTCCGATTATGCTCCGCTATAAAGAAAGTGTTCCGAAAATGTAACGCAATTGTTCTGCTCACTATGTATTTATTTATTATAAACTTGGGAACAGATTTGGAAACTGATTGAGAATACATTTGGGCACACTTGTGATATACTGCGTTCCCAAAATCTTTTAAAAAAGAAAGCTCTATAAAGTGTGTTGAAAAAAAAATGAGGTTTTCAGAAGTATTCTAACAACTGTTACAAAAGGTGTTCTTGAAAGTGTTCAAAAAAAGATGACAAAATATTGTTCTAAAAAGTGTTCTGAAAGTGTAAAATATCTGAAGTGTAAGCAGCATTATTACTAATCTATGTTTTAAATGAATTTTATAACAAGTTCTTTTAATGGTAGTTTAATATACTGTCAAGGCATAAAGTGTAAAAAAATGTCATGCAAAAGCCCGTTTTAATTGTCTGAGCGAAGCGAAGGCTAATACTCAGCGAAATATTACTGTCCGGACACATTACTACTACGATGGATATTAACGCCATGTCCTACTAAAAAAAAGCCTAATAAAAACCTTTCGTCAAGCATAACTCAAAAACTATTTGTCGGATTTCGTTTCTGATTGCACCAGAAGGTACCTATGAAGGTCGCCTACTGAATGCACCTACTATGAAAAATAAATTCCAAACCGTTTAAAAATTATATAGAAAAAACTCTTAAAAAAGCACAATTTATCTGCATACGTCACAGAAATTTGGTGTGCGTCACTTTCACCGGTTGATGTTTTCGTAGACAACTGGTTTGAACACATGGAGCAAATAATAAAAAAAAAAAAAAATACGCACGCAGTAATATTAAATAGATCAGTTTCAACCACGTGATCACAAACCTTGCAATAACCCGTGACAACCAGTTTTGGTGGGCAAACAAATAATAATACAGTATTCCGTACCACGGTGACCGTTTTTAGCCTGTTGTATAAAATCTGGCATGTTGTATGACATACAATTGTGGATGATTAAAACAAAAGACATGAGTGTTTATTGATCCGGGAGGTTATCTTTCTCTGGATGTCTGTCTGTCTATCATAGAGGATGCAATTTTCTTGTAAAGGATGATATTATTATGCAGTAAAACCTCCATAACGGACACACCCGATTAGTGGACACCTCTATTTAGCGGGCATTTTTTCGATTACCAACCCTTAAATAACTGTACATTTTTTACTCTCAGTAGCGGACACCTCCAAATAGAGGACAAATTCTGCCCTCCCGAGGTGTTCGCTATTCAGAAGTTTTACTGGTAAAACCTCCATAGCGGACACTCCCGATTAGCGGATACCTCTATTTAGCGGACATTTTTTCGATTACCAACTCTTAAATAACTGTACATGTTTTACTCTCAGTAGAGGTCACCTCTAAATAGAGGGCAAATTCTGCATTCTTGGGGTGTCCGCTATTCAGAGGATTTACTGTACATAATATTGATAATTATTTTACAGGGCCGCACAAAAGAATAAGAATATATGCAACGAATATAAACTAAATTCGGGATTGGTAGATCGCTGATGGTAATGTAATTTTAGTATGTTGTTACAGTCATCCGCAGCATGTTTTTAGAGTTTCGTTCATCTAACGAAACACTACCTGTCTCACTCCTTTGTCTGTCTGTTTGTCCGTCTGTCACAGAGCCCGTTTTCAGAAACTATATATGTCGGAGGCTTGAAAATTTGCATACTTATAGCTGAACACCACACATCAAACGTCAAATAATAAAATTTTGAAGAAGTCTAATATTTAACCCTCTAGGCTCTAACTTGTGTATTTTAAGCAATTTTTCTAACTCAGCCCCTAATTTAATTAAGATGGAAACATGAAATTTTGCATACTTATAGCTGAACATCTCACACCAAACGACAAATAATAAAATTTTGAAAAAGGCTTAATATTTAACCCTTTGGGCTCTAACTTGTGTATTTAAAGCAATTTTTCTAACTCAGCCCCTAATTAAGTCGGAGACATGACATTTTGCATACTTATAGCTGAACACCTCACATCAAACGACAAATAATAAAAATGTTAAAAAGTCTAATATTTAACTCTCAGGTTTGTAACTTGTGTATTTTAAACAATTTTTCTAACTCAGACCCTAATTAAGTTGGAGACATGAAATTTCGCATACTTATAGCTGAACACCTCACATCAAACGACAAATAATAAAATTTTGAAAAAGGTCTAATATTTAACCCTCTGGGCTCTAACTTGTGTATTTTAAGCAATTTTTTTAACTCAGCCGCTAATTAAGTTGGAGACATGAAAGTCTGCATACTTATAGCTGAACACTTGCGATAACACGATAAATCATAAAATTTTGAAAAAGTAATATTTAACCCTCCGGTCTCTAACATCTGTATTTTAAGCAATTTTTCTAACTCATCCCCTAATTAAGTTGGAGACATGACATTTTGCATACTTATAGCTGAACACCTCACATCAAACGACAAATAATAAAATTTTGAAAAAGTCTATTATTTAACCCTCTGGGCTCTAACTTGTGTATTTTAAGCAATTTTTCTAACTCAGCCCCTAATTAAGTTGGAGACATGAAATTTTGCATGCATATAGTTGAACACCTCACATCAAACGACAAATAATAAAATTTTGACACAGAGCCCGTTTTCAGAAACTATATATGTCGGAGACTTGAAAATTTGCATACTTATAGCTGAACACCACACATCAAACGTCAAATAATAAAATTTTGAAGAAGTCTAATATTTAACCCTCTAGGCTCTAACTTGTGTATTTTAAGCAATTTTTCTAACTCAGCCCCTAATTTAATTAAGATGGAAACATGAAATTTTGCATACTTATAGCTGAACATCTCACATCAAACGACAAATAATAAAATTTTGAAAAAGGCTTAATATTTAACCCTTTGGGCACTAACTTGTGTATTTAAAGCAATTTTTCTAACTCAGCCCCTAATTAAGTCGGAGACATGAAATTTTGCATACTTATAGCTGAACACCTCTCATCAAACGACAAATAATAAAAATGTTAAAAAGTCTAATATTTAACTCTCAGGGTTGTAACTTGTGTATTTTAAACAATTTTTCTAACTCAGACCCTAATTAAGTTGGAGACATGAAATTTCGCATACTTATAGCTGAACACCTCACATCAAACGACAAATAATAAAATTTTGAAAAAGGTCTAATATTTAACCCTCTGGGCTCTAACTTGTGTATTTTAAGCAATTTTTTTAACTCAGCCGCTAATTAAGTTGGAGACATGAAAGTTTGCATACTTATAGCTGAACACTTGCGATAACACGATAAATCATAAAATTTTGAAAAAGTAATATTTAACCCTCCGGTCTCTAACATCTGTATTTTAAGCAATTTTTCTAACTCATCCCCTAATTAAGTTGGAGACATGACATTTTGCATACTTATAGCTGAACACCTCACATCAAACGACAAATAATAAAATTTAGAAAAAGTCTATTATTTAACCCTCTGGGCTCTAACTTGTGTATTTTAAGCATTTTTTTCTAACTCAGCCCCTAATTAAGTTGGAGACATGAAATTTTGCATACTTATAGCTGAACACCTCACATCAAACAGCAAATAATAAAATTTTGAAAAAGTCTAATATTTAACCCTCTGGGCTCTAACTTGTGTATTTAAAGCTATTTTTCTAACTCAGCCCCGAATTATGTTGGAAATATAAAAATTTGCACACTTATAGCTGAACACCTCACATCAAACGACAAATAATAAAATTTTGAAAAAATCTAATATCTAACCTCTAATATTTTGTCTCGCGCAATTTTTAAATTTAAACTGTTTTCCAATACTATTTTTTGTCCATTTTGCATAAGTGTAATGTGACGTAATATGTTCTATTTCAGATTTCTAACTCATGTTAATGAATTTATTTTACAATATCCTTTCTCTTTTAAAATTCACATGTAAATATAGTTTTTATGGCGTAATTTCCAATAAGTACCTGCTTTTTATACCTAATTATTTAATACTAATTTGAAGGTTTTTTCTGTTATAGTAACGTGTAAATAATTTTTTTATTTGAAGCAAACATTATTGTTTGCGCTGTTTATACAGTTGACAACAGTTTAAATTAATACCATTTTCTAAAATATGTAAAAAATATCTGTCAAAATGCTGAATATTTGAATTTAAAATAGAAATAAAACCTCAAAAAATGAGTCAAATTAAAAAAAAATGATGAAATCTCCAGACCGGGATCTTCTATTGCATAAAATGCTCTAAAAATGTCTAAATTCCCATATATAGCTTTTGCTCTTATACATTTTTTTTAATGGAATGATTTTGTCCAAATTTAGCATTAAATATCTCTTAAAATAATTCTTCGATTTGAAAACTGTATGCATTAGTGTGTTAATCAAACACTTCGCTATAATACCACCGATTTTAATATATTTGTATGCAATAGTTTTCTTAATGTTAACGAAG
Source organism: Maratus speciosus (assembly GCA_963932465.1). Lineage (NCBI taxonomy): Eukaryota > Metazoa > Arthropoda > Arachnida > Araneae > Salticidae > Maratus > Maratus speciosus. The sequence continues at coordinate 480,089,350 of OZ010786.1, forward strand.
AAAGACCTCCGGTCACAAAACATTCAAAACCGGCGGCGGCGGTGACAGCGTTAGTTACTTTTTATAGAATAGAGAGATATATAAAAATGAAAACTTGCCTATCTGTCTGTTTGTAATTCTATAAAAAATCCACAATTTGGAAGCCAAAATTGTGAAGAGATACGTACATGTGTATTAAAACATGGCTGAGACAACTAAAGTAATCCGAAATCGAAATAACTTATAGTTAATTTTTAATTAATAAAAAACCACCAATTTAACACCAATTTCTTTTCAAATTTAAACATTTTTCGTTATAGCAGATGCCAACAATTAAAAAACACAATAAAATTATTACTACAACAATTAATTTTCTACTGCAAGATTTCCACGTGAAAAATGAAAATGAAATAAATAGTTTGCCGAATTTAAAAAAAAAAGTTGAATATTACGTCATAACTTTTCTATTGCAAGATATTAACGTGAAATATGAAAATGAAATAAATGGTTTGGCGAATTTAAATGAAAGTGAATATAACTTCATAACTTTTCTATTTCAAGGTTTCCACTTGAAAGAGGAAAATATTACGTCATATTGGAAATATAAAGCGCATGGTGGATATAGTATAACGTCATATGAGTGTATAAAATGTATTGAAGCAGGATAAAAACCCGATTAGGGAAATATTGGCGTATTTTAACATTATTGCTCCAATTATAAATTGGAATAAGTTCATTTATAGCTGCATTCTTTTGTGTCTGTTATATGCATTTATACATTTTTATATAGCGTTTTCATATGATTCATTCAACAACATTTCGACTGCTTTTTTTAATGTTTGTTTTGTCTTGTATGTTAAATTTTGAAATTGATTTTTCAGAACAAACATCCTTCAAATTCTGGGCAAAGCCGGCACTTTAGTTTGTAACAGATAAATGGCTTTTGTATCTGTACATCTAATGCTAATATTATAAAGTGTTATTATATTATAAAGTATATAATATTATTAATGCTTGTACGTTTGTGAGGTGTTATCTCTGAAACTACATAGCCAACTTAAAAAAATGTTGGTGGCCATCTCTGCCCCGAAAAAAAGACTATTTTATGTCAGTGCAAGAACCTACATCGCTGCAGGAGCTAAAAAGTTCTAAAATTGTGATTTCTGCGATATTGATTGGGTTAGAAACTTTAAATTTGATGCGATAGTTACTTTTAAGAGGTAAATACTCGTAATGAACGCTCTCTAAAAGGTTCAATTTGACGGATAAACGTAAAAATTTCTAGAAATGTTCTAAACTATGATTTATTTGGAATACTGAAATTTTTAGGATACTGTTGGGGTTAGAAACTAGAACTTTGGCATGGAAGTAATTAATAAGATGTAAATGCTCGTTGTAGAACGAATTCTAAAAAATAGAAAGACTAAACAAAGCGGAAAAAGATCTAAAGATGATCTAAGTAACGAAGAACATGGAACTGCTACGAATATAAACATGGAAATTGACATGGCTGTATTTATCATGACGTAAATTCTCGCAATAAAACAATTTCTAAAAATTTCGCTATATAAAACAGTGTAGAAACAAAAAAAATTCAAAAAATTTCTATTTCTCTGTTACTGCTGAGCCCAAAATCTTGAAATTTTGCTTCGGGTTAGTTTTAAAATATACAATTGTCTCTATGAATGGTTTCTAAAAAATTTAAAATTTAAAAAGATGAAATTAACGAAATGCGACCTCAATTACCATTAATTTGGAATTATTAGGTACAGAAACTTTAAATATTTCATAATTCTGCATTTCCTCTGCAAAACATGCGATTTAAATGCAGGAAAACTGATAGATACCCCCCTAGCATTAAATAAATTGTGTAAATATTGAATAAAGACCTGTATGAAACAGCGAGTAGGTTGCCTGAAAGTACATGTCAAAGTGTTCCTTCTCTAGGCTTTTCTCTCTCTCGCCAAGGCCACTAACAGAGTGAAGTGCCGTTTTAAATGTGGTATGAATTTTTTATCCGATTCATTTTTCTAGACATTTTATCATAAGGTCATATTCTCAATTATCATTAGTATATTTTTTATATATTAACTTATTCTGGTGAAATTTTGTAATCGGGTTCATATTGGCGTATGTTAGCTTGCATGATTTGCTGAATAAATATGTATGGATTTGTAAAGTACTTCAAATGACACTTTGACAGCTCAAAAGTTATGCAGACGATATATTCAGATCTTGTGTCATACTTTATGTTGTAATCATTGCCGATTTGTTTTATTTAATACATGCTAAATACAGCTCAACTTGTGCAGAATAAGTTTGAAAACAAAACAATACTGCGTATGTAGTGGCCAGCATACACTCATCATTTAAATCCGATCGAGCATATCTAAAACACACTCTAACGAAGCATTGCCTGCCACTTTTGATGTATTCGGTACTTTGATACTATATTAGATTTTGAGAAGAGAATTCCTTAAACGTTATCGATAACCTCATTGCATCCGTGGAAAACAGATATTGTACAATATTAACTATTACGGGGAGCACACACCATATAAACTATAGTCCATTCTTTTTAAACATCATATATTTGTCATTTAAAGTTACTCAAATTGGTGCGGAGCGTCTGATTATGCTCTTGACATCATTTTATACAGTTAAAATTCCGATATAAGTAAATTAGTGTTTCATTTTCTATTTTACTTTTAATATATTGCGTACTTTCAATTTTATATCCATGCATGGCTGTCTTGAATGGTTTGATTTCCCATTTTTTTAAACAGTGTATACAAATTTATATATAAGATTTTGTAATTCTACAATTCGTTTATTTTCGTCCTTTCAATTTTTCGCAGTATATGGACAATTAAAGATAACATGTCATTTTCTTTGCTTCCACATGTTATTATTAAATCTATGTTCTCAGTAATATCGCTCAGACTAATCCCTCTGAGGGAAGTCCTAGTGTAGGTATATACCTTAAGTTTTTGCTACAGGTTGATTTTGTTACTCCTATTAGACGATTGATCTCTTCTTATTGCAATAAGAATGCTCAATTTTTGTTTGTAATAAAATTTTCATTTATCATTAGTATTAATCTTGACAAATAACTTGAAATGATATTTAATCCTTGTAGAATTTTAAATTTTGTGGAGTACTTTATTCAGTCAGATTGCAAAATGGAAATGCATATAACAGTAAAGAAAAAATTGAGATATGTTAGAAAGAATAAAAAACATAAAAAAAAACAATTTTATTAAATGCAAGGCGTTATAAGAAAAATATAACAGAACTTGCATTTTTGGGGTTCCATACTTAAAAGAAGTAAAAATTGAACCATTTTAATACGATCCCTGTGCCTGTCTGTCCGTCTGTCCGTTTCTCACAGCCATTTCATTCGTAAAGCATCGAACATGAAAAAAACAAATTAGATGAATTATTAAAGGCTATTTACCCACTTATTTAGATATTATTAAATATAAACAAATATACTTAAGAAAAAGTCAGAGGGACTAATTAAGATGCTCGAAAAAAATATATATTCTTTGTATATAATATGGGGTATCGTTTGAAAGCTTTCATAACGCCGAGCTCAAAAATACTTTTCATTTAATATTAGATGTTACATTTTCAGAGATATCGTAGAAAATTTAATGCAAAAATATATCCCCCTCTTCTAGTTCCGAATCTACTGAAACTGAAATATGAAATATTTAGGTGTAGTAGAAGTTAATGTATGCATTGCTGGACAACTACAGCGATTAACCTGGGACTCAAAGGTTTTGAGAAAATCACATTTTTCTTACACATAAATTTTGATTTGCGGGCATTCAAGAAAGGCACTGATTTGCGCTGGAGGTACCTTTCTTCGCAGAACTATAGAAGGATTGTTGATAACGATTTTCGAAAAAATATGCCCCTAAATTGCTGGGTTATTAATCCTTAAAGTTTGCGTAAAGCCGAATGCAAATATACATTTCTTTTACTTTTAGGTATTATAATTTCAAAGATATCGTTAAAAATGCAAAAATATGTCCCCACCCCCTCTATTTCCGAATCAACTGAAACTAAAATTATGAAAAAAATAGGTGTAGTAGAATTTAATTTAAACTTTGCTGGAAAACTTTAGCGATTACCCTAGGTCACATAGTTTTTGAGAAAATCGTATTTTTCGTTATACACAAATTTCGTTTTCCAGGTGTTCAGCAGAAGAGTTGAGGAGCGCTGGAAGTACCTATCGTCGCATATATATTAAAGGATTTTTAATAATGATTTTCAAAAGAAAATGTCGGTAATTTGCCTGGATATGAACCCTTAAAGACACGGACTATTTGGACATATATGAAGGCACGGGCAAAATATTCTATGCGGTATAGGTTTTTAAAGCCAATATAGCAAAATTTAATAGTACATTGCTCAAAACAATTCGTGGAGCACATGGTTTTAACAAAATTACGCAAATATTTACACTGATAAGTAACGTAAAATAAAGCATCCATAATTTAAAGAGCAGTAGAAAACAGATAAAAAAAAAAAAAAACTTCACATGCGAATTAAAGTTTGTGACTTCAAAATGTAGAAAAAGGAGATAAGTGTAGAAATCGAGATTTTGTAGAAACGTCTGTTTCACTGTCCCAGTTGTAAAATTCAATTGCTTAGCTTGTGTTTTGAGAAAAGGTGTCACATCAATGTGATTTAACAAAATGTATGGCTTGGAATGTTATCGGGACTGTTGAATCTGGGGAAACACAACGAAGTGTGGCGGACGTTGTTGGGGTGGCAAGAAGTGTCAATGCAAGGCTGTGGAATCGATACACAATCGATAAGACGCACGAAATGGTAGACGTCGACAATGGTAAGGTCGGACATCTGCTACCACAGAAAAAGATGACCGATATATAATGTTAACTGCTCGTCGAGACGGAGCGGGCAATCCTACTCTGCTGCAAATACAGTTATTCTAGCCCACAGGACGAAGGGTATCCACGTAAACAGTCCAAATTGGCTTTATTAAGGTGGTCTCTATGCACGTAAGCCAATGGTCTGTATTCAGTTGATCTCAAACAACTCTGCGGCCCAAAGAAGGTGGGCAACTGAACATTGAGTTTGGAGGCAACGTTGTTCGAGTCAAAGTCTGTTTATAGACGGGTCCCGATTAAGTCTGGATGTGACATCTGATGTGTTTTGGCATTGAGAGAAAGAGGCACTCTAAATAATCGCACATTCGGTCGTGAAAGATCACATTAGAGACGAGGTGGGTTGATACTACGGGCTGGAATCAGCATCGTTAGATGTACGGACCTGCATATCATTTGGAATGGCAGTTTGACGATCCAACGTTATACAGACGAGATACTGAGACCTCATGTCTTATTTTATGTTGCAGCAATTAGCGATTTCTTTTTTTCCATGCATGATAATGCCAGAACTCATACAGTTCATCTTGTGGAAAACATGCTTGAAGCAAAATCTATACAGCATATGGAATAACCAGCCTGCTCTCCTGACTTAAATCCGATCGAGCATGTTTGGGACATACTCAGACGACGTATTGCTGCAGGACCAAGGCCTCCTTTTACTGTCCGAGACTTGAAGATTGCAACTCTTGAGCAGTGGATCAGTATTCGCTAAGGTCTTATCTCGATAACCTCATCGCATCGATGGGAAACAAGTGTGCAGCACTCTTAGCTGTTCGAGTAGACCACACGCCATATTAAAAATCTTGCATCATTTCTAAACAATACTTTTTTATCATTTAAATCAAACCAAATTGCTGCCCTAGACTATCTTTTCATGTTATTTCCATCTTTTCAAAGAATAAAAGCTCCCTTACTAAATTTTTTGCGTCTTTTCCTGTATTGCGCATTGATACACGTATACTATCCATTTTATGTCCATAATGGCTGTCTTCCACTGTTCTCTTCACTTTTTTGCTTGTTCCCCTAATTTTTTTGAGCAGTGTATATATGTGTATGCAATGTCCAGTTACTAATTCATATATTTATTGTACGTAACCCTCTGTGCGCGAATAATACTCGCAATTGAACGGTTATTTTATAACTACAGAAATAAAAGAAGCTTTTAAGGATTTAAAATTTCTACAGACGTCCTTATAGTAATTTGCCCCTTTTTCAAAAAGATTATAAACTAATACAAAGAAAAAAACTAATGCAATATTGATAAATTTTATAGCACTACTTTTAATAAAGAAAGATTTATCCATACCTCAATATTAGTCCTTGCAAATCTGAAAGTCTTAAGGAATATCTGATATAATCATACTCACAAAATGTAATAAAAGTAAAAAACAACATTGAAATATTTTAGCCACAAAAAATACGTTTTTAGAATTTGATACTTATGATTTAGCATTTTCTTTTTAAACTAAAAACATTTAAAACATTGGAAACAGCGTGATTGTCTTCCCGGTAATTACATACTGTTTTAAAAGATTATGAGTGTGATAGGAAAAACAAGTAGTAAGAGATTATTCAAAATTTTGTAACTTTCGTTTGAAAAATATATTGTGATTCATTACTTTTTTTAAAAATTCTGAATTCACATTTTTGTTATACATTTAAAAGAAAGGATTATGAAAAAAGAAAGGATTTTATATTATGATTCGGTATTTTTTTTATCTTCTTATTAATTTTACTTTAAAAGTCAGATTACAAAGCTAAAATTTTATATTAAATAAAAATAAGAATAGAAACATAATCACGCAGAGATTTAAGAGAAGGTGTATTTAAAACTGTAAAACAAATCAGTAATTTTCTTTTTCCGTTTAATATTCCTTTTATGTTTGCTTTTATTTTTTAAAGAAATTGGCTTTTTGAAAGAATAGAAGATAATAAACTGCAAAAATTAATTGGAAATATTTTATGATAAAAACTTATAACTATATTTTAATATGTTCCATTTAAATAAAGAAGATTGGAGATTCCAGGCTCTTCGATGGGACGGATTTTCGTAAAGATGTTTATATTCTTAATATAACTATGATTCAAACAACGGCTGTCCAGGCTACAGAATACAGGCCATTGCGGTAAAGCCATTTTTAAAAAGTTCTAATAGATGCTTTACTTTTTATTTATTTATATCCTCAACTACCAGCATGGAAATGTAGGTTTAGTTGAGAAATATCAACAATGGTATTCAAGTAAAATTTGAAAATTTTAAAAATCTATACTTTCTCTGAACGTCGAGAAATAATAGAGGAATAAACAGCCAAAATATCACCAAGTACAGCAGAATTTTTTGTTCTGATATTTCAGTGGTTTATGCGCGTATCTCGATTACAGGACTGTTACATTACTGTTTTATTTCTATTGCTTTATTATTTTTTTATCGATGAATTTCTAATTTAGTTATGGGATAGTGACCGCGAACAAATGATAAACTATTTTAATATTTCTATATGAAAACTTTTCTTTTCTTTCGTTACCGGGGTACATGCGTAGGTACAATGCATATAGGTAAATAAAAAAAAATCATTCTTTGCATTTATTTTATAAAGCATGAAATATCATATATAGTTTTCAAACAAAATGTATTCAAAAGACATTTCGATCAAACGATCGACCTGATCTTTCACTTTCACTGAATATCGCACCTATTACATGCTGCACTAAGGCATTGTGTACAGTAGGCTACTATACATTTACTTTTAGATGGAATATTTACTGAAAAAGAAATATCAGGTTGAAAAGAGCAAGAACATTTCAAGACGACCATATAATACAGCGAATATCTGTGCGTTCGTATAGGTGTTACTATAAAAAATAAATGCAACTTTGGTTGTGGCTGGAAGAAGTGAAAACCATATGACCGTAAATAGGTGTTTATGTAAAAAATTTGGATTCTCATTGCGTATAACAAGCGCAGGGATCCCAAAATGTCCGCTATTTAAATACCAGTATTTTCCTAGAGACAATTTCAAAGTTGGTTCCTTAAACATTTACGCTAGAATGTACAGTCGTGGAAAAAAAAGTAATCACTCCTTATTAACTCTGCAAAAAGTATGGTAGAAGAAAATTACTGGTACCACGCGATTGGTAATAAAGTCTACTTTTAAATGATGTATATAAAATCTGCTTATATTAAATTATCACTACATATTAAAACTAACCAAAACTTTGTTTTGTTTTCAATAGCAGTACACAATTTTGACAGAATAAATGAACTCTACACCCTTCAATTAGCCTAAAAACAATTTTTTATGTAATTCGTTCAATAAGTTTTCGAGAAATGAACTATTTTATAACGAGCGTATTTTAGGGGCTGTATCCCAACTGAAGTTCGGAACTCGACTATCAAGACCGAGAAATCTTGACCAAGGCATCTTAAGCGCCACTCAAGCAGTCATTGAAGACTGCTAGATAATAGGATAGCATAAGAAATTTCAAAATATCTAGTCACTTCTATCATACACGGCCATCATTTTGCCGTTTTTTAAACATAATGTGCAAATTACTTGGTAAGAAAATGTAAAATTTTGGATTTCCGTAAAGCAGGACTTAATAAATCTAAAACCATAAAAAAACAGTAGGTTGTAATTCATATTTTTTCGAATATTAATTTCATAATTCATAATTAATATCATAAAATTATAAAAATTACAAATTCAACGTATTTATATTTGGATATTTTAGTATTATTGGTACACAAAATATTAGCACATTAGGAGTATAATTTCGAGAGATATTAATAGAAATATGAAAATGTAATTTAACATTAGAAGCACTAAGTTTTGAATGTTTATAATTCAAAAACGTATCATTCAAATGAAATTTGGTGTCTAAACATAGTTGGAACCGAAGATTTGAAATATCTTGTTAAAATTGGGTATTGCCAATGAAAAAAAAAGTTTAGGTTCGTTTTAATATGTAGATGATATGTAGATGATGAAATTTTATATACATCATTTGAAAGTAGACTTTATTTCGAATCGTTCGGTATGACTCACTTTCTTCTACGATAATTCGTTGAGGAGTTAGTAGGGGGTGTTTACTTTTTTCCCCACCACTATGCCTTCGAAATATGCTTGTACAAAATTTTTTAGAAAAATTAAAAAATATATGTATATTGTGAAAAAATATTGGTATTTACAAAGCGGACTTTTTGGGAGCCCTACAAGTGGTCTTAAAGGATATCATAAACTCGTTTAGTCAAATTTGCTATTGACTGTAGTATTCAGATCTTGTGTAACACGTTTACAGAATCAATGAAAAAATGCAGGTGGTATGAATCCTTTATTATAATGCAATATATGTTTTAAAAAATAATAATTCATCGGTGAGAGTGGGGAGCAAGAGGCAATTCACTTCCTATGCTTTTAGATTCAACACGAGATAAAAAAAAAAAGAAAGAAAGAAAATTGCAAAAAACAAATATAGAAAAAAAAATACATGTTTGTAGATTCATTTTAAGGGGTCTTGTACCTTTTAAACGCGTCGAAAATTAACGAAAAACTTCAAAGTTTGAATTAGTCTATCTTCAAAGCCTTTTTATGTATAAACATGAAATTTCGGATATTGATTAAATAGATTGTGCTTTGTAATGTGCTACCATTAGAAATTTATTAACCCTTTACAGAATTTGTGTATTGTTGACATCAAAATAGCTCTTTTTTTACCCCATAAGTCATTGCGCGCATGATATCTTGAGAAAGTGTGCATGGATTCGCATGAAATTCGGTAAAGATACTAATCATATATGTGTGTTTAAAATGATCTACTCCTAGGCTAAAATTATTTCATTAACTATATAAAAAAATATATATATATTTTCGTAAAAAGAATAAAAAAAATGTATTTTTAATGAATAAAAATAGTCATAACTAAAAATATTACCATTGTAAATACTTAAAAGTAGAACATTTTAAACACACAAATTTGTTTAGTATATTTACCAAATTTCATGCCAATCCATACATACTTTCTCAAGATATCATGCGCGCAATGACTTATGGGGTAAAAAAAAAGAGCTATTTTGATTTCAACAATACACAAATTCTGTAAAGGGTTAATAAATTTCTGTTGCTAGTATATTACAAAGCACAATCAGTTTAATCTATATCCAAAATTTCATGTTTATACATAAAAAGGTTTTGATGATAGACTAATTCAAACTTTGCAGTTTTTCGTTAATTTTCGACGCGTTTAAAAGGTACAAGACCTCTTAAATAAATGAATCCGATTGAAATTTTATGTGTGAAATAAACAAAGGTAAGATTTTTTAAGGGGGTCCAGGACACAAAAATCTAATCTTCAAATTTTATAAAAAACACTTGATTACATTAAAAATTTTGCAGTTTTTTTTTTCTGCTTAAAATGACTTTTAAATCATGTTTCTATCTTAATTAGAAGAAAAAATATTAATTTTTTCGTTTAGGTTTGTTTTGAAAATCTAGCTTTCAAGCAATGGCAGTCGTGGAAACGACATTTGATTCAGCATATTTGAATTTAAAAAAAATAAAAATAAAAAAAAATAAAAAAAAAAAAAAAAACTTTTGAAAATATGATTTAAAAACAAAAATTTTTCTCGTTAAATATTTTTATTTTTTTCCTAAATCAATATTTTTTAAAATCCTGTTTATTTAAATGAAAAAAAAATAAATTCTATAAATAATATTTCGAGTTATAACGATTTTTACTTACCCCCCTTTTTTAATAAATTTTAAATTTAAAATTTAAAAAAACAAAAATATGAGAAGTTTTATCATGTAATTTTGTTTACAAATGATATGGTTAAACATCACAAAAAAATTCAGAATTTCAACTCAATAAATAAAAAATATTTTAGAATGTGTCCGGGAACCCCTTAAAGGGATAAATTTCAATTTGGGAAACATTTCTACGCAATTATACAGAAAATTTAAATTTTAATTTACTTCTATTAGTATAATCATTTCAACTATATGATGAACATCGAATTTTCTAAGATATTGTTCACATAATTATGAGGTATTATTTTGAACACTAATTTCATGTTGCAAAGATGTTTCATTACGCTAATTTCGATAACATTTTGTTTTCAGTGAAGGAATTCGTAGTAAAATATAGTATCATATTGAGAAATTTTTAATTCACGATACATTTAAAAAAGGGAAAAAATGATACAATGTACACTATGCAAACAATATAGGGCAATTCCCCAGAAAATCATAATTTATTTTGTGGGGGGGGGGGGGGGGGGTTAATCAAATTTTTAATATGTTTAATTTAAGGGTATGATTGGAAAACTTGATATTTTTATATTCTATAGAAAAAGTTTCATAAAAAGGCATTGTAAATTACTGTTTATAAACTATGTTAAGTGCCATTATTGTATTTCTAAAGTCATAATGTTACGTCAGTTACACAATTTCTTTCTTTTTTGCAACTCAGAAATTAATTAGATTAGTTACTGTTATAATTTGTCATTATTTAGTGTTGTTGAGAACATTAAATCACTTTTTTAAACTGGATAGTTTTGATAATTTTTACACTTCAAAGAAGGCAGAAAAAATGTTTGTATATATTATGTTACGTCAGTTACAGAATTTTGAATAGTAATTTTTGGAACTCAAAGAGAGATTGAAATAATCTACAGATATTCGGGTATTAAGACCTTAGTAAGAAATATTTTAAATTGTAAAAATTTGTTCTAGCTTTATTAGTAAGTTTTCTACATAAATTTGAAAACAAAATTCGATGATAAAATGTTACGTCAGTTATGATGGAATTGCCTTATACAATGAATGCTATACGATATATAATGTGAATATTGGGCCATTCCACGTAAAATGAGCAAACATTTTAAAAACGTCGTTGCCACATAGTAACCGATTTTAATAAAATTTGATACACAGGTTCAATTCATATTAAAATAGAGCTATGCAAAATATCTTCACAAAAAATAAATTATTTTAGCAGTTTTGGACATTTAAAAAACCTGTGATAAAGAATGATATGTGTGCAATAGGGTGGAACTAAAAAATGAAGTTTCAAATTTTATATTCTAATAAAAAGAAAATATTTTCTTTTATTTTTAAAATGATATTTTCCGGTTCCTCAAAGCGCCTGATTTTCCCTAAAAAACGAAAAATAGCCAATAATTGCATGAAAAATTTTTAAAGCTTATTGTTCAATTTATATTTTGCAAAATTTAATTAAGTGTTAATGTCCTGTAATAAAGAGCATAATTTAATTTGAGTGCCTTAGAAAAGTTAGCCCCACTTTATTTTACTTTTGTAGAAGCCAGCGTCGTGGGCGTCGGCATTCATTGTCTCTGATTTATTTGGCTGCGACACATAACAAGTTAGTCCGATTTAACGTGTGTTAACAGTTTCTTTAATTATTTTTCAATAAACATTCGGTGTCAAAAGGGACAAAGTCTGATAACGTACTATATCTAGATAATTGTTAATGTGTCCTGTATTTCGTGAACCAAAACAATTAACATTAGACTGTGATCTTTGACGAACATATGAAGATGTTATGGAACATTATTTTTGGGTTCAATTTAACTTAAAATCTAACAGCTGGAATCTGGTACACACTATTTCTAAAATATCTAAAACTGCTGATGATACAATTAAAAGTGTATTGCTGAGACCTTCAATTCCAACGGTTTCTGATACACAAATCATAAAAAATTAGAGACTAGCGCCAGAAATGTCAAAATTTGAAGAAAAATATTAAGATTAGAAAGAAAAATCCCACATCCAATATGAAATTGCAAAATATTAGGTAATCCTGCAAAAAACATTTCTTTGTGTAAAAGCACTAAATATTATCGTGTATCAGAACAAGAACGTCACTTTCTCAAAGACCAAAGAGAGATGGGCTGATGGCAATAGCATCAATAGATATAAAAACTACAAAAAAATGCGTAGCAAGACTGGAAAAGGAAATATCAAGGAAAAAAGGTATTTTAAAACAAAAAAAAATGATGTTTCGATTGAATGATCGTCAAATGTAAAAAATAGTTCGGAAGGAAATGGTTCAATCGGTTATTTTTCTAAACCTGAATTTGATAATCAACAAGGTGAAAGAACCAGAGTATTAGACAGAACTGCAAATATTATTGCAAATGGCACCTTAGAAGATATGGGTATTTCTGATGATAATAAAGAAAAGGTAACTGAAAGAAGGACTTGAAGACGACAAAGAGAAAAGAAAAGGAAGATTTTGAAAGAACAGGGAAAGACGAAATGAGTTAATTTTAGAAGGTTAGTACTTTGATGGCAGAAAGGATAACACTGTGATAACTGAAGCAGAGGGAAAAAGGTATAACTAAGAATCATTAAAAACGAACGCCTGGTCTTATTTCAAAAACCAGGATAAAAATATATTGGTCATATTTCATTGACATCTTATATTAATATAGCCACTGCAATTTTGGTATATTTTCAAAATAATAATACAGACATTTCAAGTTTGAAAGTTATTGGGTGAAACATAAACGCCTTTAATGCCTGATTCAAATCTGCTATTGTTAAAACATTGGAAGCAACACCCTAAAAACTTCATAACAGATAATTTGATTATTACATGCAAATGAACTTTTTCTTAGATACTTATTTCAACATCTTGCTGGAAAAACTACGGGTACAAAAGGATTTTCTGGACCAGTAGGAAAGCGACTTGAAAAAATGCGAACATATTGAAATCGTAGACTATAAAAACATTGATCCTATCTTGAAGGACTGATCGGATGAAGAACTTAATAAAAGTACAAACAGGAGATACACCTAAATTTCAGATTTTCCTTGTCATACTCAAACAGTGGAAAATTGTGTCAAAGTTGTCCCGAGAGCTGCGTCAACCGACTTTAAATATTAAGCAAAAGATGGCTTAATCTTGGGAAAGTTGAATTCCCACAATGTAATGACAAAGTTTGCCTAAAAAGACAGTAGGTTGAATATCCAATTGAATTAATCCATAACAAAGGGAGGTAAGGAGGGTGTAAGTCGATATTTAACTACCTCCTCGTGGTGACTTCTGGATAGTATTTGATAAATAAAAGTAGATATGAGCTAACAGCTACCTTGTTTACTTTAAGTTACTTTATACTGAAATTTCAAAACTTTGACCTCCTGGAGGAACCGGAAAACAACTTAATTTAAAAAAAAAACATTTTCAGCCAAAAGTTTAGACATCCAAAAAGGAAAAAAGTTTTCACTATTACACATTAAAACAAAAAAGTTTTTTTTTTACCCTATACTTAAGTTCCACCCTTGTGTGCAATCGCCAAAAGTTGTAAGTTTGAAGTTTATCTTGAAAACTTTTTAACAGAAATGATTTTTTTTTTTTTTTTGCAATATTGTAACCTCTGAAAAATTATCTTCCTATTTATTGAGTAATAATAATCTGGCAACACCATGATTAATCTTTAATTGGTTGTAAAAATTGAAAATTTCTGAATTTTGAATTAATTTGAAACCTTATAAAAATCAAAAGAAATGAAAAACATCTGTGAAATTTTTGTCTGATGTAGTATTATATATGAAGATCGAATTCCCCAAGTTTGAAAGTTGCCATTTATTTCCTTCATCTTCAAAAAAACGTAGAAACTTTTTAAAAAATTACAAAATCGTAATTTTTCCTCTTATGTATGAGTAAATATAAATAAAGGAATAGTTAGACATTAACAATATTGCTAAGACATAAAGATCAATAAGTCCATCATACGCTCAAAAAAATTCATGATTGCCTTTTGATTCCTAACATAGCAAAAATGGGTACAAAAAGGTAATATCTCTTACAATCCATAAGCTATTTTTCTTTGAAATCGCGCTTGTTTCTTAAAATATTGCAAGATTTCAAGGTGAAAAAATGTTCTGCCATCTAATTTTTGCATCTGGATTTGGGATTAATATGTAATATTTTGTCCAAACTGAATCAATTTGTCTACTTTAATTAAATATATTCTTGAGGTAAAAATTAACTGAAAGCAAGAATAAAAATTTCTATATTTAAAATATACACTTTTATCTATAATATCAAATAATTTAAAAGATTTAAAAATTATTCCTTCACTTTCAAAGATGTGTTAGAAATATTGCATTTTACACTCAAGATTTTTTACTATTTATTTTTTTCTCATTAAGGAATAAAAAGGCAAGAATGAAATTTTCTATATTTAAAATATATACCTTTAGCTATAACTTTAAAAAATATATATAAACTTGTCAGAGCTGTCCTTGTTTAAACGAGAATAGAAATATTGCATTTTGCCCTCAAAATTTTTTTAAAATAATTTTTTTTCTGAATAAAAATACAATTACTAACTTACGCCAATCTGTTACTTATTATTCATTCCTAATTATAAATAATTTTTAATATAGTCTTTCTATTCCTAAGGCAAATAATCGAAATTGAAATTTTAAGTATGTAGGCAAAACCTCGATTTTGCATCCACTTTTAATGTAAATTTTAATACTTAACACTAGAACCGCCGTTAGGGGTCATTTTGACCCCTGCCAAAATTGATAATAGTAAAAAAAAAAAGTCAATTCGGAACAGAAATTTTTCCTTAAAATATATTATATGTATGAAGCACAAAAATAGGCTAATTAAATAAGTTAAATAAATTTAAATAAAAATTCAGGTGTGAAACACTTTTTTATATAAAAAAAATAAAATAGCCGGCTGTTCTAGTGTTGAATAAACAATCCTGAAATCTATTATTTTAGATTTACTCATAAATAGATACGATCTACTTATATACTGATTTTCATTAAAATGTCTGACATGTCTACCACAGCTGATTTGCTCATTTTGCATGGAATGACCCTATTTTTTTATGTTGTTACATAAAATGTAAAAGAAGAAAAATCCTTTTTAATTAAACATTTGTAGCTTTTGTTAGAAAAAGAAAATCAATTTTCATTCCTGATTTACGAATTTAAAAAATTTCCTCTTTGTATTATGTTAAAATACGGTGGAGTATTTAGAAACAAAATGAAAATTAAACCTGTCTTTGCAATAAATAAACAGAGATACATTATATCGGGATAATTTTCTTACTTCAATTTTTGAAATGGATAATTTTTTCTTTGATTTCTGGTTTCGGAAGTTACAAAACTATATTATGCAGAAATGATTTTAAAAACAGTATATGAGGCTTGCTCACAAATTTTGGACTTTTGGGAAAAAAAAAATCTGACAAAATTAAACTTGCTAAAATAACATTTTAATCTGGTAGACGAATGCCTTAATGATTCAAAATAAAGAAAAAATGGTCAGCAGCGAAAATTTTTTTATTTAACTGAGGTTTAAGCTAAACTTACGAGTTTAATTTTCCTTATCATTTTACCCATATAACTTTTTATTTTCGTCTAAATTTTTACATATAATGAATTTACATAGTACTCACGGGACATTCAAATAAGAAATAATAACACTGTAGTACTTTTAATACAGAATTTTTGTATAACATTGTCTTAAAGGGGTGTTAAAGAAGGGACGGTAAGGTTAATAAAGTGCGAGCATTACTCGCGCAGAGAGGGTTCCGTAAAATAAATATATGAATTTGTAATTGTATTATATATATTTAAAAAAAAAGTTGCTAAAAGAATACTAAGACTTTGTAAAAAACTATACGACGTAGGGTTTGGTATAACTGTATATATTAGAAAAGTGTAAATGGTTATAGCATGAAAGTTCAAAGAGATATGGAACCTAAATAATATCAAATATATTTCATTACAAAATGCTACCTATTGCAGCCGTTCGGAGGAAAGCGATTTCAAAAAATTTTGGTATATTTTCATCGATCATGATTCCTAGACCCCTAAACCACCCTCCGTTCAAAAGTTTATATATATATATATATATATATATATATCCATCTAATATAGATATTGCATATTTTAAATCTTTAACAAACTTCATTATCTATAATAACTATATATTGCAAGATAACACTTTATATTTACAGCATGTCGGTATACCATAAGGCGGTTGTACATCCAGTTTACTATCAGACTTATACTTATATCATTATAAACGTACTTTTACTAATAATAATCTACATTTATATCGTTATATTGATGACATAATTTTAATTGAAACTGATCAATCTGTAATTACTCAATTTCCAGTAGATTATACCACTAATTTGGAATTAACGGAAAACCTTTTATCTAACAATACAACTAACTTCTTAGATCTTAAAATTACAATAAAAGACAACAAAACAATCACAGATTTATATGACAAACGTAAAGAATTTAAATTCAAAGTTAATACATTTACAAATTTTAAATCTTGTCTACATCATTCTGTTTTTCGAAATATAATACTTAATCATTTATATAAAATAAAATGTTTATGTTCTTCTCCTCTAATTAACAATAACATTAAAAAACTAATTTATGATGCATTAAATCATGGTTTTCCAAAACAATTCATATATTCATTAATATACAATTAGTACTTTACTTATATGATCTTTTAAAACAAATTAACACATGCGTAAACAAAATTACAAATATATATATATATATATATAAAATTAAAAATTGTAAAATTTTATAAAAAATTATTATAGGTTGGGTGGGTGGGTAGATGTTAGAGTACGGAGGAGGGTGTTGTTGTCTGGATAATACGCAATGGTTAATTTTAAAAAAATGGGGCTTTCGTATTATTACTATATTTTTGATACGTATTTTTTAAGGATGTTGATTTGATATTTTATATGTAATTGGTGACTTTCATTAATATTATATTTAGCTTAATTAAAGTTTTATCTTATTTACAATCATTTGTTATTAAATTTTAATTTACTAAGGACAATATCATATTAATTACTAATAGTATGCCATTTTTATAGTGATTAATATACATATAAGTATATTTAATATATATAGAGTTATACTGTATGTATTAAAATTGGGTAATTATATTTACTTTTATTCCTCTGTTCTTTTTAATATTGATCTATTTTCACTTTGTGTTATAAAATTTATTATCGGTTTAATGTGTTTGAATGTCCCACATTCATACTTTTAATATTTTTATGGCTGTATGAAAATAATCCACACACTATATTTGAGATTTTTAGGTAATGGGAATTTAAGTATCTGAAAATCTTCTATTTACTTCCATATGTTTTTTTATTTCCTGTTCATTTTATAATGATCTTATATATAATAGTTATTATTAACGATTTTTATATTATTTTTAATATATATTTATATTAATTATTATTGAATTTATTTTTTTATAGCATATAGCTATATGCTATATATTATCAATGTTATAGAATTATTTAAATTCTTAGTGTAGTTTAAATGAGTAAGATAATAGAATATTTTGAATGCTTTTTTAAAAATTTTATTAACAATAGTTTTTTTAAAATATATAGTGTGGTTTATATTAGGTTTATAATTATCTATATATAACGATTTTTTGGTTTTGCTGTTAATAAATTTTTTTACATTAAAAGGCTATCAATTGTTCATCTTGTGGCATTTGAATAATAAAAATACTACTAGATGGTGGCACCAAAATTTGTCTTTTGACGGTAAGTTCAAAATTTTGTCTTTTGCAGCTCCTTTTCAGTTTTTATTTCCTTCACCAGGCGGATTTTTTAGCTAAATTTTGACGATATTGTTAAATAGTAATTAATTAATTTAATTGTGCATTTTAGTTATTTTAAATAATGTAATTACTTTCTATTTATTTTATTTTATTTTATATTAATTCCATTTATCATGGTATTTCAAAATGTATTAATTGCTTCCTTTGGTATCAATTACTGTGATTTCTTAACTGTTTTATTCACCTTAATCTTTACGATATTTTGGTAACCATGTGCGAGTGGAAAAATACTGAAATATTAATCGGTACGTTGTGTATTATTTCTATTTTATATCCTATAAATATTTAAACAGGTTTTATTGATTTTTCCATTTCATATTATTTGTTTCTATTCTGTTCTCATTTTTAATCTATTCACTTGATTATAATGGTTGTTCGGGCGCAGGGAAAAATAATTTTTAGCTTTAGCTTATTTTTCTCACAGAAAACTACAATATTGCTTATATCATTGAATTCTGTGCCCTTGAAAACGCAATTTAATATATAAGCTTTTCCATTATTTGTCGGTGTCCACTTTCTTATTTTTTCTTCCATAATAATTCTTATAATAAATTATTTGGCACTTTTTTTATACTTACAGCTTTAATTCATAATATTTACGGTTTTTGATGGTGGTAGGTTATGTTTAATTAATGGTTATATATCCATATATATATATATATATGATCTTTGTCATACTGTAACTCTCGTGTTTATGAAGACCGATTTGGATGAAACTCGGTGTGCACATAGTACATACCAATGTCTCGACCGAGTTCGTTAGCCAGCTTCATGCGCCATCTTGTTTTAAAATGGCGGCCATTTAAAATTTTTTTAGAAATTTAAAAATTGAAATGTGGTACCAAAAAATTGAAAATTGAAAAATATTTTTTTATGTGTTTGACCTTGATATAAAGATTCCGGGGCAGTTTTTGTTTTGTCTATATCTTAAAAAAAATGGCTGAGTTATAGCACTTTCAATTTCTAGCGTGGCTGACATTTTGAAACGTCCTAATTTTTGTTACGCGATAACAGGCGTATTCATGAACCGATATGGATGTACCTTAGTGTATACAAAGTACATACAAATGTCTCGACCGAGTTCGTTGGCAATCTTCATTCGCCATCTTGTTTAAAAATGGCGGCCATTTAAAAAAAAAATAAAATTTAAAATTTAAAATGAGGAATCAAAAAATTGGAAAATGAAAAAGATTTTTTCTTATGTGTTTTACCTTCATACAAAGATTCCGGAACAGTTTTTGTTTCGTCTATATCTAAAAAAATGGTTGAGTTATAGTATTTTGAATTTCTATTGTGACTGACATTTTGAAACGACCAGATTTTTGTCACGCGATAATATGCGTATTTATGAACGGATTTGGATGTAACTTGGTGTGAACGTAGTACATACCAATGTCTCGACCGAGTTCGTGGGCAAGCTTCATTCGCCATCTTGTTTCAAAAGGGAACATTTAAAGAAAATTTTAAATTTAAAATTTAAAGTGAGGTATCAAAAAATTGGAAAATGAAAAAGGTACTTTTTTATGTGTTTGACTTTGATACAAAGATTCCGGGGCAGTTTTTGTTTCGGCTATATCTTAAAAAATGGTTGAGTTATAGCACTTTGAATTTCTAGCATGTCTGACATTTTGAAACAATCTGGTATTTGTCACGCGATAACACACGTATTTATTAACTTGTTTGGTTATAAGAAGGCATGTGGATAATATATAGCAATGTCTTGACCAAGTTCACTGGTTAGTTTCATCCGCCATCTTGTTTCAAAATGGCGGCCATTAAATTAAAAAAAAAAAAAAATATTTAATGTGAGGTTCAAAAAAATTAGAAATTGAAAAAGGTTTCTTTCTTAAGTATTTAGCCTTGATATAAGGATTCCGGAGCATTTTTTTTTGTCTCTATCTTAAAAAATGGCTCAGATATAGCAGTGTGAATTTGTTTATGTGGGTGACATTTTGAAAAATCCGATTTTTTGCCTGCGACAGCAATCGTATATATCAACGATTCCTATGTGAGTGAGCATGTGCACAGTAATTACTAAGGTCTCGACCAAGTTCACTGATTAGCCTCATCCACCAAGCTATCTTAAAAGGGCAGGCACTTCAAAATATCGCCGAATTTGGAAACCAAATATAAGTTACTTTAAATAAAATAAGCTTGGATAAAGCTGACTAATTTCGCGATATTCTCATTCATAATGATTTAGTATTGATAAAAATTACTACTGAATCTTCTATAATCGGTTTCCACTAAATTGAGCTTCGTGTGTTTGAATAATATAAGCTAGCTTTTTAAAAATAAGGAATATGAAAGCTACCTCTTCCTTCCGGCACTGGCCGGAAGGACTTTTTTTAATATTATCCTAATCTGTTTATGATGAACTTAATTCGGTACTGACAATAAATTAGTGCATAGTTAAACTTCATTTGGCATTTCATGAAATTAAATTCAGCGTAGTAATAACCTTTTTTTTCTAGAGTGTAGCTAAAACAAAACTTTTGCTCAAAGTTTAAATTTGGCATTGTGCTAAGCGCGCTTCGAATTGAGGTCTCAAAGTTGCAACGCCGCCTTGGTCAGCGCCGCGTTTTTCCAGATAGGTGTTTAATTAACTTTTAATGTCACTCGAGGCGTATTGAAAGATACAATCAATGCAAACTATCGCGAATCCCACAGTATTTATGCGATTCATTTTAATTAAATCTTTCAAGGGCGATGCCCTTAAAAAATGGGCACCTAATTTTAATTCCAAAACAGACAAACGGCACCAAGAATATTTAATAAAAATTTTCCTTGTATCATGTTCGTGAAAATAAGCAAGTTCGCATTTTCTAATAAATTCGTTTATAAATTCTGGTGTCAGTTCATTATTTCACAAGTTTATATATATAGAATTACTCCGTGTGGTAAAGGATTAAGTGGTCGCAGGACTCTTAAAGCTTCAAAATTTAAGAAATTTTAATTTTTTTAGATGTTAAACTCCTATTTTTTATGAATATTTTGATATAATTGTTTCCTTGAAAGTCCCATTAGAACAGAAGTTTTGGCTTTTAGAATTATACCCGCTCAATAACTGAAGCGGCGTTTCCGAAACTTTAAGGCCATTATTTTCCAAATGTCGTTTTTTGGGCATAACGCGCAGGATACCTCAAAAACTTCTGAATATTTTTTCATGAAATTTTCATAGCATATATTTCATGTTAGTCTGTATAAACTGAACCTAAAATTTCCTTTTTATTGTTCAAAAAAAATTTTTTTTAGGTGATTTTACCAGTGAAATTTTCAAAATTTTGTATTAGCTAAATGCAACATTGCATTAAAAATATAAAAATGCTTTAAATACAAATTTATTTAAGTTCTGTTAAATTATTACAATCTGAAGTATAAGAAAGCACCAAATTTTCCATTCTAGTTGCAATGTTTATTTTGTAATCCTGCGCGTAAACTATTATGCCAATTTTTTGTTCGGCAAATGTCTAACAGTTTCGAGCCCCCTATAAATACTAATTTTGTATCTTGCAATTTTTTATCCTAATTAAAATTGTGTTTTAAAATCATATACATTTTAAGACATTAAATGTTGAAAATGGTCTTTTTTCATTTCTTCTATTTTTTAGAGTTCCGAGACCCCTTAAATTAGTATGTTTTGTTTTTTTTTAATTTGTCGTTTATTGCTTTTATACTGTTGCTGGACATTACATTACACATATATATCATTAAAAGTTGTTAACTAGGCATAGAGTACGCCGCCCCTGTCCTTGTGTATGTCCAAAATGAACCTTTAAGGGTTAATATCTCGGCTATTTGCCGATGATTTTTTTTTTTTTCGAAAATCATTATCAACACTGCTTTTATTCTTCTGCAACGATAGGTATATTCAGCAATGCTCAACAATTTTTCTGAATGCCCGTAAATCGAAATTTGTGTATAACATAATGCTAATTACTCAAAAACTATGTGACCTAGGGTAATCGCTATAATTTTCCGGCAAGGTTTACATTAACGTCTACTACCTCTAATTTTTTCATAATTTTAGTTTCAGTAGATTCGGAATTAGATGGGAAGGAACATATTTTTGTGCTACATTTTAAACAATATCTTTGAAAATATAATACTTAAAATTAAAAGGAATGTATTTTTGGGTTCAGCGTTACAATAGCTTTCACAGGATACCCCACAAGATATGAAAAGAAAAGATTTTTTTTCAAGTAGCATAATTAGCCCCTCTACTTTTTCACTAAATATATTTATGAATGTTTATTAATCTGAAAATATGTGGGTCAATGGTGTTTATTACTTCCCCGAATTTAAACTTTACACGTTCCATAGTTTACGAGTAAAATGGCTGTGACAGACAGACAGACAGACGCAGGAGTGATCTTATAATGGTTCTGTTTTTACTTTTTAAGTACGGAACCCTAAAAAATGTGGATGGCATTGGAAAAAAGACGAAATGGTAAAAAAGGGACGTAAGGATCGAACGGAAAGGAAAATTACCACATATTTTTAGAAAAATCATGTTAAGACTAAGTGATAGCCACAATGTTCATTGATTTTTAGAAACAGTTGTTAACATTGGTTTAAACTATTTTTTTTTATTTACCCCGAAAAGTGCAAGAATAAACCTTCGGGACGTTGAGACTACCAATAAAGCTACGATGCTTGAAATTGATATTTAAATGCTGATTTAAATTCTACATTAAATTTCCTGCTAAAGAATTTTAGACATTATTTCTCTAGCATACTTCTGCATGACAAATTACTTGAAAAAAAATTATGTGGCTGCATCTGAAATGATTTTCTGTATAATTTTAGAAGAGAGATGGTAAGGAATCTAAAACCCAGGGACAGAGTTTAAAAAATAATAGAATCCCTAAAAATGTCTGCAGGTTAAGTTTTAGCTACATATTTATATAAAACAATAGTTTTAGTTTCAGAAAAAAAATTACATCGAATTATTGTTCTTGAAACAATTTTATCCAGACAGCTCCAAACTTAAAAATCAGCGTCAGGGACACGGGACGGTATAGGCGTTTTTCAGGTATTTGGACCCTTAACATCGTCCAAAACTTATTTATCTCGTTAATATTGTTGTGCTATCATGCAATGGGATGTTCCCCAGTATATGAAAAAAAGTGTATTAAATAAAAAAATATTATTCAGGGACATAAAAGTCAAAAGATTGTGAGAATGCCCCATATATCAATTTTAGGAGGCAGTTTATCAGATGAAAAATTTATTTAATAGCATTTTATGAAATATATAACGCAACAGAACTTTCATTTTATTTTTATACTAAAGGTAAAAATAATGCATATATAGCCACTATTTTTTATATGTACTCCAATATTTTTTTTAAGTTCAAAAACTAAACATCATCATATTTATTAGAAATGATTGGAAGGAATTTGGTTGTCTAAAACCCTTAACTGTTAACTTTTCTTTAAAGAGTTTGCAATAAATGCCTTGTTCTGCTGACGAATTTGTATTTTAATTCTTCATTTTTGCAGTATTATCGCGTTATCGAGTAGTGGCCTCACAATTCATATTGAAAATAAAATCACAAATAATATTTGTTCTTTACTAATCGCTGACAGGTCCGCCAAAATGGAGGATTAGCAACACGCTCTGCTCATATTGTACCAAGATATCACGAGGCACACTGATTTTTTTTTGTATTGTGCTAATCTATCTATCTTCTGGAATAAAATTTCAGGTCTTAAATCTATGAAGTGATAAAACAGCCAAAATGAAGAACTGATACTCCTCTCTGCTTCTCACGTCTCAAGATATAACGTGGCTGACTGAATCATTTGTATTATGCTTATGGGTATCTTTAATGTGTTAAAATTTTAAGGCATAATTCAATGATGTGATAGTACAGTTAAAACGGTTAATTTGCGCCCCGTTCTTCTCACATTGTACCAAGTTATGGCAAATCTGTCATTTATTTACGTAATGTTAATACCGTATATACTCGCGTATAAGTCGACTCGCATATAAGTCGACCCCATAACTTTCGAATGCAAATTCTGGAAAAAATCAAAAACCCGCGTATATGTCGACCCCCTAACTTTTTACTTCAATTTTGCACAAAATCAAACCAAAGATTTCACTTTCCTATGCGAAAAGTAAGTAAACAAAAACAAATCATTGAATTTTTTTAAAATGATAAATTATTATGATTTGTATATTTTATATATTATTTTATTATTCATACGCATGAAAAGTCATAATTTTCCAGTATTCGAAGTTTTTGCTTTTACTTTTTTAACTGACTCGCGTATAAGTCGACCCCTCAAATTTGCTTACCGAAAATTGACAAATTCCTCGACTTATACGCGAGTATATACGGTAATGTTTTTCTTAAATCATTCATTTACCTTGTGAATAGATAGAGAATTTGTATATAGGCCAATGTAATATAACATATTATTTGGAGGGGGGGGGGGTTCAAATGTAATACATGACGTCATTTTTTTCACAAATTTCTCTCTTCCGGAGATTCCTACCAACATCTACCGAGGCAAACCAAAAAATAAATGAATAACAATAATAATAAAGTCCTTTATAAGATATAATTTGGTACAAATTTCCTCTCGTAACTCGATGACGTGATAGTGACGCAAAAATGACGAGTTGGCTACCGTTGCTGTTCTTAGCGTACCACGAAAAGCGGCGGCAAACCAGTATTCCTTCATCTAAACCAAATAACCTTGCCCTTCATCATGATTTCATACCGTAACTCGATGACGTAGTGATTTTGTTCACCGTTGTCCTCTCTAATCATCTTTAATCACATCCAGCGTAAAGAGGTTACTCAGATCGTATGCATATATGCATTATTTTTAATGAGTGTCCACAGATAATTCATTACTGGTGTTTATATTTTCATTTTCTTTTTAAACTTCTCTTTATGATGATAGTATTAATTTTCATTAGAAACAATATATATATATATATATATATATATATATATATATATATATATATATCTGTCTGTTCGCTTTCTTGTTCTTCTGTTTCACATTATAGGCATTAATTTTCAGAAAATGGAACATTTATCACGTTTTTCTGTATTAAGATTTAAAGGACTATTTTTCAATTTTCAAATTGTCGTCAGTTCGAGATTTCCTTCTCCTTTTTTACAGAGTATTGGGTGGTATTTTATTCGCTATCATTGGGGCTTTTCCCAGCAAACACACGACTTCTGGCCGCAAGGCGGTTTCGTCGCGAACAACGTGAGTTAAGGCCATTTGTAGCCAAAATATACTGTACCGTAAGTGACGCGCCGCTGATTACAGCAGCAATCTCGGAAAAGATTACGGACCGGTGGCGAGAAAACTGTTGCATTTATTCTGCCCTGAAATCAACGAGGGCCAGTTTCTGGCATATATGTAACGGTCCATCATCGTTTAGAAAGTAGAGGTCTAATATTACCTAACACGCATATTTATTTAAAGAGAGGTAATGTATTTTTTCTTCTTTTTTTTACGTAAGCTTAATTAAATTAAATGTTGCTTTTATTAAAAAAATGTAGATAGGTTATGAGATTTATATTTAAAGCAGTAAAATAGATTAGTTATTTTTGCTTAGTTTTAAAGTATTTAAGGAATATATATCGATAAAAATTTAACAAAAATTTACTTTTACAAAATGTAAAATAATATTTCCGAACTATGCTTCGATACCTCTGCATGAATATATTTTTTATCGTCACACTGAAAACAATGAATGTATCATTTTTTTTTTATTTGATTATTATTTTATTGATTTTAATATCCAAAATAAACAAACTACAAATTCATAGGAATTAAATCTGAATCGGAACAATACAAAATAATTAATTATAGTAAAATGCATTTATTGGGTATGTATAGTAAACAAAACATCTACTAGAGGTTTCATAATAAATGTGATTTTTTTTTTTTTTTTTTTTTTTTTAAGTTCCATGATAAAATATTTTTCATAAAAAAAGTCACTTTGATTGTTCCAAAAAACACTTGTTGTTGAACATGACAGAGAAAAGGGAAAGAGAGAAAAAAAAAGGCGGGGGAGATTAAGCTGTTTCTAAAGCATAAATTTTAATACTATTTGAAATATATTTTCATGTAAAATAAAATACTGTAAGATTTAAAGTTCTGAATTCAGTGTAAACGAAAAAATAAATAAACATGCTTTTGTTAAATTCCTAGCAATTTGTGTATATACATATATTTATTATTATTATTATTTTACTAATAAAAAATACAGATAAAGTCATATACGTGGCGTTAGCAAATCAAAAACCTGGATTTGTTTGAAAACATTAGAACATTGTACGATTTATATTTTATGGAGTAATATATAATTGTATAATATAATATACATAATATATAATTATGGAGTAATATAAATTTCCTATTTTAAATGAAAAATTTATATGGAAAAAAACAAAAACACGATTAATGTTTTTGCTTTTAAAATATGCATTAACATTTTAAATGAACACATTTTTGTGAATACATCGGAATAAAAATGAACATATTTAATGGTTATTTTATATAATTTTTAATTGCCAAAATATTAATTTATCAAATAGAAAGAAAAGGGCAAACATAATTTATTTGATACATTTGTTATAAGTTATAAATATGATGAATAAAGAAGTTATAAATAAAGGTAAATAATTAATAATAGTTTATAAATAAAGAAAGAAAAGAAAAGAAAAAGAAAGAAAAACAAAAGACAGATTCAATATCAAAACATTTCTGGAGAAAATGAACTTGAAAATCCCTCTGCCCCTTTCCCCTTGTTGAAATTTTATAGATTTCTTTTTCCTCTTGCAGAAAATAAAAAAAAAAACAAAATGTTATAAATAAATAAACATTAAAAGAAAAAAAATGTATGATTGAGGAAAAAAGGGTGTTTATTATTTATTAGAATTATGCATTTCTTCATAAAACCAAAGAATTATAAGGTCTTTGTATATCTGTTTTAAGTTCTATGATAAAAACTTCCCACGACGTTTTTCCAAAAGGAATTCACTCCTCAAGGTCAGAAGGGTGCAGGAAAAGTTCTCAGAATTCGGCTCTCTGTCGATTCTGCCCTCTTCAAATTTGCTAGTCATCGTCCCACCTTCATTCATTTCACACAGTACTAAGCGAACAGACGGTTGTTTATACATCATAAGGATTGTTAACACGTATATATTGACATGTACGTGCACATAAAAATTCTGAGCAAGTCATTAATTTTTGTTTATTCATTAAAGAATTATTAATTTAAATTAATCTGTGTTTTTTGTACATTTTGATTTTATTTTGTGTAATATAGGATATATATATATTGGATTTAAGAATTTTTTTTACCATTTTCATTTCGTCAAATGTAGGGTAATGTTTACTTTAAATTACGTGATTTACCGATGTTGTGTTACATTAAAATTTTGTTTATATTAGGAAATAAGGAGACCTTTTTTATATAAAATTTTCTCTCAAAGTTTGGAACTTAATCAACTTTCAAAGTTTTGATTACATCGCGAAATCTTGGATTCAAAAATTTAATAATAGTTTAATTTAAATAAAGTTTATTCTTCTTAGTAAAAAGTACTTTGTGTTCCCATTCCATTTCTTTAAATAGTGTGAAATTTTATATAGTGTAAAATATTGTAAAATTTAATTCAATAGTAATTATTTTATGATTTGTTTTATTTTTTGTTGAGGACTGATTACATTAACTTTAAATGTTATATTAATCTGTATCATTTGAGATTCTTTAAAATAGTTTGTTTTAGTGGAATTATAAAAAAAAATTCGACATTTAGAAAAAACCCTTTTTTTTTATGAGTGAAGAAATTTAATACTATAGTTTGTATAGTAAAAAAAATTGAATAAAGATTAATAAAATTTAGAAAATCAGAATAAAATTGAATTTAATAAAATTTTGAAAAATCATTAAAATATTAGTTCCATTTCAAATTATTTAAAAGAAAAACTCTGGGATTTAGGAAAAGTTAAAATAATATATATATCGTAGGCTGATTTTTCAATTAGTCTACGACATATTTATTATCTTCGACTGATAAGCTGTGGCATAAAACTTTATTTAAAAAAGCTTTAACTATTTTCTAATTTTAATAAAATTTTTAATATATTAGAATATCGGTGAATCACGCACTGCAAAGTAAATATTATCACATTTGACGAAATGAAAGCGTTTTAACATTTCTTACAAAATAAAATCAAAATGTATAAAAAATGAATTATAATAAAATAACTAAATAATTCTTTAATGGATAAGCATAAAATACTGGTAAAAGACTTGCAAATAAATGAATAAAAAACAGTAAACAAAGATCTATCACTAACACATTTTAATTTATAACATATTTTATAAATTAGATCATGTTAAGACGATTTTCATTATTTGGGCAAAAATTCAAAATTTATTCTATAAATAAAGGTACTTGTTGGAAAGTTATTAAAATGATAAAATGTTTTTGTATGAAAAATATATATATATTAATGTTCGCTTACATAGACTTTTCCAGAAAATTTAAGTTCATTTATCTTAAACTTTTTAAAGTTTTTCAAAAACACAATACATGATATAGTGAATTAATAAATTAGTTTATTTTTTCAATAATATACTTTTGAAATTTGCGTGACATGCAAATATTTAAAAGGACATTGCATATTAATTTTAAAAATATATAATTGAAAAAAATAATTAGTTCACACTATGTCAAATATTATGTTTTGGACATTTTTAAAAAGTTCATCGTGCGTGGATTTATACTTTTTTTAAAATGTACTTTAAGTGGACATTATTTTTTTTTCCATGGAAAAACATTTTATCATTTAATTAGACTTCTAAAATGGATTTTGTTTTATAGAATAAATTTTGGTTTATGCCTAAATAATGTTTGTGGCATGTCAGTGGCTAGCTTTAGGCTAGTTTACATCATTTAATAACCTTAAAAGGTATTTTTATGGGCAGCTTTGGGTTAAATTTAATTCTTGACAAACACGAATGGCAGGGAGACGGCGAGCTTCTGTCTAGTTTTGAATTTTATGGCCTTTAAAAGAGTGAATGTGGGCAGTTTGAGACTATGAAGCACTATTGATAAAAAGTTTGTGGCGTGATTTTGGGCATCTTCTTGTATTTACGGCCAATTATCTTGTGGCCAGATTATGTCCAGCGTGACACTTTTTTGACGGAGCCGTAACGGCCAATGATAGCGGGCCTCAATCAAACACTTGGGGCCAAGGCTAACGTAGACGTGAGCGGGGCCAGAAGGTCTGTGTTTGTTGGAGTGTGTTATTTTAATATTTTTCGGTTTGGGTACGGCACAGTCCAACACGTATACGACTCTAATGGGAAATACATTAAACTGCTGCAACGAAAACACGCAGACAAGAAACAGCAAATTGAAATCAGTTTAATTTTTTTTCATATTCTTTACTTGTCTATTAAATTCAAAATAAATACGGAAACAGAAAGCGCCACGTTTAATGAGATAGTTTATTTAAGAGGACGAACATTACGAGGGTAATTAATCATACAAAATCGTTTATTACATAGCATTGTATAAAATATATAACGTTATCAAACTTTTCTTTTTAGAATAAATTGTTAAACATTTTAAAGAAATAAAACCACTATAATTGTTTTTACAGAAATTTTACTATGTATTCAAAAGAATACGTTTATGATAGTAAAAACAAATTAACAGATAAGTTAAAATTTGTATGTTCCGAGTAAAAAAAAATAATTAATTTTCTGCATTAAAAGTTGGAGAGAATGCATCTTTATTTTACAGTAAAATTTATGTTTTTATTTTTGTTTTTTTTTTTCAAACTAAATAAGTATTTGAAAAATGTTTATCTAGAAATTTATATTTTACTATTTTATGAAGATATTAACTTCAAGAGCAAGACTAAAAATGTAGCATTATGAAATACGGATAAAAATTCACAAAACAATAAATAAATATTAATTTCTTGTGGCAATTTTCTACACAAAAAAAAGTTTATTTTGTGAGATTATATGAAAAGTTATTCCACGCTTTAAAACTCACATTTTCTTTTAAAAATAATTGCAAAAACCCTTTTAAAGGAAATAAACTACAAATCATTTGTATTTTATTCATATGTAGTTTATTTATAATTCTATTCTGTTTTAAAAAGAATATCAAAGGGAGAGAAAAAAATTATTTACAGACCTTTGTACCTTTCTTTCGAAAAACAAAATCGGTGTTTATTTCTGCTCCAGAAATTCAAAAAGATTCCATTTGTGATTTATATATTTTTTTCCCGGATTTGAAATATGTAAATAAATGAATTTATATTATGACTTCGCAAGTACCCCATTTTATTTTCACAGGAAGATTATTTAAACAGTGGAATAAAAAATAGTTACACTTTTCTTTTAATTGCAAACATCAGTGAAAGAGAAACAGCAATTCTAATTATAAAATTGCAAAACAAACCTTTAAATTTATTTTTCCATTTATTATTAATAAGAAAAATACAAAAAACAAACATTCAAAGACGAATTCCTATTTTGTTCCTTTCGTTTGAAAAAAACATTTTGTGTATTTTTGCTTCACGGGTCAGATAAATTTCTTCATTAACTTATATTAAGAATAAACTGTTTAATTTTCAACTGTTTCAGGATTTAATATAAACAAATAAGTTTATATACGCATGAAGATAAGGTTCTCTTTAATTTTCTTAAAAAGAAAAAATCAAGCGTCAGAATAAAATGCTACTATTTTGTATTATGCATAAATTGTTATGAAAACAAGAAACACTATGTTTTAAAAAGGTTTTAATTTAAAAGAAGAAATCTGTAATCAGTATTTTCCTTTTAATACTTCTTAAAATTTTTATTATATTTTTTAAACGAATTTGCCTTCGGAAAGAATAAGAAAAATATGAACAATTGAACAATGTAAGGCTTTTGTAGTCGCGTAGTTGGTTTTCCCAGTTGCGCCGTAAATTTACATAAAGGCGACATTTAAGCGACTTGCATAGGCATTTGGGAGCCAATTAGAAATTTAAAGTTTAATAGTTAAAAAAATAAAATATTTAAGTTTTATTGAAGTTAAAAAACAAAAATAATTAATAGTTTAACAGTAGTTAAAAAACTACTTACAATTGAATTATAAAAACAGAAATATAATTTATCAATTAAAAGTTTTAAAAAATGTTCAATTAGATCCTAGGCAATGCGAAAAAGCGTCCGGGATCAAAATCACAACCTTCCCAAATCATTCCTTAAAAAATGACTTTCTCCAGAAACCATACTTTATAGTAAAAAATTAAAACGCTACATGGGCAGGATAACAAGTTTTTAGAAAAAATAGAGATATAATTATAAAAAGTAAGAAAGGAAATTTTAACAGAAAAGAGAGAAAATATCAAACTATAGAACATTTAAAGGCAAAATAACTAGCGAGAAATAAAAGAAAGAGTTCGGCGACTGCATAGTCTGTTAAATCTGACAGAAAGTAAGAAGGATTATTTATTGTTAGTTTCATTGATCTTATTGGCTAAGTTGTGGAATTCTTTTATGATGACTAGTATTTTTTTGCATATGGATGTTTAACTTTTAGTTTGTATAAAAATGCTTTTTATGTATTGTAATACTTTTGTTATCTGCAAAAGTTTTCATGTGATTAAAGGTTTTAAATTTGTCTTGAATATCATTAATGTAATTTGGTAGAATTTGGAAGGAATTAGTTGAAATCGATGTATTGTTAGATTTTTCAGAAAGAGATGAGGTAGGTATATTTGCACGTATAGTAGAGTTTTCAGAGATCAGATCTTGTGGATTATTGCTAGGATTGTTATCATGTCTCTTTTTTGAGTAGTTGAAGTCATTTAAGATATTTACGAAGAGTCGGGTATCTTTAGTAACCTGGTTACCGCTATATATGTTGTTTGAATTACGATTAGTTTTATTTTCCACCCTGAGATCGTTTTTAGTGAAGTCCGGTAACTGGCAGAGAGTACAAGCCCGCAGTTAGCGCCTTGGGTGTTATGAAGCCCTTTAGGGTCTAAATGTTTATCTGCAGACTTGACGCACAGCATGGCAATCCTGGTTGTCATGTTCTTTTGGAGTATTGACGGTAATGTTAGTCTAAGTGTAGCAGGGGAGATCCCTTATGCAAATCCTTTTAGGCCTTTGCTGTTTCGGTGAGGTATGGTGTGCTTTTTGGAATTAATGTCTAACCAGCGTTGCGTTTCTTTGAAGTCTTCATCAGTCTTGCATATGATCATAAAAAGTCCGCCTTTAAGAGCTATGGTTGTTTTTTCTTTATTTATTTCTGTAAATTTTGCGGCTAGAACAGTCAAATTTCCATCGATTTCAATGTAGAAGGGCGTAGAGTTTTATAAAATAGATTTATTAAAATAATTCGAACTATCAAATATTACTAACCTTCATTTTATTGTAGAATCGCTAGCTCTCATGAAAAAAAGCGATTCCTCAGAATAACGTTTTTTATCCTTTTTTTAATTTTAGCAAGTTAGATTGAGGAATAAAGGTTTGAATAAAGCTAATGTTAAAAAATTACGTTAAAAATTAAGTTAAAAAATAATTGACTCATCACTACAAATCAACGAAAATAAAATTTGTCTTTTTCACTTTTTAACAAGCACAGAATAGATTCCGATTTTCCAGATCTAGGTTTAGAATTGGCATTTCCTTTTTAGAATCAAAACGTATAACTACTCCGCAGAAAATACAAGTACAGAATAAAATAAAATTATCTAACAGAGAAAAAATAATGATCGGTATAGAAATATGCAGATGACGCATAGCAGGATTTTATAAATTATAAATGAATTAAACGTAATTCAAATTACAATCCATTAAAATATATTTATAAAGCAGTCAATTGTTCGATAAATAAAGTGGGTATTTGTAGTCAAATTGTTAAGCACTGCTAACTACGGTCTATAATCTCTACTAAGAACAATTCTCTACTAACAACTATACATCCTCCGCACACACAACAAGAAGGGGGACACCTTTGAAATGGGACGCTTGATTTCACCGTCAGCTGTTTTAATCAAAACGACAGGTAGAAGTTTGTCCGATCCATAAAAAGTCTTTAGAATGTGGCCGAACTGGGGCTGAATTCGATAGTGAACAATCACCAAGTCTCTTTCTCGCAGATTAGCTCTTTGAGTAGGCTATTTTAGACGCTGTTGGAGATGTTGAAGATAACTACGTGACCATCTGCACCGAAATTGATTCTTCACCTTTTCTATCAAGCGCCACCGAACGTTTAATGTTAAAGCTTGTGTAGTCGAAGATTCTGGAATATCAAGGAGGGTGCTTCCAACAAAATATGACTTATTTAATGCACGTGGATCTGGTGAACCGAAGATAGGTCCACCTGATCCTGAAGTTAAGGGTCTTAAATTTATACAACTTTCAATTTGGCACAGCAAAGTATTTAACTCTTCAAAATTTAACACAGTAGATTTACAGGCTATTAATAGACGAAATTTTGTAAGCTTTAAAGTTGCCTCCCATATACAACCAAATGTGACGCATATAGAGGGATGAAATACCAATTGATGTGTTCGGTCGAAAGAAATTCTTGAATTTCACTTTCCCTCAAATATTTGAATAGCTACTTTAACTGATTAGCCACGCTTATGACGTTTTTTGAATTATCTGAAAATACATCAGACGATAGGCCTATAGGTCAACAAATTGTTTGAAAACTGCTAGCTTGGCTCGTACAGACATGTTTGATACCAATTCAAGACATACCTCCTTAGTGCACTTACAAATAGAGCTATGTAAGATTTCATTTTGATTTTACTTCTTGCCATATTTGCCTTGCTTAAACAAGGTCCTGCAAAATGTAAACCCACCTTGGAAAATGGAAGGAGTGGGGAGATCCTGTCAAGTGGAAGATCGTACATCATTTGTTGACAATCTTGTGCCTTAAGGCGCTTCTAAAGGATACACTTGTAGAGCTCTTGTCGTACAGAAGAATTATCATTCACAAACCAATATTGTTGACGTATTATAGCAAGTACTAGCTGTGTGCATTCATGTAAATGATATCCATGAACATGTTTTATCAACAACTTAGTAACAACATGATTTTTGGAAGAAACTTAGGGTACTTTCTATCAAAGCATAGCCGACTGATATTGTGACAAACGAACACCAAGTCGAACGACACAGCTCCAATCTAAAAACACATTTAGTGATAATAATTTATTACTTTCATTCGGTAATTTAATTTCTGTGTAGAATTTAGAACTTTGAATTAATTTTATTACAGAATTAATAGATTCAGAGATTTCTTCTGAACTCTGATATCCGGTATTCCATCGTTTGTTGACAATCTTGTTCCTTAAGGCTTTTCATTATAGATGCACAAGCATTATAGATGAATCTCCACGCTGTCACAATTGAAAGCTTAGAAAATTTGGAGAACTTAAGAATAAAGTCTGGAATGGCATTTACATGAGTGATGTTACTGATAGATTCAACTACGTGATTCAACTCACATGTCGGGGGATTGTACTGGTATTGGTATTGAATCATTCCATAACAGCCATGAAGGCCCATGCCAAAGATGGAATATACCTATGTTGTGATTGCTTACAATCACTGGCATATTTTAATTTAATTTAATTTAAGAAATATTTTATTAATCTTTATTCATTTAATCTTAAAATTCGCATTCTAAAATTATTTTAATACCTACCTTTTAAAGCGTTCCCTTTAAATTTTTCTTTCTTACGTAACATTTCGTTTTATTTTAAAGTGATAAATATAGTTTTGAAACCTGAACTTCCGGGAAAGGAATCATCGAGAACATCCTACAAACTTCCAATCGTGAAGTCACTTCCTCTTGTAGTCCCTCCCCAAACTAATAAAGTTCAAATTAGTTTAATAAGTAATTTCAAAAATTGTAACACTTTACTACTAATTGATATCTTATCTTAAAAAAAAATCTATAAAGATTTAATCTGAATAAAGCAGTTTTTATATCCTATAACGTAACAAATTATGCCAACGGAAGATTCTAGTATTTTTGTCCCTGACAATTGGCGATTTTAATTGTTTTGGCAATCTCCTTTCCCTCTCGCAACGCCGAGAGTATGCGCTTTGGCTCATTAGCATTTTTACTGCAAGCGCAGAAGGTAGTGGCTTGCTTTTCTGCGAAGAATCATGTGCATGCAGCGAAAACAATAAAATGAAAAAAAATTTAAAAAATATTATGGTTTATGGGGTTGCATAAATTCTTCTGATTACTGCAATGATGTTAACAATTCCACAAAGGGAGATGCAACGTCGATTGTTAGTAATGCTAAGTGGGTATAACCAACCTGCTGATACTGTATGGCAAGTCTTCTATATTTTCATTCGACTGGTGCTTTTTTCTGTGTTTTTGAATTGCTGCTAAATCATATAAATGATTTGATTTTTAAAAAAAAAGTACAGTGGAACCTCTTTTATCCAAAACTATTTTAACCGAAGCTCTCGGTTAACCGAAATCCATTCTTAAAGCTTATATTTTATTATTATTTTGGTATCACATTCCTTGTGTGCAAAATCCATTTTCAAAGCTTTTTTTTTATCATATTCCTTGTGTATAAGCGATCTATTCCGAACTACGAGCAAATATAAATATTTTCGATCCCCTTTCTTAGTGTTCCTTTGAATTTACTTGAGCTCCCGTAAACTGCGAAGTGGAACGAACAAAACGGATAACGAAAACGCACAAATTAGCAATTGAATGTTTTGAATGTTTTAGAAAAGGTTTGGCATGGTTGGAACTAATACTATTAAAAAACTTCGCGACAGAGTTTAAAAGCAAAGGTAATCGAAACTGCGACAAACAAAACATTGTTTCAAACCCTTGTGAAAGATGTAAAAGGTACTTAATTTCAAAATTAAAATTCAGGTAATTTATTCTTGTTTCTATTTCGTTATTGTTTTATTTTTATTAAGCACTTGTTACCATAATAACAAATAGCGCATATATTTCTCCTTAATCTTAAAATCGAAGCATTCTCGGTTATCCGAAAATTTCAGTTTTCCGGAAGATGGTCGGTCCCAATTACTTCGGATAATCGAGGTTCTACTGTATCTCCTTAATCCCCGAGAGAAAATGTTATTATTTTTTTCATAATAAGTACATATTAAAAAACAGTGATTGTTTACTACTCCAAGAAAATAGATCCAATTGAGTCAAACCAGTTATCGGGAGTATACGAAATACCTTTCACCAAAGAAGATGGAACCAAGCAGTTTTATATAGGTATGACAACTAGAAAACTTAAAACTAGAATCAAAGAACTTATAGCAGACATCAAATACAACAGAAGAACCACAGCTTTGGCCAGATTATACAGCGAAGAACCTTTACAGATCGATTTTAAAAAAAGCAAGTTAATTTATACATCAAGATTTTATTTACCATCCATAATCCAAGAATCAATAGAGATATTTTTACGCAACAAGAATATTTGCAATGATTCAGTGTCCATAGAATTACCTAAAATTTGGAAAGAGATGCTATGTAATTTTAGTAACAATAGTAGAAATTAATCCACGCTCGCAAATAGCCAAGATAATTTTATTTTTATTTTATATTTTGCAATGCTTTTCATTATGCATGTTGTCTCGTGACATTGTTTACCATGTTATTGTTTTGAAAATTAATCCACGCTCACCAATAGCTAATCTAATCTTTTAAATTAATTTTATGTTTACAATGTTTTTTATTATGCATCATGTCGCGTGACATTGTTTTACTATGTTTATTGTTTTTAAATTATGTGAAAATATTTTCTATCGTTGAATGACTTTAAAAATGTTGTCGTTTGTGCAACGAAACGATCGTCAATCTTAATAAAGATTTTCTATCACTTTTTATTGCATTTTTTAACTTTATCTGTTTACTACTCATTTTAAAAAATGGATCTATAAATAAGACAGGGTTCGTACGGGTCCTTGAATTTCTAGACTAAGAAAATCTTCGGTACCAGTATTTCCTTATGGAAAAATCTCGCCTTAAATAGGGCGAAATTTCGTCCATTTAAACTGTATTTATTTTTCTATAAAAAA
The DNA here is from genome assembly GCA_963932465.1 of Maratus speciosus. NCBI lineage: Eukaryota > Metazoa > Arthropoda > Arachnida > Araneae > Salticidae > Maratus > Maratus speciosus. The sequence continues at coordinate 480,127,011 of OZ010786.1, forward strand.
AATGCTGATATTTGGCCTTAAAAATAACGGTACCCGTACGAACCCTGTAAGATATTCCATTATGAATATATTTTTTCAAGAAAATTCTTTATAAATAAAGATTTTTGAAGCTGGATTCTCAGTGCATTCTTTTTATTCGCATCCACACCTTTTGGTTTTTTAGGGCACTTCAGGCATTTTTGCTTTTATTTTCTTTGTTCTTGATTATCAAGTATGAGTATTTATTTAACGAATCATTTTTAATAATCATTGTCATGTCGGCGTGGTCTTTTGTGGTCATAACTCAGTGTACTTGATACTATATTCTGTTTAACACTAGAAGAACACACTGGTAGCGGTCATTTTGGCCGGTACCAAATAAAAATACTTCGATTATCACTAGAACTTTCTTTCTAAGATATGTTTAAAATGTCTCGTGGAGTAATAAGTTTTATAAATAAGTTAAATAGTTTCAAATATAAATTCCGGTGAAAAATAATTTTATAACTAATTTTATAACACGTAAAATTTCCGGCGATTCTGTTGTTAAAGATCACAAAATATAGTTATCGGAATATTAATATTATTTCACTGTTAAAAAAAAAAAAAAAAAAAAAAAAAAACTGTATGATAATATACTTCGACTCTTTTCCTCCAACCACCACAACCTGAACTATTTTTTTTCTGATGCTGGTAGCAGCCAATCCCGCTAACTAGAGAGAGGGAAAGTGCTCAACTTGTGGTGAAATATTTCCAACACTAAATATATTTATGAATGGTTAACAATCTATAAATATATGGGTCAATAGCCTTTATTACTTCAGCCAATTTGAACTTTTCATGTTTCAGAGTTTACGAGTAAAATGGTTGTCACAGACGGACAGTCAGGCGAAGGAGTGATCTTATAATGTTTCCGTTTTTACTTTTTAAGTACAAAACCCTAAAAATGAAAATATATATATATTATGAATAAAATAGTTAACGGGGAAAAAACTTGAACTTTTTTGTTAAAAAAACTTTTTTGCAATAATTTTTGTCATAAAACGTAGAAATAATTTATAAAGAGAAATATATTTTTTAAAATCCTAAATGGTAATGTTGCAAAAAAGTGAATCATTTACATAACCGCTTTCAATGTTTTAGAATAGCATTTGATATCGAAGAAAGTATAAAAACAGTAATATATATATATATATATGTTCAAATATGTATAAATGCCAATTGCAATAGATGTGCTGAAAATTTGAAAACTATGAATTCAGTTGTCTATTGTAAGTAAAGGAAAAACTTAGATTATTTTGGATTTTTTTTTTTTTAGATTATAGTTTAGTTTATTGTGCACACTTTAAAAAATGCAATTTTGATACAATTTTTAAGATGATCATAGGTAAAATGCAACTATACAAATTTTCTCAAATAATGTGAACTTTATGACCCGGGCAAGAAATAAATTTAGTATCTGTTTGTGTCCTATGATGTAGGGTAGCAGTTCAGTATAATCAAGACTTTGAAGCTGAAACATTTATCGTTTTCTGTATCTTCCTATGTATTTTAATCTTCGACCACGTATTTAAAGGATCTCAGGATTCCTAAAATCGGAAAAAATGAAGACCATTTTCAACATCTTATATATTGAAATGTATATAATTTTTTGTGAGCAAAGATATAAGTATGATATTTCATTTCATGTATTTAAAAAATTGCAAGATGCAGAATTAATATAATTCGTGGGCTCCAAACTGTGAGACATTTGTCGAAAAGAAAATTGATATAACAAGCTTACGCGCAGAATTACAAAATAAATTTGAAACTAGAATGAAATTTTTTGTACCTAATTATACTTGAAGATGTAAGAATTATCCTGAATCTAAATAAATTTACTTTTGAAGTATCTTTATATTTCTAATACAAAGTTCTATTTAGCTAATACAAAAATTTGAAAATTTCAACAGTATAGTCACCACAAAAAATATTTTCCTTTAACAATCAAACAGAAATTTTAGGTTCAGTTTATACAGACTAACATGAAACATATTTTTCAAAAATTTCACGAAAAAATATATAGAAGTTTTTGAGATATTATGCGCGTTAGGCCCAAAAACGTCAATTGGAGAAAAATGACTCCCAAAGTTTCGGAAACGCTGTTTCAGCTGTTGAGTAAATATAAATCTAAAAGCCCTAACTTCTGCTCTAATGAAAATTTCAAGGAAACAATTATATCAAAATGTTTGGAAAAGGTAGGAGTTTAACATCTAAAAAAATTTTTATTTCGAAGTTTTAAGAGTCCTGAGACACCATAAATATTTACAATTCAGAAAGATTTATCGTTTATCATTTTATTCCATTTGTCTATTACTTTTCATGTATTTTGGCTGTTAATATTTTTGCTTAAACGGGAATGTTTTTAAAAATGTATCCCCTGCACGCTGTAAAAAAAATAAAATATATATATATATATATATATATATATATATGTAAAAAATCGGTGGCAACAAGCTGACTCCAGTTTCATGAAGTAATATAATTTATATATTGGTGTAATTTAAACTTATATAACTGGTGCAGTATTGTACATTAGTTTAACGAAACATCAGTTATATCTGTTAATTAACTGAATATGCAGATTATCCAGATGCTTTTCTATTCTGAAATATAATCTCTTCTTTAGGATCATTGTTATCTTTAATTGCAGTATTAATATTTATTTATATTGTATGGGAAAGTACTGTAATGATGTATTCTTTTTATGATAGATATTATACTAGCTCATCTTTAGAATGAATTAATAATATTCCTCCTTTGGATCATACTTTTACACAGCTTAATATATTAACTGTTGAATAACTTTTGCCAGTATCAGGAGCGTTATATTTTCAGGATAGAGTTTCTCCAGTTATGGAACAACATTTTTTTTTTCATGATTATACTATAATTATTATAATTATAATTATATTTTTAGTTGGGTATATACTTATTGGGGCAAGTTTTACTAATAGATATAATTTAGGTTTGTTTGAGGGTTTTATGGAGTAATGTTACATAATATTTTTACAGTGCAGAATTCGCGAATCGCAGCCTTCCGCATTATCTTATTTTCCTCTTTTGGTAGTCCCAGGGTGAAATATAACAAAATAAATAATCTAATAAATGTTTTGGTACGATTTCCAAATATTTTGTCTAAATATTTTGTAGAATTAGACAATATTTACATATATGAGATAAAACTCAAAGAAATAAATATTACGATATAATCAATCAAACACATATGCAACAGTATATGTTTGATTTTATTTACACAATTTATGACACGATGACTTTTTATGAACGCAAAAGAGAAATAATATAAGCTATAAGAAACCGAATATTTTTACAGCCAGAAAGATAAAGGCATTTTTTATGCGTGAATAAATTAAAAATATACTCAGTTATGATTCCGAGAGAAAATGCATTAGTCCGTCTTTGCGTGTTGCTTTTCGAAAAGAAGAAAATTGCGCGATACATCCAAATACGCTATGTACCGGACTGCTCGATATATAGGGGAGATTGAAAATTATGGTAGAAATAAATCTACAAGCAAAGGTTTTATATTTATCTCTAAACACTAATTAACTCACGTATTTTAATTTTAGTGTAAAATTAGCGATACAGAATTTTTATTGTAATACATTTATTGTAACTTACACTACATAAAAATACTTAAAATTACTTGTTAAGTAACATATATTTCTCGCGAGATGCAGTAATATATTACCAACCCACATCTTTTTAAAATTTTAAAAAAAATTACTTTGGTTCTGAAAATTTATTTACCTACCAAATGACTTTGATGCCTGCAAGTTAAGCCTGGCAACTTTTCATTTAGGCTTCACAGCCTCTAAAATAAGAGTAATGTTCCCTATATAAAAATATTATCAAGTTACGAAAGATTGACTATTATCACTATAACGGCGGCTATCTTCTGGCCTCGGGTTACCATGTTTTTTTCCGTTTCATTGAAGCATATTTCGTTTACCATGGCCTCATGCATCGTTGTCGTAACAAGTAACGGCTGTTTTCGAGATTCATAAATAACATCAAATACTAATTTGAAAATCAGCTTGTAAAAAATTCTTAGGTTGAAAGTATCGCTCACTTTCGACTTTTATAAGGATGCAATATTCTTCCTTTAGGTTCGAGTTTAAAAAACTCCGTCTGCTTATAGCAATAGTTTTCAGAACCATGGTATTGAAAAGCATTTTGTTTTGAAATTTTACGCTTGTATTTTATGGTTCGATCGAGTTTTAGATATTTTCCGGAATAAGTATAACTTATTCATGTTTCATTCTATGTGTTTTAATACATCGTCACGCATATTTTCATGTTATTAGTACAATGCATATTGTTTATATTAATAAGAATATCCGAATTCTGTAATATGTATTTATCGAATAGTAGTTCATTCAAAATAAATCGAAAGTATTTTGCTCATACATTTACCTGTATTCATGCTGCATAAAATGCTGCATAAAGTGATGTAATATATAAACAAATTCGCTAGCCAAGCTACTTTTATACCATGTGACGTCACTTTAAAATTCTCCGGAATGAAAATTATTTTAAATGTATCGTTTTAATATAAGATGAAATTTTCACTGTTAAATGCTCTTCTCATGTAATAATTCACTTATTTTAACGTTTTTTTGTTTCTTTTAAGATTCATGGGTACTTATATTATTTAATTTGAAAGTGTTTGGGAATATTGCTATTTCGGCTTTTTAAATACTATCCAATAGTCACCATTTTCCTGCGTAATAATTTAATTATTTTAGGCACTTTAAGTATGACGATATTTAGTATTTGGCAATTTTACATATGACGTAATTAACATCTTTAAATGCGTTTCGCGCGTAATAAATTTATTATTTTAAAATTTTCGTATTTTATTAATAATTACGTGTAAATATTTTGATGCAATTTCCCCTATTTTCAGCTTTTAAAGTGTGATCAATTAATTATTAACTTCAAACTTTCTATTTTTAATGATTTCTCTTTTCAAATTTAATTTGAAATTGCAATTCAATTGAAATTGCTGTTAAAAAAGAAATTTAATAATCTTTTTCGTTTTCTTTTTCTCACTTTTGTCCCCACAAAAATGGATTTTTTTCTTTTTTTACGTCTATGCAATACATGTTGAAGATGATAGACAATTTTGGCTTCAAAATAAACTGATTCTTGATTAACTAAATGGTAAAAAAAGTTTTTGTTTTTTCAAAATTTCCTGAGAAACATAATTTAATCACAGTATTGTGTACACCATCGACAGAAATAAAAGATAATTTCAATTTCAATTTGAAAATTGTGAAAAGAAGAAATTTAATAATAACTACTTTTTTTTGTTTTTTACACAAGAATATAGTTATTTAGTTGCCATCATCACAGAAGTGTCATTAAAATTAGAAAAAAAATAATATATCAAAAACTATTTCAAAGTTTAAAATTATAATATCACTTTTAACATTTGTGGATCAATGCAGATAATTGGTATTAATTTCCTCGCATAACATTCCATATTTTAGGAGAAATAGACGTGAAACATAATCAGTCGTTTCATAAGTTAGTTTGATTAGGATTTTATATCTATACGGTAGAAACATTTATTGCATCCATGTGAGGTTAATTTGAAATAATTTAATTCCTTTAATAAAGTTGTGGTTCGAAGTATGTTTTATTTAATAAAAATTAAAGCTGGATATTTCATGTATGCATTATGTAACGGGCAACATGTGTGAATGAGTGGTGTAACGAGCAATACATTCAGGCGTTACTGCAATTCAATTTTACAATAGTTTATTTAAAGTGACATTTAGATTACTTCTATAACTGCGTGAACGTAATTATATTTGTGAGTCTCAGAGATGTATCTTATTATAACTAAATGTATTCATACATAAGAATTTACCTAAATTATTCATTTCATAAACGATGATTAAACAATTAAAAATATATAAATATCGAGTACTTTCTACTAATACATCGCCATCACCAGGATTTAGAATTTAAGCAGTTGTTACGAATTCTACGTCTTCATAGCTTACTCATAAAACCCTCGGTTCAAACCGTACATCAGGGTTCCATGGCCGATTCCACTAATATGGCGAACAACAGAAGCAATGTAGGGGAGGAGGGGGTGGGAAAAAAGAGTTTGTCAAAATTCCAATCCTGCGACCTTTATTTTGTTTTCTGTATTCAAAGTTTTGCTTGCGCCTCCCCCCCCCCCCCCCCCACACACATGCAAACTCCAACGAAATTGGAGAATTTACAGTGTGCAAATATTGACTTCGTGCAGCGAGTTGACATTTCCGTAGTGTACATCATTCTAATTGTTACTGAAAATGATCATCAAATCAAATAAGTCGGGATGACGGCTAGAAAGTTAAAGATCGAATAAAGGAACATAAAAGTAAACTACGATTCCATATTTCAACTTCCGCTATTTAAAGACAGAAGAAACATTACGAAGAAGAAATATTACGTACTAACCATGCGTGAATCTATTGAAATTGTAAACAGGACTGGAAAATTTATCCAACAATCTGCCAAATATATGTATGGATTTGAACAGATAGCAGTGATTTGTAATATAAGTTACCTCCTTTCTCTACCCCCCCCCCTCACTGCAATTTTCGCCCTGTTGGGGGAATCAAACACGGATATACGGTTTGAAGCGACAGTTGTATGAGTGAGATATGGACATGCAGCGTTCGTAACATCTGTTTAAATTTTCAATCCTGATGATGGCTAAGAATTAGCCAAAAATACTTGATTTTTAACAACTTTTTAGTTGTTTAATGATCTTATATGTAATGGTTCATTCATGTAATTTTATATTGTAATAATAAGACGAATTATTGGATCCTCAGCCAGTTTATTTTATGTGAGACTTTATTCTTTTAGTCTAACTCTATTCACACATTTTGATTAACAATAAATTAACAATAATTGAATTTATGATGATTATCATGGGGTCATATTATAATGGGAATGTAATTACATGAAAAATTAAGATTTATACGCAGCGAAATTTATAACATATTTCCAAATTTACCTGAGCGTACAATATAACGAGATAAAAACATTCCAAACAATATTTAAACTAATAAAATTCATTAATCAACTTTTTTTATTATTTCTACATCTCTAATATTGAACAATGGCTTATGAAAAATGTTTTATGATTTCGATAAAAATAAGTTAATTTATTTTTATTCATCAACATCGTTATTACTCTCCTAAATAAATATAAATAAATGCAAATTGCTCTTTGAGATTTTTCAAGGTTTTCAAAACAGAAAATAAGCTTTGTTCCCAAATTATTATTCTAAAACTCATTAAAAAGTAAGAAATTTCCCTTTTTAGTTTGATGGAAAATAACGTTTCCTTTGGCTGTAATGAGAACAGAAATAGAAATGAAAAATATCTTATGTAAATACATTACGAAATTTAAAATGAACTTTCAGTTGGAGAAAATTTATGTACAGATTACTTTCCCATTATAACCCTAAGTTTTAGTTGAAAAATTTTATTTAATATAAATCATTTATTAGATTCATTTAATTTTATTTCTGCTTAAAAATTTTAAATACCATTTACTAGTTTTTGCTTATATGCTCACTTTACTTTTGGTTACTTTACTAGTTTTTGTTTTAGATTTATGTTGTTTGCAATATATATTGTATATCCTTGACTGTTATGCTAGTAATTTACATCCATAACTGCTAACCTACGGGGTCTTTTCAAACATAATTCATACAAAAAAAAAACAATTAATGAAATGTACTTTTCTGCTACATGGTTGAATCAAACGTAAGTTTCAATTCAAAAATTGTATTTAGATTAATTCATAAATTTTATGTGTCTTAAAAATATTAAATATTATTGACTAGTATTTGCAGTGATTTATATTCTTTGCAATAATCTATATTTTATATTCTTCGCTGTTATGCTAGTAATTTACCTGCATAACTGCTAAACTGCGGGCTCTTTTAAACATTATTTATACCAGAACAAAATATTTAGCGAAATGTTTTTATCTGCCACATGGTATTAATTATGTTATTTTATTTGATAAAATATCTGATATTAATCTAATTAAAAGAAAACCTGAAGTATTGATAGGTTTATAGAATACAGATGAGATTGGGATATTTTTTTCAGAGCCATATCACTAACATTACCAACAGAAAAATCTATAACTTTTTTTTTAACTTTCAAGATTGATTTTCATAATTAAAAATATCTTCTTTCACCGAAATAAATATTAATGATAAATATTCAATCATGACAACGTTTCATGATTTTCATGTCAATAAAAATCTTTTTTAAAAATAATATATATATTTGTGACCAACCACGGACAATAATCTGCAAAAGTCAAAATTATTATGCTTTTAACGTCTTCAGTTCCGAAGCTAAAATAATTCAAATGCTTATTCATTATTTTTTTCCAAACAAAATGACATCTTAAATGACAGAAAAAATATACTTTCTGAAATTGATCCTTTAGGCGCTTAGTAATTTAAGTTAAAAAATATGGATCTAAAACTACAAACCCCCTTAACAACGCAAATTTAATAACCATTAATTTAAATTATCGCAAACACAAATTTAAGAGCTTTAAACAAGTAAATAATCTACAAGTCCTCAAAAAATTTATTGGGAAATATTTAAGTTAAATATTTATGAAAATTTCTCCCTTTCTTGGTCATACAGTCTTTTTAGACTTTTTAGGCAATTTGAAAACTCAGATGAAAATAACATTTATTTTATGTGGGAATCTGCTTAGGTGCTTCCATTTATTCTTTAGCTTTAACGAAAAAATGCCATTCAGCTGTTAAGAAGTGATGTGAAAATGTAAAAAAATCGGACATTTTAGTTTTTATAAGGAAAAGAACAGAGGTCCACATATGGGGACCCAAGGTTCTAAGAGGTTAAAGTGTCATTGTACAATTACGGAAGAAAGACGCGAGGTTTTTTTTTCTTGGTAAAGGAATGTGTTATGTAAAATCTTCATTATGCTACTACAACTGACCATGCAAATGTTTCAGAATCATAAAGATTTTTTTTTTTTTTTTTTTTTTTTTTTTTTTTTTTGAATGAATAAATTTCAACTTTTAGTCAATGCCCTTCCAAAACCGCTTCACTCTCAAGCTCAAGCTTAGTTTAATTTTTATTTTAGAAAGAAGATACATGTAAGGTAATATGCATTTACATAGCAGATACAAAAAGTATAATTTCGACTCGAAGTAAATATTGCAAAGAGGATAATTTAGAAAGAATATTGTCAAATAACAATCTGTGAAAGTTCTTACTAACCCTTAAATACATACTGTAACTCAGGAGTTAAATGATATGTTTTGTCATTTACCGCTTTGAATTGCTCTTTTGGAGAACTGTGATGTGTTACTTATGTGTAGTAACATGTATTTAATCGGATTTGTTATCACTGGGGGATTATAATATCTTTTTTTGATAAAGCTTGCAATGTTCTCGACTGAAGTTTTATCCTCTATCTTTATAAGGTAGTAATTATTAATTTTAAAAACCATTAAAAGCATTATACACATTATTATATCATTTAATAGTTATTATCCTGCAATGTAAATACTTTAAAATAATTATATAATTTAAAATAATCATATTTTGAGCAATTTTTGTTATACAACTCAGGAGTTCGACAAAAACTTAAATGATATTTTCCCCTCTTTTTCTATTGGATAATTAACAAAAATATACTCAAATATAATAATTTCCGAACAAAATAAAATATCATGCATTAAATGGTTAAATAAAAAAAATAGTTAGTCAAGTCTAACTTAACTGAATATATAATTTTTATAAAATTAACTGATTAGAATTTAATTATAATCTTTCATATTATCTTTTTCAGTCGTATGCGCTCCTGAATAGACTTATGCAAACACGGGTAAGTTATGGTCATTAATTTTCTGGTAAATACTACATCGAAATAAAGTATAATTTTGTTTTCGTGAAAACTAAGACACACTTTTAAGTTAAGATTGCAGATTCTGCAAAAATTAAGTATATGTAAATATGTACAGTCGTGGGAAAAAAAAGTAAACACCCCCTACTAACTCCTCAACAAATTATCGTAGAAGAAAGTTACTGGTACCGAACGATTGGAAATAAAGTCTTCTTTTAAAGGATGTATATAAAATTTGCTTAGGGAACCATCTACATATTAAACCGAACCATAACTTTGTTTTTTTCAATAGCAGTACCCAATTCAGACAGCATAAATGAACTCTACACCCTTCAATTTGCCTAAAAACGAATTTTTATACAATTCGTACCATAAGTCTCCGAGAAATTAATTATTTTAAAACGAGCGTATTTTAAGGGCTGTATCCAAATTGAAGTTCCGTACTGGATTGTTAACCGAGAGAGCCGCTTCCTTGATCAAGGCACCTTAAGCGCCACTCAAGGAGTCAATAAAGCATGTTAGATTACAGTACAGGATAATAAATTTCAAAATGTCTACTCACTTCCATCATAGACGGCCCCTTAAACCATCTGCCGTTTTTTAAGCATAATTTGAAAACTACTTGGAAGAAAAATGTGAAATTTTTGAATTTCCATAAAGCAGGACTTAATAAATCTAAATCCATCAAAAAAATTGTAGGTTGCAATTCATAATTTTTTCGAATATTAATTTCATAATTCATAATTCATATCATAAAATTATAAAAATTGCAAATTCAGCTTATTTATGTTTGGGTATATTAGTAGTATTACTACAAAAAAAAAAAAAAAAAAAAAAAAAAAAAAAAAAAAAAATTAGCCCATTAGGAGCATAATTTCGGGAGATATAAATAAAAATATGAAAATGTAATTTAACATTAGAAGCACTAAATTTTGAATGTTTATAATTTAAAAACTTATCATTCAAATGACTTGCAATTTGATGTCTAGGCATAGTTTGAACCGAAGATTTGAAATATCTCGTTAAAATTGGGTATTGCAATTGAAAATTGGGTATTGCAATTGAAAATTGGGTATTGCCACTGGGTATTGCCATTGGGTATTGCCATTTGGATTCGTTTTAATATGTAGATGACCCCCTAAGAAAATTTTATATACATCATTTAAAAGTAGACTTTATTTCCAATCGTTCGGTATCAGTAACTTTTTTCTACGATGATTTGTTGAGGAGTTAGTAGGGGGTGTTTACTTTTTTTTTTTTTTTTCACGACTGTACTTTTAATTCTCGTCAAGATTGAATAAAATCTTATTTAGAAACTACAGCTATTGTGGAAAAGAGAAAGAATATAAGAATAATATTAAATTCATTTCATTCATTTATTCATTTTTTTAAAAGAAATCCCTGTAGTACCTCGAAACCTTTGCTTTTTAGGCATACGTTTTTCACATAGTATTCCAGAGAATTTTAAAATTGGATTTCAACATAATGATCTTTACAATTATAGCAAAATATATTTCCTTTTACTTAATTAGGGGAAATGCATATCCAGTAAGCTAATGAATTGTATTGTTTGTACTGCAATTAAAATAACATCATTTATATATTTTTCAATCGAAGTGAAACTAAGTCCGAATCTACAACTCTTCTATTTAAATGTCATAAATATGACCCGGGTGTTTTAATAAAGCTTTTATAAAAAAAATTCTAGATGTAATGATACCAATACAGAATGCTGTTAATATATGAATGGAACAATTTAATTTTGATAAAAAAATGCAAAGTGATAGGATAAGAAATTTTCAATTTAGAATACAGATTTAAAAAAATACATGTAATATAATAGAAATAGTACCTATATGTAACAAAATATATAACTCTTTTAATCATTATATGGATATTTAAGTAAATGGATTTATTTTCTTTTCAAAAAAACTAACTTTGGGTGAAACAGCTAGCAGAATACCCTTTGTTTTTTATTCAAGAATGTCTACAGTGTTATTCTCAAAATCACAATAGATGTATGAATCTCTATCAATATGTCATTTGACGGTTTAACTTAAAAAAATTAAGCCTATTAAAAATGTAAAGATCTCAAATTTATAGAATAAAAGAAATTCCGATATCAAATACAAAAGTAATGCAATGTGATAGAACAAGTATTACAGTATTGAATGCAAAAATATATTTCAAATAAATTTAAAAATAAATGACTTTGATTTCGAATATCTACACACATTCTTACATTGATGTGACAAAAGTCATGGGATACCCTGCTAATAGCGTGTCGGTCCTCCGTTTGCCCAGCGAAGTGCAGCAACACGACGTGGCATGTACTCCACGAGTCTTTGGAAGACCTGTGGAGAAATACTGAGCCATGCAGTCTCTATAGACACCCATAATTCCGAAAGTGTTGCCGGTGGAGGATTTTGTGCACGAAATGATCTCTCGATTATGCCCCATAATTGTTCGATGGAATTCATGTCTTCGATCGCAGTGGCCAAATCATCCGCTGGAATTGTCGAGAATGTTCTTCAAACGAATCGTGAACAGTTATGACCCGGTGACATGACGCATTGATATCCTGGAAAATTCCATCGTTGTTTGGGTACATGAAGTCCATGAATGGTTGAAAGTGGCCTCCGAGTAGCTGAACGTAATCATTTCTAGTTAACGATCGGTTCGGTTTGACCAGCGAACCCAGTCCATTCCATGTAAACACAGTCCACACCATTATGGAGCCACCACCAACTTGCACAGTGCCTTGTTGACAACTTGGGTCCATGGCTTCAAGGGGTCTGCGCCACGCTCGTACCCTTCCATCAGCTCTTACCAATTGAAATCGTGACTCATCTGACCAAGCCCCTTTTTTCCAATGGTCTACGGCCCAACTGATCACGAGCCCAGGAGCGCCGCTGTTGGCGGTGTCGTGCTGTTAGTAATGGCATCCGAGTCTGTCTTCTGCTGCCATAGCCCATTAAAGCCAAATTTAGCTCAACTGTCCTAACGAACACACCCGTAGACGTCCCATATTCATTCCTGCGGTTATTTCACGCAGTGTTGCTTGTCTGTTAACACTAACAGGTCTACACAGACGTCGCTGGTAGCGGTCATTAAGTGCCTGCGGTCGACCACTGCGTTGTCCATGATGGGAGGTTATTAATGAATTTAGGTATTTTCGGCACACTTTTGACACTGAGGATCTCGGAATGTTGAATTCCATAAATATTTCATAAATGGAATGTCCCATGCGTCTAGCTCCAACTAGCATACCTTGTTCGAAATCCGTTAATTCTCGTCGTGTGACCATAATCACATAACCAGCCTTCTCACCCAAGCATTTAAACACAAATGAATGTCCTGCCCAGTCACTGAGCATTTATACAATTTTTAAGCGACACTACTGCCATCTATATATTTGCATATTACTATCGCATGACTTTTGTCACCTCAGTGTATGTACTAATAATATGTAGTGTTAATGTGGCTAGTATACCTTCGGTATATAGTGATACAACTGGTAACCGATGTTTTACTTAAGAAAGTGTTTTACGCTAATTTATTCACATTTAGCTAATATATTACAATAAATTAATGCTTGGTAGATGCAAGTACAACAATAAGGCAGACGCACTGTACTTTAATTGGAATTACGTTACGTTTAATATTATAAGAATTTCGACTATCGAAATGTTTCCCGAAAAATAAAATATATCTTTATATACGGTATAACTGTAATTTAAAAAGGAAATCTCTTATGAACATTTTTTCGAGATAAATATGGTTTTGTATTAATTTTTGTAAAGTTGAGGATTGTAAAAGTGTAGAAATTTGATGATTATTTTAGGAGTAAATATGTTATGAAATATTCATTGCATACAAAATAATAGTTCTTGTAATGTCATAATATTATAAACATTCTATCAATAATTACGAAAATTTTTTCTATAAAAGTGTAATTAAAAAACCTGTAATAAATAGTTATAAGGCTCAACTATTCTATAAAAAAATAAAAGTAAGTGCTTAAATTTTATATTTTCTAAAAACAAAATTTTTAAATTAGATATATAGGTTTCGCTGATACCAAATTATTACAATAAATAGAAAAGCTTATGTTTAAAAAATTAAATTTTTAAGTCATGAAATTGGAAAAAAAGAGCAATAACAGCATTTGTTGTAACATAAAAAGGAGTATTTTACCTGTAAAAGAAATTTCTCATAACACAATCGTAAATATTTAATAAATGGTCGAAATGATAAAAATAATTGTATTGAGATCATGCATAAATTATATTTTACAGAGTACCTGTTGTTATAATTATTATTATTATTATTATTTTTACATTTTAATGTTAATTAAAGATCTCTGTATTACATTAAACATTCTTTTAAAAGTCACGTATGGAATAAAATCGTTTATCTAACGAGAAATAAAATTTTACACTAGAATATTTTATTATTACAATGAAAACAAAAAAAATTACTTGAAAAATTTAAATGAGTTTTTAATGCTACGACATAATGTTTTACAGAAAACAGTACACAAATTAAAGCATATTCAAAACGTCAGTAAATAATCTTTACTCGAATAAAGCATGTACAATATATTTTTTTTATACTTTTTAAAGCAATATTACTCATAGTTCACAGTTTGAATCAAGGAAATTAAGAAATGTATGAGTAAGTAATGTTTAATATGTTTAGATGGTGTATATAATAGTGTACATAAAAATATGTAAACATTTTATTTCAAGAAAGAACTATAAATTGGAAATTTTATAAGAAAAAATTAATTTTTGGAAAAAATGAAATAAAAATTCTCCAAAAACTGAAAGTTTTCTTTAGATAGAATAAATTAACTAATTATAGCTATATTAAAAACAAGATTAAATAGTTAAATTGATGTTTTATTCAGAAATTAGTGTTTTATTTACTTTTTGGTTACTTGAGTTTTATATAGGCGGGAGATATATATTTCTAAGCATTTAAGCATATGGAAACATGCAAGTTACACAATACAGGATTTAAAAAAAATCGTTAAATTTTGTTTACAACGTAAAATATATTTCGCATAATAAAATTTGATTAGTTTAGAATTTTAATTTTTATCATTTCTGAAGTGAAAGTACTTACGTGTATATATAAGTGTATATTATAAAAAGAAATATATTGTAAAATGAGTGTTTCTAAATCTTAAATCACTTACAAATGACAAATAAATTATATATTTCGTAAAAACCTTTTTCAAAAGAAATTCGAAAAGTGCATATATTGAAGTTTCTAATGATCTTTTAAGTTTATTATTATCCAGGAAATACTTTCATGCCTCTGTAATTAAACTACATGAAACAAATTTTATCGATTAAACTTTATCAAAAATCAATGAAATATTATCAGTAAGAACATATAAAATGAAATACGTTCAGGTTTAAATGTACCTTAAGGCGACAGTTTACCTTTTCAACAATTTTGTTTAATTTTTTTAAAAGGTGGTTCGAATGGGAACTTACTGAATTTCAATGTTCGTAAAACAGGAAATTTGATTTTTTTAAAGTCTTATTTAATTAAAATTTTTAAAAAGTAATATATATATATATATATTAAATCAATATTAATTTTTTAAATATTGATAGTTTTGCCCATTATTTTTTTCTATGATTTTCTAATGTATATTACACAATATTGCTTATGGAGTTTTAGATACACTTAATATTACATTTAATACAATTTTTTTTAAATATATATAGGGAAAAAAAGAATGAAATCTAACACATCTTCATATACTTTTATTTTTTAAAAAATAAGAAAAAACCTGACGTCTAATTCCATACGCATATTTATCACATACGTAATAAAGAAACATACACAAATAAGTTTAAACCTCTATCTCAAAAATATGAGCATGGAGAAAAAAGCCATTTAAAGTTGTAAGTCGTACGGGTAATTGCACTGGATGTATTCAAAATTTACTACATGTTGCGATCTAATTGCCGCAAGGGTAAAAATGATTTGTCAAATTATTCACAATTAAACAGGCTTTCATTTAATATTTAATTTGAAAATCGACATTTTGACCAATTTTGGGGTAATCTGTCCCATTAAGAAGCATATTCTTAATTTACAGCAGTACAATAAAATTTCAAATTGTAATAAACACTATTTATTTATTTATTTATTTATTTATTTATTTATTTATTTATTGAAAACATACATGTGATTTGTGTGCTTGACATCAGGTGCCTGTTTATAAGTCATCGTCAAAATACAAGGACGCGATAGCACAAGGAAAATTTACAACACCACAGAATTAACTCCGAGTGTTCTACAAGGAGTGGGCGACGGAGCCAGCTTGATTTCAAACCACAGCCCATCTACGCTACGCTATCAAGCGTTTAGCGGTGTGGTGCCTTATCCACTCAGCAACGGTTGACCAAATAAACACTAATGCATCCACACTAGCAACAAACGTACATTTAAACAAGATCATTGATTGTTTTAATGATATCTGATTAAGATTTTGCTAAGGTGTAAGAGACTATGATTAATATAAATAAGTCAAATAAGTAGGTTAACTTAAAGACTTATATTATACATGAAAGGTAAAAACTTTCAAAACATTAAAAATAAAACTTTAAAAGTTTTAAAACCGACAAGTTTCAGCCACTCTGTGGCAATCATCACGTCATACTTCAGTACCGATATTTATTGTTTGTAAAAGTCAAAATTAAACATACTACGTCAAACCTGCCACCGCCAAACCGTCATTTGCACAGCTGAAATCCAACGATCCAATTTCACAAGAAAAAACATGAAGAAAATAGAATGTTGATGCTAAAAACTGTGTCAGATCTATTTTACCTTGAGTTAATTTTTATTTCAAAACCTTTAAACATAACGTATGTATATTGCAAGAGACTTCTTCATTACACACATCTCTAATTCTCAATTCAATTTCCACATATTTCCTAATTAACCTTTTTTTTGCTGATAAGCACACGGCTAAATAATTTTTGCATTTTCAAATTCTGTTGCTGTATTCGGATTTTTTGAACAAACTCTTGCAAAAGCTGTGGATTGTTTGTTATATTTTATAACAGCTTTGTTTCTATTTCTTCTTTTTGTCATATGATATTTTATAACTGTTCAGTAAAATAATCGGAATTTCATAAACTCCAGCTAAACTCAGAGGGGGAGTAGCAATCAATTTTACTTGAAAGTAAATTAATAATAATGTAACTGAAACTTGTCGGGGTTTAGACTTTTAAAATTTTATTTTTAATGTTTTGAAAGTTTTTACCTTTTATGTATAGTATGGGTCTTTAAGTAAAGCTTTTTACTATATGTTTGATGTGAAAATCCAAGACGTAACAGTCCTTTAGTTTACCGTATATTTCCGTGTAAAAGCGAGAATTTTGGGGCAATTTTGGGGCTCCAAAGTGAGGAGGTCGGCTTATACGTGAGTCTAAGAAAATTTCCAAAATTGATATTCTAAAATACAAAGGTTGTTAAATACAAAAAACATAAAAAATACTTTAATATTTCTAAAAAATACTTTAATACGCCATTCTTTACAATGGAAAAGTCATCTGTCATAATTTATTATCCAAGTCATTATCAGTATTTTCAAGTAACTCCTTAAAATTGCTATCATTGTTACATCAAGATGAATATCGTCAGTATCTAGTTCATCATCTTCGCCATCTTCTTCAAAAATTGGATCATCTGAAGTTCCATCCATCGCATTATTAATGCAACATTTCTGTGAAAGATCGGGCAATCATTTCTTGTGGTAAATCAAGCGAAGCTTCTTTCTCCATTCAGAGATAACAACAATCTCAACTTTTTAAAAAATTACTGCCATTTGTCTTAGCTGTATCCGGAGATGACATCCATTCAGTCCATTTCGAACGGAGCCTATCTTTAAAGGATCCATTTAGAAAAAAAGTCCGATTGTTGAATGATAGAAGTAAGGCCACCGGGGATCTACCGAGTATCTCTAGGAGTTATCAATAATTTAGAAAAGCGCATTTTTTTCTGTTAGCGATTAAAAAAAAAAAATTACTTTGCTGAATTTTTCATCACATTCATTTAACATCAACATATATACGGGTTTACGATTTTGGACGATTTTTCCCTTAAAAGTCGTGTACTCACGTTATACACGGATCGGCTTATATACGGAAATATACGGTATGTAAGTCACATAATTGTAAAAAGTACTTAATATAAGTGGTTCCCAGACGATTTCCACAAAGGAAAAATACTTTTGCGAATTTAATTTCTACGTAAATTTTAAATTAGGACAATTTGAAATTAAAAAAACATAAAATTCTTTAAAAAAATCTTTTTGACATAAATTCCATTCTTCGATACGATACATCATTTTTGTCTTTGTTATACATTTCCTAATGTTAGTCATTATTTATATTTTTTTATGCAGAGCCTTAGATACGCAATCCGATTATTTTACGGAGGTTTATTTTCTTATCCAACTATCTATGCTTAGAATGCTAAATTACATCATTTATCTAATGATGTGCATTTTTATTCAAATATCCTTTTCTGAAAAAGTAGATGATATTTAAATAGGCTACATATATTTCCAATAAGCTCTAAATGCATAGAATGTTCATATTTATAAACATTTCTCCCTGAAAAAAAATATTTCATTTGAATAGAAATCTTTATTTGAAGATAATTTGCAATTCAAAGGTATTTTACTCATTTGAAATATTATAAACGCTAAATTTTATTATTTAATCCTTTAAATTGATATAGCACTGAATTTTGTCTAAACATTATACAATAAACATTTAAACTTCACTCAATTATTCATTAGGTGGAAAACAGATTGAATTTATAAATGAATTTATTATAAGAAATTAAAAAAAAAAAAAATACATTAATTAAAAGTCAAAATGAACATACGCAGTAAAATGTTTCTAATTAAAAATGATGCTTTAATATATTGCACCAAATATCTTAATGATACATTTTTCAAATTATATATTATGTTTATTTTATTCATTCCCTCTTAAAATATTAACCAAAAGTGAGCTTTTCATGCATTTTGCTTTAACTTTCTGTATTTGTTTGAATAGAAATCTTTATTTGAAGGTAATTTTCAATTCAAAGATATTTTACACATTCAAAATATTATAAAGGTTAAAAGTTATCCCTTTTCAATCGCTTAAATTGACAGAACACTGCATTTTCTTGAAACATTATACAAGAAACATTTAAAATTCAATCAATTATTTCTTAGGTCGAAAGCAGATTGAATTTATAAAGGAGTTTATTTTCGATTTTTCATTGCTACAATAAAGATACCTGTAAAATTACGGTATATATATTCGAAAGAAATCTCTTCCTTTTTATGGCTTTAATGGGATCTAGTAGATGAACTTGAGCTTAGAGATATCAGTGCGTAAAATACACTAAATAACTGATTCAATTTTACCCACTTTATTTTCTGAAACTGTAAGGTACTTTGTAAGCTAATTACTTGAACAACAGTTAAAAAAAAAGTGAATGGTCGCAATCACTGGTCAAAAATTTATCATGGGTTGAAATAATTTTGTAGGCTGTGGTAGTTGCAACCATAAGATGATGAAACATTGTACCAACAACTAGAGCTGCATTTGAAGATCTAAATTTTTGAATGATAATGCGGCTATTTTACGGTTGCAACTAGTGGAATACCAAAGGTTTATCCAAACAAGGACAGAACATTTACCTGGATACCATTGTATTGAACTTTACACTTACACATATACAGATAAATGCACATATATTATAACTTAAAGACACTGGTGAGTATACTTTACTATTTTTTCGATCTCTAGTTCAGCACAATAATCTTCGTGGAACATACCTACTGCAAATTTTGTACAAATATTATTTGGAAATAGTGGTAGTCTGAATAGTAAAAATATAAATTTATGTTACTACTGCGCTTTGAATATTATAGCGCTTTGAATTTTTAGCATGGCTGACATCTTGAAAATTTCTGATTTTTGTCACGCGATAACATGCGTATTTATTAACTGATTTAGATGTAACAAGACCTATGCATAGTATATAGCAATGTCTCGACAAAGTTCATTGGTCAGCTTCATTCGCCATCTTGTTTAAAAATAGCTGTCATTAAAAATTAAAAATTAAAATTAATTTAAAAATGAGGTACAAAAAATTAGAAAATGAAAAAGTTTTCTTTCTTAAGTGTTTGAAATTAATACAAGGATTCCGGGGCATTTTTTGTTTTATCTTAAAAAATGGCTAATATATAGCAGTTTGAATTTCTAATGTGAATGACATTTTGAAAAATCAGATTTTTTGCTTGAGATAGCACTCAACCGATTGAGATGCGAGTTAGCATGTGCACGGGAATTACTAAGGTCTCGACCGATATATTGTCGAATTTTTCGACCAAATGTAAATCACTTTAAATAAAACCCAGCTTGGAGAAAGTTGACTAATTTCGCGAACATCTCATTTTATATTCATTATTGTCAAAAATTAGTATTGAATCTTCTATAATCGGTTTCCACTAATTTTAGCTTCGTGTGTTTGAATAATATAAGCTGGCTTTTTAAAAATAAGGAATTTGAAAGCTTACTCTTCCTCCCGGCACTGCCCTGAAGGACTTTTTATTAGCACAGCATCTTCTTATCAAAATCATGCCATTGATTAAAATCATCGAATGTAATTTGAATATATTTTGTTCTGGATAGTAAATGTTAAGACATATTCAGGATAACCTTATCTTAGTTCAAAAGAGGTGTTCAATATATAAGTACTAATCTTAAAAAATATATGCTATATTTTAATATGTTGCAACATGTATTTATAGAACATTGAAGTAACGTATTGAGAAAAAGGGAATGAAGGAACTTTCTTTACACACAGTTTTAGAAATATTATACAAAATTGTAAACAATACGCTGAAGAACTGAATAGCTTTGGAAGAATATGTATGTTACTGCTGTACGACTGAAATTTATATAAGAAAAACGTTCAAGAACATTTCGGAAATCACATTTTACCATTTAGAAAAATGATTTATTTTTATTGTAACTTAAACGTTTGCAAGTTAAATATTATTAATTAATTAATGACCATTTTTTAATTAAGCAAACATAAATTTTATTAATGAATGATAGAATACATTAGCTTATTACCATATATCTCAGTAAAAAAGATAAACTCTTTAACTTTAGAACAGAAACTATTGAACATTTAAGTAGGATATGTATGCAAGCTCAAAAAATAAAGAAAAGTCATGAATAAAACTCTGACTAACACTTTTACGTAGCCATCACGTACATCCTAAACATGAATCATAAACATGTAGATCAACGATGGTATCAATCAACGATTGTGTTTATCAACGAGCAGATGCTCATAGATTAATATTCTGTTAGGGGGTCGAATGGAAATTAATTCGAATGAAATTAATTCTAGAATGATTGAAGTGGGAAAAAATACCATCTAAAAGAGGGTATTTTATGTCCTTGAAAACGAAAACAACAGCAAAAATTAGAGACCGTAGCAAATAGAATCTACCAAACTGTTAAATGTTGTTTTATCAAAGTTCAATCAACAAACAATCACAAATTTTTCATTATTTACCTCAAAAGATGACCGTTTGCGCATTCATTTGAAAGCACTTAATGGATATTGAACTCTTTTTTTTTTAATCAATTTTATTCATACTTGACCAAGGAAGTATGTAAATATATATATATATATATCAAATATTTTCTTCAATACATAAATGTGTATATTATTCTGTAATCTAATAACATACAATCAAGGTTGTAAATGGAATAAAACCTTTTGTTAAATGAAAGACGTAGCAAGCTATTTAAATATTTATCATATTTATCAAATATTTATCATATAACTCGTTATTATAATTTGCAAAGCCCATGAAATTAAACCCATTTTTCCAAAACGAACATTACCAAAAAGCTATTTCTATAGAAATAAATGTTTTTTTTTCAATAAACATTTTAAACACAAGTGTAGATGTTTTTATGTACATTGGAATAATGCTAAAAATGTTTGAAAACCTAAATATGAATAACATATGTCAACAGAACGTACAAAATTTGTATTTATTTCCCAATGGCATGCTGAATATGATAAACAAATATGTTTAGAATTTGAAATATATCTTTTGAAAATGAAAAATTTCGTGCTTCTTCACGGGAAATATTTACAGATTATAAAATAAATAGATTTATACATTTGGTTATGTATTTACTCACATCTATTTATATAAAAGTCAAAGTTTGTTCTTACATTCTCCATATACTTTGATAATTTGCATTGTATTTAGATTCGGAGAAAGATACGGGCATTACATCTTTACTTTCAAAAAGTCGATTTTCAAATCATCTGATGAGCGGATAACTTATCTGCTTCACAATTCTATTGAAACTGTCGAAGTTTAAAACATAATATTTTGACACTTGTAGCTTTTTGTAACTTGGGGCAAGCTGAAATAAAATTCCATTTTTAAAGAAAGAAAAAGGGAGGGGGGTGATGGTAGAAGATGATTTAAAATTTATGTTTACTGTGATATCGTTACACTTTTGTGTATAGAAATACTTTGTTATTGGGATATTGGGATCACTCTTACAACGTAAATTGATGTTCGGAACGTTTGTAATAATGTTTTAAAAGCCTGTAAGGAGGACATAAATAAATTTTTGTATCATTGATTTTTTTTTTTAAATGTGGTTTTAAAGTTTTATGTTCGGTGGGATAATACAGAACATCATTTCGGATTAAAATAATTATGGCATAAATATATAATAAATGTATGATAAATTTTGTTCAGATTAAATGCATTGATTTAAATTAAATTCATATTTCAAGTACATGGGAATTTCCTGTTTGGTTTAAGAGTTGTTGCCACATTTTGAAAGTAATAGAATCTAAACGCATCTAAAACATTTTTTCACACTTATAGTGTTGCAAATACCGGATAGAAGAACACCATTGCACCTGGGCATCATATCTTCTTATTATATTTTTTGTTTGCTATATTTTATTGAAAGAAGAAAAAACTTGAATTTGACTGATATTCCAAGTCTACCGGCGGTCGGTCTATTGTAATCAATTTAGTCTTTTTTTCAGCAAGGATTTTCAGAAATCATAAAGCGATTTTAAAAAAAGTCTCCAAATTTATCTCTTTTTTTGAAAATGAATGCATGGATTTTTTTTTTGTAGTCTTAGATATTTCATTGACATTTATAAACTCCTATGGAGAAAGATTACGGGAATAGTTCAACAAAATTAAAAATATATTAATATTCTGAATTTTATAGAATTTATAGAATTATTTAAAGATAACTTTTTGGCGGGATTCGAAATCATGGCTATAAAGACGGGATTAAATAACTGTCTGAAAGATGTAGTGCAAATATATCGAGGTGAAAAATTTTTCTCTCTTGTCTTACTAGTTAACATATTTTAGAACTATTCCTTTCCGTAAATTATCTATTTTTTTTTTGCCTTTTTTTAAAAAATTGTTCGATTATTTAGAAGCAAAGACTTTTGATTGTCGAATGTATTGACACATCATATTATGAGTGTGGTTAATTGTTTTTTGTAAATAAATTAAAGTTTACAAAAGATATATTTAAAAATATCGATAGTAATTTTCTTCCTGATTTCTTATTAAAATAAACTTAACTTCACAACGCCATGGGATTTTTTAAATTTACAATTTCATAATTGTTAATATAATGTATTTTATTATAAGGTCTTGTTAGAGTGAGGGACTCTGTAATAGTTATTTTACAGTTGTGTGAAGCTCAAACAGTAAAGGAACCCGTTGAATTAACAGTTTCTTTTTTTTTTCTTCGGGCAAAAATGTGTGGAAATACAATGCTATGTGTTCTTGTAAAATTTTAAGGATAATACATTGTTACGAATAGAAGTAACAATAAAAGTTGCGTCTCTGTTGAGTTAAAACATTTTAAGTTAGTACTACAGGGGAATTTAGTGTAATCTTTATATCTAATTTTAAGTTTTATAAATAAAAATCCGAATTTTCATTTAAAATATCAGTCTGTTTATATCACTAGAAAAATCATCATATTCTCTTCTTTATTCTTTACTTTATACGCAGAAGATTTATTCTCAAGGTGTAGACCATATATCTTATATTGAAGTGATAAATTTACTGTGTAGTACAAATTTATTTATTTTTTTATTTTTTTAAAGATTCCAGATACGTATATTCTTTGCGGAAAAAACATATTATTACAACAAAAACTATTCGGAAACCTTTTCGAAATTCCATGGAAAGAAAAGCACCTTTGCTTTTTTAAATACGTCTTTAAATATCAAATATATATTCGTTTCTGAGGTATCTAAATATATATTATATATATTATATATATATATATATATATATATATATATATATATATATATGTATATACATATATGTATATATATGTATATATATAAAAGAAAAGTGCCCAGTTAAACTGATGGCATTCAGTTCACAGCCTATTTACATTAATTGTATATTATACTCTAATTTCAAAGAATAATTCCCCTCGAAAAAGGAATTAAGGTGGGGATTAGCCCCCCCTCCCCTATTTCCCCCCCTTTATACTTTACCAATGAACATCCAAATCTAATCAGGGAAGCTCCTTA
The DNA here is from genome assembly GCA_963932465.1 of Maratus speciosus. NCBI lineage: Eukaryota > Metazoa > Arthropoda > Arachnida > Araneae > Salticidae > Maratus > Maratus speciosus. The sequence continues at coordinate 480,151,645 of OZ010786.1, forward strand.
ACATAATAAACCAATATACCATATTCGAAGCAAATCAGATAATTCTGCGTGAAAAAACAATTTCTCTAAATTAAGGGGATGTATTAGCTGCCCCATTTCCCACTTTATGCTTAACCAATGAACCTTCAAATATAATCAGAAAAGCTTCTTATCAGAATGAATCTAGAAAAATATAGAGTAAATTGGATAATTCTGCATGAAAAAACCCATTTATATAAATTATGTGGAGGGGAATTGCCCCGTTTTCCCCTTTTTATAAATACCAATTAACCTCCAAATCTAATGAAAGAAGCGCCATATCGGAATAAACCAGTATATCAAATTTGTAACAAATCCAATACATCTGCATGAAAAATCGATTTATCAAAATTAAGGGGATCTACTCCCTCCTCCCCTTTATACTTAACCAACTAACATCCAAATTAAATCAAGACAGATACTTAACATAATAAACCGGCATACCAAATTTGGAGCAAATCGAATAAATCTGCATGAAAAACACATTTATATATATTAATAGGTGGGTCTAGCCCCTTTTCTCCCCTTTATACTTAACTAATGAACCTCCAAATCTAATAAAGTCAGCTCCTTAACATTATAAACCAGTGTACCAAATTTGGTGCAAACCGATTAATTCTGCATGTAAATCCATTTATCTAAATTAAGGGTGTTGCCCCCTTTTCCCCCTTTATATTTAATTAATGAACTTCCAAATCTAATCAGGGAAGCTCCTTAACATAATAAACCGGTATACCAAATTTGGAGCAAATCGAATAATTCTGCATGAAAAACTCATTTATCTAAATTACGGGAGACGACTAGCCCCCCTTTATACTTAACCAAATAACCCCCAAAACTATTCAGGGAAGCACCTTATCAGAATGAACCTAGAAAAAAAAATGATGCAAATCGGATGTTTCTATCAAGAGTTATCGCGTTACGTACGTACATACATACGTACGTACATACATACATATATACAAAACCCGCGGGCACAGTATCTCTCAGGTTTTGATAGCCTGTGAGCTAAACAACATTGGAAAACCATTTGATACTTGGAAGAGATTCGAGATTTTTGTTTCTGGTTATATTATATGTTTCTTTATTAAAATATGTATATCTTTTTTTTTTTTTCAATTTCTGAAAACATTAAAGAAAGTTTTCTTGCGTTAATTTCTCGAAAATATTCCTTTTAATTCTTTATACGCGTGGTATTGTTAATCTCTTTACCAAGTTAATTATTTAGTTAAAGTTCAATAAAAGTTTCAACACTGGAAAAAATTGACATATATGCCACATATATATTTTAAATTCAATTATTCTTATAGAATTTTCTTTGTGAATGGATAAATTTTGCATTTTCTTTTATGTCAATGGTTTCAATAGAATGAAACACAAACATAAATAATACTTTCTATTATCTATATTAAAAACTGCAATGCGTGATTTGCTATTCCAAAGCTGTTACTATAACATTACGCTGCATTTTTTCTAAGTATATTTGAGTTTTATAAAGGTCAATTTTAGAATCTCAATATACACTATTTTTATAAAGGAAATTTTTTATAGCCTACGTGTACAAGTGTCAGCTCTATTATCAAAAAATATTTTTCATTCTTGAAAACTATAGTGTGGTTAAGTGATTTGATTTGCGTTTATACAACCTAAAGATCCGTAATCATAAGTAATGACACTTTATATTTTCGAATTTTCTCTGTCAAGAATAAATATTAGGCTATAAAAATCTTAATGTTCAAAGATGCGTGACGTTTAAAGAATAAAACAAAAAACATAGTTCAAAAATTACTAATTCACTTTGTTAATTATATTTATGCAGAATGAAATCACACAACAGCGTGAAATATTTTACTTTCAATATCTTAAAATTATTATAAAATTCACTGAATAGGATATATATTTGTACATTTTTTAAGTAATGTAAATGTACATTAAATTATAAAAAGTTATAAAATATCATATTAAAAGATAACAAATTTCGTATTACCTATGATTAAAAATAAAATACAATGATTCTTCATAATTATGATGCATTTTTTAAAATCAAACATTGATCAATATGGGTCAGGTGAAATTTGTATGAGACTGAAATCTACTTCAAAAAAGAAGTGTACATTAAATCGCTCTTGTAAAAGGGGTTTCTTATTTGTTAACATTTATTTTATAACTTGATATTATGTTCTTGTGAAATTTAAAATATCAAATACAAATTATTAGTGCTATTTTTAATAACGCTTTGCAGTATAATTCTTTTCTAATTTAACATCTTTCTAAAAGTAAAACGTAAACATCTTCGAGGTGCTTTAAAAAATGTGTAGTACGGTAATAATTGTTCATATGATTGCAAACATTTCACCTATTGGTCCAGTTTTTATTCGAGTGAACCATTGCAGTATAA